>CM055515.1:14153992-15516945 GCA_029298725.1 Gnatocerus cornutus
CGAGATTGTCTCTGCAGCAATTTCACCGAGGCTCTAACTCTAATTACAAAAACTGCAAGAAAAGTCGTGGTGAAATTCTCTGTCAGCAGCATGAAAATCACCGAGGATTACAGGAATTACTTCTTTGAAGCAAATTACGAATTTATACCGACTCATAGCGAGAGTAATTGCTTGAATCCGTGGAAAAGTCGAAGGCTTAAGGGCTCCAGTGGTGAGATTTCCGTACGGAACAATGCACAAACTTTGAAACAGAACGAGCACAGCTACCAACAAAACCAATCGAACTCTTATTGCTTGCATCAACCGTGGTTGATCGAACCTGAAGACTCGCTTAGTAATTTCATCTATTTGAAAATCAAAGGAATGAACAAAAGAGATTCCAGATTATGTCCTAGCAAAAATCGAATTCTTGTGTATCCAGCTGGAAGAACGGAAGACGTGCGAATTATCTGCCCGTATTATGAAAGCATCGATGATGTCGTCGAGATGTTCTCGGAGGGATGGAATCTTTTTTCTTATAGAAAGATCCAGAATAAAAATTCGAGAAGTTTCATTATTGAGTTCCTACAGCGGGAAATTGGAAACTTTGCTGTGACGTGGATGGAAGTGTCCAAGAACCCGGCACTGACTCTACCGAGCACCATGTTGATGATCAACCCGCCCGACTGTCCTCACAGGTAAACTCACCAAACTAAAGAAACGGTTTTAGAATTTTCTCTTTTAGTTGCCCCGAGCTGGGAGCCTGCATCAGCTCCGATTTGTGGTGCGACGGATTGCGCCACTGTCCTTCTGGTAACGACGAACAAGAATCAAACTGTTCGATCCACGCTGGTTTTCCTATATCATATCTGAACTCTGTGGCCCTATGTGCTGTAGTTCTAGTAGTAATAACTACTGTTATTATTGTAAGTTTCTATTTCTTCAAACATTGGAGACGCGAACAGAAGAATGTTATTGTATCAGTAACTGAACATACCTTCCTAGAGTTTAAGAGTGGTTTGTGTTAATTGGTTAAGAAGAGTTAATACTTCATCGACTGACAATATATCTGTTGTAATAAATGTAATATAAAGTTTTTATGGTGAATAAAATCAACAAACTGGAGTGAACATTTCTCCACCACCAAGACTGATGAGGATGTTTCTTGCGGTTAAGTCAGCCATTGCATTGCGAGTGTTGAGAGTTGCACTACCCAGATGTGGCATTAATACTAAGAATCCGAAATTTTAACACCCAGAGGACTTAAATACAGATTCTTACCACAATTAGGGAGTTTCACTAGCTCATGGTCTGCTGGTAACGGCTCTGGCGTCATCACATCAAGACCTGCAGCGAAAATTGCATTCTCTTTCAAAGCTTTAATGAGAGCCCCCTGATCAACAACTTCGCCTCTACTGATGTTGACAAAAACCGAAGTGTTTTTCATTTTTGAAAATACATCGTCGTTGAACATGAGTGTAGTTTCCGAAGTCAAAGGACACGCAACTATCACATAATCGCTCTCTTTAACCAGAGTGTCCAAGGAGACAAAAGTGCACCCTAATTCCTTCCCTGTAAGTATGGGCGATAAAACAGATCCCTAATTCAGTTAGCGAGTAAAACCCGAGTTAACTCTAATTGGAAACTATTAAAACTAATCTGCTTTTGATTGAAATACCTTCTGGTTTCTCCCTATGACCAGTATACAAGAACTTCCCCACCGCGAACCCTTGCAACCTCTTTACAATCGCTTGACCAATTCCTCCAAGTCCAACAACCCCAACAGTTGATCCGGCGATATCTCTTCCTAGCATCCACGTCAAGCCTGGTGTCCACTCGTTCCTAATAAATATAAATTTGAGGTCTCTTCGCCTTTGGTGGTTTGTTACCGTTCTATTTTGAACCGCCCCTCTTGAAGACGCCTGCCTGCGGCTAACGCTAGAAGAACAGCAACGTCGGCCACCGCATCGTCCAAAACAACCGGCGTGTTGCCCAGTTTGATTCCCCGTTTCTTTAATTCAGCCACATCGATTTGGTTAATTCCTGCTGACATAGTTCCTACGACTTTCATCTGAGGACCTAAGAAAAACTCTAATGATAAGAATGAGAGGACGACGGATTACCGGCTCTGTCTAGAACTTCCCCATCTAGTTTCTCCTTCGTCGCCCAAAAAAGTGCGTCCACTCCGGAGACTTTTTCAAGAATAGACGCGCGTTTGCTGTCTTTGGTCGAGATGATTTCGCAACTGGAATTGCGTTACTTTTGTTGTGGTAGTAATTAGAGTAACTTACTTGCTTTGGGTCAGGAGGTCGAAGGCAACCTGGGGGATTGTCGGATTCGTCATTAAAATCTTCGGGCGTTCCATTTTGGGTTCTAACGTGGTGTACCTGGAATGGGTTTATGTAAGAAGTGTTATCTTATCGCGGAATCCCTGCGGATTCCGAATGTTTGATATAGTTGTTTTACAGTACAATCTATAAAGGTCTAGATTTACTAATAAAAAGATTAAGATTTACAACAGGATGCCAATAATACCTAATTTGCTTAAGTACACCAGCTTAAGATAATCATATTAAGTTCAAGGCTGAACTAAAGGAACGAAAGTGAGTGTAGTGTTGACGAAACTATGTAATTATGACAATCACAAAGATAAGGTGTAAAACATGATAGCACACTGGTGGCGCCATTTGATTACTTGGTTTCAGTTTTCCTTCCGCACATTTCTACTTCCGCTGACTTGAAACATTCCTTTCATAGTTTCAGCGAAAACGTTGTAGACAATATTTTGACACCTCAAGGATGAAAATAATGTAGAAAAACATTATACGGAAGGTGCTGATAATTATCGGTGTTATCTACATATTAACCTTGAACTTATCTATGTAGTAATGGAAATTAACCGGAACGGCTAAATTGCTAATCACCGCACGACTTTATGATTATGGCGCTTGTTAGTTAGAATATGGTCTGATGTGAGGAGCCAGTTTTATTTTTGATCGTTTTGTTTTAGTGGCGCCGATAAATGTTGTTTTTAACTTGTACAAATACATAAAATTGATGATTAAATTGAGATAATACATAGATAAAAAAGTACCACCTACTTCTTGTGATGAAAATGGTGAAGAACTTCAGATTTTTTATGAAACAACGAAGCAAATTTGAAATTCAGTCTTTAAGGTAATGCTTTACATAGCTTAATTAATAAAAAACAGTTGAACAGTGAACATAAACAAATATTTAAAATAAATGAACTCCGAATAAACACTGTATTTTAGTCGGGTAGATAGGCAACCAATAATACGCCTTAAAGAATGGTCTGTTTAAAAAATAGATTTCTTATTAATTTTTAGAACAATTTATGTCTATGATGTCATTCTGGCCATTTTAGTAAAAATTCTGCAATTCATTTATTTTTGGCCTCACACTAATGACATCTGAAGAAGTTGCTACTCTTCGTTTATTTTTTATTCCACTTTCATTATTTTATCATTATTACCAATGGCAATGGTAAAAAATCTGTTTAAAATGGAAGAATTTTGGATTTTTTCAGGTTTTCAGCATCACCTCTGTTATGCCAGTGATGAGGCGCCTTCCGTGTTCTTGTTTTTCATCTTCATTCCTGCTTCTTTACCTCCATATTTTCCTCAACATCTTCACAGTTTTTTCTTTTATTGGCGCCGCAATTACGACGGTCTTCAGGAGGTTTCTTCATCATAAAATTCTTTTATAGAACTATCTAAGTTTTATTCTTCAGTCATAATTTTCTTTTTTGTCTCTTGCATACTTTGAAGCAGTCGTTTTGTTAAGCTCCAATGTATAAGAAATTTGCAATTTTTTTTTTAAGAAATTTGATCGGTTAAAAGATAAAAATTTTCAAAATTCGTCCTATTAACTTGAGAACTTTACATTTTTGCGTGACAAATAAAGAAATCAAAAGTAGTAACTTCCACAAAATTCAAATTTATAGTTCCACAAATAACAAGTTTACGATTTTTTTTTCAAACAATTTGGTCAGTTAACAAACAAAAATTTCCAAAATTCGATCTATCAATTTAAAAATTTTGCATTTTGGCATGCCGAATAAAGAAGACAAGAGTAGTAACTTAAGCAAGTTTTAAATTTATGGTTCCACAAATAAACAATTTTTTTTAATTTGATCAGTTAAAATGTAAAAATCTTCTTGATAATTTTGCATTTTATTGTGCTAAATTAAATGTCCCCAATTTTTCTATTTTTTTTTCTTTGAAACAGAATCGAAGTAAGCTCTGAAATTTGAAAGGGTTGGTAGTACTGCTATTACCTTAACACCTAAACTATCAAATTCGATGGTACCAACACAAAAAAAATATGAAGCCCATCAATACAACGTCAATCTTTTCATAAAAAATTCTAATTAAATAAAAATGACTGAATGAGAGGAAAAAACAGTTTAGTTGTACTATTCTGGCTTTCAGAACCTTCACCCAAATGACAAATTAGGAATAGATAAAAATGTATGAAGTGCCAGGCTTTATATAGACCTAAAACGTATCCCAGATAACCTTGAAATAAACCCAAATTGACCCAAATAAAATAGATAAACCAAAACTGAATTTCGCCCCACGAAATATGTAATTCCAAAATCGTGTTTCTCATCATCGAGTTTTTTCTCCCACAATTCCATTAAAAAAGATTTTTAATCAGGACGCTCCATATTAGGCTCGTTTATACGGTCATTACAGTTTTAATGACCTTGATTAACCAAGCCATGAACTCGCTGCTGTAAGCTACTTCGCACGTTTCCAAGTCACTTTTAAAAATAACGACTTCGTTGTGTGGCCCAAAAAGTCAAAGCAGATGTTAGTACTATCATAAAAATCTATTGTTTCAATTAAGAACGGCTGCGACATGGCACAGGTGAATACCATCGAGATAATAACGTAATGATGATAGCAAGGCGATGGGTAGTTTAGGCAGGTTGTGTTTGCACGCCTGTTTACCATCACAGGTGGACTGTTAGACCCGGACAGGTGCGGTGCATCTGCCAAACCTGTCGCAACCATCTGCTTCCTTCCATAACTTCGTATGCTGCTCACCTGGAAAATTTATCTTATCGCATCGCGAATGTAAAGAAGCGCAAAGAAGGAAAAATTACATGTTAAATCCTCGACAAGACGTTCATTACGATAACACGATGACATAGGGGTGGGATCTAGGTGGGTCAAGGTTGTTTCACCTCACGCAAGTTACACACACTGTTTTTTCCTGAATTTCTGTTAAATCAAATTTGATTAGCAACTGCAAGATCTAATAGGATGCCAGACACCACTCTAATTCCAACCTATTTGCAAATATGTTAAGCAAACTAAAACTAGTTGCAGTAAACATCAATTTCGTTACTATTATTGAGAGAAATAAAACATTGTGACATCAAAATGACCACGTAAACAAACGCTACAGCTTTAAAACAATTCGTTGATCATCACACGTGACTATACGTAATCCACGTTCATTAAAACGTACTCACAATATTGTGACCCACCACAACCACTGACTATTTCATGAATCATGAATATTAACATCGAAATTACGCAAATAGCTAAAGCGCCTCTTTTTTATCGCACGAGTGGTGTAATGACTTGTTGACAAGAGCAGTGGTCACCCTCACGCCCACCTTTCAGCCAATCACAAAATTATACGAAATTATGTATTCATCTAGTTGGCGAACGTATGTCTTGATATGCGTCATAATCCGGCATATGTCAATTATTTGGAGTTTTAGAGTCAAGTTCAGACACACGTTCTCGGGTAAATTGATCACTCTGTATAAAAATATCCAGTAATATGTGTTTTGGGTTGCATCACCCAATACTGTAGACAAAAATGTCAACTTTCTTATTTTTCAGTAGTGGTGGAAACCCCCAAAAGTGTCAATTCGAGACAACCACTCAGAAATCATCCCCAATTGGAAACCCAATCTCCCAAGACCACACCTAAATACCGTAAAAACAGAAATCGTGCCTGGCGCCGGTGTCAACACATAAACCGTGTTATTACACGAGATCTGAAGCGGATGTGAGATGGAATTTGATTATTACGCGATATGGCGATTACTGTTAGCTCAAGGACGTTTGCATCAATTTTTTTGTTTATAAAACTTTAGCCTTTCAGTTAATGAGTTGTTTATTAAATAAACAACAAACATGACACCTGTTAATTTGCTATCATGACCATATTCGTGCTTTTAATGCATAGATACGGTTTTACGAGGCGACATTTTTGGAGAATTGAGAAATAAAAATACAAGGAGCCAGTTTGGTTTTAATGAGACGCCACTGGAGAAGAAGCGGCGAAGATGTAATGATAGGTTACGGGAACGCATTTGAGGTAATGGAAGATTGGGCGATTTCTCGGAAATTAGTTTTATAATATAGTAAAGATGGCGTTCCAATGGCGAGGCAAGGCGAGGCAGGATTCAGGATTATTTAGACCGCAGATGCGCGTTTTGCTTAGCAACCCTTCGAGGAGTGTCTTCGTTATCACAAAATCACATTTTTTCCATAATGCATTCTCAGAAATAAAAAACGACAGTCGCAACATGTGCACAGCTGCCCCATTTTCTCCCGTAAAAAATCCGAATCCCAAGAGCCGTTCTTAAAAAACACATAAATATTCATGTTGGTCAATCCGATGTAAACCGACGAACTTCATAACTCGTCCACCGTCTGTTTGCTCATTAATTAAAATATCTGAAATAGTTTCCCAATGGCAAACAACATAATTAACGACATTTTCCCTTTTTCAATCTCGGTAGTCACGGCGCTCTGCCTCGTTTTCATCCGTTTTTGGCATGAATTCCGTATTTGGAATGTGGAATCCGCTCTCTGCAGGTGGTGTTCTGAAGTAGTCGGCGCTGGCGGCTGCTGCAGATCAACATCTGGCGCCAGGCAGCCGCGCGCTTATATGGTCAGGCGGCCAACTTCTGCCTACCGGTTATCCTCAGCGAGGCTCCCACGGCCCACGCTCGGACGCTGGACGGGGTTAATGCCGCCCCTGGGGCGGGGAA
The DNA here is from genome assembly GCA_029298725.1 of Gnatocerus cornutus. Lineage (NCBI taxonomy): Eukaryota > Metazoa > Arthropoda > Insecta > Coleoptera > Tenebrionidae > Gnatocerus > Gnatocerus cornutus. The sequence continues at coordinate 14,161,017 of CM055515.1, forward strand.
GCCCATCCCGCACAAAAAGATTTCGCAATCACTACAAATCTTTCGGTGTTTTTGCTGAACTATCTTGAAATTTGCCTCGCCTCGCCTCACCCTGCGAGAATTCCGCCGTGTGCACTGGTTCACCATAAATGGTCACACTCAAGGGATTATGTCGAGTTCTATTTTCTAAATAAGGTGCCAGGTGCACTGAGTTTCGCTTCCTTTATGCGTCGCGAATTGCGTTTTTATGAGTCACTTGAATTTTTTTAAGCTGTGAACAAAGGAAAAAAAGAAATAAAACAGAGGGTAATGGAAGGCAATAATTACGGCGCCGTCGAGTCGCAGATAAACTCTTTTCTGTGAAACTGAGCTCAGGTGGTACGAAGTTTTACGATTTTAATAAAGAACCGATAAAAACGCCATCAAGATTCAAAGAAAAGTGGTGAAAAATCGGCCGAGTCATAAATTGCGAGAACGTTTAATTGGTGTATCAACAATAACAAAGTTTGATCAACAGACGCCAGATGAAAGCCAAGGTCAATTCGAAAATTGAACTTGACTTAATAAATTTATTATATCAACGGCATATGTCGCCACTTGAGATATCAAATTGGAAAATATTCCCGGCATGGAACACCTGGTGCCGATCGCTAACCCATTGCATTTATTTAACTGATTCTCGTAAAAATAAACGCTTATTGATTTTCCTCCAGTACATCACAGAACACATTTAATGCCGCTGCACCGTTACGCAAAAGTTGCACATTCACCGTTTTTAGCATTGACTATTTTTGCGTCCGTGCGTGCAACAATAGAACACCTGTAAAGTGAAATTTGATAGCCGTCACCCCATAAAACCCTTGACCACTTTGAAACTCTTGACGGATAAATAACAAAGGCAGAGATCGACTTGTTATTAAAAATTTAAGCCGAGGGGTCGAGTCAGGTAAAAAGGCGAATTTTGGGTTTTCAGGCCCTCATTATCACAAAGAGACGAGGAGCAGTTGAAGATGTGTCAATGAAACCAGCAATGTGGTTGTCAGAAATCCACTTGAGTGCTTTTTGTAGCGTCATGTGGCGATGATGCGCTTCGTTTCCGGAAAAGAAAAGTGAATATGGATGATGAAAAACGCGATTCTGCTGGGAAATGAGCACTTCTGAGCTCGAACAGGTCGCATTCCTGATGCCATTTACATTTCAATGTTTGTCATTATAATTCAGATTCGCGCAGAAAAAGGAGACACTGAGACATGCATGGAGTTCTCATCAGTTTTTTCATTTTTGAAGGAATGCAATCGGAATTCCAGAAAAGTTCTCAGGGTGTGAGCGAACACTGCAAGAACACAATTACTTTAGAAACTGGCCGGGAATTTTAAAAAAGAGGTGGTAACAAATAAGGATATTAGCAATATTTCCAAGAACATTGGGAATCGGAATAAATTTTCTTTGGATTTTCTAGATTCCCCTTGTGTTATCTCTAGATTCTTTTTACGTTCTCTGTAGACTAAACTTATTTTATTTCTCTTTGAAATTCTCCCGAATTCTCTTGTAATTTCTGTTTAGATTTTTCTTAAATACTCTCTTTCGTTCCTTCTAATTCCTCTAAGTTGTCCGAATTCTCTTTAGATTCTTTTTGCCTTCTCTAAATGCTATTTCAGTTCTGTTTATCTCTGGATTCTCTTTAGTTTTCGTCTATTCTCTTAAAATTGAATTGCGTTTTTAAATTTTCTTTTGATGTACGTTAAATTTTGTCCACATTCTTTTCAGACACAATAAATTAAAACAATCCAATAGATAATATGTAAAGAATTGGAATTAAAAGCCAAAAAAAAAGAAGAAAAGTAGGGATCTGAAAGATAAGAAAACAAAAATAAAAAAAAAGTAGAACATCTAAAAAAGAGAGAAAATGAAATAGAAAACGCAAAAAAATGTAAAATTGATGAAAAGTGAGGAAAAATTTACTCATGCAAATAGTATATGAGCGGAAAAAATCGAAATAAAAAGTGCAAATAAGTGAGCGAAAAAAATGAAAAGTGAGGATGAGAAATGTAAGAAGAAAAGCAATGAAAGAAGAAGGTGACAATCGAATTACAAAATTAAAAAAAAATGCTTATAACGGCATATAGACAAAAAAAAAAGGAAATTGAAATAGAAAACGCAAAAGAAAGCAAAAGTGAGCGAAAAAAGTGAAAAGTGGAGATCAGAAAAGCAAGAAGAAAAACAATGAAAGAAGAAAGTAGAAAATCAAATTGAAAAATTTAAGTAAAAAATTACTCATACAAATTGTATATGGACAAAAAAAATCGAAATAAAAAGCGCAAATGAACAATAAGTGAGCGAAAAAAATGAAAAGTGAAGATGAGAAACCTATGAAGAAAAGCATTCAAAGAAGGAGGTGAAAATCAAATACAGAATCCAAAAAAAAAAATTACCTACAATGGCATATAGATGAAAAAAAGGAAAATTTAGAAAACGCAAAAGAAAGTAGAAGTGAGTGAAAAAGTGGAAAGCGGTGATCAGAAACGTAAGAAGAAAAATAATGAAAGAAGGTGAAAATCAAATTGAAAAATTGAAGAAAAATCGAAACAAAAAACGCAAGTTGTAAAAAAAAAAATTTTGCCTGAAACGAAGCGCAAAAATAGATGAAACCAAAAAGAAAGACTTCCAAAAAAGGAAGAAACGAACTGATCAAAAAAATTTTAAAAATCATAAATATGAACGTGTTAACTTTGCAGCTCGCTGTATTGCCTGTAAATTCTTGTGTACATAAATTTAGAAATCGTGGGTGCCCACTGTAAACACCATCTCCCCGCATTTTGGAAAACTCTTAACACTTTTTTTTAGACTCTCTAGTGAAAACAAATCAACTCCAAGAGTAAGAAGTTAAAGATTAAAAGAAGCTACACTGCAGCAGCAGTGCCACATGTCACACATAACCCTAATAGGCTAAATGAAGCGAAAACAAGCGCATTTCCGGGCCTCCTGGTATTGTGCGTTCCGATCTCACATGTGCTTCCTTCGCGAACATAAATAAATAATTAACGGAAGTTCCAGCGTAAACATCATGGAGGCTGCATCTAATTCTAGCATCGATTTCAATTAAAACCTCTTGAAATGCAAATCTGTTGAATCGTCTGTCGAGGTCCAGGTAGCGCGTGAGCTTAAGGTCAGACGGACGCAACAGGTGTCTCTTCGCACCCCACCCCAGGCAACGGCAATTTAGACAGGTGCCATCGAGCCGCTCGCACAGGTGATGTTATCGGGGTCCCCCCGACAATAAACTGACTTTGCCTTGCTTTGGATGAATTCATTCCGGTGCCGCTAGCTAACGACGTGCAACTACTATTATTTTAATTGCGGGAGTAATTAGGCTGACGCCCAGACGCACATTAGCGTTATCAGTGTTTGATGGGTATGCTAGAGTGAAAAAAGGTCAGCTTTTATCGGGGCGGTGCACGGAACAAGCGGATGACATTTCAAGTGATAAATTGATGCGATGAGATTTTCCCACAGGGATTTTTTGGCGGGCGGGAGGTGTGGGTGGCGGAAAAGCCCATTCATGCTTAGCAGAAATTGTACAGTTTCATTCTTTTTACTGTAGAACTAGAGAACTCCAGAGCATTTCAGAAAAGCCTAAAGAATTCTAAAAAATTCTAAATTCTGGAGGACGCATCTAAATGAACTACATCCTTATCCAAGAATATCGTGAAATTTTAGAAAAGCTCAAAGATTCTTAAAAAGTCCCGTGGAGAATGCAAATAATATGTGTTCAAAAAAATTTCGAAAAATCGCAATTTTCTCAAAAATCCTATAAAAAACAAAATCCTGGAAAAGAATTGAATGAATTCCAAAAATTCTACAGAACGCGAGACGTCTAAAGAGCTTTAGAAATCCTTTAAATAAAAATTTTAAAAATTCTGAAATATCCTGCAGCCTGGAAACTTGAGAAAAAATGACCAATACAATAAGATTTAAATCAACTAAATAAAAAGAAGAAAACGATTTGAACTAAAAAAAAAGATAAATAACATAAAACACTAAACCATATAGAAATTTGACTCGAAAAATTAAAAAAATCATGAATAAGCATAAAAAATTAAAATAATTATTCAAAAAAGAGAAGCTACAAAGATAATGAAAAAAATAAACATGGGAAATTCAAATTTGTTTATGAATTAGTCAATAATCAGACTGCAAAAACCCGAAATACATTAAACATTAAACAATACTGGAGAATACCAGAAAATCCCAAGATGCTCGAAAAAATCTAAAAAATACTGGCAAGTTCTAGCGAATATATACAAAGACAATAAAAAATTCTGCAGAAACCTGAAACATCTAAAGAATCCTAGAAAATCCTGAAATCTACAAAGAGATGAATAAAAGACGCTCAAGTCCTTTTCAGTTATCTCAGAAATCAAAGCAAAATTAATTTAAACCTATTCCTTATTACCATACGGATTTTTTTCAAAGAATAAAATTGGCAATGCTGCTCAACACTTTCTAATAAAATTTTACATTCGGAAGTCTCTGTAACTAAACAACTAACACTAAGGGCCGGTTGCAGAAACACGGTTTAAAATTTGAACCGGTTCAAATCTGACTTAACCCAGACTTAATTAATTTTAACGTTGCACAAACATTTTTGAGCGGTTCAAATACAAGTTAGCACGGTGTTAAACTAAGCCAGGTTGAGAGGTGGAATAAGCCGGTGTGCAAAGTGACAGCTGGATTTGTGAATTTTTAAATTACAAAAAATTCACAAATTCAAATTCAAAATTCAAATGAATTTAAATCCCAGATTTGGAATCTACGGAAAATTCTGCACACACTGATGTAAAATAACTCAAGTTTACTCGAAAAAATAAGCGAGATGTCGATATCATAAGTTTAGCATAGTTTTAGTCATAAATTTTTGCGAAAATTTGCAAATTTCGACTGTAGAAAAATCAAAGAACTATTTCTTATGTAAAAAATCGCGAAAAAAACAATGGCGTAAACCACATCTCAATATATGAAATAGTTTCCGAGATATCGAGCACGAATTGTTTCGAACCTTCAAAAATTTGGCCCTCTGAAGACAACCCAAAAATTCAAACAACCATAACTCAGTTATTTGTTGACGAAAATTGAAAATTCTCATGTTTTTGGATTCAGCGTGACATTCTGCGTAAATTGAGCCCAGATTTCTTGAGTTTGCTTAATAAATAAACGAGGCATTAGCCAAAAACGGTTTTGAAGACGTCATTTTAGGGTGATTTTGTTTTCAAAATGAAACGAAACTGAAACGACAGCTTTGAATTATGCATCAGTCGAAAGAGGAGCTCGAAATATATCTACTGGGCAAATTTGAGATCGATCGGACAAATAGTTTACAAGTTATAGCCAAAAATAAAAAAAATGAAAAATTTTCATCGTTTGTAGAAGTTTTTTTTCGCGAAAAATTGACTATCAAATTTTGGGCTTTTGAGAACATTTTCTAACGTAAAATGAGCCGAGAAAAAAAATGGCGCAAACCGTATCTCAATATCTCAAGTTTCCGAGATATTTAACTTTAAAAATTACGAAAAATGAAAATCAACTTTCCGAAACTTTGATCGGCCATAACTCAGTTATTTGTTGTCGGATCTGAATTTAAATCCCACATTTGGAATCTGCGGAAAATTCTGCGTACACTTATGTATAATAACTTAAGTTTACTCGAAAAAATAAGCGAGATGTCGATATCAGAAGTTTGGTATAGTTTTAAAATAATCTACAAAGGCAAGAAATTGTACTTTCAAAATTTCAAAAAACTTGGTTAAAAGCAGTTTTTTTTTTCCTTTTATCGATTGAAATTGTTTAAAATTTTTAACCAAATAGAGTTTGATCATTTAAAAAAAAAACGGTTTTATCTTAGTTAAAAATGCAAATATTTCAATTTGGTTTTCAATTTTGGACTCAGGAAAGAATTAGCTACAACAAGGTACGTAGCATAAGCGCCTATTTTTCAACACCCTGTATAATTAGAATAATATCCTCCAAAATCTCAGGGAATCTTAAAGAACCTTGAAATATCCTAAAGAATCCGGGCGAATTTCAAACCACTTTCTCCATAGATTGTTATTAAAGAATAAACGTCATAAAATCTCAAACAACTTTAAAAAAATTTAAAAAGTCGAGATTTCAAACCAATATTTAATTTTTTTACGAGGTCCAAACTCACAAAATTCAGAACATAAAATATCTAAAAAAGCAATGGAAATTAAAAATGAAACTATTCAGCAATTCAGTAGACACAAAAAACGTAGAATTTCTAAAAATTAGAAAGGATAAGCTGAAAATTATAGGCAATGTAGTCCCACTCCATTCAAATAAAAAAAAATAAAAATTAATTTAAACGAACTACAAAATCCATGAAACGTAAAACAATTTCAGTGATAGATGTAGCGAAGAAGAAAGAATAAAAATCTAAGAAATAATGCAATAAAGTCAATAAAACAGAAAAAAGCCCAAAAATCTTGTAAAAAGGATTCAAAAGATGCAAGGCATCCCAAAGATATAGCCCAAAAAATACAAAAAAAAAGTTCGCCAGAAAATGTTTTTTTGAAATTGTGAACAATAATTTTTAGTATGATAATGATACAAATTATTTGGTCTTCAAAGCAAACTGAAGTTATCTTTTATCTACAAATTTGTAGTTTCCTTTCCGGCTTATTAACCACCATAAATCTTTTTTCCATGCTTTTCGTCCCAAAGATTACGAGCTGTCCCAGCTCCAGATGTTATTCCGTAATCTAATAGTTAACCTAAACAGAGAAGTCAAGTGCACATCTGGGATTCCTCGTAACTAGTAGGCGTCCAACACATCTGTTCCGGCGGCGGCGGCGATCGTATCATTTCCGCCGCCTTTCGGTCCGGTCCTTCTCAGAATGGATGTTGAATAGAAGCGAAGCTCGCGTCTAGCTGACGCCAAGGAGCGGCTCTTTGCCAGACTTCTTTGTCTTTCTTGTCGGTTGCTTTTATTTAACGATTCTCCGAAAACGTAGTTTCCCGGTTTTTACTGGGCCACTCTGACACCTGCGCTTAGGCTATTTTGGAAAGAGGGCGCGATTTCTTCACGTTTGCGTCCATGACGAGGAGATGAGGGACGAAAGACCATCTGACCACATTCCGATGGTGAACGCGGCTAATTTTATCGTGCATTGTGTCGGTGACAGGAGGAATGAGTGAGCGGCGAAGGTTCAGCGCGGCGCCACTTTGACGCCGCCGACGCTTTATATTTACATACGCCGCCAGTTGTGTAGACTAAAACACACCTGGCGAGACGCTTCGCGAGGTATTTCTTCGCGACGCCTACGACGAGATATAAAGGGAGCGATCTTATAGTTAAGAGGAAACTCGCACTTTCTTCGACGGCATTCTCAAACACCTACTTCTATTAATCAAAAACTGACAAACTTGCATTTAAAACGATTCATCAACTCGAGAGGAGCTTTTATAACGGCGCAGTTCGCTCGTTTTGGACCATGCTTAATTTGTTTTGGCACCACGTTCAAATTTGTAGTTATGGAACATCGCCTTTACATGATTGTTATTGCCTGTTATATTTATAAATACAAGAGTCGGACTAAATAGTGATGCAAAAGTGCAAAAGCCCATTATAAGACGACAAAAGATGATTGACATAACTCCGGGAGGTCGAAACACCCTCAAAACGCTCAACCACTGGCGCCTGTTCCAATTAGCTATTCACCGGAGACTGCAGTTTTGCCCAATTGTTGCTAATATCAACAGAAACTTTCAATAAAATTGATATAAATAAATAAATAGTATAAGCACTAAATTAAGTGTTAATTAACTTTACGTTTATAAACCAAATAAACAAACTATCAAAATGAAAACACGTTTAAAGTTGTGCATTTTGTGTGAACATTACGTAGATAAGTGCATTATAAACAATTTGGTGCTAACAAACTTTATTTTCCGCAAATACTAAACTTGGTGCAATCAGAAGTGTAATAATCATACATGTAAAATAGACTAGAAAAAGTTTTGAAACACGATTAAAAAAACAAAAACGTTACATTTAAAAAACAAAAAATGCATGCGATATTTGAAAATGTAGAGCATATAAAAATAAATTAAAATTAAAGAAAAGATAGAATAAAGTGAAATGATGAACACTAAAGTAGATACAAATTTTAGTAGAAAAAAATTGTAACAGAAAATAAAAATTCATAAACAGGAAATATAAATTCATAAAAATGTGAAAAATTCCAATAAACAACAAGAATAATTCAAAGCGTACGAAAAATTAGTGGAATCTGAAAAAAACGAAGAATCAAAGACTTGAAGATACTTAAATGTAACTGAAGGATTCCAAATATTAATTGAAATATCATGCAGAATCCTACAGAATACAGATACATATTTTCAAAGAATGTCTCAGAATGTCAAATTTCAGAGAATCTCAAAATTCTAAAGAAACCTAAAAAAGTCTGAAAAAATTTAATATATGTAGAAAATAGAAAGATTGCAATCAAAAATCTTTATTTTTTAAAATATCTAAACTTCAAATATAAACAAGATGAAGAATACAAACAATTAAAGAGTCGCAATAATTGGAGAGATTTAAAAAGTGCAAGGACTATCCTAAAACAATCTCCAGAAATCTGAATAAAATCTTGAAAAATCCTGAAGACACTCGAGAAATCCAGAAATTTTTAGAAGATTTCAATCGATTTCAAAGCATCTCATTGTTCCAAAATGTCATAAAATTTCAGAAAAATTTAAAAATCCTGTAGAATTTAGAGAAAGTGGAAAAATTTCACCCAAAAATCTTGATTTTTTACGAAATCCAAACTCCAAATACATATAAAAAAAAAATAGAATCCAGATAAAAACAATATGAGGAATACAAACAATCAAAAAATAAAGAAACATAATTATGTAGAAACAGAGAATCCTAAAAAATCCCAGAATTCCCAAAGGACTCTAGGAAGAATCCTAGAGAATTTCAGTAAATCTAATTGTCCTAGCATAACGTAAAATTTCAGAGAATCTCAAAATCCCAAAGAAACAAAAAAAAAACGAGAAAATAATCAAAAACACTCGGCCAAAAATCTTAAAGTTATAAAAGTTATAAAATAAATAAATATAAACATTATTGTAGAGTATCAAGAATCGAAGAAACCTAAATATAAGTAAATCTGTACTAGAGAATTTCAGAAAATTTTAGGTCATCTCAATTTTCCAAAGAAATCCTAAAAAAGTAAAAACACTGAGAAGTGTTCTCGAGAATTTCAAGTCAACAGTTCTATGATTAAATTGACAAAAACAAAATTTTATTCCTAGCTAAAGACTCAAACTGTTACAAAAGGTTTCGGAAAATTTCTGGAATCTATTTATACAACAGTGAAATATTCGAATGCCTATAAATTAAAACCGTTCGATTTGCACCAGGCACCAGATGTTTGAAATTCGATGATTGCGATGCATCCCAAAGCCGAGATTTACATCTCATTGACTGGAAGTTACGAAACACTGTTATTTCTTAATTCATTTCGATCTAATTAATTTTTTAGGTCATCTTTGACTTCGCTCAAACTTGCATCTAAATATTGATTTCTGCAAGCATTACTAAAACTGTAAATTTAATTACAAACCGTCCACATTTCTTGCTTGCGACCACACCAGACTTGTCGCCACAGAACTGTTTTTGATTGCAAAAATGACATTCTCCATATAAAGAACCCGTTGAAAACCAATTAACATCAGATGCACCATCTGTTCTGAGAATCTTTGCAAATAACAACCAAACAACACTTTACCGTTGCTAACAGCTAAATATTGACGATCCGAGGAGGAAACAAAAACGATTTTATTGTCTCGCCGGCATTTGCCTTCTGTCACAAAACTCATCCAACTTTTAGAGATAAACGTGACGTTTTCTAATTTTTTTATTTATTTTAGGTACTTTTACGTCTTCAGTACTTCTTTGCTCACCCGTGCAGATTGCAAGGAATTATACGAGTCGTTTACCAAGTTTCTTTGCCGGAACAAGTGACAGAGGGGCTATTAATTTTTCTTTGTTTGTTATTGGCAGAGTGGCGAATAATTTGCAAGTGACAGGTGTCTTCTTCAGTGGCGACTTTCACCTGGCCTTTCCTTTTTTAGCAACGTTAGATTTTATTTATTTTTGGTACTCGCCACTTGTTTGTGCTTTTCCTGAATAAACAAACAAATTAAGCGGAAATTTGTAAACAAACAAACAACGATGGTGCGAGCGCGTTTTGATTGTAAATCAGTTAATTCACACGGATTTTTTTACTCGATTTCAACGAAACTATTATTTAAAACGTTCTCAAAGGTACATTAAAATTATTAACGCAAATACTTATTTTTCGTGCGAGAACCTCGCGCAAATTGGTGGCAGCAGCGTCTATTTCTGGCGCCAGCTTTCGCAATTCCAAATTTTACGTTTACAAACCGTTAATTGCGTCGTAACTGCCCCAACTGCGTCACAAACTTTTCCTGTAAACGTCATGAGTATTTTTGACAAGCGAACAATGAAGAAAACGGCACCGGTGCCACCAGTGAGCTGGTGCTATTTTCGAATCTTGCCAGCTTGTGGTGACGTCAACTTCGCCGACCATGTGGTCACATTATCCTCAACAAATTGAAAACAAATCTGTAAAATGTGTATCTATGATGAGAGAGACATGCACGTGTGGAGGAGAGGAGGCGGCACAGATGCGATGTTGTAAATCAGTGGGATTTTGTGGCGAGCGAGAATAGCAGGACGAGTTGCTTGCACCACTTGAGTGGACCGAAAAATGGGAAATATTTTATTTTCTAAGCAGAAATGCGGTGGATATGAATCACATTTAGATTTAGACGTAAACAGAAGATATAAGTTTGCTTACATAGCAATGAAATTCGCGGTTTTTTTCTTACGTCGAAAATAAAGTTTGCACTAATATTTACAGGCGTTTGCGAAAAATTATAGATTTTATGTGTAAACGTGAAGATCACGCAGCTGACATTGAAAACAACGCAATTATGATTAGCCTCGTGAGCTTCGGCAATTTTCAGAAATTATAGTTGAATTATTCATAACAATAATATATATTTATGTACTTAAGCACAATAAAAATGTAATCATCACTTCCTTGAACATCTAACTGTGAGAACAAATTTTACTCTTTTATTTTGCAAAGTTCTCCGACATTAGTATAAAGGTTACTCATACTCGTATGTTTTCACGATTTTAAAAGTCAATCGCTGTTTTGCCACTACTTCATTAAATTTAGTAGGAAAAATTACAGGCGTACCTGTAGAATACGGGGAAAGTTAGACGATAAAAATTCTTTTCGATCTGAAAATAAAATGTTTGACTTAAAATGCGTATTTTCTCCTGAAATATGAAAACTTATCTATACATTAATATCAGTGATCTTTTTCAGAAAGCATGTACACATACATTTGGTCAATGGATTGTATTGATTGTATTGAATCAAAAACCTTTATAGAATGAATGAAAAAAATGAAATCGAATGAAATTCCAACAAACAATAGAAAATATTTGTTTTGTGTTTGAAAATTTATTTTGAAAAGATATAAATAATAAACAATAATATATAATAATAAAATAAATAAATAAATAAATAAATATTATAAAAAAAACAAAACATTAAAAACTCAAAAAAAATTGTAGAATATAAAAAATGTGTGCTTAATTATAATTAGATTAGAGAACATTCACTAAATTCCATAATAAAAACTTCGAAAATTTTTGTCGTTTTGTGTACTTTTTTGAAAAATTAGCCTTTTCTACAAAAAACATGAAATTATAAATTTGACCGTATGCGCAAAAGTTAGAAATTTTATTTTTAAAAATCCGGCGCATCCACCATTTTTACAAAATTTGGTATTTTCTTTAATTCTGTAAATAGGGATTTTTTCAGCGTGCAAACTGATCTAGAATTTTAAAAATTCCTGTAAATTCAACAGTTTAAAACTAAAAAAGTTAGGAACTACTAAAATTTTAAAAATGTCTATTGAAAATAAGAGTAATCGAGAAGTGGAAGACAAATTGAAATTTAGCAACTGGTTATTTTTAAAACGTTTGTTGAACAAAAATTTTCATTTGAACCACTCAAAATTAAAGTAATTCTGTGAGTCCGGCTGCTTTAACGTTAAATAATGAAAATTTGAACAATTCAATACATATTATACGTCCGATTTACAGAAGCTAAATTAAATCTTTAATTCGCGTTAAATTTCTAACGCCACGTTAAAGTGATATATGATAGCTTTTCTGCCAATCAAATGTCAGCAATCGTCTAATTAGAGGTGAGATGAACTTAATTTCATTTAAATTATGGGTAAACCGGCCAATAATTCAAAATATTACATTAAATCCGACGATTATAACGTAGAATCAGACATCATTTTTAAGAATTCCTTTAGGTGAATTAGTTTGCATCCAGGATTCTTTAAAATTCCCTAAAAATATTTAAAATTCTCTTTAAAATCTTTTAGATCCTTCATTCAGGTGCTGAAGATTCCAAATTTTAAAAAATTTAAACGAACTCTTTAGATTCTTTCGACTTGATATCAGAAAGGTTTTAGAAAGTCCAAATAAAATTTAGAGAAAACGCAATACAAAAACATAATAATGATAATCTAAACAGGTTTTCTGCCTAATCTAAAAGAAATTAAGAAAATCCAAACAGAAAAACAAAAATAAAATAAAAAAAAATTGCCAACTTTTTCTTTAGGATTCTATTTTCTATTCTTGCATTTTTCAAACTACCTTTAAATTCTTTTAAAATCTTTATTTCCGGTAATTATTAAAATTCCGTGCTTTTTGAATTGGATAAACAGAAATAGCACAATTAAAAAAAAAATTGATGTAAAAAACAAACTTTTTTTTAAATATCACTCTGGGTATGTTTAAAAAATTAGTCTTCATAGAAAAGACTTATTTAAATCAATAAAGTTATACATGGTAAAGAAAAAAGACGCCCATAAGTGGAAGTATCATGTCCTTTTCTGTTAAAATCAGAAATCAAAGCAAAATTAATCTTAATAAATTGCTGCTTAACACTTTCTAATAAAATTTTACAGTCGGCAGTCTCCGTAACTAAGTAACTATAATTGAAAGCTTTACAATGTTGCAACATCAAAAATTTTTGACAAAGTCAAGAAATGGTACTATTAAAACTTGGTTTAAAGCACTTTTTTTCCTTTTTTGATACAAACTGTAATTAACTGTAAAAATCCAATCTCTAACATTAAAATTGTTATAAAAATTTTAACCAAACAGAGTTTGATGGATTAAAAAATAAAGCTTCTATCTTAGTTAAAAAATCACAAATTTCGTTTTGGCTCTGGATAAAATTAAAACACGGTAGGTAGCATAGCCGTTTTTTCATCACCCTGTATAGAAAATGTTAACAATTAACAAAATCCAAGAATAATACTACAATCTGAATTCAAAAAGTCAAAGTCATAAGAGACGTAAATCCGATCAAAATAAAAACAATTTTCTGAAATATTTAATCAAATCTTGTTATCTTCAATTGGCTTTAAAATTTCAAGTCATGCCTTTGATTGAAATTGTTTTTGTCAAGTAATTTGACGTTGTCAACTAGAAAATGTAAAAATTTTAATAAACAATCTGTACAAAACCATCATGTTTGAATCGTATTGAAAAAAATTCTCTTATGAAAAATTAATCACAACACGTACTCATGCTTTCCTTTTTTTTGCCTTTCAAGACAGTTCCAATCTAATAACTTCAAAATTGGCAGCTGTCAAAGTGGCAATTAAGGACACGCTATGGAATTCCAAAAATAACTGAGTTGATGAGTTTTTATATGATCGCTCGATAGAAAATTCCACCTTTCAATACCTAAAACTATACAGAGCGTTTTTTTAACGATTTGTTTGAATTATGAAAAAACTTGAACTCAAAACATTGAACATACAATAAACAACTGATGGAAACATTCCAGTTACATAGTAATATTTTTAATTACATACATATTTGAAAACAATGTGACGTCAAGCGACTGTAAAAATATTATCGAGGCAGAAAAAAGCAACCATAAAATTATATCTACATCAGATATTGATATTTTATGACACTGACACTGTTTACTTCTAAAACCATACGCAGTGATCACATTGAAACCACTTTTTTTTTAAACAGAGTAAAATACAATTTTACAGCAGGCCTTGCACTTTTTTCCATGTTGGTCGCTCTGTTCGCTGTCAAAGCTGACATTTGGATTGCCATTTGCCAACTTTGACCAATGCAGCCAGCCTAACAGATCGACATTGTTTCTTTTCAAAAATGATCTTTTTTTTGACAAAATGAATGTTCATGGTGCAAATGAACCTCGCTGGCCTCCGACGAGCGACCATCTGGCCGGTGGCATTCCTCCGTTGTAGCACTACTTGTGCGGTATTATTTATGGCGCGACTCTGGCGCCAGCTGGCCACGGTCACTGCTCCAGCCAGTGGCGCACTATACAGCATCCCAGCCAGCGGACAGACATCCGATTTCACACCTACGTTCATGGGACGTCCCATTACTCGGGACGAGGCGCAAATGGTAATTTACGACGATTCCATTATTACGAGTTAAAAGGATTGGAGCAGAGGCGGCGACAGGTGTTGCTAGGACAAACAATTAAAAACGAAGCGAGACGACTAATTTTAGATAATGGTTCGTGGGTGACGGAATGTGCTGGTATCAATCACTGAATTTGATCCCGGTTGTGTTTTATGGAGCACAGCTGGCCACTAAAATAATATCGCTGGATTCCCTCAGATAAGAAAACACACATGGAGAGTACAGATGTGGATGGGATTATAAATTGTCTTCATCTAACCCGTTGCGACGGGGTCGTAACGTCTGACTTCAAAGAGCCAGTTTCGTTAGTTATTTCAGGTTATTTCCTCCACGCCAGTAACAATGAAAGTAATGTGGTAACGTTAACGGGAAATGGTATCGTTATTGACGTTACTGACAGATGTCTGCTTGATATAAAACTGTCAATAACAAAACGCGAACTAATTACCCAGGTGTTTCGAATTTTGTTTATACAAAGGGTAGGAGGAACACGAAAGATAAATAAATGCAATATCAACGGAGCAGGATAAACAAATAAATCATTTCATTAAATTCTCAACCCATTCACATCTGCTGAAATAGAAACACGAAGGCACCATTTCTTTCAATACCACACAGAAGAAAAAAATTAAAATGACATTTATTGCGCAACTAGCTGTTAATCCTCATCTTTCTCGACGCCGCAGCTGTTATCCCAAAAATACAACCGGGAATAAGAAACTTTCTCGATTACTTATGTCACCAAAATAACTCCACGCACGCCTCTGTTGTAAATTCGCCAATTTTCAAATATGGTTATATTGGCACGACTTCCACCTCCCAAAACCCAAAGAATTGTTATGGAAAATAGGTGACTTCTTTTACGACGGGCGGCGGTAGATACAAACGTCATAAAGTTAAAGAGCACCCATTCAATTACTTAAGTCAGAAATTGTTATTTACAACTTTGACAGGATGTTCCGGACGAGGGGCTATAAATTAGTTTCCGAATTGTGAATTTATGGCTGACGCATCGTACGTCAAAGAGGTTGTGATAAAATTGATTTTTTACTTGATTCGAACAGAAATTCAAGTTATTTAAACAGGTTGTAAAAATCAACGGACTCAGCAGACCATTAATGGTATTAAATAAATGCAGACCAGATGGTTTGAATTGACAATTTTTTCATGCAAAAGGAAACTGACACACTTTGTGCATGTATTTCATAGCATAGGCTCTGCGTTCATTTCTCACAAGCGGCACATCCAAGCTATTGTTATCGGTAGGTATAGTAGTTGTAAAAACAATATTGAGAAATAAAGAAGTGGAAATAAAATAAAATCGCCTGGCGCATCCACCAATTTTAAAATTCGTTTTGGCTTCATTATGTGAATATTTGAAAAATTAGACTTTTTGACCTCTTAACTTGTAATGAACGCATGGCAATGATACAAAAGCATTGGCGGTTTCAGTGCGGAAAAGCTGTAGCAGTGCGGCAAAAATGTCATATTATACTGGCCGCTCAGTGGGATTATTTACACACGTAGTTACGTTATTTAAAATAATTTTTCCACCTTCAAAATAAAAAAAAAATTTTTATTCGTAGCGCCATATATTAAAAATTGCAAGTGACGCTGCAAGAATTGTGAGATGTGTCAATTCAGGTTTAGATGGTTTCCCGGCTAAATTTTTTTTTACAAATCTCGCACTGTAAAAATTTTACGTTTCTCCAGCAAATGCTGCTTGAGCTGAGGCTAAAACGAGAAAGTTTGCTATTTTATGTGTAAAAAAATCTAAAAAAAATTAGGGACATCAAACTGCTACTTTAATTTTCGTAATTCTCTGGATTTTTGGAGTGTTGGTGTTATATACTTTAATACATACTAGAAATCCATTTCGAAAATATGCACAATTCTAAACGTTAAATATTTTATTCAAAAAATTGCCGTCATTTTGGAGGCATTCTTTTCAATGTTTCGATAAATGTAATCTACATACAGTTCGCCCAATTGTCTAGTGTGCTTATGGCTTTGACTTTGTAAATCATTAACAGCTCATTGAGAATGATAATCGCTAAGCTAGTCGACTTGCAGGAATTTCACCTAACCGGTAAAATTCGAGGGTTATTATATTTATGGAAGTTTGCAGTAAGGTGGCTGTAAAAGATTTAAAAAGTCAAAGTCATAATTGCACTAAATCTTGGAACAAACTGTACATCTACGTCAAGTCGAAAATTTGGGCAAAAATTTGAAGTTTGAAACTATGCCATGGTAAATGCAGTAATTTTGAAATTTTGAAAATCGGTTCTGTGAAGATTTCTGCGATTAGTTCGGTGAAAACTACTAGAAAATAAACGCGTTTAGGAAAACTGAAGCCAAAACTTGTGCATTTTACTTTAAAACAACAAATAGGCCTGGCGCATCCACCAAATTTGCTTTATCTTGTAATCTTGTATTATCTTGCAATGTTCTAAATTCGATTACATACATCTAAATTGGCTGAAGTTTACTATGAATAGAAAATGAAATAAATAAAAGAAAAAATTATGACAAGAATTCCGTTTGAGTACATACATATTTCTTACATTTACATTAATGTACATTACATTTTAATAGTGGGCGCATCATCACTTTTGGCAAAAACCTTTCCAAATTGATGTGCCAAGCGGTTATCGTAAAATATATTTTGAATCTTTTGAAATTTCTGAAAGTATAAATGTTCGCCAAGAGTTGCAAAATTTTCTTTGTTCAAAAACTTGCTGATTTAATACAAATTTGAGATAAAACGATTAGTAGTAATCTAGACTGCCCAAAAAAATTCAATTTAACCAATTTTAAGATTTAATTGTTCGGTTAAGTGTCTTAATCCAAATTGGTGTGGGTCATATTAAATTTAACCAAATTAGACAACATTGTGGTAATTTTATTGAACTAAATTTGAGTAAATTATACGTAAAAGTGAGTCAAATTCAATTACAATTAATCAAAATTCAAAATGTAATTAGAAACATCATTTCTATTGCTTTTGATAAAATTGCCTTGTTCTCTTTTTTAAATATTACTTATTAAAAATTTATTGTAATAATTTTTAGGCACACGTTCACTTTAAATCATAATTATCTCTCTCCATGTTCCGCTCTCTGCTGATAACAACAATTAAAACACAATTCACGTATCTATTTGATCGTATGCATAACATACACCCACATTCATAGTCAATAAATGGCCATTATATCGAACTGATTACACGACTATTGTTTGAAAAAAACCGAACCATTTCCATTCATCCATCCCATACAAATTTCAAGAAAAATCTGATAAAATACCCCCAGCATATCATCTTTTTTCAGTGAAAACAGCTCACATTGAAAAAATACAAGCATTGCCTAATCCAGCTGAGCCACAACAAAAGATAATAACCTCCAACCTCGAAGCAGGCGGTCTTTGCGGCGACAAGCGACCAGTCATTAACAGCCGTTATCTATCGTCCATTGTCAGTCATAAAAGAAGAAGATAAAAGAAAAGCAATCACATCCTCTATTCATGTTTTTAGCCAAAAATAAAACCGGATTAACGACGATTTATTGTCTCGATTTAGAAATTTAATCCTAGTGAGATTTCCATCGTAATGAAATTAATTTGGTTGAGGAAAAAGCACAGCGTGACTTGGAGGAAATGAATGGATAGTTCTCACGTCGGTTATTCTTACTAATGTTATTAACTTGACGTATTATTATGTAATTAACAATCGTTGCAAGTACACGGATATGAAGGTCGGGTGACAGAACGACGCCTTCGAGCGGAGTTTTTTCACGTGGCGCCAACCTCTTTTTGGACTTCTCATTATTAACAATTGATAATATTTGCATATAATAATAAATCACTTAATTATGGTAAATGATAAATCAACAGTTATCGTATTCCAGATTTCAGTTTCCGGACTGGTCAAAAAAAGAGTTGTTTGATAGACTCCGGTCCTTTTTCTAGTTTTTCTGGACTGACTCGTGAGTAGAATAAAATAAACTCATGCGATATTTTACAGCATAATCATGATTATAGTGTTACACATGATGGAGGCAGATTTATGTTAACATAACGTTATAAATAATAAATGTGTGTTTCTCACGCGGCAATAAAACAGCGCATTATTGTCTATCATTAAACAATTAAGAATTGCAGGTACCCGGAGCTGAAGGTCAGATGCCATTATATCCTGGTTTTCCAGGTGGCGCTTATTATCCCGTTTAGGATAATTACAGTTTTAGTCCAACAATCGTAATTAAATAAGAATTGTTGTGTTAAATGACCTCCGCCCGGTTCCGCTAAAATCGTTCAGGTCGAGATTATTAGGGCTCTCTTTATAATCTCGCAGGCAAGCACCTGCTGCCAGAAGCATGCATTCCAAACCCAGCAAGACTGTTACTTCTCACACTAACAGCGGCGAGACAGCTGGCGCCAACATAGGGCGCCCACACCCCTCCTATTCACATTTACTACACAACATTTCATGTCAACTTAGTATAGTTTGGACCTCCAGCAAGTGAACATCGCACAAGTGCAGCTCTGTTCAGTGTTCCATGAACATGATGACAAATGGACCACGAAAGCCTCTGACTCAATTTCCACACACCACCATGGAGTACGACGAGGTGCACTCTCCGACTGACTCCAGCGAGGATAGTGTGGAAGTGAAAATTTCCCCAATTTCCCTCCGGAATAAAAGAAAGTGCGCTGAACCGAGGAAGGTCCAGGAGTTTTCCGGGCCACTCAAAAAACGCATGTGTTTGAAAGTGAAAGCGGAAAGTGAAACAAATTCCAGTGAAGCGCACCCTTTTCGGCCGTGGAGTCCGAAAGCGGCGCCGAGTTTCGTGCCGCCTCCGACGCCCACCGGGGGGTTTTTCCGGCCGCCGTCGCCGATTAAGGAAGAACCGGTGGCGTTGTTAAAGAAACGGGATGAAGAAAGAGTTCCGGTGCATCCAGGGGCGGCTATGACGCCAGAGGAGGCGGAGATGACTATTCTGAGGTCGGTGGAGGCTTTCCCTGGATTAGGGCAACCTCAAAGACGGGAGCAGAGGAATTACAAGAACATGACGAGGGAAAGGAGGATCGAGGCGAACGCGAGGGAAAGAACGAGGGTGCATACCATAAGTGCCGCTTTTGACACTTTGAGGAGGTCGATTCCGTCCTATTCTCACAACCAAAAACTTTCCAAGTTGTCAGTTTTGCGCATTGCTTGTTCTTACATAATGACTCTGTCGAGCATCGTAAACGGTGATGAACCCGCAACGGCGGATTGTGTCGATCTTGTAACGCGAACGATACAAAGGGAAGGAAAATTGCGGAAGAAGAAAGACGACAATGACTGAAGAAATGTGATTTTAGTTCCTACTTTCCGAAGACCTGTTTGTTGCCATTAAACTTTGTACTTACTGTAAATAATTTTTTTTTTGATTTATTTATTTCAACAACGAGTTATTTTAATTTGTGTTTTATTTCCACAACCTTGGAATTGTGCTTCTTCAGGTGTACAACTAAATCCAACGATACTTTTATTTATTAACAGGATAATAGAGTTGAGCGATTGAACAGATGGTCAGGAATTGATGCCAAAATTCCTTAATAAATTGATCGAGCGCGAAGAAAAGTGTATCGTGGGTGTAAATTATCGAATTTTCAAGATCGCAATAACCATTAAGAAGCGCTTTTTAGGATGTTGGCAATCGAATTTTCATAATTGGTGCCACCGGAATGTTCACGGATTCGAACAAAACGTGTTTTGGTTGAAAATTTAAAACACTTTCATTTTAATATTAATGTTTACGCAGCATGCAAATCAAGATATTGTACTAATTAGCTAGATAACGCACTATTTTGTATTCGCAACGGGCTGATTGTTTTTAAATTGGAACATATAGAAAAACAAAATTGTTATGACGACTGTGACATAATTATCAAAGTCGTAAATGTGATCCTTGATGTGATGAAACAAAGAGTTAATAAATACAGAATATTCAAAAACAGATCTGTCCACGTTTTTATGGGAATTTGAAGGTTCTAGATAACGGCAATGGTCATTATCATTATACATACACATTTCTGATTTTTTGTCCTTGGATTCTTGGATTCTGCAAACCTTCAGATTCTTCAATTTCATTTATCCTTATTTATCCCCAGCTTAAAAAATGATCGGATGAAAACCTTTCAAATCCATCCTATCGTAATTTTTTAGCTTCATTCATATCTTACTTTTAGGTCATCCTTTTGAATTTCTAGAATCTTTTGGTTGCCTGAAATTTCTTTAAATCGCTGAAATTTCTTCATGATTTCTTGAATTTCACAGTTTCTTTTAATTATATTCTTCAAATTATTAACTTCTTTGAGGTGACGTAAAAAATTCGAATCTTTGTTGTTGAACAACTAGTGAAAATTCACTTTCCGAAACTTTAAACGACCATAACTCTATTATTCGTAGTCGCACCTATATTTTGAGTCTGTATTTAGAATCTGCGTGAAGTTCTGCGTAAAATGAGCCCCAATAATGCATGTTTGCTCCCAAAATGAGCGAGAAATCGACCGAAGAAAGTGTGCGCAAAAATTTATTAGCTTTTTAATTTTTCAAGTTCTTCAGATTTTTTTATTATTTTTTTATTTCTCGATCGAAATAAATTAATAAAAAATAAATTATAAAAAAGGGATTTTGGGAACAAATTGAAGCGACGCATTTGCACAAACGAATGCAAGTTTCAATGCTAAACAATCCTGTGCAGTCAGTCAGTCGGTGCGATAAGATAATCTCAGGTTTAATTTTATTATTTGTTAATATTTTGTCACGACAAAAGGTATTTTTAAAGTTAAGATTATATAGGTCATGATTGTTTTAACATAAATAAATAATAAAAAAAGATAAAACTTAAAAAAATTCAGACTTGAAGAAGAGTAAGTTTCTCCATTCCAAAACTCACCTTGACGGCGAAATTTGATAGGCCTAATATTCATTGCAAAAAGGTGTAAATTATGGTACTTAATTATAATTATCAAGTTGGTAAAATTAATTGTACCATTTGCTTATCTGCTTGTATAATTTTACCGAGCACCCACGTAAATAGTCCTAATAATAATAATCCCCCAGAATTTCTGATAGGCAACCAAATAAACAAGAGGTGACTTGTTTAACTTGTGACAAATTTGCGTTCTTGTGCCAAATATAAGAAATATTACAAATCCACGGCGCAAAAAATGCATTTTGCTTACGATATTCACCACTTCTCCTTATTATACAAGGTGTCTGGAAAGTGACGCACCATCTTGAAAGTGGGTGGTCCCCCAGAGTACCAAAAAAATGTTGAAAAGTATTCCCGACTCTCTGTTTTCGCAGGAGAAGCAAAACAAAATTAGGAAAATGGCAACTTTGCAAAACTGTGCCCCCCTATAATTTAAATTTCCAGTATTCAAAGCCATAGTAACGTTGCTGTTGTATTGTTGGCGTTAGTCAGGTCGGCTCATAAACAAGTAATGTAACTATGGTTTCAAGTGAACGATGCCACATTGATCGACATTGTTGATTCAAAAATTTTGTTAACAGTTTTCGGGCATTTCTTACAAGATTTTTCCGATTTTTTTTGCACCACGTCTTTGCGCAAAATGTTCTTTAAGTAACAAATTTATTTAAACGTAAAATTATTGCACAGAAATCGTTAATTTTCGCATCAAACTTTGCCTCTTCAACCCATCATATCTCGAAAAATTGAAGACATGGATTTTTTTTAACATTTTTCCGGTGATCTATGGCATTGTCCGATGATTCAGTTTCACGGTGGTGCGCGACTTTCCAGACACCTGTATTTATAATTTTTATTTATTGTTTTTTTTTTTTTTGCCCGGCGCCTCCACCAAAATCGCCACTTTACGTACCACCTTGGAATTATTTATTTAGAAAGTTCGTTGTAACTACCACCCTTAACTACCACAAACAAAAATCTTGAAACCAGTCCGACAATAATTACGAAACTTGGACATAATTTTAATTATAGTCCACTCCGTACTATTTAAACGCCACACGTCAATTCCCTCCATCAATCACAATATGACCACCCTAAAATATTTTACCACCGCCGCTTTCATGCTGAAGCTCTCATTCTTATACCCCATCGATACAAAATCGCTCATCCAGAAATGTTTGTATTTTATTTGGGGTTTTTTCTACATGTCGTCTTTCGTGACGACGTTTGTTCAGTGTGCTGTTTATTTGTACAAGACTCCCTTTAATCTAATAGAAGAATCAATGGTGATAATGAACACAGGTATGTTTACTGTCGTAAAGAAAAATAATTTAATTGAGTTGCAGTCATTTACTTTTCATTGTTTGTAAACTTCACGTTCCTGTTGGTAAAAAGAGAAAAATTATCCGCGCTGGTGAAGAACATGAACGAGGATTTCGTGGATGAGAGCGATAATAAAATAGAACATGTCACGATGGATGGTGCTTCGAAATTATCGAACAAATTCGCGTGTTTCTGGTCAATTAATTGTGTCTTTAGCTCGCTAATGCCGACAATCTCGGCACTAGTCGGTGGGAATATGTAAACTTACAGGACTTATAAACCGCGTTTTTATGATTGTTTTTAGGGTCCTGCCGATCCTGGAATGGATCCCGTACGACCACGACGACCCTTTGGTGTTTTTTTTCACCTATATGTGGCAGGTTTTCTGTTTAAGCACCTTAGGAACGATTTACGCAGTGTTGGATTTAGTTTTTCCGTGCATTTCTATACTAATAGCGCAACAATTTAAGATTCTAGCGAGCAATTTCAAGAATTGTTGTCACCGCTCGCTTTTAGAGTCAGATGTGCACAATTTAAGCGACACTGAGCAGAGAGAAGCGTTCGGAACAATTAGGTTTCGAGAGAGCAATATGAACTATTTCAAGAAAAATATAAGACATCATCAACTACTTCTGGAGTACTGTGAGAACATCAACGACATCTTAAGCACGTTCTTGCTGGGGAAAATTTCCGCTGCAATTTTCAACACGCTTTTCATGGCCTTTAGTCTGATCACGGTAAATGAGATAAAACTAAACTAAGTTGTCAAGAAATAAATTTCCAGACGGGAAATCACGCGATGATTTTCGGTTTAACGACGTATTGTTTGTCGACGAGTATCGAACTTTTCATCTACACTTACAGCGGACAAGTTTTAACTGAGGTAGATTAAAAAGTGCTACAATACCTGTAAAAGAGTTCTTTTAGAGCGCTGATATTTTATGGAGTTTATACGAGAGTCCTTGGTATATTTGTGATTTACAGTTTCAGAAAATATTTCACATTGTTCAGATGCGAGCGTGTAAAATGGTGTATACAAGAGCTGGGAATTACTTCTCGATGTCCGCTTCATCTTTTATCACAGTTGTAACTTTGTTATTGACTTTATGACAAGTAGTAACTTTTGAATTTTCAGTTTATGAAGGCTCTGGGTTCTTATGTCGCACTGTTGAAAGAGCTCACCGAACGAGAAGAATAAAATAAAACAGACATCCAATTCAAAAAATAAATTTCGCGACTGTTTAATAATTATTGTTGTTTTCATAAATATCTGCACTGTTATTTTTACATGCATTATTATTATAACATTAAAACAACATAAAATAAAATATTATAGACTCACGACTAAAAAATATTTATAGAAATCTCCATCACACTCACGTGCACTCACTTTATGGGTCTTTTCAACATTAAAATTACTTATTGTTAGCTCAAGGTTGAGCTTAAGTAAATTAAGGTATTAGATAATTGCTGTTGCTACAAACAGAACGTTGTGTGTGTTATAAACCCATTTTAATATGTAGGCTATTTACTAAAAATATAGCTCGCTTAACGTTAATTTCACGTTGTTGATTCTTGTTAATATTTTGAAGATATTAACCAATAAGGGTAGGATGTAAATAAACTCTCGCATAATACCCGCACGTTGGGCGACATTTAACCCTCATTTAGTTCCAACCAGGATACACCAGGTAAAAAATTTATTAGTGTTTACATTATAAATGAGGGGAATTTTATGAAAATTGCGTACTCGTCAAGAGTGTGAGTCCGGAACGTAATTAGGAAGAGAATTTAGATTAAATTATGGAAGTCAAGAGTTTAAAGAATCAAATGAAAGACCTGAAAAATGAGTGCGATGAAAATCTCAAGCACACATTCTTTAATTCTTCCATTCTTTTCAGTTTCAGAAAAACGTTTGGATTTTATCCGGGTTCAACTGGTAGAAAATTCGCAATAAATGAACAATAACAATATTTTTGGTTATTCCTTAGGCAAATTAATCAAATAGGAACAATAAAAACCAAGTTTTTTATTAACTTTGAGCTCCTGAATTCAACTCTGCAATCCAAAAAGTTTTTGAGGTATGTAAAAACAGGTTAACACTTCAACATTTAATTTTACCGTTTTTTTTTTAAATTATTCGAATCTAATCCGCTAGATATAAATATTTGAGGCTAATTAGATAAAAAACTTTAGAAAATTTGACAACTACATAGGTACGTTTAAATCTATCAGAAGAGGATGAATCAAAATCGTCTTAGAAGTTTAATTGTTGCAAGGGATTAAAGATGATCCCTACATCTAGTCAAAAATTTGAGAAAAAAGTACACATAATCTAAAGCTGTTTGCTGATGAAAAAAAAGTCTAAACTAATTAAGGTGAATTGGGGTAAGTTCGAACTATCGAATCATTGTTTATAAAATAAATTGAAAGTTTTTATTATCGCAAAATCGGTACAAATTTGATCTTACATTAGTCCACATTAGACTTAACACTGCTACCTGAGGCAAATTCGAATTTATTTTTGCAACAGAAAAACAACAAAATATTAATTCTGGCGCAACGAAGAACCCCTAGCTTGCTTTCGTTTGTTTTGCGCGTTTTTGTCATCAACAGCCAATGAATTGATTCTATTTAATGCATGACTTAATTAGCTTAAAATTGGGTGCACTTTTTTGTTATAAAAACTAATTTGATAAGAACGCGAGCCAGTATAAATGAGTTCTTTTTTTTTTGCTTTGACTTCGATTTCAATTAAATTCTCCACTTTGATAGGAAGCAAGGTGGAACTATAAATAAAAATATCGAAAATTGCTCTTTTTTGCTGTTAAACTTTGTAATATGACCCGATTATTAAACAATTATAATTTGATTTAACGCGAAATCCAAATATCTGAATTTACTAAATCAACCCTCATGTCAGAGACGTATTCAATTTTTTTTCTCGAAAGAGTACTCCTAACTACCAACACAATGCTACTTGACTCACCCCCTCCGAAACGCCCTTATGTAGTCAGGTCCGGGTTTAGCTCAACAGAATTCTCGCAACAAAAGAAATTGTCACCTGTCGTATCGGCCTCAAACAATTATATGAGGCAAAATAATCATTTTCATACCTTTCGATATTGGTGTGTTTTCGAAAAAAAGTTTTGTAAGAGTAGTAAGAAAACTAACAAAGCTTCAAAATTAAACTGAAAATCTTTTTTTTTCTACGGTTAATTTGGCTTTTCATTTCTTTAATTTGTGGATGTGTTCTTCATTATTATTAATTAAAAGACACAAAATCAACCCATAACTAAAAACATTTAGCAATTACTTTATAGTTACTTCGGTTTTTTGAGTATACAAAAGAATCCTGCTAAGACAGGAATATCCACTCTCGAGCAACAATTTTAGTGGCAGGAAGACGGAAAACCACATTAAGAAGTTTCTCTATAATTTGTATCCAAAATTCGTTGCAAACGACTGCTCTGTCTTAGTTATTACCTTCACCATATCAATTACATTTTTCTCAAATGCAACGTAATTCAATATAATTAATTACAAATGCAAAGCTAGTTTAAATCAGAGTGACAAATAAATACTTACATTTCAGCTCAATTACGGCACTTTTTACACATAAACAGACACTAAACGGCACAACTAAACTGTACTAAAATAAGATAAAACAGCAATAAAATTTCAAATTATTGTTAGGTTATGTTTGTTTTACACGATCACGATGTATTGACAGGTTATTACTGTGGCAACAATACATACAGATGTGTATTGCTGGTTGCCTAAAACTTGAAAGGCTTGAAATAGTATTTTATCCAAAACGCAAAAAATTATACTCATTTCCCACGAGTATGAGTATTTATACTAGTGGGAAATAGAACTTTCATGCGAGTTTTACACAAAATAAAAATGCAACATTTTTTTAAATTGTAATTTATTTACATAATTCAAGCTAAACTAGTAGCAAACGATGTCTGTTACAGTATTTTTAACGTATTGTCACGTTGGCCGAAAAATCAAAAGTCTCGCTTGTAACAATAACAATTTTATTGTGCACTATGAACACTCTCGTACTTCACAATTATTCACTTTACAGGACTTCCAAATACTAGACTATATATAATCCTATCACTACTCCCCTATATACAGATATTCCCCTACCACTAGCCTAATGCTGGAGCGCTGCGAGAATATTCGGGAGTTCCGCCTATGACTCAGCGACCTTCTAGAAACGGCGACTCTAGTAGCACACGGAACGTTCCAGCGCTGGCGCTCGAAGCTTCCAGAATCTTCTCGTAACACTGCCCCCCTCTTAGTTCTGATCGTCCCGATCAGACCAAACACCTGATTCTCCGTGATATTTACAAAGTCTATTGAGATGAACCACTTTCATCTTTGAACGGGCGCTGCGTTGGATCCGATACACCACGTCGTTGATCCTCTTGATCACCTTATACGGTCCCTCCCATGTAGGTGTCAACTTCGGAGATAGGCCCTTCTTTCGTCGAGGGTTGAATAACCACACCAAGTCTCCCTCGTTGAATCCTTCATGATTAGCCGTCACATTATATCTGGACCGCATTCTGTCACTAGCCATTTTGATCCTCTGCCTCACAAGGTGGTGTGTATCCAGTAGGGTCTCTCTCAGGTTGTCGACGAATTGCGGTACTTCCTTTCGTTCCGCCCCAGGCGAACCAAGCAGAAGATCACAAGGGAGACGCAGCTCTCTTCCAAAGATAATCCTCGCTGGTGTTTCTCCCGTGGTTTCATGAATGGCAGCTCTGTAGGCCATCATAAACAAGGGCAGTCGACGATCCCAATCCCTCTGGTGCTCTTCCACTACCTTGGACAGGTGTTCCTCCATCGTCTGGTTGAATCTCTCGACCATGCCGTCGGATTGCGGGTGCAAGGGTGTGGTTCGAGTCTTCCTAATTCCCAGCAGCTTACACATCTCTTGAAAAACGCCAGACTCAAAATTCCTTCCTTGATCGGAATGCATTTCGAGTGGAACTCCAAACCTGCTGAAGAAATTATCCACTAGGACTCGAGCTACTGTTGTGGCTTCTTGGTTGGGAAGGGCATACGCTTCCGGCCATTTACTGAAATAATCCTGCACAACCAAGATGTACTTGTTGCCGTCGTCAGTCTTCGGAAATGGCCCGGCCACATCTAGAGCGATTCTCTCGAACGGGGCTCCCACGTTGTATTGTTTCATGCTTCCTTTAGTTCGCGTTCGAGGTCCCTTGCTCGCCCCACAAACTGAACATCTTCTACACCACCGTTCGACATCCTCCCGGCAGCCAACCCAGTAATACCGCTGCCTAATCTTATTTAAGGTTTTGTTCACTCCGAAGTGAGCGCCTGATGTTCCGTCATGGACCTCCTTGAGTACTTGGGGGACTCTATTCTTGGGCACTAGTAACTGGGAGGTTACTTTCTTCCCGTCTGCGCTTTCCCAAGCCCTTTTCAGTACCCCATTTTCTACTCGCAGTGAGTCCCACTGCGCCCACATCGCCTTCAACCCTGGACTCTTTTCCGAGACATCTTCCCAACGCGGCCTTCCATTATCCGCTTCCTTCCACTCCAGCAGTGGCCCAATTTCCTGGTCCGCCTGTTGATCCTTCCGAAGATTCTCCGTAGTCCAGTCATCATCACAACCGATAACCATCCTGTTTATCGGCAATGGCCCTTCAATCTTCGCGCACTGCTTGCAATCCTTGCAAGGTCTTCTAGAGAGAGCGTCAGCGTTATTGTGTTGCTTTCCTGGTCGATGTTTGATTTTGAAGTGGTATTGCTGCAGCCGCTCAATCCACCTAGCCACTTGTCCTTCGGCGTCTTTCATCTGTAGTAACCACGTGAGGGCAGCATGATCAGTCCTTATCAAGAACTCGTGGCCAAACAAGTATTTGTGGAAATGCTCTACAGATTTTACAACGGCCAGCAATTCCTTTCTTGTAGCGCAGTAATTTCTCTCTTGCTTGCTCAACACTTTGCTGTAATACTCGATCACTCTCTCTTCTCCATCCTGCACCTGCGATAACACCGCTCCAATGCCGATGTTACTGGCATCTGTGTCTAAGACGAACTTTCCATGAGTCCTGGGGTAGCTCAAAATCGGGCTAGTGCACAAAGCTAACTTCAGCCGCTTGAAACTGCTTTCGCAGTCTGATGTCCAGTTGAATGATGCCTTTGCTTCCGTTAGTTTGTGCAGAGGTGCAGCAATGTTGGCGAAACCTTCTACAAACCGCCGATAATACGTGCAAAGTCCAATAAAACTTCTCACATCGTGCTTGTCCTTGGGTCTGGGCCATTCCTTAATCGCCTGAATCTTATCTTCGCAGGTCTTGATTCCTTCAGATGACACCGTATGCCCCAGAAACTCCACTTTCTTCCGAAATAGATGGCACTTTTTCGGATTAAGTTTCAAATTGGCACCCCTAAACCGGTCTACCACTTCTTGAAGGTTCTTCAGGTGTTCATCGAAGTTTTTACCCATGACCATAACGTCGTCTAAATAAACCAGACAAGTTTTCCACGTCAATCCACGCAACACACATTCCATTAGTCTTTCGAATGTAGCGGGTGCATTGCAAAGCCCAAAAGGCATAACCGTAAAGTGGTACAAGCCACTTCCCGTGGAAAACGCTGTCTTCTCCTTGTCTTCGGGATGAAGTCCCACTTGCCAATATCCACTCTTCAGGTCTAAGGTTGAGAACCACGTCGACCCCGACAGAGTTGTGAGAGTGTCGTCAATCCGGGGTAATGGAAAACTGTCTTTCTTGGTAACATCGTTGAGTTTTCGGTAATCCACACAGAATCTTGTACTACCGTCTTTCTTGGTTACGAGCACAACCGGCGAAGACCAAGGACTGTTGGATTCTTCAATAATCCCTTCTTCTTGCATGGATTTTACCAACTGTTCGGCCTGCTGTTGCTTCGCCCACGGTAACCTTCTCGGTGCCTGTCTGATGGGTTGATGGTCGCCCGTATTGATTCTGTGTTGAACGATGTTCGTTCTTCCTAATGGTTTATTCTCAACGGCGAACACGTCCTTATTCTTCTTGATGAAAGCCTGCGCTTTAAGAGCCTCTTCTTCAGAAAGGTCACTCGTGTCTACCTCCAGCTTTAACTTTTTCACGGTCTTCACGTTTTTCTTTGATGGCTGTGCGTCACTTATTCTGGAAATCGGAACACACACAGCAACTAGATCGCCCTTCTTGATCGTGACTGGAGTAGGGTTGATATTCGCCACCCGCACAGGTATTTCTTTCGTCACTTTTACTAGTGTCTTTCCAACAAGAATTGGTTTTGTCATGTCTCTAGTCGGTTCAATCATTCCAACGCAGCTCCCAAAGTTACTTCCTAAACGCACACTTATCACTTTCTCGCTGTTCCCATCCACACAAGTATTTTCACAGGCGAACGCTTTCACTCCATCTTCTTTTACTTCTGGGGTCGATAACACAAAGCTTTCGGTTCCAATCTTGAGGATCTTCTCGTTGTGATTAAAGGAAATCCCATGTCGTCCAATAACATCCATTCCCAGGATCATCTCATCCTCAATTCCTGCCACCAGCACCCGATGCCGAAACTTCATACCTCCCAACTGGACCGTGACCTCTGCCTCGGCACTTACTGTGGCGACATCTCCCGTGACTGTTTTTAAAATAGCACTCGTTGTTTCCAGAGATGTCCTGTTGTCCAACATGTCCTTTCTCACAAGGGAAACCATGGCTCCGGTGTCGACCGTCATCTTCACTTTTCTCCCATTCACACTTCCTTCAATTATCAAACTCTCAAAATTCCTCTTCAAACGCATAACGGAAATAACTTTGGGGCTTGTGCTCTCCCCAGCCAGTGTGTGCCCCTTGACACTGCTGGGCTTTAGTTTTCCGACTGCTGAGGACGTGACTGGGGACCGTTCTGGTCGTTCCTAGGAACAACCCTACAGTCACGTTTAAAATGGCCTGGTTTTCCGCAACGATAGCAGGTCTGGCTAGTTCGCTGCTTCAGTGCCATCCGTAGCTCCCTGTTTTCCTTGAGGATGTCGTTTAGCTCGGCTTTCGTGACGAAAGCGGTAGGTGTTGCCTCTTCTTCGTCAATACCCACACCTCGAATTCGTCGGTAATCGGGGACGTTCACAGAGCTCTTGAAAACGGCTTCCACCTCTAGAGCGCGCACCAGAGCTTCTTTTGCGGAGTGATAGCTGCCCAGTCGGACCGTTCTTTGTATTTCTGGATCTCGAATCCCTTGCAGGAACGTATCCACAGCTAGTTGTTCCACAAAATTCGCCGGAGCCGAAGGGTAGGCGAGCAAAACAAGGCGCTTGACACTTGCCTCAAATTCCTGCAGAGACTCTCCAGTTCTCTGCCGCCGCGTCTTGAGCTCTGAGACGTATACTTGCTGCAGGTGTTGGTTTCCAA
Organism: Gnatocerus cornutus; assembly: GCA_029298725.1. Lineage (NCBI taxonomy): Eukaryota > Metazoa > Arthropoda > Insecta > Coleoptera > Tenebrionidae > Gnatocerus > Gnatocerus cornutus. The sequence goes on from CM055515.1 coordinate 14,192,342, forward strand.
ATCTGGCCTCTAACGCTGCCATCAGCTGGTCGTACCGCTCTTTGTCTCGTCCTGGAACTGTCTCTAGCAGGTCCAGAGCCGCCCCTCTCAAGGAAACTATCAGAAATGAGGATTTTTCTTCTTCCGACCATCCATTTTGTTTGGCCGCCACTTCAAATTGCAGCTTGTAATTGTCCAGTGAGGTCGACCCATCGTAAGTCGGAGGTTTCATTTCTTTCGTTGTGGTCAGACCGGTCCTATTCGGAACTTGACGCCTTAAGCGAAGTAACTCATTTTCCATGTGCTGTTTAAATCGCTCCAGATCTTTAACTTCTTCTTTGACGCCTTGTAGTTCTCCCTCAACGCCTTCAAGACGCTCTGCTACTTCTTCTTTGACGCCTCGTAGTTCCTCCTTGACGCCTCCTATGCACTCTTCTACTTCTTCTCTGACGCCTAGTAGTTCCTCCTTAACGCCTCCTATGCACTCTTCTACCTCTTTTTGAATTTCATCGACCTTAACCATAATGGCTACGTTCATGTTTTGTTCCATGTCTTTAAGCTGGTTCAGGATTGCTGCATTCTCTGTTTGTCTTCTTTCTTCTTCTTCCAGTTTTTCTCTTTGTCTTCTTTCTTCTTCTTCTAGTTTTTCTTTTTGTCTTCTTTCTTCTTCTTCTAGTTTTTCTTTTTGTCTTCTTTCTTCTTCTTCTAGTTTCTCTCTTTGTCTTCTTTCTTCTAAATTTGTCTCCAATTTTGCCATCATAGTGGTCATCAATTCTTGTAGCCCCTCCATTTCTGCGGCTTGCTGTCTGGTTTGAACAGGCATAAAAATTGTCCACAATCAGGTAACAATGTCACAGTCCGGTAATGTCACGAATTTTCCGATCGAAAATTCCAGAATTTTCTCGATCACAATGCTGGACGGGATCCCACTTTCTGACACCAGTTGTCACGTTGGCCGAAAAATCAAAAGTCTCGCTTGTAACAATAACAATTTTATTGTGCACTATGAACACTCTCGTACTTCACAATTATTCACTTTACAGGACTTCCAAATACTAGACTATATATAATCCTATCACTACTCCCCTATATACAGATATTCCCCTACCACTAGCCTAATGCTGGAGCGCTGCGAGAATATTCGGGAGTTCCGCCTATGACTCAGCGACCTTCTAGAAACGGCGACTCTAGTAGCACACGGAACGTTCCAGCGCTGGCGCTCGAAGCTTCCAGAATCTTCTCGTAACAGTATTTTCTTTGCCCTCTGACTGTCTTCTACGGCACCGACCTAAAACAAACAGTATTATGGTCCATCCTTTGAGGATACAACAGACCCTTACAGCAAAGCCAGTGTATTGGTGAAACCAGCCCCTTGATGCAGCCCTGTAACAACCACAACCAAATCCCCGGACTTAATAAAACCCACCAATTTCCCATGATCAATTCCTGCCTGTATCCTGGCCTCCACATTTTCGGTCCATTCCACGGGAACGTCCCCTACAAATTAAACCTAAATTTCCCTCTAATTTAACCATGAACAATACCATCGAAGTACAAAGGCATGATAGCTCTGTGAAGATGCAGTTGTCGTGCAACTTGTGCATTCTTCGTCACTGCAACAATAGGACATCTGGGTCTATATTTCGATAGTAACCTCGCCGAAGTCCCTGTTTTTGTAACAACAATAATTGCAGAAGCCAAAGCGTTCATAGACGCTTCAACTGTTGCAATGGCGGTGGTTTGGACGACATCCAACGGCACAGAAACCTAAAAAACTCATTATTTTCGTAGTTTTCCCCACTCACACTTACTTCTCTGGTGAGGTCGCTGAAGAGTTGCTTCTGCCAGATCGCCGCCTCCGCTTCTTGACAAATACTCGCCATGGTCTGTACACATACCACCGGGTACAGTCCCTTGGCTGTTTCACCCGCCAACATCACACAGTCGGCACCATCAAGAACAGCGTTTGCTACATCAGCACTTTCAGCTCGTGTAGGTCTTGGTTTATCAACCATCGACTCCAACATATGAGTGGCGATGATGATGGGTTTCCCGACTTTGTTGCACCTAGCAACTATCGCCTTCTGTGCGAGGAAAACCTTCTGGAAAGAGATTTCCATTCCTAGATCTCCACGGTCGATGAGAATACCATCAGCAGCGTCGATGATCTCGTCCATGTTTCTCACTCCTTGCGTATTCTCAATTTTGGCGATGACGCGAATGTTGGAGTCGCCGAGGATGTTGCGGATTTGGTTCACTTCTTCGGCGTTTCGTGTGAAGGAGGCGAAGATGCAATCGACTCCTTGTTGGACGCCGAATTTTAGATCGGCTTTGTCTTTTTCAGAAACAGTGGGGAGATCTTTCTTTACGTTTGGAAGGTTGACTCCTTTACTACTTCCAAGCAAACCTCCGTTTGTAACAATGCAGTGAATACGATTCCCGTCGATTTTTTCCACAGTTAGAGTAATCAGACCATCGTCAATAAAGATCTGATTTCCCGGACTTAACACCTTCGTGATGTTCTTATAATCCACGTAAATAACACTTTTGTTTCCGGTTTTCACGTACTTTTCGTCGGTTGTAACAATGATTTTCGCCCCTTTTTCTAGTAGTACTTCAGAAGACATCCCCTGGAAGATCAAGGAGTGATGGTAATAACTTAAATTTGATACGTACCCCTTCAAGAAGACCGGTTCTAATTTCAGAGCCTTTGGTATCAATGGCTATGGCCAGAGGGAACGCGCGCCCAATCTTCTTGCTATAATTAGCAACAGCAGTCCTTAAATTCTTGATGAGTTCTGCATGGTACTCATGAGTACCATGAGAAAAGTTCAGACGCGCCGCATTCATCCCAGCTGCCATCATTTCCTCCATAATAGCAACATCGCGACATGCCGGTCCTTGAAAACAATTTAACATCTAAAAGAAACTTATCTTGATATTTACCAATTGTACAAACAATTCCTGTCAAACGGATATATTTAGGTTGTGCAACAATATCCAAATTACTGATGTAATCAAGGAGATTTTTCTTCGACGGTTCCACACTCATGTTTGCTGCGTACGGCGCACAACTAAAAATAAACGTACTCTGAGAGTCAACGATAATAATGAGTTACCTGTTTGTCCTGATCTTTAGCAAGTTCTTGTTAAGTCGATGAATTTTATGTGCACGGAACGAGACGCTGTCGAGGATTCGTGATTCTGATTAGATGTTCGTGTTTGACGAAAACAGTAGTGTTATCGCTCGAGTGGGTCTTTATCAGTGAGCGATGTTGTGGACTATCACAGATTTGAATAGTGTCGGAAGATGAATTATGTAATGTTGGAATAGTGATCGATAAGTCGAGATTGTAAAATTTTCCTTGGATTTGTTTAATTGTTGCTGTCCCATTACAGTTATTATTATTTATTACTAATCAAAATATTTTATGAACAATTTGTGCTGAACCAGTAAAAAGGCATTTCTAAAGTAGAATTGCTCCTGATTCTGAATCTGAAGCTCATTTTCGATTTTTTTTTTCTTTATCAGACTTTGTAAGTACGCCGAATTCACTTTATATTTTATTTAACAACTTACGAAGTCATGATAATTTTTACGATTCTCGGAAAATCTTACAGATAACAAGAAAGTATGAAAGAAATAAATTTAAAAAGCTTCAATTATAATATGAACCCACTTGCACACTTTTATGGACTAATTTTCCATCCAATAGACAAAACCCTACAAAATAGTTCCACCGTAAACCCAGAGCTTTCTTTCTTTTGTTTTGTGCGTTTATGTCACTAACATCCAATGAATTGATTCTATTTTAAGCATAATTAATTGTATCCACACACAGTTTTAAACATTTAGCCAATGAGAGATCGAGGTGGTTCTATAAGTGCGTTTTTTGTTATAAAAACTACTTTGATAAGAATGCGGGCCAATGAATAAGTTCTTTTTTTTACATCGAATTCGAACTTAATCACATTCTCCGTTTTGTCATGAAGAATAGGCGGATCTTTAAATAAAAATTTCGAAAATTGATCGTTTTGTCTGTAAAACTTTGTAATAGGATTTATTAATTCAATGTAATGTAATTTTGATATTTCCATCTGCCTTATAGGTCTCAAACAATTGTAATAGAATATATCTTAACGAAGAGGTTCCACCCGCTTGATCCATCCCTAAAATAGCGACTCGGACTGGCCACTCACCCCGTTTCTTGTAGCTTCCCGGCATCTTTTTCTTTCTTCGAGTACGGCGATCTGCCATCAACACAAACACGTGCATAATGGAAATTATTTACATCCAGACGCACCCTGGAAATTATTCCATCCACGTACAGTCAAAAGCAAAAGAAATGAACTCATGAACGAGATGGCTTGTAACCAGATGTAGTAAACTCTCAACAAGTGTTGTCAATAATCTGCCCCCTCATAAAACAAGTTTGAGAGACGGAGAAATTTCGAAGTTTTGTTGTTGAAGACCAAACTAGTGAAAATTCGCTATCCGAACTCCATAACTCAGTTATTTGTTGTCGTTCGTGGATTTTGGACCTGGATTTGAAATTTGCGTAAAATTCTACCTAAAATAAGCCCAAATAACATAAGTTTGGGCCAAAAATAAGCGAGATATCGACCGCAGAAGTATGACATAGTTTAAGTCATGAATTTTTTTCTTACATATCAAATTTTCGTTTTTTGGAAAATCTAAGAACAAATTTTTAGCTAGAAAATCGCAAGAAAAACAGTATTAAATTCCGGTCAGTTTTCAATTCCGCATAAAGTTCTGCGTTAAATGAGGATAATTAACTTGAGTTTGCTTCACAAATAAACGAGATAGTGATAAAAATTTGTTTTCAAAGAGTCTTTTTAGGGTGATTTTAAATTTTTTTTTTCGTGGCGATAACAACGTTTAATACCTTTAAGTTATACATCACTCGAAAGAGCAGCTCGAAATCTATCAACTGGCCAAATATTACATCGGTAGGTCAAATAGTTTACGAGTTTACAAAAAAATGAAAATTTTTCATCGATTTTCGCTAAAAAATCGACCATCGAATTTTCAGCATTTGAGGGTGAATTCTAAAGGAGAAAAGAGCGAGAAAAATGATGGCGCAAATCGTTTCTATTTATCTGTTGTAATTTCGACGATATCGAGCATTACAAATTTGAAAAATAAAAATCGACTATCCGAAATTTTAAACGGCCATAACTCAGTTAATTTTTGTCGTGCGTGGATTTTAAGCCCGGATTAAGAAACAGCGCAAAATTCTGGGTAAAATAAGCTAAAATAACGCAAGTTTGCTTCAAAAATAAGGGAGAAATTGATTTAAGAAAGACTTCAAAATTATTTTACAAACAACATTAAAACGAAACCTCACAAATGTCACTAATTAGGTCTTCAACAACAGAGCTTCATGTATTGATTCATTATTAGCACATTTTTATTATCCAAAAACTCTTCTCTCTGAGTTATAATGCATATAACTCATTCAAATTCAGGAAATTAGCATTTCAAATGAAATGGATAAATAAATAAAAGACGGTTAAAATTTGCGGGTAATTTTAATGAAATAACAATAAATCTACAGTTCGTACACAGAAACTAAAACTTGTCTCCTATTTAAACATATTGCATTTGACATTATTCCTGTGATTGTCGTATAACAAATTAACACAAATTTTACGTCCATAATTCGCCGAAGTGAAGCGTTTGATTAGAATTTTTCTCCTTTTAACAATGTTTTTCCGTAATTTAATTAAAGACAATCTAGAAAATAAAACAGCTTATAAAATTGACGGTCACATTAGGACGGTAATGGATATGTTTTCTGCCATAAGTATTGCCTTGACTAGTCCTAAAGGACGGCCATTTACAGTATTAGTGACGGGACTATAAATCTACCATGAAATGCGCTAGCTATAAAACAAAGACTGGTGTTTTCAATCTACTTTTTGTTCCGACAGAGCGTTTCCTGTGAGTGTCAGCTTCAGTCAACTAGCTTGAAGTGGAAACTCTCTGTTGTCACGAACCAACTGAACTAATTCGGACATCAAGTTATTGCTAATGCTACTGAGTCGATAGTAAAATATGAAGAGTGCTGCTCACTTTTGATTATTCGATCGATCTGTATGAAAATACATTGAATATTTTTGTAGTACGAGAAACGGAGATGTTGGTCCAAAATTTGGCCACACATTAACATCCATTTAAAGCCTTGACACAGCACACATTTGCGAAATTGAGAGGCAGCATTTAAATGTTTAATGACTATAGAGGGCTATTCTACTCATTTAAATGCTACGATTCTACTACCGATTATCACTGGCGTTATTAGAATCACTATCTTCGTTGTCTTCTTCTATTATATCTTCTAATCGCCTGTCTTCTATTATCACGACTACATCTTTTCTAGAATAAAACTCAGTCTAAATATCTATTAAGCCTCAAAACACGTCTATCTACACATTTAAACGCTTACCACACAAACCCTCATGCAAACCAAGGATCTAAATCACGTGAATAGTATCTTCTGCATGCAACCAAATAAAATTTAACACCTCTTTTCTATTTTTCGACTTACCGTCTTAACGGCGACGGAGGCATTGGATTTCTCACAATCTCCAGAAGTTCGATGACTTGAGGAGGCGTGTTGACTTGAACAATGCTGGCACCTCGAAGTTCCCTCAACTCCACTCCTCTAAATAAATCGCAACAAACTAATTCTTCTAAACTCGGTGTTCTGGTGTTTTGGAAAATCAAACTTAAAGCATCGGCTACTTTCGGCGCTCTTTCTAATTCTAATTGGAGGTGTGCCGGGCTTGGTGGCTTTGGTAATTCGTATCCTGCTGCCATTTCGAAGAGCAAATATCCGAAAGCTAGGGTTTCAGGGGCGCTGGGGGCTTTAGGGAGGAATCCTAATAGGGCGTTTTCTAGGCCTGCTAAACGAGCAACTCCGTTTTGTATAATAACGTTGCCGGAGTGTAAGTGGTAGAATGGGGGAAAGTAGCGGTTGTGGAGAAAGAGGAGGCCTTCGAGGATCTGGCGGCCCAGGCACTGAATCTGGAAAAACAAGAAGTTTCGAAAAATGTTGTTAAATTAAATATTTTTATTTATTTGTTTGTATGCATGATTTGAAAATTGAAGTTATTTGTAATGAATGTTTATTATTAGAAGTAAATAATGTTCAACATAAAACGTCGATAACAATCTGAACAAACATTTTAATTATTGATTATATCCACCCTATCAAACCAGGAAAATAAAAATATAAATGTAAATATGGAAATAAATATGCATCAAACCTAATAAAAAATTCAGAACTAAACAAACAATTTACATATTTTTTATACACATATTTTTATTCATTTTGTTTGTTGAAGGTATAATTTGTTTTTATTTCTGGTCACTACAAACATATTTTTACAATTTCGTTTATGTATGTCTATTTTTAGATTGTTTTGGAAAGCAGAGGCGGGTTTAAAAGAGGTGCACCATGCGTCGACTTTAAAAGGGCTCCACAAATTGCAACTTTACATTTATTTAGAAGTACATATTACTAATTTCGGTTGGCTTATTACCTTTGCCAAATTACACAATTTTAGAACTAGAAATATAAATTTTACAAATTTCAATTTATTAGAGCAATCCAAAATTTCCAATTAAATTTTATAATTCTGGTAATTTAAATAGTACAACAATGAAATTTGGAGAAATTACTACGTTGGGTACGCTAATTAACTCCACTGAATTACAGAATTTTAAAACTAGAAATAAAAATTGTAAAAATTTTGGTATATTTATTAATTCTCTCAAATTACAAAATTTTAGAACAAGAAATATAAATTTTACAACATTTAATTTATTAGAGCGAATCCAAAATTTCCACCATTTTCAATCAAATTCTATAATTCTGGTAATTTAAATAGATAAATAAATAAATACAATAAAATTTAGAGAAATTAACACTTTTGGTATGCTTATTAATTCTGCCAAATTACAAAATTTTATAACAAGAAATAAAAGATTTAAAAATTTTAATTTTTAGAGCGAATCTAAAATTTCTAGGTTTTGTAATTAAATTCCATAACTCTCGTAATTCAAACGATGGAGCAAGAAAATTTGAAGGAGTTACTTCTTCTGATTCTGCTAAATTACAAAATTTTAGAACTCGAAATAAAAATTTTACGAATTTGTATTTAAGAGCAAATGCAAAATTTTCTAGCATTTATAATTAAATTTCATAATGAAAATTTAAAGACAATCTACAGAAAAGCTGTATGTGCAGATAAACTATCCAAAAAATACAAATAAATTGCAGAAAAAATTTAGGGATTCTAAGAAAAATCTGAAAGAATTTGGAAAAGGAAGAAAATGTACACAATTTAAAGAAGATCTATAAAGTTATAAATAATCTAAAGACTTCTGACAGTTTTCAAAAAGATGTTAAGAGAAACTAAAGACTCTACAGAAAATAAAAAAAAAATTCAGAGTACTAAAAAAGAACAGACTCAATAAAATATCTAAAAAAAATTTACAAAAAATTATGCACACTCTAGAGAAAATTGAGAATATAGAAATTTGTTATAATGTAAAGAACTAAAAAAAATCCAAAATTAAAAAATTTATGTTATAATAAAAGACAGAAAAAAACACTTTTAAAAGATCCAGTACTTTTCATCCCCCCTTAATCCGCCTCTGTTAAAAACCCCATAAAAATAGACAGAACATTAAAAAAAGCAACATAACACTTTGGCTTAACAATGCTTGAATTATTCAGGCAATTGAAAATGCAGTCCCGAGCCAAACTCAACAAGTATTGCATTTTCGATCAGCCAAGTTAAACATTGGATTTAAAAAGTAGATAATGAGGCCAAACACAGTCTCGTTTATTTATTGTAATGTTTCTATATTTAGAATATAAACGCGCTTTTCAGGAGCAATAATAATAACTAAAGATCCCATCATTAATCATCTTAGCGCTACTTGAGTGTTTCTCAACAGCAACAATAAGAAACCCGTCAACTTTATTGATTAATGGAATCAAAGGTTATTACTCCATAAAATCGAACGATCGTTTTTATTCTCGGCTACTAAATTGTCATGCCATTAGCTATTAATAGTAAATTCCACAAAAAATTACCATTCTCAGAGGAAGGCCGTCTCCTCGACAGCTATACTTTTTCTCGTAATCCTCATGCCAGGGACTCCCATATATTAAGTCCTTCAAACTACCGGACGGATTCAAAGGACTGATAAGAGCCGCCCCTGTATCCCAAAACTCGATATCAAGAATGGGGTGGATGTACGGGTGTTGCAAACCTCGAAACAAATCGAGGAGGGTGTCTTTAGTGCTTGGCGAAGGGTCCAAAGGGCACATAGACGGAATGGGGACTAAAGTGAGAAGTCGCTCGGCCCCTAGAGTTGTATCTTGAACGGTAAACCTAAAGTTCATCTTCAGTGGTGCGTCTTACATTTTTTAACGAATTTTACCAGTGCTTATCCGTGCGGGATCCAATTTCCCCCAATTGAATCTTGAGCTCATATCTATCATTATTGGAAAGGTGGTGTTTACAAGCCATAAAAATCCCATTCCGGATTTGCTGTTCCGCCCGGAGTTTCTCATTACCCCCATCGGTCTTTAAGGCGCTGTATTCATGTTTGGGAGTTCCGGACGACCTAGAAAACAAATTTAATAGAGAATTATTTAATGGGATCGTAAGAATAGAAACTGGGGCATGTGTGGGACGAGTCAATTTTTAATACAACCAAAATCAATATCCAATACTTGATCTAGAATAAGATCTGCGTTAATTCGATTGAACGGCCGTTTAACGTGATAAATCACCTAACCAGCGCACGTTTTCGAGCCATAATAATCGTGTGAATATAAACGACGCGTCCCGTCTTGGAACACGTTGCCACGATTCACGCGATATAAAGATGTCAGACTTTCTAAGCACCGCACAAAAGAATTTCATAAATTTAAAACCATATAAGACTCTGGCGTTTTTACCGTTTTGAGAAAAGCCCTCTGGCAAACGACTCCGCCCTTTGTGGCGTCGATTTTCCATCCTCGCTCCGATTTTCCGAGCTATGACTCCGTTTTCCGAATTCAGCTCTTTTATTTGCGGCACTTAGTGCACACGTAGAGAATTCCGCTGCACTGTGAGCTCTTCGTGGAGCTTTCTTTTTCCTTCGCGAGCTGGAACGCGATCGTTCTTGGTAAAACCGTTCGTGACCTATCACTTGTGGTTCTTTTTCTTCTTCTTTTTTATTAATGTTTTGGTAAAGGTTAAACATGATTACGGAGAGTCAGACCGAACGGAACTGAATTCTGAGGATTTTCTAAGGCTTTAATGCAGTTAGGTGGGATTAAACGGTAATGAGACTGTAGGGATTCTGCTTTCGTGTTTAATTTATTTAACTAGATGTGGCGTTAAGAGCTTTGCTAGTGAGTGATGGGAGTTTAATTTAATCGAAGAGGTGGAATTTGCACGCGAATAAATAATAAAATTTGATGATTACTTATTTATCCCGGCGCATCCAGCATTTTAAGTTGATGAATTTGCTGTAGTTCGTATAAAAATAATTTAATAGAAAGGCTAATAAAACAATACTTTCTACAATGATTTAAACAGTACAAAGAATACAAAGCACAGGAAAATATTTTTTTTAAAAATGAGATAATTTGAAAAATTGAGAATGATGAGAACATATTCAAAAGATATTGATATATTCTGAACTAGAATAGCTGAATTAAAAAAAAAACCGAATTCATATATTTAAAGATTTGAAGAAAAACAAATGAAAAAATAAAATAGTTTTATAGAAATTGAAAAAAGTGGGTTCAAAATCTAAAATTTTAAGTCTACAATTTGAACCTTTTGTTCAATTTATAATCAGTTCAAATTTGTTAAGTGTGTAAAATCTTAAAATTATAGACGTGGTCGTTCCAGAGTTATGGCAATCAAAACAGTTAATGAAGATTTCGCTTTCTTCAAAAATTTTAAAATTCTAAACTTTGCAATTTTGAGTCTACAATTCTGAATTTTTGTTCACTGTATAAAAAGTTTAGGTTTATTTTATATGCCAAATTTGACAAAAAAAAAACACAGAAATACAAAAGTTACAGCATTCAGAACATTTAACGAAAATTTTGAGTTATTTAAAAATGCTAATATTCTAAAATCTACAATTTTGTGTCTATTATTTTGACTTTTTGCTCATTGTATAAACAGATCAATCTTAATACATGTTCCAAGTTTTATAAATATAGACCCGGAAATTCCGGAAGTTGTGGCAATTAATGGAAATTTTGCGATCTTCAAAAATTAAAATTTTCTAAAATCTGCAATTTTAGGCCTAGAATTATAATTTTTTTTCTCGCAATCAGAACATTGATTGAAAATCAATCAAAATCAAAAAAGAATAGAATTTAAATATTCTAATTTTCTAAAATCTTCATGTTTAGGTCTATAATTTTGAATTTTTGTTCACTATAAACTTTAAACTATAAACTATCCAAACTTATAAGTGTCCTAATTTTTAGACATAAACCCTAAAATTTTGAAGTTGTAGCACTCCGAGCAATTAATGAAAATTTTGCGTTCTTTAAAAATCAAAATTTTCTAAAAATCTGCAATTTTGGGCCTACAATTTTACAATTTTGCTCGCTATTTAGACAGTTTGCGTTTATTAAGTGTGCCAAGTTTGATAAAAAAAGATTAAGAACGACAGAAGTTATGGCATTCGAAGTCTTCAGTGGAAATTTTGAGATATTTAAAAATTCCAATTCTCTAAGATCTGCATTTTTGAGTCTATAATTTTGAATTTTTGCTAACCTAATAATTAGTTCAAACTTATTAAGTGTCCCAATTTTTTGACATAAACCCTGAAGTTTCGGAGTTGTGGCAACAATTAATGAATATTTGGGGTTTATCAAATACTAAAATTTTCTAAAATCTGCAATTTTGAGCCAATAATTATACCTTATTGCTTGCTGTACAGACATAACAAGTAACAAAAAATGAAGCGGAAATACAAAAATGAGGGCATTCGGAAAATTAATGAAGGTTTTGAGTTATTTTACTATTACTACTAGTTATTTAAAACTAGTAGTTTTACTACTAGTTATAAATACTATTTTTTTAATTTGGATTTTTGAATCAATTATTTTGAATTTTTGCTCACATTATAAAGATGCAGTCCAAATTTATTACGTGTTCCAATTTTTGCAATTTCTGGAATTTTAGCTCTATATTTTGAATGTTTGCTAGCATGTTTAAACAATGCAATTTAGGTTTAATAAATGTGCGTAGTTTGACAAACAAAAACACGGAAGTACATGAATTATAGCACTTACAAGATATTGCGGTGTCTAAAAATTCAAATCTCTTAAAATATGCAATTTTTGTAAACAACCCAATTGATAAACTCCACTTTCAAAATTATTGGGAATAAAAGTCCAAACAAACAAGAAAACCTTCATTTACACAACAAGATTAATTTTATTATCTCTCAGAAAGCTCGAAGCTCGTTGTTTCAACATAAGCACAGTCCAAATACATAAAAGCGCCAACTCATCGATTGCAATAATTTAGACTCGACAAACCAACAAAAAGTTAATTCAGAGTTTGAACTCTCTTTATAGAGAGTGCGAAAAATTGGCATCTCTATCACGATATAAAACTTTTTTGGCACAAACGAAATATATGAGTCCCACGGTCGGGTCACCACCGCACTCATAAATCCCAATTACAGGATAAATTAAACTAGTTTGCTGATGCTGCTAAAATTGTAATTCAGTCTGATGATTAATTAACAGATAAAGTCTAATTCAAACTCGCCACATGTTTCCCGGCGCATCCACCATTTTTGAAAGTTAAAAAATTTGCTCTTGATTTTATGATTGAGTTATTGACATTTACGTGAAACTAAACATGTTGCAAACGACGCATATCTTGTGCGTGCTTGAGTCGAGTTCTTGGAAAGTTTAAAAGTTTTAGAATATTTCGTCGTCTGTCACACTACAGCACGTTTTACATGTTTAAGCATGAAATGCGTGTTATCGATTTTAAAATTCCCGCAGTTTTCCTTCAAATGCTTTATCAAATCTTAGATTGAAATTAAATTTTGCAGGCGAGGTTCAACTGCGCACTTGAATACCGATTTTCTTCCGACTAATTTATTGTGAATTACCCTCGTATTTTATTTCTCTGAAGGTTTTTTCTGTTATCTAACAACGTAAACAATTTAGTTGATTAGTATTTTCCCGCCTCTGACGTCACAGAGTATGATAATGAAAATTTGGTGTGTATCAGAAAACGAAATCGAATTTCCAGTCCCCCAGTGTAATTGAAACGGAAACGATATCTCGTAAGGTAGCAGCTATAATGACATCGTAAATTCAAAGGAGGAACTTGGGAGTCTATAAGGCTATTAAAGATAACACGAGTTTCTAAGTTGTGTAAATCGGAAATCAATTCATTCAGTACCTGCATTTTCGTATCCAGAAGACAGCCAGAGCAAGAGCCCCCAAACCCAGCACGACTAAAGAAGCAGAAACCTTAAAACAACACTGATAAGCCCGCAGAGAAAGAAAATGTTTATCTTACCCATGGATGGCTACTAGTCGCGTGTTGTGGCTTCTTCGAGACAACTTTCATTTTTCATGTTTCGGAGACGGCTTAGGCCACAAGTTGTAAGATTGTTACATGTCGCAAGCAACAGGACAGTGATAAAACGATTCGTTAACAACCGAATAAAAATGAATTACAGAAAAGCTCACTTGGAAAACCTAACACCGGAACTGAAATAAACGCCTGAGAACACGCAAATTGCAAGCACGCATGGTATTATAGTTGCCGTGGACGGCAACCAGTCAATACAAGAAGTGGACGCTTGCGTACAGGAGGTACGGGAAAAGCGGGAATTTAGGACAGGGAAACTACAGACGGGAAATGTGGGTCAGAGTCAAAGCTGACGTCACGGGAGAAACGAAAGTGCTCTTTAAAGGGGGCAGAATACAATATTTATTATTAGAAGGGTGGTTGAGTTTGGTTTTTATTGATTTTGCGCGGCATTTGCCTGCGGCTAAAATGTGAACAATCGGCCGGGGAAAAGAGGAATTTTATCCTTATCTTTTGTAGTCGGAGTCAACAAAATTCTCCACAAAGCTACTCAAAAAATCCTCTAATATAAGTACAGACGCAAGTCGTAGGAATACTAAAAGTGCGATACTCTAAAATCCTGTGATCTACATCCACCGTCACGAGCTTAATATTGTTAAATCTTTGGACGCACTTTGTCTTGATATCCAACAGAGTCCCCTTAAAGCACTCCTCACCTTCGTCAAGACTGCAAACAAAACTAAAAATCTTTCAAACACATTTTCTTTTTACTCACTCGCAAGTTTGGTATTTCAAAATCTGACTATAATTCTTAAGATTCACAATACGTCTCCTCACATTCTCCACATCCAACATCAGTTTCGGAGCAGCAACAATATCTACAGTTTTACAAAACGATTCCATTTTTCTTTCATTTCGCGCAGACAGAGATATGCTTTTGACGGGTTCGATTACGTGGCCTTTGAGGAATGAATGAAAGGCATCGTGTTGATCGACAATACGTCGTACGTCATCTTCAGGATATTGGGGAACATTTTCGCAGATATTGAACGTGCAATCTTTCTCCTGTTGGAGTTTTTCGAGAATTTGGTGTGGAGGATGATGCTTGGTTTTGTGGGTGAAAACGGCGTTGTTATAGCGGTGGTTGGATGCTGCAAACTAAAAAAAAACTAATTTTGGGGAGATGAAAGTTTTTTCTTACCGTAAATGTGAGGATTTGGAGGAGGAGGAATAATAATTTGATCGTCATTGCGTTTGTGGACGATGAGACTCAATGTTAGGTGTGGCGCGAGTGAAAAGTTTCTTTTATGGGTTTGCGGTTTGGTTAACAAACTTCCTCTTGGAATGATAAATTGAATTAAAAATAGCTAATTTCTTACTGTAGGATGACACGCTAATTTAGTTTTTTGCCGTCACAGATTAGGTTCCATCAATCCCAATTTTTTGGATCCTCTAGTTTTAGAAGCTCTTAATTTTTAATTAATTAATTAATTAATTTTACAAAGAAGATCTTCTACATATATTCTTAAAATTCTCGAGATTGTTTTGCCTAAACCGGTAGAAAAAAATAAGAAGAAATTTAAGACAACTTAAAGAAGACACAAAAAGTCCAAAGAAAACAAAGAGATTTTAAGAAAAATCTAAACAAAAATCAAAAGGTTTAAATTCACACAAATTTCAAAAAAATCTAGAAAATCCAAGGAGAATCTAAAAAACAAAAAGGGAAATTTAAATAACGAGAGAATCTAAGAAAATATGAAGAGAATGTAAAATTTCATAGTAAAATTAAAGAAAATCTGAGGCTCTAAAAGAATCAACATTAATATGTATTTAGAAAACACAAAGAAATTCAATACAAATTCCAAGGGAAGTATGTTCAAATAAAGGTAAAAAAAATAAAAAAATCGGAGACTTAAATAAAGAAATTAAATAAAGAAAGAAAGACAGACGAATCTAAAAAGGTTAAAAAAGCTCAAAATAATCTAAAAAATCTAAAATCTAAAAATTTTAATGAATTTGAGAATAATCTGAAGATAATTTAGCGAATCTAAGAAAAATATGACATAAAAAAAATTCAGATTATCTAGAGAGCATATGATAAAAAATCTAAAACGCAATTACAAAGAATCTTGAAGATCTAATGAGAAACGAGATAAGATTTTAGGAAAATTTAATAAGAGTAAGAATTTCAATAATAAATTATCGTACGCATAAACATCAGGAAAATCTAAAAAGATTGAACTGATTCTATGAAGAATCTAAAAAAATTAAAGCGTATTTAACGAATTTAAGACGAATCTAAAATTTATATACAAAATAATTTAAAAATCGAAGAAAATCGAAGAATGTCAAAATTCATGAATACACAAAGAAAAAATACTTGTAATTTATGAAAAATCACAGGTTCAAAAAAAAAACTAAACGAATTCAAAGAAAATCTAAAAAATCTGCGAAAAAATAGACAATTTAAAAAGAATCAAGGAAAAAAAAAACATTCAAAGAATCTAGAGAAACCAAACCGAATGTCAAGTGAAGTTGGATTAATATAAAGAAAATGTAAAGAAAATATAACAAAAAAAAAAATAAAAAACAACTAGAAAAGCCGAAAAAATCAATAAGAATGTACGCATAGTCTAGAAAAATGTTGAAAATGCAGAGAGACTAGAAAATTTAAACAGAACCGAGAATATAAAATAAATCATAAATGTAAGATGAAAATTATGTTATAGAGAAACTAGAGAGAATCTAAAATCAATTTCATTCCCCAAATTTCCTTTACTGTTTAAACCTTACAGAAATTTTTTGTTCGTCCTAAAAACTTAACTTTGTGCTTATCAAGCTTCGACAACGTATTTTTGACTGCATACATCCATTTGCGCAGCCCGGAATTCCTTCCAAAAGCTCCCACAATGTATTTTTGGTTGCATACATGAACTTACGTAACCCGGAATTCCGTCTAATCTCCTCCAATCGATAAAGTGTTCAAAAACGATTACCTAATTCAATTTTAATGGTTTAATTAATATTTAAAAGTTGTTTTAATACCAGGTTTTGAAATAAAAAAGCAATCAACGTCATTTTCGTTTTATTTAGCTATCTACATAAATGTTCTCAAAAACACATATCACAATATATAAACAATTTTACACTTTAAAACTAAATAAATATAATTACAATACAAAGTTTTATGTATAAAAAAGTATTAAAAATAGAAAATTATATCGTTTATAACGGTAACAAACTGAAGAGCGCCTCACGATGTTGGTGTCACCTCTTCAGTTAATTGACCATTATAGACTTGACAGTATGTTACAAAACACAATGGCACGTTTATGTACATCCGATACGATATTCAAGGCACATTTACAAGAAATACAGTACATGTATTCAAAAAGGAGCATTGTTTGAGAAGCGAAGTCTAAGTAAACCCTCTCCTATGACATGATGAGAAATCTGCCTACCATGGCCATAGTAGGAATAACAAGACATGAAACAAAACAAACTTTAAGAAACTGAATGGATATGAAAATGTATAAACATCAACAAACAGTGTTTGTTTTCATACATCACTGAAACGATATGTTATGACAAAACATAAACTTCTTAGAACATACACTTTTTTCACGAATCATCATCTTGTAGATCTCATGCTCAACGTCTACAAAATGCCAGCTCGAAAAACTTCGATTTAATCACAGCATATTTACAAGATCAACTTTCCCGCAGTTAATTTCATTAACTCCTGAAGTTTCCGGAAAACTAAATAACAGTTTCGCCTCCTCCTCTCAAATGATGCATCCTCGGCTTCCGGTGAGGATGCGACCTAGTTGAATGTCGACTACTCGTGCTCATATTGCTGGCCACACTTGGATGCGGAGGCACATACCTCAACACCGGCACTGGCTGCATTTTCACCGGTAGTTGCTTTCTTGGCCCTAACCGCCTCAACACCGCCCTCCAAGCCGTCACAGTCTTCAGCGACCATATCCAGAAGATCGTGCTCACACCAATGCAGAGCGACATGAGGTGACGGACTAGAAACACCCACAGCGCGGGTTTGCTTCTTCCGTTCAACCATTGTTCTCTGTTAGCGTACTCGTTGTAGATGCTGGCCATCACGCAGAAGGTCGGAATGGCGTACAACGTGCAGATGGCACCCAGAAAATCGCTTTCTTTGCGTGGAGTGGAGGCGGTGAGAGGCGCGGCAGCGGAAGGCCGAGGTTTACGGATGACGCAGACACAACCGAGAATGAGAAGGGTGACGCCCAAGAGGAAGTAGATGAAGTCGGGAATCAACACGAGAAAGAGAAGCGTCGAGGAGTTGTGGTTGCCGATGTAACAAGTCCCTGCAAAAATAAAACTGTCAGTTTTGAAGCTCGAAGATGGATAGATAACGTGAGAAATAAATAAGAGATTTTTTCAACACGCCACGACTCTCTGAAGCTGTTTGATCGTCATTTTTAGAAAATCCTCCGCTTGACAACGTCAAATTGCTTGACGTAATCTGGATCTTCAATCAAAGACGTGACTTGTAATTTTCCAAGGTGACCGAAGACGAATTTTAAAGACTTATTCTCAAAAATTACGGAATAGACTTAACCCGAGGAAATAACAGAAAAATTTTGTCTTTTGCTCTTCGATTTCGCAGCTTTGTCGTTTCCCGCCAATGAACAAAAAATGAAAAAGTTACGCAGCTAATCCAGAGTTCGTTTTCTTCTGCTTTGGACGTTTTTGTCATCAACATCCAATAATTTTTTTTTTGTGCATGACTTAAATAGTTTAGAATTAATCCAAAAAATAACAGATTTCGACATCTAGCCAATGAATAAAGGGTTACGGTCGATTGGTTGTTTGAACCTCTGTGATACAGATTATGCGAGCCAATGAAAAGAACCTTGTTTATGCTTTTATCCGATCTCAATCAAATTTTCTATTTTACTATGAACGAGGGGTTGACCTCCCTGGGAAATCGGTGTATTAGTCTTACAAAATCGTTAGAAAATCACATCAGGGGCAATCAATAGTAAATCGGAAAATATCACTAGAAAATCTGAGGAAGTCAGACAAAGTCAAAAAGAAATCAGAGAAAGTCAAAAGAAATCACAAAAAAATGAGGGAAAGCTGGACAAAATCACAAGAAAATGAAGAGAAGTTGAACGAAATCACAAAAAAATGAAGAGAAGTTGAACGAAATCACAAGGAAATCAGGGGAAGTTCAACGAAATCACAAGGAAATCAGAGGAAGTTGGACGAAATCACAAGGAAAGCAGGGGAAGTTAGACAAAATCACAAGGAAATCAGAGAAAGTTAAACGAAATCATAAGGAAATCGGGGAAAAACAAAAGAAAACCCAAGAAAATCAAGAAAAGTTAGACAAAATCACAAGAAAATCAAGAGAAGTTGGACGAAATCACAAGGAAATTAGGGGAAATCAGACAAAATCACAAGGAAATCAAGAGAAATCAGACGAAACACAAGAAAATTAGGAGAAGTTGGACGAAATCACAAGAAAATCAGGCGGGAAAGTTGGACGAAATCACAAGGAATGCAGAGGAAGTTGGACGAAATTACAAGAAAGTCAGGGAAAGTTGGACGAAATCACAATGAAAACAGGGATAGTTGGACGAAATCATAAGGAAATCCGAGAAAGAAAATCAAGAGAAGTTGGATGAAATCACAGGGAAATCAGAGGAAGTCAGACGAAATCATAAGGAAATCAGGAGAAGTTATACGAAATCACAAGGAAATCAGGAGTAGTTGCACGAAATCATAAGGAAATCAAAGAAAGTCAAAAAAATCACAAAAAAAAGACAGGAAAAGATAGGCAAAAACACAAGAAAATCAAAAGAAGTTGGACGAAATCACAAGGAAATCATGGAAAGTTGAACGATATCGCAAAAAAATCAGCTAGAAAATCAGGGAAATCTGATGTATGACATTTTTGGGAAGTATTAAACTATCACTAGGAAGAAAGGGTAGATCTTCAAACAAAAATTTGTAAAATTTGTTTCTTTTGCTTTAGAAATTTGTAATTGAGCACGGTTGATATATAGTTTTGCAGATAGAAATTGGTTTTTATGGCAGCGAAATAAAAATTATCTAGTCATTACCACAGCCCTCCGAGAGCTGACCGTACCCACAATAAATCATATTGTTCCGATATTCCACAGAGCCGGGATTGTTTACACGCTGAGAGGACTACCTGCGAGCTAGGTTGTAATAGTAAGGGTGGTGCCATCATTCAACAGATAAAAGTGAAACGGCAAAAATTTGTTACAATAAATTCTGCTACAGATTAATGACGATAATATTTAATATTTCTAAATGCATTATCAGATCATTAAGAACCAATAGTAAATATAAGTAGGTACTCTAAAGTACCTACATATCACATATCCAAAGATCAAACTGTATGAATGATCCAAGATTACAAAAAGTTACTTATTTTTTCAAAGTAGGTGAATTTTAAAAATTTGCGTTAATATTACGCTTCACTACACAATACGGACCTGGGCAAGACCAGCAGAATATTATTTATGACAGGGAATACTTGCGGTATTGCTCCATTGTTGGCATACTTAACTGCGGCACAATGGGACCCTACCATAAAAACCAATTTCTATCTGCAAAACTTTACATGTCAAAGGTAAAAGCTTGCCAACTACCAGAATTACAACTTTTTGAAATCTTCAGAGTTTTTGGTTGTGAAAGCAACACAGAAAGAGCTATTTGAAACGCATAAAAAAATTGAGAACTTCATGGAATTTGGAACCGCCACATCTCTTTCTGTTCTCTGCAATAAATTCAACTGTAAACTGCATCTCCGGGGGCTGTTATTTGCGTGCCGAAACCGGAAAAGGCATTGAAATCTCCGCAACCAATAATACAATCGGTCAGTATATTCAACTTTCAATTCCTCGAAATCCTCGCCCATCGCGTTAAGAAATCTAAATCCCTCCCAAACGATGTTCAATTAATGAAGTCTCCTCCTTTTTAAATACTGTTAAACCGGCCCTGTCTCCTCCGGTTGAAAATTTATATCGAGCAACAAGTCGTGAGTAGATATCGCGACCAGACAAAGCCGACCGCGATCAGCCAGCTGTTTTGCATGCGAAGCGATTCGCGCTTGTTACGGGCTGGGATGGTGACAGTCGAGTAGGCCGTGAACGCACCGCACCATTAATCACGACCACAACCAGCGACCCACAAAATGTTGCTCTTGAGAGGCAACAAGGGTCGACTGTGAGGAGGCTGCATCTCGACTTCGAGGAATTTCTTATCAAGATCGAAGCTTGGTCGTTATAATTTGCTTTTCAACAAAGCACTGGCTCGATGAGGATGCGGCAACGTTTGTAATTTATTATAGATTTTATCGAGTTTTTATATCTGGGCATGGTTGGTACACCTGATGGGGAAAAACTCGAACGTGATGGTGTAGGCGTCACGGTGGTAATGAGAGGAAATGCGAAATTGAGAGCGTTTCCTGCGAGGGGGCTTTTGGGGGACCACGTGCGTCAAAACAAAGCACTTAACATTCAAAATTCAGCAGTGCCCCCGACAGCGAACTGGTCCGCTCAAGACCAGAATTCCAAATTGGATTTCTCTCACAATCACAAAAAACCTAATTAAAATGAAAATGCAGTCTGTCCGAATCCTCGTGGTTCTTGTAATCATCACCCACCTCCCATTCTTCAGCATCTTCCTGCTCATCATTTTAAATTCCTTCAAGTTGCTACCCATGAAAATCAGATTCTTTCGATGACAAAAACGGACAACTCGCCGAACACGCGCTAAAATCCACATTCGGCATTCCGCGCGATTTTTACCAATGCACTAATGGCTCTATCTGGACAGGAAGCATTTCAAGAAGCGCTCCACAAAAACTAGTTGTCATTATGTGAGTCAGTAGGGCGAAGAGGGCCATTTCTTACCGGTAAGTTCATCGGAGTCGACGTCCCTCCGCACCAAGGCGGCGACCGTCTGGGCTGCTGGCAGACCCCAAGCACACACATGCAGAGCCGAGCCTAAACTTCGGAGTTTTTCTGGAGGCCAGGAGAGTCCCACACGTGCGACCCACCACGCGCATAAACAAACCCACCTGGAAAAGAGAATTATAAATAATTAAATGAGATTTTCAGATGTCTTTGTGTTGTTTTTCAAATTGGTAGCCATTAGAACAGCAGTAAATCAAAATGAGATGATTTCCGACAGTTTGGAGATTGGAGTTCGGCCACCTAGTTATTAGACTAAAGGTGAACAAGCCCAAATTGGAGTCCATTAAATTGCAAAGGCAAAATGGGCAAAATTATTATATTTTTGTATCTAGCGTTCAAAAAAAGTCGTATTTAAGAGCCCGGAACTCGTAAAAATGAAAAAAACGCAACATAATTCCTGGAGACTTCTAAAAAATTATACCAAGGATCCCAAAAACTTTAAAGAATTCAAAAAATCCACAACATTCAATAAATCCAAACAATTTTAATAAATTAGAATGCTGAAGGATACCGGATAATAGAAAATCGAAACAATAAAACAATCCAAAAATTTCAATAAACCCAAAAAAGTTTAAAGAATTATAAAAGCCCAGCGAAAAAATTCTGAAGAAAGTAGAATTTGAGAAGAGCTTCAAAGAATCAAAAAATCCTTTAAATTCTTACAAAATTGAAATAACTAAAATGAATCCAAAAACTAAAACTATAGATAAACCAGAAGAATCTCTGAAAATCTAAAAAATCCGAAGAATCAGAAAAAATCCAAAAAATTTAAAATTCTACAAAATCCTGGAGAGTTTTGAAGTATTCTAGAAAATCTTCAAAAATTCTTCCAGAACCGAAAATCCCAGAAAACCTCGGAAAATCCTTCTTCCAGAACCTTAGAAAAACGAAAAAATATAAGTAATGGAAAAAATTCAAAATTGAATAACCCGAAAAAATCTAAAAGAACAAGAAAATCCTAAAATCACAAAAATTATTACAAACATTTAATTTAGAAGAATAGAATATGCAGAATATAAAATACCTAAAACTTTGAGAACTTAAGTTCAAGAAAATGTACAAGAATTTAAAGAATCCAAAGACCCAAAAATCTAGAAAATCTAACCATTACAGAAGACATTAAAAAATCGTAGAAAGTTAAGAGCATCGAGAAATGAACAAAAATAAAATTGAAATCACGATTTCTTTCAACAAGAGAGTTAATAACTCCTTGAATTCCTAGAAATCGCGGTTTAAATACAATTTTCACTCCTTCGGTTGAGACCGAAGATTCCTAATTTGCAGTTTCACACCGATTTTCCAAAAGGAAATTAGTGTTAAGCGTTTCGAAAATTACGACACGATTCCGTGCATGGTCTGCATTAGCCTTCACGTTTTTATTTAGGGCATAAAATTTCACAACTCTTCTTTAAATAATTCCGATGCATCCAGTTTTAATAGGAAAGTTGTTCTTGCTCTAGGAACGCTATGAATATTCAACGAGACTATAGGAGGTATTAAAGAAGATATTCAACGCTCAATTAAAAAAGTCATGTTTACTGTCGCATTTGACAGACGGAATGCAAAAAGTGAACTAAATCTGTACAAAAAAAGCACTGCAGACTTTTTAATTGAACACCAGATAAGTACAATGTAGTGGCCATGAATGAAATCCATAATTGGAAGCTAACCAATTTACCACACTTATAAATGCTCGTATGAATTTCATTTCCGTTAATTCGCACTAATTAATTGTAATCTAAATCAATTTCGCTATCTGTGGTCGTTTTTAAAACTTTTCTTTTACGTGTTGTGGACGCAACTGGTTTTCTTTCAGTTATAAGCATTAATTTATCAACTAATCAATTGCACTTCTTGTTGACAAGTTTGAAGTTAATTAGCCATTATTAGTAAATAAAATCTTCTTATTTCCGTTTCCCATTACACAGAATTTTGCACGTTTCAAGTTTTCAATTACAGAAAGTTAGTTTGTGCACGTTGGCGAGTCAGTCATCAAATTCACATAAATTGTAGCTAAAATCCATATAAGTACGACAATTATTGTAGAATTATGATTAAATTAATATTGATTACGTGTAGGTATTTTATATGAGGCTACGCTGGTATCCTGAAGGCTTGTTATACCATAAAATCAATTGTGGGAAAATTACTTGTTGTAAGAAATTGCTGTAACCGGAGAGGTTTCGCGAAATCGCTAGGCTTTGCATGAAACGCCAATAAATTTTGATTTGTTAGAAGAGAAGTTACAACGGTTTTCAAGAATTTGAAGAATCAAAAAAATACAAAAGACGATTGCCAAGAATAGTAGAAGCTTTTGGAAGATCTAAAAGACCTCGCAGAAGAGATCTGGAGGATCAGAATCTAGACCATCCAACGAATTAGAAGAAAAGAAAATCAAAAATATTCTAGTTCCAAAGAAAATCTAATGTAATTTAAGAATTTCAAAAAGGATTCTAAGGACTTTATAAAGATTCTAAGAACGAGACTTTAATCCAAAGAATCTAAAAAAAACAAAAATGTGGAGAAAATCAAAATTTTAATCCTCAAAATTCCTATACAGAATGATAAAACGTTTAGAAACAAATTTGGAATTGGATAAATTTGAACGTAATAAAAGGATCTGCAGGACCAAAAGCATTTGGTGAATCTGAGGCTTTTAAACACCACATCTACAGAAGCAATTGAAAGAATTCCAAGAACATAAAGTACCTGGACGTCTGGAACGTGTGTTCAAACAAGAAATGCGAAAGGATTGAGGAATTGGAAGCATCTGGAAGATCAGGAATGAAAACCAAATCCAAAGATAATTTGGCATATTTTCCGCTCGTATCTCTGGCAAAACAAAGCAGATGTTAAACAGTTGACGCCACGCCATGTAAATAATAGCAACATGTGAAATTTAATAGCGAGATTATCGAGATTGTCTTGTAAGCGCACATGGAACGAGTTTCACACATGTTTGAAATTGTAGCCTCATTCAACAAGTCACTCTTTGATCAGTCAAGTGTCACGAAAAAACGCGATTTAACCAATTTATCTATAAACACACACAGCAATTTCCTATCCAACTCCATTGCGGTTGTTATCACATTTGGCACCATAAACACGTCAACAATTACAAAATCATTAGAATTCCCATCAGTTTTGATTACCTAGTTCTGGATCTTATTGTTCACGCTCATTACGTCTTAATTCGAAATATCATCAGAAATTATTCTGGTTAATCAAGTTGAATCGGTAACCAACCATTGATTTGAATCCACGGTCCGTGATCACGACAAAAAATCCAATAGTCTACATCTGACCACCCTGAACGTTCTTCATTTCTTTGTTTCTTCGTGGCCACTTAACATAGTGTTATTTATTCAAACAATAATTTGTTTTCGGTTCAGTGACTCTTTAGCATCGCCCTTTCCCTGTGGTTGGCGATAAGCAAACAATCGTGTCTACAGGGCAGGTGACTGTCAACTCAAATATTTGAAAGTTCGATGCTGCTTGAATTATCTTTACCTAACGACATGTTTGACACCTTTGTGTGTTTTCAACGGAAGTCGTGTTGAGAACTCTTTATTTATTGTTTAGTTCTGTAATTGGGTGATAACGGCGCCGTCAAAAGACGCTTATCTAGCTCTGCAATTTTTGCAAAAGTCTCTGCAATCGAGGAGCCACTCGAGTTTATGATTCGGCTCGCTTTGATCCACGATTAATAGTTCGAGATAAGAGAGTATTTTTCGGTTGATATTCGTTTATGACCGATGTCGAGGCTCCACCGAGATCTGGATCAAAGATGTTTACTTATTGGAGATTTATGAACGGGCAATTCGAAGCCATAAAAGCTCAGAAAACGGGAGCCCAAGGTAGTGAATGTTCCGCAGGGTTCTATTTTGGACCCCCTTTTGTTTACGTGTGCTCCAACTACATCAACACATACTCAAGATATTGCAGTTTATTTAACCGTTGGTCGATGTGGTTCGCGCATTGGCAAAAGAGGTGACCAACAAAGGCATTATTACCATTGCAGCGACCACACTATCTGCATTCCGCATCTTATAGAGCGTGCGTTGGCGCGGCATTCAAAACAGATATGGTCGGTGTTTAAAAGCAGATTTACGAGATACAGTTGGCTGGAGGGAAAGCAACCAAACACGACCAAAACAAACGAGCTCGTCGAGTTAATAAGATGCTCCATTGTTCTGTGACGCAACGGCCAACTCGATTGGAACGCCTTCGAATTCTTACCTGACTCATTCTTAACTAGATTACGTTTACAAGGTACTAATGCACGTCCGATCTGTCCATCCTTCCTCCATTAATTCCACGGATATGTTGTCGAGGTGTTGACGTGATGGAATAGCGTGAGCCCAGAACGCCCAACACATGGCCTGCTGCACTGGCTGGGTGATTATTTTTTTCTTGTTGTAAATATTTATTTTCACAGCGGTGCAAGACGTGATGTATGAATAGAAAACCGAGAATACGACAAGGCGATTTTCTGCTCGATTTGGAAATCCTCCCATGCAGAAAAAGAAGAAGCGAAGCCTCGATGTAGAGAAGTCACGCTTAATCAACAAGGTTAATTGTCATGACAATCCCAATTATAAGCTCGAGATTTAACTCCATTTCAAATAGCTCTATCAAAGACGTTCGATTACTGTGTAACGTGGTAACGACCGATTGATTACGTGTGAAAGCGACATAACGAAGATAATCATTCCAAGTAGAAGGAGAACGACTATACACCCATTGGTAACATGACTTGGATGAATTTAGTATGGGCAGATGCTTGTTAGCTTGATGGTAAATATTGAACTGTCAAAAAAGAACGACCCTTCTTCAAACAGGATGGACGGGAAAATTGTTTACAGCGGTCCTATAACGGTGGCCATAAACGACCATTATTATACGGTAGTTTTATGCTGGGGCCAAAATAAATAAGCGCATCGGACGGGTTTATATTGGGTGTAAATATATTTTTTACATGGGATTTACATGGCACAAAACGGGAAATTATGTTGGTGCACCATTGACACAGCATAATTTTATTCAAGCACACATGTAATTTGATAAACTAGTTTGATAAGCTTAACGAAATATGAGGTACATCATCATTTCCTTCATTGTCATGCCAATTACCATGAATAATTATTATCGTTGGATAACGAAGAAGTGTAACGATGTAAAACTGGTTGTAAAATTGCATCTACATTTTAATAATTTTGAGAAAAAAACAGTAGGTCGGGCAATAACACTAATTTTTTATTGTATCAATAAAATGTACAAAGTTCCAACGATTAAAAAATGATAGAAATAGATAAGGATTCACACCAAAGATATCTATAAAATTGAACTTGTTTTTTTGTTTCAACGTTGCAGAGCTTTTTCTCTAAAATAGATTTAGCCTACTAAATTAGCATTTGTAGTGAAAAGATGTTCGTTTGCTCATCTAAATAAGTACTGAAGTTTCCCTCTTAATACTGGGCTAATACATACTTCGAATTACCATTGTTCAAATTATACAACGACAAAGAAGATGGTTCAAACATAGTCTTTCGCCAAATTTTATGAAGAAAATTTTTGATTTATTGGTATTTTTTGATTTGACTGATAGTTTGGAAACAAAATACGATAATCCCTCGACACGCCTCATTAATTTTTTTGTCCAAATTTTATTAGGACCAGAAAGATGCTTCGGATATCGTCAAACCCAGAATCTCTTGATATTTTTTATTTTTCTGATAGTTCGGAAGTCAAATACGATAAACGCTCTGCACGGTTCGCAAAACTTTTCACTACTGATTCTAGATAAGCAAACGAACATATCCCAAAAAGAAAACCTGTTCTTAAATTACTCGATTTACATTTTAAATTGAAAATAGATTTTTCCTTCCTCCCGATTTTGGAGACTACAGATTATCTTAAATTCTCTGGATTTTTTAATTCTTTTATAAAATTCAGACAATTTACATAAGGCCAAACCTCTCCAGTAGTAGGCATTTGTCTCGACACCGCCGAATAAATTTGCGTCTTTTCTCCGACCGGTCTCAGAAAAATTCCATTAGGGCCCTGTCTCCTCGAGTTTATCGTTTTGCCCCCATAGTAAATCGCAGTATCAAAGAAACTAATAATTACCGTCGAGATTAAAGTAAGCGATAGGAACTCACGCAGATTCGGCTGTCACTCGAAAGTTCGAAGTCGTCATTTCTCGATAATTAATACTGAGGGTCGGAAAAAAGTCCGACAGCTTCGTTTTACTGATGGTATCGTGATGATAAATGAACGGATGGTTTTGACACGTGATTGGTTCTCTCAGCATGATGTTGGAACAGCACGAGGTAAACGCACTTTCCCGTACATCAGACTCAATCTGCATTAAACAAGAATCCAATTAACAGTTGAGAACAGACGAAAAAACGACCAGAACGTTTAACATAAAAGACATGGCCAACAATGCCGAGGTCCAACAAAGGCTACATTTGAATAACGAACGATGCTGCGCGGCAGTGGAAGAGATGGGATCGGGACAACAAATCATTGTTAGAAACGCCACGGACAACCTGTTGAGAACGGACCTGCTTAACGCCTTGTTAAGGTTGGGGGGCAAAAAAACCAACTATGAATATTTTACACTTGTTACCAAGAACTTTCTCCTTCATTTCTTCACCAAATAAGACGATTCGTACCACAAACGTAATTATAGTGTTGGTTTGGAGATCGGCGCCCAGTGATGATGACCCCGGATACTGGAGCAAATGCCTTTCTTGGAGGCTACCGGAGTCCCTCAGGGACCCGCCCGAGGTCCGTTGCTTTGCAAACGCACCCTAGCGGGTATGCTAACGCGGTATTCAGTGACCTGTAGTAACCCAAGACACGTACAATAAATTCCCATTTTTAAAGAACAATCCGGCTAGTAATGGAGCACTAAACATGTCGATTGATTTCCATAAGACGTTTACAGCATACGTAACGAATTAAGTGCGTTTCTAGCACGCAACTCGACGATTTATTAACATTATAAAACTATTAAATACTTGTATCTTGTTGGTCGATAGACTTTAGTGCCTGACTGAAGGAGAAAATACGACAAAACGCCAGTTGGATTATCTTTTATAGACGTCTTTGTAACTGATGAGACTAATTACAATTGCAGGAAAAATTCGAAAGTTACGATTATGCAACTCGTTCTTATCGTTAACAGGTTAGCTGCTAATAAGTTAATAGCATAAAGGTAATAAAGATAACGCTTTTATTGATCGTTTAGTTTAACGGAGGAAGTGCAAAATGTAAACTTCTGCGAATAAAGAACATGTGCCCATTTTGACACATTGTTTTCTCAATTAACATGAGCACTTTTCGGTAATAACTGTATGGAAATGAAGCATTTAAGATCGTTTGGGCAATGGAAGCCCTGGGCTATTAACTCTCACGAAATATACCTGCATCCAATAATCAGGTTTGACTTAACTGAAATTACCATTTTATGGCAACCCCTCATCAAAGCTATAAATTATTTCTACGGTCAAACCGATGCCTTTTAAGCTGTGTTTATTTTTGGGCAGTTCCAAATTAATGGGGCCTAAATTCCTATTTTTTAATCCATAAAATAGTTTCTTCACTGATCTCTGAATTCGAAAATATTCTCAAAAATATATTTTCCACAACCAAACGTTCTCGCGTCTGTTTAGACTGTCTTGTGTAGATAAAACGTTGTTCAAAACACTTATATAATGAAATAACATTATGAAAGCGTAAATTCCAGGAAAAATGATTCAAACGCCTTTGGGGCTCAACGCATTCAAACAGGAATTTGTACAAATGTTAATTATAGTGCGAGGAATTCCAACACTACAAAAGCATGTTCAAATTTATTTAACTTTATCCTTAAAGCAATAAACTTGTGCACATCAAATATAAGCAGTCACAAAGTCAACTTTCATTACCGTGCAAAACGACAAAAACCTCATTCTAAGTTTAAATGGTAGTTTATTTGCAACAGCGTTATTTGACAGTGCTCATAATTACCACATATTTCTCTTGTCCTTAAAGACAGCGATATTTTACTCAGTGCTGACAATTTATCACCGCGAGTTTAAAATTGAAATTCTTCTAAATAACACGAGTAATCAACCTCGCGCCTTTAAAATATGAGGTAGCTGCATACTTGCGGATAATTAGAAAAAACGTCGCGTATTTTACACACCGTATTACCTACCTCATTTGGTATTTTACCGGTTTATATCCCTGCAAAAACTGTTAAATAATTTCCAACGAGCTACCGGTTTCGCCTGATTTCAAGTCAGGAAACGTCAAAATTGCTATGATTTACAACAAAATTCGAGGATGCAGGGGTGGACCATTCGAGGCTTTGTTGGTTTGATGGTTTATTTATGGACCACCTGACAAATCGGGACCATCAAGAATCCCGAAAACGAAGGCCAAGATCCTCTCTACCTGTTGCAATGTCATTGTGAAAGCGTTTGCAGTAAGAAGCTTATCCTAATCCGACACTTGTCAGTTTTTTCTTGGCTGTACTAGCCGTTCGTTAAAACCGATCCACATTCGTGATAAATAAGTTAATTAAAGTGAAGTCCATCGAAATATTTTAACAAGGCGATCGACGAGCTCCCAACCGGCTTATAATACTTGATCGTCATTAAATATTTAATTTAGTGTAACAGGCAATTAGTGTGGTTGTGTAAATAAACAGTCCACGGTGGACCATAAAGCATAAATTACAAGGAATTATTAATATTTCTTTTTTGGTAACGACCACTTCGCTTCTTGGGTTATAAATTATGGTGGAACGGCCTGTCACAGCAGTCTGGCAGGTAGAAAAGAACGATCCAAAGACCCTTCTCTCTCAATGCATTCGGAATGTAATCCCAACCTCGTTGGGTTCATCAACAACAAACGCTAAGCGCGGAACTTCACGCTGCTTCCATGCCATGAAATTTGCATGAAATTAAAATTAATTTCCAATTATCACAAGACCAGTACCGCTCTTCAATCACTACACTTACCAAGCGTTTGCTGCCATTCCGAAGTAGTAGATCAACAAGAAGACAAAGGCGCAGTTCACGTTCGAAAGACCATCTTCAGGGGCGGCGGAGGTTGGACAGTACGTTGTCATACGACCAGAGAACATACGAAGGGCCCATCCAGCACTCACCATGCAATAACAAAGGGCTAGACTTATCAAAGGGCGAGCTTTTACACGTCCTCCTCCAATTGTGAGAGTTAAAGCTGAGGCGAGACTGATCACGAAGCAGATCATGGCCCAGACAGTCACCCACACCTGGAAAAATAAATTTTGTACCTTTTAGATTTCGGTGGTTCGGGACAAAAGAAGGTACGACAAACATTAATTCAGATTGGGCAAAATATGTCTGTCTGCAGACACTCGATGGAATGTCTGCAGCAGCTTGAGTACAGTCGGAGCTGTACATCTAGGGCATTTACGTTACTCGTTATTATTCAAAATGGAAACTAATTCAGAACGACTTATAGCTTGATCAATGGACCAAGAATTTAGTTGACAAACAGGAGCGGTCTTGCTGGACAGCATTCGATAGCTTTGAATTTCCAACACAGCTTGAGTTAGAAAATAGAACGAATTTTTGATACTTTCGTGTTTGATTGTTCTCATAAACTCAAAAACTGACTGGAAAAAAAAAGTGCTTTCAAATTCACATATTTTCAAAATGTGTAGATTTCCCAGTTCCATGAAGCATGAGCCATTTTAATTCCTGCACAATAAAATTTGGAGAAATTACCATCTGAGATCTGTTTATAAACTATGCTAAATATCACAATTTTAGAACAAAAATAAGAATTTTCATTTTTAGAATAAACCAAAAATTTAGGTCTTCTATAAAATTCGGTAACTTTGGGAGTTTCAGTCCTAAAGCAGTAAAATTTTCAGGATTGACAACTTTTGAATTCCTTTATAACTGTGCTAAATTCTCAAAAATTATCGCCATATTTAGGTAAATTTTTCGATTCTGCGAACGACCAACTCCTGATTCTCAGTTTTTGAGTTGCTAATTTCAAATTTACAGTTTTCAAAGCCTGATTTATACCGTTTTTAAAATAAAAACGTAAATTATTATTCAGATATTCAAATTTTGGAGTTTTCAGGAATATATTTAATTTCAGGTATTCACTCTACCGGAATGACAACAAACTTTTGAACTTGTTTTTTCTCCTGTAATATTTTATATTTTTTGACGAGCATGACACAGTGAAAAGTTTCTTTTCGAAGCGTTGAATCAGACAAAGTTAACTAGAAACAGAATCTGAAGAAGTAGGAATGAATGTCTACAGTATCAACTCACGCGTTGAAGAAGAAACCCAAGTACGTAAACAAGTGCTTATTAATTAGGTAAAGAAATGCGTAAACCTCATTCCTCTTAATTAAATCGTGCAGTTAGATAATGAACTAGTAGATTTATTACTTGCGTACTTGATATTAGTGGTAAGCTTCATTATACACAATGAAAATAGGAAAAACGATTTTTTATGACAAATTATCTTGGCAGCATGCTCATTTATTATTATGTTTTTTTACGTAATAGATATAGATAATTTATAGTGGCGATATCAACAAAACAGATTTTGTATTAGGAGCGGTGTAATTGATCTAAAAGTAGAAGTTTTATCAGACGAACAAACTAATAAACAATGGCCCGATATGGAAAACCAAAGAACTAATTTACCACTTCAACCCAGAACACAATAGTGCCTTCAAGGGCCCAAGCTATTATTGCCCTCACACTGCTTGTGTTGGCACACATTACACTCAATCGTTACCAACCGTCATACTCTTTAATTAACACAAGTACACCCAATCCTCCAGCAGAATCATAATTGAACCAAGAAAAAAACTCTTAGCGCGATGAAAAACGCAAATCCAAAAGCCATTAAAGTTGGATAACACAAAGAGTCTGCCAACGATTATTGGCTTGCGGTTACCAATGGAATTACAAAAGAATCGCGGCTCTAAAAAACTGATGACCCCTATGAACAAGTGCTTATTGGAAAAGAAACTACTACAATGGTGCGAGCTGGATGATCAGACTTGGACAAGAAAGAACGACCGGTGCGGTAGCAGATGTTGAGAAAAATAATAATCAAATAAGATCGTTAAAATATTTAAATCGTTGTTTGTAAATATTGATGAAAAAGAAATTTCTGGAACAGACTTCAAAAATTAATAAACAAGAAACGTGGCAGGTGGGTTCTGTCCAAAGTGTCTTTACCAGATCTTATCAGGTGTTGGCCGTAATTGCGGTTTTTATTCCAAATTAATAATTGCATTCCGCAGCTTTGTTAATTGCCCAGTTTTAGCTAGAATTCCCATTACCACAAATAAATTAATTGAACTGAAACTGAATTAATTTGTCCGGAATACCAAACATCAAAAATTAGACAGGCGATGACTTTTTTCGTAAGTTGGCAGCACCGTAAAAACAAATGAATGTGATTTAATTAAACGTGACAATCAGTCCTTTGTTGAAATGTAATGAAAAGTGCAGCAGAAATTTGTGAAAGCTCTTCTCGTTTTATTATACAGCGGAAATTAATTTTTCACTTGAATAAAATGAATTAAAACAATGCTAGCCTCTACATTTGCATTTTTAACATTAAGGGTCCCTCATAATTAATAATAATAGAGTGTAGTTCCCTACAAAAGCGCACTTTTTTCATGCATCTCACCGCACACATTGTAATGATTTCATTCAATAGATTACATACATTTAGAACACGCTGTTACTGCTAATTACGTATGTTATTCATGCTCCGTGAAATTCAAAAGATGATGTAAAAGATCGAAATTATACAGAATACGCATAACAACGTGAAATTACGGCAGTTTCGCGTTAAATTTTGACAAAGTACGGGTTCATGGTCTGGTACTCTGGAAATGTTTATAGTTTCTAAATTTTTCTACTAATTATGGTTATTTATGGTACGGTTTTAAGCCCATGGGGGCAGTCAGAATGTGTTAATTTAAATGCGTTGATAAGATCTGTTGAATTTAACAGGAAACGAACAAATCGGTGTAAATTTGCGGTAGTACCTCTCTATAAAGATAAAACTAGTTCCGAGTCTATAAACTATGCAAACTTGGTGGTCTTCAGCAGCTATCTATCTATAAATTGTTTCCATATTCAGAGTACACAAAGTTCAAGATTGGTACTAGTTTCTATACTCACTTCGGCAAAATTCTTCTCGGACTCATCAAACAGCAGATTGGTTTCACATGCCTGGACGCAGTTGCCCATGTCCTTCATGATATGATTTCGTTCGCATTCAATCTTCTGTACCGCCGGCGGTACCGGTGCTATAATATCGTTTCCTTTATCCTTCGGCCCTTCCATGCACATATGCTCATGGTTATTCTCCACCGGAAACCTGGAGCAATTGAGAGCGTCTGGCCAGGAGAACCCAAATCCCTTGAGTACCGGGTAGCATCTGGAGCGCACATTTTCGCACAAACCTCTACATGGTCCGATAGGGTTGGCCACCTTCTCCGTACACATGGGCACGTACACCGAGCACAAGAAAAGTTTCAACTGTGAGCTGCATCCGTACTGAATCAACGGCGAAAAAGACTTGAGAGTATAATCAGCTTCGTGTTGAACATCGTTCCCGCCGAGATTGGGCATTCCCGTCATGTTATAGCCCAGATTCGTGCACATCTCTACCCGAATGGGCTCACATGTCCGCAACAAGGGCTCAGCCCACGCCGTCGCTATGAGAACCGCGAAAAACACGAGCATGGTAAAGTCACACGCGGCCAACTGCGTACTCTCGCGATCTCCGACAGATTGTTTAGCTCACCCGGTAGACTCAAGAATGTTGTTGTGCCGAGCTGGAAGGCGAGAACGGCCGAGTTCAGACGAGCATTTAAATGAGTTTAGAGATTCTCGTTTGTTCGGTGCTATTTCGGGCGGACTAACCGGATATAACACATGCTTTAAAGTGGTGTGTTGTAGTTTTTCGAGCACCTTGCGCTTATAAACATTTCAGGAGATGTTTACCTTACGTTTAACACCGGCAGATAACGCTAGAGGGTAATTATGACGATTGGGTAACCACGAGATGGATTATATGAGATGTGGTTCACGAAATTTTTTATTCTTTCGACATGGCATCGGCACTGCTGGAAGATCAAAGGAACCATGAGAATTTTAAACATTAAATTGGCACCTCATTCTTTACCAGAATTTGTTTATATACTTTGGATTAAACGATGACTTTCATCAACACCTGAAACATATCGCACGGGAAAAAAGTCCTATTTTAAATAAACATCAGACCTAAATTTATTATCTTTGAGTTAAACGTTACGTTAAACATCTTTTTTGTTTTGAGAACTTTTCCGGATTTTCTATCGTTTCAAAGAACCTAACGCAACTTGATGGACGTGTATCTTCATTAGCCTGAACAAGATGGAAGTGAAACAAAAATAAATGTCAAATTCTTCCAAGAAAAATGAATACTAATACATCAAGCGATATCGGACAACGCTTCATTCCTGAATATACAAGCAGTTGGTGAAAAAACGTAATTTATTCGCAAAACAGATTCTTCGAAATGACAATCAATACGTTTCTAAAAAGCAATATCACAGGCTACCAAAGCGAGTTCTTTAGAATCATTTACAATAAGATCGGATATTTACTCTGTCAATATTACTGCCATTAATTTTGTAGCTGTCAAGAGTGGAGGGTTCCTCGAAATTCGGCATTAAAAATCAGGATATTAAAGAGTGAATTTTGAGATCAAAATAATGATTTCAAAAGTTCTCTCTTTTATGCGAAATTTTTGTAAATTGGCTCTCTGGTGATTGAAGTTTTGAACAAAAAAAAAATTTTGAAACTCCGGAATAGTTGGTGCTCGATATCTCCGAAACTCCAGCAGATAGAAAAATGTAGTTTACGACAACTGTTCTTGCTTGAAATCCGCTCTTAAATATCCAAAAATTAAAAAAAATTACAATTCAAATGAAACAAAATTTTGATTTTTTGACCATCACTCATAAACTATTTGACCAACCGATCTGAGATTTGGTCACATAAACTATTTGATCAACCGATCTGAGATTTGGTCACTTGATAGATCTCGAGCTGTTCTTCCGACTGATATAAATTCAAAGAGATTAAACGCTATTTTCGTACCAAAAAAATGCCTTCAAAATGACCCCCAAAGAACTCTAGAAATCTAATTCAATCAATTTTGGTGCAAAATTTTACACAGAATCCAAAACCGTGCTAATTTTTCACGTACAACAAGAAATAACTCAATTAGAAGCGGTTGCAGTCAAGAAATTAAAGCTCCGGGTCTTTGAAACTACGACAGATGCATATAAAGATGCGGTTTGCGACATCCTTTTTCTCGGGCTTTAATTACTAAAACCGCTTTCAGATATCCAAAATACGATAGTCAATTTTTTTAGATAAAAACTGAAACCTTTTTAAATAAAAAAATGGACTCAAATAATATATATCTTTTTTTTGTTTTTTTTTAACCACCACTTTTAAGCTGTTTGACTTACCTATCTTAGATTAGGCCAGTTAATAGATCTTGAACTTTTTTTTCGATTGATCCATAATTCAAAGGTATTAAACGTCAATTTTGCATCGAAAAAGTACGTTCAAAATGATCTCGAAAAGACCCTCTAAAAACGTAATTCGGTCAATGTCTTGTTTATTTCCTCTCGCACTTTTGTCTCTAGAAAACCGATCTTACATTTTTAAACCCTCCATTTTTGAAGTCAAATCGCTTAAAATTAATTATGTAAACTAAAAAGACACTTTTGGAGAATCAAAACTCATTCTGACCAAGTCTGTTTTGAGCAAAAACGTGGCCAGATGCCTTTTAACCAATTTTTCCAAACGCTGCTCCTTTCCTCAACATAAAAAATCAACTTACATAACAATAGCACCCACTTTACATATTCAAAAACAAAAAAGCTACATCTACAAGCTTGAATATCTATAAATACCTGTCAGCCTCGTAAATATCCTCATTAATCTTTGACACTGACTTCCCAGCATATTTTCCCAGAATTTACTGTGTACGCCGTATCTCGTGATTGCTTAAATTTCGTTTTGAAGTTTCCCACAAAAATCTTGGGAATCAGAATTAGATCGTTTTATGGAAGTTTATTTTTATAACTGTACCAACTTGTACCTATAATTTTCACATCTTTAATTAAATCTAATACCTGCACGATACTTTCTTGATGAAATTATACGATACTGTTAGATAAAATTTAGTTTACAGTTTCATTTATACGCGAAATGTCGGGTCGAGAATGCAATTACCAACTCATACAATGTAACAGCTTCACTATTAATTTATTGGAGATTAAACACTGAACTCTGCCTCCTCCGGTTAGATGATTGTGGCTGTAGCTTCTTTGATGATTATTTTTCAAATTGGAATCATTAAGGATGTGTTGTTCGATTTGTTTTCCAGCTCAGAGACAAAATATCTCATTTGTTAAAGAGTTTATTCTTGAAGTTTTTAAACGTAATTACTTACATTCTTTGATGTTGGGAAAAAATCAATTAAGCATTTAGGAACAATTTATGAACCATTTTTAAAGGGCATTTATCAAAATTCTATTCACAAAACGTTTGAGAAGAAAGAGGTCACCAAACGCCCGTTTATTTTGGAGCTTAACGTAATTACTTGAACTAACGCTAACATTCTTTGATGTTAAGAAAAAATCAATTAAGCATTTCAGAATAATTTATATACGGACCATCGCAACATCTCAAAGCAGCTCTCCGATTTAATGGGATTTCTTTAGACATACAAGTAAACCTCAAGTGGCTTTGTAAAAATGGCAGAAGTGCGCCGCAGGGGTCACAACCGGGCCCTCGTTATTCGATTTTTTTTCACCAGGATGAAAGCAGCGCCTGTTTGTTTAAAACTCTGGCGAGGTGTTGTCGGTGTTATACCGCTTGATATATGCCTCTCTTTGTGGTAGCGCCGAATTACATGCGTAACGCGATCCGTTTACCGAAAATTTCCCAACAAAAGACGTTTCGTAAAATAAACAGAAATGTGGGGCCCGAGGCCCAATTAAAAAGGTACCGCTGCTTTGGGCCGACCCGCGGCTTGTTTGGACAAGCCTATAACTACCATACATCAACATAGAGTCGGTTCAGAAAAAAACCAACTTTAATCATGATTTATAAAACAAATATACAGTCGACAATTTGCATACTTCTCGGTTTATAATAAGGCAACACAGAGCCCGCCTCCCAGTATACCTGCAGCAATACACAAATAAATAACGAGATAAGTTGAAAACTCGTTAACTCCGGTGTTATTATTCTTTGTTGACATACAAATTATATGTTACAGAACGGACACTCCCCTTTCAGCCGTAGGATATCGACCCCGCTCGGCCCCGCTAAATGCTCTTCCATCTGACGGACCACACAGCATTTTTATAATATGCCCGTCTGGAAGATCAGGAGCCAAATAATCGCAGTTCATCAACTTCTTCATGCTATTGACAATACACGATGCTCGAAGATGCAAACACGCAACTAGCGAAGAACATGATTCAAATTCTTGGTAACGCTGAAGATCTCATTACCTCGTCGTAAGATTGAGGCATTCAGTTCTAACGCTTGCCGGATTAGTCGTTGGAAAAGAACAAAACGAGATGATTAACAAGCCTGTGTAATAACAGGCAAAATTACCAAACGTTCGAAGGGTAATCAACAAGTTAATGTTTGCGCCGGCATAATCGACTGGTTTAATGTGGTTGTGCTTTTTCATAACGGAAAATTACACATTTACCGGACAATTGAGTTATTTGTATTCTTTGCGAGGTCTTCTACTTGCCGTGGCCACGTTACCGTTGCCAAAAATAAAGTAATAACTGCATATCTGAAATTTTTCCTCCTTTCCAGATTAAAAAACTCTTCGTAATCTTCTATTTATAAATATCAGTTTTGACGGTACACATTCTTCAAAAGTGACGTAAAAACTGCTTCTGTAATTTGTAAAAAATTCATGTCACGCCAAGAGAAAGACACTACTTTGTGGCAAAGTCCTTTTTTTCATTAATTCAATAGCTAATTAGAAAGGCATTTGAACTCCTGACCCTCAAGTCAAAACCTAAGAACACGGCTATAGCTGATTACCGCTTCAACATCGCGTCTTAAGTGTCATCAAATGAGTATAAAATAAATAATAAATCATTAACTCCTTAAGAAAAATTGACGCTTCTACAACGGCTGTTTTCATCATTTATCGACGATAAAACAGTGTTTAACACGTTCCAAAGAGGAGGAATGTTGAATATGTAAATTCTTGCCGTGTTTTCGATAACTATCAGATTTGTTACCAAAATCTCACGCTTCTTAGATCAGTCATTTGTGCATTCCAAATGATGTCATCTGAAGAACTAAATAAATTACATGACGGATGGGAAGAGCTATGCGGAGAAAGTGGGAGATTTTCTTTTCAACTAGCGGTAAAAGATCTTTTTTTTTTAGTATTTTGAAGTTTCTTCTTCAATTTTGCGTCTGTGCAGCTTTGTCTTCTAGTTTTTCCACTACTCTAAACTTCTCTTACTTTGATATCCTTGTTCCTTCGCCCTCTTGTTTTGGATTTTTCTTTATTGTTGATTGGTGTTCTCCATTTTTTTTCCATTTTTGATTGTTTTTTTGAAGCATTTTGAACTTTTGAACAATTTTTCTACACTTTTGTCAGAAAATGTGTTTTTTGTGTACTCAATAGAAAAGTGTACAGAAAATAGAAAAGAGCGTTTTTTTTCTTGTGAGCAACCAGCCAGCACCAAGATCTCATCTGCTTCCTTTGTATTTTTTGCTCTTTTGCATTTATTAAAGTATTTGTAACACTTTTCATACTTGTTTGTATTTTGATTTCGCAGTTACCAAATTCGCGATTGCTTCTGCAACGTCCTTAAAAATGCAGAAATCTTTAGAATTATGCGATTTTGATGTTTTTTGAGCTTGTTTACTTGGTTGTTATAAACTTGTTGTTATGGTAATAAATATGCAATTTTACGAAAATGCAATAATTATCAAAAATTAAAATTAATTTTGAAATTCTGCTTTAATCTTTAAAAACTACGAAAAATAGCATGGCCACTCAAAAAAAGTGTTTTTCAGCCCATTGCACTCACTCACTGGAAAACCAGCACTTTTCTTTACTTTTTTCTTTACTATCAACAATTTTTCTTCAATCATTTGAAAGTTGTTCATCATTGCGTCCCTAAAGAAGAAAATAACAAATGCGGGAGGTAAGTAAAAAATGAGAGAGGTAAGACAGTTTTTATGCCTCTTTAAGCTGTATTCTTGGTTGCATAACTTGTTTAAATAAAAACCCAATTAATTTATGGCATTAAATAGTCACTCCTATACAGGTGTCCCAGAACTCTCCTACTTCCTCTAAATGGGAAATTCTTCATCAAATTCTCAATTGATTGACGTATCGCTGCTCAGGCATTTATAGTATTAAAGTTACAAGCATTTAAAATTGATCATTCATGCAATTTCGTGCAATTTAAAATTTTTTTTTCGCAGGCAACATAGCAATAGA
Source organism: Gnatocerus cornutus (assembly GCA_029298725.1). NCBI lineage: Eukaryota > Metazoa > Arthropoda > Insecta > Coleoptera > Tenebrionidae > Gnatocerus > Gnatocerus cornutus. The sequence goes on from CM055515.1 coordinate 14,232,529, forward strand.
ATGCTATCTAGCGATTTATGAGCTGTAATTGGCCAACTTAAAGTGCTTGTAACTTAAAAACTGTGCGATACGACAATCAACTCAAATTTTGATAGAGAATTTTCCGTTAAAAAGAAGTGCGAGGGTTTTGGGACACGTCTATGTAAAGACGGTAAAGGCTAGCTTACTCTACTCCTAAGTAAAGAAAAAAAATAGTATTTTACGGAAATGTAATTTGAGGCCTAAACAAGACTCTCAATGTGTCTGTTTGTACGTACGAAAATATAAAAGATATATGTAGAAGCTTTTATATTTTAAAGCAATAATTGTTCTGTTATCAGTCGTAATTTATATCGATGTTTTATGGTTGCATGTAAGAATGGGTTTTGCAGGTGCACTTCTACAAACAATATTATTAAAACCTTTGAGTTATTGCTCATTGATGATTATTTTTGTAGCATAGGCAAAGAATAACGTGATACAAGGTAAGAGTTTATTATTCTGTTTAATACATCTGCAACATGAGGCGCGGTTAAGCTCAGTGACTCGTAAAAATTTGCACTTAAAAGAACATAAAATTACAATTTTTATTCTCTGAAGGTGTAGCTAGTAAAAATCGGCTTTCTGACGCGCTATTTGGCAAGTTGACATTTCTTACAGACACGAAAAAGTTTAAATCAAATTTCAGTAATTGTAATAAAGGATTATTTTTGAATTTTTTTTCACCAAATATAAGTCGGTTGTGTTAGTAAACCGACTCAAATTTGCAATTCTAAAAAACTTGAAAATAACAAAATGCAATAAAAATACGTCAATTGAAATTATTAAAAAATAAATATATGCGCAAAACATTTCTTCAAACTGCTAGACTGCCAGAAAGTTCCGCTTATAAAAGTAACAATTTGAAAACTTTTTTGAGAAACATTGCACAGGTGAGTTTCTTTTAATACTAAGGAGGTCCTAACATTGGAAGAATTGATTCGTTTTTTGACTAAAAATAACACAGCATTGCTTATTATTGTTATCTAAAAGTAAAATTTATTTCTACAGTTTTACAACATTATTTTATTTTAACATAACAGATGTGATGTCTAGGAAAATAATTATATCTTTTGGGCATAAAACAATAAGAATGGTATTGTGAAATTTTTTTTATAATACCTTTATCACGATTCACTCCAGATCTTATCATCTCAATAACAATAAAATCTTATCTGCTGGTATTTAATTTCTATGACTTGTAAATCAATTTAAAACTGTATTGTTATGTAAAACTGTACAACTATATCTAGACAACTGGTGAGTAAACTTAACGCTTTATTAACATTAAATTAATATCACACTACGAAGTTTTGAGTAATTTGATCTGTACATCTACTAGTCTAAACTACAGCTGCTTAAATATTGAAGCCAGCCTTCCTCATGCACTGCTTGTGTGCCTCAATCAAGTGTTGGCAATTTTCTTCACCATTTTCAATGATACTAAAATTAGACAATTAGACTGGAACTGTTAAAACCCAACATTAAAATACCAAGCATCTCTCGCTTTTTTCGTCTCAGGACATGCACAACACGGTTTCAGCTTTTTGGGCTCTTCTTTGGTCTGAGTAGACGCAGCCTCGACTTTCTCATTTATATTACCCATTGCTGCAACAAATCAATTCAATTCAATCGCAGTCTTAGCATGACTTTACCTGTGATCGAGTTTCTTTAAATAACAAATTTTCGGGTATTTTCAAAGTAACCTAACTTTTTGGCAACTGACGTTTATTTGACGTTTGACAGACGCGGTTGCCAACGTTCATGTATGAAAATGTCAAAATTTTCCTAAGAAATGTGAATTCCGGTGTAATTAATGAAAAAAATAATGAATTATGTATGAATACAATAGTTATTGAGCTCTCCGTCAGTATTTGAGTAATTGTGCAGATTCGCTTCGGTGTTAAAATCAACAAAACATGGCTCAGGTGAAACTTGAGGTGAATGGCCAGTATTGCAAAATTTGAACTATCAACATTTTTTTTCTTGTAGGAGTACAAAAGTGGTAAAGGACGCCGCAATAACTTCTGTAGGCAGTTGCGAGTCGTTTTGCTAGTCATGCTCGCTTTTATAAGATACTACTTGGATCTACTCATCGATAAAATCTTTGGATTGTATTATGATCCCCAAGTTCAAGTAGTGAACAAACCAGAGAACAAATTAGTTTTGGAGAGTGTTACTTCGCTAGCTACTAAAATCAGGAAACGCGAGCTAACTGCTGAAGAGGTTGTCCGTGCTTTTATTGATAGAATTCATCAAGTGAACTCCCTCTTGAATTCTGTGGTAGATGAGCGCTTTGATGAAGCAATTGAAGATGCACAGAACTTGGATAAAGACATCGTCTCTGGGAAAATCACAGAGGAAGATTTCAAGAAAAAAACATTCCTTGGTAAGTCATTAGACAGACCAGTCAAACCAGTTCTTTGGTTCATTTACAGGAATACCATTTACAACAAAGGAGAGTACAGCTTGTAAAGGACTTTCCAACACATTTGGTATTCTTGTTCGTAAGTCTTATAAGGGTAACTTTGACGCCGAAGTGGTACAAAACGTTAAAAACGCTGGAGGTATCCTCATTGCTGTCACTAACGTCCCTCAATTGAATCTGTGGTATGAAACCTTCAATCCTATTTATGGTCTCACAAAAAATCCCTACAACACTACAAGAAGTGTAGGCGGTTCATCAGGAGGCGAGTCTAGCATCATAGCAGCTTGTGGAAGTCCCATGGGCATTGGTACCGACATTGGAGGCTCCCTGAGAATCCCAGCTTTCATGTGTGGAATCGTCGCTCACAAACCCTCTTGCGAGATTGTTTCAACCCATGGACTGACTTTCAGAACTGGTACTGAGAAAAACACAATGGTTACTGCAGGACCCATGGTCAAATACACTGAAGACCTCATTCCATTCTTAAAAGTACTCGGGGGAGAAAAAATCAACAAACTCAAACTAGACGAAAAAGTTGAGATTTCCAAGATAAAAATCTTTTACGTGACTAATCCGCAAGACCCTTACATCAGCCCTATTAGGGATGAAATGAACAAAATATTTTTAAAAATAGTGAGACATTTCGCACAGATTTTACCACAGAATCCGGAACTTCTCAGCATTCCGGAATTTAGATGGGGGGGTAAGATCTGGCGATATTGGATGACCCAAGAAGGCAGTAATTTTAACGCCGACCTGGCAAACCGCGAAGGCGAAGTCAACTCAGTTGTGGAGTTATTGAAGTTCTGCATCAGAAGCAGCGACTACAACATCTCCACTATGCTCAATTTGATTAACGGACTTCTTCCGGCTGAAAACGCGGAATGGGCCAGGGAAGTGACCAGCACCCTCCACAACAAGCTATCTGTAAGTTTGTTTAAACGCAATTTTGCGTATTTGACACAAAATATTATTTTAGGTCCTTTTGGGAACAAACGGCGTCCTTCTATACCCATCTTCTCCTTGGCCTGCGAATTATCACTACAGCGCCGTTTTGAGACCATGGAACTTGAATTTGTTCGGTGTCTGGAACGCCCTTAAATTTCCAGTAACTCAAGTTCCTTTGGGGCTAAGTGAAGATGGACTTCCGCTAGGAATCCAGGTTGTCGCTGCACCATTCCAGGATCATTTATGTATCGCTGTGGCGAAAGAATTGGAAAAAACATTCGGGGGGTACGTACCCCCTTTTGGAGTCGATAAATAATTTATTTTTATATCATGGGAGTTGGGGGTTGGGGTTTTAATATATTAAACAATTGAAAGAATCTACTTATTATGTTGGAAAATTGTGATAGTTTGTTAAAATATAATATAAAAAGGTGCGAAGGTTTTTTTTTTGACTTTTGTTTACGCACGATAAAACGTAATATGCGTATTTCAAAACCATAACTAACATGCTTAATTGCTTAAATTGCGCAGGCTAACGAGTTTCTAAACCTACGTAAACATAAATCAGTGACAAATTAAAGCATAAAACGGTCCAGTCTATTTTTGAGATTGTATGAAACAAAGGGGGCTATTCTGTAACTTTTTCACGGTTTGTTTATTTGCAACAGTCTTCTCGCAGTTTATAAAACAAGTCTCTACTGTTAGGCAAATAGTCATCTCGAATTTTAAATGTATAAAAAATCGATGGATCTATGTAAGAGATGTAAAAAGTGGAATGTTTTTTAGCGAGTAGGAGTTAAACCTAAGGCAGGTAAGTTCGAATGTCTGTAGAAGAAAAAAAAAAGGAAGGAAAGATAACAGATACAGAAATCTCAAGGAAAATAAAAAATTGTAACAAAAATGAACAGCGTTACATCAGATAAAAAGAAAAGAAAATCAGACTCAAGTGAAGAAGCACAATTGAAGTGCTATATCAAGAGGGACGAGAGACTATTAAGTTTTCGGTACGTAAATAACATTTGCCAGATTTGCAGATAAAATTTGGTACATCACTCCTACACTCCCGTTGCTTATTATAATTACCTTCGCTGACTTCGTTCGCCTTATATTACGTCCTTATTCCATAAACGGCTATTATCGTTCGACTTGTCCTTCCATTTGCGAAACTGTCGTCGCAAATTACAAATTTTATGAGAGTAGCGCATAGACTCACAAATTGATAAATACGCATTACCATAAAATATTTGAATTTGTGAGAACTTCTAAACTAAACTGTGTTTACCGAAAAGTACAGCCATTACTAATAAAATTGTAAAAGCTTTTTGCTATCGCTGTAGATAAGAAATTACTGTAGTCTGCCCTTAAAATTATACGTTTTTGTCCGCTCACACTGATAAAGTGTCCATTTGCCATTTAATTTTTAAAATATGAACTGATAAAGGAGTCAACATTTCAACGGTTACCTCGAAACATGCACATCAGGTCTATGGTTGACTGTATAGTAGATACAGTTTTTGGTTTCTACTATAAATCTCATAGTAAACATATTCCAAAACCCGTAAATAAACTAGTGAGTGATAGTGCAGTATCGTTGGCTAGAAAAATCCGACAGCGCGAACTAACTTCCGAAGAAGTCGTCCACGCGTTTATCGACCGAATAAATCAGGTAAACCCACTCCTGAATGCCGTCGTTGATGAACGCTTCAATGAAGCAATCAAAGAAGCGCAAACTATCGATGAAGACATCGCCTGTGGGAAAATAACCGAAGAAGATTTCGTACAGAAACCACTTCTAGGTGAAATTCAACAAAAACGGGGATGATACTAAAATGTTATTTAGGGGTCCCTTTCACCACCAAGGAGACAATCTGGGCCAAAGGACTATCCAACACCTTTGGTTTAGTCAGTCGGAAATCATTCAAGGCTAGTTCCGATGCGGTGGTCATCCGCCAAATGAAAGACTCGGGGGCAATTCTACTGTGCGTTACGAACGTCCCGCAACTTAGTGCGTGGCATGAAACCACCAATCCGGTTTATGGTACCACCAATAATCCCTATGATCTCACCAGAACGCCTGGGGGTTCCTCAGGAGGAGAATCCTCCATAGTTTCAGCTTGTGGGTCTCCCATTGGAATAGGGTCAGATCTTGGTGGTTCGGTACGAAACCCTGCGTTCATGTGTGGGTTGTTTTCTCACAAACCCACAGGCGATTTGGTGTCAATGAAAGGGGTGTTGTTCAATCCCGAAGAAAAAGATCACTCTATAGCCACTATCGGACCTTTGACTAGATACAGTGAAGATCTAACTCCAATAGTCAAAGTTCTGATGAGAAATAAACTTGATAAGCTTAAACTAGATGAAGTTGTCGATGTTAGGAAAATTAGGGTGTACTATATTTTGGATCCGGGAGAGCCTTTCATTAGCCCAATGAGTAAAGAAGTTGAGGCAGCGTTGTTAAAAGTCGTCGAGCACTTTTCAGAGGTTCTTCCTGTGAAACCTGAATTACTGAACATTGAAGAACTAAAATACGGAAGTCGGATCTGGAGACACTGGACCACCCGCGAATCCAACGTGAATTTCACTCTAGATCTAGCCAATCACGAAACTGAACTCAGTGTTGTAAAAGAAGCAATAAAATTCTGTTTTAGACGTAGCCAATTTAGCATAAGCGCGATCTTAGCTCTGATTTGCTCACTTCTTCCCAACGAAAACGCACAATGGGCAGAAGAAACCACTCGTACATTATCAGAGAAACTAACTGTAAGTTGTTTGAAGCTTCAAAAGCCACCCCCAAATTTTAGAACATTTTAGGTACTGATGGAGTACTATTGTACCCTTCAGCTCCACTCCCTGCGAATTATCACCATTCTACAATTTTCAGACCGTTCAATTCTAATCTGTTTTTAATTTGGAACGCGCTGAAGTTTTGCGTAACGCAGGTTCCTTTAGGACTAAATCAGAATGGATTACCGGTGGGAATTCAGGTTGTGGGAGCGCCGTTTCAGGACCATTTGACCATAGCGGTGGCGAAGGAGTTGGAAGCGAAGTTCGGGGGTTACGTGCCCCCTTTCTGAACATTTATTTATAATTTGATGGCTTGTTTACTACGTTATTAAATTTGAAAAACACTTTACGCGTTTTTATGACCCATGACTCTCGCATTATTTACATGAAGAATTTAATTATCGATTATCGTTGTTGAACTGATAAAATTTGGAGGGTAATGTCTAACAATTAGGTGCTATCTCTATTGCTTAGAAATGATAATTTTCAAAGGAAAAATGTATTAAAACGATTTGTTACGACCTTCGATTCAAGCTCCGCAGCACGATGACATCATGAATATGGATCAGTTTTTTCTGGAAAAATTGAGTACCTTTCGGGCTCAAATATTATGTAACGAATATTATGTGACGGAGATAATAAAAAGCATATTATAACCGCGTTTGGCGTACTAATTTATCGTTATCGCTTATCGCATAACGTATTACCAATTAAATCATTTTTAGAATCTTAATTAGAAAGACTTTTGAGTTTCTCTTTTCGATTTCAAAACGGCGAAAGTCCTCAAAATGCCATTGATTTACAGTATTAGTATTACAGCACTTATAATACACTTTATAATAAAATAAAATTACAAATTGGCTAGATCCTTAAACATTTAAAAAGACAAAATTATTAGTGCTAAACTTGCTAATTTATCACACTATTTCTAGAAAATGGATAAAACAAATAAAACTAAGGAACAGACAGACTCACCGTCTCTAGTGTGATGAACACACACATTTATTTAATTAATTTCGCTCGAAGCAAACCTAATTTCAGAAAACTCGAAACAAAAAAAACTAGACAAGCTCAATGTTTTTCTAACTATGTTATCACTACACCAAATTAAATATTACAACTTATGTTAGTATCACTTTACTTTACCTCCGTAATATTTCAAGTACTTGAATTGTTCCGTTCAAAGCAATGATAACATTCGTCTAGCTAGATAACTCGCCGTTAGCATCAAAACTAAAATTATGTTCTCGTTGCTGCGTTATTATTTAGACCTCCTAATTGATTTCGTTTTCGGTTTGTACTACAATGGAAAAGCGACTAAAGTTGCGGAACCTCGTCATAAACTGGTGGTAGAAAGTGCAGTTTGTCTTGCAAAAAAAGTTCGGAATCGGGAATTGACTTCTGAGGAAATAGTGCGCGCGTATATTGACAGAATTAAACAGGTAAATCCCATCCTGAACGCTGTGGTGGACCAACGATTTGAAGAAGCTATTGAAGAAGCCCGAAACGTGGACAAAGACATTGCTTCTAACAATGTCACCCAGGAGGACTTTGACAAAAAACCGTTTCTAGGTAAATTAAAGCGTTTCGCAACTTGAGAAACATCTCATGGTCACACCATTCTAGGTATCCCGTTCACTACGAAAGAATCAGTCGCGGCGAAAGGTCTCTCGAACACACTAGGTCTCGTCAGCCGGAAGTCTCTGAAAGCGAATTTCGACTCCGACGTCGTCCGTAAATTAAAACAGGCTGGTGCGATTCTGTTGGGTGTTACCAACATCCCTCAGTTAAATGGTTGGCCTGAAACCAGCAACCCCATCTTTGGTACTACTGTGAACCCCTTTAACACCACCCGGACCGTTGGGGGTTCTTCAGGGGGTGAAGCTTGCATCGTATCAGCTTCCGGCTCTGGTTTTGGTGTGGGAACCGAGCTGGGTGGTTCAGTCAGACTCCCATCCTTCATGTGTGGCGTCTTCGGACACAAACCTTCAAGTCATTTGGTCTCTCTAAAGGGTGTCATGTACAACACTTTTGACAAGAAAACTGACATGGCCGCAGTGGGACCTATAACTCGATCAAGTGAAGACATCGAACCAATTCTTCGAGTTCTGTTGGGCGACAACATAAACAAACTCAAGTTAGATCAAGAGGTGAATGTTAAACGTCTTCGAATTTACTACGTTGCGTTTCCTGGAGATATGTTCGTCAGTCCTTTTCGAGAAGAAATGAATAAAACAATGATGACCGCAGTAAACCACTTCAAGGATCTCCTAGTTGAAGCACCCATTGAACTTAACATCGAAGAACTCAAATATGGTGGACAAGTTTGGTTTCACGGTTTGAAGGAATTAGGCCAAACTTTCACGACGGATTTAGTAAACAGACAAGGAGAAGTTATTCGAATAAAAGAACTTCTTAAGTTCTGCATCCGACGCAGTGACTTTAACATTTTCGTCATACTGAACTTAATTACCCAATGGATGCCGAAAATAAACGCGGAATGGGCTCACGAAACAACAAGAATTTTAAAAGACAAACTCCTGGTGCGTTCTTGTACTTTATTTGCACCAGCTCACTGTTTTGTTACAGAAGGTTTTGGGGGACGATGGCGTGTTACTGTATCCATCGGCTCCATTTCCAGCGAGCTATCATTACACTTCGATCTTTCGACCGTTTAATTTTAATTTGTTTACTGTTTGGAATGCGCTGGATTTTTGTGCGACACAAGTTCCCATGGGGGTAAACAAGGAAGGAATACCTGTGGGGTTCCAAGTTGTGGCTCCTCCGTTCCAAGACCACTTGACCATCGCTGTGGCAAAGGAGTTGGAGAGGGCGTTTGGGGGTTACGTGCCGCCGTTCAAAATGTAGACTAAAAACGAATTACACTTGTATTTTTTTATGAATTTTGAGGATTTTGAGATAAAAGAAAAAGGTAAAGTTAAAACTGTTGAACTAAATGAAGAAGTCACAGAAGGAGTACATGAACAGGACGAAGATGAATTTAAAAATAGTAGTAAAGAGCATGAAAACAATGCAGAATAAAAAACTAGAAGACTCACTGCAAAATTATCTTCTAAAATTAGACAAGTTTCTTAGGTTGCTCCTTCGGGCACTTACTTTTTTTAAAGCCGGCTCTGTTTTGTACACTCAAGGAATAAATTCACTTCACTTCTAAAAAGAAAAATTTTGGCTTGATGCTGGATGACATATATCACCAGCCTGCTTCTTTTCCTTACTTTTCAAAAATTGAATAAAGTTTGCCAACATGACAGATGCTGCGTGAATGTTCCTAAAGTTTCAAATGTCACCATTGTTCTTATTCTTTGAGAACTCGTTGGATCTTCAAGAAATAAAATTAATAGGTCGCGAATTAAACATGTTTTTTTCCTTGAGGATTCAAAACCAATTCTGGGTTTGAATTTTTTTATGTTTGAATGAAGAATGGGGGATAAATCAGGTGTGCCAACGTGAGTTTTGACGCGTGAATGTTCCTAAAATTTCAAACGTCACGGTTGTGTCAGTTCGCTTATCAGTTTCTTCGGAAAATCTTCCATTGCGTGAACTTGCAGATCCATTAAAACCGCTTGCATTCCTCGTAGACTTCCGCACCGTCTGCGAAATTCATTGTTGACAAATGCGCGCGCAATTTGGGATACCGGCATCGGGAGCTCGCATTGAATTTTTATCATCACTAGAATTCGAGCGAGAGAAGAGACCGGACGTCACCGGCACAAAAATGAGTGACAGTGTTCAGTTTTTCGAGGGTGTTGAAAAACTCCTTGAAATTTGGTTTACAACAAGCAACAGCAACAGCAAAACGGCCGACTTGCGAAAAATCCCAAGGTTTGTTTCAGAGATTTGTCCCGGGACCGGTTTAGACTGTGACGGCACCGTGCTACCACCATCGATTTTTTGTGGCCATCGTAAAAATATACCACACAATCTAACCGCGTCGTCAGCTGACTGCCTCTTTATGTTTTCGGGAAATTGATAGGTTGAATGTCGTTTTGAGAACTTTTTGAGTTTTTAGGGACTTTGTTTTCGTTACAGGGCTAAACTCGAGTCCCTTTTGAAAATTGTGAGATGCGAAATCATCAGTTTTATGAAAAATGAACAAGTGGACGCCTACGTGCTCAGGTGAGTCTTCACCTTCCTCTGATAGTCTAAAAATAAATAAATTAAGCGCGTTCATTTTTCGCGATTGCGACCGTGGCCTTGACGCTACTTTTCAATAATTATGCAATTTTAAGGAACTTTGTATTTTTTATGTTGGCAACAAATTGGCACCAATTTGAATCGGATTATAATTACACCATTCCCAACTTCATTATTATCACCAAAACCAAAATTCTGACCCAGTTCCCGGAGGAAATGTCAAGGATAATATATCTGATATAAGTTCACGGTCTTGCTATGATTTATCGGCCATTAACACTGTTTTTTGCAATTGAGCACAGGACCGGCTCTACTTTGCTCAATCTCAGACGTCTAGCAATTTGGCAGTGAGACTGTCTCCCAACTCGATAACGAGGTTGTTAATCTTTCCAGCGACCTTTCAACTCGCCTTAATTATTCGATATCGTGAACTGATAATGTAAACCATTGAATTTTTATTTTTAACACGACATTTCTAGTTTACTACAAGAAACAGATACAATGTTTTCGATGATGCAGCTATCTTTTGATAACCTGAGTTATTTATAGAATACCGGACTATTTTTAAACGTGTTTCCGACACCCGCGTGGGCCCAACGCTTCAATTAACGATAGTTTTAAAGACTTTTTGGGAATTTATTTTGTTATTGTAGATACGGCGAAACGAGGGATTTCCAGATAGTAAAGGGCCAAAGTTGCGAAGAATGATAATTTGGAATGCCCTTTGATTTATTTTCAAGATCAAAGGTTTAGTTCAACGTTATTTTCTTCAAATACGGATGTTAATACACACTGACTATGCCATACAAAACACATGAGATACATCCAAAAAAGTCAAAATAACTTAATCGGTAATCTTTTGTTTAAACCGCATTGAATACCAGACGCGTAGATGACAGAAACCAGGAGCGGCTCACAACTTTTTGCTTCCCCATGGTCTTAATAATAATAATAATAATAATAATAATAATAATAATAATAATAATAATAATAAAGAATGGAACACCGATCTCTAAAATCAAATTTTTCGAGAGCCGATTCACTAGTAAGAAACAGTTCCTTATCAAAATATTTAATTAAGTCATAATTTCCCTGATGATGTAATTAGAGAAAATTGAAGACACAGTAGAATCTTGTGTATGTTTGATTGGAATTTATCGCATTTGGTTGGCGCCTTTCCTGACTCATAATTGTGCAGAACTAGAGACGACAAATCTGATATTTTAGTTTGCACTGTTTAAAAATCTTGAAGCGTCTCAAGTATTTAATCTTATGAATAATGATTAAGCTTAATCAGGAATACGCGCAATCAGCGCCTCTCAGATAATTGACGCATTTGCGATTAATTTTACTTCATTTTTTTTTTAATTCCATCGTTATATCAGAATGCAAATTCTTCTGGTTGTGATAAAATTAAACACAGATAAATATGTAATGTGAAAACAGCTAAACCATTCTCTTCTCATTTCGAACGTGTATTTACTCGTCTTCATTATTGATTTATCGTCTTTAAATACCACTTATTGACAACTGTAATATCATGTTATTACCAGCGGCAGCAGATTTTGAGCCACGCCACGTTATCATCATCTGCATAATCCAGATCTTAAGTATAGGGAAAAGTTGGAACGGTCTTCATTATTGATTTATAATTACAAATCGGCTCAGATAACAATTCAACAGTTGTTTAAAAAAAGTTTGCAGAAGAACGAAGCATGCTGGTAGTCGTTGGCGCCACAATATTTTTATTTTATATGAGATAAGTTAAATTTAATTGTTGGATTTGAGCCAGAAGTACGCGTAAGTAATCAATGAGAGGCGGAAATTATGTCGTAAAATTAAGTGGTGGTTAGTTGTTAATAAATGTATTTGTTTTGGTTTTGCTAATTTTAACTAAGAATTAAGAGTGTTATAGTAAAAGCCCTCAGTACGTCAGGTGATGTTTATAACGCTAAAAAACAAATATAACAAGACTTGATAAGGCTTGAGTGGGTTTTAATTTACACTTATTTGCAAAGGCATCAAAACAGGAGTAAATAAACCATCAATTCATGAGGGGTAAAACTCAAAATTGGTACTTTTTTGTGCCAAGCGGATCATTTCATCTAAATTATGTAAAAGCGACAAGAAGCGGGGCCGTTTTGAATCCCTTTTTTTTCTCTTATCAGGTCCAAAAACTATCGATTTTCGCGTGCTTCAAGTTACATAACCAATGAAAACAACAACATTAAACTTGCTTCTATTTATATTAAAGTCAGGTCATCTCCTGACCCAGTTACCAATAATAATCTTTTACTGATAAAGTGAAAACTATCTAAACTACCCAACTATTTAGTTTTTGCCGAGGAATTCACGTCGACAAATCGCTCAAAGTGCGGAAAGTTTCACGTCCACGATAAATTTTCCTTTCATGAAACAATATTACAGTCTCACGGAAGTATTTGGAATTAAACTCCTCCAAAATGGCAATTATACATCTATTTCGAGCTATTCCAATATTTACATTCCCATCTCCTTTATTAAGTTGCTAAATTTGTCATCGACCTAACAAGTGCGTCGTCACCGTCGCGGCGGATTAGGACGACCTTGCCCTTGCAAAATCGATCTCCCGTCATCCTCTGGGCTGATTTTTGACGAACTCACCCTTCTCTGCATAAATTCCACCATCTTGTTGCGCAATTTGTGCAATTTAGAAAAACGAACTCGCGAATAAATATTTTATCTGATATCACCTCTTACGCTTCGATACGTCATCAAGAACCGTTGGCGTGAAAAACACTTGCATGCTCCAAAATCTCGAATTTTTGGCATGGGAAATATTGTAAAAATAAAAATTTCTCACAGAAATAGATCGCGAAAGATATACCAACTTGTTGGATTATTGGGGTTGCGTGACCTGATTCTAGGTCATCCCCTAAACGAAATTAAACAACCCTCGTTATATTTTTCAGTGAGAGTTCGATGTTCATCTCGAAACGGCGCTTCATCTTAAAAACCTGCGGCACCACGACTCCTTTGCTCTGTTTGGAACCTCTACTCCTTTTGGCTGAACAATACGCGGGATTTACAGAAGTCGAAGATCTGTTTTACTCGCGAAAAAATTACAGACGACCGGATCTTCAAGTGACTCCTCACAAGCATTTTGATCAGGAAGTCGCTCTCTTGGATTCCTTATTTCCGGACGGTGTGGCTTATTGTATGGGTGCTGTGAATAAAGATTGCTGGTATTTGTACACTTTGAATCCCTTTACCAGAAGGTCACCCCATCAGCCTTTACCTCCGATGATCGACGAACCGGACCAGACTCTTGAGATTTTAATGACGGATTTGGATCCGGAGATCATGAGTATCTTTTCGAAGGAGGAGTCGTTGAATGCCACGGAAGCAACGAAGGTAATTGTCAATGAGTTAAAGTCAATTTTATTATTGGGGTTGTTACAGAGATCGGGGATTGATAAAATCATCCCAAATATGATCATCGATGACTTCCTCTTCGAACCGTGCGGATACTCTATGAATGGAGTTACGAAAAATGTAAGTATTTGACGTGTTTTACTGATGGACGTTGTAAATTTGCTTGTTTTTTACATGTCTATCAGATAAGCACAGAAATGTCAGATGTAAGTAACATTTAGTCGGGTGGAAAGTCATTAATTTGCTGATTTCCCTTAGGGCTGTTACATGACGATTCATATCACCCCGGAACCAGATTTCTCGTACGTCAGTTTCGAAACAAACGTCCCTTGTAGTTCCTACAGAGAGATAATCAGCAAAGTCCTCAAAACTTTTCTTCCCAGGAAGTTCACAGTGACTGTTTTCGCGAATCAGGTAAATAATTGATCACTTATCGATTGGTTTTGATTGTCTGTTTTCCAGGCTTCCCCCACTAAAGACACCACTGAAGAACTTCAATATCTGAGCACAATTGGGGAATGGTCTCGCCGCGACATCCAGCATTGCCAATTCAAAAACTACGATCTTATCTACACTTTCTACTCGAAATTCCCGAGCTGAGGGTGTCAGGTAAAGTTGTACTTTTGTGCAGCTGTTGTCTCTTCACCCGCCTCATCCTCACTCCTTCCCGTCATCACCTCGCTCGTTTCCATTGTCTTCCTCGAAATTTTGTCTCGTCACTATCAAAAGTACAAAGTTTTGGACGCGCCGCGTCCACCTCCTCATCGGAATTATTGTTTCTTCAGATTCTCAACAATCAACTCGAAGCATATCTATGCCCCATTCTCCTTCATCCACATTTTCTTTTTCTTGTTCGCTCCAGTTTTCACTTTCACAGCATTTGAGTCGCCACTGGTCTTGTTTTCGTGGTGGCGTAATAAAATCTCGTGAGAATTACTGCAGAACTTTTAAAGTAAGTAGAGAGCATAGTGGACGTATGTGTTGTTTTTACCTTTTACCTATGAGGGTTAGGAGAAACATGCATGGAAAGTTTTTTATTTTTTCATCTGTCCAGTACTATGTCGATGCTGCTTTAAGAGTTTTCTCTGATTTCTTTGTTACAAATTTTAAGCTAGAGTGGCCACAGGCACTTTCTATTTACCTTATTAAGGACCTTTCAGAGGGATTTTCGACTTGTATTTTAATGTTTTTTTCTTTGTCGAAATTACTGTTTCACAAGCAGGGTTGCAAAGGTCCATTCAAAAAGTAAGCTATTGTAACCTGACGCTGACTAATGGGCGTCGGGATTTGCATTAGAAATAATAGCTTATTTTTTACATATTGAGAATTTCGTATTTTTTATCTAGAATTAGACTTTTTTAAACTTTTTTTTTTCTTTAGTGTAATCATAATTATGTAGAAGACTAATAAGTTAAATTTAAGGTGTAGACTAGAAATTTTAATCTTGGGACATATACAAAATGTTGATGTTTAAGATACTTTAAAAATAATAAATCTAACTCCAGTTTACCTTCGTTTCTCTTCAATAATTCAAAATTGCCGCGCCACCACTTCACATCCATCAAACAATTTAGGGATTTTCGATCTATTCATTGCTGCCTCCCGTTTTTTCCCGCGCTTTTAAACGTCAAACTTCCACCTCGTATGTTAGTGCAAAATGTCAGATTTCGAAGAATTGAGTGCCCAATTCGAGGTGCTTAACGTGGAGAAGGTTGAGCCGACGATCCTCCAGAAATGTGAAGACCTCTGTAGAACTTATAACATTTCTCCGGAAGATTTTGTGGATCAATGGCTCGCATACTCCGCTTCAAATTCTCTGGGTTTAGCCCCAACTCTCAGCGCTTTAGACCGATTGGAACGTTACGAATTAAAGAAATTATCAAAGTCATCGATTACCAAAACCCCTCAAACCCCTCGTCATGTGACTGTTGCGACTCCAATGAGGACACCGGTGAGGCAAAATCTGCAGGAGGAAATGATGGAGTGTAGTAGTCCAGTTCAGAAACACGAAGAAATTTCTCATACTGTTCCTTCTCAAGAGTTTGTTAAGAGGAGTGACGCTGGATCAATTGTACAGAGTTTTGGAGCGTGTAAAGATGGGTTTGAACAACGTGCGAGTAAAGTCGTTATTAAGACACTGAATGAAGTTACTAAAACTGGCTACATGTATGAAAGGTTGTTGGCAAGACGTGCTGCTCTTAACGAGATGTCGCGGTGGGTCATTAAGGATATTGTTGAACATTATAATTTGCAGCTGAGTGAAGAAAAATTAAAACAGTATTCAGGAGAAATGGTAATTTGTGGGCGCATCTTCTCAGATACTCAAGAGAGGATTAATTCCAACTCCATCCTGCTGGACGGGTTCGTAGATCTGTACAAAGGCCAAATCGTTAGATTGAGTGTGAATAAGCTGGAGAAAATTAGATTGTATCCTGGTCAAACTGTGGTAGTCAGCGGGAATAACATGAAAGATTGGTTCACTGTAAAAGAGGCGTTTGTAGGCGCACCATTGCCGCCCCCAAAAAGTCCGGAAAACTTCACAGAAACCTTACAAATTATAGTAGCTGCTGGTCCCTTCACTTTTCAAGACAATTTGCTGCATGAACCTCTGGAGGAACTCTTGAAACATGTCTCAGAAAGCAAGCCCAACATTTTAATCCTAATGGGACCATTTTTAGACAAGACGCATCCACATCTGCAGGAATTTACAACAAATTATGAAAAATATTTCGAGAGCATCGTCGATGGTATTATGCATCGGCTTCAAGACACGGGAGTTGAGGTGGTGCTAGTTCCATCTCACAAAGACATTCACAATCATGTCATCTTTCCAACTTTACCATACTCGCTGAAAAAACGCCATGATAATCTACATCTAGCCCCAAATCCTTTCATTCTAGACATCAACGGTGTGGTAATCAGCGGCTCAACGGCGGACATCCTCTTTCATATTAATAAAACTGAGTTTTCCAAAGGCTCTCAAGAAGATAGAATTGGACAGATTGTCTCCCATGTTTTTAATCAGAGGTGCTTCTACCCGCTACACCCCCCAGATGTGGATATTAGGGTTGATTATCAATTTTTGGAGCAGTTCGGGATGTTGGAGTACTCCCCACACCTCATGATACTACCCTCAAATTTTAAGCATTTTGTAAAACCAGTTGGAGATTGCATTGTCGTGAATCCTGAGCGACTGGCGAAAGGAAACGGTGGCACCTTCGCCAAAATAGAAGTCAGACCCACACCAAAAGACAAGAAAGTCTGTGAACGAATATCTTGCTTAATACAACGTGTTTAATTGAAAAAATTGTTTTATTTTCGAGTTTGAAACTTTCTAGGGATTTTAGCTCCTTTGTTTTGATTCGCGGTGTCAAGTGTCACGGTGACAGAACGAAGTTAGGTTAACATGAACTTGTCACAATAAAGATTTTTCAAGAAATGGCTTTCCTTGAGGTAAAATTGTTTGTTAAGGTTTGTAACACTACACTGAGTGTTTCAGTGGAGAAAATTTCATTTTTTCGACCTCCGGACTGATGTGGATGATGGAAAAATCGCAGAACTCTTCAAAGTATTCCTTCAAACTCATTTTAGCCCTGTCTGACCTCTTATTTTAGGAATCTAAAGTCACTGTGACTTCAAGTGGTAACAACCACATTGTATTGGGGGACTCAAACGGACAAATTTATTTATTGTCGCGGTCCTGGCACGTTAGAGCCTTTCGTGCGTATGAACTGACAGTTGAGCACGCCCAACAGTTGAGGAATTCTCCTATTTTGGTCACTGTAGGCGTACGTGCCTTCAACCTGCTTAAATTCTTTATTTATCATTATTTTATCTTTAGCAAGATGAGCCAGGTATCAACCCTTTGATAAAAGTCTGGGACACCAGTAGATTTGATAAGAATGGAGTCCCATACTGTTATAGAATTTCCCGGGCCATCCCTGGGAATCGCCCCGTGCATGCATCCAGTTTGTGTGTCCATGATGGTCTTCAGTTAATGGCCGTTGGGTTTGTTGATGGCTCTCTGGTTCTCTACAGGTAACTAACATCCAATTGAACTGTTTGTTTAAAGAAATGTTGAAGGGGCGACATCACACGCGATCGCAGTTCAAAGCAAAAGTTGTTGAGAGACGCAAGTTCTATAGTAACTGGGTTAGCATTCAAAACAACTTCCTCTAGTGTCTTTTTGTTTGTGGCCACTGATAGTTCAGTGATTGTCTATAATATTACGCATAAAGATAAGGAAATTAAGGTAAAATTCAAACGAATCTCTGTTTGTTTAAACTATTTCCTCCTTCAGTTCCAGTTGGATAGTATCGGCTGCGCGAAAAAATGCAGCGTTCTGGCGGAATCCATGGTCGAGAGTCACTTCATGGTCGGTCGCAACGACGTAAGTCCCACTGTTGTTCAAACATGTCTTTTAGCGATTATTCCGCAGGCGATCTATTGTTACACCGCCGATGGAAGAGGCCCGTGCTATGCAGTTGACGGCGAAAAAGTTCTTCTGGAGTGGTTCCGCAGCTACCTCGTGATCATTTCGAAAACCACACGTCCAAATCTCGCCATTACCAACGATACTCAAGTCAGCACAGTTCAAGACGACCTCATTACAGTCCTCGACATCCACAACAAGTTCATCGTGTTTTCGGCAATGGTGCCTTCAATCAAAGCCATTTTGAACGAATGGGGCGCGTTTTACATCCTCGATAACCACAATCGTCTCTACCATCTCGATGAGAAAGATCTCCAATCCAAGCTCTCTCTTCTCTTCAAGAAGAATTTGTACGACGTTGCCATCCGCATTGCCAAGTCTCAACAGTACGACTCTGACGGACTTGTTAATATTTTTCGGCAATACGGAGACCACTTGTGTGATAAGGGGGACTACGTGGGGGCTATAGAACAGTACATTAAAACAATCGGGAAGTTGGAACCGAGTTATGTAATCCGGAAGTTCCTTGATTCGCAACATATTGAGAAGCTGACGATGTATCTAGAGGCGTTGCATAAACAAGGACACGCCACGGAAGACCACACGACTCTTCTTCTCAATTGTTACACAAAATTAAACAACACTGTTGGCCAATCAAACAGTTTGAAAGAGTTCATTTTGATGAAAGAAGGAGACTTGAACTACGACGTTGACATTGCGATTAAAGTTTGTCGACAGGGAAGCCCCGCGGAGGCTTTAATGTTAGCCAAGAAGCACGAAAAACACGACTGGTACATAAAACTGCAAGTTGAAGACCACCAAAGGTACGTGGAGGTTCTCGATTACATTTCCAATCTATCATTCGAAAACGCGGAGTTTTACATGAAGAAATACGGAAATATCTTGATACAAAACGCCCCTTTTGAGAGCACACAGTTCTTGAAGAGACTCTGTACGAGTTACAAGTCCAACAGCTCTTTGGATAATTCCATGATTGGAAGTTTTGAGATGCCGCAAAAGTCTGATCCAGAGGACTATATTCATCTTTTTCTCAATAATTCGGAGCGTTTGGTTGAATTTCTAGAGTATCTTATAGGAGAAGGTTGTATTTTGAGCACCCCTGTATACAACACGCTATTGGAGCACTACTTGCATGTCTGGGGGAACTTGGAAACTGTCCCTGAGAGGAATAAGTACACTCAGAAGACCCTGAAGCTCCTCCAAAACCCCGATATTAAATACGATAAGTCACAAGCTTTGGTGGTGTGTCACATGCACTCTTTTAGTGAAGGAATTTTGCATTTGTACGAAGAGCAGAAGTTGTACCAACAAATCCTCCGATACCACATTTCTAAGAACGACGCGAATTCGACCCTTGCGTGTTGTCGCCGCTTCGGCCACCAAGAACCCACTCTCTGGGTGCAAGCTTTATGGTCTTGCGTAAGAGACACGAAGAATCCCTCCATCGAATTGTTGAACGAAATTCTTACAGTTATAGCCAAAGAGAGACTGCTGTCTCCACAGTTAGTAATAGACGCGCTCGGGACTGGAAATGCCGACATTACTTTAGGCCACGTCCGTTCTTACATAGTCAGCGAACTCCAACAAGAACAGAAGAAGAGTAAGGAAATAGCAGAGCTCACTCAAAACTACAAGAAAGACACCGAGAAGTTAAAAGAACAACTGGAGAAACTGAAAAGTGGCAGCATCGTAATACAGGGCTCCCGTTGCGCTGCGTGTCATCACCCGCTGGAATTGCCCACCATACACTTCCTCTGTCAACATAGTTACCACCAGCATTGTTTTCAAAGTTTCTGCGAGGAAGAAAACGAGTGTCCGGCGTGTCAACCTGAAAATAAAAACCTGTTGGAGCTTTTGAAAGCTCGCGAATATAATAAGGATCTCCACGAAACTTTCCATTCCCAGTTAGAGAAGGCTCACGATGGGTTTTCAATCGCCGCGGAGTATTTCGGGAGAGGCGTCTTTAATAAATACAAAGTGATCAGAGATGAGACTCCTGATAAAACTGCCGCCGTTCCTGAGAGGATTGAAAAGAAGCTCGTTGTAGAACCGGAAATCAGGAATTATGGATTGGGGGCTGAAGCGAGATTGAGGCAATCGGAGAAACAAGCGGGACATGTTTTAATTCCGACGTCTGAAGGGAGAGTTAGAGTACAAGAAAATAAGTATAGCTCATCGTTAGAAGCTAATATTACTAATTATGCTCCAAAGACTTATGAGACGAGAAAAAGAGACTATAGTGTAGATGTTGCCGCTGGGACGAATCCGTTTGAAAATGATTATGATGAAACTAAGAATCCTTTTGCTACTGATGATGAGGAATATGATGAAAATAACCCATTTAGGGATGATTGTGATAAGAATTCAAATCCATTTTATAAATAGATGTATCCAAGTGTAATCTTATTTTATGTAATTAATTATTGTATAATAAAAAAATACTTTGATCTACTTATAGAATTTGGAATCAAAAAGACTCAAGTTTACTTTTCAATTTTTATTACTACACTAACTGTACAGTTTACTTTAAATTATGGATTTCCAGGGAAAGGCTCTGTTCTGTTTTTCCTCAAAACAAACTGAATTTTCCTGTCCATATCTTCATTGTAAATGGCCTTACATCTCTCGAAGTTAATTCTCCTACGAAACTACACAAAATCGTCACTAATTTACTAGTTAAAATTACGAAATTACTTGAAAGGGCTTCTCAAAGAATCTGGTCCTCCTAAACTGGTCCAAAATTCCTTCTCGTCCTAGAATTCTGTTCAAAACACGACACGCAGCCTCCACATCATTATTCTGCACGAAGACAGTCCGTGCGATAAAACTAACGTGTCTCATTTTGTGGAGGTTAGGGGGTTAAAAAGTGAGGTTAAGATTTTAGTATCATTTACCTAAAAATTGTTTGGACATAAACACGCACTTTTTTACCGATTTCAAGGTTTATTAAGTACTTTTTTAAAAGGAAATACGAGAAATAAGTGAGAAAAATTCTCAAAAATATTCAAAGAGTCCTTGTCCCCTATTGCTGTTTGGTAGTCACATGACCGCTGTCCGTGACAACCATTGGTTCAGTTTTTGGCACCGATTTTAAACCATCTGAAATTTTCTGAATACTGATTATAATTGGATTGTAATTAGACCAAAAAAAAGGTTGTTGTTTTATATTTAATATCTACACTTTTTAAAGACGGTGGGTGCTTCGTAGGGCTATTTTACCAGTTTTGTTTTAGGAACTTTCCGCCCATTTGATTTAGGGATTTTGGTGTTGCACCAACTGTCACTCGCCGCCGTTGTAAAAAACTATGCTGTCAAGTGAAGTGTCATATAAGAATCGTGGTGAATTTTCCTGATTTTCTGCAATTTTCAATGAACATTCATCTACAACCTTTCGCTTTTCTGAATTAGTGCAAAAACCTAACCACCAGCCACCATTTTGGCCTTCCAAATCGCTTTTCACTCTTCGTTTCGTATGAAGGTTAAAACGTGTTAATGTGATTAGAATAATAGAAGGGCAATAGAACAATGAGCAGAAAGAAGCATCAAGGTGATCCCACAGGGGATGAGTCCACGGAATCGTGCGATGAAAACGATAATATGACGGAATGTCGCCACATCCGCCAAGCCGTGGACTTACAAAAGGTGAAAAAAGTCCTCATCAAGAGCGGATTGGCCAGCGATTGTGAACAATGCAAGAAAATGCCAAAACCGGAGTCAGATATGGATTCTGAATTCGAATTTGATAATTCTTTATGGCTGTGTTTGCGGTGCGGGCATCATGCCTGTGGTAGATCTCGAAACATGCATGCTTTAGAACATTACAAGACGCCACATTCTGATTCACACGCTATCTGTGTGGATACGAATTCCTGGAGTGTGTGGTGTTATGACTGTGATGATGGTGTCAATGTCTCATGCAAGGCAAAGTTGCTAGAAGCTGTGGAGTATGTCCAAAAAGCAGCAGAGAATAAGAATAAAGTCTTAGCTAAACCTGTAGAACATCCAGTGAGTATTTATACAAAAATGTTTACTTTAGTCACTTCCTGATCTGATAAGACTTCAAATCAGGAGCGATTTCTACTATAAAACTGACTCATTTCATGCGAAATTAAAAAGGAAAATTTTGCTTCAAACTATTTTCAGACTTGGGGGTGTGACATAATTCCCTCTTTGTGTATGTTAGAGGTCGATGGCACTGTGAAAATTTCCAGTTTTTTTCCGTTGCAGTCTTGTACGTAATGAAATTAGCCATGGTCGGTTGTGATATAAAGAATTCCTTCTGTAAGTCACGTGAAGTGAGGCGTATCAAAAAAGAAAAGAAAAATCGATTCCATTTATCGACCGTTCTATAAATAACGTTTTGTTTGGCTTGTTTTTGCTTTGGAATCTTCACAAAATTGTGGTAAAAAAAACCTCCGGGACGTCACATTTGAGAGTTTAGATGAACTTGTATTAAAATAGCGTTGGCACGACTGTGACTTTAAAAATAGCACATCTTAAACGAATTTGATTTTCCTAATCCGTTTTTTTTTATCGCAGGTGATGGATTTAGTACCAGTGTCTTCAAACATGTCTTTTGGAAGCATGTTCAACACCTCTACATCGTCAAGTTTACCTCGTCCTCGTGGTCTAATGAATCTTGGCAACACGTGTTTCTTTAATTCAGTAGTTCAATGTTTAGCTCAGACCCCGTATTTGTTAGATCTTTTAAGAGAAACCGCTGAAGGCGGTCAGTACTTCCAGTTACCTGGTGGAAAATTGAACTCTCAGGACAACGATTCACCGGTAGTGGAACCTCTGACTGGCCATCTGGAAAAATGGCGTCCTCTTACTTGTACTCTCGCGGAAACTATAACGGAAATTCAGAACGGAAGGAACGAAGCATACGTCCCGCGAATGCTGCTGGCGAAACTAACAACCAGAATGCCACAATTCGGGGGCGGAGACCAACACGACTCACATGAATTGTTGCGACATTTGCTAGAAGCCGTGAGAGAGGAAGACCTGCGTCGATATCAATCAGTGATTTTGGAAAGATTGGGACTCAATACAAAAACGGATCCCAGTACTGTCGAGGGAGATAAAAAGAAAATTATTAAGTTTTACGGACAACAAGCCTCAGAAATGTTACTGCCAACTGAACAAGTTTTCAGAGGGGTGTTGGTGAGCACTTTACAGTGCCAAGATTGCCAACACACTTCGCATAGAGACGAGTTCTTCTTAGATTTAAGTCTACCGATTACCGAGAAACAAATTCCTCCAGTCTTAAGGCGGAAGGCTGAAGAAATCGATGATAACAAGCCGTCTAAACATCAGATTAAGAAGGAGAAGAGAGCTGAACGAAAAAAGAATAAAAAGCAAAAGTCACATCGGAATATGAACGTTGGTATCGGACCGAATCCAGCGTCTAACGACGTTAGCATGGAGAAATCTGATAGCGAATCTGACGCAGATGTTGAAGATAACGTTGATAATGCGTCTGAGGAAGTCGCGAAAGGAATGGAGTCCGGTTACAACTCCGATAAAGTTGATAATAGTAGTCCGGACTCTAATAATAGAGGAATTTCACCGGAAATGCGTATTGATGATAGTGGAGTTCCCAGTCCGGCCATTGGGATGTTGAGTGCTTCGCATGGTACTCCAGATAACAGTCCAGCTTCCAGCGAGACCAACATCGATATGGGGAGTCCTGTCGGTCACAACAGTCCGGAAGAAGAGTAGGTTTTTTCTAGTAGTTTGAACGAAAACTAATTTAAATCTTTCAGTGGTAACGAGTTCTTTGAGCGGCCGGAGTCCCGACTGGCGTTTGTCAACAAGAACGTCGATTTAAAGACGGGTTTGTCCAAACTAAGTTTACTTAACGATGGCGACTCCAACAAAGTCAACTCTTTATGTGGTGATAAGATGGAAGACGATGACAACTTTGAAGGAGCTTGTGGAGGCGAACTTCCCAAAGAAGAAAAGGTGGGTGCTGTTAAGATTTCCACGTCAGTTCTTAATCGGTGTTTTTTTAGATGGACGAAGACGAAGAGGACGTTGATTTGTGGACAAACACGATCTCCGCGCGCTACCAGTGCGAAGAAGGAGAGTATTCGGTTCAATCCTGCCTCAACCAATTCACAGCCTGCGAACTAATGACTGGTAATAACAAAGTCAGTTGCGAGTTATGCACGAAACGCCACGGCGGCGCCGATAAAAAGACAGTCAACACGAATGCAACTAAGCAACTCCTCATTTACAACCCTCCGGCGGTCTTAATTTTACACCTCAAGCGTTTTCAGGTTTATCGTTTTCGTTCCGCCAAAGTCCCAAAATTCGTTAAGTTTCCTACTGTTCTTGATCTCGCACCTTTCTGCTCAAAGCGTTCTCAGAGTTTACCAACCTTCGAGGCCGGCCAAACCAAAGTTTTATATTCGTTGTATGGTGTCGTTGAGCATAGTGGCTCTATTCACGGTGGGCACTATGTCGCTTATGTAAAAGTCCGGCCGAAATTGGAGGAGAATAGCTACCGGTGGCAGTTTTTGCCAAAGAATCAAAAGAGTGAAAAGTCGCAGGCTCCCAAAGGGGCGCAAGGCGATCCAGAAATACCCTCAGGAAAATGGTATTACATTAGTGACTCGCACGTTTCCGAAGCTAACGAAGCGAGAGTTTTGAGTGCTCAAGCTTATCTGCTGTTCTATGAAAGAATCTTGTAAGCGTCTCCGACTTTTTATTTATTTTATGTCGTTTATTTATACTATTTTCGACTATTGGGGTTTATGGTGAAGTTTTATTGTACATTGAGAAATTTTATCATACGTACTGGAAATTCGAGACGGCCAAAATAGACGCTTTTGCTATGGATGTGACATTCTTATGACAGTTTTAGGTTTATCTTTTTTTTTTGGGTTTATACTTATTTAACGTGTTGTACACTGTAAACTTTGATCTGTGCATACTAGTGTAATATTTTTTTAAGTAATTTCTCTCCGAATGTATTCTGCAAGTTCAATAAAATTTAATGGAAGGAAATCAGATTGCTTCATGCTTTGTTGGTTTTATTTAAATTTCCCTAGAGATTTTCGTTTTGTCAGGTTTTATACTACAAATTTGACAGTTTGTCTCGGCCATCTATCCGCGCGCGTCGGAACAAGTAGAGTTGACAACAAAAGACAGTTTACCGCAAAAGCGAAGTTTTTGTGACAAAAATTCCATGAGACATCCGAGTTTTTTGGCATTTTATCGCAGGGAGTGAGTCGACTAATTGTTTCAGAGCATTGGTTTGGTCTGAATTATGAAGAGACGAAATGTTGAGATCGGTAAGATGAGAAGACCCATGAAAAGGAACAAAATCACCGAAGGGATTTACGGAAGGTACGTTTCCGCGTTGGAATGTGACAATCCACGTGCTAAGATGGTTGAGTGCTTCACAGTCTAAGCGGATTTGTCCCATATGTGCGTCAAAATGGCTGGTTTCCCCAAACAAACCGAGGATTTTGAATTGTCCAGTCGGATTTTCAGAGTGATACGTATTATAAACGATGTGACGTAACATCGGGACGAGTTTCCGACGGAGTTTCCTGGCCAAACAGACACGAAATTCCGTCGAGATAGGTTAGGAGGCAGCTGTCAAAACACGATTATTTTTATCTTTCTAATGCATTAGCGTAACTCGCCGATTATGCATTCGTAAATACAAATAAATTATGTCACACTTCATAAACTTCCTCCACGTTTTGTTCTCGAAACATGACATCACCCACTTTACACTTTTTTGAGAAGATGTTTTGTTGCAGCACTCTCCTGTACCTGAAGTTCCTCTTTTTATGGGCGATGGTAATTACGGCCGATTTCATCCTGGAGTTCAGATTTGAGTTTCTATGGCCGTTCTACTTGTTGGTACGCTCGGTCTATGACTCTTTCAAATACCAGGGCCTGGCCTTTTCCATATTCTTCGTGTGCATTGCTCTCACGTCGGATATGCTGTGCTTCTTCTTCATCCCAGTCCATTGGCTTTTTTTTGCCGCCAGTACATATGTATGGGTACAATACGTTTGGCATACAGACAGGGGAATATGCGCCCCGACAATTATTCTTTGGGTGCTGTTTGTGTACTTGGAAGCGGCGGTGCGGTTACGCGATGTCAAACACATACCGGGACATCTAGACCTGTGTAGGCCGTTTGCTGCACACTGCATAGGATACCCCGTTGTTACCTTAGGATTCGGGTTTAAGTCGTATGTAGGGTAAGTAGAAAAAATTTTGTGTGCAACAATGCGAATATAGTCCACATTCAAACACTTTTTATCGTTTTTGTGGGGCATCCAATATTCAAATTAATTAAACAGTTCATTTTATTGTTTTTTTTATTCGTTACACAATACGAACGACCATAAACTTGCTTTTTCTGAACGTTTCTTATCGATTTTGTGCAAAACGCCCTCATGAGGGTAATTAGAAGTTGAGCTAGTGGGTAGTCAGTGACGTCATAAATGTATAAACAAATGTACGAAATTGCTTTATAATGGCCCAAGTTTTATTCCGTTTTATTTTTTGCATGATTAATCTGAGCGATCGGGTTTTGTTACAGATCAGTCAAATTAAAAGGAGTTTTCCACTGCAGATGTTCTATTAATGTTTAAAACTATGAAAGTTTTTGCGGAAGCAGGTGTTTGCTTGGATGTTATTTATATCTCCCATGAAATCGAATAAAGAAGTGTGTAGGTCATTTCTTCGCTAAATTTATATCGCCTTAGAAGTACCTGTGATATTTTCGGTAACATTTCCGTGACCGCGGTCTTTTACCTTTTGCCATAACTCATTTGATAAGAACTTGTATTATTAAAATGAGATTTTATTTGGCTGTTTGCGTATTTTATTTTTATAGTCACGATTTCTGGACTTTTTTTTGTTTAGGTACAGAATGAGGCAGCGAAGACAGCGCGACGTCGCGAAAGAAAACGAGTTCTACATGCAGCTGATGCAACAGGCGTTACCGATAGACGCGGTGTCGCCGCCTCCTGCAGTCCAGCCGCCACCCCCGGAGCAGCAAATCTCCACAGCCATCGTACCTGCCCCTGTACAAAACGCCAAAGTACACAACAATAATAAGTTGCATCATCATGAGAAAAACGGTCACATCCCGAACGGGACGATAGCCAACGGCGTCCATCCAACGTCGAAATCACATCATAGAAAGTCTGTGGATAAATGTAAAGAACACGAGGAACACAGACACGCAGATAGGCACATAGATAGGCAGAAACAGGTCAATCATTCGCACAGTAACGGCTCTGCGATAGGTGCGGGCGTCGAGGAAGTGACGACGTTGCATGAACACGAGCCGAGAATGACGAGGAGGAGGGAAAAGAAGGAGCAGGATAAGGAGAGAGAGGCCGCCGAGTACCTGCAGAAGCTCGAGGCTGATGCGAAAAGGCTGCGGGCAGACCTTCATTGCAGCAGGACCAGCGAGCAGGAGCTCAGGCTGCAGGTGCGTACTCCAAAATTCGTCCAATTAGATTCTAATGGGCTAATTTTTTTATTGTTGCAGGTCGCCGCTCTCACAACCAGCGAAAAAGTAATCAAAGGCGAGCTGTCGACGTCACAGCGCGAAGTCGAAGATCTGCAACAGCGGTACCAAAACGCGATCAGCTCGCGGTCTTCCGATAAACAGACTATCAGCAATTTAGAGCGAAGAGTAGCGGACGAAAGGCGGACACGCTGCAGCTTAGAATCACAGTTAAACCAAGAACGCAAGAACAGAAAACAAGAGGAAGCCAGAGCGGCACAAGTAAGAACCCAAATACGGAAACAGAGGGCTCTTGTGAAAGCTGTAAGCTTTTGGGTGTTATTGGCGGAGGGTTTCGCGCGCTAAATTCTTGCGATTCTTCAGTACGAATTGGTTTTCAGGTTGTGGCGCAGTCTTCCCGAGGTGAGTGCACAGAGGCGTGTCGAGCGCGCCGTAGAGAGTTAGAAGCTGAGTTAGCTGATTGTCGAGCAGCGAAGCATTGGGCTGAGGAACGGTACGCCGCGCTGGAACGCGAAAATGCCGCTCTACTCGATCAGCTCCGTGATATGGACATACTCATGACAGCACTATCTGCCATGCAGGAGAAAAACGCTCATTTAGAAAATTCCCTGTCGGCGGAGACGCGGATCAAGCTCGATCTCTTCAGTGCCCTGGGCGAGGCAAAGCGACAACTCGAAATCAGAGAAAGTAGGTAAAAAGATTGAAAATGAACTTTTCTCAATCGTTTTGTTGCAGGTTCTAATAGAACGCAGGAGCGGGAAATCGAAGAACTGAAGAGTAAAATCGCGCAAGTATTAGCTGTGATGCCGAATGATAGTTTCGGTGGCCCAGCGCCGACAAGTAACATGTCAAGGGTTCGTCTGGCCGAAAGTCCTCCCGGTTCGACCCTCGACCCGAACGCCACGGCCTACACCCCGAAGAGTTCCCTTGTTGCTTCCACTGAAGCCTAGACGACCTCTTAACGCCCCTTACCTGACTCCGTACTGAACCCGGTATAGACTGCTACTGTTTATTGTTGCGTTGAGTCGCGTATGTTTCGTAATAGTCTCGTTTAGTAGCTTATTTAATGTGATATAATTTATGAAAACGGTACCTTGATTATGAGGCAAACCTCTCCTCTATTTTTCTGTTTGTTTGTTTATATAATTTAAGCGTAAAGGTACTGAGTTTTTCTGACATTTGAGTCGCGATTGGCAGGCTAATGATCTCTGTTTTGTTATTTTTTTTCTTTATTCTCCTTCCTGTTTACACGTTGGAATTTGGGGATTTTTTCAACTTGAGTGAAACACCGTTTTTTTTTGTTCAGCGGAAGCAAGATAACATACTAACAAGAATAGAAATTTAATTTTTGGAAGTGCCGTTTAACCAAACTGGGTTTTGTTTTATGTGTTAACAGAGGTGATAATTGAAAAGTCAAAAATTGTACTTAATATATTTTTTTAATTGTTTTTAGTTGAGACAATGATTTGTTTTTTATTACAAATACAGTAATAGTTCTTTTTTAAGTTTTTTCTTTGTTTTGGTTCCTTTATTAAAGCGATCAATTTGTCGGAAGTCGCTAAACCCGTCTGTTATTTATTTGCCATATTTATTTTTCTTTACTTTTTTTGTATAATGGTAGTATTTATTTTTTTACTGTTGCAACTTTTTATTTCGTAAATAAACACTATTACAGCTTTTTCTTTTTCTTTGACGGTTTTTCTGCGTAGATTAAGAATCTTTGCCGTTCTATTCTTTTCACGAATTTCTATTCACGATATAAATTTGTAGGCAGTACATGTTATGAAGTTTTGTCAACTCATAAAGTTGGTATGATGGTCTTTCTGCTCTATGTGTTTTGAAAAATGAACATTTCGAAAAAAATAAAAAATAACCACAAAATAAATATTGGCTCACATGCCGTTACGCAACTTGTGTCTTAATCACTCACCTGTAAATCCCCCATTACGCACGTGCTTAGTGACATTAGGTTGCTACGTTGGCAACAAAAAAAATCACCAACGTCAACTTAAAAAAATACGGTAAATGTGATTATCTTTACAGAGTATTGCACGAAATTATGCAATGGAAGAATTATCGGAAATAATCAAAAAATTAGACCTAGAAAACGGAGAATTCGACAATAATTATGAATATGTTAATGTTTTTATGGTGAGTGGATACGTTTCCGGGATTCACCCTAACCCCACTTTTTCCAGAATCCAAATAAGTTGCCAATTAATCAAATTCACTTGGAGAAGACAACCGTGGAGTTACGTAAAGATGCACGTTTGGTAAGCCGCATGGCTCTTGCAGTATTTTAACTCAAACACGTCGTTTTAGGACAATTTCAAACCACAGAATTTAGAAGCTTGTTTTGAACATAAAAAACAGACTGTCCCAGCTCTGGTACGTAACTTTCCCATGTAAATCCGATCTTAGTGACTTTTTCAGAGTGGCTGTTGGGTGCCCACGTCAGTTCAATTCTTCCCCTATGAACCATTCAACTTCACAGCCAAAGAAAATGAGACTTTTGTGAAGCATAACAAGTTATTTTTACAAAGTCTGCATTATTTATTAAGTTGCAATTACCACCAGTTTTGGTGTTTGGTATTGTTTGAACCCAAAGTTGCAGTTAGTTTACACAGTTTTCTGTTAAATCCAATTGCACCTCATCAGATAAAGACCTTGGATGATGAGGCTGGATCTGTTTATTTAGCAGTATTTTCGCAATTTCGGCGGGTTTATGAGAGACTCACGACCTTCCAGGAGACTGAGGTTTGTTGAATTTTCTGTATTAACACGTTCTGATTGAATTATTTCAGAGTGAATACATGGCAGACAGTGTAGGTCTTAAATTCCTGATAGATAAGAAGCTACTTAATCTCCCAATAGTAATTACACTCATCCTTTTATATCAGGAAACGAATTTAACGTTTGTGAATGATATAGCGTCTTTGTATTTTAACGACAAGTCTCTATTTCGTGATAAAGAAATTGAGGAAATGTTAGACCAAGTACTGTTGGTATGTTTTTATTACACTAATTTACGTGTATTGAAACTCTGTTTTAGACATTGGAAATGATTGGAGGTCACGTTTGTGGCTTTGAGCCTGATGCTGTGATAGTTCCTATAGCTATAGAAGAAAAACCCCCAGTGTTTAACCCTGGCTGGGTGTATTCAGTTGTTGATTATTTATTAAACACGATGTCTGCTCTGCATGTATTACTAAAATTTCATAAAGCCAGCACCTCCGTTGCGTTATCAAAGGGCATCCCTTATAGGTTGTCTTTTACATATGAGAAAGTTTTCTTCCAATTATACGACTTTATTAACGAAAGGCAAGAATTGGAAGCTAACCCGAGACTAACTGAAGTGATTTATGAAGACATTGCGTTGGCGAGGTTCGAGTTTATTGAAGTTTACAATATTTTCGTTTCCTACTGTTTAGATAAAACATTGGAGTTCAGGTAATTTCACATTAAAAAGAAACTAGTTAATGAAGTGTTGTAGTGGCGACTCCGTGCACCAAGAAGAGTTTGTTGAAATTTATTTAAGACTAATGACTTCAGCTTTAGAAGATGAGTATTTTATCTGTGATTATCATGAACGGTACGACGTGGGGGCCCAAAACGAAATGTTCAGCAGTTGCACGGAGATGTATCCTTTGGGTTGTTGTTCAGTTAGCCATTATCTTGTAGATTTTCCTGAATTTCGTGCAGAGATCAAACCCGAACGGACTACATCCTAAGTTGCATAACTTGCCTCCGCAGACACAACAGAATATGGAAAACCCTGAAAACTGAGCTAAAAACGTTGAATAAAGCCATCGAAAAATACGCCCGCTCTCGGAAAATTAAAACGGAAATTAAAGAAAACGGTGTCGAGTCCCAGTCTGTAGTTAATAATGGTGATAATGCTTTGTATGTCCCTCCAAGTGAAGAAGAAATCGAAAATGCGATCAAATTGGTCATTGACATGTTTCCGCATTTGGGAGATGGTAAGTTGGAGAGTATCAACTTCAGATTAACAGGAAATGGTTGTAGGCTTCGTGCTCCAGTGCCTAGAGATGTATAATTACCAAGCTAGTGACCTCATCACTGCTATTTTAGAAGAAAATTTACCACCGCATTTAGTAGACATTCCATTTGATCAAATTCGAATACCACCAGAACCGGCGCCGCCTCAGCCAATTCAGGCGTACAAAGGCAAGAAGACGGAATTTGACGACGCGCTGAAACTGCTAAACGACAAGAAAGACATGAAGGAGATCAAGACTTTCATTTTAGACGGAATGTGTGTTGGCACCCCCGTTTTTTTGCTTTACCTGACTCCTTTTTTCCAGACAATTCACCAACGAGTATGACGACTACGATGACGAATATGACGACAGAATTGATGATGCCACAGTCACAGTACGAGATCAAGGATCTGAAGACGTTCTCAAGTTCAATCCAAACTACGAAGATGTTGTTAGTGACACCAGTTACTCGGAGAATGAATATGATGATCACGGCAAACCTATGGAGGCCCCGTCCAACGACAGGTCGAAAGGTAAAGGGAATTTCTGCGAGGATCCTGCGGTTATTAGAGAGAGAATGGCGGCGAGACGGCGGGCTCAAGGGAGGGGTCATCATTCTGGGGCTACACCTAAACCACAAAGTCAGCCTAAAAAGGATGTCGTTGGCAAACCAAAAGGCCAAGGACAGGATAAAAACGTATTACAAAACAGACAAAAGAAATCCGTTAATAAGTCGAGCCGAGGGAATCATAATAGGAGGAGCGGGGCGCAATGGAAACGCAGCAGGGGTATGGTGCCTTCGTAATTCACTTTATTTTCACGAGAGGTTTTTTCACTTTGTTGTGCCTTTGATTTAATTTTATAAATAAAATTCAGTTTACTTTTGTTTTGCAGATAATCGTTTATTTTTAAAAATCATGTCGTAGAATATTATTAAGGTTCTGAATTATATTCTTTTGATCACAGTTTAAACTGGGAGTGTTACCCAAAGTGGTAATATACCTCCGTGCACTGAAAAGAACTGTCGATTTTTCCGGCAATAATCTTTCCCAAATTTTCTTCATCTGAACTTGTAGGTGATCCGATTGAACACTATCTCTTAAACCCACCAGATCTTCCTTAGTTAACAACGTCATCAAATGAGCCAAAGAAAGACAAATCTGTTCCACTAAATTGTCTCTGTGCTTATACTCGTTGAAGTCTTCCATGTTTTGCGAAGTTTCCAACGCTCTGACTAGTGCAATCCAAATCGGTTGGTAGAAATGTTTATAAAATTCTCTTTTTTGAGGGGTTGATAACGCCACCGCTGCGTTTATCCGAACTTTGAAGTTGCGGAAATTCACCACGAGGTCCGTCAACACGCTGAAAACTTTCTCCTTGGAATGTTATTAGACGGAATTGAATGAATGCTGCGTTTACTTACTTGCCAATTGATTGTTGTTGAGAAGAGCGAAGGGTTTTTCATGGTGTTGCCGAGGGCGTAACACGAGTTCCATCGCACCTAAAAGCGGGCAAAAGTAGCATCACTAGCACCTTAAAACGCATTTAATGTACCTTCATGTTGGATCCAGTCGCGCAGTTTTTCACCAAAACGTTGATTCCTTCTTCCACTGCCTCTTTGAAGAGCGTTTCTTCAATCAGGCCCCCATCAACCAACTGTAGGAAGTTTCCCAAGGCTCTCACGGTGTTCATTTTGATTTTGTCGTTTTCAGTCGACGCCTTGATCGTTACTTTCAACAGTTTAAGAAGTAAAGACTTCGGGAACTCCTCCACCAAGTCTTCGTTGGCTCTAAAAATATTTTATTCATCGCTAGTAACACCTCCAGATCTTGCTTACTTGTTCAAAACCAGAGCATCGCTCAAGTTTCCCAACGCCCACGAGCATTTAATTCTAACAGTGTAGCCTTCGTCTTGTAGCACTCTGTAGATTGTTTCAGCAGTGTCTACAACAAAACCGGAGTCTTCTCGAAGAGTTGGGTATAATACGCATATGGCGAGCGCCCTGACGGCAGCCCCCCGAACACTACTCTCTTCGTCTCTGCTGCACGCAAATAAGAGAGTCACACAGAGAATTTGCTTATCTCTCGACAAGTGCTCGAAGGCTGCCGCTCCGATGCTACTCAAACAGTCGCATCCTACAACCCTTAAAATGGGATTATGTTCGTTTTGTAGTAACCCAGTCAGGGCCCCACTTAGAAGAGTCTGCCAAAACGATAAACAAACACTTAGAGAGACAGTTTGGTGTTCTTGGTGCATCGCTTGACCGATGAATTCGACGGCTCGACCAGCATGGAGTTGAACATCCGCGTATTTACTAACGAGAGACACATCTAAGGCTTTAATGACGAGATTCAAATATGGCGATAGAAGAAATTCAAAGTAGTTCCTGCTCATCACTGAGATGATTTGGAGAGATTCGAGTTTGACGGCTGTTGGAACGGAAGTCTCCTCATTGTTGAGGTTGTATAGGCAGCGTTCGAGCAACCACGGGACGTTGGTAATTTCAACGGCGACTTCTTCTTCATCTGAAGAGAAGTCGGCGAAATCGAAACTGTCATCAGGTGGTGGAGGCGCTGCCGGTTTTGGCTCCGAACTCGGTTCTAAGTTTCTCAAAAAAGCCTCTCGCGTTTCTGGGATTAGAGGCTCTGAGGCTAGAACACACCCTAAGACGATCAGAGCTGTCACTTGTACCGTCGAGTCTTTGTGGTAAATGCACGGTTTTGTGTTTCTTATAACTTTAGTGAGAAGTCCAGAGGACAGTCTGTGATACGGCGTTGCTTGAACTAGTGCTGAGAAACACTTCAGTACTAGTGTTAGTACAGGAACTGACACGGCGGTGAGAGCTAGACTTAGACACTTGTGAAGTTCTTTGATAGTTAAACCTAAAATGACCGAAAATGGGGTGAAAGCCAAGTTCTCCCCTTTTTCCGCCTGTGCTAGGAACATCTTGCAGGTTGACAACAGAAGGAGAAGGGCGTTGAGGGCTGCCATACGTCCTCTGTTCGACGTTTCTTTAAGAACACATGTGAGTAAGTGGTGTTTGTTTGCAAAGGGGTTTTCTGTGACGAAATTCGACCAGAATGAAAATATCACCCCTCTGTCTGTTAACTGAAATAAATCAAAATTGTTGAAGACGTTTAACTGTAAGAAGTTAGTACTTTAACACAGTGGAGGAAGAGACCCAAAGCTGCTTGGCGGAGCCTCCCAGTCATCACCCCCAGTTTTGCCAGGTTTCCTCCCTCTGTATCAGAAAAATCCGAGTCGCTTGTCCTTACAGTGTTCCCAAAACTGCTATATCCATCTTCAGTACAAGTGTTCACTGTTGTAGCCGGCGTGTACCCCCCAATTTCATTCCAATTGTCCGATTTTCTGTTTTTCAGCGCCGCGGCTTGAGTTTTTGGTTTTCTCTGCTTGGTCATCTGGAGGCACTGATTTTTTAAAAGTACAACTAATATATTTCCTTACCTTTCCCCCTTTCTCCCTAGAAACTCCCGGAGGCGCCTCAGGAATACTGAGAGCTGAAGGCATCAACTTTTGGGGCTTCAGAAACTCAACCCCTGTGATTCCCAGCAGCATATACGATTTTATTACCCCTAAAACAGTGCCTAGGTTGGTAGAAAGTAACTCTGGTCTTTGTCTGATTATATTCTGGAGCCCCCTCAAACAAACGATGTATAACTTGATGTTAACTAATTTATCGGTGGGGAGAAGGGCTGCTGTGACGTGTTTTAAAAAAATATCAAAACAAACGTGGAGTTCTTGCGAAAACTTGTCAGTGCTCGCGCTTTTAGTGTCTTCAACAGGGACAGTACACGCTTCCAGGCATTGCAGCGCGAAAAAGGCAACTTCTGAGTTGTTACTGGAGAGATTCATAAGGGGGCTGCTTTTGACCACTTCACCTAATAACTAAACTTTACTCAGTTTTGAGACAGAAAATTGTGAACGTCACTAACATCATGACCCGTGGAACTCCTCAACAAAGCATCCAAAGCCACTAGAACGTCCACGTCTGTCTTTTGCTCTCGCAGCGCCTGTAAACACCATAAAACAGCCACTGTGAGGGTGCGCCCCTCGATCACCACGTTCTGCCGGGTGACAAAATTCGTAATCAAATGACAACATTTCAAAACTAGTTCGAAATCGTCGGGCGAAATCAGAGAACAGCACTGATTTACTAAAAGTACAGCTTTCTACAAGAAAAGGGCCTGTAAAAGTGAGGTTATGATACAAAAAATCATACCGTAGGATTCGTCACGACTGTGTACTTATAATTGAAGGAATTTAGCTCGTTTAGGGTTGAATCAATCACACTGCGGTCGTTTTCGGTGCGAGCTAACGACAAACGGCTGATTTTTGTTGACAGGGTGTTGAAAATGTCACAACTATCTTGTGTCACCGCCATAGTTGCCAACTGTCAATTGTGACAGAGTGACAACTTGAAGGGGTGAAAATTTTAATTAAAATTTAATAATTGGGGTTGTTAAAAATAGTGGGTGTTTCAGGTGCTGATGGTGTTGCGTTTAGGAGTGCTACGTATCATTGGGTTAGTTGGGTTTGGTGAAGGGGGTGAGATTCCGTGCTGTGATTTTCGCGCGGGTGTTGGCGAGCCTGTAAACAGCTGTTTTGGGTTTTTGACATTTCAACAGCTGTTTATGTTGGGTCGTTCGCGTCGACGCAGAGTCTTCGCTCAGAGCCCCGTCCCATCCAATCAGTCGCTGTTTGAGATTCGGCGGTTGCAAATCGGGAATTTGGTTCCCTTCTTCATGATCCAGGGACGGAGCGTTGAAATTGATCACCCGATGCGCATTCCTCGTTTTTCTCTCGTTCCCGAATTATGTAATTCAGTGAGGGCAGTTATGTAAGGACGAGTGGTGAGCGCGTGCGGTAGGTGTTGTGAGCTGTGCAAGTGTACCGAAATATGTTTATTTGAGCGAGAGAGTGTGGTGCAAACTGCAAAATGGCGGACTTAGAGGCAGTGCTGGCCGATGTCAGCTATCTCATGGCCATGGAAAAGAGCAAGTGCACACCAGCTGCTCGGGCCAGCAAGAAGATAGTGCTGCCCGACCCCAGGTGAGTCATCAAGGTCGTTCACCCCCGGATGTCAACCTGGGGGACGCCTCTGACCGGCATCGATTCCACGCTGAGTGGGGCTTCCAATGAGTTATCTTATCGCTGCTTTTTGTCTTTCGTTGAGGCGTTTCCGGACTGGAGGCTGTTTACCGTGGGGTAACAGCATACGGTTCTTGGAGATTTGGCACTTTCGGGCGGGTTCTCAAAAGTTGCAGACGAGGGGGAACTGAAAGAATCGAATCTGCTCTATTTTCATGACAGCCTTTGTACAGACATAATAGGAAGCACCAGCACAATCAACTTATTGTACCTATTTTAGTAGTGTTTGAATACAATGGAATGACAGTCGCAACATTCAACAATGCTGATGTGCATATCTTCTGATTTGCGGTTTTCTGTATTCTTACTCAGAAAGCATTGTTCATTGCATATTTACACCTGCATTGATTCATCCAAAAGTGATTCATCAAAGTCTAAATCATTTCTAAGTGACACCATCTTCCATCCAACATGACCTGTCATTTCATTCCATCAAAAAAACGCAATTTGTTTCTCTACTCTTCTCTAATTATACACTTGTTAACACTCAGACCACAATTAGTTCCATCAACAAACAATCTGGCAATAAAGAGCTGCTGTTTGAAGTTCGACAAACTCAGCCAAAAATTTTCTACTTCCGATTGGAACCCTATTAGTCCTCAATCCAATTCCAAGTTAACAGTTTCAACTAGAAAGTGGTCTAAATTTTTACCAATATGTAAATGAAGTTTTGGCCCACAAATCATACTAGTAATGTCAAATGAGGTGTTAATGGTGCTAATAAAATTCAACATTTTGCAAATTTACATAATTGAGCTCTGATTTTTAATGTAAGCAGTCCAAATTTGTCTAATCTTAATCGGACGAAACAATTTTAGAAAAGGTAAATTATCGAAATGGTCTATAAATTCAGTGATGATCTAAGCAATAACGATAATACATATACGGAGTGTGTGAGTATTAGTGCTTACCCCAGAAATGCCCAAAGCACCGTCAAGTTTTTTTTTCCGAAATTCATGATTTGGCGCAATAAATAATCCTCGAGAAAAAACCCGCCGATTGGGAAACGGTTTTCGTAAACGCGAACAGCAAATCGTGTCACATAGTCCTCGCACTTCACTATAATTATCACGTGTATTATATGCCCTTTTGGC
The DNA here is from genome assembly GCA_029298725.1 of Gnatocerus cornutus. Lineage (NCBI taxonomy): Eukaryota > Metazoa > Arthropoda > Insecta > Coleoptera > Tenebrionidae > Gnatocerus > Gnatocerus cornutus. The sequence continues at coordinate 14,270,501 of CM055515.1, forward strand.
CGCAGGAAACTCGCGATAATCCATCATTCCCGGCCGAAAGACGACAATTAACTAAAGAATCTATTGTAGTTATGTAAATTCTTGAAGCAAAGCGCAAAAAACGATCCGAACGATAACAAAGGAGACCCTTTTGCCAAAAAAATACAAATTTCTTTATGTCTACCAGTTTATGAATGATTTAGATTATTTATTATGTGCATTACAAACATGATTTTTGAACGGTGCGTTCCAAAATTGAAAGTGCCCTAATTTTTTTATGACTGCTCAAAACTGATTTTTTTCTTCGGTTTGTCAAGATTTTTTGGCACCTCACACTTGAACCGCCTGTAAATTAAAGCTTTACGGAATATGCAGATTTTTAAAAACTTTTAGTTTTTGCATGTATTTCAAAATTTTATCGATACTTTCGATTAGATTATTTGCTTTTATATTATTTCGAATTGTGGATGTGCAGCTTTGCAATTTCCGTCTAAAATATGTGCAATAAAATCTCTCTTTACGTAAACCTGGATTACGTAGGAAGCGATGCGAAATATCAAAACTGAGTTTCGGTTCCGATTTACAATTGTAAATGACTGTAGATCCAACATCTGCCGGTACTTCTGTAAATAAACTTGAATCGCACAAACTTCATTATTGGGGAATTTCTAACTTTCAACCCAAAACTCTCAAATATGCTTCACGTCTTTTAATTCCAGGAGGAAACTTGAAGGAATTATCTTCCAAGACCATCAGTGTGATTTCCTGCTTTAAAAAAGCCACCGATGTTTGCTTTCTGATAACAAAGTAAATAAAACAGTGCTGTAATCTTTTAAATTCACACGACGGATTTATAGATTTTGCGAATATGACTAAATATTTATAAAGAAATAATTCTTATAGAGTTTGCGGAAGAATCATGAGCGGGAATGTATTCTCTTACAATCGTCCTTCGTGCTTCCTTATTTTGTAGTCTGCTCACACTCCCGTGGAAATCACGTTCCTCTTTGGTCGTATTTCATGAAATGGAGGACAAGAGACAAGTATTTCTATATTTTGAATAATTTAAACAGTCTTTTGCAAAACTCCGAAAGTTTCCTCATAAATCTCTGAGGATGACGCAAACAATAAAGTGCGTAACAAACGATAACGAGGGCTCACAATTTGGTTTATTTATTTAGACGATCCAGAACGAGACTTTCGTACCAAGGTAGAGAGAAACAGTTTTATGTGCATTCATCGTGACAGTTTTTCTTCGTTTTCTTATTAATATTATATCATGTCTCTCAAGGCACATTTTTTACTTCTCCGACTTCAGTCTACACTATTTAGACGACGATTTTACATGAGTGACTTTATTTATTCTCAATTTTATGGTCTCGTAGATCCACATAAAAGGAGTTCTTCGAACTCAATTTATGCAGATAGAGTTCCATTTCTGTAAAGTTTCAAGTATCTACTTTATATTTATGATTAAATTTCGAGGCTATAAATAACAAGTAGTGTTTTAGTTTAGTTGGACGCTGAGAGTATGTAAAACGAATGAAATGCTGGAAATGGAGACACTCCTCGACGGGCAAAGCGAAGTTGAACGTTTTTCCGTAGATATTTTTTGTGTATAAATAATCTGTTTATCTAACAAAAGGAAAATTAATTAAGAAGATCCGCTTCCAGTCTCGCCTTGTCAAAAAACGTTTTTATCTTCCACCTCGTGCTCGTCACCGTCAAATGAACTGTTTGCTCGTAATGATTATGAATATGCAAGTGCAAATATTATGGTAATTACTTTGTATGCTCAAATAACTACACGATTCTGTTTGCACAATGTTGATAAAACTAATTTAAGGTATTTCCTTGGAAAAACAAATCCTGCGGAGTTTGCAATTCACATTTAATTTATTAGAAATGAATTGGTGATCCTGTTGGCGAAAGTTATTACTTGAGTCAATAAACACCGGAAAGTCGAGAAAATTGTTTGCATTTTTATTACCCGAGTCCCTGAGCAGGTACGCCTGTGTTTCCTGCAATTATAAAATTAAACTAATTATCTACTTTGTCTGAGTACGTTAGGTTTTATTTTACACGGCGCATTTATCCGATAATTCCATCGTATTATGGAAATGGGCGTTTGATGTTTGTTAATTTGTTTTCACTAGGGTTCGACAGAATCACAAATTTCCCGATTTTCTACCAAGAGGGTCCTCTCCTAACGAGTTTATTTATAGTGCTTATTGTTTATATTGCGAGCTTAACATAATAAATATTTTCAAGGAAAGTTCTGTGAAATATTAATTCAGAGTTTGGTTTTTCCTTTATCTGCAAAGGGTGGAAAGTGGGTCCAATTCCTGGGATTTTATTTAACTGAGTCATGGCTAAATTGCGTGGAGTATCTTCCACGCTCATCTGCAATTCAATGATTCTTTTTAATGTATCTCAAGTGTTTGTACATGCAATGGTTGGTTTTAAATACATTCTTCTTACTGCGTTCCACATATTTTTTTAACTTTTTATTTTCATATTCAGCAATCAATAGAAGTAGTTGGGGTTTTACCTTCCGCGATTTCGCGAAAGCCATGCAAATTTCGTGCTGCTGTTCCACTTAATTTATAAAATAAACATTAATGTTCCCCGAATTATGTTTATTTATTAGTCACAATGGAGTGTTTTAATTAATGTAATTAAGACGAGTCACACCTATTAAAGCGAAATGTGTACCTGCCACTGTATTTAATACCGTTTCATCGTAAAAAATCAAGCAACCCATGATTTTCAATGAGATTGCTAGCACTGCATAAACAATCGATGACTGACGTTTATTTGTGTCGTGTTGTTTTTCAATTTTATCGGTGCTGCGAAAATATTAACAAGTTGCACGATATTTTTCTTCCATAAAACAATACAGGGTGACTAAAATTCATGTTAAATATCAACGTTTTTATTCTGTTGTCATCGAAAATGACAATTGATGTTTGGCCAAATCGTAATATCATGCTATCAAAAAACTTCTCAGTTGGTTATGAAAATTGAATGAAGGAACAGTCTTTTGTTTCTGTCAAAGTAAGACCAATTGCAATTACAGAGAAGCATTTTAAATTTGGCGCCTACATAAAATTCGCTGCAGGAAAAACGAGGTCACAGTATTTTATTTGTCAAAGGAAGAATAATCACAGACTCGGCATTTTAAATTTGGCGCCTAGAAAAAAATTATTGCAGGAAAAATGAGGTCATATAATGATGTATTTCGTGCTGTTTTGACTTTAATTTACCGAAAATTGATGCAAATCTATCAAATTTTATTTCCAACAATCAAATGTTTGTCAGGGGTGGTTCTACTGATTTTTTCGCGGCTTTGACATAATTTTGACATTTAACACTCAGTGACAAAGTTAATACCAACGTGCATTTAATAACATTACTAAAATATTTTTTTTAATCAAAACAGAATTATACAAAAAGCAGAATAAAAATCATGTCCAGTACCCTCGCGAAAAGCTCTTAGCGAAAGCTCGCTCACATACTGCGTTTTCTGAGCGTGTACTGTAAGCAACAATTTGGCAGTTGCGTCAGTGCAGGGGTCAATAGAATCGTAACGATGACGCATTTGATTAATACAATTTGAAGTTTAATTTTTCGACGGCACGTGGTTGGATTTTAGTACTTTGGAGATTTAACGTCAAACAAACTCGTAAGAAAGATATCTTTATTTGTTCGAGATATTTCCTTCCTGCAGATAAAAATAGTACGCTTTCAGCATAACTTCTATTTTTATCAAGTCTTTGCAAAGAGACTGGAGTTTTCTATTTGTGGTACAAAATGATCGCGTTGCAGGATCGATTATCATTTCGTAATAAGAATATTGATTACGCTTTGATCGATTACAAAACAATGAGTAACCGTGGACGGTATCACCTGCAATTTGTTGTGCTAATTGTAAACTCTGTTCTTTGACACAAATTACGATCGATGTCAACAGAATTTGTGACCGGTTGTTCTAATAATCGCATTTCTTTTCGACAATAAATTTCTTTAAAAGCTCCTCTACTGTCAAAATTAGCAACGCATCTGTTCTTTATGGGCCACTTTATCATTTTTGTCATTTCTCACAGTTCCTAATGACTGCGTATTTTTATCTCATTTTCTCCCTTCTTGGTTTAAATTCTCCAAAGATGGTATAAATTTTCTACACGAATCGACAATGTTAAGCCTAGCGTTTCCAATAATTGACATTATTGTATTATACAAGAAATCGTATCACGTACTTAAGTTTTATCGCTCACTTTGTCATCTTTCATACGATGAAAAGACGAGTCTTTATTGAAGTATTTAAACTCGATAAACTTTCGTAATTTCCTTTTCTCACTTTTCCATTTAAAACTGGAAAGTGGTGAAGTCAGTTTTTGTAGGATGCGGAAAATATGTTGAAAAAGCGCTTCTTTAAAAAGGGCAAAACGGATCAGAGACTTGATACATGACTACAGCTCCAATTTGACTCTGAGAGCCAGTTCAGAGCTTTTGATACATTTCTTCAGGTCCTAGTGTATACTGCTGAGGCGCTAAATTAAGCACAGAAAGCAGCAGAAATTATTCTCCAAATTGAGCACGCAAGACCGCGTTTCAAAGAAGCTGACAACTTTACTTGTGTCGGCTAATTATAGGATCGATTTGTAACGAGTTACATCACTGAAGAAAAAAGCAACTACAACTTGAGGGATTGGTGGAAGTGGTTTAAAGTTCGCTCGATTTAACTCGAACCGCAAATGTTATTTTGGCAACAATGGAATCATAGAGTAATTTAATTACCCGGAGCCTGGAGAAACAAAGAAATTCTCATTAGTTTTCGGGTCAGAAGTCGGGATAAGGTTTGTGTTGACAGGATGTAAAAAAAATGTGAGCCTACGCACGAAAAAACTGCATAATTTAGCAGTATACATTTCAAAAGAGAAATGGGACCGCTACTGGTATATAATATAAATCTACATCTAAAATTCCACTGTCATCAGACAGCGTGCTCCTCGGTTTATACGTTTTTATCCAAACAATTCCGCGGTGTGTTCAGAAATAGAGCAGCAATCGTTTGTTTTGCTTTCCTTGATGTTCCAGGAATTTCTTTGTTGATATCACTACGTCAATTATTTTAATCAGAACTTTTTCAAACTTAGTTGGTTTAGTTCGAAGCTCGTTACTGGTCACTCTCACATTAGTCAGTTTCCTTAAAGTGTCTCGAAACTCCATTCGACGTTAATATTTCATTTAAAAGGTAATTTGGAAATTGAGGGTGGGGAGGCACTTCTTCTTTCGAATAATACGTTGTGAAACCGCGCCGGTCGACTTTAATGGGAGTCCTAATCAAATTTCGCTTTTGATGTTCGAAAAATAAATGTGCGAAAGGGGGTGGTTTTTTCCCAATCGCTTATAATTAGGTTATTTTCGCGTTTTAATCTTTGGAGATAAATCGATTAAGGGAAATATTATAATGGAAGACAAGGAAATTGTTCGTGAAGTTTAATGAGGGTGTTTTCAATCTGTCTTAATTTGAGCCGCGTGTAATTTGAAAAATTCAGTTTTGTTTTCGGGGGAAAATTGTCTTTGGAAATTTCAGTTTCTTTCTAAATCAATGGTTATTATCCGAAATTTGTTTCCAACCAAATTCGTCCATCAATATCTATGAATAAAATATGACGGTACATATCAATGTGGATATCAGTTTATAATTCATGTTTTTCATGACCCGTATTTGATAAGGGTTGGAACGTCACTGTTTCACTGTTTTGATAACGAAATCAAGGACAATTAGGGTAAAATTTTTCGGAAATTTTCCGCGCCTGTGATAGTCTTGCAAAATTTCACATTTTGGTCAAATTCCTCACGATCAACATGTTTGTGCAGTCAATCAAAAATCACTCTTTTTTGTTACCCAATTTATTCCTAATCTTGTTGATGACACTATTCACTGATATGATCTGATATGATTTGTGTGTATTGATTTCTGATTACCTCCAACTCTTGGGTATTTGGAAGGCGGCCATCATTTTGGTTACAGTTCAAAAAAACTTGTTGATAATGCCTAAATATTTATTTATTTTATTTATTTGAAATTATTGCGTTTTAAGTAGATTTTATTCTATTAAATTGGTTAAATGTAAACTAAAAAGAACACTCTTTAAACAAGTTATGACAACATAACTTCCGAGAGCAGAAAAAAAATAAAATAAAAATTACTACTGGATTGTCCCTTGTCAATAACTCCGGGAACACCCGGTGCAGTATCGTAGAACAATCTACATATTTGGGAATTCCAATGTCAAGTTATGACAAAATATTTTGAGAACCAAGTGAAATTTTTATTTAATTTTTTAGCTGAAGTATTTTACAGCGGCTCAATTTTCCAGATTTTGTGTAAATTTTTTATCGCAATAAATTAAAAACATATTTTAAAACGGACAAAAAGCTCCATATTTCTGGAACTATGACAGATAGAAAAATGTGGTTTTTGCCAATGTTTTTCTCGCGCTTTTGTTGCTTAGAATCTGTTCTCATTGTCGATGTTTTCCGAAAAACTTTTTTGACTGAATCTTTCGGTGTTTGACCGCCTCTCGTAAATTACCTACCGATCTGAGAATTGGCGAATTGATAGATCTCGACCTGCTCTTCGCATTAATGTAGAACTCAAAGGCACTGAACGTCATTTTCGCCCTGAAATAGTTCGTTAAAAATTACTCCGAAAATGCACTCTGAACACCTAATAATTTAGTCAAATCTCGGTTGTCTGTGGAGCAAACTTCAGTTATTGGGGCTAATTTTACGCAGAATTTTACACATAATTCAAAACTGTGCTATTCAGGTCTATTACGGTGAACATTGGTTATTGGTTATCTATTAGATTATTGAAAAATAACCAAGAAATTGAGTAAAAGTGATTACGGTGGACCTTGGTTCTTGTTTCTTGAGTCAATTATTGAAAATGTTAAGATTATTGAAAAAAATACAGATCAGTCCTATTACGGTGACATAAAATCTAAAAGAGAACCAACATTGGATATCTAATAGTTTAAGGAGAGGTTAGACTGGTCTGAATTGAATTGGTTTGTGTACTTTTTGTAGACAAAATGGATTTTAATGTTGTTTTGATTATAAGAGCAATTAGAAATGAAGAAGAAAGGTACCTACTATTGTTTATTGCATTTGTTTTCCTAAATATTCGTTATTTTAAGGCGAGCATACAACGTGAAGAAAAGAACATTAAGGGACGCTTCAAACCCTTTAACACTTCCTGAAAGAATTTTTAAATCTGTGTACAGACTTGCACGGCAAAATGCTCATTTTCTCCGTACGTGAACAAATAACAGAATTAGAAGCAATTGAAATTTTAAAACTCATTTTAAACATAGAAAAATGCGGTTTTCGCCAAGGTTTTTCTCGCGCTTTTGTTGCTAAGAATCCGGTCTTACACTTATTTTCAATTTATAATGTTAATCTATTTCGATGGATAATTTTTGAAACGGTATAACTCCAAATTTTACTAGGAAAAATTTGTATGCATCGCGCGTTACACAACCAGACATTACGACATCATTAAATAAGGCAATACAAATTAATTTTCTTAATTGCTACTTGGAAAAACAGTTGATATAATTTCCGGCAAAATCGTGCTTTCCAGTCAAATTAACATTTTTCAGAGTCCGGGCGGTTTTTACCGGAGTTCACTCTCATTATTATTGCGTCCATGTTGTAAGCAACCTAATATTGTTTTTATTCCACTGAGTTTTCATTATTAAGCTAATTAAAGCCATTAAACAACTGTCGCGAAAGTTGACAAGAGATTGTGGTTAATTGATTTTTACTTAATATTCTTAGAGAGAGGACAATTTAAATTTTCACGCCTTTCGACCTTTTATGGGCACAGATTTCTGGAGCACCTTTTTGTGACCCCCATTACTTTTTACGACATTTCTAATGAAGCCCAATTCAATTGCCAGTGTCCAATTGGTACTTTGCAAACTCGAAACTGTCATCGCGTCACTTAGCACTAATTGTAAGTAAACCGGTTGAAACGGTGGAAATGGTTGAAATTAAAATATTCGGTAAAACGCCGTGTAAATATGTGTGTAGTAAATTTGGTCCCATCTGGGGCATGTATGGCATAATAACCACGGCAAATGGCAAATAATTCAGGCTTTTCGAGAGCGGTTGACCCTTCGTTCGTAGCAGATAATTGTTTGTGTTTCTCGCTTCGATTTCTCCACCCGCGTCTATTTCTAGCTTTGTTGGTTTTCAATCCTCATTCCGTAAATTCCACGAAAAAGCGACAAATCCGGTAAACATAACTCCGTGCGATATACCTTTCATAACATTAGAGAGGTGTTTTGAATGACGTCAACAATAGCATTGACTTACAAACGGCAATGTTGTATTTCATTATAGTCATCTTCAGTGGCGGGGGGCGTATACGTCAAAGAGATTAATAACAATTCAGACATACCTTGCCATACTTCAAATTCCAGATATATCCAGACGGGAAGGCAAAGGTCATCAAGGACATTGCCATAATTTTTTGCATTCCAGAAACTTTAGTTGCTGTGCAGATTCCGCTTTGTTTAATCCGTGATTACGCGCTCAAGTGGCTCTGAAAGCGTTACATAACGAACAGTCTGTTTCTTGGCTTTGTGCCTGACATGTACCCCCCAAAAAGGAGAAAAACTGTAAACTTCTGGTCTTGTGTGTTGCAGTTTGAAGGCGGTCGATACGTTTATTTATTGCGCCAAAGAGGCTATTGCCGAGCGGACGTGAGAAGAATTTTTACAGGAAACAACAGGAGAAAGAGGTCTCTTGAACTCTTTTCTTGTTAAAAGGTGCTTTCATTTCGCGCAAGAAGCTTGTTATGTAAATTCTCACACCTCGCTCAAAATTCTCTCCTATTCAATTTCCTAAATTTTTTTGTTTCAGCGTTCGCAGCGTGATGCACAAGTATTTAGAGAAGAAGAACGAGGTGAACTTCGACAAGATCTTCCATCAAACATTAGGTGAGTCCGGAAATGAGCTTCTAACTTTGTCGTTTTGTTGGACGTGAAACCGGACACTTTTCAATTAACTTGTTCGAAGGAGGAGAAATGGATAGTCATTTCGCAATTATAGACGATTGAATGTCGATAAGGTCGCAGTTTTTATGACCGACCGGGGATTTGACAAATTGGGGGTTGATAAGTCGCTGATCGATTGTAAAATTCAAGGAATTTTTTATAAAGAAAATGGGACTTGTAATTTGTCATTTCTGTTACAACAGAGAGAAATAAGGTGACAGAAACACCTCGCTCTGACGGTTTGATTAATATTGTTAAAAATGGATTTATGGACATTTTTATTTGTATTTTTATCGTCATAGCTCCGGAATCTTTAATAAAATATCAAAATAATGTTTGCTGGAGTTCTCCAAGAATTATGTATTCGACTCCAGTAACTTTATCGTCTGGACCTTTTTGTAATGCTAATACCTTTTATGGCCATCTTACATAAAACTAAAAAAAAAACTGTTTTCGCCAAAGGTCTTCACGGTCTTCACAATTTAATTTTTGAATAAATTTATTTTTTATGTTTTTGTCCACTCCATTGACCTGTTTTGAGGCTCCGGTCTCAACTAAACTCCTCAAATCGAAAAAGAAGACACTTCCATGTATGTTAAACGTGTAATTTTTAATTGAAATGGGGGGAGCAATCTCGAAGGTAAAATAAAAAATATAAGCCCTCCGGAGACACAACGAATACCACTTTTCTGTATAAATTTCCGTTACATCATTAACTCCAGATCTGTTAAATTTCAAAACAGGAATTGAATCTCGCGTGCTATAATCTCACAATCAAGGACTATTATGACGCACCTCATACAATTTTGTTTAAAGATTAATTGTTTATAGTTTTCTTTTATTTGTATTATTTTATGATTTGTTACTTAATTCCACGTTTTTCAATTTAAACTGATTTAAATACTTTTAATTATGTTAATATAAAACATAAATATTTTACATACGTCAGCCAACAGCAATATTTCAAAAAGAGACAATACAATTCAATTAAAAGAGAAGTTTTGCGCAAATTTCTTGCGTGTAAAACATAAATTTTCCGTGATTGGCGTAAGGAGCAAAAAATTGCTACCTACTTAATATTGAAATTAATTAATTAATTAGTTTTATAATTATTTATATCTCGGTATCCGCCGCGGATTTGAATGTGTTTTTTTTAATTAAATTAATATAATTTAATTTAAAGTTTCCAGAGGAACCAAAAATGGCGTTAAATTATAAAATTATAATTCTCGAAATTGAAAATAAAATGTAATTAATAAGTTTCTTCACAAAAATTTTACGAAAATATAAAACTGGTATTTTCGCCTGTCAAGTAGAATATCAAATCTGAAAATATGCAAAATTCTACTTCATCTATTTAGAAAAAAAGTAAAAGTCGTAGAAGACTTCTAAAATCTAAACCAGTTAAAGTGAACTAAATTTAAGAAACCCGAAAAATAGGAAAAAATGGAAGAATCTCACTATAGGCCAATTTTCCTGTAGAGAATTTACCGATTTACAATGGAGAAATTTTAGAATCGGCAGGATTTTAAATGGATAAGTTGGACACCTGTAATGAATAGACGCCAATTTTGATTAGTGGCTCTACAAGCAATTTTCAACGACATAAAGTTATAATAAAATATCTCCAAAAAACGTTTATTGTTGATGCTTTTACATTAAGGTGACAATTTGACAAATGTGACAGTTTTTGGTTGACATTCCGCTGGAATTAGACGACTTTGAAAAAATTAGCATTGTGTAAGTCGTTTTGCTGAACGACTAATCACAGATTTAGCGCCAACAAATTTTTTTGCAGGAAAAATGAGGTTTAGTTTAATCCAAAAAATTCAATGATTTAATGAATTGCATAACCACGAAGGAAGCGAAAAGTCTAAACAATTTCAAACAACAAAAGAAGAAAAAAAAACGAAAAAGAAGAGGAGTAATTCAAGAATCTGAGGCCGTCATCAAGATCCAAGCAATTTCAAAGGATTTACAGGCCTCAGGATCTCCGGGATTCGCCAGATCTCAAGCATTTTAATTTCGGTCAGACTCTAAATAGCTTAAAAAGGAACTAAAAAAAGCAAAACATATGAAATCTAAAGAAGAAATTTGTTATAACTAAAGAACAAAGAAAACCGACATTGAATGAGTGTCCTAAATAAATAAAGGAAAAACTTTTGACGTCATTTCAAGATTGCGGCTTTTTGAATAAAAATATGAAAGGATGTGGTCTGTATGCACACGTACTTATTTGCGGTTTACGATACGAGACAGGAGCGCCGGAAGATTTTTTAATTCTGGTTAAAGTGGTCTAACTTTTTTTGTATCTTGTAATTTTGTTTCATTCTTTGCGTGACTACTAAATTTTCGTCGTTTCATGTAGACAAGCGTTTTATTGTTATAGTGACGTCAATACGACAGTGAAATTTATACGTATTTTACCTGTTTTTCTGGGTGTGTTGAAAATAGCCCAATATCAAGGAATTCCCGAGAAAGTATTTTCTTTGACTGTTTCACGCTCTTCCGAGCCGATATTCTTCAGCTTTATCGCTTGTGCAGACTGAAAAAATAACTTTTTTATTACTTGTTTGAGGACATGTCATTATGTCGTCTGCTTCTGAACTGTGAAATTAAATTTCTTTCCTACAACTACTATTATTACTATCAATACTTTGAATCTACTAATGAAACGTTGGAAGTACTTTGTGGATTTCTATAATGAGTTGGTGTAAATTCTTAGGTGAAAAAATAAATTTACTAGCAGTGGCAGAAATGGTGATACTGGAGATACCGAGTTCGGTTTTAGCTTTCCAGCAGTTCTCATTTATCTCAGGATCTTAAATTGAACAAAAACTAGCTCGATTCGTTTTATTATAAAACTCCGCTGGTGCATTAACAAAAGTTTTTGGTACGAAAAAGGGAAGTTTTAATGTCGGTAAGGTAACTCTTGGAACGGCTCCAAATCGAAAGTACAGTCTAACTCAAGCAAAGCGAAAATCAAATCAGCGCTTCCTACACTTTTCAAATTTGAGCTAGTCCGCAATTAACAATAAACCGGCCTCTTTATTCTCGGAATTACTTTATCCAAATCGCGATGGAATTAGCAAGTCACGTTGCAATTAAATCAAACGGAAAACGCCAAGCCAATTCTCAAAATAAATCACGTTTTAATGAGAACGAAATGGACATCTGAACCACGGCTTGGAAAAACAAACCATTTCGTGTAAATAAATCACGTATGTACACACAAACACGGTATTGTCGTGGGTGGTCTTACAGCCAACCCTCACACCACTGCCACCGCGAGGGCAATAATTCTCATTCTTTTCGTTTATCGAATGTCCCGAAGGAGTTACGGTAGAAGAAAAGACATAATCCTTGTTTCGAAAGCGCGATGGCCGCCCTATCGATCCGGGTTCGGTTAAGACGAAGGGTGCGGAAAGTCTAAAGATCCGGAATCCGTCCGGATTAATTATGCGTCAGGTTGTCGTCGAGTGTCCACCGGAATGTGCTCATGTTGGACATAGTCTGGAAGAGATTACTGAAGAGTGGACGTGCCAAAGTTGAAGAGTCAGAAGAACGACGGAGGACGAGGGAAATAAACATAATTAGTTTGCTTGGATTCTATGGATACAAGAACTCATACTGGAAATTGCCGCCGTATTTGGTGCAAATATTGGAGATTTACTGATGTTAGCAATATCATCTATCAGGTTTTGATATTTGAGAACAGTGAGAAATGTCATTTCGACGCCGTTTTTTATCATAGGTAGTACAGTTTCTTGCTTAGATTATGTTTCCAGGTTTCTGTCTGATCTTTGATATTTTGAAGCAATTTTCAGATCTCAGTTTACCAATTCTTAAATTACGATTATTTTAGAGTTTAAAATGTTCAGAATCGTAATTTTACACTTTTCATAGATTTTCTCAGATTTTTCACAAACAGATTTGAGATTTTCATATGAATAACTTTTTTTCTGGTTAGCCATGACTTATTCGTTACGTCATGTTGAACATCTTCATTCAATTGAGATTCTGTCAATGAGTGTCTCAAAGTTTTGGGACATCCTCAAAATAAAAATTTCTAAAATCTGTCTCTTTTGTTCTAACAATAAGCGATTTATCGATTTTCAATGAAAAAATAGTAACTTCTGCAAATTCAATTGCTGTAGCACTAAAATTGTCAACGTTACAAAATTTAAATTTAAAAATTTCCAAGTTTTGGTTCGACCTCAAAATAAATTTTTTTAAAATCTGTTTTTTTTTGCTCTAGCACTATGCAATTTTATCTACTTAATACTTAATGCAAAATTAGTAATATTTCCAAATTTAATTGCCTTAGCACTAAAATTGCGAAAGTTACAAATTTTAACTATAAGAAAAATTTTTGCTCGACTAAAATAAAAAAATTCTAATATCTGTTTCTCTCGCTCCAGCACTATGCGATTTTGTCCACTTAATAATCGATACAAAATTAGTAATAATTCCAAATTTAATTGCTGTAGCACTAAAATTGACAAAGTTATAAATTTTAATTTTAAAAATTTCTAAGTTTTGTCTCGACCTCAAAATAAAAATTTCTAAAAACTGTCTCTTTTGCTCTAACACTATGGGATTTTGTCCACTTAATAATGGATGCAAAATTAGTAACTTCCCTAAATTTAATTACTGTACCTCTAAAATTGTCAGAGTTCCAAATTTTAATTTAAAAAATTTTCAAATTTTTGCTTGACCTCCCAATAAAAATTTCTATAATCTCTCCCTCTTCTTCTAGCACTATGCAATTTTGTCCACTGAATAACGGATGCAAAATTAGTGGTTTCCCCAAATGTAATTACTTTTACACTAAAATTGCCATAGCTACAAATTTTTAATTAAAACAAGTTTTGGCTCGACCTTACAATAAAAATTTCTAAAATCTGTTTTTTGCTCTCACTCAATGCAAATGTATAACTTAAGGGTATTAAATGTTTGTTTTCGAATACAAAATTCAAAGCAAAGAACTCACCGAGTAAAATTAGCTGAATTAAAAGTTAAAAAAAAATATGTCATTTATGCCCGTTATTTTATATTTACTGGTCTAAACTAAATTGTTACATCTGCTACCTGTATAGTTCCACTGTTTAAACTTGACCTTTGACTAAATAAATTACAGCAGAATAAGCAAAAATGTGTTAAACTGCGATGCAGACATAAATAAAGAAAACCCACTCGTGCAGTCAGATGAGAGCGCTTTGTCATTTTCGACAGATTCCAAATTCCGAAGTACGATTGCAATTTGAGTAGGCATAGTTTATTTTTGAGTCTTTTCTTCAGATTTTTACTTTGAAAGAGGATGTTTATCATTCTGAAGTAATCCTATTTTTGTGTTGAATTGAAGAATATTTTCCTAAGCCATCATTAGCATAAAACTCAACTTCGAGTTTGAAACAACAAGAATGCAGGTAGCACACGTAAAATTCCGAGTGAAAATGGTGGATTCGCCGGGTCCAAAACTATGTTTGTTGTTTTCCTTTGAACGCGCTAAATCCGGTAAGGCCGCCATTACCTCCATCTAAAAGTTCAAGTCCGGAAAACATCGGAACCATTCCCGGTTTCCCGGATGAAACTTTGGCATGGAAATTTTCTCGTTTTGTCATTATAATTTCATTTGAACGTTTTACTTTCTCTGTGGTATTCCGACTGTAAAAACAAGAGATATTCAGATTTACGACGTCAACTTTGTCTTGGAACAAATCAATATAAAAATGATTGATCGAGCACATTAAAGAAGAGTTAAGGTGTCTGGCGGCGTCTGGAAATCGCGACGATTTAACGAGTAATCTGTGACGATTTGATTGCTTCTTGAAGGAGCTTTAATTTTTGTTTGGCTTCCCCTCGTTGACGTCCATCAAGGTCAACACATCTGGCCCGAGCAATTCCATCTAATTAACCGGACAAGTGTTGATCCGGACCGCTTGACTCGTGTCGTATTTTCATTCGATCGAGTTCTATTTATAAATAGAAGCGGGGTTAACGAATGTGCGATTTTTAATTGAATTTTAATAGGACAGGGGCGGATTTCAATCACGCGTCTAACATAGCGCTATTATCATCGTCCTAACAAAAGCTTATGCAGATTTTTTCGTTTTTAGAACGCTCCTGGAACTTTAATCCAATGTACTGTTTTAATAACCTTCATGAATGCGATCGTTTTATAAGTGCGTCAAAGAAAAAAAGCTTTTAGCCTCTCTTGCTCTCGCGGAAATATAGCCGTCAAGCTCTGTTGGTGCGGAACGTGGTATTACTAAATCAACTGCATACATTCATCAAAATGTCGGCTAATAATAGAAACTCATTTGAGTCTTCCTTTAAAGTAGCGCGTATTTTTGTGTGTTTATGCAAGTCCGATGTTGGCCAATTGGATTTGTTATGCACTACTTTCGTCAAATATTTAGAACCAACCTGAATTGGGGGAGATTGAACGAACAGGAAGTTTCGCGTATTGGAAAACCGGAGAACAAAGTTCTGCGGAAATCTGCGAATTTATTTTCCTAATTTTATTTTTCGGGAAGACGCGACATGAGAAGCACTTTAAATTCTGAACTGTTTTGTGGTTTTCACCATCTTTTGGATGGTGGTGTGAATTTCAGTTTGAGGAAATACGCAATTATTCCTCGAATATCGTGAATTATGAGCGAAAATATGATGTAACGCTTTTGATAACATTCAAATGGAATATCAAGTTACTGTCAGCATGAAACTACGCAGTTTCTCATTTCAGAGGGAAACTTATTTAAATTTTATTGCAATCGGGTTTCTTTATGTGCAAGTAATTCACTTGATTAAAATTCTTTTCGTGTAGAACTGTTGTGGTAAGGAAGTTTTCATTTACTTTGAATGAACTGATTTTGCTGATGGCGGATTACAAGCAACAATTTTCAAATGAAATTTTGCGCTAAATATGATTCTACGTTTATAGAGTGTTTTTAGTTATAAGTTGGTCTCTTATTTGATAAAAATGGACTTGTGGCTTCGAGAATGCAAACAAAATTCTGTAATTTTTAATTTTTACATTCAAGATTGTCTATTTTGGTTTTAAAGGGTTTTACTGGTTAAATCCGGCCAGGAATATTTTGAAAATCTCCACATCTATAGAGGGCTCTTTTAGCTATAAAATGACGTTTGATTCTGTTAACTTGGACTTCTGGCTTCAAAAATGTAAACATTCTTCTTAAATTCGTCATTTTTTATGTCTAAGTTTGATAGTATTAGTTTAAAAAGACTATAACTTGTTACATCCTTGCAGGAATATTTTGAAAATCTCTACATCTATAAAGCTCTCTTTTAGCTATAAAGCGCTCTTTTAGCTGTAAGATGACCAAAAATTCTGTAAAATTGGACTAGTGACTTCAAAAAAACACTTCAAATTTGTCATTTTTTACATCCGAACTTGTCGATTTTAGTTTAAAAGGACTGTAACTCGTTAAATCCTGCCGGGAATGTTCTAAAAACTTTTACATTCATAAAGTGTTCTTTTAGCTACGAGATGACCGTTTATTTTGTAAAATTGGACTTCTGGCTGCAAAAATGTAATTAAACTTTTTCAATTTGTCATTTTTTACATCCAAGATATTAGTTTCGATATTAGTTTCAAATGGCTATAAGTTCCTAAATCCTGGCAATAATATTTTAACGTCTATAGAATTTAAGTGAATTGTTATTTTTACATATGTATGTACCAACCTAACAGTCCAAAATTCTCTCTGGCATTTTTTTTAGCTTGAATTGGCTCTAGAATACGCACCAAGTTTCAACAGTACATTTCTCTTGACAAATGTGGCGATATTACGAAACTTTCGTGAACTTTCTGGGTACATAATAGAAAACAATAATAATTAAACTGCTAAGTGGAGTTTTAAGGACATTTGCAATAAGTTCATGTTATACCAACTACAGAATATGTCATCGCTGCTATTAAGAGCGACAAATGTCACTAGAACCATTTCCTACAAACATAACTTTCAAGCTTCTAGAATATTTTTTAATTCATCGATTTCCGTCTTTTGAAATGAAAGCTTTGATTTCTGCATCTGACGCAAGTCCAAACTCAAATTCTAAACCGTCAGAAACACTGGTAAATTATTATTGCTGTCGTATGTTTTTCGCACAACTAGTAAACAGATTTGCGCTTTAATTTATATTTTTTTTATTAATTAATGGTGGTTGTAATTAAATTTCTGTCACGTCAAACCAATCTCGGTTTAAAATAAGGAAATACCGTAATAAGACCGCAGCGGAAAAATTAGTAATTTGTAAGAAAATAATTTTTCTCCGACTCTTAGGAGAATTTCAGACCGGACGTGTGTAATAATAGCTACAAGATTATGTTGCAGTAGTTAATGGTTCTCCAATTAACGATCTATTTGTAGTTAAATTTCTAATAGGTGTACTCATTTGTATGATTGATGTATGTTGGAGTTACAACAAAACTATAACTTGACTTTACTCGGCAATTAGTTGGAGTTTATGTATGAAACTGACATTGACCATCGTCAGAACCTTGCGGGAAATTAATTAATGTTCTTAAGCATAAATAAATTAATTCGTCACTAGCTAACTAAATTAAGAACTGAAAGGCGCGAGTGGATTAGACTAAGATAAATGCATCCTGAAAAGAACAAAATTGTTTTGAACTCGTCCACTTACAAATCACCGACATATTTTAGTAAGCAACTTTAAGAATTATGATGTTATTGCAAAGTTTTCTCTTGAGTCCAACTTTAGGTACAGAAATTTGGAAAGTTCCCTCATTGACTGACTAAACCGTTTTTGTGTATAACTTGAAAGTTTAGTCTTTAAAGTTTAGGTGGAACTCCCAAAAAAGTAACACTGAGCATTTCATAAATGAATAGATTATTACTTGAGCTCGACATGTTTTTCGGCTTACAACTTCGAAAACTTGAAGATTCCCAACTGCTCACATTATGTTCTCAAAACTAAAATATACAGAAACTGAATTTCTACCTCAGCTGTGGTGAAATTGTCGCGCTGATCGCTTTTTGATTGCACGTTTTAATCTCGAATAAAATCACGATATTTCAAAGTTGAGCACGTATCGCGAGACGCTTTAATTAATTGCGAGTGTATCCAAACGAAGAGTTAAATAACAGGATCGAAGCGCGGAGCTTTAATCTTGTAAATTATTACGCCGTACGATGTGGTGTCAATTCGTCTTTAATCCACGGATCAGATCGAATTCGGATTGTTTTTACTGTCGTAATTTGAATATCAAGGCGCAATATATTTGCAAGAGACAAAAATAACGGAAAATAGTCTGTAATCTCGCGGGCTTTATTGAAGGTATTTTATATTCAGAATGGACCCTTATTTACATGATATAGTCAAATGCGATTTTCTTCTATTTCCAGAATGGAAAAAATTCAGGACACAACCTCTGTACTGTGCACATCCTGCGCTATTGCACAAAAGGAAACTTATTTATTTTAGGACTGTCGTAAAATGTTTGGTACACATTAAGACCAATTTTTATCGTAGATACAATTTGTGATTGAATCGATGTTGGAATACTTTAGGATGTCTGTCAGAATGACTTTATTAGATTAATAGAGTTGCCTGCAACGGAAGTGTAAGGAAAAACTTCATACACAATTTTTTCCACGGCTCGTGTCCCAAGTTTTTCTTCATTTTTTATATGTTGAAAGTAGAGGCCAATATGACAGATGTTGTCACAGGAGACTCGGGATAAAGATGAAGTGACTTTAACAATCAGATAAAAGATACAGTTTACTCAGTCAATTTATTATTGTTGTTTTTTTTATCGAGGAGATAATTATTAAAATTGAAGTACTCTAATGTTTGTGGTTTTTGAGCTAAAATGCTTAAAATATATTAATAATAGTGTTATCGGTCTTCAATTAATTTTAGATTACATTTTTTTAGTCTGGTGATTTTTCTCATTAATAAAACATTCAAAAATGCATGGCTCATCGGCAGTGACAAAAATTTCCTCGCTGGAAATTAATTAACAAAATAAACCGAGATAGTAATTACGTTGAAAAGCTATTTATTTCTGTTTCGATTTCCTTATTTTTAGAAATTGAAAATTTCAACCTTTTAACTTTTAAACTAAATCATTTATGTAAATTATTAAGACGTTCTAAATAAAGTCAGAAAATTTTGGTTCGTTTTTTAATTAGATGTTTTTTTAGTCTCGCGTTGCAGCTACAATGTTGTAATTAATAATTAATTATTCAAAAATTAGTAATTCTGGAAAATTTAACATAAAACGCTCAATCGCAATAAACTGGCAAAGGTAACAAAATTCAATGGAAATTTTTGGTCTGTCCTTGAAATGAAAATTTCTAAAAATTCAGTTTTTTGCTCTAAAAGTGTGGAATTTAGGACAGTTGATGAACAAGGCGGAAGTAGGAAAACCTCCAAATTTGATGTTTTGAGATTAAAACTCGCTGGCGAAGTTATGGAATTTAACCAGAAGTGGTAGACATTTTTAGTTCACCTTCAAAATGAAAATTCCTAAAAAAAATGTTTTCTGTTCTAAATTTTTGGAATTTAGCTCGATTGATAGATAAGTTAAAAGTACGAAATCCCCTAAATTTCACTGTTTTAGGGTAAAAACGGGCAAAGTTACGGAATTTTTCAGAAAGTGGTAGAAAAGTTTATTTTAAAATGAAAATGAAAACATTTAGTTTCTAACTAGTCGAAAGTAGTAAAACTGAAAGTTATAGAATTTAACACAAAGTTGTGGAATTGTTTGGTTTGTCGCCAAACTGGAAATTTCTAAAATTTCAGTTTCTTGCCCACTAAATCGTGAAAATTTCGCGTTTAAAATTTTAAAACTTGCTAGCCAATTAAAAAATGTCAAAGTTCAGAATTCCGGAATTCAATAAAATGCGATTTTGTACATTTCCGGTGTCTCATATCTCCGGAACAAGGGCGATAAACACCAGATCGAATTTAGAAAATTTTAGTTCGATCATCTTTATTTTATTTTGTAAGAAAAATACGGAAATCGCTCATTTTTGCGACGGAGGTTTTCCGGATTTGATCGTACTGTTATCCCACCTTGCTTGATTTAAAAGTGACCAGCTAAAATTTTATGAACGTTCTTAGTTTAATAGGTTATAAAATTGCACATAAATTTCTGTCTGTCTAAATTTCCTGATTGGCTTAGTTCCTCAAACAATGGATATAAAATCGGGCCAATTTATTAAAGGATATTGCGCAACCCGAACGTGTTTTAAGAATATGACTTAGCAACTGAAACGAGGGCCATAATTGCAGTGTTCGTTTATGAATTTGACTATTTGTAACGCACAGTTGGTTTAAAAAAACGAAATTTGTTATTCGCAGTGTCTTAATTTCCATAGTGTCTTAGTGAGAAGATCAATATCATTAATTTCTAGAGATTAATATTACTCTCATTCCCCAACTTTTTGTTATCTTTTCTTCGTAAGACTGTGTAATTATTATCGTTGGTAAAATAAAAACTCGTTGAAAAAGAAGAGCTAATTAGCGTACTTTTCAAGAGAAACAAAAACCTAATGAGCTTTCAGAATCTTCAGAATCAGACTGGCGTTTTCGCAATTTACAACTGTAACGATTACAGCTGAAAACGTCAGCATAATTCTCTTGATAATCTCGTTCCGTTTTCGCCCGAATCCACCGTGCAAAATATAAAAATAAATATGTTCAAGAAAGACCCGGAGCGCTCTGTGGGGTTATATCACGGAATAGAGAGAAAAAACAGTTTTGTCCGCATCGAAATCCCAAATCCCATTTTCTATATTGGATGCGGATGAACTAAGGACATCGAGAACACAAAAAAGACTCGACTTGGTCCGTCGATCCCTTTGCTTAATTGATAAGGGTAGCTTTCATCGTTTGTGATTTCGGGGTTGAAGAACTGATATTTGCGAAAAATCTCGGGGGCGAGTCTATTCCGTGGTGCGGTTAAATTACGTGAATAAAAGAGCGGAGTTTACGTCCTTTGAAACGAGTGTCCTACTTGTTGGTGCTTTTGTTTAATTCTCGGGGGTGTCGTTCGAGTCCGATGGTCCATGATTGCCACACTTAAATTGCTTTTAATGTTTAAATAGGTAATAAGTATAAAGCGGGGGAGCCAAGCAAGCTCTATTAAAACTTCGACGTAATAACATTAAACTTTCAAATCCTAACGGAAACCCTTGATTAGCTGACATGGATGCTGAAGCAGCGCTGCGTTTACCAAACTGATAATTAATCTCAGATGATCTTTCAGTTTGACATCGTACATTAGCTGATTAACCTCCAGACAATCAGAAAAACGCCACCGAAATTCCAGAAATTTTGCAACAGTTGCTGGAATCCACCCTCTTTCCGTGTAACGATTCCACTTGCAGGAAATCCGACATCTGTGCATCATCGACGGTAATAACGTCCCTTCTCGACTAATTAGCTGCGTTCCACCAGCCAAGGAAATTCTCCCCAGGGGAGGACAGTCGATTGAACAGTCGGACGAAAGTAGCAACGTCCGCATCTTTCAAGCCAATTTTCTATAGGAAGAATACCACAATCGTTGGAGATATGAAGTTTGTTGGAGAACTTTATGTCATTATTATAATGAAGATGAGAGGCTTCATTCATTATCCGTGAGATAAGCGCTGGTGACGTTGGAGAGTCGTTAGTCGAAGTTATTTGGATACGATAAGACTTTTTATTTGGATTATGTAACATTTGGTTTTTAATTTTTCACTCTAAAATGGATCTAGCGAAGCACAGGTGTATGTTAAGTGCGAGGTGCACTTATTTATGGGAAACACGAGCGTAATAAACAGCTCGGGGATTAGAAAGAAGCTTCTTGCTGCAGTGGTGAACATTTCAAGCTATTTATTCTGGTTTCTTAATCGGAAAAAATCGTAAATTGAAACATGCAGCTACGGGAAAAGCAATTATGCCGCGCTTTCCGATTTAGTTTTCTAATAAAACTTACAGGTTTAAAGAGGTATTTAAAGTGTTTAAATATTCATCGGTTATCGATTTCTGATTATTTCTGCAAAATTCTCAATTTTTGCACTTAAAATTCGTTCAGATTCTAAATTTTATCTCAGATTTCCGAATTTTTAAATTTTGACTTAAAATTTGCGCAGATTTTAAATACTGCTCGAGTTTGTCATTTTTTACATCCAAAATTGACGATATTAATTTCAAAGGACTGTAAATTGTTAAATGCTGGCAGAAATATTTTGAAAATCTCCACATCTATAGAGCGTTCATTTAGCTATAAGATGACCATAAATTCAGTAAAACTGAAGTTTTGGCTGCGAAAATGCAAAAATACTTCTTGAATTTGTCATTTTTTACGTCCAAGTTTGTCTAGGTATATTAGTTTCAAAGGACGGTAACTTATTAAATCCTGGCAGGAATATTTAAAAAATGTTCACAACTATGACCGTTTATTTTGTAAAATTGGACTTCTTGCTGCAAAAAAAAAAAACAAAAAAACTTTTCCAATTTGTCATTTTTACATCCAAGTGTCGATATTAGTTTGAAATGGCTATAAGTTAAAGTGAATTTTTATTTTTATATATTTTTCATACTCTGAATTTATCAAATTGTTCGATTTTTCTATACACGCCCGAAATTTCCAAATTCTCAATCTTCTATTCCTAAAAAAACAGATTTTCAAGTTGATTCCTAAATTGTCACTCAAAATTTCCGCAGATTTTTGAGACTCAATTCTTGAAATTTTTCGTTTTTCTGTCGTCCAAATTTTTTTAGATTCTTGTTTACAAACGACAAAATCTGAGCATTTTAAAATTACTTAAACTGTCAATTGAGTTATTGAAAATTGGTTAGTTTAATAAAACTGTTAATTCAGTTATGGAAAATTGGTTAGTTTGTTTAAACCTCTCGCAATTAAAATTTTGGACTATTATGAGCTGGGAATATTTGAGATTGTTTTCTGTCTGAAATTTCCATTAGTTTGGCGAATCTGAAAAAGTTGTAGGGTCTAAAAATCGGATGAAAATCCGCGTCTAAAAGGTCTAGTAGAAGAATCGAAGAGAATTAAAAAAAATCGAATGTCATCAAATGTAATTAAAAATGGATCGATTTTATCTAAAGAGCCTGAAAGATCCTGAAAGAGTTAAAAAGAAGAAGTGAAAGCGCCTAAAAGAATTTTGACTTCGTTTTTCATCATCGTCTGGCAATTGTTGATGTCTCTAAATTGTACAAAACTGCAACTTTGGGAGTTGAAAATGCACCAAATATGATTTAACTCAACCGACGTTTTTGCATATTTTGCAGAGCTACCAACAGAATTCAGATTTCAAATCCACTTAAAGACTTTGAAATCGCGTACCTAATTTTCTGCCCAGTGAAATTGGTGAAGACTTGCCGGAAGCGAAATCCAGCAAAACTTTTAATTTTATGATTGAAGTTGAATGCCAATTTATTTCCTCGAAATAAAACTTTTCATTGTCTTTTGAGTATTTCTTTATTTGATAATAGCCACCCTTTAAACAGTTTTCCCCACAGCCCCAGTAAAAAATGCCGTTCATTTAATAAGAACGTGTTTAAAACAATCCTGTCTGAGCCTTTAAAATATTTCAGGAATGTTGAAAAAGCAATTTCGTTAACGTCCGTTGTTACAATATTTCAACGGTCGACTGAACCGTTTTGTTCGAACGTGTGTGGGTGTTATTCTCCCAGATGCAGATATTAAAATTTTATATGCGGGATGCGTTACACGATTTTCTACCCTCGTCCATAAAAAGCGTCTTAAATATTCATGTGTAGATTGTGTTGTTTTCGTTGTTAAATCAATTAAACGGATTTTTTGTTCCAGGTTATCTATTATTTAAGGATTTTTGCGAAAACCTGTCCGAAGTTCCCGTGCCTCAGCTTCGCTTTTACGAAGAGGTGAGTGAAATCGTTTTTCAAAGAGTTTTACAAGTTGGAGGGCGTGTGACACTTTTTTAGTTCGGACAGGACTAATTGGAATTTTGTCTGCCCACACTGATTTCGATAAAAGTGGGTGGGATTATGCTGAAACGATAATGTTCCTTGCAATTTATATCCCTAGTGTTCGAAATCGTTAATTTCTCTAAGTTGTTTGCGAACGTTTGTTTGAGATCGGAAAAGTAAGGTGAAAATTGTAGGAACCCAATAACGGTCCATTGCTGCTCTATGTTTATTTAATGTGTGTTTAGATTGTAAATATTCAGGCCGCAAATTGGGTTTACGGAGGTCGTATTATCGTATTTCGAGTGGAAGACTATATAGTACATTGCCGCGGCTGTTTTTTAATAAAAAATAGTTCCGATGGAGTGTAATAAATGAATTGTGATGACAGAAGCTCGTTGATTTTAACGGCAACAACGTTAAACTCAGTAAAATCAATATTAAGTAATGTAATTTACCTACGCTGTTTATGCTGGATTTTATGTTTTTGTGGGAAAATGAGAGGGAACTTTTACAGTAATGTGGGAAATGTGTTTTTATTTTATTGCGTTATAAAGTTAAATTAAGAAATTTGTTTTGTTGGGTTTTATTCTGATCCGCAGATACCGTTGAAAATACATTTTGATTTCAGGTTAAATTACTAAAAGCGCTTGCTGTTTACTTAACAAAGTAATGAAGACAAAGACGTTTTTTTGGTTCAGGCGTGTTTTTTTAAATGTCTTTGGGCTCCGATTTTCGAATGAATTTCGATTTTCTGTTCATGTGCTTTTTAGCCCACACTTTCGAAATCGAAAGTTTATATTTGCTTCAATTGCTTTAATTTCGAAATCAGTGAGTTTTCCGTTTCATTTTTGAAGTAAATTGCTCAAAGTGCCAGAGACACAGATACAAATAATGTTTGTCACTCGTCATAATTTCGAAACCAGAGCTTTCAGAATTTGGAAAATTTTCTCATTTGTGCGTTTTACCTTTTTCTTTCAGTTTTTGAAGTAATTAAACTGCTCGTTGGGCCACAAAATTCTATAAAGTATGATTTATGTATTTTCGCAAAAAAAGGAAATTTCTGCTTTATTTGCCACATTTTCGCGCAATCATTGGTAGACAGTCTTCCAGTATGAAATTAGAAAGTGGAGCATTCCTGTATTTATATTAATAAATTATTAATAGACTGAGTATAAAATATCGCAGCAATTTTAATTAAACTAGTCTTTTAAATGAAAACACGTGCACTAAACGCAGAAAGTTCAAGTCCACAGCTGTATGCTTAGAAAATCAATAAAAACCCGAAAACAAATTGCCTTCGGAATTAATTCCATCCCTTCCCGAGTTTGATTGGGTCGTAGCGAAGCTCTGGCAATTTTGTAATGGATTTTTATGATGGATAATAAAAGTCGAGAGGTTGATCGACTTGCCATTTGATCGACGTCTTTTCCATCATCGATTTCTCTTCCGCAAGTCACGTATTTAAGAAGTACAGATAATTGAGACGTCGACGACTTTTTTTACGGCGACCCATGAAATGAGTAAGACCGTCTTTTATGGTCGATAACTAGATAAAGTAAAAACATAAAGTTTAGATTAGCATCGTTCTTTCGACGGGTTAACGCCTCTGTCGGTTAACTAGGCAATTTTCTTTGAGAAATTGCCTTCTTGTTTGAGGCTTTTGGAATCACATCATCAGAGCGAGCTTTACGGAAGCTCGACTAGGATAATTATACGTGCGAAGTAATCCAGATGCAGGTTAGCTCCCTCTCGACGGAGAGGCGCCGCATTGAAATTATAATTCAATTCGCTTTTTGGATTTTAACGGGAGAAATACGACCTGAGTGTCATCTTGAATATATTACTTAAAACTTTGGAAAGATTATTGCCTTTTTGGAGATCCAATTACGGGCTCATATTACATTCAAATCTGATCGTGATTACTTGAGCGGAGATTTTGGGTCAATTAATTTTATTTATGCATTTTCGCTTTGTATTGTCGAAAGTGATGAATGAACCTGCTCTAAATCGCACAAAACATTGATGTGAGCGAACAAATAACTCCAATTTCGGCAAAACACCGCTTGTTTCTGATTTATTCATAAATCGGATCATTTTTTGTTGCGAATGTAAAGAGCTCAAAGAGAATCCAGAAATGACTCATCTGGAAAATCGTAATTCATTCAACACATAAACCAGAATTAAATTCTGTAATGCGAATCACTGAAAGAAACTGATTAAATTGTTTCGCGATACGAGGGAATTTTATTATTCCAGTCACTGAAGTACGTAGTATATGTCAGAATGTTTATTTCTGTAATGAGCTTTGATTATTGCGCCGGAATTGAAATCGGAACAAGAATCTCAAATTTCCAATTGTTTATGACTCGGAAAAACCGGAAGCTTGTGAAATGTTTATGTCTTTTTTATTGTTTGTTTGAAGTGTCACCTATGAAGTTAGGTGCAGAAGATACAATCAAATTCTATTTTTCGCATTCATTACTTTAATCTAGGTTCATTTGTCTCTTTTGTGGTTATTTTCAGGGAGGTTAAGCTTCTGTTTATGAAAGAGATTTCGCATTTTGTAAACTCTCTGTCCAATGTAAACAGGCTTCGAGGTTCGTCTAATCTGTCTCGAAAATCCAGGCGTAGGTATTTACAAAAATAATACGATGTTTGAGAGGAGATAAAGCGCCACAAAACGACTCGGTTTCAAAAAATTACACACTGTTGAACATTTTCTTGCGTCTCATTAAGTTTAAATTAAATTTTCAGATTTGTGGCGGCGGGCGAATTAAGAAAAATCCACCAACACGCAATCAAAGGGTTTTATTAACACGGAAAATGCTTATTTGTTCTTTTTCTAAGCGAAAATTTCATTTGGAAGAATTTGAAGAATCTCGAGGATTATAAAACAAAAATGAACAGTTATTTGTTTCACTAGGCTGGAAAATTTTCTTTTGGAAAAGCGAGGAAAGCCCTCCGGGCCCGGATTTCAATTTCCGAGCATTTCCAAAGCATTTTCCAGGCGTGTTAAACACAAAAGTTTGTGCGCCGACAATTAATTGTTATTTATTTTGACGACTTCTGGTTTGAGTTTGCAACGGCATTCACTCATTTAGGGAAATTTTATCGGTTGGGTTGGTAGCACCGCATTTAAATCGAACAATTGAAAATGAATTTAAATTGAAATGTCAGAATTTCGTGTTTCTGTAAAGTTTTGCTGAAATTTTACTTAATCAGTTTACTTTTTATTATTTCCGAAGATCGTTGGCTTTCACAGCGGCAATTTCACTCAAAACTCAAAATAACATTTTCCGGTTTTGTGATCTAAATAACTATTGACTGCCTAGGCTTTTAAAAGATGATTTTCTTGCCACAAATGTCATAAAAAATGACCTTCTAAATTGTAAAGCGTAAGTCAGGGGACTAAAAGAAAAAGTGACATAAGTTGTTTCGTTATTGAAAACGATTTTTCCCCAAAAACAAAATGAATATTAAATTTTGTTGGTGGCGCCATCTATTAATGATTACAAGTGACGTTATCAAAGAATTCTTTGATGAGTCAGATTAACAATTTAAATTCAGTTTTTAATAGTTTATCGGTCAAAAAGCTTTTTACAATTCTCGCACTATAAGGATTTTACAGCTCTCCAGCAAAAGCCGCTTTTGTTTGCGGCTCAGGGAGCAAACATTACCGTCGAGTCGTAAAATCCTACTTACCGTAGCTCGAATGTAAATAACTATTTCAAGCGGCTCAAAAAAAAAACTTTTTATTGCAAGTTTAAGAACCTTTTTTCTCGCTAAAAAGGTGCGATTTTTGCACATCGTTGAGATGTCGACCTGTATCATATCAGCATCCTTTTTCTTCTCCCCGCCGACGAGTTAATGGATATTTAACGCAGCATTTCCAACTGTCTGGTTAAAGTCGTAAAAACCGCCTTACTAACACCCAACGCTATATTTATCACCCCGATCTTTTAGACGCTGCATTAATCCCTCTGATGACACTGATCCGTAATCTTAAAACTGAATTCAATGAAGCCTAAACCCAGAAACAATACCTCTTCATTTCAAGAGATTCTGTCCTTGAAATAAGTGCGATACTCATCCCGATCTGCCAATACAAGTCCTTGTTAACTGCTGAATCCTTTCTAAATATCTTTCAGCTCTATTTTCTTGCTTCAATTAAAATCGACCTTGTTTTCGTTTGATTACCGGTGTGGATTTTTACACCGGAATTAACTTACACGAATCTATCTCAGTCCGGAGCCCCGAAGGATTAAAGCTCCGGGTTGTTCTCTGTCTTGATTCGGGAAATCGTTAAATGGCATCAATAGGGGTGCGTGATCCACGTGACGTTTTCGTCACGTCATGGAGCGACTGATACTAGATAAGTCACGTGTTCGGGTATTAACCCTAGGGGTTGTATTGACTGGTAGCCGTGGTCCTGCAGGGTATTGATCCGGAAAGGGCGGCAGGTGGTCTTAAATTGGCAGAACTGATAATTTGCTCTTTTCAACAGGTGTTTCGTGCATATTAGAATTATCACGATGGAACGGAATATAAATTATTTTTTTTTTTGGGTACGAAACTTAAAGAGCAAGAGATTAAACGCTATGTAGTGCCGCGTTGCTTCGTTAGTTGTTTTAATTAGTAATTTCATCCTTTGATGCTCTATTTTACAAAATGAACACAATTAGAATGGAGGCAATCTTTCATCAAGTTTGATATACGAGTACGTTCATGTCTGTATTTTTGCCAGGATCAGATTATATCCCGGACATTTCATCACGAAATAATGATGGCTTACAGTCGTAAAGTCCACGACTAAGATTTTACAGATATCTATGAAGAGATCTCGTTAAAATAGATAAGACGGGAAGATTGGGGTAATAACGGGTTACTGCCCCCGCGGAATTGCGAAATTGAATTCTTGTGGCGCTGTTTAATAAGACCGAACGTAATTATTGAGGGTTGGAGAGGAATTTTGGACGTGAGCAGGTGGAATGCAGTTTGGTGCTCATTAATTAATTAACAATCAGGTTTTTGCTTATTAATCTAATTAGCATTTTGAG
Organism: Gnatocerus cornutus; assembly: GCA_029298725.1. Taxonomy (NCBI): domain Eukaryota; kingdom Metazoa; phylum Arthropoda; class Insecta; order Coleoptera; family Tenebrionidae; genus Gnatocerus; species Gnatocerus cornutus. The sequence continues at coordinate 14,299,566 of CM055515.1, forward strand.
CTTAATTGAAGGCAACAAAAGGGAACGAGCGGCAGATATTGCAAAACTTTAGATTATGTAGATGTTCTAGAGAGCCACCCTAATACACATGTTATCTGTTTATTTTAACATTCATTATCAGATTCCGTTTTCTCTGCTCTTCTGCTAATACAAGGGTGGTGTAATCGAGATCATTGAAATCTTTGTTGACGTGAAAAGGAAGACGCTTTTTGATACATTGGATGTTTATGGAAAGCGGAGATAAAATGTATACAGCGCTGAAAAGTGAATTTGAAAACTGAAAATTGTAAAATCCCAGGAGTATTTACAAAGTTTCAACGGAACTGGGAGAGTCAAATAAGGATAATATGAAGAGAATGTAAAGAAAATTTGAGGATAAATTTTAAGAAAATCTTGAGGCTCTAAACAGAATCTTAAAAAAATCAGAAACTAAAGAAACTCTAAGAAGAAGAATCCAAAAAGAATTTAGCGAAAAAAGCTTGTCAAGTTATTATTTTTGAATGGTTTATTAATTACACTAAACTTTAAATTTTGGATTTTTTTTTCAGACCAAGCAAAAATTTTAAACCTCTTTCTAAAATTCGTAATTTTGATAATTTTACTGCTATAGCTATGATATTTTTGGAAGTTTTTCATTTTGAACGGATTATTAAATCTACTCAATTGGAAAATTGTTGAGCGGAAGACTCAAATTTTGTAAATTTTTATTCTTAAAACCGAGCAAAAATTACCAACATCTGTTGGTAAAAATTCGTAATTTTGTCAATTTTAGTGCTACAGCTATGAAATTTAGGGAAGTTACTCTTTTTGAATCGTTTATTAACTCTGCCAAAATGCAAACTTGTAGAGCGAAAGACTCAAATTTTGGATATTTGGCAAAATTCATAATTTTGTTAATTTGCTATGAAATTTGAGGAAGTTACTCTATTTAAATAGTTTAAAACATGCAATAATAATAATAATTTTGTAGTCTTAAAATTTTCAAAGAATAGAGAAAATTTTAAGAGATCTAAAGTATTCGAGGAGAATATAAAAAATCTCTACTAATTTTAAAGGGAATTTTAAAAATGTAACGCAAAACCAGAGAACGTAAAATTTAAAAGAATTTACGCGAATATACAAATTCTAGAATTAAAAGAAAATGAAGAAACTTAGAAAAAAATAGTACAGTTTAGATTTTTTTTTAAATTTATGAGAAGACTAAAAATACCTTAAACAAAAAAAAATTACCGAAAATTCAACAGATTTCAATTGAGAATCTCGAAAGAATTCAAAGATAATTTAGAGAATTTACAGAAACTATTCAAAGTTTCAAATGAATTAAGACAAAATCGATTTTGCGTTTTTAAAAATTAAAAATTAAGCTTACAGTTAGAAGAAACAAAAAAAATCTGTTTTTTTATGAAGTCTAGAAAACTCTAGAAAATTAAATACAGAACCGAAAATTTTAAAAAAATGTAACAAAAAAATTTGTATGTAGAGAAACTAGAGAGGATCTAAAATTACCTGGAATGAACTCTAAAGACAATTTAAAAAAATTAAAAGAGTATTAACTTTGTAATTATTCATTTTAGAATTTCTCAGTTTTTTTTCAAAATCTGTTCGTTTTAGAATTCAAGCTAAACATCACTAGCAAGTTTTTTAGTAAAATTACTACTTGGAATAAATTGTGTCGTGGTTTGGAATAATGAAACTCTAATGTATTGACGTTCGTGTTAATGAGATAATGTCACGTGATGAGTAGCATGCGTCAATTCCGATGCTTTTAATAACAAAATAAACAAAATACACACCTTACAAAATTTTCTCAATTAATTTAATTGGGAATTTTCCGAGAAGTTCTCAAAATTTATTTTATTGACGAGACTGTTTTAAGGGTGTTCCATTATTTTTACGTTTTGAGTAAAATGGTTGAAATGCTGTTTGATGGATAAGTAGGTTAACGTGTAGTAATTCATCCAGTTTAAAAATAAAACTTCCATTTTATTTACAACGGACCGTTTGATGGTTTCGGTTCAATAAAGGTAATTGTCCACATTGAGTTCAATTTGCGAAATAATACCTGAGAACTCAAACATGTGCTGCGGGAAGTGAAATTAATATTACAGAACCATGTCGATAGGATAAGTACCCAGGATATTAATATTGGATTATTTACATTACGCACATCTAACAGACTACACAGTTTGATGTAAACAGCTTCTTGGTTCATGTAAAAAAGCCTTTGGGTCAAACGTGAATGTAAAAAGAAATACGACTTTTTGTTCCGGCAGCTGGAACTCGCAACAAAAGCCGAAATAAATTAAAAAATTGTCGAATCGTCCTTTTTCCGGTCGTGCGTTCTCTCCTTTATTCTTTATGGTTCTCACATAAAAAGTGTTCATCCCGTTTTATAAAGCCAGAAAAACTGAAAAGCTCTATGAATTCGACGCTTTTATTTTCATTTTTCCGTTATTAAGCCACAAGCGACATCAAACCACGACTTAACCACCGTTAAGATCCGTGTACCCACAGCTTCCTCCTCGTTCAACATTTAACCCCTTGCAGACTCGTTATTTATGGCTTAACATCCGAACTGGTTGTTTCTACATGAAATATGGTGCTAGTTCCGCCACTAGTGGCACGCCGTTCGTTTTAATTCCATTAAAGCACGTTCCAACCCCATCCCCGACTGTCGCTGTCTTTTTCTTCGATCCCGTCAATCATCGCGATTAATGACGATTAGCGTTTTTTGAGGTGCTCCGAACAATGCTGTCGATTGTGGTCGATCATACTGGATAGATGCGGCGTCCATAAATTCTGGAGGGAAATGTTATCTGGTGACCCTATCGTGTTCGCGTCGCTCACTGCATTTAGATAAAGTCGAGAGTTTATCGACAGAAGTGCGTATGCTTTTTCACGATTCTTTCGACAGATAACTTCACTGCGTAAATTGAACGTTATTAACGCTGATTTATCAATCGAAGGGTTTATCATTGAGCGCGGGATTCACTGGGGTGCGGATTTAACCCCTGAAATGGGATCCATTGTGGTACTGTTTTGGTAAGCTCTTTTTATTTTTGTGAATGTATGCAACCAACTTTGCAATGTCTATTTTTTTTATCTATTTTGGTGCTACGTCTCAGTTTCTGAAGATTTGGGTTTCCGAGTGTCCTGACATGAGTTTCTAGAACCTCACCTTATTATTCTCCTTGAATCTCGGTTTTCAAATTGTTGGGCTCCTAAATCCACAAGATGCAGGTTTTAGGATTCAAGATTCTTGAGGTTTAGGCTTCTGAATAATATTTAGCAGATATCAAACTTTTATTTTTAATTTTCTAAATTTTACTGCTTTATGATTGAAACCGCCAAAGTTACGGAATTTAGCCGAAAGTGGTGGACATGGAACAAAATGAAAATTTCTAAAAATTTTGTTTTTTGTTCTAAAAGTATGGAATTTAATATAGTTGATAAGCCAGTCGAAAGGATTAAAACCTGCAAATTTCACTGTTGTATGTTTAAAACTGCCAAATTACAAGAACCCCATCCAGCTCAAATTCCTTAACAAATAACCGAATTAGATTTTCAGAAGGTGTTTTTAGGGTCATTTTCAAAAGGCTGTTTCGGGGCGAAAACTGCGCTTAGTATTATTGAATTATATATCGATCGAAAGAGGAGCTCGAGATCTATCTTCTGGCCAAATCTCAGATCGATAGGGCAAATAGTTTACAAGGGGCGATCAAAAAACGAAAAATTGAAAATTTTTCATCGATTAAGCCGCAAAATTTTTGTGCCCAAAAATTGACCATTGAATTTTCGACTTTTGAAGGCTTTTAAGGTAGAATGATCTGAGAAAAACGATGGCGCAAACCGGTTGTCAAAATCTTTTTTAGTTTCGGAGATACCAAGCTTTGAAATTTTTCCAACTCGTTCTTCGGATTTTTTGATTTTAAAATGTATATTATTATTTATTCTTTAGATTCTCAAGTTTCTTGGGATTTTTTAAACAATCTTTTAAGGTCTGAACCTGACTACTGCAATTGGGCCTGAATTCGAATTATTTTATGTATAAAATTGCCAATTTAAAACAAAAAAAAGTACATTGTGGCCCACGCATGCGTCCGTTATAAATAAAAGAAAACTTGTCGGCCAAGCATATTAAAGGCTTGAAAGAGAGATGTAGACATTACAACCCCATTAAATTGTTCCGCTTCCCTTGGAGTATTTACTCAGCATTAAAAATGTCAACAATTTCCTCTAATTAATAATAAAACGCACCAACATTAGAATAACTCTCCAAAACTCGTAACAAGAATGAAGCAACTAACAATTATCAATTTTCTCATCCCTCATGTTTGCATTTTCTCCCTTCCCGGCACCGACCGAGTTCTGATTACGTTTCGATGTTACTGGCAAGTTAATTCTTTTGACGTTCTTCAGCTGGAAAACCGATGAAGCTCTAGAGATCCTCAGCATCCCTAAATGGCATATTAATGTCGTATTTGATAATCAGAGTGTTCCTTATATCAAAGCTTGTTTAATTTCATCAGCTTAGTAGAACTAACAGAGCAATTAAGCTCTCTCCGACCCGTCAATAAAATATTCTGCAGTTTTTTTGTGCTTGAAATTTATTCGGAGGAATTTGAATTTCTTATTGCGAAGATGGAATTTTCAGGTGGATGAGAGTGGGTACATCCATTTTAAAAGTGCCTCTGTGTGCATCGATGTATATTTACATGTCAGGAGATAAGAGTAGAAGTTTCCAAATTGATTCAGTGTATAATGTTAACGATAGCTGGTATGAATGAATACTGTTTTATCTCGTGCCCACGATTGTCAGCCAAAACTTATTTATAGAGTTTTACATGTCATTACCTTTCATACACTACGTGTTGTTACTTTACAAAGAGGTATCAGAGCCATTAAACTCTTCAGGCCTGCTGTGAAGTGATATTATTGAAACTTAGAAGTTATCTTCAGTTACTCAAAAAGGTTTTCAAAGGGATCGATAAAATAAAAATCCAGAATTATCGGGATATTGGTCGTTGGTAACGAGAAATTTCAACTCGGATGTTATGCACTTAATAGTGCCAGACTGTTATAAATGGAGCTGGGAATTTGTTTGTCAATGGAAACCCGTTGATAATTAATTGAACACTGCTATTTTCGCTATTGACGAGAGCTGTACGGTATATTTTTGAACAAAATGGTAAAGCAGATATTTTGTTCGTTTTACTGAATGGAGGCTTGAATTATTATTTTATTTTATCTGGGGAACAAACTTGCTATTCGTGTTCAATTTTAATTAACAATCGATCCACTTATTTCATTATTTATTTATGCATAAATATTAATAACATTGCAAAACACAAGTTTTGTTTCATGCATAATTTAAACCAAATATTAGATTGTTATGAGATAATTGCATTTCAGAAGATTTAGCGTTTTCATTATCATCCTTCAATTAAATAAAAAAATGTTGGACGATTAAAGCTTTTCTCAAGAAAATTGTGTTTTTCGGTGTAAAATTTTGGAATTTAGGTCTTAATCAACAAATTTTGATCTTTTTTTCAATAATAAAAAAACATCCAACGGACTAGAAAAAAATTGAAGTTAGTTGTGCAATGTAATTAGATTCTCGAAACCAAACAAACTCTCGATTTAGATTATTAAACAAAAAACGATGTTTGTACCAAAATCGACTTCCAAGCGTCTCCGTCGAGTCTCTCAAACTTCATAATCCCAGATATGAAATCTTAATTAAAAAATAAACTCATTCTAATTAAGAAACTTCCATTCTCAAGTGTCTATTAATTCAAGGGATGAAACTGTTTCAATTTCCACCATCCCCCAGCATTAAGAACCTGTTCTCACCTCAAACCCACGAACTTTTCCCCCGTTCAATTATTTCTAACATTCATCGAACCGAAAGGTCCCCTGATGTTGATTCTGCGTTTAGTCGGTCGGTAGAAAACCGCGAACACGTCGCCGCTCCCTGAATTATTAACTAGATGTATAGTGCGGTGCGAACTGTTTCCTTTATTATTAAACGCTCTCTGGAATTAAAACGTTGACCTGTGCGTTTGTACACCGTTAAAAACTTGTAAATATTCCATGTTCTATTAACGCGCCCTTGTTATACCCTTATTTCGTCGTTTATTTTTCTCGCACGGAAACGCTTATTATATTTTTAATGGGAACTTCGTATTTTAAGCTGCGAAATAACCGCGAGCTCGAGCTATTTTTTCGGTTTGTTTGCCAAATTAAACGACGAGTTGGAGGCATAGCGATGAACGTAAATTAACTTTGAAGAAGTTTTGAAACTGAGAGGACGATAATAGCAAAAATACAATTGTACATGAGGAGGGCTTAAGCGGTGGTGGCGCCATTCTTTCAATTTACGAAATTTGCGAGAAAATGTTTTGTTTTCTGAAAATTTCTAAAATTCTGTTGTATGGAAACGGATCGCTCATGTGTAAATCAAAGTACAAAACGGTGTTCATATTTGTCCGACAGATGAAAAGAATGATTGAATTTAATTGTGAATGCACATTCCGATAACAGTGCTAATAATCCAATGAACTGTAGTATCAATAGAGTTGCCTGGATATTTAAAGGTTCAATTAATCTAACTGCTTTTGATTTGTTTAATGGAGGTTGGCTTTGTATCCTGACTTTTATCCTGTTTTAATGGGAAAAATTAATTTCAAAAATATTGATAAAATTCGATGAAATATTTACTTTCCACACAGAATTCTAATTTTGTGTTTGGTTAATTGACTTGTTCACATTTTATAAATCAATATCGTTCGATTTTAAATACGAAATGCTTTTAGTGCTATTATTTTACGATCTCGTCTATTAAAAATGAGTTTTAATATCGCTATATTTTGCGCGAACTGTTAATTTTTCGAGCTCTTCTTGGTCTTTTATTATTAATACCACATAAAGTCTGAACATTTCCAAGTCAGCGCAGGAGTATTATACACAATTTCCATAAAATACTTTTATTCCACTCTCTGTCATTTCTTCGCTTTGTTCCGCGGATTAATCCAAACTTGTCCGCTTTGTGTTGATGAAAATGAAAATAAGTCCGTCTCGTAATTATCCGGTTTTGAACAACTCCATTCTTAGGAGCTCCCTTCCGACAAAATCACATTTGACGTGTCCTCCGGGAGGGATTTGTACCGATGATAACATAATATTTCTTCCGATTTATGATAGAGGGATCCTTTTGAACCCGAATACTAAAATACTTTTTTCGATGAAGGAGAACGGAAAGGAAGAGTGCGAATGATGGGTTAGATGTCTGGTGAATTGATGGCGGTTTAAAAAATTGATAAGGAGGTAATAACGTTCGGGAACATGCGGAAAATGACTGAATTTGCATATGCGCAATTTGACTGGGGAAGAGAGTTATGGAAATTATTCAGGTAGTTGGAACTGTGGCGGTGTCATTACGTAATGGGTTATATTCGAAATTGGATTGACATTTCGTTTAGATTCTGAATTATTTCTTCTTAATGGCGTTTAATTGGAATCCCACGCGTACTGAAAAGAATAGAAGATGTGTCTTATAAAACATGACATTTGGCGTAATTTTTCGCTTTCTTTTCAGCCTTAAGCGTTGGTTTAATCTCTACGAGTGTAAATTACCTGTATTTTGCGTTATGTGGGACAAAAATAAACTTTAACGTCCTTATACTACCACGCACAGTTATAAAAGCGAACATTCTGCGTTTTATGAGGAAAGAAATAAATTTTCTATCGGAAAATGTCAAACAATCTTATTTCCTCACCGTATGACTCCTAGAAAACTGAATATGCGCATTGATAAAAACCTTTGTGTCTTAACTATGTAGCAGAACTGTACCATTTAAAACGCCATAAATTTATTACATAAAATGCTGCTATAAACCAGCTATTAATGAAACTCAGAAATATAAACAAAGACGAATTACTGTGAAGTATGAGGTGTACATGCAAGTGTTTTATTGACTTCCAAAATACTCCGAGTTTTAATGATACACTAAGAGTTTTTACTTTAACGACGCCGCAAATAGGCTTTTTTGGTATTGAGAAGTGCTTCCGGATTAATTAGCAACTATTTGGGTTAGAGTCATGAATTTGGCAACTCTAATAAATTAGCTATTGAATGCAGAGAGTTGGATCGGAGTTCTTGTTTTCTGAAGGAATTGCGATGAATACAGTTACGGCCCAATTGGTTTTAGGTGAGTGCTGAGTAAACAAATGCAAATTTCATTAAAAACTAATCATGTGAGGCGAATTTTAAGGAGCTGAGGTCGGATGAGTGCTTTCGTTGCAGAGTGCACTTTTGAGGTGTTTATTAAGGCGAGATTGTAGTTCTGGGAGTTTTAATGAGCTTTGCATTTTTGTCTTCGAAGTTTCAAAGCGTCCGGTTTTGCGAAATATTTCTCATATTTTAAGTTCTTCCTGTTTTTTTGTTCAATTTCCTTAATATTGGCTTTTAGCTTTTTTAATTTTCGGGTTTTTAAGGTTTTCTAATTGTCAGATTGTAATTGCTTTTGGTTTTCTCAGGCTTCCCATGTTTAAATTTTAAGTTATAAGAATTTGTCTGCTAATGTTACAAACTGAAAGCCTGAGAAAAAATAGGACATAAAAACGACCAGTCAAACAGTAAAAACTGGAGATATCAAAAAAATTTAATTTCAATTTCATATAATAATTCTGGCGCATCCACCATTTTTACTTCGAATAGAAAAATTCTGATTTTTTGCTGCAAGTACATTTTGGAGTTTAGTACAATAAGTTGAAAGTAGTAAAACATGCAACTTTCACTATTTTGAGATTACAGCTGTCAAATTTACAAAAATTTAAAGATTAGGCTTCGTTCTAGGTGGAAATTTCTAAAAATTCAGTTATTTGCTCCGAAATATTGGAATTTAGCACAGTTGATTAACTAGTCAAAAGTAGTAAATCTTCCGAATTTTATTGCTGTCCGATTAAAGTTGTTGCCAAAGTTACGGAATTTATTTTTGGAAATGGAAATTTCTTGCTGTAAAATTTTGGAGTAAGCACAGGTGATAAACAAATCGAAATTACTTAAATCTGCTAATTTTAATGTTTAGAGAATAATATTATCAAAATTACAGAAATTCATAGAAAGTTGTATTGAGTCTTCGCTCATTTCAAAGAAAAATTTCTAATAATTCTGTTTTTTTGCTGCAAAATTTAGGACACAGTTGAAAATTGGACAATTCTGGCACAGTTCATAAACAAGTCTAAAAAAGTGAAGTCTCCGAATTTTACTGGTATATGATTAAAACTGCCAAAGTTACGGACAATAAAGAAAATGAAAATTTTTCAAAATTCTGTTTTTCGATCTAAAATTTGGAATTTATTCATTTTAGTTCAATTTAATAATTTTGGCGCATCCACCATTTTTGATTCGACCAGAAAAATTCTGAACTACTTAAAACTCTAAGTGCAAAGTCGTGTCGGTTTTCGAACTTCGTTTCAAATAATTTCTTCACTATTCATCCACCACTGCAATTACATGAAGTTGAAACGAGAAACTATCAACGTAAATTTTGTATGGACGCATCAAAAGACCTCTTCCCATAAAATTTTATTTTCCTTCTGTAGCTGAGTTACAACCTAACTAAACGTTTATTTTCGCGGTATATTTTAAACTTACATTTCAGCGTTTCGCGTTTACTCACCCTTGACCGACTTTTTCGCCATATTTCGTCTGAAAATTGTCCTCTTCAAGAATATTACATCCGTGTAATCGCTCCTTTACGACAGAACAACCATGCACATGTGTTACATCCCACTTTACGGAGCTGTAAAATGTGCAACATGAAACTTCAATTCGGCGTGGAAAAAGAAGAAAAGTTAATTCTGCGGCGAGTGCATGTAAAGCTTCAGTTTTTCATTAACGGCGAATACGTCTTACTGGAGTTTTATGAAAATATATTTTAATTAAAACGGGAAGTTATTGCTAAGTTTACTGCATATACAGAAATTGTTGGATTTAATAGGTTTCAGGACTGGATTTATGAAGTTGGTACATCCGACATTCGTAATTCAGTTTTTAATTTCGTCTTCAATCTGCTTTTGGCGGGCGTTGTTTTGAAATCAATTCCAGTCGCACATTTATTGGCATTCGGATAACCCAAATTTGATAACATTAATTGATTGCATGCATAGTGTCTGTTATCTTTTGAAAACAACTACGCAAAATCCCGTTATTTTTCTCGAACGTAACGAAGCCAAATTACCAAAATTTGACATTTAATTTTTCAGATTAGCAAAGTTCCGAGCAATTACGACTAAAAATGCGATCGGGATTTGCGCTAATCCAATAAATGAATATGAACTAAATTAAGCTTTAACCTGCGATGAAAGTGGTCAGATTGGTGGATGCGCCGGGACATTTTATTCGTTTTTGGTATGATTTCAATCAAAATACTAAAATGTCGAGTTGTCCAAACAAGTCATTATAGACGAGTCGACGTAAAGTTTTTATTGCCTTTTCTCCATTTAAGTTTTTGTTCACTCGAGAGAAAATTCCATCGGCAATTGGAGCATAGTAAGAACAAAAAATCAGACGGAAAGTAAATAACGGGACAAATTTGATTTGATTTTGTTGATAAACACACTGTTTACTTTCGACGTAAGAAATTGACAGGGTTGCTAACGACGTTCTTTCTGTAAATGATGACGTGAGAACCGGCGAAAGAATCCCATTCTTGGCTCCGACAATAAAGCAAATACATGTTTATTTCTGAACTAGCTCGAATTAAAAGTTGTTTGAATGTAATGCTTTTTCAAATTACTCGAAACTCCGGGGCTTTGTTTTTTTAAGTTTTTGTTGTTAGCTCACAATGGAGGCAAGCTGCAATTTTGTAACAAATAAAAGGCTTTAGATGCGCAGTGGAAACATAATAAGGAAGTTCTTTTGTGGGAAATGAAGTGACGGGAAGCTTACATTTTATGAAAAGCAACATGTTATTTTGCTTCCAAAATGGTGGATGCGCCGGGCCATTTTTCCCCAGCGTCAAAAAATTTCATTTGTGTTAACGGAAATCCTCAAAGAATGAACTTTTTTTGCATTTCATTTTGCGTGGAATGAGAATATTCCCCAAAGCTCTGAAGCATTTATCACACAGTTAACTAGGTTTTTATAGGACACCTTTGCCCCCTCAAAATCTCTAGCCCTCAGGAGTGCCACCTTCCTCTTAATCCTCTTACGTCAACCGATAATTCAATTGTTCGACGTCGCGTCATCTGTGTGCGGCGCGATTAAACCTGTCACAGATTTGTTGGAAAGTTCATGAAGGTTTCGACGCATCCAGAATTCAATAAGATTTTTTTGACGCATTTTATTGTAATATATGGGGAGATGCGCGTCGTCTGAAAATCGGCCATTTTCTCGTTAGCTTCGTGAACTCTCTTTATTTTATTACAGTGTCAGGTCGAGTTGGATTCCTTTTATTTCGTTTTGAACGACGACGAAAATTAATAAAGAGATAAGAAAGAGACATTTTACTTACTATTGACCCCAATGCGAACGGGAAATTGCGAGGATGTGGAAGAACGCAGTGATAATCAGATTGGTGGAATATGAAATGATGGAGAGGAATAATATTCACGACGAATCGAACTGAATTCTGACTTTTTAATGTAGACAGTATAAATTTACCTTTACAGGCCAAACAAATTTTCTAGATTGATTCTTCTTTGTCTTGTTTAGACGAAGGGTACCAACTTTACTGAGAATAGTGAAACATTTTAAATAGTAACAAATAAAGAAACTTCTATTTTAAGATTAAGAATCAGGAGCAATTCTCCAGATTCGTGTAATTGTTAACAATAAAATTTCGCGAATTGTGTTGTTCCGAGGTCGCCATTGAAAGAAGTTTCTTTTCCGCGGCGTCGGTTCTCATTAACACAAAAACACGAAAGTTCCATCAGTTAGCGGCTTCATCTTCGCTCGTTCACCTTCCTCCCCCATCTCCACTTTGATCCAAATAGATCAAATCTATGTTCGTTCCTGCCTCACCAAAAAAAAATCGCTTTGAGGGAGGAAGCTCAATGCAAATTCCATTCCAATCTAAAATCCCCCTGCCCTTGACTGGCGCTTCGCGTTTTAGCTAGCACGTTACGTTGACTAACGTTCCGTGAATCTACATGCCCTCCTCTTATTTCTTGTTGTAATGATAAACTCATTTTGTGAGTTTCGAGCAAACTGCACAACTTTCGTGTGTCTTGTGGTACACTTGATCCGATTACATCTCCCTGATTGTCATTCACGTTTGTTTGCAGATAAAGGCGTACGAAAAGCTGGAGTGTTCCGAAGAGAGGATGAAGCAGGCGAGAGATATCTACGACAACTTCATCATGAAGGAGCTGCTGGCGCGGTCGCACGTAAGTGAACTTTTTGCGTGCGTTTTTCATTAGGGGTGGAAAGTTTGAATGAGGATGTGGTAGTTGGAAGTTTATTTTCTTTAAAAACGATCATAACTTTTCGAGTAAACCAAAAAAGAACAAAACTACAGAGTTAATTAAGTCGAGTACAGGTCACAAAAAACATAATAATGAAGTGTCTTTTGTATATTAATAGATTTTATGCTGTGAGCCCGAAATTGCAGTCTTTTTGTAACACTTTGGAGGTAATTAAATATGAGGAAACTGGCAGTTTCAAGGGTCGACGTTAATTCTAAGTACGTAGGTGGTTTTTGCTTTATCATACAAGTTAAGCATTCTACATCATTGTCATTTTTATTAGTCACTATAAATTGTTCAGTAGAGTAAGTTTTGGATTGGAGAACGTATGTCGTACTGCTTGCGTCGTGTTGAAGTTAAATTAAAATAAAAGAGTAAGCAATTAATTGGTCGTGTTAAGGGAGCTCAGTTTTTATTCACAATACTACCAACCCTTCAAAAAAGTATATACTTAGTATGCGTTTCCAAACAAACTATGCAAGGGTTGTTTCATTTCCGGTGGAATTTCAATTACGTTTTGGTGGCATTTTTTCACTCGGCGCATCCGCCATTTTTCAGTAACATTTTATTTTGAATTTCTTACGATGGTGAAGTTTCTCAAGATTACAGGATTTCTATCGTTTTATTTAGGTAAATTTTCGGTTACTGTTGGATTATGAGAATTTCACAATTTAATAGAAAATTTTGAATTTTGGGTTTGTTCTCCAAATGAAAAATGCTAAAATTTGTACTTCTTGTTCTAAAATTTTCTAATTTAGTACGTTTAGTGTACTACCCTCAAACATTAAATTTACCAAATTTCATTGCGTAAACATGATAATTATGGAACTTACAGAATTAATCTGAAAATTGAAAATTTTGGATTTATTCCATATGAAAAATTTCTAAAATTTAAATTTCTTGTTCTATAATTTTGTAATTTGGCACATTTAATAGACGATCTTCAAGCAATAAATTCACTAAATTTGATTGCGTAAACATGAAAATTATGGGACTTACAGACCTGGACAGAAAATTTTTAATTTTGAGTTTGTCTTCCAAATGAAAAATTTCTAAAATTTACAGTTTGTGTTCTAAAATTCTGTAATTTGGCACACTTAATTGACGACCCCCAATAAAATAATAAATTCACCAAATTTCATTGCGTAAAAATGAAAATTATGGGATTTACAAAATTTAATTGAAAATTTTTTTAAATATTGGGTTTGCCGTCCAAATGAAAAATTTCTAAAATTAAAAGTTCTTGTTCTAAAATTCTGTAATTTGCCACACTTAATAGAGGACCATCAAGCCATAAATTCACCAAATTTTATTGCGTTAAAATAAAAATTATGGGATTCACCAAATTTAATTAAAAATTTTAAATGTTAGGTTTGACCTTCAATTGAAAAATTTCTAAAATTAAAAGTTTTTGTTTTAAAATTCTGAAATTTGGCACACTTAATAGTTGAACTTTAGGCAATAAATTCACCAAATTTTATTGCGTAAATATGAGAATAATGGGACTTACAGAATTTAATAGAAAATTTTGATTTTTGAGTTCGTCCTCGATTTGAAAAATTCTGAAATTCTTACTTTTTTGTTAAATTCCGTAATTTCGTAAATTCAATAGGCAACTCTCAAGCAATAAATCCACCAAATTTAATAGAAAATCTCGAATTTGGTCGTCCCAACGAATAATTCTAAATTTTGTCTTGAATTGAATTCCGAAGTTTCGGACTTTATTACGACCTAAAACATTAAAACCTTGGATAAAGAAAAGATATAAAAGATTGAAACAATCTATCGACTCATGAAGATTTGTTAAAAGTACCTAAATCTAAAGAAGTATAAATTCAAAATTGCAGGACGTTGATTCTTGTAAATAAAAATTTGTGTATTCTCCGATTCTGTGATCTGAGATTTCAGTACATTTAGAGTCAAAATAAAAAATAGAATTTACAAACGTAGGAAACTTCGAAATGCGTAAGATCCTGAGCACCTTTGATCCCAGAAGCTAAGTTCCCCGTCTGTAAAGTTGCATGGCTTGGAGCTTATCATAGTCAATTCCTCCTGCAATAGACAACTTTCCAGACTTTGATGGAAATAACAAAATTGATCGCTCCGTTTTTTTTGCATTACAGGACTACTCCAAAGAATGCCTCCAGCACGTGCAGAAGCACCTAATGAAGAACGATGTTCCCGTCACACTGTTCGAGGTAAGGCCACAAGATGAATTTCCACTTCTTTTTCCCGCTTGAACGACTACTGAATTCTAATTAAAAGTTTTTCCATTACTGTACACCACTGTTATTCTAAATATGACACACCGTTATCCATTAAAATGCAACTCGCGTTTTCTGAAAACATATTGAATTCGTTATGTTGTTATTAATCCAGTTTCTTATTCTTCCAGCCTTACATAGAAGAAATATATAACCATTTAAGGGACGAACCGTTCAAGAAATTTTTAGAAAGGTGAGAATAGGTAACGATTTGTTTTTCTTTTTATTTTCTTTTTCTGTTTGTTTGGGGGAAGTTCGATCTCCGGATAAAATGATTACGATGGGATTAGTTTTTGTTAGATTCGGATAGCTCGTTAATTCCGAAAGTGGATCGTTATTAAAATCCTTTTCACACCAACGACTCAATTACTATTCGTCCGTTTGAGACGGTCTAATTCGATATTAATCGAGTAATTTGTTTCGACGACGTGCATCGCTCGAGATAAAACGATTATTGCTTGGGACCGCAGAAGGATATCGAACTTTATCTTGTTTTTATGACACGACAACTTATAACAGATTTTTTGTTTCAGCGAAAAATACACTAGGTTTTGTCAATGGAAAAATCTGGAATTAAATATCCAGGTGAGTTTTTTTTTAAATTGAAGCATTAAAGCATTATAATAACTCGGAGGGGGTGCTTTTATCTACCTCAAATTAAATGTCTACCTGTGATCTGTCCTGTTATTGTATATACTGCGTGTTTAACCAACGGGAGTAAATGTGGGAAGTAATAATACATGTCATCACCAGCAGTTTATGGTTAAATAGATTTAAACAGAATTTCATGGGTGTCATGTTTGGCTGACAGTATTATGCTTTTCATGGTATGCATAATGTACATTCGGGTGGGTTAGTTTGTGGAAACTATAAACCAACGGTATTATTGACATTTGACTTACTAAGTAAATTACAGCCCACATTAATTAGAAATCATCAAATGTTATTATTTAAAGCGTTTCCATCCATGAATAACGATAGTAAATTTGTAACGGAACTAATATAAATTAGTTTGTTCTCTGAAATTTGAGACCTTTTGGAGTTTTCCAACTCACACAGGGTTTATGAAAAACGGTTATTCTTTACGTTGGTTCGATTCAATGGTCAATTCTTTGGAGTTATTGATTTATTAAACAATGAAATCGACAGAATTCTAAATGTTTTGAGACTTTTGTCAGTTGTACAACAAATAAAAACAACTATAAATTTCAAATTTGCAGCATTGAGTGGTCCGGAAGTTAGTGGAAATATGTAATTTTTGTTACTCTATACGATCAAAATTACAATGAAAAATAATAATAGTTGTATCCTATAATTAATTTGCAGCTCTTTTTCCATCCGGAACATTATGAATTTGTATCATATAAAATGTTTGTTTTTGTACTCAGGGGACAAAATAATGAAGGTCATAATTCATACTATGCTGCAAATTGGGATGTATTGTTCTTTTGAAATATAAACTTTTGGAATTTTTTTTCACGTACCTCTGAACCATCTCCGAATTTTCCTTATTCTGTGTTTTTTTCAAAGTTTACCAACTTTTTTCGGTTCTAGAATTTTTGTTCTCAGTCGATTTTACATGGTTCGTATTCTTTTACAACACAAAAAATACGGTTTGAAGTCCTTCCTGTTTTCTCTCTTGAGTTTCTGTCCAAATACTATTTCTCTAGATTTTTGTAGATTCTCTAAATCTCTCTAATTCCTGTCTATATTTTCATGCGATTTGATTCTCAAAAAGATTTTTTTTTAGATGCTTTCAGTTAATTTTTTAATTTTCTTTCTTTCTCTTCCATGATTTTTCATTTTAATTCACTTAATTACTTTTCAGATTCTTTCAATTCTCTTGTTTGTTCCTTGAGGTTTGTTTTTAATTTATCATCTTTTTTACATTTTTCTTTTCAGTAATTTCAAATTTTTTCCTATGAAAACATTTTATTTTGAATATTTTCATTTTTTACATATCTTTTTAATTCTTACATTTTTAATATGCCTTCAAACACTATTTTTATGGAATTGAGTTTGCATTTTGGATTTTTACATTAAGTTAGCCTAAACTTTACGTACGAGTAGATTTCTTGGAATTTCCAGACTATGAAATTCCTTTAAATTCTTTTGATCCTCCCTTCCTTCTTCTTTTTTTGGAGTGTTACTATCAATCCTCCTGGAATTTCTGTTTTTTACAATTTATTAAGAATCTCTAAAGATTTTGAAAATGTCTCAGGACTTCTTAGAAATCACAGAAAAATTCTGGTAAATGGGATTGTTCGAAATATCCTAGATTTACTCCAAAATCTTCAAGATTTTTTCGAATTAAGAATTCTTTTTTTGGTACATTTTTTGGATTTCCTTTTTAAAGATTTACTAGGATTTCTGAAACTTTACGAGATAACATTAGAATATAATAGAGAATATAATTTCTAGATTTCGAAATTGAAGTTTTATACTTTTTAAGCTTCTTCAAGCGAACCTTGGGATTCGGAAGCGCCTATTTCGATTTTTTAAGTACATTCTTTGTAGTCACGAATTTTCAAAAGTATGTCTACAAACCAACTGAGATTTCAAAGAAAAGAGACCTGAATGACACAGACTCTTTGTGGGATAAGATTGAAGCTTATTTGCGCCTCATGCGGCGATTCAAAGAAACCATTCACCGCGTTCTCTAAAAGAATACCTTTTTCCTTGCGCAAAGAAATAATTATTCGATTTTTACGGTAAAATAAATAGGCATGAGTATATCTCTGCAAAGCGACTTTTAATAAAAACTTTGCCAGTAACCCACAAAATTGAAAGTAGTCATTGTTCAGATTTAATAAACGACTTCTGTTTTCCATTACGAAGGCTCAAAAGAACGGTTTTAACATCCCGGACTTTACAAACTAGTTCGCGGATATTTTACATGATAATCATAAATCCGTTTTGAAATTACAACTGTTATTCCATGTCAGTGAATCCAACTGGTCCGGACACAAAATAAAAGAATCTGAATTAAAGAAAAATCAATTCAAGTTGCTACAACTCTTATTTGAATAGTTACACAACAATTTAAATGTTAAAGCGTCCAATTTAATCACGTCGACGGTAAATACTTCGGAATGGGAGTTTGCGTAGGTGTGCTCATGCATAGAAATATGAATAAAATTGAAATTTTTGCTAGAGTAAATATCTTTCGCTAGTGCTCTAACAAACTGACGTGTGGTTTAGTAGACAACGTGCGATTTTCGTTCATACTATAATTATGTCAAATTTTATCCCTCTAGAGAATCTTCCCTGAAATTCACCCTCGTCACGTAGTTTCCCGACAAATGTGCGACGTTATCGGGGTGTCTAAAGTGGGGTGGCTTTCACAGGTAGTCCACAAGAGGCGCTGCTAGAAGGCAATTCGTGTATTACCTCTATAATTCATTGTAAAAACTCATTATCACAACGTTATATTTTATATCAAGACCGTAGTGAGCTGTACGTGACCATTTATTTAACACAAGCTTGACACTAACTGTTTCTTTAAACCACTTTTTTCAACTGATACAAACTTATTCATTGGATGGAGTTTTTTAAATCGTTTTTATTCATTAGATCGTTATTGGGGTTAACAGTGAGAAACTGTTTCAGAAGATGGTACTTCAGGATTTCATCCCCAAGTCGTAAAATAAATACGTCATTCAAAGAACAGCCGTAAAAGTGTTGTAATTTAAGAGACGGTATCAGTTGTAAATATTTGTTTCATTGCGAATATCAATTTGAGCTTTTCAAACGATTTAACATCATGTTTACATCATGTATTTTAAGAGTTGTTATGTCAACCGTGCTGCGGGAAAATATCGTACGATATGAATATTTATTTAAATGAGGGGCGGCTGATTTATGAGAGGGTGATAGATTTTTATTATTCTGCGGTACTGTATAAACCACAATTAACAATTTTCCAAAAATAGTTCTCCAGGAAATGCTGCATAATTCTATTTAAATCGTAGAAATAACGGAAATACAAACACTTTTGTACTTCTCTGGGGACGTATTTAAGTTTATTTTATTGAAACAAAAGGATTTTCATGTTGCGTCGTTGTTTTCTATTTTCTTCGGAGTTCTACTAAAAATTCAGCTTCGATCATATGGATATTGCAGATAATCGGACCATCAATATTCTTGCCTCATTCTGATAAAAGGCAAACAGTTTCAAATATTTTTTACACGTAGGGGAACTGATCTACAAAGTGGTAATGTCAGGATTATTTAGAACGACACTTCGCTATTACGTTGATGTTGCAAACAATAATTTATCACGGACCGACTCGTGAATGTTAATAAATAAGTTGGATCTTAAATTAGGTGCGCCGAATGGTTTCTCACGCTTTATGTATGCAAAGAGTTGAATAGAAATTTGGCTTACGATGGATATAAGTTAGTAGGATTTTTTCTCTTGTTTTGATTATACAGGGTGAACTTTAATAAAGTATAAAAAACTAGTTCAATGTCAAAATCAGTCCAAGCTATTGGAAGGTTGAGACTAAAAACGCTAATGAACAAGTGACAAAAAATGTTTTTATCGGAGTTCCCGTCAGTTTAGCAATAATCGTGGTTCTACAGACCAAATTGTTAAAATTTGGATTATTTCGAGTTAGATTTTTTTATTCTTAGTCAGTGGTTTCTTCAAAAGTGTTGTGATGAACTTAAAGTTATAAAGTGTTTTGTTTACGGGTGAATCTGAATTTACGCGTGATGGCATTGTGGATTATCCAATGGAGGGCATTTGGTCATTTTTCATAATAACTTCAGGTAACTTTATCATTAAGCAATTTTAGACATCAGCAGAGTTTGAAAGGGATTAGCTAGTTACTTGTAGTGAATTATGTCAATTTTGATTCATAGATGGGCCCACAACTAAATGTCAAGTTTATTAATAATGGCAAAATATAATAATTTGCACTGAAAATATCAAAAACAAGTTTAGTTGTTTATGCTTCTACAATTTAGTGACAATTTCACAAATCTGAGAGTTCTTGTTTAACATTCTGCAGGAATTGCAGGAGTTTAAAAAAACAGCATCGTGTAATTCGCTCTGCTGAACGATCATTCACACGCCCCATTTTAAATTTGGCGCCTACATAAATTCTCTGCAGGAAAAATTGCCTTTTCTTTCAAATATTTTCGATTATTATTATTTATTCCTTCCTTCGAGTTTTATACATTGTTTAGATCGTTTTGAATGTACAGATTTCTTGGAATTTGCAGACTAATTTATTATGTAAAATTTTACATCTTTGGTTCTCTTAATTTTAAACATCTTGTTTTTTAGAATCTTTAATTAGTTTTATATTCTTTAGTTTCTTTGGATTTTCACATTTTTGGTTGTGCTAATTTAAAAAAAAAATGAAAACTGCTTCTCTAGTTTACGAGTATTTAGATTCTTTAGATTTTTTTAGGAGTTGGAGTCTATATATTTCTTAAATTCTTTTGATACTTAATATTCCTTTAATTCTTTAAATTTCTTGGATTCTTTAGATTTATTGGATTGGTATACCTTTAGTTCCGTTAATTTAAAATATTTCGAAATCTGGTCCTGTAGTTTAT
Source organism: Gnatocerus cornutus (assembly GCA_029298725.1). Taxonomy (NCBI): domain Eukaryota; kingdom Metazoa; phylum Arthropoda; class Insecta; order Coleoptera; family Tenebrionidae; genus Gnatocerus; species Gnatocerus cornutus. Next base: position 14,319,869 of record CM055515.1, read on the forward strand.
TTAGATTTTTTGAAATTGGATTTTATAGTTTTTTGTTTGGTTTTTTTTTTTTCAAAATAGATGTTATGGATTCCTTTGATTCCTACGATTTTTAGATTCTTGATATTCTTTAGATTTCTTATATTTTTTAGGTTCTTCGGATGTTTTAGATTCCTTAGAATTTTTTTTATTTTCAAAAATTTTATCTGTCGATTCAATTTTTTTTATTTTCTACGATTTTCTTGTTTTTCTTCTTTTAAAACTTTTTTTATACTTTTGGAATCTTCGATCATTCTCTAGTTACTGTACTTCTTTTTATTTTTATTGGTCCTTTAAGTGTATTCTAAAAATTATTTGGAAGAAGAGGTTTTAAAATTTTGAAATCTTTGCATATTTTAGCCAGTTTAGCCTTTAAAAATTTTAGTACCGTCATTTAAAAGAGTTTTACAGTATATAATTTTAAAAGATGGAATAACAGCCAAAAAATTCTATTTTTTTCGCATTATGAAAATATTAATCACGATTTTAGCGCTGCGCTGTTGTAATTCTATAAATTCACATCTTGCAAATCGCGAAGTTTTTTTGACTCAGCGAAATTAGTTCTTGTAAAAAAGGGAAAGAAAATTCAGAAATTTCAGAAGCTTCCCAAAGAATGTAAACGTAATATAACGGAAGAGAATAAAATTTCGATTTAACAAAAAGCCGGAACATACGGATCTTATCGCCTTTGTCAATACAAAAAAGGCGATGAATAACAACTAATCAAGTTTAATTAAGCATTGAAGTTAATTTAAGCATCGCTCGTGTTTGCCGACGACTAAATGTGCGCCACCACAATAGCCCTCTAATGTCAGCAAAAAATGCATGAATAAAAACCCGATAATAATACAGTTTTCGCATTGCTCCCATACAACAAAAATCCTCGAATATTTGCATTTTATTGTAAAATGATTCCCCCCAGTTTGTTTTTGATCTTTTTTATAAACCTGCGATGAAATACGAACGTTCTATTAAAAGCCCAGCAGTGGTAAATGTCACAATTCTCTTTTCCTGAAAAGTGAATTATCGAGCTTTCCATCCACCATATCATCTTTTATCTTCATCCTAAACAAACATTTTCCATTAGAAATGAAATGAAATTATTTTTCCAGTTGACCATGAACGATTTCAGCGTCCACCGGATAATAGGCAGGGGCGGTTTTGGCGAAGTTTACGGATGTCGAAAAGCCGACACTGGGAAAATGTACGCGATGAAGTGTCTAGACAAGAAACGAATAAAAATGAAACAAGGGGAGACTTTGGCGTTGAACGAACGCATAATGTTATCTCTTGTCAGTACAGGACAGGACTGTCCTTTTATAGTTTGTATGACGTATGCGTTTCATACGCCGGATAAGCTGTGTTTCATTTTGGATTTGATGAATGGAGGCGATCTGCATTATCATCTAAGCCAGCACGGCGTCTTCAACGAGTCTGAGATGAAATTTTACGCAGCCGAAGTGATATTAGGTAAGAAAACATGTTTTTCATTCTTGGCGTGTTTCATATTTGATGGCGTGTGATAGTCAAATTTACACCGGAATGTTGTTTGTTTGTTATGTTTTACTGCCGTTGTCGTTAAAAGAGTGTGACGTTTTATCGATATTTCTGTTGTTTGCAGGTTTGGAACATATGCATAGGAGGTATATTGTATATAGAGATTTAAAACCTGCTAATATTCTACTAGACGAACATGGCCATGTTCGAATATCAGATTTAGGACTAGCCTGTGATTTTTCAAAAAAGAAACCCCACGCCAGCGTGTAAGTTTCGAAATTTTTGTCAATAATGGTGTGTGAAAGTTTGGTTTTTCCAGAGGAACTCATGGTTACATGGCACCGGAAGTGCTTTCCAAAGGCACGGCGTACGACTCCAGTGCCGACTGGTTCAGTTTTGGCTGTATGTTATACAAATTGTTAAAAGGGCACTCGCCGTTCCGCCAACACAAAACCAAAGACAAGCACGAGATCGACAGGATGACGCTCACAATGGTAACGCCACGTAATGATTTAGTACCAGTCGCTAACGATTGTTTACAGAACGTCGAACTTCCCGATTCATTCAGTAAAGAATTGAAATCATTACTCGAAGGACTTCTTCAAAGAGACGTGGACAAAAGACTGGGCTGTAAAGGCAACGGGTACGAATCGAGCGTGACCAAATTAATCTTCGTTATCATTAAAAGGACATTTTCAGGGCCGACGAAGTGAAGGAGCATCCGTTTTTCGCGGGGATTGACTGGCAACAGGTCTATCTGCAGAAATACACGCCGCCACTGATACCACCGCGAGGGGAAGTCAACGCGGCGGACGCTTTCGATATTGGGTCGTTCGATGAAGAGGACACTAAAGGGATCAAGGTTAGTGGAGAAATTAATTGGATGGTACCGTTTCCAAGTTTTACTTCCCGTTACTTTAATTGTTTCGGGCTTTATTGCGTTAATTCTGGTAACCCTCTCTTGGAGCGCAACACGATTATCTCGAGCGTTCGCACGCTTTCGTCAGATTTGTGTCCCTCTTCCCCATTCAATATCGTATAGATTCTGTCGACTTATTATGTAAACGTCGTTCCAGCTGACGGAAGCGGATCAAGAACTTTACAAAAACTTTCCTCTTGTCATCTCGGAGCGATGGCAGAATGAAGTGGCGGAAACCGTGTTCGAAACGATTAATTTCGAAGCCGACAAAGTCGAACACAAGAAAAAGGCCAAGCAGAAGAAACTCTTCGATTTGGACGAAAAAGAATCCGACTGTATCTTACACGGGTACATTAAAAAACTAGGGGGACCATGGACGTCGAATTGGCAGATGAGGTACGCAAAGTTGTATCCCAATCGGTTAGAATTACATCCGGATTCGGCCAAACCGGAAATGGTCTTCATGGATCAAGTCGAAGAAGTCAGTCCCGAACTTGTGCAGGTCAAAAACGAAAACTGCATCGTCGTCAGGATGAGGGACGGAAAGATCGTCCTCACAAATCCGGTGAGTTGGTTTCACACGAGATAATTATTTCACACGTACTTACGTAAAATTAATAAAACTTCTTTGCGTCACGACGTTACTGCATACGAAATGAAATGTTTTTGCATTTTCATTGTTCGCTCAGATTTAACACTTTGGCACTATAAATTTTCATTGTTCCACGTGCATCCGCAATGCACCTAAATAATAATATTCAATTTAAAACTGGCCCTAAACCAAATCCCACTGCAATCTCAAGCTGCATTGATGTGCAATCAACGTGTTTTTTCCACGGAAAAATCTGTTTACAGTCGTTGCATTCGCATATTTGTTTTTGCAGCATTTCTCTTGTCCTTTGTGCATTCTAAATGGTCGAGTTGAAGAGAATTGTCACGGAGGGTCGCCGAGCTCATAATTTGAAAGAACATAAAATTGATTTTGTGGTTTCTTCGTTTTATCGTGTAGTGTCATGTCCCACATGTTAATACATATTTTAACATTCTAAGTAAATCCACTTGGTGAAAAATAGCGTCGTGAAAGTTTATGTCGCGGTTATAGTAAAAGAGATTCGGTTTTTATGGATTCGAAAAAGTTTTATTGGCCTAGGAAATATAAATAGGGCCGATATCGCCTATCAAAAAGTCAACGATGGCAGTTGGAGGTTTCACTGGCTTGTTTTGTGACCAGAGGATGGATAAAAGTGGAAAAATTAAACTCGCAGTTCCACAGTTCATGATCGAATTTTTTTGCATTTACATCATTTTATATTTTCTTTTCCACTCCCTGGTTTAATGTAATGAAGTGATCTCGTAGTATTTACGTCATAGCCGTCACAAATATTTATCAAGGAAGTGAATATTGCAAATACTTTATTCTCCAACAATTGAAGGACGAGCAAAAAAACAGTGCCAGTGATAGTCGTAAATGCAAAATGTATTTATATAATTCTTACTCTGATAAAATCTTAGATAACGCAGAGTAATTAAATTACGTAATGGCCGGCCTCGAACTTTGAGGTAATTTAATTTGACACCGGGCGAAAACTTGAAGGAAAGATTCCATTACATTACTTTTTTCTTTTTCATGGTATCAAAGGCACATAAAAAGAGAACAAAAATTTAATTCGATTGTTGTGTTTTGACAAAAAAAATAATAGAAAAACAACACTGATAGCCCCAGGCTGAAGTAAGGAAATGAATGAGAACATAATGAATGGAAAGCTCAAAATAGCCGATTTTGACCTTTGATAACATTCCAAGAAAGGTTGTCTGCTAATAAGAGTCGATTTTATTTGTTCCGAATTTAAATTTTTCGAAAATTAAGATTGGCACCAAAATCAAACGGCTAAAGATCCTAAAATGTCTAAAAAATTTCGAACGGATCAAGGAAGTTTGTTCAAAGAATGCAATCTGCGTACTCTAAATAAAAAAGACGGTCTAAGAAATTTCTTTGAGATTCTTAAATATTCCTTAACTTCATTTTGCATGCAGAGAATTTTTGTGAAGTTCCAGATCTTGAATTAGAGCCAATTAAAGTAAACCAGTCACAGACCTCATAATGTAAAGTTAACTAATCACAAACGTTTCTTTTAGGGCGAAACGATGTTGCTTAGTAACTAACAATGTATTTTTGAAAATTAATTAATAAAGCGTTTGTGATTTTGAACTTTTAATTCAAAATCTAATGGGTTTAGAAATGTTGTTTTCGCAGATTTACTTTGAGAATGCAAGAACGCGAAAAAAATGTGATTTAAAACTAGAAAATTTAGTTTTCGCACAAGATTAAAATTTCAGGGTTTGCGAATTTTGCATGACATTTAATACCTGTTTATGGGACGATCGATTTGAAGCAATTACTTTATCGTCTAAAGGTTGATACTTCATACCGCTCCAATTAATAATTTTATGACGCCACTTTAGCAATCTTCATCTAATTAATCTAATTTTAATAAATCAGTCGTAATGCAATGTTAAATTGAAATGTGACGCACAAATGGATTTGTTCATTACAATTAATTAAAATAAATTAACAAGAACAACAGTTTAACAATGACAAATACTTCTGTTTTCGATCTGTCTCAGTTCAGCAGCGCCAGATCAATTTATTGTCTAATCAATTAATATTTTCCCTGGACCCGCCACGTGGCGTTATATTCACGGAAGAGCTCATCAATCATTCGGGATTTATAATTTAAAGGGGCCGTGGGCTAATAACACTATCTGAATTTTTTCTTTTTTCAGGATGAAATAGGCCTAAAAGAATGGCTTACGTCCCTGAAGTCTGCACACAAATTATCTCAGGAGTTACTCGGTTCGATGGCGAAGAAAGCCGGGAAGATTTACGGGACAGATTCGAACAATAAAAATGCGATAATAGCGGCACATCGTAATACAAACGGTAACTAAAAAGTGGAGATATGAAACCACTCTGATAAAGTCCTGCAGTGAAAAAAAAGTCAATGCGGGCTACAAGCGATTTCGCGAAGATTTACATCGTTTTCTTGCAATGTCCTTAGGCACTATTGTTGTTGCTCCCTATTTTTTTATTTATTAGGTTTTGTATGTTTTAATATAACATTTAAGAAACAGAATAACATTATTTCTCATCGCAACTTTATATATTGAAGTACGTTGCGGATTGTATTAACTTAAATTCATGACACAAGTGTATTATTTATATTATTTATGCGACTAGATTTTTGCTTTAAACAGGTACTTGTTATAAAGGTAGATTATCATTTGTAATATTTATTGAAGCTGTTCTGGGAATCGGAGAAATTTTACGAAAAAGCGCACATTCCAATTGATGTTTTCGTATTCTAGTCAATTACAGGACAAACTGCAAAACAATCAAATTAAAGTATTTTTGTACAAGTATATTTGGTACGGCATTTCCAGAACAGTTTCCTTATTATTATTTTTCTTATTTATTGGATTAGAAAGATCCGTCATGGGGTTTCTCCAAACGGATTTTTTTAACGACACTGTATATTCCTGAACAGAGATGTTCGTCTCACTGGTACCAACACCAAGCTCATAAGTCACTAGAATAGCTTGTATGCCAGCTGCACTATCTGTAAATACTTGCTTGTTTCTATTATTTCATTTAACTAGTATAAACCGCCCCATTAAACCGGCGTTGTGTGGTTCACTTTTTTGGTAAAATTAATCAAATGTTTTGTACATTTCTGTATATAATTCGGTTCATTTCGTGTGGAAATGTGTGTCAGAAGAGACTCTCGCCTCTTAAATGTAAAGATTTTCTTCCATCTCGGTGTGAAATAACCGCTTCAAAATTCTTTCACTTTTCGTTTGAAATACCACAAGTGTATAAAGTAACGATTTTTATTTTCATATGCGCTAGGCCTTTACTAGGTTTACTAAGCATCGATCTTTTTTAAAATACCACACTGCCTACATAATAAAAAAAAGGATTTCCGGTCCTATTTTAAAAACGATCGATTCGTTCTGCGTGGAAACGTGTACATTTTTGTATAGAGTGTGATCTAGATGTTTGTGCCATTGTATCCGGGATTATTTTTTTAACTAACCATGGCAGAAAAGTTTCGTCTGTCTTGCCGCCACCGTGTAGAGTACCGCTTCGGTTTGTAGTACGTAAATTTCCCAAACAATCACCGCTGTGCCAAATAAAATAATCAAAATACAAAAACAGTTGGTAGCCCTGTCGTCCGATTCGGTACTCTTCGCCGGAAATGAGATGAACAATCACTAGCATCAGTGTTTAGGACAGCAATATAATAGTTGTTTTCGTGTCTAGTAATTTAAGGAAGGTTGCGTTAAGGTGCGTTCCCCTCTCAAACATTCGGCCGATTACTTAAAGTCAAACGCACACTAGCGCTGCCCCAGTTATAACACATTTTTGTAATTTTTTAATTTTTTAGCACTTTGTACGACACACAATCAGTATTGTTGGGCTACATGCACACTTCTCAACGGTTTCGCAGAATTTGATGGAAAATTCAGTGCAGGTCGTAGAAACGTAGTTTTTAGATAAATATATCGTCAATACTGTAATCTAGTTTATGTACTCTTCCATTTAGGGCACCTTTTGCGTGAACTTTGAGCCCTTGGTTCGGCAAAAGGCCAAGTCTATGTGTAAACTTGCACTGATTTGAAACGACCACGAGATGACAATCATGTTTTTCGAATGTGGTTTCAGTTCTGAACACAATTTGTGTTCAACTGGAAGATCTCAGTGTTTTTTCTTTTTTAATGATCGTGATAGAATCGTGTGATAGCTAGGAGATCGTTGGGAATTCTGCAGGAAGCCCCCTGAACAGATGTTCAGTTAGTTTCGAACTTTTCTTTCGGTTTAATGAGTGAATGTGTAATTTAACAAAATTCAATACATATTGAAAGTACGGTATTCTAAATAAAATAGTAGGTTGGAACATGTATCACAGATAGGATTTATTAACTTGGTATCGTCTCATCGAGTCATGCAGTAACTGTGGATGTATAGTAATTATTTAAACAAACAAAAAAATAGATATTGATTACCTCTTTAAGTTAGTTTAAGTTATTAGATGTCAATGTTGTACATACTGCATTAAAGTCACGTTTATAGACTCAATTAACTTTATTTTTCACTTTTAGCACAATACATTTCTAGCGGGTTTTCACTCCCTCCAAGATTTCCACCAGGTGAGGGTCCACTTTCCTTCCGTACAACTTCCTGGTCAGGGCCCCAAAATCCGCCGTCTCAATCTGCAAAAATAAAAAATTTTACCCGGCGCCTCCACCATTTTTCTTCCAAATTTATTAATTCATTAATCTAGTCGGCAGGATCTTACCGACGTCTGTCCGAACTCGAAGTTTAAACGTCAAATAACTGACAGATTGTAAGGAATGACGGGTATCAAGACGTACGTTTCCACAGATCAGCCAACTAGATAAATCAACTTAAAAATTTTGTAACCTCATGGCAGGGGTCGTTTTTCCGATCCTGCAGCTGTGGGCAATACTCAGGAGCAAGAAGCCTCTCACACAGAGCGCAGAGCCCGCAAAACGTCTTAAAATCCATGAGGTCATCGTCGCTCCAGCCGATCAAACTCCGAAAATACTGCTCTTGAGTCTGCGTCATTGCTCTTCCCATCATCAAATTGAGCGCCCCTTGAATCTCCTAGAAAGTACCACCGTAAAACCGCCCCCAACAAAGCAAAGACGTACTTTTCCTCCCATTCTTCTTTCACCTTCCAATTCATCAATCTTGAATTTATTAAAGATACAGTTGTAGAGCAATTTGCGAGGACTCGAAATGCTGACGTGGTTTTGAATGTAAGACAAAGGCGTCATGGTCTCAAGAGTCCGACTGTCTAAAGGCAGTTCAAAACGAGCGCTGGAGCGACTGAAAACTCGCGGTAATGACAGCCACGACTCTGTACTAACGGGGGGAAGTTTCAACTCATTTTGAACTTTAATCAAGGCTTCGCAATTAATTTTTTCTTTGGGGAGAGTCTTCAGGGCTTCCTGAAGCGCAGTGCGTCTCTGGAAAACCTCAGTTTACAACACCACCTTCCCAAAGACAATCATACTTTATAATTGAATTCATTATCAATAACTTCTTCGTCCAACTCCCGGCGGAGTTGTTTCAAAATTTCCACATCCAGGAAAGAATCCACGTCCCAACACTTGGAAGGCCGCGCCGAACTTTTCGCTTTATCGATGGTTTCCTGGATCTCATCTGAAGTCATAGCGACTAGGGAAGGTCGCGCGCTGGTATTGTGGGAATCTGGTCCGATGGTAGCCACCTGTAACCCTCATGATGGTCATGGACTAATTAAAAGGGTCGTTACCTGTGTTTCCGGATCAATTGAAGTCTGAAACGCCGGTGGTCCTCTGGAACCCTCGCGTTTCTTTCGCCGCTTCTTCCCGCGGCGCTTCACAAATTCGTCTTCGTCGTCCTCCTCGTCTTCTTGCTCCTCTTCGGTTTTTTTCTCTTCCTGTTTTTCTTTTACGGGTTCTTCGGCTTCTTTTTTCTTCTTGAGCGCTTTGAAGGAGCTCGGAGTTGAAGATCTCGAAGGACCCGGACGGGTGAGTAAATGAATCGGGGATTTGGTCTTCGGCGAACATACCTCTTCGTAGCTTCCAACTCTTGTAGGAACTCTCTGGATTCGGATAATTGGGGGTTCGTGCAACGAGGAACTTCCATGCCAGGAGAGAGTTTCCTGTCAACAACAGCTGATTGTGACAGTTGTTTGACAGCTGTCATTTGTCAAAGGAAAATGTGTTTTGCTGGCAACTCGTGTTATTCAAATACTCCGGTGACACGATGGCAAATTTTGCAGAAATTGAAAGAAAGCTTCAACATATCCAACAGAATCATTTATTGGAATTCTTCCCCACGTTTAGTGATGAAGAGAAAGGGAAATTTCTGCAACACTTGCAGAGCTTGGATTTGGATGGATCCGCACTCCTGTTTGAAAGGGCCAAAGGGTACATGAACAAAACTGCAGAAACTGAAGATATGAAACCGATTCCTGCTTCTCAGTTTGAAGCAGAAGAGAGCTGCCACGGCGACATTTTAAAGAAGTATCGAACAACAGGCCTAGCAGCAATAGCCGCTGGGGAAGTCGGGGTCCTACTCATGGCAGGGGGACAAGGAACCCGCCTCGGTGTGACCTACCCCAAAGGCATGTACTCCGTGGACCTCCCATCTGGTAAGACTCTCTTCCAACTCCAAGCAGAACGAATCCGCAGGGTCCAACATTTGGCCAAGAAACACACAGGGAAGTCGGGAAAAGTGACTTGGTACATAATGACCAGTGGCCCCACTGACGAAATGACCGATTCTTTCCTCAAAGGCCACAATTTCTTCGGTTTAAACGCCGAAGATGTCGTTCAATTCAAACAAGGACTGCTCCCCTGTTTCGATTTCGACGGGAAAATCATCCTCGAAGCCCCAAACTTAGTCGCCTTAGCTCCAGACGGTAACGGCGGGATCTACAGAGCGTTGGAAAAAAACGGAATACTCAACGATATGAAGAGGCGTGGCGTTAAGTATATCCACACCCACAGTGTCGACAACATTCTCACCAAAGTCGCGGATCCCGTTTTCATTGGCTACTGCATAGAAAAAGGCAGTGATTGCGGAGCTAAAGTGGTTAAAAAGGCGGGGCCTACAGAACCAGTGGGTGTGGTCTGCCAAATCAACGGGCGGTTCCAGGTTGTTGAATACAGCGAAATATCAGAAGAAAAAGCGCATTTACGGGACAAAAAGGGAAATCTTGTTTACAGCGCTGGGAGTATATGCAACCACTTCTTCGCAACGTCGTTTCTTGAGAAAATCAGCAAAGAGTTTGATTCGGAGTTGAAATTACACGTGGCGAAGAAAAAAATCCCGTTTGCTGGTAGTGATGGAAAAACAGTTCACCCGTCTCAGCCGAACGGTTTGAAAATTGAAAAATTTGTCTTTGATGTGTTTCCATTCAGTGATCGTTTTGTTACGTGGGAGGTGCCAAGAAGGAGTGAGTTTAGTGCCATGAAAAACGACAACAGCGTTGGTAAAGACTGCCCTTGTACCGCCCGACAAGACTTGTTAGCCTTACATAGGGCGTACATTGAAGCTGCAGGAGGCGTGGTCAAATCAGGAGAGGTGGAGATTTCACCACTTTTATCCTATGAAGGCGAAGATTTAGAAGATCGGGTCAAAGGACAAGTGTACACAGAGACCACTGTGCTACTTGCAGAAGAAGAAATGAGTATTAATGGCACGCAAGTCTAATTTCCAGTATCCGCCAAGTTATAATAATTAAAATTAGAATAGCGAGCTTAATTTTGTGGAGGTGGCTCTCGAATCTGCTGTAAATATTCCCTATTTAATTTATACCTATACACAGCCTTTATATGTAAAATCTACATGAGCAAAAGACTTATTAAATTTTATCGTTCGTTTTTGTTAATGGGAGTTATACCTGACTGTGGCTCCGCCTCAAATCCAAGATGAGCAGTGTCTTTTCTCGAATCTGATTGGTGGAGAGAGGGTCCGGTGTGACACACCTTCTCGAACCAGACGCTCTGGTTGCTGCACTCGCCAAGGTGGGGGCGGGCGTTAGAGGTCGAGAATCAGTGTCTGTGTATCTATAATTTCAGTTAGAGCCAACTGGATGTTGAAGACATTACCGCCTAAATAGTTCTTCAGGGACAGTATCTAGGCCTTTCTGGACATGGATTTGGGGGTGTTTATCAAGAGTTTGAAACTGCTCCAGTCCGGCTCTTATTGCTTCAATTTCTTCAGCGAGTAAAACATTTTTACCATCAGTGGCCCATGAATCTTTTGCTTTCTTTAGAAGTTCTTTCGCCTCGTGGTCTGTAGGGTGATTGCAAAGTAAGGAACAACCGTAAGGGTAAGGGTTGTATAGACCTGCGAAAGGTTTCAGGATAAAGGGCGCCGGGCGCGCGATCGCTCGTAATTGAATTGTTGACACCTAAAACACAGAGTAGCATTAGAAGGAAGATTAAAGAAGTTACCTTTTCCCTTCTGTAGATTTTTTTGGTGGGACTCGCGATTAAGCCCGTTCTTGAGGTCTTACTCATTTTCTTTCTTAGCAACAAAGCATTGATCTAATAAAGAAGGTATCAAGCGTCACTTCCTTACGACCCAAGGGCGGAAATTGTCGCACCATACCGTTCATTCTTGGCATTTTCAATCACTCAATTACACCGCATTGATCTGAAGATTATTGATTTGTTTGTTTATATTCAACAGTCCTGTGACGTCACAGGACTGTGAGAAAAGTTAGAATGAAATCAATCAAATCTCTACAATGATTTATTAATTTATTAATGAATTACATGTAACTATAAACAATTTTGTTTCTAATGATCATCTTCATAACCATCAGGGAGAGGGTTGGTGTGGGGGTTATGGAACAAAGAATGATTGCCATCGCCCCACGGGAACCTCTTTGTACGAATTCTCAGATACTCGTACTTGACAAAAGGTGGCCTTTCATGCGACTCATTGATATGGGCCAAATAGCAGTTCACAGCGCAGAGAATAATCGCTGGGAATGCTACGAAGTAGGACAAATTCCTCCAGATTTTGTAGCCCCCTGAAAGACACAAAGTTGTTATGTAACACACCGTAACCTCAACACCAACATTGCTGCAAAACTAAACAAATTACGCACCTTCGTGGCCTCCAGAAACTGCAGATGGCCCCTGAATTGGAGGGCCAGCAGCCCTTCTGGCCGAAGTTTGCAAAAATCGCCGAATTGAGTGGTTGATAAGAGCAGCCATTTTCGCCCTTCACAAAATATTTTGACAGCTGGGTCAGAAGTACCAACTGTGATTTTTTGTTTTTAATTAACATAACCTAGAATTTGTACAGTTTTAAATCTGAATTTAATGGCCCACGGGAGCAAAATTGCGGTGAAATCAGACGCCGACACGGTAAAACAAGAAGCAATGGCGTTCTTGCGGGAACGTTATTTGTATTTATTATCCAACTTGTGCGGTAATTTGAAAATCTTCAATTTATGTAGGTTCTATGAGTTTTTTTAGTTGCAGATATGGGAGACTGCGACGTGACAATGTATGAAAATACAAGTGTGAAGTGTAGGATCAAAGCATTTGACTCAAACTTTGAAAATGTGGTTGTTGAAAATTTGATTACTCCAGTGCCTGTGCCCATCAACAAAGCAATTTTGCGAACAAACGATATAATTTCAATGCAATTTAGTTGCGATTACACAAAAGTTATCAATAAATATTAGTAAAAGTTGCTTTACATTGAATCCAATTTGTAAATACCGCCATAAAAAATCACTGGAATGTAGGGATTTTTGTTCTTTCCAGTCATATTTTGATGCGAAGTTAGCCTATTAAAACAAAAAACTCGAAGTTACGAGTAATTTTAAATTATGTACACCTCTGATTGCACGAAAAAACATAATTTTACGTAATCATGCCACTCAGTCATGTAATTTAATTAAATCTAAATTTTTTAAACTGCCTCCCGGGCCAGTGCCAACTTCATTCGTGTAGCCACTCAAGCAATGTCATTTACCTCAGTATGGCTTTATTAAAAAACGCTTCATTTGTGTAATATTTCCTTAAAAACACAAGCGAAACCCTTCAGTGGACCTTCAGAATCATAATTCACAGGTAAGGCCCAAATCCCCTTGTCCTCTGTTGCTTTTCCAGGTAAATAACCCAAAGTATCTCTCGATTTATTTTTACGTTTTCTTTGCAAACTTTACTTTTATTTTCGAAAAATTGTTTAATTTTCTGCCTTTTGCAATACAATTGTTGCAAATGATCCGATTTTTAATTGTTTTGTTAAAATTATGATCATAATCGATCATGGAAGGTCATCTTGTGTTGTGCTTGTGGCGCGAAATTTAAACAGCGAACTGTACGGTAAGTTACTCCAAAACCCACATGAAAGGTGACGACACTGCAATTGTTATTGATGTGATCATTTTCTTTTACAGAGAAGTGATTTAGTTAAGAAGTGTTTAGTGAATTGTGATATGGAACCGATCGCTCCGGGCACGGAAGATGACCCACCCGTTAATTTTTCAGCATCGACTAAACAGGTAAAAAGTAGTAACACTGATTGTTGTTTATTAATATTTGACTATTTTCGAGTAATCCAGGTAAGTATTATCATACTCGCGCACAGATTGGAATAGTTATTTCCAATTATTTTTTTATTTTTCTTTCAATTTGCGGCTTTGTGGGTGATTGTGGTTGTTCTGTCGATTTATTTCTCTCACAAATTGTGGCATTTCGCCACAATTTTATAGTGCGTGGAATGTGCCAAAATGTTCTCCATAACATTTCTTTTAATTTTTTCAACAAAACTTTGTTGAAAATGTAAAGAAGTCAACAGAACCGGGAATTATACCTAAATCTTATTACAATAAAGTACTGCTTTCTCTGTCAGAGTCTTTATTAATGCCCACTGAACTGTTATTTTGTGTTATTAACTCTTGAAATTTTCAGGAAAAGGAGCGAGAGCGATTACTGAACCTCAAAACAGTATTACCGAATGGAAAATATGGAAACGTTTTTGAATTCAAATACATCAACGGGACGGAACATTGGTACTGCAATGCCTGCGCTTGTCCCGTCATGGGCTGGGTCTTCCACCACGAGACCGGAAAACGACATTCTTTGGCTTTGGGGAACCTGAACCAGGACAGATATCCAACATTGACCGAAGTTGACGATTCTCCTACCATTCAAATAGCTCCAGGGGAACCGGTTCCTCCAGGATTCGAGGGACAAATCGAAAAAATCGCTTTAATTCAAGTAAATAACACAATAATAAAGTTAAAACAAAAAAAAAACGTTTTTTTTAGGAAAGATTGGACGTTTTTAATGTTGGACCATTGGTAGCACTGGAATATCTTCTAGAACTAAGAGACTATGACTCCACGAAGGAGCCTACTTATTTGTGCATCCTCTGCGACAAGAAAGGGGACCCAAGAACTGTCTTAACTCATCTAGCGAGTTACAAACACATCCTTCAGGTAATACAAAGTCAAGTGTGAATCAAGTCTTACCATTTTATTTCAGTACCTCCAGAAACACTTCCCGACTTGTTACCGTGCGCTGGCTCCTTACATGACGAAGCAGTACAAAAGAAACTGGCAGATCGCTCTTCACGAAGTCGCTGAAGCTATTGAAAAGAAATTCGGGCGCTTGAAACCGTTGCCAGTTGATGCAGACAAGTACGAAAAGGATCCTGTTCATTACCTGGAATTGATCGCTAAAGGTCGCCACTTTTCTGAACTATCCGGGTACACCTTTGAAGAGTTGGTTAACAAAGATGAGCTAACTAAAATTCATGAAGGTAATGAGAGGTTCTTAGACCAACAAAAACTCATTGTTGTTTCAGATGAAGTCAACGATAAATACGGTTATAATAAAGCGAACTTGCCGCAGACTTCTCAGCGGAAGAAGAGTCCGTCGCCTCCAGTGGTGGCGAATCCTATTAAGAAGATACGGATCGCTGGTTCCGCCGCTGTTAATGCTGCCGGAAGTAATAGAAGGAGGTCGTTGTCGAGCGTTTCCAGTATTACAAGCAGCGATTTGAGCGATTATGATGAAGCAAAAGAGAAGAAGTCGAAAAGGGTCCGGTCGAAGTCTCCCTACAGGAACAGAAGCAGAAGTCCCTACAGCCGACGGTACAACTTTTAGAGTAGTTTCACTGACATAACTAAATTTCAATGTTTAGTAGGTATGAGAGAAGATCTCCACCGCGCAAAGAGCCGTACTACCGGAGAAACGACCGCGATTTTGATCGCGATCGCGACCGCAATTTGATGCCGTGGGAGAAATCGAACTACCGCCGTCCCAAAGCCGACATTCCGTCTGATAGCCGCTCAAAAAACAAAACAGACAAATTGGACGAGTATAAAAAGTTATGCAAAGCGATCGATAATGACATGGAGCGCGTTCTAAAAAACCACAAGAAGAACCCTGAGAAACATCCCCAGTATAACGACGAATGGAAGAAGTTCTGGAACAAGCGATATAAAGAACTGCAAGCTGAGGCGAAAGACGTGTCCACGCACGACTTTAAGCCGGAATGGATCGACTTTTGGAATAAGCGAATGATTGAGTTGCATCAAGATGAGGTGAAGATTAAAAAAGACGCTTTGAGGAAGCGATTGGGGTTGCCGGAAGAACCAGCGCCCATTTGTTTCAAAATAATGGGGAAGAAGAAGTACGAGCCTCATAGAGGGAGTCCGGTGGGGAATAAACCGATTCCGCCGTCGGCGATGCCTGATCACGATCCCGAAGTCATCATTATTGATGATAGGGATGATGAAAGTAAAGGGTCGATGTCGAGGAGGTCACATAGTCCGTGGGAAGATGAACCTATGGTCAGAAACACAAGAGAAAAGAGTAGAGATAAGAGCAAGAGTAAAGATCGAGATCGCAGTAGAGACCGCGATAGAAGTCGGGATAGATTAGAGAGGACGTCACGTGAAAGAAATCGCAGTCCGAGAAGAGATCGATATAGTAGAAGTCCCCACGATCGTCTGGATAGAAGCCCGCGGGAAATGCGACTAGACCGATCATCCAGAGACAGAAGTTGGGAACGAGACTACAAACTCAAAGAGTACAGACGCGAACGGATTAGAATAGTCAGCGAGCTCCCGTGGGAACGTGAAAAATACAGGGACAAATACAGAAACGATATCTACTATAAACCGCCGGCGATAATGCGCGACGTGACCAGAGAACCTGTGTTAAGTCCACCACCTTCCGCTCCAGTAATTGAAGAAGAAGACGACGGAGAAATCAACGTAGTTGCAGTTTTAAGACTTCTCACCGCTCTCGAGGAAAAATTGGGTTCGCTGGGTCCGAAAGTAATCGATTTGTTAGCCCAAGCCCTCGCTATGGAGAAGAACGAAGCCAACAGTTCGGAAAAATTACTCGATAACGAGATCAACTGCGTCATGTTCGAAACAGTTAAAGAAAAACTGAAAGGGCAACTTCTAGCGGGCCTCGTTGAGCCCATC
Source organism: Gnatocerus cornutus (assembly GCA_029298725.1). Lineage (NCBI taxonomy): Eukaryota > Metazoa > Arthropoda > Insecta > Coleoptera > Tenebrionidae > Gnatocerus > Gnatocerus cornutus. Next base: position 14,336,348 of record CM055515.1, read on the forward strand.
CAAGAGAAAGCCTTCAAGAACGCCATCAAAAAAACTGCCAGTTTGATCCACGCCGCTGGTGAAAGAAAGAAGGAGAAGGAGAAGCACCAACCGAAAGTTGATCCCGTTAAAGTTCCAGGAGTCGGGACTGTGGACAAAGCGGCAATCGCGCGTCAAATCGCCAACGCTTTAGTTCTTCAAGGTAAAACCGATGTGAGTCAGGCGGAACTAGAGCAACTCATTAATGCTGTCGTGGGGATGGCCGAAGCTTCCAGAAACTCCGATAAACCAATAACCACAGCGAACTTCTTGGAACAGATCACGAAAGCTGGATCCTCCAAGGAGAAATCTCCGCCACCGAAAGAAACGCGATCGATTTCTCTCCTCGAACCTGAAAATAGTAAGAGTCCTGACACCAAACCTGGAAACAAAGACATGGAGGTGTTGTCGGATTCCGATCTTCAGACACTTTTGCAGAACTTCAAGGATTTATCAACTGAAGAACAACACCGGTTGATCAACTATTTGAAGAAACTAGAAGCTAGGGAACCTGATCGGGTTGAAAGGTTACGGAAATTTGTGAATCTGGGAGGTGGACAGAAACAAGACAAACAGGAAGAGAAGAAGACTGGAAGGGAAAGTCCGTTTTCGAACCGAATGGGTAGCGTCAATCCCAGCGTTGAAGAAAATCGCCGGTTCGAAGCGGAACCTGAAGAACCTGTGCTGAAGAAACCAATTTTTGAGTCGAAATTACCGTTGGATTCGGATGAAGAAGACTACACGTTTGAAGATGTGGTAAAAGCAGCGTCGAAGAATGTGAAACAAAAGGAAATGGAGAAGGAGCGGGAGATTGTAGAAGAAAGTATGAAATTTGACGCGAAAAAGGACGAGTTGAATTTAGATGATACTAAAGCAATAATCTCCAATATTATGAGTAATATTAATAGAAATGACTCCACTCATGGAAATTTCTTAGGATTGGGCTTGGGTGGTATATCAGTGAGCTCTGCCGAATTGGCAAAGACTCTGAACAGCATTCCGGTAAATGTCGCAAGTCTGGCTACGATAGTTGGGAGTGTTCAAAGTTTGACCAACAGCAAAGCGAATATAATGGCAAGTACCAACACGACGAAGTCTTTTGATAATGTACCACCAATGGGGGGAGGCAATTTTGGGGGGTACAACGCACCACAGGAGCAAAATCGGCAATTCCAAGGACAGGGTAGTTATCAACCGCGACCTAATGCGTCGTATGGAGTTAATTACCCGCAAAATCCATATCAGAATAGACCGAATGTGACGTATCCGCTTGATAAAACGAAGGTGACGTACCCTAACTATCCTTTGTATGGGCAAAACAACCAACAGACGCAGGCGAATGATCAAAGAAGGGTGAACAACAATCAAGGCTTCAATCAGTTTGGAAATAACGCCAACAGGAATAATCCGTATAATAATCGGTGGTAGACCTTAAGGCTTTTGTTTTCTAAGTGTATTTTTAAGATGTGCGTCATATTATTCATTAAAGCATCAATAATTTTTTGGTAAATTCATCTTCTCCATCGCTTGGGTGTTAATATAAATGAAGACAACATACAGAGATATATATTTATTCCCAAGTATTTAACAAAATGTACAAATGATAAAGAGAGAAGCAGACTGCTCCTAATAAGATGACCATTTGCATATATTTCATGCTGGTACAATACAGAATAATATCCATTTTGGAATTCACGCTGCAACACTCGTATTGTCACTGTTTATAGCCTTTTTTACCACATGCACCTTTCGATTAGATAGACAAATAATGTAACAATGTTTATCGTAAGTAATTGAGAGTTTCTTAAATCCTTCCTCTGAAAATGCAGTTCTGTCAACGTATGACGTTAGATTAATTAATCCCATAATTAGCACGGCTGATTTTTCGTCGTTCTCCAGGTCTCCTGATGAGGCCAAAACCGCTCCTTCTTCATTTAACAAAAGATAACCTGTTTGACCCGGAATACGATCCATTGTTTCTCCTAGTAATAAAAAACGCAATTTTTGTGGTTTTTATTGGCACAGGAACTCACCCCTTTACTTTGACCGTGTTGGAACGATTTTCATGTTCAATTCAGCTGACTTTGTTTTGCTCGTGTGACGTATGACGGCTGTCAAATTATTTATGAACTTTGGTAAGAATCTCAGCTGAATTGGTTAGTCAAGTGTCAAACCAAAATTAGCCCCCTAGTGAGAGAATCTGTGAACTAAGAACTTTGGCATTATTGCTAGGTGGCTATCATCAAAAAATGTAAACAAAAGTAAAAGTTTCTTTCAAAAAGTGCGGAATGTGGCGCCGTCTTTGATAAAGACATAGCTTTCGAAGAAATTCCAACTTGTAAAAGGACTAATGTGAGACCTCAAATCAAAGTTTGACTGTAACTAGTATAAAAGACACATGTATTGTTGGTTGCCTATCTCACCTGTCTAGTAACTCTAGTAAGCAATTTTTGAAATGAATTAAATAATAACGGGAACGTGCAATCAAAAAATAGCTGCAGATTCTTGTTTCTGAGGTCCAAATTGGTAAAAAAAAACAATTTTTTTCGTGATTTAGTTGGAATCCACCTCTAAAAGTTTCTTGATATAAGAAAATGCAGCATTACAGATCAACACCAAATTCTGCACACTGCATCACTTGGTATTCTTGCATCCATTTCTGATCTCAGTTCTTCGCTAACTGTAAGATTTTCCGAGAAAATTCAAATTGAAAATGTCGAACAAACGGAAGCTGTCAAAATAACCAAGTGAAGACATACGTTAAGATACCTGTCCTATGTTTAGACACAATAATTTTAAATAATTAATATAATGGTAACCAAGTCGTGAATGTTAAATCATAGTTGAAATTCTTTCTCCTGAGGTCCAAATTGACAAAAAAAAAGTAATTTTTGTTTTTATTTTCGCCGAAAAATGCAAGTCGAATAAAAGTTTTAAAAATTTATTAAAAATTAACAGAGGATCGGATCAAAAAAACGGCACCAGATTCTTGTTTCTGATGTCCGAATTGATGGAAAAAGTCAGTTTTAAAAAGATTTTATTTTTTGTCAAAATCGCCAAAAATCCATGAATTTACCCCTTTGGACTTTTTTTGGCGAAAAACACGAAAGTTTTCAGATCGACACGAAACTTTGCACAGGGCATAATTTGACATTTTTACATCCATTTCTGGTCTTCGTTTCTCGCTATCTGTGAGATTTTTTGAGAAAATGCAAATTAAAAATTTTTAAAATTCAATTTCCCGCGTCGAGCAATATGTCAACGCAGCATAGAAGCTAGGACATGCGTCAACAGATCTGTCCTATATTTAGTCATTTTTACTATAATATAAAATAATAATTAAGCTGTGAAACTCAAATCAGAGTCCAGATTCGTTTTTCTGAGGTTAAAACTAACAAGTTAAGCAGTTTATTGTATTTATTTACACCAAAAAATGCGGTTTAAAAATGACAGCACAACATGTGTATATTTGGTTGCCTACACACAAAGCAAATTTTATTATTAAATAAAATCATTATTAGGTTTAAATCTAACTTTAGAGTACAGAATCTTGTTCCTGATGTCCAAATTAATGAAAAAAATTGTTTTCGAAAGTTTTTAGGCTTTGATTACACTTCAAAATTTATGTACATAACCTTTTGATTTTTTTCGAGCAAACAGATTAAAAACCTCAGATCAACACAAAACTGTCCACACAGCTTCGCTTGGCTCTCCTGAACCCATTTCTGGTCTCAGTTCCTCGCTACCTGTAAGATTTTTCGAGAAAATTCTAATTGAAATTCGTACAAGAAATGTGCGTGCTGCTAATCTAAGACATACGGCGAAAACCTAACTTCAGACCTAATGTTTAAACAAATATGAATTAAGTAACAACCAACGCGTAAATCTCAAATCAGAGTTCAGATTCGTTTTTCTGAGGTTCAAATTCATAAGTAAAGTATCTTTCTGCTTTTATTTAGACCAAAAATCGTAATGTCAAATAAAAATTTTAAAAATTAATTAAAAATAAACCGAGCGTCGGATCAAAAAAACGCCACCAGATTCTTGTTTCTGAGGTCCGAATTGATGGAAAAAATCGGTTTTAAAAAGATTTTATTTTTTGTCAAAATCGCCAAAAATCCATGAATTAACCCCTTTGAACTTTTTTTGGCGAAAAACACGAAAGTTTTCAGATCGACACGAAACTTTGCACAGAGCATTATTTGACATTTCTGCATCCATTTCTGGTCTCAGTTTCTCGCTAGCTGTGAGATTTTTTGAGAAAATACAAATTAAAAATGTCGAAATTTAATTTCCCGGCGTGGAGCAAAATTTCAACCAGTGCACCAAGTTAGGACACACGGTGCCAACCACGCGCGACCTAACTTCAGACCTAATGTTCAAAAAAATACTAATTTAATAACAACCACCGCCTGAATCTTAAATCAAAATTCAGATTCTTTCTCTTGAGGTCTAAATTGATGTAGAAGGTATTTTTCTGCTTCGCAGTGAGAGGTCCAAAACTGAAGTTTCACTTCTAATTTCGCTTTGTTGCAGATCGAAACCCGCGGTGGTTCCCGTGCAGAAAGGCGTTAATATTTGGATAATCGTCGGATCAGTGATCGCAGGTCTTTTCCTGTTAGTTTTAGTGATACATTAGTGACTTTCTTTTCTTAAAGTTTATGTTATTTTTGTTCAACCAATCAGACGCGAGTATTTTCGACGTGAGGTGGTGTGAAAATTGAAACAAGAGAAAAATTCTAAATTCAAATTGAAATTTAGCAACAAAACCCAAATGACTACTTTTTCCGACAACAAAAAAGTTGATAATAATTATTGATATCTTGGATTCAAAAATAAAACACGATTTGATAATTAGCGATATAATTGTATAACAAAAAAGAAAGGTTGTGACTCTACTTACTGTAAAATATCGATCACAATCTATTAACAAAATAAAATATACGAGAAATGATTAATGTGAGATTCATTTGATGAATTATTCTAGTTATATTAAACACTAAATACAACTTTGAGGCTACCCGTTTAAAATCGACCAATGATATTCAGCGATCAGTTTTTGCATTATGCTATTGGCCGTTCAGCGGGTACCTCCTACATTACACAATGACATTTTAAAGTGACGTCCCAAAAATAAAAAGAACCACTGGGTTGATGTAAAAAAACTTAATACTGGAAATAAAAAGCACCGGATCGACATGTCGCGGCACATGCAACGTCAGGGAATGTCCCAGCAATATCACAGATTTTTTAAGCAGCAAATTCTGCTGATTCTAATGACGCGAAATAAAAAAAAATCACAACAATAAAATCATTTGGGACAACATAGCAACAAGATTGGCAGCATTTTTTCGTTTCGTTCAGTGACTAGATTTCAACACATGCTCAAGAACTTCTCGATGATTTCTTTGAGTGGCAAGATTTCCTCCACATGAACCGCGGGTTTAGTTTGCGCCCTAAGAATGCTCCAGTCGCGCATTTTCAATGTGTATAAAATCACGTTGGACTGATCACAGAGCTTTGAATAAACGTTAATTAAGCCACGATAATCATACTCAAAACCTGAATAAGTTTCACCAAATAAATTCATATTAATCTCCATTGAACGCATGTAGAGCTTCTCGGCGTCGTGGTGCCGTTTCATGTGGTAATTGTACAACGACGCCAGATGCCCGATACTTAATCCAACTTCATAGTCGGCGCTCCCCAGGAGTTCTTCTTTGATGGCGATGGCCTTCAGATGCATGGCTTCTGCTTGCTCAAACTGGCGCATGCTCTGGTAGAGCCGCCCTAAATTCCCGTAATGTTTAGCCGTCTGAACGTTTTTCTCCCCAAAGGCTTTACGAGACAGAGTTAGCGCAGTTTGATGCAGTTCTTCAGCTTCCATGAGATACTTTTCCTGCAAATGAGAATTGTTTCCTTCACGCATATCTAAAGCGATTTCTTCGAGGATGAGAGCTTTGACGCGTTTCGCAGACGCCAACATTAAATGGTTACTGGGCAAAATTCGCTCCATTAATCGAATTGAGCGATCGGCGTTTTCTCTACAAAACAGATAATAGAATAAAATTATATTATTAAGTAAACAAACCGAGCCGAATAGAATCTTCCAGAACTGTATTCGTTTACATACAATGCGTACGCCATGTCCTCATGCGCCAAGGCAAGATGAATGTTGTTCTTTTCGAAGACATCCATGCGGATTTGGAGAGATCTTTCGTAGACTTTCACGCTTTCTTGAATCGAGTCAAAGTTGAGTAAATAAAATCCGTAATCGAGGAGAGTGTCGGAGAAATGAGGATGGCCGTCAATTTCGTAGATTTCTGAAGCCAAGTTAACGGCCTGGCGGATAAGCAGACCGGCTTGGTTGAAGCGGCGCTTCACCACACACGCTCTGGAGGCTTGTCTTAGGACTTCTATTATAATCCTGAAAAAGTATTTTCGAATTTGTTATTAAGAGGTGGATAAAATTTTGTATTAGATTCCGGACGATTACTTGACAAATCCAGGAAAATGGAAATTAACACTATCTAAAGTACCACGAAATCCGTTAATACAGCAAAATAACTGCTGCTTTTATATAAAACAGAGTGTACGATATTGGGCGATAAAAATTATCGCAATAATCGCAGAAAATTGACACCTTTAAACTCGACAATTAATGGGAAAACATTTTAAAGAGCTTAATGAATTAATTACCGAGCGACTATTAAAAGTAATTCCATTGATTGATAACAAAACTAATTGAAGTAAAAGCGCGTACGAAAGTAATTTGGGTTGCAGGACCGAAGCTGAGAACTCAGCCGCCAATTCGCATGTACTCATTATTGCTACTTTTAGGCCTTTTTTGAAAATGTATAAACCGTTAAAATAATTCCATCCGTTTAAATAAACCGGACAATGCTTCATTTAACTGATAACCCATTCTTAACGACTCAGATAACAAATTTTGTTTTAATTTATACAACCATAAGCATTTATACTTATAAAAACAAATACCAAATGAGTGTATTGTGCATTTGCAACACCAAAACAATAAAAATTGCAGTTTACCTATGTGGAAGCTTGTCATGGAGTAGCATGAGGGCCTTCTTGGACCATGAGAACGCCTAAAAACGAACAGTCAAAATGAAATCGTACTTATTAAAAAAGTACCTCATCATATTCGCTACGGTGGAAGTAGAGAGTGGAGAAATTAGCATACAATCCAGCTAAATTAGGGGAAGCGTTCAGTTCCTCTAACCTTTTGATGACTTGCAAAGCTGAATTAAAAGTATTTTCCGCCGCTTTAAATTCGCAATAAATCGTCTCTGCATAAATTCGCCTGAAACACAATAATAATTGATATTCCACAAATAATAAGACAGTACTTGTGGTAGCATTCTAGACATTTCCTAAGAATTTTCGCCGTTTCCTCTTGTTTCTTACACAGTTCCTCTGTTATCGTCAAAATCTTAATACAATACTCGTACCAGCCCCCTTCATTAAAGAAGCCCCCAACTTGTATCCCTATATTAATAGCTTTTAGTGCATCTCTGTGTACATATTTCGAGAAATCCTGTATCAGTTCGTCAGGGACGTTAGAGCCGTGATTAATCAAGCCTTGAAAGCTTTTCAGTAGCTTAACACGTTTGTGTTTGATTGTTAGCATTCGAATGAAAACTTCAAGCTCACTGAATTCAACAGCGAGAAGGCACGACCGTTTCTCGAGGAACATCTGCAGTTATCGGGTTATTATTGGGAGAGTTGATAAAGCACATACTTACTGTGTAATAAAAATCAAAAAGGACATTGTCAGGCAAAGATCTAAACTCTTTTTTGCAAAATTTGCACACTGTAACGCAATCTTTGACAGCCACTTTGACGCACATGTCGTACAGGGAAAGAGGGCTCTTCATCTTCCACTTTCAATTTTACACGACCACAAACTATAACACACCAATTTTAATTAGCTAATCGGAACATTAATGAGCAGCTGATAAATAACACCACACAACATTAGCCAGCTGAGAATACAAACAAGGAAGGGGTCTGCTTTACCGACATTCTAACCAAACGCCATCTAGGGGAATCAATAATCCGGTCGTTCACTTCTTATTATTCGATTTATTAAATTACAAATTGTACAATAACATATTAATTATATTTTTACAGCGGTATAAACAGTGGTGACCTTTATACATAGTTATCGCAATACAAGACTAACTTACTGATACTCTTTTTGGTTGTGATTAGATCTGTTGGGCACTGGAGAAATCATAAGAAGCACTTTGTGAAGTGCGTGGAACGTTTCTATCGATATCTTCATAGCTAGACTGTTGCTGGTTGCCTGCAAACAATCCTGACAGACTCCCTATAAGCAAAAGTCACTATTTTTCTATTTATAGTGTCATTACCATTTGAGCCTGTCCTATCCTCAAGATTCTTTATCAAAATTACAGTACTAAAAGGCCGAATTATCAAGTGCAAGATGCACATGGCTGCTGAGAACTTCTCCCTGGCTCTGCTATCTACAAGCAACCACAATTATATTTAATTTCACTTATTTGCCAACGCACCAGTGTCAGGGAAGCCCATTACAAGCAATAAGATATCTAGAAATATTGATACTCCATTGACCACAATGGCCTGCAATTGAAACTTAATACACTAGAGACATTAAAATTGATTTTTACCAATTGTAGAGGCTCTTCACTCTCTGGTTGGTAGATACTCCAGACAAGAAACAAAATTAAGAAGAAGTTGTAAAATAAAAACGCTGAAGAGCTCCAAAAGCCCATTGAACTTAGAGCGATAAAAATAAAGTGAGCTAAAAAGATCACCTGAAAATCCAATTAAATTCGATTGATTTTACGTGCAAAACTCATTAATACAGACCTTGAGATTAAAACTCCGTATCGGCGGTAAACTCGGCATTTTCCTTATTTAATTACGCCTAAATCTAATTACAAACAAAATAAAACATTACTCATTACTTGTCACTTTGACATTTATTGTTGTCAAAAGTGACGTCTTGTCGTACCAACATTGCGCAACGGAATGACCTGTTATTTTGAGGTTAAGTTAGTTTCCAGTTTAAAGTTTTTTTTATTAACAATTCAACAACAATAAGTACATCTTATTATTAGAAAGAACATTTCTCTAAGATTTCTTTTCCAGGGAAACTGATCTGGGTCCCCGATCGCGTCACGCTATCAGAAGCGATAGTACATGCATTTTCCAGAATTGTTTTCATTGGAAGTTTGGAGTTTGTGGCTAAAAGAAAGGCCAAAGCACCGATAAATGCGTCTCCAGCTCCCGTGGAATCAACGCACTGGACTGAAGGACATGTAAGATGTAAACATTGGTTATCTTTTACATATAAGGCCCCCTGAGCCCCCAAAGTTAGCACAACGCTGTTGCAACCTTTTGATATTAGAGCCCTAGCGGCAGTTTCCCCTTCTCTACAACACAGCAATTAATTTCACCCTTTTTATGCAGCTAAAACTGTACTGTTTGTTAGTAACTCTAAGGCCTGTAAAGACTTGAGCCTCAGTTTCATTCACACAGAAGATGGTTGGTAGTGTTAGTAGCAGCGGGTCATATTCACTTAAAGCAGGCGCCCCGTTTAAAATCGAAATCTAAAATTCGCGTTATAAAACTGAGATTATTAGAAAGAAGCTCTTACTCCTTTACTCAGTTGTAACGTTTTTATTGCAACATCTACAGAAGTCTCCAGTTGTAAAACCACAACAGCCGCGGAACTAATGTCGTGTTGAGCTTTCTCAACGTCTTGAACGCTCAACTGCGTGTTGGAACCCGCCACTATAACGATCTGGTTGTCACCACTTTCAGAAACTGTAATCTGTGCAATTCCAGTGGAGAAATTCGCCGTTTTCTGAACGTACTTAGTTTCAACTTTTTGCTCCTTTAAATTCGTTGTGTACTTGTCGCCCCATAAGTCTTCACCAACCTGAAGGAGTAAAACGTGAAAGTTTGCCTTGAATAGGGGAAAAGCGTACTCTAGCCACTAGGGTGGTTTTACCCCCAAGTTTGGCAGCAGCGACACATTGGTTAGCCCCCTTACCCCCGAAATTAGTTACAAACTGAGTCCCGTGTATGGTTTCACCCCGTTGTGGTAGCCGAGGGGCGTAACTGGAAAAGGGAGTCATTCTAGCAGAGAGAAAAGAGATATTTACCTAACAAAATCAATCATGCAAGAGCCCACAACCACAATATCTTGGGACGTCATTTCGTCTTGTTGTTATCACCGTGTTATCTAAAATGACCTTACAAACAGTTACGGGTTTAAGTGGATTTCGCTGTTACAACATGGAACAAATTGACTTAACCTCAAAACGAAGCGAGGATGAAACTTCATAAAAATGGTTTACATTTTGATTGTGGGTGTCGTGCGGCGCCCCCATTGTGCCCACAAGTGCGCTCGTAATTAGTAAATAAACATTTTTGCATTTTTTTGCATAAAAATAAGAGAGCGCCCTCTGTCAACTGTCAACTTGTTGCGTTCTGTCAATGTCAGCACTCTAACCTCAAAGTTTATTTATTTTCTTTCAGAAAATGAGTCATGGCTAGAATTCTAAATCCAGTTTTGATAGTGGTTTTGGTGTCTCTTCTTAAGTCGTTTTCGGATAGCGCATGTATCAAAGAAACTCCGTGCCTTTGTCAGATTGATGAGTACAAGAAAATCGACTTGACGCCGTTGTCAAAGACTCTAAATTTGGAATTCTTGGAAGATGAAGATTCACACGGAAATAGTTATTTCTTTCACGGTTGTGAAGATGGGACGTTTAACGCGACTGCTCATCACTTTAATAACGTGAATGGGACAAAAACGGAGTTTTTAGGCTCTGTAATAATTTGGGGGAAGTCCCCTTTTCAATGGTTTAATATGTTGTTTTGTAGTTCATACGTGTGAATACGAGTGATCTTTATAATAACGGGAGCAACATTACTCATGGGGTTTTAGAAGGAAAAAGTTCTGATATTAAATTTACATCTGAGAAAGATTCTTACCACTTGGTTTACAGCCAAGGGGGCAAGTAAGTCATTGATTTTTTTATCTTACAATACAATAAAACCTTTCTTTTAGTGTAATTGTAAGATTTGATTTAATTTGTGCAAATTATGACACATCATACATTAAGCTTATTTCAAATGTTGGTTCTAATGTAAGTATGAAATTCTATATGACTACAGCTGTAATTTTACTTTGCAGCCTGTTCTAACTTTCAATTCTCCACTAGCGTGTGTTGTAACCGACCATCCAGGTCTCAGCACTGGATCTGTCTTCTTACTAATTTTCTTTATAACTCTGGGAATTTATCTTGTTGGGGGTTGCTTAATCATGTACTTCATGCGAGGCGCTAGAGGCTTGGAAATGATTCCTAATATAGATTTCTGGAGGAGCTTACCAGGCCTCATGAGGGTAAGACGCGGGTAAAAAAAAACTTCACTACAGAGTGTGGTTTCAGGATGGCGTGATTTTCCTCTTCAGTGGATGCAACGCGAGTTCTATTACAACTCCAGAAACGTATGATAGGATTTAATTTGTTTAGGTGTTTTCTGACTGAATTTCGTTTTGTTTGTATAAATTTTTAAAATAAAGCTACTTTAGGTACTTTTTCAGTTGTTTTTACCTTGAAACCCACTTCCTAGAAAAACCTCTTTTTAGAATGGAAAAAGGAAGAGCGCCGTCCTTGAATACTCTTAATACACAACAGTTGACATTTTCTATTTGCATATGATAAACAAAGACCTTGAAACAAGTCATGAACACGATTTAGTTAAAACAGTAAACGTGAATACTCTGACTTGGTTACTCAAATTTTTTAATCTTTCGATTGTTGCAGAGATAACAGTCAATCGGCCGAGGTCATGCACTTGAAACAAATGATTTTCAATTCCGATAAGTCACTGTGTTGCTAGTCATCAACATGGCTCTTCGAAAAATTCTGCGGCGATTTAGCCATGGTAAAATCAAAATGCACATTTCCACACATTAATCGTTACGCAATTGCAGTTCCACACGCTCGCAGCTTCAGCTTGCACAAGCTCTCTGACGAACACCTCATGTTGCAGAAGACATGTCGCGATTTTGCAGAGTCGGAGTTAAAACCCATCGCTGCTGAACTCGACAGGGAACACAAGTTTCCCGGTGAACAAGTAATAATAAAAAGTTGAAGCACCAGTAATTTCGTGGTACTTTCCAGATCCAGAAACTGGGACAATTGGGACTCTTATCAATAAATGTGTCCCAAAAGTACGATGGTTGTGGACACGACACGTTAGCTGTAGCCGTGGCCGTTGAGGAAATCTCCAGGGGGTGTGGAGGCACCGGATCTGTGGTCGCCATCCACAACTGTCTTTATAACAGTCTGTTGAATCGTTTGGGCACGGAGGAACAAAAAGAGAGATTTTTAAGACCGTTTGTGAAGACCTCGTTGGGGTGCTTTGCGCTGAGCGAGCCAGGTGCTTCTTCGCACATCTCCCCCATTGTCTATCTTCTGTTTTATAGATGCCGGAAGTGACGTTAGCGCAATATCTACCACTGCCGTTCCAGATGGGGATTGTTACATCCTCAACGGAACCAAATCCTGGGTGACTAATGGTCCCGTGGGAAAAAACGCTGTTGTGTTTGCAACAGTCAACAAACGCTTGAAACACAAAGGGATAACTGCATTTATTGTACCTTTACCATCAGAAGGGGTGGCACTGGGGAAAAAAGACAAGAAGTTGGGGATTCGAGCGTCACCCGTCTGCAATCTCATACTAGAAAACGTGAGAATTCCACGGAACAACATTATAGGTACTATTACTTCCATCGTAACCAATCTTAAGTGTGTTTAAAGGTAAAGAAGGTGATGGCTTCGTAATAGCAATGTCCCAACTAGACTACGCAAGAGTGGGCATAGGAGCCCAAGCCCTCGGTATAGCTCGAGCAGCTCTAGAACTCTCCGTTTCGTACTCAAGTCAGCGAAAGTCGTTCGGACAACCCATCAATCACTTCCAAGCAGTCAAAGTAAGTTTTTTTTTTATAGTATCACGACTATGACTTTCAAATTTTAGTTGCGATTGGCGGAAATGGCGTTGAGATTAGAATCCGCGCGTTTGTTAGTCTGGAGAGCTGCAGTTCTTTGTGACGAGCCTCAAAGATCAACCAAAGAATCGTCGATGGCGAAATTGGCAGCAAGTGAAGCAGCAACGTTTATTACCCACAGTGCTATACAGATTTTGGGGGCTATGGGGTTTGTTGACGAAATGCCGGCAGAGCGGCACTATAGGGATGCTCGGATTACCGAGATTTACGCGGGGGTGAATGATATTCAGAGGCTTGTGGTGGGGGAGGCGGTCATTAAAGAGTACCAATAAAGAAGAGTGGTGGTACTGCCATGGATCTTTATTTTTATATCTATTTTAAATGAAGGAAAAACTGTGATAGAGGGTGAACTGAATATATTCGTTACGTCCTGCGTGCTAGTTTTAGTTGCGACCACAATTCTTATCATCTACGGTTCGTTCAAAGCTTGCGAAGAATTCAAATCGTCAATATTCTTGTGATAGATGACCACATCTTGGAACTGTGCGTTCGGTACTTTGAACTCAGAACTGACAATATTTCTATCGAACGGAAACCCGAAAGCATAATTATCGTAGTAGTTCATTCCAGTACCCACACGAAGGAAATAATAATTCTGTGCTACCTCCGGACGTCCAGGTGCAAGGAACTTATTGATGATGGCATAAACCTGGAAGACTTGCCCGTCACGTTTCCCTTTAGGCAACAAAAGTCTGTTCGGAAAACCATAGAAAGCCTCACTTGAATCAAGACTTAACTCTTCAGTGTTACCAATGGCACCCACAATCTTTTGGTACAAATCCTTGTAAGTCGTACGATCAGGGACGTACCAATAGAATTCCCTCGAGTTTCGTTCAATTACATTCTCTCCAGCCTTCAGTTTGTATCTGAATGTATCCAATTCGACGAAATTGACTCTATTTTCGTTAATATCGATAGTACGTCCGAATTCGTCGTATTTCGGCCCCAAATACAAACGTACAATGGCGTCATTTTCTTTCTCCGAGTTCACGTTGATCCTAAAAGTGAACGGCTTGTGGTTGAGACGCTGTTGCCGAACTTTAACCCTGAACGACCCCTTCGTCTGGTCAGGCGAATTGAACACTGCGTTCGTAACATCAGAATCGAAGGAATCAAAGTATGTAAACAAGCGATCAAACTCAATCTTCTCGATCTTCACACCAGGGAAAGACAGCTCGTTGTAAGTATACGGCGGCAGCGAAAATTTATAGTATTGGAAGTACAAAACCAGTCTTTTGTACAGTTGGTAGAAAGCAGGGTCCCTCTGCGCTGTCTCAAAGTGCTCGAGAGCTGACGGTACCACCTTGTATTTGCTCAAGGGTTGGTACGAATACCCCAAGAGATGCCGCGCGTAAATCTGCCAGGGTCCATACAGGCGAGGGTGGACCGAATCGGGGTTGGATTCAATCAAATTTCCGAGAAAATCAGTTTGGTCTGATGCGTACAAATCGATTTCTTTTCCGCTTTTCTGGAAATAGAAATTTCAGGGTGCGTTTTTCGGTGGAAAACTTACCGTTTTCATGTAACCATAGTCGATGGTGTCGCGGATCCGGCGCTCAAAATCTTGTACTCTTGTATAAGCGTAGCCGTAGCGACTCTTGAAAGTCCAAGACTGGTCGTAGTTGTAGAACGTCTCCGTTAAACGCGCGAAGTTTGGACGGGTGGGAAAACCCAGACCGTTGGGGTACCTAAGTGATGAGTAGTACCCGTTCTTGAATGGTTCCTCCCAGTTGAAAAACTCGATCTCCCCAAAGTCGTTGGATAGGCGCTCCAAGTAGTACCGCGCCAGGAGTTGTTGGTACAAGTAGTAGTACTGTTCTCCACGTCTGTCATTCTTCAATCCGAATTCAGTACCGTCCATCCAGAACGGGTAGTACACGTTACAGTAGTAGTAGAACGAATTGAGACCGATGTCTTCCAAATAGTACGACAATGATTGTTCCTTGTTCAGATTCAAGTAGTACCCAGAATAGTTCGAGTAGATCGTGTATGTCTTACTACCGGTACTATACTGCTGTTTGTAACGCTGCGCCTTCTCTATATCCTCCCCATTGTAGAAATAGTACGGATAAATCTCATAAATCGGCGGTAGAATAAACGTAAACGTATCTTCACGATGCACCAACGCTGTTGAAAATGCGTACAAGAACAAACCTTCGTTTACGTTATTCCGCGCCCAAAGCGCAGTCTTGTACAACGTATCAAAGTCTCGAGCATAGTAGAAAAGCTTGAAGAGACTAACAGCTTGCTGCAGATGCGCGTCATAGAACACCGAAAAAATTTCACCTCTCGGTAACAATCCCTGTTTGTACAAAGACACGAACTTCTTCACCGCTGTTGAATTAACGTACGCGTCCACGTTTTGTTCAATTGAGAACGACTGGGCTACTTTTTGGTGCTCTTCGTCATAGTCGGGCTGATTAACAAATTCGAAGAGGTGCAAAAGGTCGCGTTGTCGTTCCAGGAAGAGTTTATCAGCTACACAATAAGGTTACGTAAGAAAAAGACGTCGAGGAGTACTTACAAACTTTGAATTTGCGTTGACCAGCACCGTATTCTTCCAACGAGAGGACTGCGCCAACGAGACACATTACCAGTAGAACTGCCTTCATGTTGAGGGTGTGGATCCTGTAGCGCTTCTTGCTTTTATAAGGAAGAGTTTGGTGAACCGTTAGAACCTGATAGCCTCTCTTATCTTGTTTATTACCGTATATGGGGATCGATGTATTTTTAAAGACACATTAAAGTGTGACGGGAAAAAATTTCCTATAATTAATTTACTTTTATTAAATTAAAGTTATATACAAAAGTCAGTTATTAAACACATTGAGATTAACAAGTTTCGGGAAAACTAGCGTTCTAAACACGCTGCTTGGATGCACGGGCTTGAATTTCGGCAAATGTGCGACTTTGTCTCGAATGTCAGACCTCGCCAAATCACCTCTTAGACTCAACAATCGTAAAAGATGGTCCTCGGCAATATCGGGATATTTTTCAACAATTCTATGGAGTTCAAACGATAACATATCGTCGTCACTCTTGAGAACCTCCGCTAACAAAATGACTGTTTCAAAAGGATCCTCGCCTTCCAAGCTACACAAAGTATCCATTAGTTTCCCCAGTTGTTTAGCTTCTTTGACTATCTTCGCAGCAGCTTGAACACACTCTTCGTACGTTTTGAAAGTGACCTTTTTAGATAACAAGGCGGTTAAGTAGCGTTTGGATACCAAAGAGCGCGCTTGATGGACTATAAATTTGTAGTTGGGTTCACTCAAACGATTGTAGTCTTGGAAATAATCGTCGAGAGTGGCGCAGATTGTCTCTACAGGGAGCGTGGTGCCCAACCAACGCGCTGTGAAGAGTTCCTCATAGTGTTTATCCAAGTCCAAGAATAATTCTTCGAGTAAGAAGTCGCCGGAGTCGTTCCTCAATTGGACGAAAGTGGTTCGGAGTTTGTTGAAATTTTCACCGAGGGCCGGAGGAGAGCCTGGAGTCCAATACTGTTTCTCTAGCTGCGACCCCAAATCAGCGAGTTGGAGACAATTATTAACAATCATAATCATATATTGAGTGAAATACGGGACTTGTTTCCGGTCCTCGAAGTATTTACTCTTAAACTCAATGACGGCTCTTCGGTAAGACTCTCCATACTTGATGACTTGTTGGATACTGACTATTAAGACATTACAAGTCATTTCAGAACCGATCGTTTTCGAGACTTGTAAGTTCTGATCGATCATTTGGAAGATGATAATTGGAGCAGCGGTCCTGGAGAAGTTATCTGCAGTTGGTTCCACGTTGGACGCCCACTCTTGTTCTTCCGAATTTAGAGTGTTCTTCATCCATTCCATATAATTTTTCTCAATGTTTTTCAAATAGTCGTTTTCTAGAGACTCCATTACCGCTTGTGGCAACAACGGCCCCAAATTCTTCGTGTGCTCAACTAAATCAGGGTGTCCCAATAGTTCATGGTCATGGTAAGTCTTGTTAGCCCACGAAAGAATCGTCACGTACTCATTACCCTCAACACCATTCTGGATAATCTCTTGCAAGTGTCTGGATAAACCGGAGTGGTACATATGGATGTACTTATCAATAATATTGTAACGTGGAGGAAAACAAGGAACACATAAAGTCTTCACCACTCTAAGATCTTCCAGGATTAGTTGTCGAATCAGCTCCAAGTACTGTATAAGCCAGTGTTTGTTGTCTTCTCTTTCATCCACTTGCGTTCCTTCGATTCTGGTAGCTACGGATTTTTCCAAGACTTCAAACGCCATTTCTTTCCACTTCTTGGGACGCCCTGGTGGTAAAAATCCGGTTTGTCTCTGCTGCTTCAGCGTTTCTTGATCTGTTTTTTCTTCCCGTTCAATGATGCGAAGTGCGGTAACAATTACTGTTGGTTCTTTTCTTACCGTGTTAAGAGTCCGCGATAAGATCAGCCTCAACTGTTTTTCTAAGATATTTGAAAGAGTCTCCACGTCCGCGAAATACGCTTTTAGCATCGACTTATCATGCGGCGATTGATTCGGAAGCTTGTGCAATTCGTACAGAAGATCATCTCTGGAGTTCTCTAAATCCCGCAAACATTGATGAGTATGTAAAAGTTTCCCTTCATTGATCCACTGCTTAGTCTTTTCGACGCTCTCAGGGACTGTAAAAATGTGTTTCAGATTCTCCCGAGCCGTCACGTATTGCGAATGTCGCATGTTCTCGTCCCGAACTTGATTGAGTCTGTTGCAAAGTTGTGGCACTTCAGAGAACAACCCAAACATTTTTTTGAGACTTCCATCGATCTCTTTGACTTCTTCCAAGCAACAGTGGAGTTGGTTGAGTCCCACGCGGACCCCATCAAGTTGTTGTTGCATCGCTGACTTCAACAGGGCTTCCACGGAGTTTTTCTTCCGAGTGAGCCGTCTCTTGAATTGCTCCACTTTCTCCAGCTGACCGGGCCGTTGAAACATGTTGATTATGTGCGTCGTGGCTGAGGTTTTAGCCGTAGCTTCCAATTCTCTCATGTTTGATTTAATATCAGCCATTTTGGTGTTGTGGGGTTGTTTTGAACGGGGGCGGTGTTCGAGCTGACGTTTTACATAACCTCAAGTGTCACTTGTCAGTTTGACAGGAGTGTAAACAACGTATTGTTGGTTGCCTACATTGTGCAAATAAGTTCTTGTTGGATTATCTACTTTTTACTGTCGGCTGAAGTGTTTAACCTTCTCCTACTACTGGTTCGTGCTACTTTACTACTCGAAAGCCCCTCCTCTTGACTCGTATCATCGCGACGCCGACGCGCCGACAAAAACGTGTGATTTGCACGTCACAGTCACAGCTTTCCGACGTGAAAGTCTTTTAAATGACCTAGACGACACAAACTGAACGTAAGTCGCCCTCTACTCTCAGGAGAACATCAAAAATTGATTGATAAAACAAATATTGTCACACAAGATGCTGCGAACGATCGTCGTGCGAAGAGAACTGGTCAAAGGCACCTTCAATAAGGCCGTTCGAGCCAATGCCGTTAGAACTCTAAGTGTCGAATGCACGAAAAGGAGAAACAATCACAGGTACGATCCTCATTAAACGTGTAATTAGCCTGTTTTACATAATCATGCTATTTTTAATTAAAAGGGTTTTGCGTAATCATAACCTCACTTTTGACAATTTAATTTCACCCCCTTGTGTGTATTGTCAGGTCCCTTCTCCTGAGAGAAAACAGGGCGCCCGTACAATGGCAGGGCCCTTCCGTGAATTTGGCTCGGCGTTACGCAACCGATTACCCTGCACATACCAAAGTTTTGCTGCCTGCTCTCTCCCCTACCATGGAGTTGGGTACCATCATCAGCTGGGAAAAGAAAGAGGGTGATCGTTTAAACGAAGGCGACCTTTTGGCGGAGATTGAGACTGACAAGGCCACGATGGGCTTTGAAACCCCCGAAGAAGGCTACCTCGCCAAAATTTTAGTAACTGCGGGCACCAAAGATGTTCCAATTGGTAAACTAGTCTGTATTATTGTTGAAAATGAGGGCGACGTCGCTGCTTTCAAAGACTTCAAAGTAATTCAGTTTGTTAATTAGGGGTGTAATTATTAAATATTGGATTGTAGGACGACGGAGCCGCTGCTAAACCATCCAAACCGGCGCCCGCACCAGCACCCGCAGCCCCAGAAGCTCCCTCGACTCCTCCTCCAGCACCTGCACCTCCCAGCGTTCCACCACCACCACCAGCCTCAAGTGACCGCGTTTACGCCAGTCCCATGGCGAAGAAACTAGCTGAACAACGCAACATTCGTTTACAAGGAAAAGGTACTGGTTTGTTTGGCTCAATAACCTCGTCAGATTTAGACAAAATGGCATCAGCAGCTCCTGCGCCAGCTGCAGGAGCACCAGGAGCACATGGAGCACCCGCTCCATCGGGTCCCGCAAATGTTCCATCAGGAGCCGCATATGTTGATATTCCAGTTACGGGAATCAGAAGCACAATCGCGAAGAGATTGGTACAGTCCAAACAAACAATACCTCATTATTATCTCACCATTGAGTGTAATGTGGAGAAGTTGTTGAAGTTGAGGGCACGATTTAACAAAAAGTTCGAAAAAGAGGGTGTTAAATTAAGTGTCAATGATTTTATTATTAAGGCGGTGGCTCTGGCGTGCAAGAAGGTACCAGAGGCGAATTCGGCGTGGATGGATAGCGTTATAAGACAGTAAGTTTCTTAGATCCTTGCATGGTATTTCGATTTCCGCTGCCCCGAGTAAATTACATTATTAACAAGATAATCATCGAACGCATTTAGTTTTTTATGTGATTATTTATTTTAATTTAAAACGCAGTTGTGTTTTTTTACTACCGATAAAAGCGATAAGCGCAAATCACAATATTGAATTTTTTAAGACGATAATAATTAATTTGGTGCTATGTTAGTAAACATAACTAAATCAAGTTCTTATACACCGATATTCTAATCCCTTGTCTGAACTGTGAACCGAATCCCCAAAAGATATTATGTCTAGATTTTGGAAGAGGAAATTAATCCAATTAACCTTGCAGATACAACTCGGTTGACGTCAGCGTGGCTGTCTCAACCGACCGTGGCCTAATCACCCCCATAGTCTTCAATGCCGATGCCAAAGGAGTCATCGACATCAGCAAGATTGTAAAACAGTTAGCAGCCAAAGCTCGCGAGAACAAACTCCAACCTCAAGAATTCCAAGGCGGTACCTTCAGCATCTCAAACTTGGGGATGTTTGGTGTGGATAATTTCAGTGCCATTATCAACCCACCACAAAGCTGTATTCTGGCGGTGGGAACGACAGTAAAGAAGTTGATAGCAGACGATTCCGAAAAAGGGTAAAAATTTAGGTTTTCACGAGCCAATATAATTTTTCTATTTTAGATTTAGAGAGGCTGAATTCATCTCAGTGACTTTAAGTTCCGATCATCGAGTAGTAGATGGAGCGGTTGGTGCCCAATGGTTGAAATGGTTGCGCTCGTTCCTAGAAGACCCTGAATCAATGATTCTTTAAATTATTCAATTTTGTTACGTTCATTCTTTCATATCGTGTTGAATCTAGTTCGCAAGCAGATTCTTTGTCTCCCAGGATTAGCCTGTTTGTATAAAATCATAGTCCCTCCATCTGTATATTTTGCATTTACCGGTTATTTTTGTACGGAATTTATGCAAATGGTTCCAGTTCGGAAGACTTCCTTTTCATTACCATTGTCGCCGCGTTTTTAAGATTGGTCTTTATAAAATGTTGGCATTATTTGTTGAAGAAATGTATTTATGTATTTAAGTATAAATAAAAGTAATTGTACATAAGCCTCCACTTTTAATGACTTAGTTGACAAGCACGTTGACTGGAGGTGTAAACCTCCAAACATGTCCCGCTGAGGGCAAACAAGGAACCGTCATCGTACTATCAGGTGACGAACATTGAATATCGATTTTATACTGACCGGGAGTGAAAAAAATCACGTTGCATTCATGATGCGCCTTTTCTTGGGGCTCCAACGCGTCGATGACTTTCCTACAAAAAACTCTTAGCACTGAAAGTACCACTGCTGGTACTTACTTCGTCGTCCCCGTCGTCGCTAATCTCGTCTCCATTCTGTAATTCACGGTACCATTCCCATAGTCTTGGTAAAACTGAACTGACAGTGCCAATTGAGTTAACACCTTATCCAAACTGTTGGTCACAAAAATCTTCAATTGGAGACAATCACCAGCCTCGCAAGTTACCTCTTCTTGGGGTTTCACAACATCGTCGTTGATCACCACTTCTGCAAATTTCCTCACGTTATGATGTCACAAATTGAAGAAACTCACCCCAAAGCAAAGGCGACATTCTGACTTCGTCCAACATGTCGTTTGTTAAAGTGATTCCTTTAAGAGAAGCCTTTCCTCGGGTGTCAGTCCCCAGAAGGTGCCACCGCAAGTCGACGAGATTGGCAATGTGTTCTGAGCATATCCGGTCCAAGTCGCCGCTAGCGAACGTTTCCCCTGTCTCCAGTTTTGAAAGAGGGCACCTCTTTACGGGGACAGGAACCCGGCAGCTTTCGTGGCCTTCAATCAACATTGTTTTTGATGGGGTGTACTGGAGCTCCATTTCTTGGGATGTTAAGTTTGCGACGTCCAGCACCAAGTAGAACTGAGTGTTACTAGAAAAACCGAGTCATACTAAGTAAAAAGTGAAGTAAACTCACGTTTCCGCTGGTAGGACGTCCCAGTTGGTTACATGCAACGAAGGCACAGTCTCCATCGTCAAGAAAACTGAGCAACACCGACAATAAGAGGCCTGAAGTCCTGGGCCCCCACTGTACCGTATTTGAAGCTGCCCATCAACAACCGACGTCGCCTGTTGATTGATTGGCAGATGTGGAATTTGCAACGTTGTGCTCATACTGGAATGTCCGGAATTCGATGACCGGAAGCTCGAATTCACGTTTCTATGAAAACTACTGCTTGTGGGTGAATTCAATCGGGATGGTAAGGATCCCGGACCGGAAATGCTACTGCTGAAAACTCCACTACTAAACTCATTGCCTGTTCCTCCAGGAACTAGGAAACTTCCAGCGGCGTATAAATACAAAGTTAAACTGGCTGAGCAATTTGGTTTGAGCGGTAACTGGCTTAGTAAGTTCTCTTGCGACCACGTGAACATCTGTTCTTGTAGTCCCGGCTCTAGCACCGTCTGCATGGTCACTTCCAGCATTTCAACATCGACGTGTCCGATGTTGGTGATGGTGACTGTACATTCGGCGTTTTCGCCATGGTGGAGGCTTATACTCGCCGAAGTTACCACGTTTTCATAGTCGTGGAAGGACGAAAACGTGGCGCTTTGAGGAAGAGAGGTCTGCACGCTGATTAATGGTAAAGATGGGACAACCTCCACTTCGTAATGAGGAGGGAAACCGGTCATGTGCCGCAGACGACAGTTGGATTTCACTCCTAGAGTATGCGTACTGTACCCCTGCAATTGGAGTTGACCTTCGCTTTCTCGAGGAGTCCCATGAAGGGTGACTATGGTCGGAGGAGAACCTGAAGGAGACAGAACGACCGTTTCAGGGAGCGACTCGAAAACCACACCTGAAGTTAACAGGCGCATGTCCGAAACTTTGAGTTCGAACGGCAGAGGGTTGGAGAGTTTGAGGGCCACTTCGCAGGGCTCATTTTCCACCCAAAGAAAGCCTGAGGAAGAACCTTAAAGTGAAGAGAGCGTGGTAGTTTTACTGACATACCCATTTTAGTCTGACTGACGGTAGTCCGTCGATCCAAGCTTCCAAAATGAATCGGCGTAAATAAAAACGGCCCTGTATCCAGTTTAACCGCATGAATCTTCCGCGGCTGTAAATGCGGTTGAAGATTCTTCAAAACAAATGACTGGCACAACGGAATGTTTGTTAAATTAGCCGGAGGAATAACAATCCCGTTATCTAGAACTAGAGGCACCGGTGAGCCTTCACACTGCGAAGACAACGCCTGCAGTTGTATACACAACTCCTTCTGTTCAATTGGAGAGAGGTGCTTCCACATTATTTGCAAGAGAAACGTCATGTGGCGCGTGGCCAGAGCTGAGTGCCCCATTCTTTTAGCAGCGACAACTAGTTCTTGCAAGAGTTGGATTTGAAGCACCGGCCACCCTTGTTCGACTTCTCTCATCTCCGCCGGATCTAAAGATAAGCGATGACCTGGTAAACTTTGCAACATCAAGTTATAGCAGCGGTTCCAATTGGGGGCGGGATTTTGGGGGGAGACGTATCTGGTGGCGGCTAATCGCTGGCAAAAGGCTGCTTTGCGGGTAAAACCGATTTGGGTGTAGAGTTCAGCCAACATTTCAAACCGTTGAATCTTTTCTTGTTCAGACAGAGTTAAATTGATGTAGACGACGTTCTGGAGGAAACTAGCCGCTTGGAGGGAGTGGTTTTGTTCCACTGCGATTCTAGCAGCCTTGAAACTTGCCTCAGTTTCGATGATTCCTGAAATAAAAATTATATCACGTTTTTTGGGGGGTGTTTGGGATAGTTACCGGCATTCTGATACTTGCTGTAGTGAATGATCGCCTCTCTGTACCGTTTTGAAATATCCTCAGGCATCAAAGTGTTGGGAACGGAAGCCTTCCGCGCCCCCACGTCGATGGTGTTGGTTACCACCGTCTTTTTAGGAGAAGATCCTTCTTGTAGACTCGCGTTTCGTTGTAAAGTCACACTTCTTTGCATCTCCGGGTACAAAACAAGGGCGGAGGCGGCGCACAACCCTTCGTAAGCAGCCCCCAGCCACAACCAATCATTTACGGTTTTTAAAGTATCCGCTGCGTTGGCGTAATACACCAAACTCTCCGCCAAAAGCCCAGCTTGCAGACATAAATCTCCCAAATGTTTGGTCATCCGCCCTGTACATTTCTTCTTATTGTTGCGCGACTCCATGTCCAGACCTACAAAATCTTTTTTTTCGAAAGGTGCAAGTAGGAGAGAAACCCGTTCGAGTTTTTCTCGGGATCGTTCTAAACGCTTGGATTCCAACACCCAAAACAGAGAGTTTATAAATTCGACGATTTGAGCCTCCAAGTCTGCACAAGGAGCGGATTCGTCGTAAAACAAACCTCTCGTTTTGAAATTACTTGGCGTTGTAAACTTTTCAATGGTTTGTTCAGGCGAACTTTCGCTACTATCAGGACTTGAAGTATCAGAAGAACTCCCTTCTTTAGTCGGTCCAAAAAGAATACATCTCGAATCAAACAAAGTGCTAGTATATTTCACTTTTAGAGACTCGTGAACCCGACAGACTTCATTCAATTCCTGTTGCGAGTCGTACTTGCAGAGCGAAATGAGCCCCAATAAGCGCCTGTGCGTTTGAAAGTCACCCCAATCGTTATTCTCAACAGGATGTTCCTTCACATAACGTACTAAAATGTTTCGTACGTTGCCTGTCGAGTCCGTTATTCGCACTGAACTTAGCTTCGAGATTCTCTCATAAAATTTGACAAACGTTTTGGGCTTGAGTTGGGACCCAATGTGTCTGACGAGCACCAGTAGAGCGGCGTGATCATGTGAATATTGTTCATAATCGGGGTGAGACATGTTTGGCTCGCTGGTACTGCTTGATAAGATGTAACTTACAGAAGAACGCATTTGGGAGGCTGCAGGGGGCGCCTACATTTTCTGCCTGCATTGAAAAACAATTGCAATGGTGAAAAAAACAATAAAAAGTCAATGAGTTTGGGGCTTAATGGGTCTTACGGCAAGAATATTTTGTCTTAATTTTTTTTTGAACATCATGTTTTGTGTCAAGTTATGCAACTTACCGCTTCATAATCGTCTTCTTAACACGTTTGTTTTGGAAAAATGCACTAATTTCGTTTAAAACGGCTCGTTTTAGTCACAAGATTTTGATTTTATGGGTATCCGATGACAGCTGTCAAATGGATTTGATGTAAATATAACCCAACTTGTAAACGTCAGATGCTAATGTCAAGTCTAGCGTTCAAATTTTCGCGGGTTATATATTTTCCGAAACTGGAAATTTTACTTAAAACTGGAATTCGATAGCCAAAACAGCGAAAACAAAAAATAAAACATCGTCTTTAAATCTTTTAATATATAAAAATTGCAATAGTCTAAATTAAAAAATAGGATGTCACACGACACCATGAGTTAAGTCAGTTTATTACCACAAGAGGCTTATTCATAATCTTGGATTTCATCCCTGGGGCCCTTTTAACCGCAGTTTTACGGTTAATTTGTTTAGCCCCCAAAGGGATGAGTCTCATCGTCTCCATTTGCAAATTGAAGCTCCTATAAAAGTTCAAAACTTTGTCATTTGCCCACACCTGAGTCGCTTTAAAATCCAAAATTCTTAACGTTTCTAAACTTTGAGCTCTACTTAGAGCTACATACGCCTGTCCTGCTTCAAAGACCTTCGCCAGTGACATTTCAACGCAATCTAAAGTTAGCCCCTGAGACTTATGAATTGAGAAGGCCCAAGCTAATTTCAAAGGAAGTTGTCTTCTAGTGAGATTAACACCTCCGGCGGTCTTCACGTGCCAGCGTTCGTGTTTTACTGCGTATTCTTTATTGCGGAATTGAACTACTGGAAGGCCGTTTTGGAAAGACTTGACGACTCCTCTGGCGCCGTTGACCAAGCCTGTGGCGATGCTGATGTTCTTCAGAAGCATGACTTGAGCTCCCACCTAAAGACAATTAGAAATTCTGTTGATACTGTTAATTACATCTTACCTTAAGCTCTAGTTTGTGTGGAACTGGAGTTTGTTGGTCGATTTGTTTAACCAAATGTGGATCCGAGTCCTCAGCTGTAAAAACTAATTTCTCGCCCCCCAAAGCCTCCAACTTCGATTCATTAATTATATTCGCGTCTCCAGTATGCGAACAGAGTCTCGTAGCCAAAATCCCATTCTTCTCAATCTTCTGTTTGGAAGTATCAGCAAGTTTCTTCGCCATGTGCTCGGGAACGTGTCCAATCCTCGCAGAATTTAAAATTTCGATAAATTCGACATCGTTTTGTCTGTGAACACGTTTGAGTTCATAAGTGGATAATTTACAACGGCTCCACGCATCTGTCTGGAAGCAGAATTTCGCCGTTCCTCTATTCTTCGCAACGGGGGGTAACTGAAAAAAGTCCCCACATAAAATGAGTTTAATTCCCCCAAAAGGTTGTTCATTTCTACGGACTGCACGCGCCACAGCTTCGATTTTTTCAAAAAAAATCCCATCAACCATTGAGATTTCGTCAATAATTAAGTGTTTACATCTGCGCCAGATTTGTGCAGAGCTCGTTCTGGAGGCTAATTCGATGCTGCGTTCGAGAGTGGCTTCACCGCTGCCGATTCCAGCGAACTGATGAAGAGTGATTCCTCCAATGTGGCAAGCTGCAACACCTGTAAGACACTTTAACTACTGGTGCCCCAAACAAAAGAATTTTTACCTGTTGAAGCCGTGGCAAAGGTGACGTCAGGTGGTAAGGCACCAATAATTCGTTTCAATAAGTAGCTCTTACCGGTTCCTGCACTCCCGGTGAAAAATACGTTGTGCTTCCCTAGACAAGCCTCCATGACTTCCTTCTGCTCAATATCTAAAGGCTCATCAGGAATTGGAGATGAAGAATACAATTTTTTTGACGCTGGGGCCTTATCGCCGTCCCGTGAACTCATTTTGCGTTTCTTGCTCAATGGAGACGGTGTCGTGTCTGTGCTTTTCGAAGCTTTAGATTTCGCTCTATCGACTTCCAATGACGTCACGGGACTAATTTCTTCAAATTGTTGGGGCTTCCCAGATAATAATTGAGATCGTAACGACGTGTTTCCATTACTGGTCGCTTTCTCGCCCGTCATTTTAACAAAAATAGTCCGGAGAAATATTAACAGTTGATTCGGGGGCGCGTTTGAAAGAAACATTGTGCATCTGATATCTTGGAATTTGATGGAGGCTTTTCCTTCATTCATAAACTTTTTGTGGACCGAGATCCCCTTCAACTGTAGCTTAATGGGGGCTGATTTAACTGCACTTACTTCAATGAAAATTTCTCTTAAATCGCTACGAATAAGCCTCAGGGATGCACTTCTGTGGGTTACTTTACGTTGGATGATGCCATGCGGGTTCAACCACTCCATGTTAACAGTGCACGTCAATCCACTCTCGTTCTCCATCATAAAATAAAAGGAGTTTCATTCGCAAAAACCGAAAACACGAGCGGTGAAGGAAGAACTCGGTCATAACCCCCTGGTTTGTTTGGAGTTTCAAAGTTTCAAATGACAAAATGACAGTTGTGGAAAAAGTTGGCTCTAGAGAGAGACTGCAATATGCGATTTCCTTGGAGTAAGAAAGACACTCTATAAATTGTAGTGGTGGTACTGTTGGTAAAAACAAATTACCCTAGATTTGGCAATTAGTAAGCCACGTTGGGCGGCTGTTGGAAAGTGAGGTTAAATTTAAAGTTTACAAAATGGAAAACACGGAAATTCAACCCTCTGAAACGCCACCGGCTGATGAAAATGTCCCCACAGTTGTCGAGCCTAATGTCGCCCCGGAAAACGACGTGTATGCTTATTTGGATCGCGCCGATTTTTCCGCAGAGAAATTCAAAATAGAGATTAAGAATCTTCCTAAAATTTATGGCATTAGCGTACGTAGCGATTAAACTAACAGTTGTTTTAACTTTGAATTACAGGAATTTCGTAAGTTGCTTAATAAAAAATTGAACTTGGGTTCCACCAAAATTAAAGCGCCTAAAAGAAACAGTCCTTACGCTTTTGTATGTTTTCAAAGTGATGAAGCTAGAGATAAAGCAATTGAGGCTTTAAATGGTTTCAAATGGAAGAATAAATCTCTTCAAGTTATTGTATGTTGTTTTAGTGTGTCTTTAAAGGTAATTATAGTGTTGTAGAAAGCAAAGCCTTCACCAGATCCTCTGGTTAAGAAGAGGAAGGAAGACTCAGAGGAAGGACCAAACAAGAAATTGAAAGTGGATGACAGACCTCAAGAGGAGAAGCTGAAATCTTCAACAATTCCTCTCTGGGATGTTCCTTATGAAGAACAAGTTAGTACTGACTCATAAAATGTGTTTTCTTAACTTCACTTTAGTTGAACAGGAAACAAGAAGAAATCAAAAATGTTCTAAAGAGACTAGGGAGTCAACTAGCCCGCTTAAATCCTGACTTAAGGGACTGGTTGAATAACCAAAAAGCAAAATACAATGGACTTCCTTGTGAGCTACTCAATATTAGAGCAGCTGATCAGATTGATGGGTAACAGCCCTACAAAATTTATTAATTTTAAAAAAATGGCTTTGCTTTAGATATCGCAACAAGTGTTCTTTTACTGTGGGCATTGATGAAGAAACAAACTTACCAACTGTTGGATTCAGGATAGGCAGTTATGTCAACGGAATCACTGGTGTTGGGGGTGTAGAGACTCTTCCCCACATCCCTGAGTCAACAAAAAAAGCAGTCAAACTGTACCAAGACTTCGTCAGAGCGTCAGATTTAAAAGTGTTTAATCCTGAAGACCACAGCGGACATTTCCGGGAATTATTAGTCAGAACAGCACAAGATCAGATCATGGTGGTTGTGGGAATCCACCCCCAGAACCTGCCACCTGAAAAACTCAAAGAATTTAAAGATTCTGTTGTGAGTTATTTTTCGGAAGGTCCCGGCAAAGAGGCTAAAATCACGTCTTTGTATTACCAAGCAATAACAAAAAAGTAAGAATTGGAGTGGTTTTGAAAATTTGACTAATTGGGTTTGACAGAATGGCAGGGGAGAATCCTGAGGGGGCTGAACACTTATGGGGTGACACTCACATTTGTGAAACTCTACTTGGATTGAAATTCAAGGTGTCGCCACAAGCATTTTTCCAAATAAACACGAAAGGGGCGGAAATTTTGTACAAATCAGTAATAGAGCTCGCGGCGCCTACAGACAACGCTACGGTTTTAGATGTCTGTTGTGGAACTGGCACCATTGGCTTGTGTTTTGCCAAGGTGAGAATTCTAATATTACTAGAAATATGATTACTTGCCCTTTTGCAGAGTTGTCAGAAGGTCCTAGGGATAGAAATTATTCCACAAGCAATCGTAGATGCCAAAGAAAATGCGAAATTGAACGAAATCGAAAACTGTGAATTTTTTGCAGGGAAAGCTGAAGAGATTTTGGGGTCAGTGTGCTACCGAGCAGTCAACGACGTGGTGGCTGTCGTGAACCCCCCAAGGGCGGGAGTGCGTAAGTAATCTAAAGAATATAATTTTATTCTTACGTAAATTGCAACCATTCGTTTCAGAACAAAAAGCGGTGGTACACATCCGCAAAGTGAACAAAATCAGCCAACTGGTTTACGTGTCTTGTAACGCCTCGGCGGCTATGAAGAACTTCGTCGATTTTGGGCGTCCATCATCCAAAACTCTCCACAATGAACCTTTGGTGCCCATCAAAGCAGTTGCCGTCGACATGTTCCCGCACACAAAACATTGCGAACTTGTTATCAGTTTTAAAAGATTCGACAAATTGTAGATAACTACTGTTTTATTAAAAGTCTTTTGACACGACCAAATAAGCCACTTTTACGTCCAATTATGCAGAAAAACACACCTAAGATAACCGCCATGACTTGATAATACGGATTTATTGCCTTTTGGTAAAAGTTGGATCGGCTCTCTTCGTGACGTTGTAAATAGGACAAGTTATGACTGCAAAAGTGTGTTAGACAAATCCAAAAAGAAACTTACTCACTGGTCGATTAGCATCATGTCTTCAACGTCCAGCACAGCAGGTCTTAGATCGTACAAAACGTCTCTTGCGGCGACATTTCCGGAAATGATGGCCCCACAAATGGTGCCGTACCATTCCATGGACGTTTCCGATCCGGCCCAAAAAATCCTAACTTTTATTATCAACTGCAAACTTCACTTTTACCTATCTACATTCAGGCGGATATCTTCGACGTCCTTATAAAATTTATAGGAGCACGTGGGGGCACCACTGGCCCAGTTATAAATAACAAAATCCAGAGGCTGCAACGCTTCGTCTCCGAAGTGGTAAGCTAGCGACTCTAAGACCTCTTTTTCGGAAACTGTCCCTATAGATAAACCCCCAAGAGCTGGTTTGTCTTCGCGGGAGTTATCATAACAGTAAAGTATGGGACTCGGGATGCAGTTTGCGCTAAAAACGTAGACTTCTCCATTGCAATTTGCTTTTTCCCAAAATGGGAATGTGTACGTGGCTACGAATTTAGATTGGATTCCAGGAGTGGAGTTGTTGAGAGCTGCCACTTTTGACTCAATAAGGGGTGGTGTGAATTTTATCTGGAGGATATTCGGGGGTGGGATCGCTATAATCACATCATTACTGCTACAAAACACTCTTAGAAAGTGTATGAAAGTAAGATAACACGTACTAAAAGGTACCGTCGGTTGAATTTATTTCAACAGTGTGATCGTGGACTTTGACTTCAAGAGCACGCGTTTTCGTCATTAAAATTACATTGTCCCCTAATAGTTCGACTAGTTTTTCGCAGATTATGTGCGCACCTCCCTGAAACTATAATTGTGACAAAAAAAGAAGTTTTTTGTACCCCCCACTTGAATCCAGTACTGTCTTTTATTGCCCATTTTTAATTGATTGTTGATTCCGTGCGTGGTAATACAAAAAAAGATGTAAAAACCGACTGTTATACTCGCTGATGTAACTCCTAGATGGAACAAAAGAACTGTCTCTAGAATTGTTTTGTTAACTTGCTTCGAAATGTTTTGTTTAATAAAAGATTCCATGCTTAGCGCTGCTAGTTCTGGATCCAGCGACTCTTGTAGGCACAGAGTTTCAATTTTTTTTACGAAAGAAGCAAGTTCGAGTTGTGCAGCAACGCTTGTAAAATACAGAGGATCTTCTTTGCTGATTTTTGATAGTTTTCCTTCGTAATTAATAACGATTTCATTATTTTTCGAAGTCTGCTTGTTTACTTTGAGCCCTAATTTTGCAATCAGTTCAAAGACTGGCTTTTCGGTTAAACAAATCCATTGTCCGCCGAAGTCGAATTCAACAGACTCGTTGTTGCGAACGGTAAGAAACTTCGAGGCAGTTCGCCCTCCGACTTTATCTGAATTGGAATTTAGGGTGGGTTTTGAGATTATAATTTTTTACCTGAAGCTTCAAGAATTAGGACTTGTAGAGCTGGTTCTTTTTCGAGTAAAGTGTAGGCTGAAGTCATCCCTGCGATTCCAGCCCCTATTATAATAACATCGGCGTCTAAAACATGATAAGGGGTTGAATTCATTTGAATTTGGCGGGTGATGTCAGTCGGTCGGTAAGCTGTCAATTTGGCAATCCTGTCAAGTAGCTTTAAAGATGGCCGATGACAAGAATCGGATTGAATAAAAATCCAGCGCTAAATTGCTGCAAAACTGTAAAAATAGTGATATGTAAATATATATGTTATTCATACTAAATGTAAATATTAGCCTGTAACTGTACTGTGATATTGGTAATGGCCGATGCGGAAGCGGCGGAGCAAGACATAAGGAGAAACCTTGATATAATTCAATCCATGATTGATGTTTCTGCTGAACGCTTAGAAGGGCTCCGGACACAATGTGCAACCAGCGCAGAACTGACCCAACAAGAAATCAGGACTCTCGAGGTACTAACACATCCCTTTCTTTAAACGAACCCTTGCAATTAACCCCATTGTAGGGCAAACTCATCAAACTATTTTCAAATCAACTTATCACCAAACTAAAACTACGGAATGGGGGCGCCGACCACACGCCCTCCTTACGTCAGTGGCTGAAAGTGGTCGGACTGGGCGGGAACTCAATTCAAGGTCTTTGTCAAAAGATATCATCAGTTGAGGAACTTCAAGAAAAATCCGAACATGAACTGAAAATGATTCTAAACGACCGCGGGGCGCGACCGGAGGAACTGAGTCGGCTGTGCCGAGCCCTTCACAACCTCAAACGCTACACAGGTACTTTACATTCTCTCTCCATTTTCATGTTACTAATTTTGGGGTTGCAGATGTGTTGAAAAAGGGCGAACATGTCAATTCTGAGATGAACTTGTTCTGGGATTCGTGGGATAGGACTCAGAATTTGAAGGACTATAAGGTGGCGGGGCTGTCGCCCCGCACAACCAGAACTAGAGCTGCAAGGGCTTCTGTTCCTTCAGAAGAGAGTTTAAGTGTTTTCAACAATAATAACCGCGGAGGTGCGATCCCTCCTTCCTCCTCTGTGTCTAGCATCAATTCTCTGAATGCTCAGTGTGTGCTTGGGCCTCCCCTTACTCCCCCGCCCCAAATCAGGGGGAAAGGTACGCATGATTTAGCATGTTTCCTGAATTTAGCCACTTGAAAACAAAGCGAGATTAAATTAGCTAATGAAAATAAGTTGGGAGATCAAGGTTAGGGCCGTTCAATCAAATCAGATTTTTTTGTTTTTGGAATGATCTGGTGTCATATTTTTACGAGTTTGTCACCTCTCCCCCGTCATTTGCACCACGTTAATCCCATCAAATCCGCCCTGAGTTTCGAAAAAGATGTAAACACTCAAAGACCTCCTTTTTTGTATTAGCATGTAGCTGGAATTGGATGCAGATTTTTGAAACTACGAAACTATCAAAGCTAATGAAGCTATAATTGATTCGATTTAATTAACGGATGTGACCTTTGACTTTTCGATTGATTGTTGTTTTTTAGGAATGAAGTTCCCGACGACGCCGCCGCCGCGACGCAAGCACTTGACCGGCATTCAAAGTACAGTCTTGTTACCCGACTCCTACCCTTTAACCAAAAGTAAATCGCACGAGTCACAATTGGCGAAAGGTGACAACGGCGAAATCAGTGCCGGCGATAAAAACTCAATGAAAAGATCAAGGTTACCCACCGAGCCAGGACCGGACACGGACTACACGAGTCCGATCCTGACTAGTCCCATCAAATCACCTCCTTATAACAACGCTGGCACCGATAGCGACGACAATAGTTGCAAATGTAAGCTTGAAAACCTCTAAAATTTAAAATGATGTGAAATTCCAGCCGCCACGAGTTTGCAAGTGCCGAAATCCCCTCGGACTCCCACCCCTGTTGTCAGGAATATGACGCACCAGATCAATCATAGGTTCACGAAAACTTTCAAAATGATGTCGACTTGCGGGTATTGCATGAAACCGATTATCCTGGGGACGGGACTCAAGTGCAAAGAGTGCAAATACACGTGTCATAGAGATTGTGAAGATCGCGTGACGCCGTCTTGTGGGCTACCACCGGAGTTTCTCGACGAATTCAAGAAGAAGTTGTCTTGTGATGGACAGGTCTTACCTTCGCCTAATCTGGGGAGGGCCAGCAATACTAAAAATATTATCAATTCGTTGACGAGGATGCGGAAGAAGTCGCATCCGCAGCCTTCTATTAACATTGCACCGTTTCCGGTGAGTGACCATTTTTTCTCCGGCTTTTTGTATTTCCGTCGAAAAAAGTTATTTCTGTACCTGAGAGCAAAACTCGAGAGCGGCAAAAATGATAAATTTTTAATACTTTACTCGCATCTATAGAATTAGCTTCCGGGATTGGTTGTTAATTTTTTATCCTTTCTCGAATACCATTAAACTTAATCAATTTTTGTTTTGAAATTACCATCTACATTGCTGTCGGCACCCTCCTGTGCTCTATGGGTCATGAGTTCTGGTACACCTGTATTTTATTAAAGTAGGAAGTTTTGGCAAATTTTTATCATAATTTAACAAGTACGTAGCAACAAAATTCGCAAAACAACATTGAAAAATCAAACAATAATGAACTAATTAACAAAAAAAAACTTTAAAAATTTTCAGCGCTGGAAAGAATTTCCATTACTTTTGCACGGCTTTTTTTGCTAGTCACTTTATTATTTATGTAGGATAGTGTTAATACTTTTTCTAATTTGTATTTTTGCGATATATAGTTTTTTTTATTTTTTTTTACTTATCATTACAAACACAATTTTCTTAACATTCTGAATCTGATAACTTATTTTACCTAAAAATGGAGTTAAGCTGTTTTCGCTCTCAGGTACAGATTTAAAGCTGTTTGCAGTACCACCATGATTAATTTAAAATTAAACCAGACTTTGTAAACATCGGTGTTTACATCTTTTTATACGATATTTTCGAATTTCCGGGTATTCTAACCCAGACGTATTGTACCCTTTTGCGAATTATAAATACGAACGTCTTGCAAATTAGTTTGTTTTTCCTCGGCGCCGTTTGACGTAACTCGGCCTATTTAGAAGAAACCGCACGTTTCCTCAAACATGTTTTGCAAAATTTCAGCCGCCTGATTCAAGCTCCAACACTTCAAGTTGTAATAGCTCAACTCCTTCCAGTCCTGCTGTTCAAAGTATACCAACACCGCATGCTAGTCAGAAACAGCAGTTTCATTTTCCTGGTAATCGTAAGCTTTTTCGTCCGCGCTTTTTTCTGATTTCCTTGAGTTGGAATTTTACAGATATAAGTCATAGCGAAACGAACGAAGTTACTATCGAAAGTCATTTAAACGCACAACACCACGACACCATCCACCAAACTGGTGATCGTACAGCTTCCGTTTCCGGGACGAGCACGGACTCTGATAGGACTCCCGTCCGTGTGGACTCGCAGGAGAGCCAGGTTTCGGACACGGAAACGATAACGGACGGACACAGATGGCCCCGGCAAAATAGCGTGAGTGGACATGAAACGTTCTTTCAGCGAGTCAAATTACATTATTCGCGGCGTACTGAAGCTGAGGTCTTGCAGATGTCGATGCGGGAGTGGGACATTCCATACGAGGAGCTGAAGATGGGCGACGTGATCGGTACGGGCCGCTTCGGCACAGTTTACAGGGGCTATTGGCACGGAGACGTTGCCGTTAAAGTATTGAACATGAGCTATTTAAACGACGACGAAAAGGCGTTGGAACAATTCAAAAGCGAAGTGTCGACGTTTCGAAAGACGAGACACGAAAACGTCATTTTATTCATGGGGGCGTGTATGCAGCCGCCGAAATTAGCGATTGTTACAAGTTTGAGCAAAGGCATGACTCTGTATACACATATACATTTGAGGAAGGATAAATTTAACATGAACAAAACGACGGTTGTTGCCCAACAAATTTCACAGGTAATGGATTTCGAGTGTTTTTCACCCTTCAGTTGTGTTTTCGTAGGGAATGGGATACTTGCACGCGAGAGGGATCGTTCACAAAGATCTGAAGAGTAAAAATATTTTTTTAGAGAATGGCAAAGTCGTCATTACTGATTTTGGTTTGTTTAGTGTGACGAAACTTTGCTTTGGAAATCGGTAATTTAATCAGAAAATTTTTGAGATTTGTTTGATGTTGGATTTTTAGTAAAAACCACAGTTTGTGGATACCCCCGGGTTGGCTGTGCTATTTATCACCGGAAATTATCAAGAAATTACATGCTCATCAGTTGCACGCTGAAGAACTACCTTTTAGCAAGTTCTCCGACATCTACGCCTTTGGGTACAAACCCCACACTTGTATTTTCCCAAATTAACGATTTTTTTAGGACTGTGTGGTACGAGTTGTTGTGTAGCGAGTGGCCTTTCAAGTCCCAGCCACCGGAGGCGATTATCTGGCAAGTAGGTAAGGGTATCAAGCAGCCTTTAGCAAATTTACAAGCTTCACGCGACGTTAAGGTGCGTTCACTGTTTTTTTTTTCGTTTTTTCACTTTGGTTTTGTAGGATATATTGATGCTTTGTTGGTCGTTCCGCGAAGATGATCGACCGGATTTTATTCGTTTGGCAAATTTTTTCGACAAATTACCGAAGAAGAGGCTAGCGCGAAGTCCTTCTCATCCGATTCACTTATCACGATCAGCCGAATCGGTTTTTTAAAATTGAGATGGAGAAAAGAAACCCCTGTATGTTGTGTGTTACTTTTTTGTAATTTTTGCCTTGTAGGTTTTGGGGAAGTCGCCCTAAAACCAATCACTTGTACAAATATATGTGCGTGCAATGATCTTACGAAGGAATGTGCTTATGATGTTCTATATAATAAATTATTGAAGATTTGACGAATCCACGACTTGAAAAAATTGTTAAGATTATCAAGGTTATAAAGATCGATACGCTTTCTGTTGATTGGTGGAATCATTCGATTTGTGAGTGATTCTGATACCTTTTATTTTCCCAGTATTGCATTTTACTGTGATCTTAAACTATAGTGTAACTGTTTGCAATATTTTCAGTTTTCACTTCCAAAAGTATTATTTAAGCGGAGTTCAAAACACTTTCTTTGATCCTCTTGATTGATAACATTTGTCTTAATGTTGAACGAAATATGTTAGAATAGTGCCTGTTTTATTGTCCTGACATGTTCAGGTGGCCGTTCTGTTAAAGGAGCCTCATCTCTTTTACTCCCATCCTGTTTGTATTTTGGCGTGCAGTTAATTTATATTTTTCAAGAGATGTAAATTTTGTATATTACGACTGAGTGGTAATTTAACTGCACTTTCGACTGTCATTAAATTATTTTTGCCAACCATTTGTATATAGTACTATATGTAAATATGAGATTTTCGGTCGTTTTTCGACGACTCTGTATATATGTTAAAATGCATTCCCACGATGTTTCTGTCACTCTAGTCAATTTACAATATTTTGTCTAAGGCCGGAGCTTAAATTGTTCGAACGCACTGTTTAACGCTTCGGTCTTGATCCCATACTTATACATTCTGATCTGCAGTCAATGTACATTATTAAGGGATTAGGGTAATAAACTATTATACAATATCCCCAATCGTTTTATTACAACATCCCCATCAAACTCACTTATCACTTTACACTTTTACTTTCCTGAATTTTCCGTTTTTTTAGATGAGTAACTACAAGCGCGCACGGGCCCCCAACTTCAGCCCCGATGAGACGACACTGCTCCTCTCTCTGGCGTACGAAAAACGAACAATTCTAGAAAACAAAAGCAATGGCGCCGCTACAAATCGACAAAAAATGAGAGCATGGGAAGACATCGCGGACAAGTTCAATTCGCACTGTCCTGGAGGAATTTTCAGGACTCCAGCGTCTCTTCAACATTTATATACGAACAGGAAGAAAAAGATGCGGAGGGAGGCTGCGAGCAACACGGCGAAAACAGGCGGCAGTTCGTCGTGTAGTTCAAACGAAGATCATTTTGAGTTGATTTTAACATCAATGAACAAGAGTGGTCAAGAGGTGGTTGAAAATGATCCACTTGTTGACACTTCGGTGAGATTAATTAAGGGAGTTATTGGAATCCTCTAGTTTTCATTTTTAGATTAAGAAGTGTCCTGAGGATGAACCGAGCAAAGCCATTTTAGATAGGGGTGATATTAAGACTGATCAGATGGAAATAGAAGATTTTGATGTACTGGAAACCCAGATAAAACTTGAGGAGCCTGTACCCTCGACTTCTAATACGACGGTACATTTAATTTACTATTTTATTTTTTTTACAATAATTGATTTATTGCAGGATAGTGTAAATGGAAATGAAGTTTCAAGCAGTAATCCGAAGAGACTGAAATCTCAAACGAGCCCCTCTCAGCGGACACGTATGAAATCTTCGCGCGTTTCCAGCGTACGCAGCAATTTAGAGCAACGAAAATGTGAACTCGTGGAACTGCAAATTAGTGCCCATAAGCGGGATGAAGTTAGGAAAGAAGTCGAGTTTCAGTTGAGGAAAGAATTACTCGAATTAGAAATCAAAGTAAAGAAGGAAGAGCTGCGGAAATTGCAGTCAACGATTTAGGTTTTGTAATTTCTTTGTATAGTCAATAAAGTGATAATAATTTCTATTTGTTTTCTTTTTTCTGCAGATTCTGTGCTTTTGGTTTTTCAGATTCAATAGTT
The DNA here is from genome assembly GCA_029298725.1 of Gnatocerus cornutus. Taxonomy (NCBI): domain Eukaryota; kingdom Metazoa; phylum Arthropoda; class Insecta; order Coleoptera; family Tenebrionidae; genus Gnatocerus; species Gnatocerus cornutus. The sequence continues at coordinate 14,374,325 of CM055515.1, forward strand.
TATTAATTAGATCAAGGGTAAATTTTAATTTTAGCCCGGCGCATCCACCATTTGTAACGAATCGAATCTATTGGTACTAGAAATTGGCACTTCGCCCCTGAAATATCCGTGGAAAAAGTAAAACAGACGTGATAAATAAAAGCCGCCGCACTTACGTATAATTCTTTTATTAATCGCTCTTTAAAATCGTTTTCACTCTCAATATAAACAAACAAAACTGTCACTACTGTCTCAACAGCCCCATATTATTGGCGATATGTTTGCACTTGGTCGATAACTCTTCATGCACTAAACTAAAGCACATCGCAACGACGACAAGTCCAAGGAACAGGTATAAACAACACGCGAGCAGCTGTAGCTGGGCGTGGGTGTCTCCACTTTGGGGTAGTTTGTCCCCAATGCCGATGGTGGAGAGGGCGATGAAGCAGAAATACGTGGCATCGAGGAGACTCCATCCGGTGGTGCTCGCGAACGCGATGGCTCCTATACACACGTACGAAAAAAAAATAAGCAAAACGAGACTGGCAGGCACTGATGGTGATGTCGGCTGGGATGGGGACGACGTCCTCTCGCAGTCGGAAGAACGCCAGATTAAAGGGATGCGGGAGGGCGTGTCGTGCGTGCACATTCTGAAACAAACAAAAAATTAAACACAATAAACATGTAGAAAAAGTTCTGCATTTTTATCTCCTTCTGCTCAATTTCTTTGTCTCCGTGTCTTTTCCTTCAACAATAGATTCGTCACCTCGTCCCATTTCCGTCACATTTTGAATAAAGAAATAAATTGCCACCGTCTATCATTTCAACTCCATCAACTTACACGTGTTCTCCTTCGTCAGCTTCTTCGGCGTCGTCGATGTCGGACGACGTCGAACCTATAATTAATGAACTTTTTGTCGGAGTCCCGTGGCTGTGCGCCGGACAAATTGACGAATCCGCCAGCATTTGTCTAACTTGGCTCTGGCGGCACCGTCCTCTAGCGTGACTAGCTTTCACAGTTGCTAAAACCGCTCGTTTGGGGATTTCCCCATGCTCAATATGTTGGTAACTGTTTTTACAGACGTGGTTGGGAGTACTGTGAGAAGACGCTATCTGAATAGAGGCGGAATCTAAAAAAAACGGAAATAGAGATTGGATTTACGATTTTGTTATCTTTACCTTCGTGGGTTTTACAGTAGAGTTTGCCCGAAGGACTGGAAGGCGCCTTGTGGTAACCAACTGAAGGACTTTTCCGGTTGTTGTCGTTGTGACAGCATAATTTAGCGTAGGCCTTTCGTGCTCCTGAGGCCAACATTGCTCCGAGCGCTGAGAGGAGAATTAGCATTAGAGGGACGCCAATCAGGGCGTAGACCACGGCCACGATTTTGCCCATTGCGGTCCTGGGGGACAGACGGCCGTAGCCTGCAAAAAAAATAATAACATTTAATAATATACAGCAATCAGAGAAGGCAGTGTGACATAATGACCAAATTTTGCGTTCCATCGAAAAGTTGGGGAAAAAACGCTAATTAACAAGTAGCAAAAAGTGTCTTTATCGGACGTAGCGCTAATAGTGGTAGAGAAATGTTGATTTTACAGTACCAAATTGTTTAAATTTGGATGATTTTGAGTTAAATTTTTTTTAATCTTTGCCAGTGCAGTGGTTTCTTCAAAGGTGTTGTGATCAACCTAAAATTGTAACTGTAAATAGAGGGCATTTGGTCATTTTTCGGAATAACTTCAGGTAACTTTTTCATTATTTCCTTTCTAATTAAAATTTAAGTTTGATCCACAAAGGCTTCAAGAAAAGAAAAGTCATCTTACCATAAATCAAGATAAAGCTTGGTTCTTTTCAATTTATTTCAAACAAATTTATTTTTTGCAATAGGTACTTCTGAAAATGTTTTTAAAACACCAGTAATTGAGTAAAAATTAAATTATCAAAATTACAATTTATGCCTGAAACACCAAATTTTGACAAAAAATGTTGACGCGCGTTTCGATAGCAATGCTATCATCATCAGAGCGATGATTAAACTCACTCATCGCTCTGATGATGATAGCATTGCTATCCTTTGTTTGGGGAACAAACTGTAATTTTGATAATTTGTCAACAACACCAAGAATTGATCCAATAAATTTTCTTTGAGTGAAAATTAAACAAGTATGATAAGAGCGAGTGTAAACTTTTGAAGAAGTCTTTGAGAAACAGAGTGGTTAAATTAAGTGCCATAAACGTTGAATAACGGGTAATCCGGGGGGGTTTTGCCCCATTCGAATTTCGATTTTTTTTTTCAGAATTATCTACAGCGGTGTCTGATATTGTGGTTAAAATCTTTGCACTTTATTAAGGTTCACCTGTATGTATAATCATTATTATTAAGGTAAAACAATAACCTTGCAAATTATTCTTTTTTTGTTATTTTGATGGCTTTCCTTTATTTTACTTTTGCACGGTAGATACCTTATCTTATCAAGATTAAAAACATTTAAATTACTTTGCCCCTAACACAAAAGTTAGTTATAATTCATTAGCTGCAATTTGTTGTTCAAAATGTAAGTTTTTTCTTTCGTTTTTTTAATTTTTTAAATATTGTTACCTACACTACTCGATAATTAAGTCATTTCATTATTAACCATTAAATATTTTTTTTATAATTATATCGACAAACTAATAAGAAGTAATCCACACCCAAATTAGAATCCTTTGCTGCAACAAAGAGCTCAAACTATTTTTTTTTCTGTCGGTTATACAAATAAACAGACCGCGCGTGTTGTTCATAAATTTTTATTGTAAAATTGTTTGTTACAAATATAATATAATAATAATTATTTATTTCCACGGCTACAGAAGTCATTACGCAATTTCGATTTATTTCGTTAATTAATGAAAAAATGTAATAGAACCATTGCGGTATAATTTTTTCCTTTGTTCATTAGATGTTTATTAATTATTAGGCAATTGACTGAACTTTAAAACGATTGCAAAAACTGTCTATGAACTAAAAAAAATATGATAAGCTGTGATGCACTTATTTGATTGCATAGGAGGACTTGATTTCGTAGCCTTATTGCACATACGCCGTGATTTTGAAATAGATAAACATCACATTAAAAGAAGAGTTTTGGCAAAATTTGTTTTTCGAATTTCAACTTTGGTTCAGAGAAAAAATTACATAGCGATCTGTTTTTTTTTTATTTCTTTATAATTTCCAACTAAATATTTTGAGGATTGAAGAACAGTTTATTAATACATACATAAGTTTTATAAGTCTTTTTAGCATTAGTAGTTTTTCGGAATGGAATTTTGGGGTTCTTTTCCAGATTTTTTTTTACACGAAACCTTTGAATTGTATATCTGAAAATCTATAAGTGATAATATATAAATCTATTTCAGAAGAAATAGGTAAAAAACAAAAAGTCGTTGTTCCGGAGATTTTGGGCTTGAAACATTCCGGATTTACAAGATTTTTACCGTTTGGCAACTTCCCTCGAAATTCTAAACGCTTCTAATTCTTACTTACTTACGTTACTTTTTGACTTATGGAAATTTTAAGCACAGTTTTAAATTCCGCGTGAAAATCTGCGAAAAATGGACATTCATACTTAATGTTTGCTTTACAAATAAAGTAGGTACCGTCATCTTTAGATTCTTAGGGTGGTCATTTATAAGAAGATTTTTCTCCACAAAAACGACGCCGAATCCTTTGTGTGTTGTATCAGTCGAAAGAGGAGCTCGAGATCTATAAAGTGACCAAATCTAAAGTTGATCGATTGAGTGCTTTAATTTTCGAAGTTGATATTATGATTTAAGATCCGAGAAAACCGATAGCGCGTGCCGCATTTTTCTAATTTTCTTAATTCAGGAGATATCAACTTCAAAAATGCGGATTTCTACAAACTCCACAAGGTATTCAATTAAAAATGAAACTGAAGGTGGAAAAATCCTGTTTTTCGTCTGCTGTGTGTATTCATTGCTCAAGAGCAATTATTTTATAATTTAGTGGAAAAACAATTATTAAATAGAAGTATGAATCAAATAACATTAATAAGTGTGCAAAAAGTACAATTTTTTGGCTCAAATAAATCATAAAAAAGTTAAAAAGAGTATGAATCAGATAAAACTTCCACTTCGTTCGTGATTGGGAGTTGCGAAAGTCGGCAAAGCTGCAATTTTGCGCTTTATCTAAAATATTGACATTGTTAATTGATTATTGAGTTTATCTTACAAAACGATTGTTTAAAAATTATCATTTATCTAATAAAATGCATTTTATTGTTTAATTTTTTTGGTCATTTGACTCCACTTGTTGTGATTGTTTGTCTCTTTCGTTCTCTTATCTGTTAATATTTTTTTATACTTTAATAACAATTTCGGGATTATCTTAATCCCGTAAAATCTTTGGCAAACTTTGTCATCATACGATATCATATTGTCATATTTTCCACTCTCTGTTTTCTTTATTTTTTCAAGTTACCACGTTAACAAATCCCTACTTCCTTTTAGGTCAATTTTAAAGTTCCTTTTTACCACCGCCCTTATCGCACTAGCCCGAACCGAAGACCCCATCGGAGCGGTGGTAACCAATGGCCCCGAGTGTGCCAAAATCGGAACTTCGATTTTAAAAAAAGGCGGTTCAGCTGTTGACGCAGCAATCGCAGCTCTCTTCTGCGAAGGCGTCTCTGTCCCCAATTGCATGGGTCTCGGTGGTGGATTTCTCATGAACATCTACATCAATGAAACCAGAAAATCAGACTTCTTAGTTTCGAGAGAAGTGGCACCAAGCAATGCCACCAAAGACATGTTTGGTAGCAATGAAACTCTTGCTACAAGAGGTGGTTTGGCAGTTGCGGTACCTGGAGAACTGAAAGGGTACTGGGAAGCCCACCAAAAATATGGGAAGCTTCCTTGGAAGGATTTGGTACAACCAACAATTGATTTGTGTAAAAATGGGATTCCTGTTACAAAATACTTGGAAAATGTGTATAAAAGCTACGAGGAGGTTATAAGGAGTGATCCGGTGCTCAGGTGGGTACTTTTCTGGTGGCGAAAAAGAGTTATCCTACCCCATTTTAGAGAAACTTTCTTGAATAACAGCACCAGTAGTCTTTACGTGGAGTCTAATTATATGACAAGACCACGACTTGCGAAAACCTTAGAACTAATAGCAGACTTTGGGGCGGATGTTTTGTATAACGGGAGCTTAACCGAAGACTTCGTCAAAGACATACAAGCCAAAGGTGGTATTATCACCGCAGAAGACTTGGCTAATTACAGGTGATCTTAAGCTTACACCAACTAGTTTTTTGAAGGATTGATTTTAGCCCATCCTGGAAGGAGTCAATCAAAATTGACCTCGCTTCCGGGGAGACTTTATACGCTCCTCCACTCCCAGGATCCGGAGTCATTCTAGGACTCATCATGAATATTCTAAGTACTTTCTTAGATGACTCCACTCTGACGGTAACAGCCTGGCAAAGAATAACAGAAAGTTTCAAATTCGGTTTCGCCAAACGAACGGAACTTGGCGACTCCGACTTTGTCAATATGACTGAAGTAAGTACCGTTGGTCCCAAAACAGTATTAACGACGAGTTTAGATCATCGCGACTTTAACATCTCAAGACTTTGCTGACGAAATCAGAAAGAAGATTCACGACAATCAGACTTTTGACGATCCGGAGTACTACGGAGCTAACTTCACGCAACCTGAAGATCACGGTACTGCCAATGTTTGCGTTTTTGCACCGAATGGAGACGCGGTTTCTGTAACTAGTACTATCAATCTTGAGTAAGTTAAGTTAATGTCAATTGGGTACTATAAAGTGGTTTTAGTTTTGGTGCCGGTTTCATGTCGGAGAGTACCGGAATCATTCTTAATGATCAAATGGACGATTTTTCTTCACCGGATTTTACCAACAATTATGGGGTACCACCGTCACCAAACAATTTTATAGAACCCGGGAAAAGACCAGTTTCGTCTATGAACCCATCTATTGTCGTAGATGACAATGGAAACGTTCGATTGGTCGTCGGGGGCTCGGGTGGTACTAAAATCATCACATCCGTTGCGCTGGTACTTCTTACACATAGAAAAAATCGGAAAATAATGAACATTTTGTAGACTATAATTCGGAATCTTTGGTTTAACGAAAGTATAAAGGAGGTAATTAATGATAAAAGATTGCATCATCAACTTTTTCCAATGAACGTCTTGTATGAGAAGAAGTTTCCACAGGTGTGTTTAACTTAACAATTATTTTTTTTTATTTTTGTGTTTAGGAAATTTTAGATGTTCTTATCAGTATCGGGCACAATTGTACCATGGAACCCAGTGATGGCTTCAACACCATAACTTCAATAGCTAGAGAAAATGGTACTTTGTCTGGTACTTTCGATCCGAGACGAGGAGGTGGAGAAGAATACGTGTATGCAAGCAGTGGAAATTCTCGTTTTATTTACCCCTCGCTTCTTTTCCTTTTATTATTAATAGTTTTCATTTTGTAAAGAACGGAAACTATATTTCTTTACTTTGCGACAAATTTATACGCGAGCACATGTCTCATGACGACATTGTCTTATCATGTACCAACAAACAATAAAAATCTGTTTTAATCTAAGTCGTATAAGATTTCCATCGTTGCAGGTTAATTTCACTTGAGGTAAGGTTTGAAATAAGAGAAGTCGTAGGTAAGAAATTCATTATTTGAGTGGGATTTTTTCCTTTTATTTGCTGCTGGAGGTAGTGTTGTTTTCGACATGGGAAAACTTGTGGACGTACATCATTTTAAACTTTCAAAAGTTGTGTAATAATGTAAAGCGCGTAATTACTGGAGCGTTGAATTGTTGAATTTTTATTAAATAGAAACAGAAAATACGAAAATAAATAAATGAGTAAAACAGTGGCTAGTGGCACGTAGCTCTGGTAGCTCTGTTGACAGCGTTAGTGACATTTCTAATATGTACTGCAGTACTACCAACGTATTTGTGTCAAAATCCCAAACATTTACTGGCACCAAATTATTGAAACTAAATACAAAATAATAATAACAAAAATTGATTTGATTTTAAAGTTTTTTTTCTACATATTTTAGATTACAGAATGCTTAATCGATAAGCTTTATTTCGCTGTGAAAGTCTTCGGTGTTATTGACACAACTTTACTTATTTTACAATGATTCCACAGTAAGTTTTTTTAATTTACCATTTAATTCACTTTAATATTGTTTTTTTAGCAAGAAAGAGTATTTTCGGCTGCTATTTTTAAGTATAGTGGCCATCGTATCCTTGGTTGTAATAGCAAGTATCGTCTATCTAATCCAAAGACAAGAATAAACTTATATTATGTAAATAAAATTGTACGAAAGAATTTCAATTAAATTTATTTTATAAATTCCTGCTCTGGTGTTGTTTTCTGTTGAAAATGATGGAAGGGAAAGCCACTAAACTGACTTTTTTATTGGAAATGGATTGATCCTACTGTTAAAAGTCGTGAATATTTTCTAGATTTTTTAAGATCCAAATTTGTTATTTAATATTTTTTCTTTTCTGTAATTTATCGGTGTCCAATATACTAAGAATTAAAAAAAAACGAAAAAATCAAAGCATTCAAAATATCGTTAAAGAAGGATATGGAAAATGGTCAAAGAATTAAAATTGGAAGAATCTAAAACAAAATAAGAAATCATAAAATATAATCAGTTCAAGAAGTTTAGGTTTTGACATTTCAAAAATTGTTCTATTTTGGTGCTTTATTAGACTCATTGCAGATCATGAATTTGCAAAAAAAAATTGTTTCTGTTTTTTGCAGTCTATTGCATTATTTGGTAATGGGGATTTTTTTATTATTTATTTATTTTTAGTGCTTAGATTCGATATACATTTTTGTGTTTGAAGATCTAAAAAATTTGTAAATTCTGTTACTTTTAATGCAACAGTAACGAAATTTGCCAAAGTTACTACTTTTAACATGCTTATTAATCGTGCCGTGCCGCATTGCAAACTTCTCGAGCAAAAGAGACACGTTTTAGAAATTCATATTTAAAGATCAACCCTTTCCTCATAACAAAATGAAGAATATGATTGAAATCGGATCAAACCCAAAAAAAGAATTCGTGCGATTGGCTGGCATTCTCTTTATCAGAGGTTTTTATAATAAAAAACGCACCCGAACAACCCAAATTCGAACGTAACTTAACATTCATTGGCTGCATATCCAAAACTGTTGTTTATTGGATCGATTTCTTAGCTAATTAAATCATGCACAAAAAAATGTTTTTCATTAAAATATTCTAAAATTTGGTCCTTCCACTTTATAATTTTGAAATTTGGTAAAGTTAACACACGACTCAAAAATAGTAACTTCCCCAAATTTCGTAGCTGTAGCTCTAAAATTACCAAAATTACAAATTTTACTGCAGGATGTCGGAAATTGCTTAGGCTTCAAAACTTGAGTTTTTCACTCTACAATTTTGCAAATTGGTAGAGTTGATCCACGACTCAAAAATAGTAAATAAAAACGGAGATTTCCTTGTTGTCAGTGTAAACGGGTCTGTGAAAAATTGCAAAAGCCAGAACAGTCTAGCAAGAGCAAGAATAAGTCTATTCCTGGGTTTCGCTTAGCAGTATTCAATTTCCAGTCCACTTGGTGAATTAAAATAGGAGTAAAATCCGCGAAACATATGCAGGTAGTCAAGATTTTAGTCTTTTTCGTGCGGATAGGCATTAAATTTTTCTATTGTCTTTACCCTCGTGAATTTTCATAAAACAGTAAAACTGTTCTTGAAAATGTCTGCGATAAATCGATTTTTTGTTTTGCTCTAGAGGCTCGTAAATTTGTTTATGCGTTCTAATTTAGCTGGCAAATGGGTTGGGATGCTTTATTTATGTAATAAAACTTATATAAAGTTTGAATATCAAACCCAGTTCATAAAGAGAACCTCTGTCTTCTGTTGTGTCGCAAACTCGACCTTTGCACAAAATTCAACATTGTATTTTATTAGAACCGTCTGAAGTTTTCAACCAAGAATGTAGTATTTTCAGTCACAAAGCTTCGATAGAATTTTATTCTTTCTATACCCAAATAAGAAAAAAACAACGCGTTTGCGTGTTGAAGCACTTACTATTCCATTTATTGAATTCCTCGTGAAAGTTAAAGGTTGCGCGAAAATCTAAACCCACCTTTTGAAACTTATTGGAAATTGTGTAAAACCAAACCAAAGTGTCGACATCTTCAACGTCAAGTATAATTGAAAGAATCCTCAAATCTCCTTACCGACTGTCGTGAGCAGCGTGAGAGAATATAAAAGCGCTCCACCGAATGTCCAATGAGGCGCTCCAGGATTAGACGCTCCATCTGCTTTTCCAGCTTCCACGACGGCTCTTTCAAACCTCTTCAATTGTTCGGTTACCAATCGGGTCCAGTTCTTCTCGTACAAGACGTTGAGACGTTCTACAATAAAAGATAAACAATTATCTAAAGAACAGAGAAGTTTATAGCTATTGTAAACATCGTCATTCTTCAAGTGAGACCTGAACTTGAGTGAGAATATCAAAAGACCCAAAGATAAAATTTTACGGCGCTGCTTTTACGACGCGCTTAGTAAAGATCGGACCAATTTGAATAATGAAACGGAGACCAGGTTCGCAGCAGTGGAATTAATTAGGCCGGATGTACTACGTGATTATTACAATAAAAAATGATACAAACGTTGAGAGAAATTAATTCATGTTGAAACGCACCATCGCACAAAAATTAAACGATTCTTATCTTCCTAAGCTCGCATTCATTATTCTGGGATTCCATTTCGTTTAGTTTTTGTTCGGATTTCACCAAGGGGAAATGGAAAGGGTTCATCAAACGGTATTAAACTTAATACTGGCGGAGCACTTGAATTTATTTTTAAGGGTTAATTGCGTAATGTAAAGTTCAAGCTTCGTACGGACCAAAAATTGTCGCTCGAGTGGATCTCCGGATTTTCAGGTTTTCTTAGAATTCGGAATAATTTTTACCGAATTTTCTATATGTATTTCCAAAATTGGCAAAAATACGAATTTTTATCAGAAATATTGAAAATTTTCAGTTAGTTCTCAATTAAAAAAATGTCAATTTGTAGTTCAAAAGTTTTGGAATTTGACTGAGTTAATAACCGGGTCAAAAGTAGTACTGTGTCAAAATTTTATTGCTTTATTCCCAAAATTGGCAAAAATACGAATTTTAATGAGGAATATTGGAAATTTTTAGTTGGTCCTAAAATATTTTTTTTTAAATTTATTTGTAGTTAAAAAAATTTGGTATTTGGCAAAGTTAATGAATGTGTCAAAAGTAGTACTTTGCCGAAATTTCGTTGTTGTATTCGCAAAATTGGCAAAAATACAAAATTTAATATGGAATATTGGAAATTTTTAGTTTCATCTAAATAAAGAAATTCTAAAAAATCTTTTTGTAGTTTAAAAGTTTTGGAATTCGGCAGAGTTAATAAACGTGTCAAAAGTAGTACCATGTCCAAATTTCATTGTTATATTTCTAGAATTAATTTAAAATTTCCAAAATTCCATATTAAATTTTATTGTTTCTCTAATTTTAATTGCCAACAATCGCCAACAATTTTTGTCGTGTTTTCTAGGTTACCTAATTAGTCATTTCTTTTGGTGTCAAATTATCTAGCTGAATATACATAGAAATAGAAAATAAATAGAAAATAAAACTATAATTTCAGATGTTATCGTTAAAATTATTGGAGCTGTCATGTAGACCTGTCTCTAATTTGTTAAAAGAAAATTTAATTTTAACACCATTAAACAAGGAAATAGTGCTGAATAATTTAATCAACTTAAGTGCTATCTGCCATTGCTTTCAGCGACTTAAAGTTCTAAACTAGAATGTCGGCGATTTTTAAAACATGAAGGAAAAATATACACGTCAATTTGTTAACAGTGTCGAAAGTACAGAAAAAATTTAGAAACGTGCAATAAAACTAAAAAAAATGTCCGAGATCCTAAGAGCACATAAAAATACAATTTTTGTCTTAAATTCAGTAAGTTGCGTTGGTGTTCTATTACCATTGAAATCTAAACCACTTGTTCAATTCTGCCCCAATGAAATCATAACGACAATTTCCTCCAGACGGCGCCTATAATGTAGTCACCATATTTCTTAACAAATTAACTGACTTATGTATGAAACTCACGCATTGAGCTCATATTTCAACTCACATCCAGATAATGTCCCCAGCAATTTTCAGTATTTCTCCATAATTACACGAGTACTTATTTATTCAGTCGTGATAATTCCAAGCAAACCCCCAATCCCCAGTCCTTTTGAATTTTTTTTCATTTCTTCCACAAATCTCCTGTTACCACTTGGAACAGGCGTCGATTTCAGCCCACGATGTTAGACGGAGCGTGATTCTTTCTCAAGTTTCGTTCCGCTGGTTTCAGCTTATGTAAACTTGAGGAAAAAGGCACAAGTTTAACCATCGTTGCGTTGAAACTAGCGCTGAGAATTTTATTAATTTTGGTAACGGGAGACGTGGGAAGGAATTAGGGCTTTGAAATGATGAGGTTTGTTTGGAATAGGGCAAGAGTCGGAGGATGTAGGGAATATCTTGTTAATGCAGTACAAACGTTATCGTAATGTTGTTATTGTGTCGACTCTCGGAGTTCTATTCTTACTAGGGCAAATACTACTAATTATACTGTTCACTTTGTACCGACTTTGGATAATTTATTGGCGGCAATTAGATACAACTTAATTACAGCTGGATGTCAGGCGAAGCACATTTTTCTTGTTTGAAGAACTAACGCAGCTTCCATAATCTGAACTGACAAACACGAATTCAATTGTGCGAAACTTTTTGTAATGTAGCCGACTTTTCTTCCAGTTGCTGTATAAATTTACAATGATTTAAAATTTTATACCGCGGAGGCCCCGACATTTAATGATAGCAGCAGATGTTCGGGAACTTAAGTGGTGTTATAAAGAACTGCAGTTTACGATTGTGAAAATGTTTAGACTTTATCAAATCTCACCCGAGTGCTAGTATCTGTTTTTGCATTTGTATTTTCTACAAATCTGATGGGCTGATAAAGTTTTAATATTTTCGGGTGTGGAAAAAGCAATTCTCCAAAAATTTGTAAAAATACGGAATATTATAATAATACAGAATATTGGACATTTTTAGTTCGTCCTAAAATAAAAAATTCTAAAAAATCTATTTATGCTTCAAAAATTTTGGAATGTGGGACAGTTAATAATCGTGTTAAAAGTATTAAAGATTCACGAACGGTAGAAGTAACTAAATTTAGTAACTTTTATTTTTGAGCTGTGTGACTAAGGTTATAATTTTTCTAGTGTAATGTCTTGTAAAACAGATGTCATCCAAATGACAGTTTTTGGTTTGTCATGAAAGGTAAATATTAATTTCCAAACGAAAAAGAAGAGCTCCGAATCAGATTCAACTAGTTCATTGATTTCATCTTCTGAATCTAACTTTCTTAGTGTTACAATGACTGGTGGAATATTGTCTACAGCTGCGTCTCCCATGAGTGCTGTCCAGTCTTGCCTAATTAAGTTTTCGCAGGTGAAACAAAGTTTTCGCAGTGTGAAACAAAGTTTTTCCAGTTGTTTGGTGTGCTTTGCGAAATTGATTTTAACCATAAATTTCCCTGACTTTGTTCCTTCCAATCCTGTTTTAATCCTTTTGAAACTGCTTGTCTTGTAATAGTTGATTCCATCTCGTTGTATTGTCAAATTTAAATGACAAATTTATTTGATAGACAATGATGCCAATGTTTAATTCCTAGTTATTTCAGAAATTCAACGTAGCGACACAAAAGTATCTATTAGTTACTTCTACCGAACGTGAATCGCTAATAGTGTTGAGTCCAAATTTCATTCTTGTACATATTTCTAAAATTGGCAAAAATACGAAATTTAATATGGAATATTGGAAATTTTTAATTTTTAATCGTCCCAAAATAAAAAAAAATTAAATCAGATCTGTTTCTGGTTGTAATTTTTCAGAATTTGGCAGAGTTAATAAGTGTCAAAAGTAGTACTGTGTCAAAATTTCAATGTTTTATTCCCAAAATTAACAAAAATACGAAATGTAAAATCAACAATTTGGAATGTGGGAAAGCTTAGCTTAGCTTGTTCTACAATAAAAAAATACTAAAAAATCTGATTCTTAATCTGCAAGTTTGAAATTTAGCAGAGTTAATAAGAGGGTCAAAAGTACTACTGTGTCCAAATTCCATTAATTCCATTTTTGTATTCCTAAAATTGGCAAAAATACGAAATTTAATGTGCAAACTGTAAAAATTTCAGGTCGTCCTAAAATAAAAAAATTTAAAAAAAATTAAAAAAAAATCTGTTTCTGGTTCTAAAATTCTGGAATTTGGCAGAGGCAATAAGCGTGTCAAAAGTAATACTGTGTCCAAATTTCATTTTTGTATTCCAAAAATTAGGAAAACTACGAAACGTACTATAGAAAATTTTTAGTTTGTCCTAAAATAAGAGATTTATAACAAATCTGTTTCTGGTTCTAAAATTTTGGAATTAGTCAGAGTTAATACGTAATTAACCTAGAAAACGCCACAAACACGTTGACAGTTATGATTCATAAGTTTAATCTGTCGTTAGAATAAATTGCTTTTAAATAACATGTTTGATAGATTTGCTATTATTCGGTTTCATAACATCAACAATGAAAGCCGCCAGTATAATATTCCTCTTCAGCATAATAATCATGGAAATGTTATGCTGGGATGTGATGCACATTGGGGTAATTTTTCACCTCCACAACCCCATCATTAAAACGCATTTTTCAGGGAAAGAAGGCTCGTTTTGATCGTTTCGATGGGATGTGTCGTGGATATAAAGGAATTAAGATATTTTTCAACTACTACGGATTTCAAAACGTCGGTACTAAACTATTCATGAACTCCACAATAAACGTAATTGAAGACATAATAAGTCCACCTTCGGTAATCGATTTCATACCAACCCCGAAAAACTTTTCAATTCAACTTTCAGCTAAATCTGAGCGTGCGAAGATGTAGGTCAAAAGAAAATTTAGATACTTGCGAAGACTTTCACCACTTTACCACCAAACAATATTGCAAAATGATCCAGTCTGATTCTGAAATGTGGAATCCGTTCTTTGGGACGATCCAACCCAAGTGGAAATGTCCGATTAAGAAGGTTAAACGGTTGGCGCCACTTGGTAAACACTCTATTAAGTTTCCATTAATTTCAGGGGACTTACAAGTCCATCAACAGCAGTTTTGACGTGACCGCCTTTTTATTGTTCCCTGTAGATGAATGGTTTTGGAGGGTGAGAGGCGACATGTTTGATGGCCAAACCGGCAAAAGAATTATGTGTGTTATTCTAGAAGCTAAAGTGCTTTTTAAGAATAACCCGTGATGAACTCAATTTTTTTTTATATTAATAAATTTGGTATTGGACTTGAATTTATTTCCCTTCAACAGTATTGTGTTATATTGGAAAAGTTTTCATTGGACATCGAGTGGAATCTCTAGAAATTGAATGGAAGAAATTTTAACCTATTGAAATGGGGACTACATGCGCTTATTACGTATTTGTGGTCGGCAAAGAGACTTGTTAAACATTGAGTAATGGAATATTTAATTGGGGATGTAAAATTTACCTATACGAGCACTGATAAAAAAAAAATTGGGATTTCAGCCCACCAATTAGTGATTTATCTGATTTTTTGTATTCGTGTCCAATGAATTATTCTCAATATTATGGAGGAGTATCTTTAAACATCAGTTCCATTTTAATTTACAGAAAAATCAACTTTATTTTTAATTTATAGGCCTGCTTTTACAGTTTTAGTTATAATTATTATTAGTCCTTAAAATATTAAAACATTTTTAATTAAAAAATTTTCAGATCTTTAGATTCTGAAGTATGGGAATTTAACATGTTATTATCCTTTCACTGCGTTGGGAAAGACATTATGCATCTTTTTAAATCTGTTTTTCTAAAATTTAAATTTAGCCGAGTCAATAAGCGTGTAAAAAGTAGAACTGTGTCCAAATTTTATTCTTGTATTTCTAAAATTAGCGAAAATTCAAAATTTAGTAGGTATAAAAAAAATTAGAAATTTTTAGTTTGCCCTAAAATAAAAAAATTCTAAAAAATCTATTTGTTGTCGTAAAATTTTGGAATTTGTTAGAGTTAATAAACGTGACAAAGTGTCCACATTTCATTCTTCTATTTTCAAAATTGGAGAAAATACAAAATTTAGGAATATGTATGTATTGGTAATTTTTAGTTTGCCTTAAAATAAAAAATTTCTGAAAAATCTGTTTGTTGTTAAAAAATTATGGAATTTGGCAGAGTTAATAAACGTGTCATAAGTAGTACTGTTTCCAAATGTCTTTGTTGTATTCGCAAAATTGTCGAAAATACAAAAATTAATATGAAATATTAGCAATTTTTGGTTCGCCTTACAATAAAAAATTTCTAAAAAAATTGTTGTACTGCTAAAATTATACAACTTGGTAGAGTTAATAAGGATGTCAAAATTAGTAGTGTCCAAATTTAATTCTTATATTACAAAAATTAGCGAAAATACGAAATTTAATATTGAATCCATATTCAAAATTTACAATTCTACCTGAAATAAAAAATTTCTATAAAATCTGTTTCTGGTTTTAAAACCTTGGAATTTGACAAAGTACGAGTAAATAAGTGTATAACAATTTATTATTATAGATTTTTACACTGTTTTGAGATTGTTTGGTTCTTACAAATTCTATTCTTAAAGATTCCTAAAATTCTTAAATTATCAATCTTCAATGTTTATCCTTGTTATTTTTGCAAAATGTAATTTTTGGAAAGGAAATCATCACAAAAAGCATTTAGTTTATAAAACAATGCCTTATAAGCAAAAATATTTATTTCATTTTGGAATATATCCTGTAATATTTTTACACGGAATTGAATTCTTCATAATTAATTGCGGCACGAATGTTGTACAGTGCGCAATTGAAAACAACAAAACTTTATTTTTTTTAGGTAGGTTCAGATTGTGTTATTAAAAAATAATACGAGCATGGAATGAATCCTAGTTTTATATGTCGCAAAAATCAGTAAAAATCCGGGGAAAACTCCACTCAGTTTACAATTTTAATTAAAACACTTGTCAATCCGAAAAACCTAAAATATGACAAATTAAAAACCTAAAAATTCAACAGAAGCGCACTGTAATTCGCCAAGACTCGAAAACTCTGCAAATTCAACCTTAAAACTTACATGCTTAACTAGTTATGTAATTAATAACAACAAATTTTTAATAGAAGTTTGTAATAATTTCGGCCCACCTCCTGTAAAATTTTAATTCATATTACACCCAGTTCTGAAAGCATCCATCCACCGTGAATTTCTTCGCTTAACTGCTAAATATGTTCTCTGAACTGTTCATTATTAAAAATAATGTCCTCCCGCCATGGAATTAATAAACATTAAAAAATGAAAGGGTTGAAAAAAGCCCGCGTATCCAATTAAATTCCAAAATAATTTTATCCAACCCTATTCCACCCTTCATGACTCCGTCGAAGAACCTTATAAGATGAAAACCGAATTAACTTGTACAAAACGGTGGCGCGCGGTACTGCTATTTCATCTTAGTCGATGCAATTAGGATGACTTTAATCAAAATTAAATTTGGCCCTAGATTGCTGGCATGGAATTAAACCTCTGCAAAAAGCCATTTATTAATTCTGGGAAAAATAGCGAACATGTCTTCGTTGGTAAAATACTCGGCTTCTTTTATGGACACGTTTTATTACCACTTCTTAATTTATCTTCTGAACGGAGTAAAAAAAAAAACGGAAATTCTACATTTAGTGCGATTACATGGACCAGTACACATGGGAGGGGTGAACTATAAGCGCGAGCCATTAAAAAAATAAAAAGTGTGTTGAGTTGGTCTCGAGGGCATTTTATTTTTTCGCGGTCTCTGGTCTTTGCCCTCTTTTTTATTAACGGGGCATAAGTCATGACAGTTTTATTGCTAGTGTCAACTGTGCGATTTAAACAGGGAATTTGAATTTTTAACGTTGGACGTTGGTTTATCAGTAGAAAAATGAAATTACCTATTTTATTCAGAGGTGTTTGTATTGACCTTTCAAACTTATTCCGCCCCCTTTGCCATAATGAAATTTATCACACAATAGTGACAGTTCACGTAGACCCATCCGCCATTTTTCCCTCCATCTTGTATAATTAATTATTGCATAAATTCATTTTGTCACATGACGAGATTAACATCGCCGTCGTGACTCGTTCACAATTAATTGTACCCTTTTCAACCCTCGGAGAGCGGAACCCGAAGGTGGAATTAACAAGTTTGTATGGTTTAGGGATTTAGCTCGTCCTATAAACACACAAAAAATCCCTATTAGTCTCGGTAATTATACTTTTATAGTTATGAGACAGAGCCGTACTTGACGAGTTATGAGGAAAATCTTCCTTATCCTTGGGGAAATCTGCCCGCCATCAAACGCCGGGAAAGTGTGACCGACGGCTGCGCTTACCTGCACGAGCGTTCCCAAGCGATAGTTGTGCCAGGAAATTAGCGAAAGAGGCGCAAAATTATGAAAGTAAACTCGATGAAAGATTAGAGAAGCGATTTGTTATCTCGGGAACGCGGTTAACGAAATTAGTTTATAATTATTTTATTATGAGCTTAATTTTAGTCCTGTGTAAACATTTCTACACCTAAAGGAACTTAAGGGCGCTTTTATGTTTTCAAATATGGGAAGCTGGATTTTTCACGAGTTTTTAAATTGACATAATTTTAATGAAAAGCAACCCTCGCGTGTAATATTGGCTGCGATAGCCTATAGAAACTCAAAATAAATTAACTTTGCGCCTTATTCTCCACTTCATTGCTCTTTAGCTTTTCGGGGTTCTTTCTCATATTTAGCTTACTGTTTTAATAACTCGCTCGGTGGGTTTTATAACGGGACTGTTTGAGTTTAAATCGAGTTATATTTTTTCGGGCTAATCAATGGAGTTAATATTTTATGGGTTTCCAAACATGCGACCGGAAACCTTTCAAATTGTGAATTACACCAGTCAACAAATTGTAAAAGTGGAATGTCCTCCTCATTCCAAGTCTGAAATCTGTTTGCTCGATCAGTTCCGGACTCGGAGATATTTTTGAAAAATTATTTTTAGGTTTTGCTATACTTTCTTTAGTTTTTCCTAAAAACTTGCAAAGTTATAGAATTGCTTAAAAGTGCTCTAGAAATCTGAGTCCTGACCTGATGGAGCAAAACGGGCTTTGAATTTAGAATCAGAAGGAAATTACACTTAAGAAAAGACTTTTCGCTGCTCCAATACAAAATTTGTTCATTAACATTATAAAAATTTCGCTGCGCATCCACCATTTCACCGCCTTTTTAATTCCGCCCTTCCTTCGTACAAAAATGAGTTGGAGTGTCTTTGTTATTAAATTATAAGTTTTGCATTAATTACTTAGACAATACGTGCTTGTGTTAAATATCCCGAACTTTCGCATCATTTATTAGTCGCTTAACAAGAACAAAACCAATTTCACTGAAGCGGTGTAAATTTGAAACGTGATCAGCGAATTCGCCCGACTTTTTTTTGGTCGACTCCCTTTCGAATCAGTTGGAGAACAATCAATCAGCGAATTAAAGGCAAAACAGAGGAAAACAAAGTTTGCAATAAACTGCGAGCTTACTGCAGAAAAATTCTCCTTTTATATTTTTCCATCAAGGGGTTTCCAGTCAGCAGTGCCAGTTAACTTCATGAATAGTCACTTAAATTAAACCTTGAATAATGAACAATTTCACAATTTCAAAACCAAACATCTGTCCGGCTTCCCATAAAGCACAAGTTTCACATTTCCACTCCGACTATCAAATAGAACAGGGTTGTTTTCTACTATAATTCCTCTCGAATAGTCTTTTTATCTTCACGTGCAAGTATGTAATTCCGTTAACTACAAAGATGCTTTCAGGATTCAACGAGATTAAAACGGAAATTTTAGTTTCTGCACTAATTGCAGGTTAGCGGAAAGGAAAAGACTGATTGGGGTCTGAAAAGGCTGAATATGTGATAAATTTCGCATGCGTCAGCTGGAAATTTCTCTGTCGCAAATTAAATTTAGAATAGGCGAGCAGGGAATTTAGTTATGGATATCCTACTTTAGATTGAGTTTTCAACTGGACAATAATTCCAATACGAGGAAAACTCGATTTTCCGAGCACTTTGAGCCAGTCCGGGACAAATTCCCAGTTCGTTTCACTCAAATATTCATAATTTTTTACCCACGCTCAAACAAAAACATTGATATTCCACAACTTTTCATCGCCTTAAGGGCCGGGCAAGGAATATTTTGACTCAGGTTGTGGAGAGAGTTAATACCTCGTAAACGAAAAAAAGCGTGCTGAGAAGCTCATTTCAGAATGTAAGTCGATTTGAGGGCAACATTTGTAAAATGATATTCTCTTTCTCAGGGTGCGTGCTAGAACGCACCATCTGCAATTTCAGACTTGCGTGTTTTCAATGCAAATCTACCGCTGTGTAAACAACCACTTTTTTTCAAACGTGCTATATTTTTATTGCAGTTTTATTGCCTGGAATAGCACGCAGGTGCGACAACGTCTCGTTAACTGGTCGCGACAGATAACACAAGTTCTTGAAAATAAAATCAGACGTCGAAACCTCATTCCTGCAGACAATTTTTACAGGCGCCAAATTAAAAAGCGACGCTGTGATTGACCGGTCAGCGAGTTGACAGTTATTTTTTTAATTGAAGTTGGAATCTTAGTATAGTAAACTCAGTTGACATATACCTAGTAAATTTTATGGCCACATTATGAGAGGGCCGGGCAGTACTAATCCTTGCGATTGGAGACCATAAATGAGCACGAAATGAATGCGGGCCTATTCAACCATCGGTCAACTCTCTACCTAGAACTTTGTCGGCTGCAGTTTACAACACCCAGTTTTATTTCTATGGGTGGTTTGACTTAAGCCATAAAATGTTTACTAGGTATATGTCAACTGAGGTTACTATAAACTAACTTTTTCGAAAATTAATTTATCAAGATTCCAACCTTAAATAAAAAAAATACTCGCAAAGTGGACAATTGCTACCTAAACCCTCTAAAATGTCAAGGTTGGTATCATTATTCCCAGAATTTGACATTTGTTCATTTTGATATGAGACTTTGACATAATATTACAAAGACATAACTTATACGATCTTCCTTTGTTCCCCAAAACCCAATTCACGTTACAACGCCATTGCAAAACTTAATCAGAACGAATTACACGATGAAAACTTTAGAATTTGTGACCTTGAGCGGACATTTGCAACCTAAACCTCATTTTTTTGTAGGCGCTACATTCAAAATGCGGCTCTGTGGTTAGTCGTTCAGCAGAGCGCTAATTTTTTAAAATTCTTGGAAAATTGATTTGTCACCAAATTGTAGAACTATCAGTAAATAATGTGTTTTTGTTATTTTTAGTGCAGATTTACAGGTATTTTTGTTATAATTTATTGTTTATTATCATGTTAAATTTGACAGTTGTTTGTGGCGTCATTCATTAAACAAAATTGACTGATTTCTAACATCTGTTTTCTTTTTTAAATCTTGCTGATTTCGAAAATAGCTCCTTTGTAAATTAGTAAATTCTCTCAGGAAAAATAACGTATAATCCAAAATTCAATGCCTTGACGGTTTATTAAGGCAAAAAATCGTTTAATACCGCCGCCATTATATGGTTCGTATTAATACACCACCGCTTGTAGAACAAATTCCGTTCGAGAGAACTCGACAATCTCGGTAAATCTGCATATCAAAAGGAACGGCCGATAGCGCTTATCCCGTTTGAATGGGAGTTCGGAGAAAGAAAAGAGTTTATCTTTTCAAGACAGCGATAAAAGATTTTTCTTTAATTTGAAACAATGGCGGAGATTGGGACTTGGTGACAGTTCTCCGTCAACGTGGACCTGCGATTTGTTTGTTTTAGCTGAGTCAAGGGACTGCCTTCCGATGCTGGGAGATTGGCAGGAATTACCTTCTGACCCAACTTTGCAATGACGAGTTTGTGTTTTAATAAGTTGCAATGGGCTGGGAAATATTTCAAATATTTGTCAAGGGCCAAGTGCGGTTCCAGCGCAAAGTTTATATTCCTTGGGGAACATATTTTTCCCGGCAACATTCTTGGAAGTTTCTTATTTGTATAGTTTAAACTTGAGGAAATTTAATTTTTATATTGGATAACAGAAAATTTAATACTCAAGCTGGAACAGTTTAATTAACTCTTGCGCTTGTTTGGAAACTAAGTCTGCAGTCTTCTATTTCTAACGTTTAACTGAAGCCAACATTGTTAACACTTCAGTCACCGCTGCCACAGTAAAGTTCCATTAAACCCGCAGCCCCCATGAGCCACTAGACCATCCGTCGTGCCGCGTTTTATCATCTCAACCCTTCTCGACATTGCAATTACACAAAATAATAATGTGTTTAGTTTAACTGTAGAAACAACATCAGTCGTGATGTTAGTTTTAGTTGGACGAGCTTTTGATTGGAGGAGAAGCCGTGATGACGTTCCGGCCCTTCCGGTTCTGATGCCCATTAATATTTAATTCAATATAATCTGCGCATAGCGCTGGCAACAAGTTTAAGCGGAATGGCACGTACTTTAAACGCGACCTTATGAATATATCATCAGGGGCGCAGGGGGTAGGAAAACACGCATACCAACCTAGCGGGCTTCTAAGTGGATTGAAGTGGCGAATTGTAACAGCGAGAAGAAATGGTGGAAAGAGGGTGAAAATGACTGCGAAGAAGGGAAGGAATGACCTGCAATGGTGGATGCGCCGAGTCAATAAATAAAAACAGAGCAACAAATTAAAATTCAGCCTGAAAATAATTGGACGGAAGCCCTGAGCTGGCGCTATTGAGATAAGTCTCTTCGTCCTCAGAGACTTGTCAAGCTTCCATTTTAATTCTTCTATAACTGAGTTAACTCCCGCGATAATGAAAAATACCACCCCGAGCGTATCTACGCCCGTAAATAATCTAGCGCTACTATTTTATAATGAGTCTTCGTCCTCTTGTTTAAATCACATTTTCTCGAGGAATCGATTTTGCCCCCATATTTGTGCAGACTTATGAATGTTTTCCCTAAAAGCAGCTGTAGCGGTATTAAGAAATTTCTTTCATCTTGCGAGCAAATAAATTTTTTCTTATAGAAACATAAACTGAAAATCTCATCTTGGCGTTTCTCGTCTTGTACTGCGAGCTAATTAAACTTTGAGGTTTTTTCTGTAGAAATAGAAAGTTTCCCGAGGACAGGACAAAACTCCGATTTCTATGTTTTCAGAAACTGAAATGAGCCTAAGTGAATTGGAGTCTCACTCCTCGGCTTTTATCTAGGAAACATTTATCTTCAAATCGGATAAGGAACCGGAGAACCTGTAAAAATTACATAACCGGATTCAACATGTTTTCAAAATCACGAAACTAAGCACTAGGCGGATGCATATTTACAAACCACTTTTCCGAACGTACAATTTAAACGGTAAAGAGGCGGTATTGTGCTGGTGTTACGTGGAAATTCGTGTTCGCATCCCATAAATAATTCATAGGATGGTGTGAACCGGAAAGAAATGTGGATATGGGAGGATTGCGGCTGGACAGAGCTTACATATTCACCGGAGCGACTTCTCCCGGAATATCTTCACTGACAGAGTAGACTCAATTAAGTTCGGTTAAATGGACTCGGTGCATATTTTTCAATTGTTTGGAGTGAAATACCCTGATCTGAGCTATAACCGTGACAGATGACAGCAAACTGCCATTTCCAGTGAGATGCGATAACTTTTAGATAGATTTCTAATAGAATGATAGGAGGGCGGCAATTTTTCGAGCACTTCAACCAGGAAAATCACTTTGTTATGAAAAGGTTATTATCATAGACTTCCGGGAGGAGAAATTTTAACCGACTGGAAGATCCAGTTATTGACTCATTCAAACGGTAGTTAGTTTTCTTGAGCCTTCAATAATTTGATCCGTTAACGAGGCCAAGGTTTCGGAGATTGGATGGGATTTTCAAAAGTTTTAATTCCGCAACTTCAGTATTCATTATTACCTTTGAAATTGAAGACTAGGAGTTAACTCTAAAGTGTGTCAAACTTTTGAAATTATTAGCATTTCGCGATCAAGTTTGAAATTAAAATGTTAAATAAACTTCTTTCTGATTTTATCCTTTTGTTCTTTATATTTATATATCTAAAAATGTGGATTTTAGGCCCAAGTTTTTGCAATAGATTATAAAAAAATGACCATTTGAAATTTTAAGATAGAACACAGAATTTGAGAATATAAAAGACAGACAATTTAAAAATTCTAAGGAATCTCTGAAAAAATTTAGAGAATGTAAGAAAAACTAAAAAATTTGGAGTCTATTTGAAAGATTTCTAAAGTTATGCAAAATCTAGAGATCTTTAATAGAAGAACAAGAAAATTTTTTAGATAACTTAGACAATCTACAAAAAAAATTAAATAGAATCAAGAGGATCTACAAAAAATTCAAGAAAATCTAGAAATACCCATCAAGAAGAATTTAAACATAACTTAATTATAAATTTAAAGAAAATTTGAGAAAAAATTCAAAGAAAATCTCTAGTTCTAGCCTCTAAACAGAATTTATAAAGAAAACTCAAAAATAATCTACAAGGTCCAAAAAAATCAAAGATTAAAGAAAATAAAAAAGAATTAATAGAGAAAATCCAGTGAGAATCGTGATAGAATTTGAGAAAAATTCAGAGAATTAAAAGAAAATTTAGACAATCTAAAGAAAATGCAATAATCAATTTACACAGTCTAGAAAAATCTAGAAAATTCACAGAAAATCTACAAAGTTTAAACAGATCTAGGAATCTGAGGAAAATATAAAGAAAAACTTGAAACTCTAAAGAGAATTTAGAAAATTAAAAAAAAATCTAAAGTGAATTTAACAAATCTAAAAAAAAATACATAAAATCTAAAGAGAAGAATTTTAGAGAATGCATGAAGATAAAATATAAAAATAACTAGTTTAAGAGAATTCAAGATTTTAAAAAGTTCACAAAGAATCCGGAAAAATCTGGAAAATATACGAAGAATTTAAAGAGAATCAAGAACGAATTCAAATTAGAGAACCTAAAAAAAACACAGAATCTAAATTAATTTGGATGAAAAGTTTGAATATGTGGAAATAAGAAAATCTAGAAAATTTGAAGAATACTCACAGTCTAGAAAAATGTGATAAATTTAAGGAGGAGACATTAAAGAGGTTCTAAAATTAATCTAAGAAAAATGAGAATAAGAGACTCGTAAGAGACATTATAAAAAGTCAAAAGAGAATTAATTATAAGCGAGCTAAGAAAGATCTGAAGACAATTTAGACTGAACACAAAGAAATCCATGGGAAATAAATAGGTACAGAAAAAATATTTAAAAAGAATAGAAAATCTAAAGAGAAAATTCCAATCACCAAACACCAAAAAAGCATCTAACGTCTTCAAAAAAGTCTCAATAAATTTGAATCCGCCTCTGTTGTGCAGTTTATTGTAGGTACAATATGCGAATAGGTAAAATGAGTTTAATTTAGTCTTAAATATATAAAAAAAATAAAAAACCCGCTTTTATGGTGCTCACATTGAAGCCACTTGAGGTATATTTTCCTAAAAATCCGTTTAAGAGAGTACCACGTTATGCTCTCTTGCAGCTCTCCATTTTTATTATTTCTACCGATAGTAATCCTCTCACACCTTCCCAAACAAGGAAAAACTGAAATCCGTCAATATTAGATTCGCCGTTCCCCCAAAGAACGAAATCCTTTGATAAACCGTCCAAGCTTTCCCATGTTTAATCACTGCATAAAATCATCCATTGCGATGCAGATTGATCTTGACTGCATTCCGGTAAGTTGGCCCGGAGCGCCTCCGGTCTCCAGTACAGGTGTTTGATGGCTTTTCTATCGCTCGTACGTGCGTTCGCTGCGCCTGATTTAAAATGGTAATTTAAAAGCTGCTCGTATCACCCGAGGGCTGCCGGATAAATCCTATTTTCAAGAGGCGTTTTTTCAGTCAACGAGATGAGTTTATACTTCGTGAAAAAATTAAAGAAAATTTAGGATGCACGTTTGGGATATTACGTATAAAGAAAAAATAATACCAACAAAGAAAATTGATAGCGATTTTCGTTCGGATAATGGCGAAGAGAATTTTCAATTTCGGAAATAATTACATGGGAGCATTCCGACATTAGCGGATTCTTCTTTGTTGTGATTTTTACGTGCTTTGCTTAATTTTCTATGGGTAATCGTGGAAGCGGCACACAATTTTAAAATTAGTTTTATCAGGAGTCGCGACGACGACAGTGAAATCTAGATTAATTTGGATTCTGACATATTCTAAATTGATGGTAATAGCAAAGAAAAGCGCTTTCATTGGAATTGAGCAACTGTAAAGATAACTGGGATTTACAATATTGATCTCCGTCTTTGTTTTTTCTTCTAATTCGGTTATTAGCAATATGAATAAACTTTAATTCAATTTATTCCTAGCACGCGGTGCTCAAATTGTCACAATAAAACTGCACACTCACCGGAAATTAAAATTTTGATTTATTATTAACCAACAATAGATTGAATTATTGTGCATTTGCCACAAAAGAACACGCCAAGTTTAATTTGGATGACGTATTTTCAGGAAGTTTCAACAGTGCTCGCAGCAGTCGCACAATAAAAATTTAAATATCAAATTAAATCATTTAGATCTGTAGTTAGTTAGAGTTATGTTCCGTAGAAAAGACATCAAGTGCTATTGTTATGGAAATGAACCATTAAAAGTGCATTTTTCTTTCAGGAGAAATATTGCAGTTTTATGAGGAAAGAGACCCTTTTTGGAGAAATCCAATTCGCGAAATATTGCTGTTTATATCTAACGAGAAACTTCAAAAGGTGAACATTTAGCAGTGGTGCCAACGGAAAGTCTCTCAGGAATACAAACCGGAGGAAAGTTGGCGCAAGTTAAAATTTCTCTTTCGGAATGACAAATATTTGAAGAATCCACTTATTCCGTGGTGACTTTAACAAGGATATTCTTCCTGGAGACTTGAATAGGTGGTTGCAAGGTTATAAATGTACTAAGATCGTTCTGTAACGTCTTCTTAACATGTGTAAAAAAGCGATAAAAGTCGTTATTATATCATGGATGTGCTACTTCTCCATTTCTGTCATGCTCTATAAATTTTCCGCAGAAACGTTTACGATTGCAGATGTCGTTTACATACTTTTGCTCTTTACCATCCTGGAATACTTGACGTCACGTACGCTGTTCACGACATTGTCAATTCGATACATACACGACGTCTTGCTTCAAAGGATTCCATCAAGAAACTTGCGGTTACTTTAAGTGATGAAATTACATTTGCAAGTTGCTAGAACTGGCGGAGTTTCGGCAAAATTACGATCAATCACTGGGAAAACTTGGGCAAATCAAAAACAGTAGTCAACAAAATTGTGCTGGCGCTGAATTGCCCCCAGATTATGATGTCCGATGACAGTTTTGCTCAGGTCAGGACTCAGAGATGTTTGTAAAATAAGTTTTTTTTTGAGTAGGTAGACCGCGTTCCCTTTTGCTTTTTTCCAATTTTGCTTAACAACTTGCAAAACTTTATAATACATCGTTGAAAAGGTAATTCAATAAGCTTCTCAAGGCAATATAGAAGTCGCCGGGAGAGTTAGTTTTTGCCAAGATATTTGAGAAAAATTGAAGAAAAATCCACGTTATTATTATAAACTTTTTGATACTTTTTTGCATGGAATTCCTAAATTGATGCTTTGATTTTTTAATGAACTTAAAACGATGTTATAAAGGTTGAAATCTCTGGTTTTTAACGCGGTGTTAAACATGTTATTATCTCTTGTCATTTAGAAGTTACATGACAAACAAAATGGACTGATTCAAATTCGAGATAAAAAGTCCATTCTACTTGAGAAATGATTTTCCACTCCTTCGGTCTAATTTTTTCCACAATTAGTGAAATCGGCGTCATCTGAAAGTAAACGCGTGATTGTTGCTTTGGTAGAATATTAATACACCAGATAACGAGGTAGTGCTGGTGAAAATGAGGGGAGCTAACATAACTAGAGCAGCAAGTGCTTAGAATGTTAGTTTATGTAGGTACGTTAATCATCCGGATTAAGACTAGTCCTTGATCCGATCAGAGTGACGGCATTTAGTTAATGTGCTACTAATATTTCATTAGTCTTTACAAAGTAGAGCTTTTAATGATCAATTTTACAAAGTGTTGACTAATGTTCTAACATACCAGAGCTTTAACCTTTCTAACAATGCTTTTAAATAAATACAAAGCTAACTGGAAGTACAAAGGACGCTGTGACATCAATCTGTGAAAGTAAATGAAGGGAGTGGAAATCTATTTGATACCTACAAAAACAAATAGTGCTTGTTCTCTTTGTTCTACCGTCGAAAATGAATTCTGAAAATGCTACAAAGATTTGCAGATTACGTGTGAGCGAAACAAGATATTAACATGTCAGTTCTGCTAGCTCTGGTTGAAATCCTTCTTGTTGCTGCAAAAACTTCCTGGCTTGTCTGCCTTGTCTGCCCAGGTCTAGCTAACTATCTTTACTAGTGAACGTCAGCTTGAATTTCTTGTAAAACCAGCAAACTGCATATTTAATTGTTCTTTTACATTTAGTTTTTTTTCTATTAAAATCAGATTATTACGTACAATTTACCTAAGTCAACTAAATGTATCAATGTTCAACAAACTAAATTACGTCGCGCTTTGCTTATTTCAAGTTTAATTGTACTTCGAGAGTCGGTAACGATATTTGTTGGAGGAAGTTTGTTCCATGCAACTCTGACCTCGTGTACGTGTGCAGTTTTCTTTATATTTGCAAGCTAGGATTAATATTAGAAATTCTGACCCGGCGCATCCACCAGTGTCTTTCTAAAAACGAGAATTTAATTTGTCGTGGAATTTTGGCGTGGTAAAATGTTTCAGCGCAAATTTAATACGATTTCTGTAATAATATTGAGCAGAGGAGAATCTCTTCAATGACTGAAAAATGTCAACTTTGTGCATATAATTAGGTACGTTATATTGGTCGTTTTAGTAAAATTACGAAATTGCGAAAGGCGGCTCGGTTCTAAAATTGGTATTTCTTGCTCTATTTTTTTAGAATTTTTACAGTTAGTAAGCGTGTTGAATAAGTAGCTACTCTCAGTTTGATTGTCGTAGCGATAAAAGATTTAAAGTTATAAAATTTTATACAAAATAATCAAAATTTTTGGTTTGTCCTAGCTATAAAAATTTATAAAATTGATATTTCCTATTTTAATAGAATGTAATTTGTAACAACTGACAAACGTGATGAAAGTAAAAACTACTCAAAATTTTTACTTTTAAAATGATGATTTTAAAAAAAGTGATGCCACACAGGTCAAAAATAAAAATCCCCCAAAAAAGTTTCGCTTTGTAACTGAGTATTCCCCTTTTGAAACCAAATTCTGTCGCTCGCGGCTCAAACACCCACATAACATTATCTCACCTTTTTAATTAAAACTTTTAGCATTTTACTGCATATTTTGTTTACGCAAACATTAGATAACCTTCATCGATGATATAAAATCCAAAAATCGCCGTGTTCCGGGACACTTCCTGCTCCGGTGTTTGCACGAGATAAGCAGCGATTTACGTTAACGAGGTGTCCGGAAAAGCCTACTTATTTTTTGTAACATTTATGAATAGAAGATTAAGATAAGCATGTTAATTAATCCAAGAAAATTGTGCACTTATCTTCATTATCTCCGAATTTTTAATTTCAGTACTCATTTGATGACGCGGCGCTTCCTATTTCATCGACAAGATAAGGTTTGTTCTCTGAATTATTTAAAAGTCGCGAGTGAATTTTTCAGCGATAATCAGTGCTACCAATCTCATTATTTACTCGCGTTAAGCGCCGATGCCAGGGCTTTATCTCTCTTATTTCATGGTTTATATTGGTAAAGTTGGGCGAAGTTTGCGCTTAGAATTCCGTTCGAAAATTGTTTTATATTAGTTTCGCTTTGAAAGGGCCTCATTGGCCTCAGATACACTCTTTTATTGTATTTCTTTCAGAATTGAATTGCTTTAATTACTGGCGGTCAGTTATGATGAGTTCTGTCTAGTCATTGGGAAGTTAAACTGCCGACATGACATTTCTAGCTTTGAATTTATAATCAGTGTGGAGCTTGTAGCTAATTGTGAAATCAATCTGAAGTTTAATGAGTGTGACTGCACAGTTTCAACTTTCGCCAACTTTACCACTCATCATTTTGGTAGTTTACTTGGCTTGTTTACTAATCTCGGCGTGGTATAATTGAAATAGTGTTGCTTTCAGGACCGTTTTTTCTTCTTCGCGCCTTCGCACAATTAAAATGAGTCGTAATTTTTTCCTCATTACCACTAATTTTCTTTTGAGCACGAGCTTACCAATTAACCAGTTCGAACGAATGGTTTGAATGTGGTCATTAGCCCGCAACTCTGCTCTAATTAACGTGTCTGTCTTTGCACATGCCAAGTTGACAAAATAGAATTATTATAGAGCATTATAATAAGTGTCCAGACGTGACATCATCAAGTGCAGCACATTTGTCACTCTTCCGGTTGAATGAACAGCACAGGACACCGACTGGTTCTCTAATTTACAAGCTCTGCTCAATTAAAATGGCGAATTAATTAAACTTTAATTAGGGGGTGGTGGAGGTGGCGATTTTTCAATCTTAGCCGATCGAATGAGTTCATTGTTTCAACTCGGCGCCATGGAATTTGATGGGCCAAGGATTTTTTTAATCGAACTTTTTCAGGTTATTAATTGTGGGGAGATTGAAGCTTTCGACACCTCTTCCATTAGGCGTCTTTGCAGGTTTTAGTCGTTGGATGAAAACTAATAAGTGCTTCAGAGGTGGGTTTAAGGGATTATTCAGCGACGTCACAGGGATTTGATCGAGTAGGTCATTTATTTGGCTTGTTTACCCTTAACGGCTGACCGGTGTCCATTAGTTGGGGGTGGGAAGCTTCCAAACGGATGCGAGGGTAATGAGTTGCGGATCCGTTCGACTAATCTAATTAAAAGTTAAAAAAGCGATATGATTCTTAAAAAAATAGAATAAAGGAGCCCGCACCCTAAGGGCGCTGCTAAACTGAAGGAATTTTTTCCTATGTTTTGAAATTTCGCATAACTATTAAGCGTATCGAAAGTATCGATTAAAACCAAATTTTATTGTTTCGGCATTAAAACTGCCAATGTTATGAAATTTTATATAAAAATAGTCACAATTTTTGGTCCGTCTTAACAATAAAAACTTCTAAAATTGCTTTTTCTTGCTCTAATATTTTGAAACTTGGAGCAATTAATAAGTATGTTGAAAGTAGTAACTGCCTAATTTGATTGTCTTAGCACTAAAACTGCCAAAGTTATGAAATTTTATATAAAAATCGTCAACATTTTTGGTTCACCCTAAAACAGAAAATTTCTAAAATTGTAAATTGTAATTGTAAAAAAGTGTCTTTAAAATAGTAACTCCCCCAAATTTGGTTGTCTTAACATTACAACAGCCAAAGTTATGGAATTTTATATTAAAATACTCAAAATTTTTGGTTCGTCCTAAAAATGAAAATTTTTATTATTGGTCTTTCTTGCTCTAATATTTTGGAATTTTGGGCAGTTAATAAGACAATATCAAGAAAATCAAATGTATAATCAAACCTCGGAAAATCTAAAGTCAATCTTATCCAAACACGAGAAAATTCTAAAAAACTGAAAAAATCCTGATTTCAAAAATATAAGAGAACGAGACACTAAAACGAATCTTAGAATTTCTCTTTTTTAAGGAAGGCAATATTGCGGCATATTCCACCTCTGTGTAAAAATGCAATGCAAGTTTTCGACCTGCGTATAAAGTTAATTAAAAGTTAAAGAAGCGTCCATTTTTGGAACTACTTCGTCGCCTCTAGAAAACTGCACAAATTAGATGCAAAACCTTATAAATAAGCTCTGCCGCTTTCATCGGTCCTTCAAAGATTCCCAACCAAACTTCACAAAGTACTACTCCTGAAGCAAACAGATTTCATTTCCTGCAACGCTCCCACTTTTCTCCTGCTGCAATCCTCCAGAGGCAAATTACATGCGACATTCCCTTTGTCGCCACTCTCTTTGAAAAGCAATTGCAATTCACACTTTTAAAGCATGAGTCCACAAAAGACACACTTTCATCTATTTTCAGTACAAACTTTCCAAATATTTGAAGTTACTTTGTCGATTTTTCGGGATTTATTATTTAAACGGAAATTCCAGCACGCTATTGACATCGCTTGACAGAAGGGAGTTTCTGGACCTATTAATAAAGGAAAAGGGCACTGACGTCACTAAAGGCCTCTTTACGTTAATTATTTACACAATGGTCACGTGTTGACCCTTATGGACACAATCGAGGGCTATCGGAGGAACTGTAAAAATTTTTCTAGCAGGAATTCGTTCCATAAATATTCAACGTGAAATCATGAATATTTAAACAGCACTTTGTTGCGATTTATTAAACGCCGGTTTTAATAGAACAAAGACTTGATGGTCACTGACGAGAAATTTAAATTAGTAGCAGGAAATGTTCGACTTAAATAACTCGCGCAAAGAAATTGTTTTTAATTTTAGATTATGTTGATTTTTCTTTGCAGGGACGTTTGCTATTTACTTTCATTTTTATTCGCCATTTTGCAGTCTGGTCCTATTATTAAGGTTAATCTCTTCGCTATTACCTTATCCTGTTTTATGTTTATGGAATTTTTTCTTTGGAGACTAATCGAGAATTTATAGGTACCTGAAATCAGCTTTTAAACTCGGACATTAAAATAAAATTAGGCTGATTGAACGGACGGTTTTTAAATTTTCATTGGATAATAAATGGGATTCGGCGAAATTTTTTATTGTAGAGTTGTGCTCATTTTTTTCTGAAATTTTCCATTACCTTCAATTTCTGCGTTATTATCAAATAATTAAAATTTAAACGGCGGAAATAATGGAAAAGTCTGCCTGTTCTGTTAACCCAAAATAATTGGCAACAATGGAAGAATCTGAGTGTAATCAAAAGACGCAAATATTTTTCTCCAACATAGCAAAACTCGTAGAATAAAAAACGCAGTTAGGCCCAAGGCTCGTCATAGAACATGCATGTAAACCAAATCAGAGAAAATGTTTGTGTTTGAATGATATCTCAAGTCTGAGATATTAACTTTTAGAAAAGTCATTGTTGTGTACATTTCCGCTCGCTTCAGCATTCTTCCGATTTTCATAAAACGTTTGAGCGAACGCTTATCACGCGTCCTCGTAGTTAATATGTCCCTCCCAAAATCGCTGAACAAACTCAAAATGCGCCCGAGCCATCTGTTTCAAATTTACTTCACCCTACAAAAACCGACGTTCCATGCAACACCTGAAGTACATCCCTCGATGAATAAAACAACGATATTAAAGTTTCTGGGGGCGTAAACTGTCATCCACCCCATTACAAGCATTCCATGTGATAAGAAACAGCCAAAAATGTTTGGAATAGTTCTCGCGGTTCCGCAAAAAACTGTTTAGGGGTTGTTGACAAATTTCCCTCGTTTATATTAAATTTTGATGTTTAAATCAATATCAGCACGATTCATTTTGTCATAAGCTTTAGATGAAAAAATCTATGACATCCTCTAACAAGCTGGCACGCGTATCCTAACTACTTCATGAAGAATTTAAATTAGCTGGTGGTTAGGGTGAGGCAGGACCGGACCCAATCGATGGGTTCAAAGGAATTTTGTTTTTGGTGGAAAATGCGCAACAGTTTCGGTTACGAAAAAAAGGCATTATGAGCTGCAGAAAATCAATTCAGAGCCAGAGAAAATTAACATGGTGGAATATCAGATTTTCTCCTCTTTGTCACTGCTTCCGAATCTCCCAACTTTGGCATAAATGATCGGCCGCAACTTTATGTACTTTCACCTCGCTTCTGAAGCAAACTTCATGATTTTCTAAACGTGCCTACTGAAACTTTTTTATGATATATTGCTACATAATGAAATTTGAACTCCAAGAGGGTAAATGTGGCGTACAAGATCGAGGAGATGCTGCTAGTAAAAAATTAAATTTCTTATACGAAACTTGCATACACAACGACGTATTTATCAAAATACTAGTAGAAAATCGTTTTAAATTCTAGACGTGCATCAAGCGTTCTTTCGCTAGACATTTTTTAAAATGAAATGTAAATGTTAGGTAAGCTTGATTTGGTATAGCTGTTGGAAACAGGTGCAATGCAGCAAATAAAAGCTTTACGTTCTAAATGGGAGTATGGAGGAATAAAATATGTAACAGAGCAATGATTTATTTAGCGTGGTTGTAAAATGTTTAGAATTCACGGCCTGGTGAACTGTAATAAAATGTTTTTTTGCTGCATCTGTTGGAAATATTACTCCATATTGTTTTTGTTTTTGTCGATTTAATGCAATGATTTCGAAAATACGCATTTATTTTTAAGTTTAAAGGATAGTAGGAAAATATGTCAATTTTTTAAAAGTGACAAAATAATGGAATTTTCTATGGCCAGAATTGGTGATTTTTGGTTCGTCCTAAAATTTTTTTTTTGTTTTAATATTTTAGAATTTGACACAGTTAATAAGCATGTTGAAAGTAATAACTCTTCTACATTTGATTGTTCTCGCATTACAATTGCTTATGTTATGAAATTTTATATCAAGATGCTTCCAATTTTTTGTTTGTCCTTAAAATTAAAATTTCTACAATTGCTCTTGTTCTAATATTTTGGAATTTGGCATACTCAGTTAATAGACGCGGTCAAAGTAGTATCTACTTTAAAATCAACTGAATTAAGATTAAAACTAACAAAGTTATGGAATTTAATGTAAAAATAGTAATTTTTATTCGTCCTAAATAAGAAAATTTTTCCAATTGGTCTTTTTTGATCAAATATTTTCAAATTTGAACAATTAATAAACGTGTCAAAAGCAGTAACTATTCTAAATTGTATTGTTTTAGCATTAAAATTGCTAAAGCTATGGAATTTTATATCAAAACGGTAAAAATTTTTGGTTCGTTCTAAACATGAAAATTTCTAAAATTGCAAATTTTTGCTTTAATGTTTTGAAATTTTTTACAGTTAATAAGCGTGCTAAAAGTAGTAACTACTAAAAATTTGATTGTTTAAGCATTAAAACGGGCAAAATTATAAAATTTTATAAAAAAATTCTCAACATTTTTGATTCGTTTCAAAAATAAAATTTTCCAAATTTGCTTTTTCTTGTTCTAATATTTTTAAATTTGGCACAGTTTATAAGAGTGTTGTAAGTAATAACTCCTCCAAATTTAATTCTCCTAACATTAAAATTGACAAAGTTATGAAATTTTATATCAAAATGCTCAAAATTTTTGGTTCGTCCTAAATATGAAAATTTCTAAAATTACTAATTTTTGCTCTAATATTTTGAAATTCGTCACAGTTAATAGGCATGTAAAAAGTAGTATCTGCTTCAAATTTGATTGCGTGAGCAGTAAAACTGTAAAAGTTATGAAATTTTATATAAAAAATGTTCAAATATTTAAAAAAATTTTATTTTCCCTAAAATTCTGTTTAAATGTATTGAATGTAATAACAATAATTTTCCCATTTGTCATCATCATTACCTTAGCGTTTCATAAACAAAATTACGCAAAATCAAAACCAAAATTCTAAAAAAAAATATGGAAATTTGTTGTGGACAGGATTAGTAGGTAATTCGTATTATTTCCACTGCTTCTATTTTAGAAGTTTTTCCCAAAAAAATCTCCATCACAAAAAATATAACTCCCTATCAATAATAGCTTTCTTTGTCCAGCACAGACCTGAAGTTGAGTTGCTCTTTCATGCAACAATTTTCTTTGATACGTATTACTTTTTCTTTTGAACTCGACAAATAAATACATTTTCTGAAATCCTCCACTTCCCTTTAGTTTGTTGAAGTGAAAGAATAAAATAGCACTGGCTTGCAAACACTTTTTATTCCGTGCAAAATACGAAAGTTAATATTCATATTTCGTTGAATGAAACCTTTTGGTGTATTCAAGTAAACCAAAGTTTTTGCTGGTCACTGCCCAGACAGTCGTAAATTAGCTCTTCCCGTCCTCTGTAAATTATTATCAGCCTATATCGATGCTTGATCCGAGCGCCATCAATATTACCCTCTGAACATCCCTTATTCCGTGTGAGTGAAGTGAGCTATGGCCACGTCGTGTCAAACATCGCTTTGTCTTTGTCAATGGACACGTCCTTTCCTCCAGTACGTGGCAGCGGGATTAAGGGCTGGTTTATTCAGATCAGGGTTAAGAAGATCAAACAGGTTGAGAAGGGTCGCGTGGTTTAGGGACTTTAACCTTAGATTCATTTAATGGCATAATATTAGACCGCGTGGCCATCGGAAATTGGCCGAATTTTCTACGGAATGTCGTGAATATATCAGAGTAGAACGCAGGTGTATTAAGGCCCTTTCAACTTCTAATCCTGCTATAAATCGGGCGGAATTAGTGTACTACCACGTGTGTAGTGTTTGGCGAGTACGTATCCACCCATTATCCTTCTCACGGTTGTTTATGTTTAATCGATCCTGTTGTTATTCATTTGATGGAAGAGCACTTAAATTAAAAGTGGGTGCATGGAGATGGAAAAATTTCGCAACGGTAAACACAAAAAAACAAATAGTCATGAATTTTAAAGTACGATTTCATTTCAAGATAAAAAAATCTCAATCTGCTCCCTGTTTAGACATACAGGGAACAGAATTCAAATCTTTAATCCAAAGCGAAAAATTTTTATTAAATCTAAAGATAGAAACTTAAGAGAATGCATTAACAAGCTAAGATAATTTAAAATAAAAAAATAAATAAGAAACTGCCAAAATTGTGGAGTTTTTTAGTGATTTTTAATAACTTTAATAATTTCGTCTAGCGCTATTTACGCTTTTTTTAGAATTTAATTTCAACATGAAATTTTATCTCACTAGTTAAAATACATAAATTATTATAACCCTGTGAGTCAATTATCGCTAGAGAAGTTGACAAATTACGCCGCTGCTATAGACGTGGAAATATTTGCCTATTTGTTCGGAACTTTGATGTGGCCGTTCGTTTACGGCGTTAATTAATCCCAACGGCGCAATTTTCTTCAGAGATTATATTTTTGATATTCTTTACGGAAATGACTCGATTATGAGCTTTGAAATTACTTTCAGGCAATTAATAATTTAAACTCGTTGACGCTTTGATGGTGAAGAGCTGTTGTCAACGGATTATTACAAATGTTATTTACAACAAACGGGTCATGTCAAAGTCAACAAATGCCATTGTTGGATTAAGTAATCTTCATTAACAGTGCCCGGACTAAAAGTTTGATGTAACAGTAATCACTAATATTGGATTAGTGCCCGGATGGAGTTAACAGTACTTGTTTTGATTTTCATTTCTTTAAAGTGAACTACCATCGCTTATTAAATTTTCCCGAGTCCTTGTTTTTAATTCTTTCTAAATTAATTCTCCAGGACCAGTGCAATTTATGTAATTAAAATACGAAGACAAGCAACAAAACCACGGAAGCATTCCCTCTTGTTTGTTTTTGTTGCCATCCGCAAAAAGTTAAAGCATACTCTTTTTGCTCGTAGATTACATGTCAAAGTGATGTTTGTTTCTCCGTGCTAAACTGAAATTCCCGCAACAATTTTGTTAGCCAAAATTGAATTTATATACGAAAATGTGTAATTTTGTTCACATAGTTCCGAGTCACTTCAACTCTGGCTTAACTTCATAATAGACAAAAATGCAGTGTAAAGCTCCTCGTGAGCACCCTTCATAAGCTATCATTTCCCGCGAGACTTTCCCATCCTATTTAATCCACGACTGAGTCTCAGGAAGACGAGATGACACAGGAAAGGGTTAATCTTGTTCCGAATGCACCATCTTCGGAAGTAAAGCGACAATAAAGGAAATTCCCGCAATATTTCAAGACTCCCATCGACATCTTTATGTATTTTTTATTTTCGTCTCATTTCATCGCATTTTGTTGGTCTAATATTCAACTCAGGTCAATAAAAATCTAGCAACAACTCTCAACATTTCCGAAAGCTTTATCCGACTGTCTTCCAATTACTACAAAGATGTGTTCGATTCGGGACGATCAGGATAATCGAGGGGTAACTCGATCCAACTTTCTGGCGTCTATTTCACAATGGCGGTTTGTTTGGATGACCGGGACGGAGATGTGCAACTTCGTAATTGTTAAACTTTACGGCTAGTTGAAGCTTTAGAGAGATTGCTGCTGAGGACGCGCGCTGAGGCTAGAGTTGAAAGTATTTGTTTGCAAGTCGTTAATGGTATCCTTGGCTAATATTAACACAGGTGAGATTTTACTATTGTCTTGATTCAACAACAGGAGAAAGTGCTGCAGTGTGGATTTTAGAAAGAACTAAACTTTTTAATGATCCGTCAAGAAAATCATTTTTCAACAAGGAAAATTGTTTGACCTAGATAAACGAAGAGTCGGGGAAAAGAAAATTGTTCTTTCTTTACAGAGAACGCGATGTACACACTTCACGTATTCAGACGCCCCCACAATGTAATCGTGTACTCATTTTACCCTAGTTTAGAACAATATTCTCGCTTTCAAACGGTCGTGACAGTTTTCGCTAGAAAGAAAAGGTTAAACTAATTTTGATAAAGCTAGTGGAGGTGAATAATATTCAAACGCTTTTTAATGCTTCGAAATTCTTTAGATTTTAGTGATTTCTTTTGAGGCCTAGTTTCCATAATTTTGGCAGTTTTACTGCTTAGACAATCCAATTTGGAGTAGTTACTACTTTAAACACACTTATTAATTGAGCCAAATTCTAAAATACTACAACAAAAAACAAGTTTATAAATATAAGCAAGTTTATAACAAGTTTTATAACAAAAGCATGTTTATAAATTTTTATTTTTAGGACGTACCAAATTTTGACTATTTTTATACTCTATAAAATTAAAAATTTCATAACTTTGGCATTTTTATTGCTAAGACAATCAAATTTGGAACAAATACTACTTTCGACATGCTTATTAAGTGTGGCAAATTCCAAAATAAAAAAAAATAGATCAAGATAGAGCAATTTTAAAAATTTTCATTTTAAGGATAAACCAAAAGTTTTGACCTTTTCATATGAAATTCTATAACTTTGAAAGTTTTAAGGCTAAAACAATCAAATTTGGAACTGTTACTTTTTTCAACAGGTTTATTGATTATCCCAAATTAAAGAATTTTGGAAAAAAACACCAAATTTTTATTTTAAAAATGAACTAAACATTTTTACTTTTTCTTTGCAGTTTGCAGTTTTAGTGCTCAGACAATAAAATTTAGAGTACTTACTACTTTAAGCACTTTTATTAACTCGCCAAATTCCAAAATATTAGATCAAGAGAAAGGAATTTGAGAACTTTTTACTTTTAGAACGAACCAAAAATTTTGATCATTTTTATAGAAAATAGTGTAACTTTGACATTTTTAACGCTAAAATAATCAAATATGAAGCAATTACTACTTTCAATATGCTTATTAAGTGTGGTAAATTTCAAAAGATTATATCAAGGGAAAGCAATTTTAAAAATTTTCATTTTAAGGACGAACCAAAATTTTTAACATTTCATATAAAAAATTCTATAACTTTGATAGTTTTAACGCTAAAACAATAAAATTTGGGGCAATCACTACTTTCGACACGCTCACTATATGCGCCAATTTTCAAAATATTAGATCAAAAGTGAGCAATTTTAGGAAATTTCAGTTTTAGGACAACTCAAGAATTCTGAGAATTTTTTGTCGGACATGAATTTAAAAAATATCGTGGTAAATACTAACCCTAGCAATAAGTTTTATAGGTCGTTGGAAAGCTTATTAAATTGCCTTTCCAAAACACTGTCAAGCAATTTTAACACTTTCCAGGTTTTCAAGAAAAACTTAAACAAATCAAGTGTTTGCACAGAAGATTCTAAAAAAAGCTGTTTAGGTCCACTGTCGAGTCGTAAAATCCTACTTACCGAATTATTCTCCATTTATAAATATCTTCAATTAAGAACAATACAAATTAGCCACATTTTCGTAATGTGTTTTTAAAAATATTTTATTCAAATTTAGTACTTTGCGATAACATTTCTTTTAATTAACTTACATACATCACAAATTATCTTTGTTTAAATTTGTATAATTTAATGTTATCTGATGTTTGACATGCCCCTTTTATTCCAATTCCATAATTCACCGCTCGAGTGCGTAAGGTTGGTAAGGTGCGAAATTACTGCGCCAATTACACCCTCATCTAGTTCCAGCAGCATTTTAACGACGTCGTGTTTATAGGCTCTTTCTACCAGCCACAATAACTCTGAATTTGTCGACATTTATCGCGACATTAATATGTATCTTGACAGTTTTTTCCCCGAAAGGGGTTGACATGAAAAATTCCAAGCACAGAGTAAGCTTTCGCGTGTCTATCATTTCAATCAGCTTGTGCATGAAATGCAATAAATGTCTTATTTTAAATATCGCATTTAAATGAAGCCGGGCAATTAAAAGATAAAGTCGAATGACAAACCGCTTTATTCCGGCGGTGCGAAAGAAAAAAGACATTACAGATGTACTTGATTAAAATAAAGCAATAACGGCTGAACTACGTAGTCGAAAGGAGATTAAATTTCGAAACATCCCCGTTTTTGGAGTTCTTATGATCGTTTAGAGGAATTATCGCACACTTTTCTTGGATAAAAATGTCAGGAACAAAATAAGTTTTTCAGATGGAAGTCATTTGTAGTTTCACGGACTAATTCGATTTCGGAGGCGGCGGGGCTGAACAATTCGATTAGGTCACATCAAGGTGATTGGCACTATTGCGAAAGTTTTGTCTGATTTTATTAAGAGGGTCTTTCGCTACAGATTCGTTCTTCTGAGGGAATATAAAAGTAGCGTTCCTTTTAATATTAATAACTCGTTTTCCGTCCAAATAGCTATTACCAACCTTTCACTATTAATCAATTTTCCCCATGCATACCGCATCACGGCCAAACAACCGCGTTCCAAATTCCGGTGTCACTGACATTCACCGATTTCGTCCTGGCAAAATTGTTTAGTCGTGCTCTTCCCTTACGGGTTTCCCATTGAAATTTAAATTATGTCGTGTTTTAGTGGCCCTAAACCGGCGCTCGGGACCGCTTATTACACTAAATACATAACTAACTGCATTATTAGGTTGTGAGAACTGCGCCGCAATCATAATAAATCTTCGGATTAAACTCTGAAAAAATTCCTTCCTCAAGAATTGAGTGCGTTTGCAAAGGAAGTAATTATCTGTTGTTTTCTTTCACTTTTTTGTTCTTTTGCATACAACTCGTCGCTGATTCGGGTGATCGTTCAGTTCTTGGAGCTTTAAACTTGCGGCTAAATGGTGGAGGCGCCGGAATAATTACAAAATGCAAAATTATTAAGTTGTGTTTGGCATAACAGATTTAAAATTATTATTTCCTGTAGTGCGATTCTCAAGTTAAAAAAGTCAAGAAATATAAGCAAGAAGACTAAAGTAGACGAAGGAAAAATCTGTTGCATAATTTTACATATTTTCTAATCTTGATACATACTTAAACATATTTAAAAATATTATAATTTGTTGTCAAAATACGACGCTTTGAGATTATCAAAACAATTTACACAACATTTCTGTCGAGGAATAAAAATGAATTACTCTCACGGGGTTTGCAACTTTAGAGACCGAACATGTTATTAAGTGCTTGCAGGCAAAGTACCATTAGAAAATAAATAATGAACAAGCCGTTTCTAAAATTAGCCCCTTTTGTCCGTTTCATCGTTGACACTGAAAATTCTTTGAGGTAGCGTAAATAGACGGCCTATTTTAGTGACCGTAAACAAGTTAAATTAATTCGAATGGCTTTGTATCACGAGAGGCCTTTCTCTAATTACACTAAACGACCAACAAATTTTGGAAAAAAGTAGAAAGACGTTTTTGAAGTGTAATAATGGATTGCGAATCTGAAGTCCGTTTTGCTCAGGTCCGGATTCAGAGATATTCTAGGAAAAATGTTATTAGAAATTTTTTTAAAAACACCATAAAATATGAATATAAAAAATTGAAAATATTTAGTTTGTTCCAAAATAAAAATTTCTTAAATTTCTATTTCTTGTTCTAAACTTTTGCATTTTAGCACAGTTAAAAACTTTAAAGATAGTAACCTTCCCATTGTCATAGCATAGATTAAAAATTAACAGAAATGATAATTTTTAATTAAAATAATTAATAAAAAAAAGTTTGGTTTATCCTAAAATAAAATTTTCTAAAATTTTTATTTCTTGTTCTAAAATTTTGCACTTTGTTAGTTATTAAGCAGTTTAGAAATAAAAACCTCTCTAAATTTCATTGTTATAACTTAAAAATTATTTGGTTCGCCCCAAAATAAAATTTTCTAAAACATCTATTCTTTATTCTAAAATTCTGTAATTTGCCACAGTTAATGAACACTTTAGAAATAGTAACCTCCCCAAATTTCATTGTCATAACTTAAAAATTAACAAAGATACAAATTTTAATAAAAAAAGTTGGAAATATTTGGTTTGTCCAAAAATTAAATTTTCTAAAATCTGTATTTTTTGTCTTAAATTTTGCACGTTGGCACTGCTAATGAACACTTTAGAAATAGTCAACTTCCCAAATATTATTGTCATAACTTGCAAACCAACAAAGATACGAATTTTAATAAAAAAAGATAAAAATATTTGGTTCGCCTCAAAATAAAATTTTCTAAAATCTAAAATTTTATAATTTTCTAAAATATTATTACTTGTTCTAAAATTTTACATTTTGGCACAGGTAATGCCAATTTTACAGATAAAAACTAACAAACTAAGTTCAAAACTAACAAAAATACTAACTTATTAAAAAGTTTCACTCATTTGAGCAAAATTTGATTGAATTAAAGGTTTGAAGTCTGAACTCTGTAAAATACAGTTCTCAAAAATAGAAGCAAGGAATAAGGACTACTGAAAGCCTGAGGATGTACGAAACTGAACCCGAGAAACGTAGTAAAACAGCAAACGCGTCGATTTTGTTTTAATATTAAATTTTGCATCCTCGGCTGGGCATAACTGCCCCGCCAAATGTTGACATTTTTGCATTCCTTTGAGGTTCGTTAAAGCATTACCAACATAAAAAGCCGCCCGTTTTAGTTTGTTTGTTGTCCTACGAGCAAAAACCGCACGAGCTGCGAATTGTCCGTCCGAGCGTCCAATTCCGCTTTATTTTCCCAAGTATTTACATTTTATAGGATCAGAGCGTTTATATAAATCCGTGTTCGTCGAGCATGAGTGAAACAAAAAAAAGCCGTTTCAGAAAACTCCAAGAAAAGTAGAAATTTCCCGTGAACATATTTCTTGTGATTGATGTTGAACCGTCAGTCGCAACTTCTTCTGACGTTTCTATTTCGTTTCAGATTGTAACGAACTAATAAAAACAAAGACGTCATCCAGGATATGACACTTCTTGTCTTTTAACTAGTAAATAAAGTGTCACGGGAGAATTCATTTTTCGATTTTTTCCTCGTGAATTTATATCTGCTGGTGTAAGGGGTTTACCTAAGACGTTATTGTGACTGTGACAAAATGCGAGAGGGGCCACCAGATCTTGTCGTTTTTAACATGCTCTCTCCACCCGTGAAAAATGGCTTTGGAAATATCGGAATCCTGATTTAGGACGCTTTCACATCTGCGAATTGATTTAAGTCGCCAATGTTGGCGTTTTTTTAAACAGTTCCGTGATAAATGTCTTGTGGTACGAAAACTCAACCTGTCCCAATTAAATAGAAAGTTAATTGAACAGAATGTGTAGCGCGAGGGTTCATAATGGAAGGATTAGCGCCAGGTCCTCGGAGACGTTTTCAGCTAAGAGCGATCGGTCGTTTTATTCGTTATTTATCAATTTTGATATAAAGAAGCTGTTGAGAGAAAGAGCCCATTAATTTCGCGTCTAAATGCTTCCTTAATCAGTCGTCTTATCTCCGGACCGGTGCGTAAAGTCGAAAAAGACATGTCATTTCTCCGGATTAAGCAATTAGTAATTTTAAAGCCGTGCGCCAACATTAATCCCCAGGCATCTTCTGTAATGGAGACCTTAATCTCGCGCTGCGATATAATGACGAAAACAGATGGCGTTGGTTTTCGCAACACTTTCGGGGTTACACTCATCCGAGAAAGGGAATGACAGGCCAAGACATCTTGCGAAAATGAAATTGTACGCAACGAGAATATTAAACGAATTTACACGGTTTCATTCCGGGGAAGTCCCCACGACAAATCTACCAAACATGCTGAATTAATTGACTACTGCCTCCCCTCACAGCGCCATTATAAAAATGGAGTCAGTCGACCTCACCGTCAGCTGCTTTGATTGAATAATTTGGCTTCCGGTAGCAACCCCACCCTCAAATAACTTGTTTAAGTTGTGGCCGGTGATTTCACCTCCAAGTTAATTGGTAGTTATGTACGGTTGGATTAGAGGTGATCCTTGCGAGAAACTCGGTGGTCATTTTATTACCTTCGCTTAAATGTGAGATGCAGTTATCCTCGCAGGCAGTGGTCACTTATAATCAACCGAATGGACTCACGGAGGCATTTCAAGTGAATTTGCGGGCGCTAAACTTCATTGTGCTCAGATAGAGATCGACCGTGTACAAGAGTGGACACATTACTATAGCCAAGTTTAATAACCAAAGTTTCAGCAAGCCGGTCAACCCTACCAACCTCGCTTTAATTGCGTCGAACCGGCACTCGGCATTACTTTAATACCCACTTACTATCTGCCACACCTCGGCGACAACAATTTTAATCTAAAAAATTATAAAGAGCTCCAAGACCGTGAATTGAAGGAAGCTTAAAAATTTAAAGAATCTAAAGTGTCTTAAACATCTGGGATTCGAAGGACCAACAAAATTTGAAGGCTTCACGAGTTCAAAATATAAAAAATCGGGTCAAATTTAAATAAAAGGGTGTAAAAAATTGAAGAATCGTGGCAAGCAAAATTTAAAAAATTTAAAGAATCCAACAAATTTACAGGTAATTGGAAGAATTCAAAAAAAGCAAAAAAAAATTCAATATTGGAAAGTTAGAAAGTAAGAAATTCGAAGAATACGAAAAACCCGTCGGATCTGAAAGAAGAAACTAAAGAATTTCAATGTTTGGAAGGATTTCAAGAATCTATAAAGACATAGAAGCATGTGAAAAATAGTGCAAAATCTACAGAAGAATCTGAGAAATTTGAAAAAACTTCAGACAGTCGTAAACTGCGCGATCACTCTTTTTAATAAAAAAGTTGAAAAGTTTTGGTTTGTTCTATAATAAAATTTTCTAAAATCACTATTTCTTGTTCTAATATTTTGCCCTTTGGCACAGATAATGAACACTTTAGAAGTAGTAA
This sequence comes from Gnatocerus cornutus, assembly GCA_029298725.1. NCBI lineage: Eukaryota > Metazoa > Arthropoda > Insecta > Coleoptera > Tenebrionidae > Gnatocerus > Gnatocerus cornutus. Next base: position 14,418,954 of record CM055515.1, read on the forward strand.
TATCCCTAAATTTCATTGACATAACCAAAAAAGTAACAAAGATACAAATTTTAATAAAAAAAAGTTGAAAATGTTTGGTTTGTTCTAAAATTAATTTTTTTAAAATCGCTACTTCTTGGTCTAAAATTTTGCACTTTGGCACAGTTTTTGAACACTTTAAAAGTAGTAGCCTCCCTACATTTTATTGTCATAACTTAAAAACTAACAAAGTTACGAATTTTAATAAAAAACAATTAAAAAATGTCTATAAAGACATAGAAGCATGTGAAGAGTAATGCAAAATGTACAGAAGAATCTAAGAGATTTGAAAAGATTTCAGAAAGTTGAACTTTAAAGCTTAAAACGGGTTAAAGGAGTTGGATAAACGGAGAGATCTGTAAAAATAATATTAGTATGTATAAAATAACAATCAGGATAATAAAAAAAGGTTACAAAAATGAAAAAAAAAGTTTAAGAATAATTATTTTAAATATTCAGATGACCTTAAACCAAAACATAAGTGTGTAAATAATTGTGCATTATACAGGATGAACCCGAATAAAGTACAAACCCCAATATCAATCTTTGCACTATATTCGGGTTCACTCTGTATACGAAAATATCGCAATAATTCACTGTATCCTCTTTCTGACTGATTTATTTACGCAACTATTTTCGCTTATTCCGAACTAATCTGCTTAAACTATTCAGGAAAGGCCATTTTGTAAACTGCGTGATCATATTAAGTTCCCCGCTAACGTTTACCGTCGTTATATTCCGGTTATAGGCGTTATAAATTCTATTTCTATACAAGCATTCGATTGCCCAGTCACCTTTTTATTGCCAACCGCCTCAAATCGATAAGACCCCGCACACGACTAAATTAACTAAAAACGTGACCCCATAGCTAGAGGCAAAAACCTTTTCTATGCATACGACGTATCCGACAGTCGTAAACTATCAAACTCTACAATAGCCACCCGAATAAACTTTTAGAATTCAGTGCCTATTTTCCATAACTAACCTCCACACTCGCATTTTATTTCAGCATACAAAGGACTCCACACGTGTCACCAACTTCGTTTAAATTCGATAGTTTTTATTTATTTTCGGGCAATATTCACGAAGTGCTCATATTTATGCAGGTCAAGCCTGAAGGTTTCGTTACATATTTGCTCGGACCCTAGCCGTCTATCAAAACAGTGAGTTTCTCTGGGTCAAATACAGATGATAAATAGAATCGTGTGAGCTTCAGTAAATCCTTTCTGCTAAGTGAGCAGCTGGCCTTTGGGACTGCGGACGCGATATTTATTTTAGATCCGATTTGTCTCGGTGCGGTTTGTTTTTATTAAATATTATTAAGAAAACAGAAGTAAAGATAATTTTGTGGAAGAAGTTGAACTTTTCTCGTTTAGAAAACAAGCTTGAGCCAACTACTTGTAGATATGTGGTGAAACAAAAAGGCGCATCCACCATTTCGCAAATAAGTTTATAATTATAAAAGATAAAAGACACCAACGTGAGAACCTTTTCCGTCATTTTTCCATTGGAAGCATCCACCCCTAATCACATTTTCACATTTCTCCACGTATCATTTGCCCGTCACTGTGAGTTAAATACAAAACATCTTTCGACTTACCCTCTTCGAATTTCAACAGTGCGGTTTACCCCACCTCGTCTAATGGAGACGTCCAGGTTCCATTTCCTGGGGTTAATTTCATAAGAGTCGACCCGAAACTTCCCTTAGTTACTTCCGTTCCGGTTGGTTGGGGTACTGTATAAATTGGACGTTGTTTACAAGCTTGCAATTTATAAATTGCTGCCGGTCAGTTCATCCATTCTTTGCATTCGCGTGTCTATTTTGTACTAATTCCCAGGAAATAAAGACCAATTATGTAGTAATTTCTTACTCAACGCAACTCGGATCCTTCAACTCACAAAATGAAGATAAATATTGGATTACGAGCGACGTTTGCTTAACAATTCTCTTAAAAGCTGGTCTAAAGAAAGCTCTAATAGATTGAGTGCGGACCTGACAGGCTGACAGATGAGGGTGGTACTGTGCACATACTGCAATCGCCCACAACAATGATCATTAATTAGTAATGAACACAAATGGAAGAGAATGGAATCACATTTTGCCTCCGACTTTGTTTCGATTCGAATTAGCTTCCATTAATTATACCACTGTGTTAATTATTGGCTGTGATTGGTTAATATTATGGCCATCTGAAGTGTCGAAATGGTTCTACCATCGATCATTCTCATGCCATTTCCAAAACGAATTAGCGACGACAATATAACTAATGAGCTTTCAAAATTAATTAATAAACCGCATTTTCGGTGATTATTTAGACGCTGTGGGTTTAATCAAAAACTTTGTTTGGGCTATAAAAGCGTTATTAATTCTATTACTGATAATAACTGAAACTAGCAGATTTATAGAACCATACTAACACGCTGACCTGGCGCATCCACCATTTACAAGAAACTAAAATAATTTAACACGACGATTTATCGCCGAAGCTTTTAAAGTTACGGGAATTAACGTAAAAACCATTATTGTTTTTGTTTTCAGAATAAACTTTTATGGAGTTTAATGGAAATTAGATATTTTTAGGAATTTATTGTATAGAAGTATGTAATTTGCTTGCTACTAAAAAATAAATTGCAAATATTTTTCTGTTCCAAAATTAAAAGAAAATACGAGAAAAAATACTGCAATAAACGTCACAAATTTCAAAAATTATGCAAGAAAACTAACGAGTTAGAATAAAAATATAAGAAGAACAAAAAGGAAGACAATGAAAAACATTAGAAAAGTTTCAAATAAAAAAAAAACAAAATTATAATTTTAATTTTGGGGATATTAATTCAATTGATTAGTGTTTACTAATAACAATCCAAACTAGAAAAATTCGTATTCACGGTCGGCAAAAGTCTGAAGAATTTCGATTTATCACCTAAACTTTAATCAGATCCATGCCGCCCGCCATATATTTCGCACGCCCTCAATTAGCCTGTACCCAACAATTATTATTTATTTCCGTTGTTTCAGCTTCCAAAGTGTTTTCACGATAATGGACTCTGCGGTTAAAGTCAAGTACAGAATACTAGCATCGCTTAATTAAATTTCTACTGTGGTTGCCGAATTTGCATCAAAATTAATGGGGCCAACATTATCATCGTCCGATAATTCCAACACAATTCGACGCCTACGTCTAAAATAAAAAGGTTAATTATAATTAAAATGAAACGCTGTGCTATCTAATTGATTGGTACCTATCTGTGCTAAATCCGCCCATAAAAACTGATTTTGTTAAATCGACTGGGATAATTCGTATTTTACTGCGTTTGGAAATTTATTGGAGAGTGTAAGACAGTTTAGATTTGACAAAACAAAATGATAAAAAGCTCCATGATGTAAAGTAAGTGAGATGCCATGTTACATGTAAATTAATGTATCATGTTCTACGAGGAAATTTGGTTTTTTCGACAAAAATAAAACAAGAAGTGCTTACCTATGTCAGATATCATATTGCTGAAGTGTCAAGTGACAGCGAGTTTAACAAGATGAATAATTCCAAAAGGAATATGAAAGACACTGAAATGAATATTGCTTTCAGATCTCGTCACATTATTTCAGAATTAAGTGAAAAGATTTCAGCCGTATTTTGTCTGACACACGACAAATTTTTAATTCGCGTAAAAATGCACTAATGATGCATTTCACAGATTACATTGCCGAGAAAAATCCGGTAAAAACTAAGGAAACGAAAACCTCTTTTTATCAAATATTTAAATATAACGTACATGTAAGATATTGGATTGAATTGGAAAAGCGAAGAAATATTTCTTTTTGCAACACGTTTAAACGGTTTCTGATGTGATTTTAACTTCTGTACGTTTAGAAAAACGGGAAATTACGAGTAGTTCAATCGTAACAGAAGGCTCGGTGGTGCATAAAGGTGTGAGGAGGGGAAAACCGGAGTTTGGGTTCCGGAGGGAGTGATAATAAAGTGGCTGTGGTCAACAGAATTTATTTTTTAGCTAACTTTTATTAAATTAGGATTAGATTTATTTTAAAACTGTGACTTTTATGGAACTTTTATAGTTCTGCTGCAGTAATTACACGCTTTCACATTTTATTCTCATGCAATAACATAACATAAAAAACCTTTATTTCTTGTTATAAAATTTTGCACTTTGACACAGTAGTTAATGGACACTACAGAAATAGTAACTTCCCCAAATTTTATTATTATAACTTGTAAACTAACAAAGATACGAATTTTAATAAAAAAAAAAGTTGAAAATTTTTGGATCCTCCTACAATAAAATTTTGTAAAATCTCTATTTCTTGTTCTAAATTTTGCTTTTTGGAAGAGTTAATGACCACTTTAGAAATAGTAACCTCCCTAAATTTCTTTCCAATAACTTAAAAATTAATATATAATAATAATATAATAATATATATATGATATACAATAAAAAAAGTTAAAAACTGTTTGCATCGTCCTATAATAAAATTTTCCTAAATTGTTATTTTTTGTTCTAAAATTTTGCACTTTGGCGTAGTCAATAAACACTTAAGAAATACTAACCTCCCCAAATTTTATTGTTATTACTAAAAAATTAACAAACATACCAATTTTAATAACAAAAGTTGAACATATTTGGTTCGTTCTAAAATGATTTGTTCTAAAATCTCTATTTCTTCTTCTAAATTTTTTCAAATTCGCACAGTTAATGAACATTTCAAAAATAATAACCTCCCCAAATTTCATTGTAATAACTTAAAAACTAACAAAAATACGAATTTTACTAAAAAAAAGTTCAAACTAGTTGGCTCGTCTAAAAATGAAATTTTCTAAAATTTGTATTTTTTGCTCCAAAATTCTGCACTTTGGCGTAGTTAATAAACACTTTAAAAATACTAACCTCCCCAAATTTCATTGTTATAACTTAAAAACTAACAAAAATGCAAATTTTATTAAATAAAAGTTGAAAATTATTGGTTCATCTTAAAATAAATTTTTCTAAAATCCTTGTTTGTTCTAAAATTTTGCACTTTAGCACAGTTAATAAACACTTTAAAAAAAGTAACCTCTTTAAATTTCATTGTCATAATGTAAAAACTGACAAAGATACGAATTTTAATAAAAAAAAGTTGTCATTAAAAAAAATGGTGAATTTAGTTCACCATCAAATAGAAATTGCAAATTGTACTGTTTAACTTGGCTAAACATGATATTTCCTACACATTTTCTACAACTTCAAAGTTAGATAAGAGCCGGAAAATTTGAAAAAGATCCGATAATTTTTCCTTTTTGTTAAATTTGGCGAAGTCGAACAATTATAAGAAAATTATTATAATGTCATAAGTCCATTTAAAACGAAAACCACTCTTGAAATATACTTGGCTGGCTCAAGCCAACGTTTATTTGCTCTTCATTTGCAAATATCCGCTGATTACATATACTCCCAACTCCAAGACATACGCGCACACACGAAATTCTAATTAGTGACTATGACAAAGAATAGTTTATGGAAAGTTGTTTGATGATGCTAACCACGCCGTTATATTGCGGTTGAATCGTAAATGTACACAGAGCGTTTCCTCCAAACTAATATTGCGGTTGCATTTGGGTTTGAAGACCGTCAATGCAACGAATAAAAATCTACATTGTGTGTATTTGATTGCTCAGACAATACAGTCCGTTCCAGAATTCACGTGTCTGCAACGGACGCCTTTTGTGTTCCAAACTAAGTTAAAACAACAAGTTAGCTCATGTAAAGAGTTAAGTGGTGATAAAATCGTAATATCCTCGAGTTTGTCAGAGCCTGTGGGCTTAAAAGGGAGAGGAAATAAATGGTCTTCATAATAAGATGCGATGGAACGTAAACATTTTTTCATTTCTGTTCAATGTCTTAAGAAATTAATACTTGTGATGAATCGACTTTTCCGTTCCGTGATGCAATCAGTGCGTAATTTCGAAATTTGGTGTTCCACATTAAACAAGATGTATGAAGCACTTCCCGATTCCATTCGTTTCAATCTAAATAATCTGCATCACGCCGATTTCCCTCCCGATGATTGATGCTCCCACCTCCAAGATGAGCGATTTCAACGTGAAAACTATAGTCTGACGCGTCCGCTTAAGAGATAAGCAGTCCAAAACCTGCAAAGATAAATCTTCGGATCAAACGTAAACCTGCCCGATCCCGAATTACAAATGATCTCGAAACACCGAGACAAGCAAGCTGAACACTAGCGCCAAATCCTAAGAGACCTTTCAAGACAGCTCGGGTCTCGAATTATCAATCCGATTGCTGGCAAAACAGCACGAAATTGCAACAATTACCGACTACCACCTTTCGGAACTGCCTTTGACTTAATTGAACGACTGTGGAAATACAAATTCGACAATAGAACTGTTCTGTTTTGTTGGTACATAAAATAAAATAGTGCAGTTAAAGATGGGGATAAAAACAGAATCAGCCTGTTTTATTTTATGTGAAGGTCTCGAGAATTCCTTCGGTTTTATTGAGTCGAGGATGCGATACTCGGACGAACGGTTCTTATCCGACAGGAACTATAAAATGAAAATAAAGCTGAAATCACGTTATGGTTGACACGAGAGCCGAGGAACAAGTACGCAAAGTTGTTCAAACTTTATAGGGAAATGGAACGCAAATAACACCACTCGCGCTTTCCTTCACCTACCTGTGGATAATATTTGAATTATAGCTGGAGGAATTCAATTTTAAGCTTCGGAAACAAAATTAAAATGTACAGCTTTGACGGGAATTGTTTTCATAGAGACTTCAGGGATTCACAAAACTCTTTATTTGTCACATTAATCGAATACTGAGCTCGGCGCATCCACCAATTTTATTCTAAAATTCTCCCGATTCGATTCAATGCAGTTAGTTAATTAAACTTTTAAAAACATAAGTGGATATTAGTGGATACTTAATATTAGCTCCGCAATTTTCCGATTAAACTTAATGATAACACTCTTCGGTTTCATTAAATGCTTTCTAACTGCTAACAACTTTGGTACTTAAATCTGAATTAATTCTTGTACCGCATAGTTTAAACCGGCCACAAACCTTAGATAATGGCTTGTTTTAGTGGCGATAAGTGTAAAAGTGGTGTTAAAATATTTGATTACTTCTGACTTCAAATAAAACTAAGATTTTAGAGGAAGTTAGTCTGTGTTAAATTATTTTCTGCAAATGGAATTGCAAATGAAAGGACAAGAGATTGTCGGATTTATTTTTACCAGTTTGCTTTTAGATTATTTGGCTCTAACGGCCCGCATTATCTTCAGGAGATTCTTCCAATCATCGATATAAGTCTACAAATAAATGAAATTTCTCTTTAGTAAAATTATTTTGTTGCATTTCGGAATTCGACATCAAATTTGGATTTCGATTAGTTTGAGTCGACTTTCATCGATTTTCGATTACAAAAGGCACTTTATATAAGACTTTATATAAGACGCGTCCCAATTTTCGAGATGCAAAACAGATATTGGGAGATGAGTCATTATAAGTTTTAATCATGATTGAGTATAAAGTACCTAGTATACATTTTGATTTTTCCAACATTTTTCAAAATTTTATACAAACCGTGGCGTCATTTTCATTATTTTGAAAAAAATTTCAAAATCATTTTTTTAATTTATCAAAATTTTATAAAAAAAAACGAGGCGTAGGCGAGATTTACATTTTTATTATTTTTGAAAAATTTCAAAATCCTATACAAACTGATTTAATCAAGCTGTTTTTAAATAAGTAATTTTATATAAGAAGCACCCCAATTTTCGAGGGGCAAGAATGAGCAAAAAGTGGGTCTTGTTAGTTCAAAAGATTTATTTATTAAATTATTATCTTTCCACAGCTAGTTTTGATCATTCAGGTTCTAGTCCACGTAAATTATAACACAGCGGAAAAATTAAAAAAGAAATTTTTTTCTGGGGGTATGTTCGGCTGTGAATTGTGAAAATTTTTGCATCTTTATAAAAACAATTTTTTTTAAACTTTCCGTTTTTTATGTAAAAATTTGTCTTTTAGTGCAATTGAAAAACAGCTGAAAAGTAACAACCTTCTCTAATTTCATGCATGTAGCTTTAAAATTACGGAAATGACAGGTCAAAGAATAAAAATTGAAAAAAAATTAAACCACTATAGGAATAAAAATTTTAAAATTTGTATTTCTTGTTCAATAATTTTGTATTTTGGTACAGTTAAAAAGCAACTTTATACTAGTAATACCCCCAAATTTCATTGTTCTAGCATTAAAAGTACCAAAATTACAGGTTTTAATAAAAAAGGTTGCAAAATTTTGGAGCGTGCTCAAAATGAAAATTTCTAAAATTAGTCTATTTATCTCTATAATTGTATATTTTGGCACAGTTAAAAAACAGGTAAAGAGTACTAACCGCTCCAAATTTCATCTCTATAGCATTAAAATTACAAAAGTGGCATGGTTTTTAATGTACGAATTTGTCCTTTGACTCAATTGAAAAAGAGGGCAAAAGTGACAACCTCCTCTAATTTTATGGCTACAGCTACATTCAAATTCATTTTTCATGAACTTTCAAATAGAGCGACAGCTGAACCATCTTCCTACTCCCAATACAATTTGAGCACTGGTAATTCGAACCAAAATTTTCAGATGATTTAGATTGTTTATTCTTGTTAATTTTATTTTAGATCTCATAAGGCTTGGAAATGCTTCCCTAAATCGTTCCTTTACGATTGGTGACTGCGCCAAATTTGTCATGGAAAAAGAAAAACTTGTAATTTCTCAATAAAACTTTAATTTTTTATCAACTAGTTTTCTTTATATTTTAGATCTTTAAAAAATGTGTAAGTTTCCATTCAAGTATTAATTTTATGAAGTGTGAGTTTTTGAAAAGCCGCAGATTCCTCTATTTCTCTTAACAATCCTTCAAAAGTCTATTGCATCAGTTTGTTGGCAGTTTTCCACAGTTTTAAATTGTCATTCAGCCATGCAACCACTTTATTAAACATTTGTTTAAACACGGCGAAACTAAACCCGCACCATTAATATCAATATTCATAATAATTATTACAAAATTGCATCGCCATAAATTTCATAAATCCGTCGGAAAAATCCTCTCGTTTAACACAAAATCCGGACGCTCGTATCATAATTAAATTCTTATGAACCAGAGTCAACCATGCAAATTCAAGCGTATGAAGAAAAACTTGTGATTTATGGTAAAACACAGCGTCACGAACTCGAAATGTGCTAATCTACTGCAAAAATTTGAAGCTTCTGCAGCACATAAAGTTTAAATTATTCCAGAGCGATTAAAATTAGATCGGGGAGCAGGACAGAGATTAACTTTATAGTGACGTGATGATGTAATAAAAGCACTGAAAGTCTTCCTTTTTTTTAGTCGTCATTCGTCTCTGTTAAACGCACTTATGAAAGTGTCAATAAATCAGAGCAATAGATTTTAGCTGTGATGTGGTTTTATGGTTTTTCGCGTTCAGTTTGTACGAAAAAGAGCAAATCACTTAACTTTGAGAGTTCCGATTCGATTTAAGTAGAGTTTGATTTATTGACCCATGGAGCATCTTTTCAGTCATAACACATGCTAATTACACTTTTTCGTCTCAGTGGCATGTAATAATCATCATTTTTCACCCTGGAAATCCTTCCATTGAGTACGAAGAACCCCACGATCAATCACTTTCCCAACTTTCCCATTTTAATTCAAATTCCCCGATCAGTTGACACCGAATTCGTACATTTTTCACGGTTAACGCATCAATTAATAATCCACAGAATCCATTTTGTTTTCCCCATTGTAAAACAACCTTCTCGAACTTTGCTTTGATTAATTGCACGAACAAATTTGCTAATTGCTTCGTTTCTACAATTCCTAGTCAAACATCGATCATGCAATTGCTGACACACGTGTAAATTTGCATTTCCTTTGTGATTGTTAAAGCGAGAAGTTTTTATTTAATTTACATATTTCGACGCGATTTCTTGCATCGATCGCAGCCGGTTTCCGGGGAAAAAAAGACCACTCGGGATAATGGAGGATTTTCGGGCGGAATTCGAAGGAAATTGCGAATAGGTGCATGTGTGAATAGCAGTCGCCGGTGGTAATTGTTGGCGCTTATTAGAGAGGAAATCATACGAGATTGGAAGTTTCGGTTTTAAAGACATTGAAGGACGTTTGCCGCAGGTGTCGAATCTGTTTAACCAGGAATTGAGTTTTACAACTTTGGTACGGCACGGGGGCGAACTTGGCAAGTATTAACCTCCGGGGAAAAACATAAAATTCAATTCTACATGAGCATTGTTACGTAATTAGCGTACTTATTTACATCTCCGCTTAAAATTTGTTGTTTTCAACAATTCATATTGGATTAATTTGCGCTCATCTAAAATTTTAGTATCGCTGACGAACTAGAAAATAGTTCAACTTTAAGAGATTTAATACATCCCGCAGATGATTAGAACACGGGAAACGACTTTTCTGCATTCAGACCGCAAATAGGAACAACACAAAGATGCTTGATGGCTTAATATCGGCAACAAGTTCCTATACAAGTTTCAAACTTAAAACGAAGTTTCATGTGTCAACTGATAGCTTTTACGCTGTGAAACAAAGCAAACAAACGGCAAAGTTTTTATTGTGTTTTAGGCCGCAAAACTCACAAGTCTGGCGATATGATGTGCATCAAGATTTTTAGATTTTCTAAGAAAACACGGTGGAAAGCCTCGCAGTATTTTTCCCTGAAATATTGAAAAGCTCTTCTAGGAAGATTCATGTTTTCGTAAAATATTCTATAGGTACAAGTTTTAAAAATTTGCAGGACGGTTTTTTTTTAATTTGACTTTATAAATCTTTGGTTCATTTGAGGTTTGAAAAACAGGTCTCAAAATGCTTTAATTGAATCCCTCTTGCTTAAAAATTACGGAAAAGAGAGACCGAAAAATAAATTTTGAACATTTTTACATCTTTGTAAAAATGTTTGTAAAAATCTTTGTAAAAAAATTTCAAATTTGTATTTTTTGTTCTATAATTTTCTATTTTAGCACAGTTGAAAAACAACTAAAAAGAAGTAACGCCTCCAAATTTCATTGTTTTGGCATTAAAAGTACTAAAATTCAAGGGTTTAATACAAAAAGGTGCAAAATTTTCGCGCTTACTCAAAATAAAAATTTCTAAAATTTCTCTCTGTTGCTTTATAATTGTATACTTTGGCACAGTATAAAAACACTTCTAGAGTAACAACTTCTAAAAATTTCATCTCGATTCCATTAAAATTCCAAAAATGGCATCCCTTAAAATAAAAATTTTAAGGATTTTTGCATCGTCCCAAAAATAAAAATTCTGACATTTGCCGCTTTTAATGTGTAAATTTGTCTGTTGGCATAATTGAAAAAGTGGTTAAAAGTAATAACCTCATATAATTTCATGCCTATAACTTTAAAAATACGAAACGGACAGCCAAAGAATGAAAATTTTTACGTTTTTGTAAGAATAAAAAATTTTTGCATTCCCCAAAAACAAAAATTTCTAAAACTTGGCGTTTTTTAGTGTATGTAAGTTTGTCGTTTGGCACAATGTAAAAACAGATCAAACCTTTCCTTATGTCATGCTTGTAGCTTTAAAAGTACGAAAATCGCAAGCTAAAGAATACAAATTTTAAAATTTTCTACAAATTGTGTAAGAATAAAAGAGCGATTGAAGTTTCGGATAGCAAATTTTAGTGTTTTTTCTTGTTACAGATCGCAGAAAAAACGACAATTAGAGAGATGCGGTTTATGCCATCGTTTATCTCTTACATATCTCGAATTCAAAAATTGAATTTCTTAAAAAAAAATTCAGACTCAAAGGATGAAAAAAATTGAATTTTTGGTTTTTGACCGTCCCTTGTAAACTACTTAAACTACCTATCTAAGATTTGACTATGTGCCAGATCTTGAGCTGCTCTTTCGATTGATATATAACTTAAAGGTATTAAAAGTCGTTTTCGCCCCGAAAAAAGACCTTAAAAATGACTCGGAAAATACCTCTTGAAAATCTATTTTGCTTTTTTAAATTATTTCTGAAAAATGAAATGCTAATAATGCGGTGAATTTAAAAGCTTAAAAACTAAAAATTGAATCAAATATGTATTTAAAAATCCAGAAACTAAAAGCTCTCTTTCAAAATTCTAAATATTGAATCGATAGTTTATTTAGAGAATATTAAGATAATTATGTAAATATGCCAATAACATGAAACTCGAGGCATTTTCAAGAACAATTTTCGAATCTCGTCCCACCTGATCAAACTTTAGCCTAAACTAGCTAATGTTTAGTTTCAGATAATGTTTAGATGAGAAGTTCGAATTTCTGCTAACAACTTGTTGCTGATAAACCGATCCGATCTCAACAATATTTCATATTTAAATAATTTAAATTCTGCAACCATTAATTTCTCACCTCTAATTCAACTGTGATAGCATAAATTATAATGTTTAGGAAATGAATACAATCACGCGACGCTTATTTCGAATTCTTTTGTTATCTCCACTGCATTTTCCAGCGTTTTTTGTATATATTTCACTCAACTTTAGTACTGGAGCTTCCTAATGAATGCAAACTTAAGAATAGAGTTTATTAATTACAATTAATGAAAAACATGGAAATTGGTCGTAAAAGTGATGACTTACCGCTTAAGACGAAGTTTGAAAGTACCTACACAAGTTTGATCTGATATTGTTGCTAACACTATTAAGTTAAGATTTTGCCTCGAAAGTTCTCAAGTTATCTCCTTTCACTTAATTATTCACACCATTTTAATTGATTACATGCAGATAGCGGATTTAATGGTAAAACGAATTATAGAGGTATAAAAATGGTGGATGCGCCGGATCATTAGTTTATTTATAAATTTATCGGTCGTGTATTGTATTAGAGCTATCTATTATCGGTGTTGGTTTACTAATTAAATTCTATTTAAACAGAATCCCGATAATGTAATACCACCTGTAAATAAATTAGTAGTAAAGTATTTGCAATCTCTGAACCAATCAAACGGAGATTAGCAACATAAAGCGAATTGTAGAAGTGGAGACAAAGCTCTGAATAATAATAATTTATATAGTAAATAACTGCGTCTTCTGAGCCTATAAATCCTTTTCTAGCTCTATGCGAGCCTAAACAAACCACCTCGGCTAATCCCCTACATAATTAAAATATCGATTCAACAATAAATCAGAGATAATCGTTAAGGCAGTTAACGCTTCATGAAGTTTGCGATAAGATGACGAGGACCTCGCTTGAATCTTAACCCGTTTAATTGCCCTAAACGCTAAAATTAATTTCGCTCAAATAATAAAAGAACAAAGCGAAATAATTAAAGTTAAATGGGCTATCGCCTAGCGAAAATTAATCTCTGTTGTCGAACCCTGGGGAAAAAATCATTTACTTTCTAAATCCCGAACTCCAATTACGTCAAGGTGACTTGTGCGGAAGAGAGCTTTAGGGAACTAATCCTGCATCGGGTGAAGTGTATGGAGAATAGAGCTCCTTCAGGACAACATGTTGCTGAAAGATAACGTTTGGTAACGGAGCGGAAACGTGGGGAAATATTTGATTAGGTCGTGACGTCGGATGGAGATGTGCTTATCGGTTTTGATTAAAATTTACAGGATGTGTGATGGGTGAATGTCACGTGACGATGGACTATTAATAGCTGGAATAATTGAGATGGAACTAAAGAAATCCTCCAGGGAAACGGAAAAACGAAAGGACTTCAAACTTGTAAATATGAAAAACAATAAAGCACATTTGGTGCCAGTCAGAGATGGGTTGGCTTTACAATCCTGGGTTATATGTAGAGTAAAACGGTGTTTACATGCAAATATTATGTAGAATAAGAGTCTAAAACTGAGTTTATTGCCGTACTCTTTCAGTCCCTAGATAATTTTGTGATATACATGAAGTGTTTCAGGTTTTTACAACAACTTTCTGTGTTCATTATATCTCATTTGTCCTAATTAATTATGAATGGAGAAAATGAATGTTTTTTCGGTGTGAATTTAGCTCTCGTTTCATTAACTTGAGCTCTTAAGAAACGCAATGCTTCAAATATTTTCAGGATTACCAAATGAATATGTTAATTACTTCACATATTTGTAGAGTGAAAATTCGCATTCGTTTTTGGTTGTAAAATATGTGATTACATTGCGTTATTTTTTGAGATTTTTCGAATTCACTAATAATTTAGTTTCGACACTTTAGATTTTTTCACATTTTTTTGAGTTTTCTATAATTTTTAGAATAATCTCCAGCATTTAAAATGTTAAAAAAAATAGTTCTGCAGCATCTAAAGAGTCGAAGCGGCAAATAAAAAACGCAGATCCAAAGATACAGCAAAAAAAATAAAAATTAAACGATTTGCAATTTGAAAAATTAACATTTACTGCTAAATTGTATTAAATCTAAAACCTAAAATTTTAGGATAGGAAAAGAGTAATTCTAAACTAAAAACTAAAACGAAACTAACAAAATTGTAAAAATAAATATTAAATTATTGGCAGGCCTGCAGGTTTTCAAAATTTAAGAAATCAGACAAATTCGACATTATTTTTTACCTAAAAAATATTAATTCCTAAATTGACACAACCGATTCTATTATTACTAAAATAAAAAACTATTTCCTCCGAAAATGACTAAATCAACATAAATTCGGAATATTGTTTATATCAGACTTACCAATCGTGACCAAATTGAATAGATTATGAAGTCCCATACCTGCAAAATAATTAGTTTTTATAATTAGTTTCATGCCCAAATCGCATTACCAACATTTTTGTACAAATTTCTTTGTGCGCAAATTTTGGTCAAAAATTGAAAAAAAAATGTAAAGGATATTGGCGGCAGGCATTGTACTCCGCTTCAATTACTTTGATTGTAAAATTTTATATTCACTAACTTTAATAAGAATAGCTGCATAAAACTTTCACAGAAAGAATAAAAGCACCGCATTGAAGTAACTCGGTTTAAGCGTCAAATGAGCATAAAAACGCAAATGAAGTGATTTCACAAAACGAATTACACTTTTATGCGTTGTTTCGTTTGGACTTTTACAAATACGTGAGTTTTGCGCTGTCACCGGAAAACTCACACGTGTATTAAACGGAGCATTTTGCTTCATTTCGTTCTCTCATGGGAAGCGGCGGTTTTTCAATCATACATAGTCTATTTCCGGGAATTTTATTACACGTTTTATTGCGTTATATATAATTTTACTAAGGTTGCAACTGCAGAAAAGGCAATATAGAAGACTTATCTGTCTGTTCTTGTAATTCATTTTGCCATTTCACCGGGCGGATAGAAAGCATCTTTTCCCACAATGGCCCTCGTATGACACAACATATTGAAAAGTTTTAATAGAAATCGGAATGAATCTTATTCCACGTGAAATTCAATATCGTCTCCAGAGTTCATGGCGTAGTTAAAATCGAAGGCAATGCCATCAATCCTTGCCCTTCACCCTCCTCATTAACGACACAATATTTACAACAGATCGATGGGTTTTATCATTTCGCTGATCCGATTACCTTATCTCTTACACGAAAGCAGATTATGGGCTAATAAGGCGAGATGGAGTAGACGAAGCCATTGTGGAGTAGAATTACTTAAAGAAATCAATTCGGAAATAGTAATTATATGGGGCCACCCACAAATTTTTTCTTGTCCAATTTCCACGAAACATTTTATTTATTATTTGGTCACCACTAAATAAATTTAGCTTAATATAGACAGACCAGAAAGCGCTTTTACATCCACTTGTAGGGAAGGAATTTAATTCCACAGTTCAGCATTAGACTAACTAGTAGTGAAAAAAAGAACATATTTTAAAATTGATTAAATGTTGTTGGCATCCCCAAAGGATAAGTTTTGTATTTTATACCGCGTAGTTTTAGTACGAGTAGCAGCACAGCTGTGCTTAAAACTTTAATTGTTGCCATATTTCGTGTCAATTTTGCGGCAAGGCGCTAATTTATTTCGTGCTTAAACAATTCACGTTAAAAGATAGTACAAGTGAGTACAACCGTCTTGAAATATTTATTTGAAGACTTTAAATCGATAGTCCTGGAAATGAGTAAAGCTTCTCGGAATTTGTATTTCTCCATTGCACTATCGATTTCATTCCATTTGGTGTGAAAGCACACAACACCGGATTAGCTGACACTCCGCGTATTTATAAATGAACGTCTCAAATTATCACCAAACATCAGTTGTGAGCTTCCATTTACACAATTGTGGATTTAACGATTTTAGAGGCAGAACGGAAAGAGTCGAATGCTGTTGACTTGTAACCATTTATCTTCTAATGTTCATTTTATGCAGCTCTATGTCAGTTAATGTCCGAGTAGACAGCTTTTAATTGTTGTGAAAATAATCTACTGACAGTTTCAATTAATCATTATCAGGTATTGATTGACTTTTCAACGAGATTTTATGCGTTTTGTGTCATATTGTTACATACAAATAGATTAATTTTATTGCAGGATTTGGAATGACACATTATGATGAATGTAAGCTTTTAGGTCATTTTTGTAGAAAATTGAATTTGACGCGATCATTATTTAAACAACAAAGTTGGAGTGCAAAATAATTTGCTCGCCGTCCAATTATCGTTAAAGTTATGAAATTGTTACAAAGCGTTTGCATGAATTTCGTTCGGGTTAAGTGCACCTCCATTGTAAATATTTGATTGGATACGTTTAATAAACTATATGAAAATTCTCCTCTACTTAAATCAATAGTAAGTAATTATTACTTTCGTATTTTTAAAGGATGGATCTGATTGAAATTAATTATTAAAGGTGTTAAATTAATCACACTGTATTATTAAGCTCTGAACGGAATTTTTCGAGTACTGATACAATTAATCTAACAACTTCGCTTTTAATGGCTTTTAGATTTAAAGATATAAAAATATTTGGAAAGAACAAGATAACGTCTTTGCTGAATTTAATTTTAATCGTACCAGACCACGCACTTTCAGCATTAGACTTGTTTATTCTGAAACTAATTTAATAAAAAATCAGACAAGGTTGTCCCATTTAATCTAAATTTAATTTATTCTATTTTTATTTGATTAACTGTTTTCCAATTTTATTGTTGGAGCGTTCGAACTATCTTTAATTACTAATTTTTTGTAGTTTTCGATTCGTTCAATAATTAAAAAAAATAATATTAGTTCCTTCAGCTCTATTATTTTGAAATTTTGTACAGTTGGTGAGTAGGTCTAAATTAATAACCTCCCAAAATTTCATTAACGTGTTGGTAAAATTTACACAGATACAAATTTTTATATTTTTTTTTTGGCAATTTTCGTTTTTTCTTCAAAATGAAAAAATCTAAAATATTTCTCGTTTGACTTACAGTTTTGCAATTTGGCACAGCTAATAAGCATCTCTAAAATACTAACTTCCCCAAATTTGATTGTTGTGGCAATAAAATTATTAAAGTTACAACCCCTAATAATTATTTTTTGCAGTTTTTGATTCGTTCAAAAAAAAATTCGAAAATCAAGCTTTTGATATATTATTTCGAAATTTACTGCAGTTAGGCCTAGATAAGTAACCTCCCCAAATTTCATTATGGTGGTTTAAAAATTACTAGAGATACAAATTTTAATTACTTTTTTCGAATTTTTGGTTCATCTTCAGAATAAAAATTCCAAAATTTTTTTTGTTACAACCCTTAATATTGTTTTTCAATTTTCGATTCGTCGCAAAAATAAAAATTTCTAAAATCACTCGCTTTTGCTCTATAAGTTTGAAATCTGGGGCAATTAGTAACTAACAATTAATAAGTCTAAAGACTAACCTTGCCAAATTTGATTATTGAGGCGTTAAAATTACTACAGTTAAAAACTTTAATAAAACATTTGATTCCCTTTGTCTCTTTTGAGAAAGGCAAAGTTATTTATACCAAAAAATTGGGATAAACAAATATGAATAAAAGAAAGAAGGCTAATTTTTGTTGATATAAAAAAACATCTTAAACCTGTTTTTAAATAATGTTATTCAACTTAACAAAATAAAAGGCGCAAGACTACCGGAGCGCACTTGTAAACATCGTTATCCAACAGACAAACAGTATTAGATAACAAAGTCCAACAAACATTACTTCGCACCCAACGAAAAATACGATTACCCCTCACAATTTAATCAAACTTAATTGAAAAAGGTAAACAAAAACGAATGATGAAAGCATCTTCACCTTTTCTTTCATAATTACATAATCTCTTTCGATCGATAATTCATTAGTGACTTCGTGACCTATTTGCGTCCCTTTTAATCTTTCCCTTAACAATTTTATTAACGTTTCATCATCCTTTATTATAAAGGGGATGACTTAAACAAATACCATAATTGAAATTGGTATTGAAATGGTTGAGTAAATTTTGAGAATATTCTATTTCAATGGAGACTTGGTGTGAGCTTGATAATTTGACTTTGGCGGAAATGAGCCCTTTATGCTTTAACACAAAGTCTTAGCACAACACAAAGTCAAGATACTACGACATCTTTAACTAATTCATCATCAAGTATAACGATAATGTCGCAGTATAATGTAACCTATTATAATAGGAACACCCGCATTTGAAAGCAATTACTGCTAGTTGCTCCTAGAATAGAAGTTATTGTTGCAATCATATAAATAAAGTTCTCCAAATAAGAAGAGAATTTCTGTTTCATTATTTTGTCTACAGTATTCGAAATATGATAACGAGCCAGTTTGTAGGAAATCACATTTGAACTTTGTACGAGCTTAATGTTGGTGAACAGAGCCATTAAGACTGCGATTATTAGAGTGTAGAAAGGCAAACTCGGCTAACTTGGAATTCAGATGAGACTTCATGAGAGGTTATACATAATCATAATGAATACATTTTCAGCTTGTATCTGATTTATTACTTGTAATTACGAGTTTTAATAGAGATGAAATTCAGACAGAACATTCTTTAGCGGACTAGTGCTTTAATAGAGAGGTCTGCCTAAAGTTATGTCTACAAATGTGTGGCTTTAGCGGACTCATCTCATATTTAGCATTAAAATTACCAAAATTACAGGTTTTATGTTAATAAAGTAAAGATTTTACGTCAATAATGTACGTATTTGTCAAACAAATTAACAGTTCCTAAGTCATTACACCTTCTGAAGCAATAAATTAATAACTATATTTACAGTTACATTGTTCCTGAGTTTGGAATTCGGTAACAAAACACATTATTTGCCTATAGGTAAACATTTGTTTCCCATTCACTCCGATGGTCATTATTTATAGCCACAAATACGTTTACACTGTACACAACTTGTTCAACCCTTATTTAAATAATGAAAAATTTGCCTTTGTCTTATCCAAGTGCCCCTCATTAAAACATCACCCGCAATAACAATAGCCCGCGCCCCCACAAAGGAAATTAGGATTTTGAGGAATAATTAACAAAAATACGAAAACAAAAAGGATTTAAAGATAATAGCGCTTACAGAAAATCGAAAATGGGATATTGTACACGTTAAACCGAAAGCAGTTTATTTGTTAAAGTTTCAAGATTGTTATTACGCTTACAACTTTCAATTACTTAGTCCTCTTTGTTCTGTTATCGCAAGGAACAGTAAAATTTTAGGTACTACATCATTAATCCTCTCTATTCTAGAATAGGTGGATGTAAGCTCGGATTTCCGTCACTCTTCCTTTGAATATTATGAAATGCTAGTTCGTCGTTTAAGAGCCAGTTGGAGGTCTTAATCCGGCTTGTTGTCGGCATGTGCAAGGGAAAGACATTAATCAAGAATTAGGCTGCAAAAAGAGAGCATCAGTTGTGCAGTGTTTCGCCAGATTTTCAGTTTTGACGCACAATTCTCACACTTTTTAATGCGTTAAAGAATCGAGCGAAGCCTCTTTCATATCGTTTCTTTGTCACGTGGAATAAAAATTGTGATAAAAGAGTTTAACGAAACGCTGGTTCAAAGGTTTAGCGAATTGATTGTCATTCTTCCGGTCTTAGAAATTACGAGAATTCTTAGTTTAACTTTCGGTTTAAAGTATGCAAATTTTTATTAGGAGAGTGCTTCAAGTTTTGAAAGTTCCTCCAACTGATGGATGTCTTGGGAAATACATATTATATCGATGTATTGAAAATTATAGGGAGATATTTTTACTGTCTGAGTAGTCTGCAAACACTATAAATAGATAATTTGAATTGACTGAGTTTGGAATCGATTTTGTTTATATTGTTATGCAGACTAAACTTCATTTTAGATTTCATTAGCTATAACTTCAATGTGGTTATCAACATATGTTTCCACTTCTATGACGTCCTCATCATCAAAGATGCGCTGTCCAGGTCCTGGGATGTCAGCACCTCCGATCCCGTCAATTCCCCAATTTGTATGATTATTTATCTCGTGTCTACAACCCTTGCTTGTGGGCTAAGTGGTTGATGGGGTGGTTCACGTTGCAGACAACCACAACGAGACCGCTTTCCCTGTAATCACGCCTTGATTACGGGCGTGGCGTAATCACACCGAAACCAGAACAAAACACTGCAGTCCTCTGCACATCCTTTATTAATTTCGAGAAAGATGATACAAAAATTATCGCGCTTTTATGGGTCCCATGTGAAATAAATTTGTAAGCGTTAGGGCCGGAACCTCGGCGATTTATGTATAATTTCTTGGTCGTAAAGCGAATAACTTGCTAATATTTCGTGTCGCATTCATCATCGCTAGACATTTGAGCATTTATGTAATGAAGTTTTGTTAATATATCTTACTTATACTCATTTACTTGCATCACAGCTCGAAAATGTTTGATTTACAGGTAAGAAAAGTTTGCTGGTGATTGATGGTGGAGAGATATGTCTTTAGTCATTCGAGGGGTGTTAAAGAGGCGAATTTATCATGGAAGTTGAAATGTCGAAGAGCAAGACTGCAAGGTTTTAATTACTACAGGAAGTACTTATCATAGAAGAATGGGGGATAGCTACTACTTTGCCTAATGTTCAGAAACATAATGAAAATTTCTCACTGCAGACACAAGTTTCCATTTTCCGTTTACTTCGCTTCTGTCAGTGATGCGTGTTCAATACTACAAGATTTTAAGATTAGAAAAGAACCACTAATTGATATTATTATAAAACGCAAGCATGTCGTGCTGATGTTTTAGTATTACAATTAATATTTTTGTTTATTATTACTGCAATGCAGAAACATGTAATAATGAACCTCCATTTGGTAAATATCGTCACATTAAAACCTAATTATTACATCAGGAGTTGATAAATATTTCATCATTTCAATGGATCAGGACCGCATATGAAATTTATATGTTTCGGAAAATCGATACTAGCAACGATCCAAAAATATTAGTTTCTCACTATCGCGTACATTATTGAAAACTAAAGTTCCCAATAAAGTTCAAGCGAACCCTGAATGTTGCTTGTATTGCGCGTGAAAATATTGGGCACATTGTTTGATTTACCGGGGTAAAAATATCCTCATTTGAAGAAAAAGCCCAGGAGCTGTAGGCGAATTTTAATCAAATTTACACAAGAGGTATATTTCGGGATAAGATTAAAATGATTCAGCCAGAAAGAATGAGGACTTTAAAGTGACCTTAGTAAGAATGAAATGTAAAAATTGAACTTTTTCCCCCAAAATTGCCTGAAAATATAAAACAAAAAATCATTATTGAGACTGCAAGCTATTTGTGGGAAAAAATGTTGCATTTAGGAAAAATACTGACCACCAAAAATTTAATAATTCCTCGGTTCATTTGCTGTCTCTGGTTCTAATAAGTTATCCAGTATTTCACAAACTGACGCTTTAACTACATCCTCATTTCATCGTTATTTTCCAATTTTTTGGATTTTCTAAATCCTGAAGATCCTCAAAATCTTGAAGATCTTTCCACAAATGCTTAGTTTTCAAAAAAAAATTCTCAAGGAAATCTTTGAATCCGGACCTGATGGAACAAACTGAACTTTAGATTCGGAATCAGAAGACTATTCCACTTTAGAAACGACTTTTCACTTCTCCAGTACAATTTTTTCCCATCATTAGAACGTCGGGAAAAACTAATTAGATCAGCAAACCCAAAAAAAATCTCTTTTTTTTAATTTTTTTCTGTCCATAATTGGAAAATTTCATAGAAAACCGCATATTCAGTGTACTGGTTAAACTCAATTCGAACTCAGCTTTTTAAGATTTCTTGCGATTTTCTCGGTCAGTTTTGTAGAATTTCTTGGATTTTTTTGATTCCTTAGAGCCTTTTCATTTATTATAATTGATGATAATTTTTTTCATTTTTTTTTTCTAATTGTGTTGACACAATTTTTGCGTTGCATTTATATTTTCTTTAATTTTTTTAATATTCCTAAAATTAATTTTTTACTTGTCTGCTACTTCTAAATTGCAGCTTATAAAAAAAATTCTAAACTTGAATTTTAATATTACAGCATCTCTGTTTGGGTTTATCATCTAACCGAATTTTTCAAAATTTCAAGTTTTCGGATTCTATTTTAATTTCAGTTTAAGTGGATTTTAGCATTTTAGGCTTCAGTTTCAGGAAACTTATTTCACTTCATCTCTTTGTAAATTATTTAAAAACTATTTTTAGATTAAACTCCAAACTGCAGAAAAGTCGATAGTATTTAAATTCATTTTCAAAGCACACAACTCCAAATGGACTCATGTTACTGGAAAACTCCCGTCAAAAACCGAACTCAAGTGTGCTCCATCCACTAGCAAAGTTTTGCTCCTCCATAAAAGAATGTCTTGTATAGAAGAGCATCATAAACTTTAGATCGCTCTTGATGAGTTTTTCTCGTCCGAACATGAAAATTCGAAGTGGCGGTTTTAATTTCCGAATTGTATCGAAATTCTGTGTTACATTGGTTTGCCTGTAGCAAACATTAATATTCCCAATTAGCAGAAATGCGTTATCAAAAGTTGATGAAATTTTTGTACTGCCCACAAAACCCGGAGCAATATTAAGCCAATTTGCGATAAAACTAGCAATTGGAATCGGAATTGAATAACCGAATTAGACAGCGATTTTTGCGTTGAGATCGACACTTTTCAATTATTAATGCGCGAAAATATTGTTATTCAGTATAAGCAATCCTTAACAAGCCATAAAAATTCCTGTTGAATTGCGTTTTTGTAAACGCAAACAATAAAATGCGTTGATGCTTGTCAGTTATTAAATCTCTTTTATCATTTCCGTTTGGGGTTCTTCCCCGTTCCTATAATGAAATAACGTAAAAAGTCAATTTTATTATTATTACTCTCTGTTTCCCCTTCACACAAGTCCGTTATACTTGTTTCTTTAATAAGTTCTTTCCGTCTTGTTTATGAATATAGTTTGTGCTTCTCGGTGACTTGGTACGTGCTGAAATCTGAAATATCCTTCTCGTATTCCCAGATGACGAGTTTCATTTAGCACAAACAATGCGAGTCTAAAATTGAACCCGAACACTGTCACATTAAATTTGAAAACATTCAAAACGTCGCTTTACCATCCATCAATGCAAATCCATAAATCAGTCAGCTGTGATTGCAACAAGGAATTGGATTTGTCGTAATTCACTTTTAATATGTTAACGGTCGGATAAAAAAAACTGCGGTGAGTTGAAATTCCACATAAACAAATCACTGCAACCGGATTTGGGTTTTAATATTTAAAAAATACAACCACAAAGAGCAGACTACAAATTTTATGGCAATAAAACGAGTTTAACCACACGCAACTGTCCAAAAATCATAAGTCGCGATAAGGGAACATAATAAAAAGCTCAACCCCCGCAATAAAAGCTCACCGAATCTTATCACCACCAAAATAAAACGTGTTGACGATCCTCCCTCTTTTTTTCTCGAAGAATGATGGAGAACACCATGGACATCCCGGCGGAACACGCACACCACTGTGTGTGAATTATAGCATTATCACGACTTTATCGTACCATCTGCAAACACCCCTAGCGCACGCCAACACGGGGTGTGTTTGCTCAAGCTCTTTAAAACACTCTGTGATCATTGACTCGGTAATTAACGCACGGAGAAGAAACGGCGAAGGGTTAGTGTACTTTTAGCTGGATTTATGGGTTCCGAGGATTCGGACAATCGATTATTACCGGAATTATACCTTTTTCCGGGTGAGGGGTGATTTGGTTTAAAAAGCTGTTGAATAGGGGATGGACGCTCATAAAGTTGTTTTGTTAGCTTGGGTTTAGGGCGGAATTAAATTATGCTCGGTGACGGTGATTACAGTGGCGTTTTGCTATAATGAGTGACAGATTTATTGTGGGTAATTGGCGAAATGGTCATCTCTGGGCTTGATGAGCCATAATTCATACGGACTCCCGGGGAAACTTTTGGGCGAAATTTCAACTGGAGCAGAGGAAAATATCCTCCTGATTTTGAATCCGAACCCCGTTTTGCTCCATCAGTTCAGGATTCCGAAATATCTTTAAAATAAGTTTTTTAGTTTTGAGTTATATGCAAAATCGCATAAAATTATCTCTAAAAAAGCGTTATTTTGGACATGAGATCAGTTTTTCAAAAATATTATGGGAAGTACTAAATTTTATAGATGGTTCGAAAGCTTATTAAATTAACTTTTCAAAACTGGCAAGCAATTCCATAACATTACAAATTTTAAAGGTAAACGAAAAAAAATAAATTTTTGTACAATAAAACCTCAAATAAACATTTTTCAAGAATATACCTGAATCGGGACCTGATGGACTTCAGATTTGGAATCAAGAGACTATTCCACTTATGCAACGACTTTCCACTTCTCCACAACCATTTTTTTCTAATAAGGATAATCATAAAAACGTTGAGACAAACATTTTAGATTAGCCCCAAAAAAATCCCCATTTACATTTTTTTTGCCCATAATTACGAACCATCATAGAAAACCGCATTTTCAGTGTACTAGTTAAACTCAATTTGTAATTTTCACAATTATCGAGCTTTCAGTATGACTTGTGAAAAGCTTCACAGGCAGTTTTGATAGCTGTCAAATCCACAAGAGTTAATAGGGATTGATTTATATTGAATGTCGATAAGCGAAACGTTTCCATCATTTTTAACATCCATTATTTTGAATATAAGAGTGTTATCAAAATTATAATCTCATTTCAAGACGAAAAGTCGATTTTTCTTTCATACCTTGCAAAGATAAGAAGTGAAAATTCTCCCAGCGCATCCACCATTTTGTCTCTTTATATTTATGTTTGTCAAGAGGCATCAAAAAGGACAATCTAAGATTTGGGTCCTGTAAAATAAATCCAGCCATTCTAAGACGCTTTTTGGTGATGGAGATAAAACTCGAAACATTTTCTTTAGTGTATTTATATTATAACGACACGAATAAAACATGTTATGTATTCGTCTTACATTTTGTCTTGAATGCGAAATACCATCCTCATGGCGCTGGGAGCATTTACGTAATATTTATTGGATTTTCATGGAGATATGTCTCTTCATACAGGTGAGATTTCAGGTCATTCACCTGAGAAACTTTTTCTAAAACTGGCTGCAATGTCTAATTTATTAATCTGAAGCTTTCGTCGTGTCTGATATTGCAAATTTCCATTTTACGGTGTACTAAGCTTCGTACACTTTACAACGAAGCCATAGATTCACTATGTTAAGACCTACACTGCGTTTTGTCCCCAACAACAATAAAAGGATTAAGGTTTCAGACTTGCACACAGCTCTGGAACTCAAAAGTAGATCCATCGCTTAAAGTAAATCTCATTAACTCGATACCGATGGTTGGTAACAATCACAAGCAATAATGTTCGAACTTGAACTCCAACAAGTTAGATTAAAGAACTTCCAAGCTGCTAGCGCTTTTTATCAAATATAGAAATTGTTAACAAAGTAAAAAAAACGAAGAAAAATTACCAAATATTACTTTGATTTGTAGAAAGATGGGGAATTTCTAGTTTTTCATTATTTCATTTCAATGAGACGCTCTATTAAAGTACGCTACTGGCATAATGAGTTTGCATCAAATTTCCAATTAAATTATGAAAAACGTGCTGCATAATGATCAAAAGCCAGTCACATGCGCGGAGTTCTGTGAATGCTAATTGAAGCTAAAAATGAAACTTGGAGCCAATGCTGTTTCATTTCCTGTGGTTTGAACTATTTTAATTAAAAAGGGAAAAATGCGTACTGAACCTTTGGCTATCTTGACCCATGAACGTACGTGTTTTTAATGCCGAGAAATTTAATAAGCAAAACAAGAATGTGAATTATTAGAAATTTTCATTTTTTAGACGAACAAAAATTTCCACCGTTTTCTATTCAAAACCGTAACTTCGTCAGTTTTTATTCTGAAACTATTAAACTTACTGTGGTAAATTACAAAATTTTGGAAAAAGAAATAGAATTTTTTAAAATTTTAATCTTTGGAACGAACCAAAATTTGTAGTTTTTTTCTACTAAAATCCATATCGTTGGTAATTTTAATCCTACATCAATGAAATTTATTAGAGTTATTACTTTTAACTAGTTTAATAACTGTGCTAAGTAACAAAATTTTAGACCAAGAATATGAATTTTTAAAGATTTTTTGTTACAGACAAACAAAAAAATGAGTCGTTTTCTTTTAAATTTGCAATTTAGATTCTAAAATTCTAAAAATTTATAGAAGTTATTACTTTCAAATAGTTTAATAACTGTGCTAGTTGGAAAAATTTAAAACAAAAATATGAATTTTTAGAGATTTTTATTTTCCAGACGAACAAAAAAATATAGCCGTTTTCTTTTAAATTTCGCAACTTTCGCAATTTTGACTCTAAAACAGTGAGATTTGAGGATGTTATTGCTTTATACTTCTTTATCTATTGTTTTGTTCATTGTTTGTTATTTAGAACAAGAAAATGCATTTTTAGAAATTGTTATTGTCCAGATGTACAAAAAAAATAATCGGTTTCTTTTAAAGTCCGCAACTTAGGCAATTTTGATTTTAAAACAGTAAACTTTGGGGGTGTCACTACTTTAGTCTTTATTATTTGCTGTGCAAAATTATAAAATTTTAGAACAAGAAATAGAATTTTTAGAAATTTTCATCTTCGGAAGGAATTAAAATTTGCAGTTTTTTTTTACTTAATTCTTTGGCAATTTGATTCTACAGCAACAAAACTTAGAGGCGTTACTGCTTTCGCGTAATTGAGAAACAGTTCTGAGTTGCAACACTTTAGAACAATGAATTTTTAGAATTTTTTTACAAAATTATACCACATTTGGTTATAATCCGTAACTTTTGCAATGTTGATTCTAAGGCAGTAAGATTTAGCGGCGTTCCTACATTAGAATTGGAAGAATATAATATAAAAAATGTACCTGCTGAAAAGCGTACTCAAGAAGTTTCCCCTGAGTTTCGACGAGTGCGTCCATGCAAAAGCGGAAATTAAACACTGTCCACACAATAAATAATATTTCGCCCGCCAGTGCATTATTTATCCAGTGAGTGTGTTGTTGGCGGCGGCAGATGCAATCACGCCTCTCCCAAAAACACATTTTCCGTTTTTCCCTCTTTTCTATTGTGCTCTTTGTGCGTTCCATTGTTGCGTTGGAAAATCTCTCCGTTCACTACACCATCGCTAATAAACTTGGTTAATAACACAACGCCCTCATTGCAAGACATCACCCGAAACCCGCCATCAGCGAATTTATCACACCTGGACGCAATAAAACTTTGCCCGACTTCGGACAGCTTTTAAGAGCAAAGCTCCCGGAAGAAGTAAAGTTGCGAACTTGGGCTAAATGGAAGGGTGGATGATTATAAATAATGACAGAAATACGAAAAAGTTAATTATGGACGTTGCAGAGACAGGTTTGATGAAGTGGGGAATGAGGCTAGAAACTGTTATTGTCATCCACTCGTTTATTTATAGACAGTGAAGTTGCGGCGGAAATCTCACTAATAAAGCCACGCTGGAAGCTGTCAGTTTGCCAATAATGGAGCGAACCTGGACACACTTCGACAATCAGAAATAACAAGGAATCGCACGTTTTTATTTCACATCTTTTACCTCGTTCTCATTTTAGGTCGGATCGATTGCCAATAAACAAAAGACACGGAGATACAACTATATTTGACGACACAATGGCACTGTTTGTATTGTCCGGACAACGTTTTATAGATGTAGTGCTGACTGTTGAGTTTCTTTGTCTCATTTATTTTATACAAGATCCGCTATTTTATTTCAGGCGATATTTCGACTAAATCCCAATTAAAAACCGACCCAACTTTGACAAATTTCTTTTGATATTTTCTTATCTCGTGGTTCTATGCGATAGCGTCGTTAAAGTGTAACGAACTAGACATAAAGAAGCTCACTGTCTCCACAAAAAAACTCGAATATGATTGCCTTCAGAAAGAAAAAGAAACGCTCGTATTATTTATTTTGTTTTTAACAGAGATCGAAAATTGGCGCGCGATAAAAACGAGATGGGCCTAGCCGTTGTTATTCAACAGGTCCTTTTATATAAATATGTATGGTGGTGCTTCAGGACGAGACTACACAAATGAAACCGGGCGGAAGCGTCCGTTTTTTTACTCGGAAAATTCAATTTTCACCGTAATTACTTTACAAAAAGACTAAAAATAAACAGGGATTATAGTCGCGGGTCGAGTGGATTAACCATTAGGCTCCATCTCACGCACGGCCGAATCGATAGTCTTCCGGAGGTTTCGTCAGAGTGAAAGTATGGAAAAAGAAAAAATGATGTTGGTTTTATGATAGTATTTTACGCAACTAGGGTGGTAAGTAGCCAATTACGTGAAAACTTTGTGCATAGTGCAGTAATTTCAGAAATACTTAATTGGTTTTACCTTCGTGTTCCATATTATATTTTTTCTACGTCCCTTTACTTTATTTTGTCACTTTTAAATGAGAAAATCTTAATATTATCAAATATGATCGATGCATTTTTTTTTATTTAAAACACGTGAATCACTTTAAATGGCAAAGCTAGTGTTTAATAGAAAAATTGTCAGTTTGTTCCTAATAAATTCTTTATATGTGATAATTTTGATCCTACAACAACAAAACCGAAATTTTTAACCTTTTGCTATAAAATTCCATAACATGGGCAGTTTTAATTGTAAATCGGTAAAATTTAAATTTATATGTTTATAGACAATTTAGGAACATTTTCCTAGAATGGTTAAGTTGGTGAAACAACTTTCAAACGTCAATTCTCATCAAATGTCGTTTATTATTGGATAAATCTCATAGTTTCGACAGGAGTACCATTAAAAAATTAGAGTTTTGAAAAAAGCATTTTAAATCTCGTGGATCACTTTAGGTGTCAAAATTTATGTTTAATCAAAAATTATAAAAATTTCAAATTAAATTTAATGTAGTGGAGGCCCCAACTATTGCATAAAACATAAAATTGTTTGCCTCATAAATGTGTGTATACAAATTGCTTTCATTTAAATAAATTTGTTTTCAAACAAAACAAATTAGTTTGTAAATATGTAATAAAACCAATTGTTTGAACGGGCTATTCAAACCCAATTATTGTTTGTTCCCAAAATGAAGCTATAAATGCGACAGTCATGATATGATTCAATAGTGTCAAATTTAGACAGGATAAAGTTAATAAAACCACTTCTCTTACAAATCATATTTATTTCTGTACCCGCATTCTCTCTCTGTGCCTAATTGAAACCGTTTCATTACAATTTTTACATCTCTGTTGGTTTCTCTGATTCTCCCTGAATTCTCCGCAATCCTCTGGATTGAAAAAGTAAACAATAATTAATTTTCCCAAAGAAAAATACATTTTAAGTTGTCTCCTTAAAAAATAATTTTGTAAGAGATATAAATCATTTTATAGCGAAGCAGGTTTTCTTATAATACAGTGCTACGGCTGTTTATTATTCCAATATTATGACAACCCTCTAGAATCCTTTTATGACTTTCCCAAGCCATAAAACGGCTTTATGTCTTCTTAAAAACCGAAAATATTTATGTAGGTACGCACTAACGTTTGACAAATGTGGGCCTTGACACGATGAGAGCGTCATGGATTTTCGATTAAGTTAACCATTTCAGTTAAAATTACGTTTTGATTATAATCGGACTCTAGAAACGGCAATGCAACATTTGCGCGATAAAAACTGATAATGTCAATGATTAAGTGAGTGGGGTAAGTTCCATGATAAGAACTGGTGTAATTTTTTACGCGACTTTTATTATCTCCATCTACTTTTATAAATATTTACACAACCACACCCCTAAAAACTTTGGCTTCGGTACATGTTCAACAACAATAATTCAAAGTTTTAATGAACACGAAAACTGAAATTAAATCCAGTAAATACCTGCGAAATAATTCTAGTTTTTAATTACTGGAAACTTTTTTCCCGTCAATCACCTCTTTCTAAAATCCGATTTTAATCTGAGAAGTTAACACAATTATTCGCCCATTGTCATTGTTATCCCTCGTTGCACCTTGACTCAACCAGACTTGTTTGCTTTGCGTCTAATTCTGTTAACACAAGTTAATGGGGGCGGGTGACGATACTTTTCGAGGAGTGCTCGCCGCCCCTAATCAAATAAGACGAGGAAAAGCGAACATTACGAGACTTTACAACTGCTTTCTGTTGCTCCTACACGTATGGTCCAAGGGAAACTCGGAGTGTATTGTTGCCGGCAAACTTTGTCCCTTGCGCCTTTCTGAGAAGTTCAACTTTACAATTAGGTGGACCGATGGGCCAAACAATTGAGATAAGCGTGTTTAGGTGGTTTGCTAAAGAGGGATGATATTTTGGGGTAATTACCACGTAAATCTGCCGAGGGGGTATTATTGTTGCGCGCCATTAATTCTAGGAAAAAAAGGGTTGTTTAGAATGTTTATTGTCTTGATCTTTGTTAAAGAATTAATTGCAAATTACCTCAAAGGCGGAGCGGTAAAGTTTTATTTTGGCCTGGCGCATCCACCATTTTTAACAGATGCAAATTTTAAAATTTCCTTATTCGTAAGATTGTTCTTAATAAATGGTTACATTTTTTAGTAAAAGGTGCTTCATCCCTTACCAAACTGAGCCCCCGTTTATTACATTTTTCTAAATTAAAAAAATCTTAGAATTTTGCCCCCTTTCTGATAGAACCCTTTCAAAGCATTGAACTTTCTTCCTAAGACCGAAATTGTACTGGAAATGTGAAAAGTCATTTTTAAAGTGCAAATGCCTCTTGATTCCGCATCTGAATCCGTTTTGCTCCATCAGGTCCGGATTTAGAGATATTTGTGTTTTTGAAACTGATCTGCTCTTTCAGTGATTTCATATTCAATTTTTTATCTAACTCAAGAATTATTTCATCAATTTTCTATTGGCGTGCGTCATTAAAAAGACTGAAATCTTTCCTTTTTAGCGCGCTGGCCAATGCATTAGTATCTCATCGTTTGGAAGTTATAGGACAAAACACAATTTGGAAATTTTTCGTAGTGCTGAAAAATAAAAAAATCTAAAACTCGTATATTTTGCTCTATAATTTAGCAATTTGGTGGAGTCAACAGACAACTCAAAAATAGCAATCTGCCCAAATTTTATTGTGTTAACACCAAAATTGCTAGAGTTACAAATTTTTATAATTTTTTTTGGATATTTTTGGTTCAGCTTAAAAACGAAAAATTCTAAAATTTTTATTATATGCTTTATTATGTTGGTCGATTTAACAATCAACCCTAAAGTAACAATATGCCAAAATTTCATTGCTATCACAATAAAATTGCCAGAGTTACAAATTTTTGAAAAAAAGTTGTATAATTTTGATTCAGATTAAAAAAAAACAAAATTTGTATTTTTTGTTTTATAATTTAGCGGTTTAGAGTATACGACCAACTCAAAAGTAGCAATCTGCCCCAATTTTATTGCGATCACACTGAAAATGCCAAAGTTACAAATTTTTAAAAAAATATTTTGATTCAGTTCGAAAATGAAAAATTCACAAAATCGCATTTTTACTCAATAATTTAGTCATTTAGTAGAGTTAACAACTCAAAAATAACAGTTTGCTTAAATTTCATTGCTATACTACTCAAATTACCAGAGTTACGATTTTTTTTTTAAATATTGGATAATTTTGGTTCAGCTCAAAAATGAAAAATTCAAAAAATTGTATTTTTTTACTCAAAAATTTAGCCATTTGGTAGAGTCAACAAACAACACAAAAATAACAATTTGCCTAAATTTCATTGCTATAACACTCAAATTACCAGAGTTACAAATTTTAAAAAAAAATATTGCATAATTTTGGTTCGACTCGAAAATAAAAAAATCCAAAGTTTGTATTTTTGCTCTATAATTTGTATAATTTAGTAATTTGGTGGAATTAACAATCAAGACAAAAATAGCAATTTGCTCAAATTTCATTGCTATCACAACTAAAATTGCCAGAATTACAATTTTTTTTTAAAAAGTTAGATAATTTTGATTCAGCTTGAAAATAAAAAATTCTAAATCTTGTATGTTTTGTCCTACAATTTAGCAATTTAGTGGAATTAACAAACAACTCAAAAGTAGCAATCTGCCCAAATTCCATTGCTATCACACTTAAATTGCCAGAGTTACGAATGTAATAAAAAACGGTTACATTTTTTGTGCAATTTCGTTATTTTCTTGTGGACCAAAAAAATTAGGGTGGAAATGTTTGCAAGGAATAATTACTTTTTCAACGATGTATTGTAAAATTTCACGATTTTGCAAGTTGTTACGCACTTAAGAAAACTTATTTAGCAAAACGGTGGATTCAAAATCAAGAGGCAATTCTAGTGTAGAAATGACTTTCCACTAGTAAAATTAGTAATTAGCATTGAAGACTTATTCCGGTGAAACCCCATACTGGCTCTTCGGGTGTAATTTCCGATGCAGAGAAACACGAAATTTCTTGACACTTGAGCTGAGTGTTATTTTTGCGGTCCTGCCGCTGTAAACATTAAATTTCGAATTGTTTATCATTTCGTTTTGTCTCTTTAACCTTTAATTTATTTCCACCCCCATTAGCATGTTTATTGGCTGTAGGCGAGAATTGATGGCGCAATAATAACCGAACGTTTCTCGCATAATTTGCAACTTTTTGGTCATTAATCCGCCTGGGGCTGGTCGATTTTCTTACTTCCTTTCTCGTGGCGACGGCAAAAATTTTCCATTAATTACGGAATTCCCGACATTATTTTTGATTAAAGTGAATTTTTTCGGTATTGTTACGAGACATATAATATTGATGAATCTTTGGATAAGGCGGATGCCATTTCCGAGACGTTTTCAATGTGCTCCGATTACGACTATTATGTACCAAAAGGTTTTAGTCTTCTTTCAGTTTAGCAAATTGAGCAAGAATCTTCTTCGATCCACATTTTAGGGAAAAATAACACAAATAAAGACGAAAGAACCACTTATTTTTTTACACGTATTAATGACCGGAATAATTGTCCACCTGCTCTCGACGCGTTGATTTATCCCTCCACTATTCTCGTCCTTTGAAATTTAGAGTTCAATAATGTTCGA
This sequence comes from Gnatocerus cornutus, assembly GCA_029298725.1. Taxonomy (NCBI): domain Eukaryota; kingdom Metazoa; phylum Arthropoda; class Insecta; order Coleoptera; family Tenebrionidae; genus Gnatocerus; species Gnatocerus cornutus. The sequence continues at coordinate 14,452,555 of CM055515.1, forward strand.
CGGCGCTCCGGATTTATATTTTTTTCTTCGGGATTATGGAGATTCTCTTGTCACGTGCAACTGCTTCTCTTGACGTTATTGCATAATTGAATACCAAGACAAGATTTATTAAAATTACCCCAAATAAACGAATTTCAGTCGCGCTGCTTGTTGTGTAAAGAAGTAGTTCTCGGCTAATGTACTGTGAAGGATTTAGCACGTCAGGATGCGAAAATTCCCTCAGTCGCGTTCCAAAAACCGATAAAATTTAATCGATTTAAGAATAATAACGGTCATAATTCCACACAGACGAGACGCATCTGATTCAAAGAAGACATGCAATCGCTTGGTCTTTTACCATCGAAACGAAATTTATACTGTTTGTAATTAAGTTGGAGATATTCTTTATAAGCCTATTAAAAGTACTTCTGTTTAATTAAAACTTGACTTTGGAAATTCACTGTTGGCGGCTAATTAGGTGGAAATTTGTTTTTATATTAGTTCCCTAGGTAAGGGTGTGGCATTTGATTAATACATCACGGCCCTGATTATATTTGATGTATGAAAAATGATAAGAAGGTTTAAGAATGGGGAACGACACCACCAGACTCTGACCCAGTTTTTTACTAAATAAAAAGCTCAGTAGAAATGTGACGGACTAAACTTAGATTTGAGGGGCAATTAGTTCCGTTGCTACATTAATTCCCTGCACTTTACTTATAAAATATTTAACTTATTCCCGGAGTCTAGTCACTACAATGGGCGTATGAATTTTACACGGAAAGCCTGGGCACCGGAGCAGGTTTCATTATTTATTGCGCTTTAAATTTCGTTTTCATATCAATCATCATTAAAAAGCTGCAATTACCAATAATAGTTATTTGTTTCACTAGACTGGAAAATGTTTTTTTGGCGAGAATAAACATAAAATTTTGTGCGCCGACAATTAATTGTTATTTATTTTGACTTTTGCTTTGAATTTGAAACGTTATTTACTCATTTATGGAAATTTGATCAATTGGGAAATAGGTTAGTAGCACCGCATTAAAGATTAATATAAATTCAAACGACAGTCTTATTTCGTGTTTCTGTAAATGTTTGCACTAATCAGTTTATGTGTTCACAATGGCAAGCCCGGATTAAGAAAATTTGAGGCCCGGGGCTAAATTGTAAAAGGAGGCCCATAGATAAAATTATGCAACGAAAGCCTTACGTACTTGATTTGTATTTTTTCAATTTCTATTGCAAATTTTTAGGTGGCAAGGGGCCCCTGGGAAAGTGGGGCCCGGTGCTACAGCACCCTTAGTCCCCCCCTTAGTCCGGACTTGCACAACGGCACACAAATTGACATTTATACAGTAATGCCAACTAGCAAAATAAAACCAACTTTTCTAAATTTCACGTTTGACTGGCAATGCACAAAAACACTGTTGGATTGGGTTGCAAATGCACTTAAAGTTAGAAATTTTAAAATCTCTATCGTGTAATCCATTCCAATCGCAAATGTTGCAACATAGGTGTTATGCGAATTAGGTTTTGGGGTACAAAAGACGATCGTTAACGTTCTGTCAATGTAATGTAGAATTAAATTTGTTTCTTACCGTTTTTAGACAGCAGCATCGCAGGGAAATTTCACTTTACTTGGAACATGTTTATGAGCTCACACGAATTAATTACGTAACTGTCAAATGTCAACAAATGACAAATAGTGCCAACCTTGTCATCTTAAAAATTTCAATTCATCAAGTTTCCAACCTCAAATAAAGAAATAACTGTCACAGTGAACACTTGCAACCTGAACGGACTATACAGTTGGTTTAGGTTTAAAATGTCCACCCAAGGTCACAAATTTAAAATTTTTCATCGTGTAATTCGTTCCTGTCGCAAATGTTGCAATGGCAGTTTAGTTTTAGGCAGTTTTAAGGTACAAAAGACGATCGTGTAAGTTCTGTCGTTGTAATGCCTCCCACTAATTAAGTTTGTTTGTTACCTTTTTTAAACAGGAAAAATGCACTTTTCAATTCAATTTTCATGTAAAATTGACAAAGATCACATTCTGGGGGATCATGATGCCTTCGCAAAGTGGACACTTGACCTAAACCGACTGTAAAGTTCGTTTAAAAAAAACACTAACACCGCACTTTACAACCGGCAAAGTCGTCAATGGCGACTTTTTGGTGATAAAATCAAACTGGTTAGTTGCCTAATTGACAATTTGATTACACAAAACGACATTTCAGGCTGTGCCGAGTCTTTTCACTATTTAATCCTTTAATTTGCAATTGAACAGGCTGTAAAAGAAACGTTTTTAACGGAAACACTGCGTAATTTTCAGAAATGTCACAAATTTGACATTTGTTTTCTCACCAAAAATCTCCCTAGGCAACGTTGCCGGTTCTAATGTAGGGAAAGATTGCGGTGTTGGTAATTAAAAAAAAAAACGGACTTTAGATTGGAATTAAAAACGTTGATCTGACATTTTTAACAAAAATTTTACAACGTCACTTGCAATTTTCGAATCCTTTAATAGATGGCGCCACCAACAAAATTATTTTGTTTTGATTTTAAAGGTGGAAAAAGCATCTTAAATAACAAAGAAACTTCTGTAAATAATAATATGGTACTTTGTGTTACTATCTTGCTGCACTGCCAGTGCAAAAGTGGGGTTAAAAATCTGGTGGATGCGCCCCCTACCCATCAATTTTGTTTCCCATTTCCCCCGTAATTTAGCGCTAAATTCTTAATCTTCACCGACTTTTTCCTCGTCTTCGGTCATTTAATTCCGTAATCGGTATCCTCCTCTCATTAAAATCCGACTTGGCTTCGTTGTGCGAAAGATCACAGAACGTTTTCATTAATAGGAGGAAAAAAACGAACATGATGACATAAATAAGCGTCCGTCTACGGCTTTGTAACTTGTAATGATAAAGTGTCGGCTTTCCACCTAAAAAAGTCTCATTTTTCACTTGGCTGTGTATGTTTTATTCTTTGAATTGGCGGGGCGCTGTCACCAACTGGAAACAGCACTAACAAGGAGACTGTTTTAAACGTAGCTGACATGCACAAGTTTTTCTGTGGATCCAATTTACGGGGGCACGACACTCTAAAAACAACAGTTAGGGACGTGGCTAGGGCTCATTAAAAGGGTGATTGATAGGGAAATTTGTTTTATTATACAATTAAAGGAGCTCGAAGAATAAAATAAGATATCAATGTGCTAAGAGCAAAAATCTGATTTAATTAAAAGCACAAGTTGAAGAAAAAATGTTGAATTAAGTGTTGTTTATTTTTATTTCAACAACAAGCAACTTCAGGAAGCTCATTTTAATTAATAAATCGCAACTAAAGAAATTAATGAAGACAATAATTGGAGCTGTGCCTTGTTAATTTGCACAGCTTCTTCGTCTCATTTTCCGAAACCTCGAAGCTAATAAATGTTCCGAAAACTGAAATTTCTCCCCATTAATTAACCACACAACACCCAAATCTGCGACAATTAAGAAAAACGCTTCCCTTGACGTCATTTCCGTCCATGACGTCACAGTAAATAGCAACTTGGCGTGATTTGTCGCCGTAACCTCCCAACCTCGATTTTCAATTAGCTCAATTATTCACGTTTAAGTGGTGGAGTTGCGGATGACGGCGTAATTACCACAGAACTTGGGAATTCATCGATTTACACTTTTCACACTGACCTGTAATTAGCCACAGTTCGCGTAAACAGTCCTCTCGGCTACGTTGGACGTGGACTGGGACATCTCCATCGGTGCCTCCTTCCAGGGATTTGAACAGGAGAGCTCCAAGGAACGCGTAACCGGTCATCAGGATGAGGAGACCGGTGCGGCCGCAGAGGAGGGCGGTTGTACAGCGGCGGCCGCCACCCTCCTCCATCTGAAATGGAAGAGATTTTTCTATTAATTTTAAGTGAGAGATTTATTCTGAAAGGGTTTTTGTGTCGCAGGGAAATTAACAGCGGCAATGAGATCTCATCTTTGTAATCAGGTAATGTTCATTCATGCACACGACTTATGATCAATTAAACCAACACGGTGCAAGTTATTTCAATTTGCATTTTTAAGACATTGGTTCTAATTACGAGACGTTACCGCTGGTAGTTGAATCCTTGAAGTTTTGCTTATCTTTATTAACAATTGGATTACTGCGGATTATTCCAAACACCGGAGAAAAATATTTGCTGTATATTTGCTGTAAAATATTATCTGTAGATAGGAGTATTATTTTATTGTTTTAAATTTCCTGGAAAATTTTATTCACATTTTTTATATTGGTCTTGAATTTCATATTAAATTCTCTTGATTGTGCGCTTAAATTCCCTTTGAATAGTTCGTAGATCCTCTTGAGTCTTCTCGTTCCAAACTTTGTTTTCAAATTTTCTTTTTTTCTTTGATTTTCTTCATATTTGCCTTGGATTCTATAGATAGTCTTAAGTTTATGTTTATTATTTTTTTATATTGTTCTTGGATTTAATATTCATTTTCACTAGATTGTGTATACATTCTCTTTTAATATTTTTTAGATTTTCTTGAGCAAATTCCCAAACGGGAAAAAAATCAAACGGAAAATCTAAAAAGGATCAAAAAGATCTAAAAAATACTCAAAGAAAATAGTGCGCAATCTAGAAAAAATCGATATAAAATCCAAAGAAATTCTAAAAAATTAAATGATATTTGAAAAAAATTAAGTCAAATCTAAAGAGGATCCGGTAAATGTACAGAAACTAGAGAGAATAAAAAATTAATCTAACAAAAACTTTAAAAACATAAATTCGAAAAGACATTATCGAAGACAATGAGAAATTTAGAAAAATCCAAATTAAATTAAAAATAATCCAAAAAAATTTGTCTATATCAGATATTTTTTATTTTTAGTTTGTTGAAATAATTGTAATAAACTTAACTAATTAAAGTAAACGGATTTTATAATAAATTGGTGTCTACAGAAAAATAATTTTATTGTTCCAGACATTATTCTAGACAGGGAAAAGATAGTTGTCAGTTTTCAATGCTTTTAAAAAAAAATAGTTTTAAAAGAAGTTCCTAGCCAAAAGCTGAAAAGATTCTAAAAAAATAGAATTTGCAGGATCAAAAGGAAAAAGTTTCAGATATGAAAAGTCTACGAAATTCAATGGATCTGAAGCTTTTCTAAAATTTGATTCTTCCGCTCTACAATTTTGCAATTTGACAGAGTTAAGAAACTGTTCAAAATGAGTAACTTTTCTAAATTTCGTAGATGTAGCACAAAAATTATGAAAATTACGGATTTTAGCTAAAAACGTTGGCAATTTTTACTTGTTCTTAAAAACAAAAAATTCTAAAATTTTAGTTTTCCGCTGTACAATTTTGCAATTTTGCATAGTTAATAAGTTATTCAAAAAGAGTACCCTCCCAAAATTTCGTAGCTGTAGCACCAAAATTATGAAAATTACGGATTTTAGCTAAAGACGTTGACAATTTCGCTTGGTCTTAAAAACAAAAAAAATTTAAAATTTTAGTTTTCCGCTGTACAATTTTGCAATTTTGCAGAGTTAATAAACTATTCAAGAAGAGTAACTTCCCAAAATTTGGTAGCTGTAGCACCAAAATTATGAAAATTACGGATTTTAGCTTTTAAGACGTTGGCAATTTTTGCTTGGTCTAAAAAATAAAAACTTTAAAAACATCCTTGAAAAAATAGGATAATTAGATCAATAAAATTTTGAAGAATTTGTGGCGTTTAAAGATTAGAACATTTTGTACACCCGCAAATCTGCCATTCCACTGTAAAACCATTTCGTTCAAAGTAAAACAATTTACTATAAACTTTCTAAAATTATGTACCCAAAAAGAACAAAGTTTTAGCCGCCTAACTTAACTCGGAATGCCTCAGTTTTATTTTCTATCTGCAGTGTTTGATATTTGATTTCCCGTCACAACAGAGCGCCTTCTAATGAAAATAGATTCCCGAACTCCTCGAACTTTCATGAAGACATCGTAATGAACGAATCAAAGAAAGTTGTAATTTGATAACGCCCCCATGTCGAATTTCCATTTTTCCGTATCATCACCCAAATTTCCTGCAAAGCTTTTAATCCATTCCAGTTGTCCGCAAAAATAAAACAATTACAATGCAAAATGATGGAGATGCGAGTAAAAATTCATTTCAACGATTTATTTCCCCCGCAAACCGCCACTATTAAACGCGTCTCTTTTGCATGGAAAAAATTGAGGAAATTTCGGTCACATTTCAGTTAATAGAGCTATTTAATGACAGTAAAACGCCCCTTCCAACTGCGAATCCTTTTTGATAATTCAATTACTGACCCTGTCCTTTGAGAGAAAATATTCGGCCACAAATCACTTTTTCGACCGTGACCCGAATTCCGTTACGGTCCTGGATTGTGAATTTTTTACACGTCCCCACCACTGTAGTGCAGAATTGATGATGAAAAAGCGCAGGGATTTGTCTTGTTGTGAGCGAAATTGTTTTAAATAATGTCGGCGAGGATTTTTGGCAGTTTTGAATTAGGGGAATACTTCTTTTGACGAAGATGGATCTGGTCTTTAACACCTCGCAAATAAAGACAAAGCGAATTCTCTCCAGTTGGATTAATTAAAGTTAAATCGCAAAAGAGTGCTCTCATGTTATACTAACGAGCAACATTGTAATATCTCTTGTACTTGGTCCTTTGGGATTCGTTCTGAATCTTGGAACTCCCGCCGAACGTAAAAGACAATGTAATGGAACTGACATTGCAGTTTTTAACTCTAGAAATTCCCATAATAGTTTTAAAACAGTTTCTGAGTGGCATCAATTCTTTACAGTTAAGTTGGGAAAGCATCGTTTTTCAATTACTTTTGCTAGCTTGTCACAGGCGAAGCGTGACACTTTTGACTTTTAAAAAAACTCAGATTTTTATTTATTCAAGAGATTATTGATTCTGTTGAGCGTAAAATGAGAGAATCAACACAAAACTCGAGAGGAATTTTAAAAACGCTTGTGAGTGGAGGGATATAAATAATCCGATGGATATGTTTACACAGCAGGGGAAAAGTAACTAAATGTTTTATCTGTGCTTTCAGTCATAACTTCATAACATACGTAAAATCACAAATAGGTGTCATTCATGAATTTTCTTACACTTTTTTAAATTGGACCAAGAAACAACAAACAAATTGTACAGATTCGAACGTTTTGAAAGAAAACAGATCTTTCAAAAGAGCGCTGTTTCAGCTGAAGTAAGAAAAAAACTACTCAAAGGTTTATTTAAAAAGTCGCAATCGCTAATTACAATATGACAAAAAAGCGGAAACGATAAGTTTGAAAAGACGACTTAATTGGAAAGAAATATAATACTTTTAGTTCTTTTAATTACAAAGACGGGAGGATAAATTTTCGTTTGGGTAGTTGGTAGTCTGTTCTCTTATCTTCTAAATTATTAAAGTTTGAAACCTAAGAGCTTACCAAGGCTGTCATCTTGTCACATTGCAAGTACGATCGATTACCAAATTGCCGGTTTACTTGGAAATGGAGGGACGACCTCATTTTTGTTTTGATAGTTTGGAATAATCTTCTGCAATTTAAAGCCACAAAAACAGGATTTAAAGACCTGAAGAGAACATGAAGAGAATCTATAAGGTCTAAAGAAAATATAAAGAATCAAATCAAATCTAAGAATAGGAAAAATCGAAAGCAAACGTTGAATGAAATTTGAAAATTAAGAAAATCTAAAAAAAACTTTTATTCTCTTTAGATTTTTTCTTAGACTGTCTAAATTTTTTCAAGAATATAAATAATTTGTTTTTAGATTAACTTTAGATTCTCTCTAATCTCAGTTTATCTTTCGGATTTTCTTCAAATTCGGTCTAATTCTTTTCTCAAATTCTATTTTTTTAGCCTTTGAGTTCTTATTTTCTTTAAATTTTGTTTAGAGTCTCTTCATAGATTCTTATTAGAGCTTTTACATTTTCTTAGAATGTTTGTTCTCAAATTTTCTTTAAATAATCGAGATATCGAGGTTTATACATTATAGGAAATACAAATTTGCTATGCGTAAATTTGAACGCTTCTAATTCGGTTATTTATTGACATACGTAAAAATATCGCCCAGTTTTAGATTTTGTGTGAAATTCTGCGTAAAATGAGCACCATTAGTTTAAGATCGCTTTCTAAATAAGCGAGCTATCGAGCAAAGTAGATTTAGATTCGAAATATTTTAATTTTAAATTTTATTAAAAAATAAGTGACAACTGATTCTGGTGGGCCCAAAGGCAAAATAAAAATTATGATGGTGAAAACCATAAAGTAAAAGTCTAGTTAAACTTGTTGTTTTTTCATCCATTTTTGCGACGTTTGGTAGTAGAGGAAAAATTCTCTAGACTACATTTTGAGCAAATTTTAAGGCCTATTATAAAACCAGCAAAGAATAAAATACGTCAAAATTACTGACCAAAAAAAAAGAGAATTTAGAGATATTTTTTTTTTATATTGCCCTCAAATGCTCCGGATTCTCTTTAAATTTTGTATGTTTTTTAAACCATCTTTAGATTATTTCTAATTTTCTAATTTCACTTCAGGTTGTCTTTAAATTCTTCTTATTTTTTGTCACTTTAAATTACAAGTGGTTATTCCAAATTATAAAAACAAACTTAGAAAAAAACACAAAGCAAATTTATTATCTTTTTCTGAATGTTCATGTTAATTTAAAATGAAGTCTATTTCGCTTTAAAAACTTTCAGAATTTTTGGAATTTTCTCGTATATATTTTTAAAAGCATTGAAAACTGTGGCAACATTATCTTTTTCCTGTCTGTAATTATTTTTCTACCTAGAGGGACCTTTTCGCCGCTTATAAAAAGGTAATTGACCCTCAAATTATAAAATCGATGTACGTTGATTAACTTAATTTCAATAAATCAAAAATAAAATCGCCAAAAATAGACCAATTGTAAATGCAGCGGAGCGGTTCCGACAAGTGCACGAAACATTTTTCAAAAATCGCCATAGAACGGACATAATAATAATAATTCGAACCACAGGTCGTTATCTACCGGCACATATTTTCATTATTCCTACAGTTGTTGCGCATTTCGGTAAAATATTATGTATTACGGTTCAGGGGACAATAATTTGGAAGTTTTGTTAATGCAACCCTGCCAAATTTATTTTTATTTATTGTTTTCAATTCCACCTGATTACCAAAATTACTACAGGAACAGGTTAAACTCAAATTCAAATCAATACTGTGAATTACTAAATAGAAAGTTCTCATTATACTTCCGCCCAAAATTCAACGTTGTGTTCACATCGTAAATAATTTATTTGAAATTTTAATTTACCACCAACACAAAAATCAAAATTGTTTTAGAGAGTTGACGATAATTTGATCCCATAAATAAAAATTTGCATTGGTTATAAAACTATAACTGTCAATCAAAGACTAATCCTCTCGGATGGAGAATATTGGTATTTATTTACCCCTTCAATGAATATTCGATGTACGGTAAACGGTTTTATTAATATTTGACTTTAATTTGGTTGTCATAAAAGCTTGATATTAATTTTTTACTCCGATTTATTATGAATTATCGAGAGCGTCCATAAAAATTTTACATATAAATTTCGGTTTTATTGGTACGAAATCGGTTCGAATTCAATTTTATGATTATCGAAATTATTTGAACAATTTTGTTCCGAGTCGATTTGTAATATGGTGAAGTTGGTGTGGTCGTTCTGAAAAACTGCACTCGTTGAAGTTGAAGTATCCGAGAAAATCCCGCGATTAATCCTCCACTTTCGGAAAGAGAGTGCTTCCATAATTCAAAAAAGCGACCACCTCAAAAAACGTGAAATTTCGAATTCCACCGAATGAAATTACCGGACCATTTTTCATACTCACCTAATTCGGCTTTATGAACCCAAACGAATGAAAAAAACGAATTTGCGATTTCAATAAGAAATTTATAGCGACCTGCAGATGCCTGGCAAAAAATCCTCTTTGTGATATTTTACATGCACTACGCCCGAAAATGGATCAAGTATCTGATTAATGGTGAAAATGTGTGACCTTACAAAGAAACACGCTAAAAATAATCCACCACCACCGACGCATAATAAATTATCAGTTCGATCCAGATGGGAGCGTGCAATCAAGCTCAAAATGAAGAAATTTATTATTCAAATTCCACCAGCTCATGTCCGGTGGTTGCCGTCCTTTTATCAACATAAAAGAAAGGAACTCACAGTGTCTTCGGGAGTTGAACAAAGCACTCACTAAACAAATTTTCCAAGAGAAAGTCCCGACATCACACAAACTTTTTCGCACTCATCGGACGTCGCGGCGCTGGCAAGACGTCGCACTTCGGCGCCGCACGCAAAACAACTGATCGCGCGAAGCCACACAGCCACCGCCGGCGTCGTTCTTGCGCCGGTGAGCGCTTCCACCAAATTCTCCAAGATGAAGGAAAAATCGGTGAGGTGCATGGGTGCTTAGTACTTCTCATTGATTAGCTTATATTTGTTTATGGAGTTAGAAGTCGTAAATTGGTAAATTTCGGCAGGTGGAAGCGCAATTTGTACCGGGCGCCACCTGGCTAACGAGCCGTTGGCATAGAAACGGCTTTGTTGTGATTGTTTGTTGACGTTTTGCTGGAAAGTTATGTCGGGGAAACAATTAAAACCTCGCGAGAATAACGAGATTCTGCGGTTGGATGGAGACAAGGTGAATTCTTTTTTTATATCCGTTTTCCGCATCGTTTGTTTTGCAGATATGTTTGGAGGTTCGGCCCCCGAGCAAGCTCAGCACCGCCAGTTCGAAATGCTCCATGCTAACTAAATTTTATTCGAGACCCGTGTCAGCGGTGCCTCTTTTGACTCTCAATAAGGTTAGTTATTTTGAAATACTTGTAATAATTGGGTTAGCACTTTCGCTCTAGGAGGACGTCGATTCGGAGTTCAAGAAGCGCCCCTTTTCGGCCGGGTTCCTCTCCAATGGTTACCTTAATCGAATTAATTCAAGGATGTCGACAAGAGAGCAAAGTATTGAAAGTCTTGAGAGCATTCAAGGTACGGTTTTGGCGATTTCTGGTAATTAAATGCGAATTTATTGGCGTCGCGACGACTCTATCCAATATCGACGAACTTCAAAACTTGGCTCAATATACCTACTTTGTCACATTAAAATACTCTCAAAGTTTGCAAGCAACACGTTAACATAAGCGGGATAAACTTCACATATGCTCAAGCTTTTATCGAAGAGAAACCAATTTATTCCCTTATAGATTCCATTAAAACACTTGGAGTTTCAGACGAGTCGCTATCATCAGCTGCGCTCCTAAAAAACTTACTCTCCGAACCAATCAAATCGTGGAGAAATTACTCAGCCGGATCCAGTAAAAGAAACTACTCTGCTGGTTCAAGTAAAACCGATCAAAGCAAAGAAGTGTTAGAAGACGACACTCCCGAAGAACGCATCCTAACTCCAGGAGTTGCCACCAAACCACCACTTCCCAAGAAAGTTGAAATTGAGAAAGATCCTGGGATTAATGCGATCCACGACTATCTGACCCTCAAATATGAGTCCAGTCTGGAGAAATCTAAAGAAAAAGCTCCCAGTGATGACTCTGCTATTAATTTGATATCTCTGGATGAAGTTAGTGATGATAACTCCAAAGAACCGAGAGAAAATGTTCAAACGCACGTCCAGAACTGGATTGATGAGAAAACTGAATGGGCTGATCCTAAACAGATACCGAATTTGAGCGATTTGGATATTGATGACTTGTTCAAGGATGAAAACGATAAGAAGTTTGATCAATTCTTTCGAAGCGTGGAGGATAAAAGTCCGAAAAAGAAACCAAAAGCGTCGCCGAAACCAAAAGTGAAGTTTACAGCAACTCCTATAAGAGCAGATCCAGACTATTCGGATCCTCCTTTGACCAAAGAAGTAGAAACTTGGATTACCAAAAAACCAGAGGAGAAGAAGAGCAACTTTCTAGACTTCTTAGACAACATTGATGAGTTGGAAAAATCGATTTCTTTGACTGGTGTTGATATTTCTCAAGACGTTCCTCAACATGATGTGGAAAAGACTCCTCACAGTCCCACCTATGACGACATCACGGCCATTTTAAAAGTCTTGGAGGAGGAAGACAAGAAATCTCGTAATTCTCAATTTTTCTTAACTCCTTCATTTCTTTTCATTTTTTGTAGAGTTGAAAATGCAGACAATGAAGCAGGTCGTTGATACAGAAATCTCCACACTCCCCCAAAACTACCAAGAGGAGAAAAAACTTTCTTGTTCGTGTTTATAGTTAGTTTCAAACGAATTTTTCTTAACTTTGTTTTCCAGACTCCAAGCCGATTATTTTAGTCTCTGAGGCCTCTAAAATTGAGGACGTTCCAAAAGAAAATTCCAATTATAACGAGCTCTTATCCTTTCTGGACGAGGTGGATAGGAGCTGCTCGAAGCCCTTCAGCGACACCAAAACAACAATGAAAATTCACGAAAAACCGAAAATTAAATTAGATACAATCCCAAAGTACGTACCTCTAATCTCTCCAAATAGTCTTAATTTTATTCTTGCAGATTTGAAGATCTTTTGACTTTCCCAAACGAGGAGTTGTCGCATCAAGTCATCGATCTCAGTCTCAAATTGAAGGAAAAATCGTCTTCCATCACTCTCCTCCAATCAGAACTGTCTTCACTAAGAGAACAAATCGTAACTTCCTCCAAAAAAAACGACCAAACCATCAAACAGAAACTCAAAACTCAGAAAGATGAATACGAAGCGACAATCAAACGCCACCAAAAATTCATCGATCAACTGATTGCCGATAAGAAATCATTGAATCAACAGTGTGAAGGTCTAGTCGCTGAAATGAAGTCTCTAGAGGATCGCTACCAATCTAACATTAAAGCTCTTGAGCATAAGCACCACGTCGAGTTACAAAAAGTCAAAGAAATGCACGTCGCTGGAGAAAAACTGCGACGGGAGCGTTGGATCGACACCAAAACCCAAAAAATCAAAGAATTAACGGTGAAGAGTATAGAACCGGAGCTGCAAAGCATGGAAAAGCGCCAACAACAAGAACTGTCGGATTTGAGATCTCTTCACAAACGTGAGATTGAAGAACTTGAGTTAAAAGCAGCGAGAAAAACTCAAGAACAATGTGAAGCTTTGCGAGTCCAACTCATTGAAGAACGAGAAAAAGCATTAGCTCATGAGCGAGAAGTAATGAGGCAAAGATACGACAAACTTGTCGAATCTGAAGAGAAAGGCTTCCAAGAGCAACGGCGTAGATTGTTGGCTGATCACGCCGCTAGAATCGCAGAATGTGAGCAAAGAGAAGTTCTAGCGAACAACGAAAAGGAAAAGGGGGTTAGACAAGCGCAACAAGACTTTGAAGAGAGGCTTCAGATAGTCATTAGAAGACACGCCAACGAAATCAAATTAATTAAAGAGACAGCCAGTTTGGAAATGGAGTCGTGGCAAAACAACTATAAGAAACAACAAACGGTGCAATTGGCCGAAAAAGAAGCGATTATTCGCGAACAGTGCCGCAAAGAACGAGACAAAGAAATCGAAGAAGTCCTCGAACGCTTAGAAGCAGAAGCGCAAGATACGAAATCACAAATCGAGCAATCAACAGAGAATCGTATTAAACGCCTCCGGGAGAAATACGAGAAGGAAATAGCAGATTTGGAAGAAAGTGAACGTGAAGCGAAGAGTAAATATCTCGATGCTAAAAAGAAGTTGGTGGATAACGAAGACGTTGTTATTAATTTGAAGGCTACGATTGATCACGTGCAGAGTCAGTTGGAGATTTCTAAACGTGTAACACTGAAGTTGCAGAGTGAACGGGAGGAAATGAAAGAAATTATAAGAAATGAACTGATGAAGGAAATGGGGAGTTTGGAAAAGGAACTGACGAGTGTCAAAAATTCGAGAGATAGTGAAATCCAGCAATTGTACGCCAGAGTTAAGATTTCCATTGCAAGGAAAGATGAGATTTTGGAGGAGCTGACAAGGGATCATAAGGCGTTGCAAGAGAAGTGCACGTATCTTGAAAATATGTTGGAGCAGCAACGGAAGGAATATTTAATGAAGTAAAATTATTACACATTTTTAATATTACGAGCAACCATTTATACTTGTATTTTCTTAAAATATTGAATAAACATAATCATTTAGTTCGGTTTTGGGAAGGAAGTGGAAACAATTCGTTCCAGAAATCATATCGATCTTGATATAATTTTTCCTGTAGTTTGATCTCTTTTCCAATGTCCAAATACTTTTTAGTTGAAACATTATACGGTTCCCAAGTTATTCCCTGAAATAGCTGACTTGACGGTGGAATTGGCTTACTGAAACGAAGAAATATACTCAGTTTTCTAATCAGACTACCTGATTCACTAATACCCAGTTTGAGCAAATGTAGCCCAGAGCACTGTTAACTTTTCAACCATCTCAGTTTCCGGATAACTCTGATCAAAATACGGAAATAAAATGGAAATGTAAAACAGATAAATCAAATCGTCCATATGTACGACAGCTACAAAACTAATTTAATTAACTGAATTGAAACCCAAATAGATCATCACCCCAAGGTTTACGTGCCTTCGGATCGATATAAAAACTATAACGTCCAGGATATGAAAATCTGTAATAATAAACTTGACCGGGATTCTTCTCAGATATCAAATTTGCTAGTCTGTTAACAGCGAACTCAACGACAGAGTCAGCGTAAGCCTAAAATTAAAAGTTTTATCTTGACCAAACCAACTTCATAAATTTACATCAGTTAACCCGTCGACAGAAGCATTACTAACAGGTTTGTCATTAAAATAGAATTTTTTAATTGAGGCGCTAATTTCTTTAGATCTCGCAGTGTTTCTTTCGTACATGAAAGAGATAGGGGCTTGAGATTCGTAATTTTTGTTGAATTTGTAGAGTAAAATTGAATTATTAACGACGGCTATAAGCAAAATTTGATATGAGCCCACGGATACTATAAAAGAACTTACCCAAGGCTTTGTGACCAACTTCTTCTGTGGTGACACCAAGTACGATAGGAACTTTCGCAAAATCACCTCGTTCGATCATTTTAACCGGATCTTCCGATATAAAGCGTTCTTGGCCATAATCTTCTTCTATGACAAAAAACCAAACCAAAGTTGGGTCGAAATTAAAACCCTGTAAAATAAACCATAATGAGAATCATTCTAACAATAAATGAAACAAAACTTACAAAGAAATTTATTGTTGAAGTTACGTAGAATAGAGATGGAACTTTCTTTAGGCACGCCAACATAAGTTTCTGACCAAATTTCTCAGGGCACAATAAAAATCTCGCTTGTTTTTTTGCCAACTCCAACTGATTATGGGAAAGAGGGATTTGTCCAGTAACTGATCCACTGCTAAGAATGGCCTTGTGGAACAAACCTCGAGACATTGGCGATACCAAATGAAGAGAGACACTGAAGGAGCCAGCAGCGTATCCAAATAAAGTTACGGAGTCAGAATTTCCTCCAAAATATTTTATATAATCTCGGACCCATTTAAAAGCCACCACTTGGTCTTTAAAGGCGTTATTTCCAGGTACTTCTTTACCAATGCTTAGAAGTCCTAAAGAAGCTAAGCGATAATTAATTGTAACTAAAACAATGTCTTGGTCCAAGAAGTACTGTGGTCCTAACCAATTACTGCGACCTGTGCCGGTATAAAATGCTCCGGGATGAATAAAAATAATCACTGAACGATTTGGGCTTACGTCTCTATCGGGCAACTTTAAAAAAAATCATAGACATAAATTATAAAATATTTATCTTACCTTAGTTGTATAAACGTTGAGGAATAAACAGTCTTCTGACGTCACTTCCAACGCTGGTTGTGGACAAGCCGGACCATCGGCCGTGGCGTCGTATTTTGTCCAATTTTTTATAGGAACAGAGGGCTAATTTAAGACGTATCAACAAACTGTACTTTATCATTTTTATTACCTTAAATCTTAAGTCACCGATGGGAGGTTTGGCATATCTGATACCTCTAAAAGAATAAATCGTTTTATTTAATCGCGTGGTTAAAATAGAGCCGAAGAAATCTCCATGGGGCGTCGTGACACTTGGATTTTTTGCCTCGCTAGTGCTTAGTAGTAAGAGTAAATACAAACCCTTCATTGTTCTAAGCCAATGCACTTTAAACTATGCTCGTACTTAAGTCTATATGTTGACATGCTTATCCTCTGTCGTTCATTAAATTGTAAAAAATGTACTTTCTGGTGTCGATAAATTACTTTTGACGCATTTTCCTCAATTAAATGGCTCATAACATAGAGCTGAACAATTTAATCGGTCTTTTATATCTCACAACAAGACAAGCACTTTTTATTTACTTATAATTGACGGCTTTCATTTTTGGCACAAAAAAAATTGTATCCAGCAAAGAAACAAAGTTTTCTATCAAACAGGAAGACGAATCAAGCACTTTATCTATCAATTCATCGAAAAAAAGTCTCTGAAATTTCTTTAAACAAACTGAGGGTTAAATCTGAGTCTGAGAATAAACGTTAATTTGGAGATCTTGATTTGAAAGCTTTCGAAGACTCAAAAACAAAAATTAGAAAAAGCTAGTTAAATAAAAAACAACGAAAAATAGTTAGAAAAGTGACTTAATAAAGTAAAATTAATATTAAACTTTTTTAGTATTACGAGAAATCATTTATACTTGTATTTATTTTTTTAGAATAATGAATACACATTTTACCAAAAATCATTTCTTTCAGTTTTGGGACGGAAGCGGAAACAATTCGTTCCAAAAATCATACCGATCTTGATACAACCTTTCCTTAAGTACAATTTGATTTCCAATATCCAAATACTTTTTAGTTGAAACATTATACGGTTCCCAAGTTATTCCCTGAAATAACTGACTTGATTGTGGTATTGGCTTACTGAAAGACATAAAAAATCAGTTGTCTAATTCCACATGAATTGTACCCAGTTTGAGCAAAAGTAGCCCACATCAATGTCAACTTTTCAACCATTTCAATTTCAGGGTACGTTTTATCAAAATAGGGAAACAAGATGGAAATATAAAAGAGATAAATTAAATCGTCGTGATGCACAACACCTGCAAAACTAATTTTGACAAATTTGTATTTAAACCCAAATAAGTCATCACCCCAAGGTTTATGGGTTTTCGGATCAGTGTAAAAACTGTAACGTCCTTGGTATGAAAATCTGTAATAATAAACTTGACCTGGGTTTTTCTCAGATATCATATTTGCCAGTCTGTTGGTAGTGAATCCAGTTATGGAATCAGCGTACGCCTGAAATTAAAAGTCTTCAATTGAACAAACACGCGGTATAAATTTACGTGGGCTAAACCATTAAGAGAAGTATTGGTAACCGGCTTGTCATCAAAATAGAATTGTTTGATGGAAGAGCTAATTTGTTTAGATTTCTCAGTATTCCGTTCGTAGATAAAAGAGATAGGGGCTTGAGTTTCGTAATTTTTATTAAACTCATTGCGTAAATTTGAGTCGTTTACGATTGCTAAAAATAAGAAAAACGGTGCTTGGCTTGAGTCCAGAAGATTATAAAACTCACCTAAAGCCTTGTAACCGAATTCTTCAGTAGTGACTCCAAGTACAACAGGAACTTTCGCAAAATCACCTCGCTCAATCATTTTCACAGGATCTTCAGTTAGAAAACGTTCCTGGCCATAGTCCTCTTCCACGACAAAGAACCAAACGATAACTGGATCGGTATTTAACCCCTGTTGAATAAGATTGGAAAATTCCATGTGAAAATGAAGAACTATAGCACTTACAAAGAAACCGATAACTGAAATTGCGTAAAATAGTGCTGGTACTTTCTTCAAGCACTCTAACATAATTTTTGAGCTAACATTATAAGGACAAAATAAAAGTTTCGCCTGTTTCTTTGCAATCTCCAACTGATTATGTGGTAAAGCAATTTGCCCAGTAACTGATCCACTACCGATTATAACTTTGTGGAACAAACCTCGCGACATTGGCGATACTAAATGAAGACTGATACTGAAAGCCCCAGCACTGTATCCATATAAAGTTACTGAGTCAGGATTCCCCCCAAAATATTTTATGTGGTCTCGGACCCATCTAAAGGCCACAACTTGGTCTTTCAAACCGTTATTTCCCGGTACTTCTTTACCAATGCTAAGAAGTCCTAAAGAAGAAAGACGATAATTAATTGTAACTAAAACAATGTCTTGGTCTAAGAAGTACTGTGGTCCCAACCAATTGCTGCGTCCTGTGCCGGTATAAAACCCTCCAGGATGGATAAAGATGATTACTGAACGATTGGGACTTACGTCTTTATCAGGCAACTAAAAGAACTGTTGAAATAAATAACAAAATATTTATTTTACCTTAGTTGTATAAACGTTGAGAAATAAACAGTCTTCTGATGACACTTCCAGGCCTGGTTGTGGGCATACGGGACCATCAGTCGTAGCGTCGTACCAAAACCATTTTTTTATAGGAACAGGAGCCTAATTTTTAGAATGTACCTATAGAAAAACTTTACTTTATTTATTAGTTTATTACCTTAAATCTTAGCTTTCCGGTAGGAGGAACAGCATATCTAATTCCTCTAAAAGAATATATCGTTTTATTTAAACGAGTAGTTAAAATGGAGCCCAAAAATTGTCCATGAGGCGTGGTAACTCTTGGATTTTTTGCCTCACTGGCGACCAGTATAAACACATTTAAAAAAATTAAATACAACCCGTTCATGTTTTTAAGCCAATTGGTGTTTAATACCTCTTTATACTATACTTACCTCCTACGCTTATCAATTTGTTATTAATAGTTATGTAGAAAATTTGTTTGTTTATGTGAGTAAAAATAACTTTTTGTACGCATTTAACAATAAAAAATGACTTATCAATTTGAGTGAAACATTTAATGGGTTGTTTGTAAATACCTTAAAATAGGTATTTACGTCATAAGTTGGGAAGCCCAAATGTTAGAGCGGCGAAAAAAACATCCACTTTGCAATTAGATCAACTCTTAAAAAACTAACAATTAAAAGTCAGAGGCTAAAGTTGCATAACAAGAAAAAGGTTGTCACTGAAAATCTTGATGTAAAATGATTGTACAAATCGACAACGAATAAAAAAAGTTTTAAAATCGACCTCAAATCCTGGTTAAAATAAAATACGCGAATGAAGCAAAACCAACTTAGGAATGGAAACTTCTGAAAATTAGGGGAAAAAGAAAAGATAATACATAATATCATTTAATTTTTAATAAATTGAATATTATTTAATTTACACGGGTGGAGGGAACAGTTTGTCCCAAAGTTCATATCGGTCTTGATACAACCCTTCCTTCAGAGTAATATTGTTTCCTATATCTAAATATTTCTTAGAACAAGCACTGTACGGTTCCCAAGTTACTCCTTCGAACAACGAACTTGACTCTGGAATTGGTTTACTACAACAAAAAACGTTAGTTTTGTACAATTTTACGTAATCACAAAAACCTAGTTTTGGCAAAAGTCGCCCATAATAGAGTCAGTTTTTCCACCATTTCGCTCTCTGGGTAAGTTTGATCAAAAAACGGAAAAAGCGGAGAGATATAAAAAAGATAAATTAAATCGTCGTGATGGACAACACCTGGAAAAGAGTTTAGACAGTTGAATTATCACTTTAGGTAATCACCCCAAGTTTGATTAGTCTTTGGATTCACATAGTGACTGTAACGCCCTTTGTACGAAAATTCGTAATAGTAAACCTGCCCTGGATTTTTCTCCGAGATTAGAGTTACCACTCTATTGACAGAAAATCCAATAACTGAGTCAGCATAAATCTAAAAACCTAACTCTGCAAAGATACTCAACTTGCATTAACTTACATGAGCTAGACCGTCGAACGACGCGTTTCTAACACTTTGCCCATTGAAATAAAACTCTTTGAACGCAGCACTAATCTGTTTAGACCTCGCAGTTTTCCGTTCGTAAAGAAACGAAATGGGCGCCAGAGTTTCGTATTGATCATTAAATTGATTTAGCAGAGTTTCATTCTGTAGGACACTGAACGCTTTGTAACCAAACTCTTCTGTGGTTATCCCGGTTACAATAGGGACTTTTGCAAAATCTCCTCGCTGGATCATCTTGATGGGGTGTTCGGGAAGAAACCGCTCCTGGCCATAATCTTCTTCGACGATGGGGTACCAAATGAGAATCGGATCGAAGTTAAATTCCTGCAGGTAAATTAAGAGAGAGTCAAAATGGGTTGTTACTTACGTAGAAACCGAATAAGGAGTTCCCCAAGTCCTCCGCTGGGACTGTCTTAAGACACTCTAGGAGAGCTTTGGGAGGAACATCATCAGGACAATTCACGAGTCTCGCTTGCTGTTTTGCTAACTCCAACTGGTTATTGGGCCAATTTTGTTGTCCCAAAGCCGATGCGCTACTGAGGATGGCTTTATGGAACAAACCTCTGGACATTGGAGACACTAAATGAAGACTGATACTGAAAGATCCAGCGCTGTAGCCAAACAAGGTTACAGATTGAGGGTTTCCTCCGAAATATTTTATGTAGTCACGGACCCATTTGAAAGCAACCACTTGGTCCTTAAAACCGTTGTTTCCAGGAGCTTCTTCGCCAATACTTAGATAACCCAAAGAACCCAAACGATAGTTAATGGTAACCAAAACAATGTCTTGGTCCATTAGATATTGCGGTCCAGTCCAGTTGCTACGAGCTGTGGCGCTGTAAAACCCTCCGGGGTGGATAAACAAGATTACTGAACGATTTGGATTAATGTCACCCTCGCACAACTAGAAGAAACTGAATATAAAAACAAAAATTGTAGTGTTTAGAGTACCTTCGTTGTGTAAACGTTTAAGAATAAACAGTCTTCAGACATGGGGTTGTCGGTTGGTTGAGGACAAACTGGGGCATCCACAGTGGCATTGTACTGAGGCCATTTCTTGGTAGGGACCGGTGGCTAACGAAAAAAAAGTGCCGAAATGTTTCGAAATAGAAGTATTATTTACCTTAAATCTCAGCTCGCCAACTGGTGGTTCCGCATATCTAACACCCCTAAAAGAATAAATCGGTTTGTTTAATCTCGTGGTGAGAATAGACCCCAGAAACTCTCCATCAGGAGTAACAACTTTTGGGTAAACATCACTGGTCGTCACCAGCACAATTACATTCAGGACAATTGCAAGGAAAAACCTCATTGTACTGAGATAATAAATCATTACAGACTTGGTTTATAAACACGAGTATAATCTTATCACTGCATACTTCAATGAGTTTGGAAATTCTTACTTGGAATACGAAAAAGGAATGCGAAACTCAAAACAAGCTGTACGGATTTATACCTAGTTTGACACCCACCCGTTTGGAATTTCACGATTTCTGCGAAAAGATAAGTTGCAGGTCACATTCGACCACAAATAAACGTGTGTTTTGTGAATAAAATTATCGTTTATTTTATTTTTGCAGACGCTTGTTTATCATATCATAACGGAAACAAGTTGTTCAAAAATCGTATCGACCTTTATTTGGAAACGTTTTCGATATTCAAGTACATTTTACCGAAAGGAATTATCCTAGATGTACCAAAAGGCGATACAGTGAAACCTGTGTAAAACGGAACATGTTTATTAAATACCTGTATATGCTGGAACCTGCTCAATGGAAACACAGAAGCCAAAAAACGAACCATTGGATTTTTTAAACGGAAATTTTTTATTCATTTAAATTCTTCAGCAAACAGCTCACGCGCCTACGGTTTTTTTATTTTATTTGTCTCATATTATTTCACCTAATGTTTTAGGTATTATAAATCCTTTTATTATGGCTCCCAAGAATTTTACTTCAGAATAAAAATTAAGATATCGAGAACTATCCCTAATTTTGCTTTGTTATAATTCAGACACAATGAGCGTACGGAAGAAAAACACATGAACAAAAAATATGAAAGTTTCCCAATCAACACGAGAAACTCTGCTAACAGCATAATTACTTCTTTTATCTGCTTCCCGTTATCGGTTAAGAGGAAATTTAAATTGAAAATTTCCAACATTTTCATTTACAAGTCACAAAAGAAGAAGACCATACCTGTCTTCAGACACGACGTTAAATGTTAAAATGAATAAAAAATAATTGGATTTTATGTAACATTTTCATTATTTATGTAGCTGGATTTAATAATAACGAAATTGAATCAATCTCATTAAAAATACACAACTAAATATAATCAAAAATCCCCATTAATTTAAATTTGTTGGAAAATCCGTACCAACATTTTTATGTTTATCTAACAGTGCGAATGTCCTAGGACAGGTTCAAAGCAACCGTTGAATCTTAGAGCACAATAATTTCGTCCGAAATTACAAAAGATGTTATTTTCCTCAACAAAGGTTAAATTGGAGATAGAAATTGTGATTACGATCCTCCCACATAACGAACAAAGATATTCAATCACCTCAGAAAAAATAAGACGTAATGACTTTGTTTGGATTTATTGTATCGTCTGTATTACAATTCGACTTAATAAATAATACAACTCTTCCACAACTAAAACTATTCACATTAGATTACACTCTTGAAACAAATTCTCATTGTCGCAATATCTTAAAATTTATTATGGCATTCCTTTCAATAACAAAACATTTCTACATGTCCTTTGCAACGTTAACTGTAAGATTTATTTGACGAAAACTTTTTCAATACAACTTTGCGAAGTTTTATAGGTCATAAAGAAACTATTTTTAGGATAAGAAACCCATCGCTATCTATTAGTGCAGACTTTCAATAAAATACGTCGCAAGTAGGAATCCGCGATTACGATTTCTTTTCGGTGTATTGACTTAGCGGAAACAGTTTGTTCCATTCAGTGTACCTCTTCTCGTAGAGTTTTTCATTGAGAACTAGTTTGTTGCCGATGTCGAGATATTTGTGAGCGTTTGGAGTGTGAGGTTCCCATTTAACATTATCCAATTTATCGTTGGTTTCTGACGTTGGATTCCCGGTTTTGGCAAAGTTTGCCCATAATTGCGTTACCTTAGTCACTGTCTGGACCTCTGGATCCGTGTCTTTGATCAGAGGGAACAACTTCTGGATGTAGAACAAGTAGATGAGATCGTCGTTGTGAACAACACCTGAAAAGACGTACTGAAGGATCTGTGTTAATAAAATAAAATAGTTTACCGAACGGAATTGTTCCATTGCTGTCAGGTAAATAGAAGTGACTGAATCGTCCTTTGTAGTTAAATCTGTAATAATAAACTGACTGGTTGTTCTTCTGCGACAACAAGTCAACAGCTCTGTTGACTCCAAAGCCTGCAAGAGCATCGGCGTAAAGCTGGGTCAGTCCTGGTAATGAAGTATTGTCTAAAGCTCTATCGTTCAAGTAAAACTTCTTCAGACCGTCACTGATGGTCTTGGATTTATCTTGATTCCTTTCGTACAAGAAGGCAATGGGGGCATTTTTGTAAAAGTCCTCGCTCAGCTGTTTCTTCAATTCTTCGTGCGAAAGAACATCTAAACATCATGGAGTTAATAATAGAAAAAAATGAGGCGGTACGACTTACGGAAAGCTCGTGCAGCAAACTCATCAGTTGTAACCCCTAAGATAACAGGAACCCTTGCAAACTCCCCCTTATTAATGAGTTCAATGGGATGCGCGGTCAAGAATCTCTCCTGTCCAAAATCCCCCTCAATCACCGGACTCCAAATAAGAACGGGATCATCCCCAAACTCCAAAAACTTCGGTTGGGAGTCCCCCAACTGATCCGCTTTGATCGTCTTCAAACACTTGATAATGTTAGCGGAAGTATCATCCGCGCACTCAAAAATCTTCCCTTGTTTCTTCGCCAACTCCAACTGGTTGTTCGGAATGGGAGTTTGACTCAACGCAGATCCACTCATTGCAATAACTTTATGAAACAACCCTCGGGATAAGGGTGAGACTAAATGTAATGTGGCGCTGATGGCGCCTGAACCATGTCCAAGTAAAGTGACGGAGTCTGGGTCACCACCAAAAGCAGCAACGTTGTCTTTCACCCATTTAAGAACTAGAACTTGGTCTTTGAGACCGTTGTTTCCGGGAGCTTCTTTGTCTCCGGTGCTCAAGAAACCGAGAGCTCCGAGGCGGTAGTTGAAAGTGACTAGCACGATTTCTTGGTCGAGGAGGTATTGGGGGCCTGCCCAGGTGGTGCTGCCTCCAGTACTGTAAAAACCACCGCCGTGGATGTGGACGATCACAGGGCGTTTTGTTTGCTCGCCTACTTTAGGGAGCTGGAAAGACAGAAAATTTGAAATAAATAAGTTTTTTTGTGTGCAAATTGGGAAAATACGAGAAAGAAAGGTGTAATAGCATGAGAAAAATTGCCCCCACATGGAGAAAAATTAAGAATTCGGGGAAAATCCCAAAAGGCAAAGGGTCTCGCAAGCTCATAAATATCCATATTTTCCGTAGGGACTTACTTTCGTCGTGTACACATTGAGAAATAGACAGTCTTCTGAAGTAATTTCATCAGTCGGTTGTGGACACAACGCTCCATCTTGTGTCGCATTGTAGACGTTTTCCCATTTTTCAGCAGGAACAGGTGGCTACAAACAATATCATTACAATCGAATCCATACTCAGCTCTAATAAACTCGTTCACTGGACCGCAAACTTGAACGTTTCTGTCGTCTCCAGGAATCTTCAGCCATGCGATCCACTGAACATCTTGTTTCACACTCCTTACCTGAAACCTCAAGTTCTCAACTGGCGGTTTAGCATATCGAATTCCTCTAAAAGAAAATATCTGTTTCCCCAATCTCGAAGCCAAAATCGACCCCTGCATTTGCCCTAACGGCGTCGGAATAATTGGTTTATCGACATTCTTCGTACTTTTCGGGTCAGGTTTTGGGTAAGTAGAAACGGCACCGATTAACACAAAAATTAAGAACTTTCCGGACATTTCGTTGCGATCTTACATGTCACGGGTAGATGTAGAAACTGAAAAATGGTATTAACCTTGCTTGCTTTTATAGAGGTGAACAAATAGGGGGTTTTAATTGAATAATTTGCGGCGACAATCTGCTGAGAGGCACGGGCCTGCACGTTATTAACACCGAAGAATTGCTTTAATGTCAGCTTGAGTGGAGAGAAATGGGGAGAAATAGAGAAAGGTCGAAGCCAAACACGTATTTTCTCATGGATTCAGGTGAAGAGTAAATTGTTACTGACCTATAAAGCCACTTGTTATTTTAAAAATTTAATTGCTAGGGCTCGGGAAAATTCCCAATTGAATACAATTCGCCAAATTAGAAAATTGGCCGTTATTCAAGCTGCTATGACAATTTAAATAAATTATATTGATAAAAGTTTCCTATGCATTCACATTCTGGAACGTCTTTCCATTCCAACGCCGCTTACTCGTATCCGCCCAGAGAATTATTTCTTTTTAAAATCTAAACCTGAGTGACTGCCAAAAACGACTCTTTTATCCTTTGCGAGCGAAACGAGCTATTGGTACTTCTGTAAAAAATTTGTTTGTCCAAATCTCCCATTGTAAAATGGACTTTTGGCAAACAAGCTACGCTCGTTAAATATGAAATATGAACCAAAATAAATACAAATACCGCTATTGGCTCTAAAGCCGACTTTTCAATACATTTGAATAAAACAATCGCAACTCAGTGCATTTTATCCGCTCAAACAGAATAATTCATACAGTCAATCAGTGGATAAAAAACGATTATGTATTATAGTGTATGTTCATGCAAAAACTATTTTATTTTCGGTACAAAATAATGAACTGCAACGTATTAGAGAACCTGTTTGGTCAATTAACTGGATTTTCTGTATTAGTGAAGCGTAACGAGTTTAATTACTGTAATTTTCGTTTGTTCTGATATCAGGAAAATAAAAACAACGGTCTTATTAACTTTTTTATTCTTAAAAATAATCAAATTACAATTCATCCATCTCAACAACTTTCAAACTTTCTTCACAATCTGAACGACGTCTTCGTCACACAAAACGTGGTCCAATCCGACTTTCTGAGGTTGATGCTTGACTGAAGAGCCCCAAACTAAACCGCTAAAAAATTCGTATTAATAACAGATCAAATTTGATTCTTAATTAGTACTATTTAAATTCCTTGGCGATGCTTCTATGAAGTTTATTACAGAAATCCTCGACGGTCGTGTGGTCAGCATGTAACACAACTGGAGCATTATAATCAGGGAGTTGTCCTTTAGGCTTTGTGTATCTAAAATACAAATTATCCTTAATACTTAAAAAAAACAGGAAGAGTAGACTCACATTCTCACTAACTTCAAATACTCCCACATTTTCTCCAACAAGTCATCAAAATTCCATCTGTGGTGAGCAGAAATGGGGACACAGTGAGGGATCTTATAAATGACGTCAAGTTCTTCAATGCTGATTTGATCTAAAACGCATTTAGTACTCATAAACCTTACAAAACTGAAATACCAACCTATTTTGTTGAGTATATAAATACAAGGGAGATAAATTCTGTTTCCTTCAATAACATCAATCAAATCATCACTGGTAGCATCATACTTCAAGGTAACATCAGCATTGTGTATCTTATACTCTGAAAGAATTGTCTTCACAGTATCAGAATCAAGTTCAGTCTGAGGTACCATACAATTCAAGTTAATTCCGCCCTTATCTTTCTTCTTAAAATAAATATTTGGAGGCTGTTTATTCAATCTTAATCCAAACCCTTCCAATTCATGTTCAATCAACTTCTTATGATGAAGAGGTTTCAGTACATCCAAACACAAGAAAATAAGGGAACAAGTCCTCGCGACTGCTATAACTTGTCGACCTCTACCTTTCCCATCTTTAGCCCCCTCAATAATTCCTGGTAGATCAAGCAGCTGGATTTTAGCCCCCTTGTATTTTATACAGCCAGGAACTGTCGTAAGAGTTGTAAACTCATACGCTGCGACTTCTGAGTAAACTCCAGCCAAATTACTAAGAAGTGTAGATTTCCCCACTGATGGAAAACCAACAAAACCAACTCTTGCATCTCCTGTCTTTGCAACATCAAAACCTTCGCCTGTACCACCGCCGCCACCTTTCGGTGTGATCAATTCGCGGCGTAATTTAGCAAGACGCGCCTTGAGGAGGCCTAAATGCCCCGCTGTTGCTTTGTTTTTCTGGGTTCGAGCCATCTGCAAATTGAGGTTAAGTGCCTAGTTCGGGGAAATATGCGACTAATTTTACCTCCTGCTCAATGGCGGCAATTTTTTCGAGGATTGTACTCATTTTAAGGGTTAATTACAAGACTTTTAATAGAGAAACGTGCGAAGGAACCCTCAAAGGCCGGTGGACACGTTGTTTGCGAAATTATCAAGTGACAGTGACAGCCACTTGACAGCTGACATTCAGTAAAATTGTGTAGTAACTTTTGAATTTAAGTTTGTTTGGTTTGTTGTTGTAACTTTACGAGATATGATTTTGAAGTGAAGCAGCATCGCCTTGAATGATATTTGTACTCTAAAAATAAATCTTGATTAATGAAAATAATGACGCTTAAACGTGCAGCACAAAGCCAACCAACAATACGTATTGAGGGTTCGTTCAGTATGGTAACTTTTGTTTTCTTAGATTGGTGACAAATACGCACTAGTTCCAACCAATCAAAAATAAGCATGTTTTGTCAACTGGAAACTGAACATGGAGGGAAATTCAAATTGCAAATTTTGTAACAAAACTTACAATTATTCTTACAACTCACCCTGTTAAAATAAATACAATTGGCATCTCGTATTTTCGTCAGTTCGTGACTTTGTGAAGATTTCGCTGGCCTCCTTTTACTTTTACATTTTTTTAAAATCAGTTCTGTCCATAAAAGCAAAAGATTAATTAGATTAAAAAACATGATGCGTCCTTTACAAGGAGCAGAGTTTCTTACTTAAGATTTTTTTAACAAAGTTATGCAAAAACTTTTTATATGAAATCGTTTTTTGTAGTCTAAGACTTCGGAAAACATAAAAAACTTCCACTGCTACACGTAACACCAGTTAGAACCACAAAAACCCCAACAACCGCAATGCTCAAACTAGCTCAAAAAAATGCGAGGAAATTGAAACATATCTCTTAAAATGTAATTGAACAACAACGGAAGACTACCCTACTGAAATTAGTGTTTAACTTAAATTATTTTAAGGAACAGAAATATTGTATTTAACTTAAACTTAAACTTTTCGCGATCCTTATCTTATCAGAGTTCCGTAAAAAATTTATTCATCACGTAATTCTTGTCACTTGGGTAAGACTGCGTGTGAGGAAGTTCCGCACGTGGTTCATAGCAACGCCTGGATTCAGCTTGAGGAAAAGCAAAGTGCGGGTAACCCCCAGCTTGAGGTGCTCCATATTGCGGCAAATAAGACTGCCTATAAAACCCGTCCGGATCCGAAAAGGTTGTATTAAACGGTCGCTCCGGAAAACCCTGTCTTTCGTAGAACTGCGGAAAAGTGCGAAACTCCGGATTCGAATAAGGCTCCTCCATCAAAAAAGGATCATTTTCTTTTTCCATACTCCGGCGTAAATAACAGTAACCTTCGTTGTAACCATCCTCTTGGTAATTATGGTAACAACCCAACCTGGGGTTGTACAAATCAGGATGCTCGTTTCTTCGAAGGGAGTATGGCGGCTCAAACATGTTTTCTCGTACAGGAAAAACGGTTCCATAATAAGGCGTTGTTCTTTCAGGAACCGGCGCTTGAACCACCGGTCTATCAAAGTACGAGGGTGTATATTTAATCGGTTGATTTTGATAATTCCATTCTGGTGCACAATATTTTTCTGGTTTAGCTTCATAGTTTGCAAAGTCTTGATTTTGTTGAGTCATAGAATAAGGTGTCTCAACAATCTCTCGTCTTTTTGGTTGTGATAAATTTACTGACTTCTCACCACAATAAACCTCTTCCTTTCTTTTTAGTAAATCTCTTAAACTGTCGTCTTCTATATCAAGAACTTGGAAGCTACTTCTTCTCATTGGCTGTGGCAAATTTCCTGATTTTTCGCCAGAGTAAACCTCTTCCTTTCTTTGTAGTAAATCCCTTAAACTGTCATCTTCGAAATCAAAAACGTTGAAACTACTTCTTCTGGATCTGTCTTGAGTCTCTCTTTCCGACTGTGGTAATTTAATCGTGTTGAAAATTGATTCAAAAGAGTCGTTGAAAACATCATCATCGACGTGTTGCATTAGAACTTCACCTGAAGAACTTCTCTGAAGAGATCCATGAGCGGCTACTTCAGTTCTAGGTTCAAAAAGCTGATCTCTCTTCACTCTGATATAGTTACGGTTTTGACCGTCGCCATCGTGGCTCAAACCACTTGCTAACTGATTGAAATAAGAACTTCTATTAGTGTCTTTAATAACAGGCCGAGAACTCCTCTCCTTTGTAAAAAATTGTGTTGAATGTTCGCGTTGCTTGGGCGTGAAGAAAAAGTCGCTCTGTTTGTTTTCTCCAGTAAAAGACACTTCCGATTTCTCTTCATTATCCCTTTTTGGTTTTGCCAACAACTCATGGTAATACTCGTTTGGAGTTTTGAAGTCCTTTTTGCGATCTTTCTGTCTCGATATAAGTCCGCATTCTTCCAAAAATGAAGTCGATACAACATCACCAACTTTTTCTAACACTTCGCTTCTTCTTTCTTCACTGTCATCCAAGGAAGAATTGCAGTACGCCCTGTCACTCAAAGGAAAAGAAGCTGTTGATTTAGCCGGTGTCAATACAGCAGATGATCGGTTAGTTTTGGAGACTTTTGGAGTGCTCATGGAAGAAGAAGACGCACGACTGGAAGAACGACTTTAGAGGAATAGTACCAAGTCCTGAACACAATGACTTACCCGTCACTATCTTGAAAATTCACGCGATTGTAATTTATTTTGGGAGAAAACTTCACGGAAGGCGAGTATGTCAATGGTGACCTCCAAGTAATTTTAGTTTGACTCTTTGATTTGTCTTCAGTGTTCACTTTTTTGACAACTGGCTCCTCGGAGTTGTCATAATTTTGATTACGTTTATTAATCAACTGTTTTCTTGGGGTAAACTGAAAATTCTTAATCAGCTTCTGGAAGTTTGTAGACTGGTTCTGTTAAAACAAGTTTAAATTGGGTACTACTAAACAACCACTTACCGTATTTTCTGTGACTGGATTCTTCATTTGCTTGTTAGGAGTCTGGAAGTTTTCTTTACCTTCACTTTGCTCGCACTTCTTCACATCATCGGTGTTATTAAATACTTGTATGTTTGAATGAATGATTATTTTATCCTCATTCCCGCTCTTTGGAGTCTCCAAATTTTGCTTAGAGTCACGTTTCGCCTTAAGAAATAACTTTAGTTCTTCCGATGTATCAATGTTGAGTTTACCTCTTTGTTTTGCTTGCACTTCAGGTACATCTCCATGAAATTTTGCATGTACCTCGTATCATTCGGGTCATTCTTTCCGCACTTTTTAGCACTGTGTGGTTTTATTTTGTTTCCTTTATTTACCGATTCTTTCTTTGGATCCAATTCCAACTTGACGGAGCAGTCAATCCCCACTGAAAATTCGTCTTAAAGAGTGTTATGAAAATGGTATCGTACCCCAATCGTCGCTGATCAAATTTGCGTGAATACCATCCAAAGAGCTTTCGGGGAAGTTCACGAATTTCACGATATCCGGATTTTCAATGAAGAACAAGTGGCTAAAACAAAAATTTAGTTCTTTTACCCGTCAGGAATAATAAGTACCTGTATTTTTCGTACAGTAAGATGTCATTGGAAGTGTTTCCTACCAAAAGATACATCATCGAGCTCCGATTGACTGTACACTTTTGGTCCAAATCCAACGCATTTTTGAGAGAAACGGTCAGTTTGATTTTGGTTTTACTCAAAAGTTCCATCTTCAGTACATATCTAGGTAAGGAACTGACTTGTTCCAAGAGTTTATCACCAGCGGGAGGTTTCTTATTCATGATCTGAAAACAACGCGTTATATCTAAAAAAAAGAGTGTTGGAAACGTACGATTTCGAGGTCTCTAGGATCACTTTCTGATATTGACTTAAAAGTAGTTTTGCCAGCTTTAGCTAATTGGGACGAGAGGACATTTCCAATTCCAGGCAATTGTTTGCTGACATAAGAGGAATTTTCCCACAATTGAACCGAAAAACATTTCGCTAAAATTATGGTACTTAATAAAGCCTGATAACACTTCTCCTTGGCTTCCAAATATTCACGGAGACCTGAAAAAACCAAATCTGATGAATTTGGTGCGTTACTTATTATCACTACATTTGACGATTCTCTCTCCGTTCCGCATAATGTTCAGCGCTTCCGTCAGTATGGAATGATCGCAGATGTCGAGGCAACCCAGAACTGCCTGAATTATGCAGTTGATTTTCATGTCCAAAGTCTTAATCTTTCCGTTGAGCGGAAATCGGATTGACTGTCCAGTCCGACACTTGTTGAGCAAGTTCAGACACTTTTTGTCGTTAACCCTCAGATACATGCTCGAGAATTCGAAACACTTAGAAATCAACCCCAAAATCTGCTGCAGAATCTCACCCCCACTGATCTAAATACGAGTGATTAATATAAACCACCATCGCCGTATTAATTACCTGCGTAAACAATTTCATAGTTTCGAAAGCCAAGTAATATCGAGCCATCGCCGACCCCACCGATGTCGCTTTCAGAAGGACGTCTTGATCTATTGTTAGCATTCCCGCTTTAATTAATTTATTCAGCTCAATTTGACACATTTCTACGAACAAAAACGTGAAATTTAACTTAACGGGAAGTTAGAAATACCCATGAGCCGTCGATCCATCTCCGACGGATCTGAAGATGTTAGTCCGTAATAACGCGGATTCTTCCGCGCCCTGATGTACAAAAAAGTTGAAGAAAGCCAACGCATCGCAATATTCAGGTCTGTTATGGTCTCCAACACCACCTCGGCGTTCAGATGTTCGATCAAATGCCTATGCAAATCGGATTCTATCGGCTGGAGTCCGCCTATCATCTTCTCGAATTTTTCCTGAAAAAACGAACAAATCGGTTACGGTTCAAGCGTAAATACAATACGCGATACAATTACTCATCTGTCTTTATAATTAGGTTTAATTGCGACTTTGACAGGTCTTTTGCATATTGTGCAAGAGCGATGCGTTTTAGAGGAGATGGTCATCCGTGCCTACAAGACGTGGGAAGACTACCGTCGTACGAATTCTGCTATGAGAATGCGAATATAATGACTCTCGCACTTTTATTAACAATGTGAATGATTGCAGTCGAATTTATTAATATTCATTAATTTTGAAATACGAGGAGTTTTTATCTAACGTGCATCCAAATGACTCTTCCTACAAAACCAACGCAATCGAATTACGAAATGAAGTTAAGCGCGCCTTTGACCACCATTAAAGGTGATCGACAACTTCAAAATTATCCCCCAAAAGAAAATTCTGACTAATTAAAAATGTGCGATTATCTCAACTTTCGCTCTCGTTGATATGTTAAACACCGTCGCTCTTCCGCGAACATGAGGGAGCACAACCTTGACGTAAACAACTGAAGGGGGTCTTATAT
Source organism: Gnatocerus cornutus (assembly GCA_029298725.1). Taxonomy (NCBI): domain Eukaryota; kingdom Metazoa; phylum Arthropoda; class Insecta; order Coleoptera; family Tenebrionidae; genus Gnatocerus; species Gnatocerus cornutus. The sequence goes on from CM055515.1 coordinate 14,485,146, forward strand.
AAATCCGCTCAGTTTCCAAAACAATTCAGTTCATCTCATCTTCACTAAGATGTTGTTCCAACTCATCAGTCTGTGTGTCTTCGCGTCTGCTTTTGCAGCTCCTCAAGACAGGTTCGACGGACCCCCAGCCCCGGTAAGTCATACAAAGTTTAACATAATAATTCAATTGGAGGAATTACAGTACGATTTTCAATACAAAGTTGAAAATCCACCCACCAACACATTTTTTGGTCAAAATGAAGCTGGAGATGTAGCTGGAAAAGTCTCCGGGTCGTACTATGTCTACCTACCCGATGGCCGTTTGATGACGGTGGATTATGTCAGCGACCAAAACGGATACGTCCCCAGGATTAGTTTTCAACAGAACGCAAGACCCAGTGTGCAAGGGTGAATTATGCACATTTAATTTAAATTATTTTTGTACTCGCTTGTAGCTTTCGCAATAAATTATCAAACCTACTTTGTCTTTCGAAGATGTCAATATAAGAGCTGTGGCTTCAGTGTCGTACTGAGGTCGTCCCGCTCGTCCGATCATTTGTAAAAGTGTTGTTCCAGTGTAGTCCGTAAAGCCTCCATTGGTGTAGCATTTAGTCGATTTTATTATAACTAAATGAGCTGGAAGATTTACACCCATCGCCAACGTGCTGGTAGTGACCAGAATTGGAAGGTCACCATTGCGAAAGAGATTTTCCACCACACGTCTTGTTTGAGGTAACATTCCAGCGTGATGGTACCCCACGCCATGGACCAACGTGCTTTTAACTTTGCTATCGGAAATAGTTTCTGCAGCCTCGCTCAAACATTTGAGTTGCTCGGGTTTTAAGTTTATCGTCAGATTGTCCAGGATGTGCTTGGCGGTCATTTCTACTATTTTTCGGGTACCACAAAAAATCTGTAACACTCGTAGATAGAAATTAGTTTGAAGACTTATTAGAGGGTGGTACCAAAGTGGGTTTTCCATGAGAGTACTGCATTATCAAGGAGTGTAGTTTGTAACTCAAAGACATGTCAAATTTAAAGGGGGTAGTATTGGGTACTTGCGAGTACCCCAAAACGACCGTCTTTAGCTTTACAGGTCGGTACTCATGAGAGAACCTGCAAAATAATGTTCTTATAAAAACAAAATTTGAACGGTAATTACATGTGGTGTTTGGCGGTGTTGTCCAGCCACTGTGCCACGTCTTCAGCGTTGGGAATGGTGGCGGAGACGGCGACAAATCTCATTTGAAGCGAACAATTGTTTTCTGTATTTACGAAATTTCTAATAGTTTTCATCCTACAAACCTAAATCCCCTTTTTTGTTAAAAAACAATGAAAATCCGTACATACTATAGTCTCCAATGTTGATCCTCTTGATTCCTCATTGAGCAAATGAATCTCGTCAATCATAAAAAGTCTGATCATTTGCACGAGTTTTATATTTTCTCTCCATTTTCTCGTCAAACAGTCCCATTTTTCCGGTGTGGTAATAATCAAGTTATGGTTCAAAAGGTTTCGAAATTCGATATTTTCACTGTCGCCAGTCACCGCTATCGCGTTAATCCCAAAGTTTGAGAATTTTTTGTGCCAATCTACCAATCTTTCTTCGCAAAGAGCCTTCATTGGACAAACTGGAATTTTGACTTGACAACGTGTTTAGGTAAAATCACGACTTACTATAAACAATTTTGAAAGGTGTGGCATATTGAGTGTGTTCTAATGATATCAAAAGACGCACAATCGCCAACTCAAAAAGAACAGTTTTGCCGGATCCAGTAGGAGCAGCGACTACCAAAGAATTGTCTGAAAGAGTTGTGGTAATTTTGGGGTGTTTTCAACCTGAAGACAACCTGTGTATAAGACATCGTCCATGACTCTTGACTGGATGACGTTGAAATTTGAGAACTCCGAAAATATCTGCTGGTAGCCATGTGGGATCTCTTCAACCGACCTAAGATCGTTGTTAGGACTAAAAAAACAGTTTAATGCAATAAAACAATTTTTAATTAAATTATTTGTATTGTGATGAGGCGTGAAGCAGAACTGAGACACTTAGCACCGGATGGAAGGTAAAAAACAAACCTTGATCTTTGTTTAGCGTTCTCTAATGTGACTTTTACTTCCGGATAAAATGGGGTGGAAATAAATTATTAAGACACTAATCTAATAATAGGAGATTTTTCATAAAGCACGATTACAAAATGTGATTTAACTATTATTGCTTAAGATATGTTACCAAAAAAAAATATAATAATTGGAGTTAGTCAATTGGCTTGAGAGCAAATTTAAGCAAATAATAGCACAATAAATAACTTACATCATTGTAGCGTGACAGGTGAATTTTAATAATAACAATTAAAAACCGATTCCTGAGAAAATATGTATATTGTGCATGCAAATTTAGACCACCAGAAGTAAAAGTCAAACTTATTGATTATAATGCTAAAATCATACATTCCATATGAATGAATTTAACAATAACATTAAATCAAGAAAGAAACTCATTACAGTCATTACTTAAACGGTGAGTGAATCATCACTGCGCTAAATATTTCTTCATACGAGGCTCTGTAGGCTTCATACAAATTGTTTTAAAATTACTGATTTAATTAACATGCTTAAAGAAAATAATAAATAGAATGAACTCGTAGAAATGGATAGTTTGTTTCCGCATGCATAATAAAATGGGAGTGAATATGCTGTTATCAGATATCACAATTACCCTCTCTCACTCTCAGTACACATAAGTTACCCTCCTCTGGTCCTATGATAATAAATCCGTACCGTTAATTAGTGATAAGCGGATAAGGTGGGGGATTCGATTACTGTTTTAAAAGAGTGTGATTTGTTGGGCCCATATATGGTAGCATTTTTTTTTCCGAACTCGAGTTACTCTCTTCCAAAGATTTAAGGAAATTTGCAGTTTCTGAGAACGTACGGTATAAGGTAACCAATTGCATTATTTATGACCTGAATTTCCCAGAAAATTCAAGAGTTGCAAATTTTATGGGTGCGATAGAGGTGTCCCAAAAGAATGCAGTATCTCAAAACATTCTAAGGCTTTATACACTGCGTTTCAAACAAAAAAGAACCACCCTGAAGGAGTTGACGTAGAACGTTCAAATTTGGTAGAAAGAGGTGATGCATTGAGAAAAGCAAATGATTAGAATTTCAAGAAACGTAGAAATAAATTAAAAATTAAACTGTCCTCGAACATGCCAATATTTCGACCTCGTTTAAAAAGCTTAAGAAGTTGAAAATATGCTCTTCTTTGAACTGGTTGCATTTTCCAACACACTGTCTATAAACCCCAACCTACCAAAGGTATGAATTAATATAACAAGTGGCAAAAAACGGTAAACCAAATGTTCTATGTTTGCTCCTTCAGGGTGGTTCATTACCATTGAGTGATCAATGCACATGACTTCCACATTTATTTCAGAGGTACAAGGTAATAATAATAAAGCTAAATACAAAATTAATCATAATTAAAAAACGCACCCAGGAATACATTTACAAAGATTTCGAAGCAGTTTTATTCAATTTATTAGAAATTTGAAACCAAGTCCCAATGTTTTAAAGTGTATCTTATAGTAATTCACTTGAAGAACGTCTGTGAAATCCTAGAGAAAGAACCTCAAAGTTATCAATAATTTTGTATGAGATTTTGCAGAAAAGTCCAACAATTCATGGATGTAACATGATTTGATACCAAAAAGATCAAACATGGCAATTATAAGGATAAACACACCTGTTTCAGATGGGTTTCAAAAGGATTTCAACTAGAGCGAAGTTAGCTTGAACTTACCGCCTATTACGTCCAAGATTACCATTTTCCTCTTCAATCGTTTCAAAATTACCACCAATTTCTCTTTTACAAGAGAACATCTCTTTTAATAACAACAATAGAGCAAAAAAGGTAACAAATTTCTGAGTTAAACCACCAATGACATTTGGTTTTATTGTTGAAGTTAACTCACAGCCTACTCTTCCCTTCGGTAGGTTACTTTTTCGTAAAATTAGTAAAGCGTTGGTTGAGTGAAACTAAAATTACAAATAATAACAAAACTTGAAATCAAATTCGAATAAGTGATTTGAAAAAGACGCCAATCTCTGTTTTAAGGGTTGCCTAGAATAAAATCTGCGCATTGAAAAGCGCCCCAAATTTAGACATCCGTGTCTTCACGAAGCACTCCGACAAGAGCCGAACGGAATTTAATTTGGCGGAGAGTCGGTTGTTTGGTTTTAAATTTTGTGTTATTGTGAAGTTTAGATCGGACATTTCACGGTTTTGTACTCTTATTTATTGACTATTACAAACTATTCTTTCAACTATGAAGACTGGAATCAAGCTCGATTCTCAAGAACAAAAAGTACGTTAAAGTGGTAAAGTGAGGTTATGTTTCTAATTGTTTTGTTCCAGGAAAACATAAAAAACACTAGAAATGTTTTAAAAGTGTTACAACAGACGGCCTCAGATAAAGAAAACTTAGTCGGTAGGATTTTAGGGGACAAAGACAAATTGGCGAGGTAAGAAAACTTTATTTCAACTTCTTTTTCTAATATTGGGGTTGTAGCACCAGCATTCGCGAAACAAGACGTAAAACAGAGGACAAGTCGGTGCAAACTGGAGAATGTACGATCACTTCTGCTGATTTAACCTCAGAAGAACCAAGTGCTGACTACTGGAAATGTCTTGCTGAAAAACGCCAATCTATGCTTGATGAAAGTTTCCAAGAAAACGAGCGGCTTAAAGAAGCCGTCGATTTGCTCCAGGAAGAAAACAGAATCTGTAAAGAAATGTTAGATGAGTCACGGCAGCTTGTGGAAGTTTTACAAGAGATGTTGGGTGATGATGAGGGTAATGTTACCACTGAAGTTGCAGAGGAGGCAACTGAAGACTAATTGAAATGTCTACTTTTATTGTACGTTAGTTTTTGTAAGATTTTCATTTAATATAATAAAATATTTTTGCTTGTTCTGAAGTATGAATCAAGTGTGTGTAAGTCAATTGTCAATCTTACGTCAAAAGTGCGTCATTTTAAAACACTTTCTATCAAATTTGGTGCAGAGAAATGGATATGACTTTGACCCAGAGAGTCCCATTGAGGAATATGGTAAAACTCAACTTTCAATTTTCACGTTTATATTGTATTCTTTAGGTGGCCCCCACAAATTCAAGTCGAAATAATGAGAACCAGGCAGGGCGTGATCAGGTAGTCCCGTTTATTTCCTCCAGTTGAGTTACTACTATCAATTTTAGAATGAAAAGAGTCAAAATAGTTCCATGAACTTCATTTCAGCAAAAACTTATTTTTTTACCGGAACTGCTGAAAAAGTCTTAGCTTGGAACAGAGTTTTCAAACAAAGATGCTTGTATGAAGTCATAGGTAACAACGCTCTTGAGCAACTCTTCACCATCTTACAACAAATTTGTAGCGTCTTTAGTATCATACCGACAGTCGGACGAAAACTGCCAAAATATCCTTCTTTTAAAAGACAAAAAAGGGCCCATTTTGCAAGTTATCAATTATTACGAGCACGAAACTCCCGAGAAAGAATTCGTTATAGGTCAGACCCTGAGGTAACTCAAAATGCGAGACTATTGAATTTCTACACTTTTGAGTTAGATGTGCTGGTTACATGACTGGTATCAACACACTAGTCGCTGTTACCATACGAAGAGCAACTCCTGAAGAAGTAGCGTCGCTGAAACGCTACTGCTACATTGGAGACTTTGCAATCTCAGGATTAATGAACGCTGAAGAAAATCGTTAGTTTTCCGTAGTTTCTTGTTTAGTTGAAATTTCGAATATTGTCTAATGCCTTCTCTGTTTTTCCTGCAAAACTGTGACAACTGTCATCGATGACAACATCATGTTCTAAATTCCAGTGTCAAAGACTAAGCTCCATAATTGTTTTGATGTGATGAACCAAAATCCGACAGCATCAACCGCACGGTATGTGCTTAGTTAATCTGTAGGATCAACAGTTATCAGTTGTCATCGATCAAATTCTGTTCTTTTATGACTAATAATCCGATTTAATTCAGTAAAAGTGTCAACTATCCCTTAGATTGTTCCCTTTAACTATTTATTTATCCAATTTTTGTCACAGTTTAGTAGTCAGCAAATGCGCTGAATGACCTTACGATAACATGCACATGCGGCGGTTCTTACTTTTTGACCCGCGTGATTTTTTAAATCATGGAACTATTAAATTAACAAGATATTACTGTGCTGTTATTAAATTCAAGGATAAAAAGACGGAGTAAGTGCCTAAATTGCTGGGATTTTTAGTGCAGTCTACTTTCACAAGCTTTTCTTAGTTGATAACACTAATCCTAGGATTACAGGGGATAAGAGATATTTTGTACTTATAAAGTTGTTACATTGCAATTATGTGATCACCTGAAATAACTTGCCTTCTTGGCGAATTACTAATTATTTGCTACTGGTATTACTATAAAGTAAATACAGAAATTGCCAACGGAGTTTAATTACTATCTGTCACGCTTTGGTGTTCAGCACGTGCTTACTGACCTACTGGCGTCAGAACGCTACGATTTCAACCTTGTCGACCTTGCAATTTTGTTATATTTTTGGTTTCCTATTTACCACAACAGATTGCAATAGTTTCAAAACGTGATTTTATTTCTAAAATATTCTGTGAGATAAAGTCTTCAACTTTATTACGGTTGCCCTGCAGGTACCACTAATGAGCAGCTGGTACTGTGCCCACCTTCACGTCTGATAATAATGGTCAGTTCAGGTAAAATACGAAATAAGGTCCAGGTGGTTAAGTGCTTTTTTTCTTGAAGTTACTGATAAAAATTTATCAAAGGATCTCCAACAGATGAATGACACGGAGGCACTTTTAACTTGAAATCTGTTTATCATCTTTGTTGCCATTTTATGTCTATCAATTACACTTTAGTGCATCTTATCATGATAAAAATGTGAAAAAACATTTCAACAAAGTATTGTTCAGCCCTTGAAAATGCAATATAAATTGTACTTTGATCAACATAAATAATTTGTACGTTTTGTAATGACTTATTAACACTTTACTTTACGTAATTGTTATGTTAAAAGAAATTGTTCGAATAAAGGAACTGGCCAGTACAAGAAAATTAGTAGATTTATGTTAATTTGCCCTTTTTAGACGCAATTTAAATGGTGAAATTCTATTTTTCTATTACCATGAGCTATTAGAATTATTGGGGAAATATTACTGAATTTCTAGGGCCTTTGACCTTCTTCATGGCATCTTCAGATTTTCATTTTTTTTGCCCTTTCAGTTCTTCTTCTTTTAAACCCCCTAAATCCGTTGTTAATATTCACTACACTGCGTCCTCCGCTTTCTTTCTTTCCACCCCCCATTGCCATACCAGGTGTAACAATTACCTTTCTAGTGAAAGTCATCACGGAAAACCTAAAGGAGCTGTTGTGAGTAATGGCCCTACTGGTGCCACCGTTGGCGCCTCTATCCTCAACAAAGGTGGTACTGCTGTCGAAGCAGCCATCGCAATGCTTTTCTGCGAGGGCGTCACAATGCCCCACAATATGGGTATAGGAGGTGGTTTTTTTATGACTATTTATAACAGAGGAAAAAAAGAAGCAGTATGTTTGAATGCCCGCGAAACTGCCCCGGCAAAAGCGAGTGAAAATATGTTTGAAGGAGACTTGCATCGATCAACAAGAGGAGGTTTAGCGGTGGCCGTACCGGCTGAAGTAAGAGGGTATTGGGAGGCGTACCAAAAATTTGGGAATAAGACGCCATGGAAGGATTTAGTACAGCCGGCTATAAATTTGTGTAAAGAAGGGATTGTGGTGACGCGGTTCTTCGCACAAGTACTTGCCAAAGAGGAGAAGATTATCAAGAAGGACGCCGGGCTCAGGTACTGAACACTTCTTCGATTTTTGAAGAGTTTGATTATTTTAGGGAAATTTTCATCAACCCGAAAACTGGGAAAGTCTACGTTGAAGGACAACACCTCAAAAGACCAAAACTTGCAAAAACTTTGGAACTGATAGCTGAGAAGGGCCCAGACGTTCTGTACAACGGGGAACTGACCGAAGACTTTGTCAAAGATATTCGAGACAAAGGAGGAATTATTACCGTCCAAGATATGCAAAATTACACGTGACTTTATCTCCCTTCTGTTTTATTCGTCTTCACATCTTCGATTATAGCGTGGAATGGCAGAAACCCGTCACCATCACTCTTTCCTCGAATCAAACACTGTACACGACTCCACCTCCTAGCTCTGGAGTTATCTTAGGTTTTATCATGAACATCCTCGACGGGTTCTTGAATAAAACTCAACCGAACTCGATCTTGAATTGGCACAGAATTATTGAAAGTTTCAAACTTGGCTTTGCAAAAAGAAGTGAATTAGGTGACACGCGTTTTGTTAACATCAAAGATGTGAGTGGTTTCATGATTTGCACCCAAAAAACTCAAAATTTTCAGTTAATAGTCAATCTCACATCTCGGAAATACGCCGAAAAGGCAAGACAAAGGATTTCCGATAATAAAACTTATCAAGATCCCAAACATTATGGAGCACACACCGTACCACCGGAAAACAATGGTACAGCTCATTTGGGTGTTTTGGCACCGAATGGTGACGCTGTCTCCGTCAATAGTACCATCAATCTTAAGTAACGCTGTAAGAAGTAATGACTACAGTTGTTTTAATAGCATTTTCAGTTTTGGTGCTGGATTTATATCAGAGAGTACTGGAATCATTCTAAATAACCAAATGGACGATTTTTCGTCACCAAATTTTAACAATAGTTTCGGAGTGCCTCCTTCAGTAGCTAATTATATCAAACCAGGAAAACGACCGTTGTCCTCCATGTGTCCTTGTATAGTCACAAAAGATGCGGACGTTAAACTGGTGATTGGTGCTGCTGGTGGTACTAAAATTATTTCTGCAGTAGCACAGGTGATGTTGAAAATTCCACGTTTCTGGTGACTGACTCCATTTAGGTCGCAGTTAAAAATTTGTGGTTTGATATACCTCTACAAGAAGCAGTATCCAGTAGGCGTCTTCACCACCAGTTATTTCCGATGTCGATTCTGTTTGAGCAGCCTTTCTCAGAGGCGAGTGATGTTTATTTTGATTGTCTTTATTTTTTTTGTATTTAGGACATGGATTTTGTGAACGCTTTACATGAGTTGGGACACGAATATGATATAGTAGCTGTTTCTGGGTTTACGGCTTTAACAGCAATTTCTAGAAAGGACGATGATAATATACAGACTGCCGTTGATCCGAGAAGACGAGGAGAAAGTAGTCTTATCTATTGATGAAAGACTCCAATCATAATTTTAAGTTGTTTTGAAGTAAGATTTTATTGGTGTATTATTTTATACTTGTTATAAAACTTATTGGCCTCCAAACATTGGAAAAATCCTAATTTTCACTTTTTTGTAGAGCAAATTTTTGTAGAATGCAATATTCGTTCCGAATTTTACTTTTTGAGATTCCATTCAGGTTTGAAAATCAATAGATGTGCATCGAAATGAATTGAAGAGAATTTAAGCCAAAAAATTTCTAAGAATAATTGAAGCGAGCGAAAGAATTCACGAAAATAACAGCATCTACGTTATTATCAAAGAGAATTTAAAAACTCATTTGCATTTCGAAATGGTTATAATAATAAATCCAACTGAATCTGGGAAAACGTGAGAATTCGGAAGAATCTGAAGAAACGAAAGGATATCTAAAAGAATCCGAGGATTCAGGAGCATCTGAAAATCAAGAAATTTTAAGAATCCAAAAATTCGTCGAGATCCATCACTAAAATTCGTAATTTCGGTAATTTCATTGATGCAGCTATGAAATTTGGTGTATTTGAGTCGTAAATTAAAAAATTGTAGAGCAAAATTTTCAGAAACTGCAAACTTTGAATTTTAAAATAAAAAAATATACGATTTTGAAAGATATTCTGATTCGCTGCTTTAAGAGTTTCATTACAGCACTGCTTTTCAATTGTTTCCGAAACTCCTTAAAGCACTGTTTTGTGTTGGTACTCATGTCAATTGTTGTCAAAATAATAAGATTCATCCAATAGTAAACGCCATTTGATGACAGTTGTCACTTAAATGATGTCACTTAACCGTTCTAAGAAAAAGTCCCTAAATGTAAAATTCATTTTTTCAAAAAAATGGTAAAAGCAGAAGGACACACGTTTCATAAGACAGTTTGTCGCATTTGTCTGTAATAAGTTTTGACGATTCCACGCTTATCATCTTATCAGCTTTTATACTGATTACAATTACAATTATTACAGTCCCATTTTTATCACACACATTATTCTAGAAAAAGTAAATAAATATTTCAGAACAATTCATTTAACAAGTTTAATGAGATTTGTACTTTGAACCAACTAAAAATAATTATAACCCACTTAGGTATTTTCTCATGGACGCAACTACATAACACTTTTTTATAAAGACTGTTATTTGAGGTAAATTGTCTAAATCAAGGAATGATTAAAAAAATCAATATTTATGTTTGCTGCTAAATTCTATGTATGCGAAGAGCCTGACTCAGCATCTTTTAAAAATTGTAAGAGACAATAAAAAGAATGTGCATAGATTATGATAACAGGCGACGTATAATAAATAAAATTTCCAAGTGAAGTGGATACTTAGGAGGAAATTGAACTCACTCTATGATAACATTTTTAAAGGTACCGCCCGTAGTAACCGATCGTGACATGGCTAAAAATCTGCATCTGAGACAGATGTGGTCCAAATTTACGGAGTTTAAAATAAGTAAATTGTCGCTATGCCCTTTAAAAATCAGTCATAAATTATCCCACTTGCTAATGAACGGTAATTAATTTATTAGGTAATAAATGGTAAGGCGTGTTCATGCTGCGAATTTTCAATTTCACAAGTAAATAGGTCATTAATTGTTATGTTATCAGGTTGGTAATGGCAATTTTCTTATTGATATTTAAATGTGAGTGTAGGCGCCACAAGGTTGTGGCACGAGTCCGGAGAATTTTAATATAATCGATCAGTACCGACGGAAATACAGCGGGAACCACTCCAGCACTACTTTGTCTTATCATGCAAATTAATGCATAGAAAATATAATCGCGCATTAATGATTACGAAGATCGAAACAAAACGAATAAATTGGAAAATTACGCGTCTTTGACTGTGATTAATCGATAGTGCTTGCAAGGGTAAGTGGTGACATTTGCTAAATTTTTTACGCATTGATTTATTTTAGGCACTTTCTCTCCTCAACCATGACGGTAGTGTATGATTTGCGCAAACTAAAATCAAGAAGGTACAGTGATTAGTTTTTAATAGAGGTTTTGATAGGATTATAAAAATGCTTAAACTTATCTCGTTTATTGTACTCTTAAAATTATTGTCGCACCTAATTGTAATTAGTTCATCCTCAGTTGTGTTGCGTCGCACGCCAAAACTCTTCTCATCGACATTGAACTAATCTTTTCCATTGTTACTTTATTGGTCACCGCATTACATAATAATAAACTTGACGGCGATTACTCACGATGATCAATAAGTAAGTGTTACGATTTTCCATGTCAAGATCACTTTTTTCCCTTCCAGACTACGAAAACCCTACAAGTACTTCGCTTTCTTCATCACCGCCGTTGTTGTCCTTGCCATAATCGCCGTAATTATCTACTTCCTTGTCAAAAACCAATCTGACTCTGCACGAATTCCTCGAGGAGCTGTGGTCACCAACGGCCACACTTGCGCTCAGATTGGAGCCTCCATTCTCAACAATGGTGGTACCGCTGTGGAAGCTGCCATCGCCGCTCTCTTCTGCGAAGGAGTCTCCATGCCTCAGAGTATGGGTTTAGGAGGAGGATTTCTCATGACGATCTACGATAAAGAAAAAGGAAAAGCAATAGCGTTGAATGCTCGCGAAACGGCACCGGCGAACGCGAATGAAACCATGTTTGGAGATTTGAATCAATCGACGAAGGGAGGTTTGGCGGTGGCGGTACCGGGAGAATTGAAAGGGTACTGGGAGGCGTACCAAAGGTACGGGAATGTTACTCCATGGAAGGATTTGGTGCAACCAACTATTGATTTGTGCTTGGAAGGGATTTTGGTGACGGAGTACTTGGCGAAGTTGATTTCGGGCGAGGAGGAGAAGATCAAGACGGACCCCGGACTTAGGTATTTTACTGTTTTTAAGTTAGGTAGCATTTTAATTTTTTTAAAGAATTCTTGGGTAATCGGTACTAGATTAGAAATATCACGTCAATTACACGATTATTGTATAGGTATTAGTAGATAAGTTCGTTTTCAGGGTCAAGCTTGAAACACTTATACATATACAGGATGAACTAAAAAAAGTACAGTGATGGTAAAACAATATCAGCCAGAGTTTATAATTCTGTTCGAAAATATTGAAATTATTTAAATTATTCGAAGTCTATCAGAATGACCACAAAAATCGTTTAGATAAAATACTAACGTGCTCGCCTTTATTGTGCCTTTTTTAACTTCTGCAAGACGCAAAAAAAATCTAAAAATTCCATTTCTTGTACTAAAATTTGGTAGTTAAGTACAAGAGATAAACAAGTCTAAAGTAGTAACGCCGGCAAATTCCACTGTTTTAGAATCAAAATTGTCAATGTTATGAAATTTACCTAGTATAAAAAAAATTAAAATTTTTAGATTGTTCTGTGGAAAAAAATTCTAAAAAATCTATTTCTCATCCTATAATTTTGTAATTTAGTACAGTTATTAAACTAGTCGAAAGTAATAACTCCTACAGATTCTTCTGATTTAGAACAAAAATTCCCAAAGTTATGACATTTATTTTAAAAAATTTACAGATTGTTCCGTGGAAAAGAATTCTAAAAAATCCATTTTCATATAATTTTGTAAATTTACTATAAAAAATTGATAATATTTAAGTAGTAAAACCGAAAAATATTGTTTTATAATCAAAGTTCCAAAAGTTGTCGAATTTAATAGAAAACAGTTGAATTTTTTTGTATGTCTAGCAAATGAAAATTTCTAAAAATTGACATTCTTGTCCTAAAATTTTGTATCTCGGCACAGGTTGTAATAACGCCTCCAAATTCTAAAGTTTTAGAATCAAAACTATCAAAGTTATGAAATTTAGTATAAAAAAATTGGAAATATTTAGATTGCTCCATTGATAAAATTTCTAAAAATTCCATTTCTTGCCATATAATTTTGTAATTCAGTACATATGATAAACAAGTCCAAAGTAGTAAAACCGTCAAATTCTACTATATTAGAATAAAAATTTTCAAAGTTACGAAATTTAATAGAAAACCTGTTAAATTTTTTGTCCGTCTAGCAAATGAAAATTTCTAAAAATTCACCTTCTTGTTCTAAAATTGTGTAACTCGGCACATGTATTAAACTAGTTCGAAGTAATAACGCCTTCAAATTCTAAAGTTTTAGAATCAAAACTATCAAATTTATGAAATTTAGTATAAAAAATTTGTAAATTTTTAGATTGTATCATTGAGAAAGTTTTTTAAAATTTTATTTCTTGACTTATAATTTTGTGATTTATTAGTACAGGAGATTAAAAGTCTAAAGTAGGAAAACCACCAAATTCTACTATTTTAGAATCAAAATTTCCAAATTTACGGAATTTAATAGAAAACAGTTGAATTTTTTTATACGTCTAACAAATGGAAATTTCTAAAAACTCACATTCTTGTGCTAAAATTTTGTAACTCGGCACATGTATTAAACTAGTCGAAAGTAATAAGTGTAATAACGCCTCCAAATTCTAGAGTTCTAGAATAAAAACTCAAAGTTATGAAATTTAGTATAAAAAAATGGAAAGTTTAACAGATTGTTGCATTGATAAAATTTCTAAAAATTCCTTTTCTTTCCATATAATTTTGTAATTTAGTACAGGAGATCAACAAGTTTAAAGTAGTAACGCCGTCTAATTTCACTGTTTTAGAATCAAAATTGCCAATACAGAGTGTCCCATTGCATATAAATTTACGAAAACTTAAACTCGTCATTAGATTTTGAATTAGAGAAATTTAAAGTTAAATTATTATTACAAGCAAGAATATTCCACGTTATCAGTTTTAGCAGCATTTTTACCACACAATAAAAATAATTGTTTTCAGATAAAAACAGCACGAAGTATTTCTTTAACAGACTTATTTTTAACATTATCGCCGTTGGTATTTATGAACAATTAGCTAACAGTTTTTATACCAAGGTCGTAGATAATTTTTTTATTACATTTTGATAATACATAATTAGAACGTGCATTTTCAGCGAAACGTTCATCGATCCGAAAACCGGAAAAGCCTATCTTGAGGGCCAATACATAAAACGTCCCAAGCTCGCCAAAACCCTCCAACTAGTAGCAGAGAAAGGCGCCGACGTCCTGTACAACGGAGAACTAACCGAAGGCTTTGTGAAAGATATCCGAGACCACGGTGGGATTATCAGCGCCGAAGACTTAAAAAGTTACACGTACTTTTATCAATCATCATTGTTATTTCTCTTTACATCCTCAATTCCAGAGTGGAATGGCAGACTCCGGTTACTATAAATCTTTCGTCCAACCGTGTGATGTACACGAGTCCCCTTCCAGGTTCTGGAGTTATCTTAGGTTTTATCATGAACATCCTGAACGGTTTCTTGGATAACAGTCAACCTAACTCAATTTCCAACTGGCAGAGAATCATTGAGAGCTTTAAATTCGGGTACGGGAAACGAACGGAACTGGGAGATTCGAAATTTGTTGACATTGGAGGTGTAAGTGTTCAAACCCCGCGTTCAAATCTCACTCTTTTTCCAGTTAGTCGTTAATCTCACATCACCGGACTACGCGGCACAAATAAGATCACAGATCACCGACACTCAAACTTTCCAAGACCCGGAACATTACGGGGCTAAGACAGTACAACCGGAAGATCACGGAACAGCTCATGTTTCTGTTTTAGCACCCAATGGCGACGCTGTTTCCGTCACCAGTACCATCAATCTCTAGTAATATTTCAGACGATGTGATCACTGAAATTAAGGGTGTGTTTCAGTTTTGGGGCTGGATTTATGTCCAGTAGCACCGGAATCATTTTAAACGACGAAATGGACGACTTCTCGTCTCCTAATATAAACAATAGCTTCGGAATGCCTCCTTCAGTGGCTAATTATATAAAACCAGGAAAACGCCCGTTGTCTTCGATGTGCCCTTCTATAATTATCGCCGACGATGGCGACGTAGAACTGGTGATTGGAGCTGCTGGTGGTACTAAAATTACAACATCCGTGGCACAGGTGAGGGAATATTCGCGTCTTCACTCACTGATTCGTTGGTTTCAGATTACGATTAAAAATCTTTGGTTCAATGTTTCAATACAAGAAGCGGTGAACAGTAGGCGCCTCCATCACCAACTCTTCCCGATGTTAATTCAGTTTGAACATCCTTTCTCAAATGTAAGATTTGTTAAATTTGGTTTTTATTCTATTTTTTTGTATTCAGGATATGAACTTTGTGAATGCTCTACATGGAATTGGACACGAATTTGATATAACAGTAAATACAGGATTTTCGGCTGTGACTTCAATCTCAAGACAAGGAGGTGTTTTGAGGACCGCCACGGATAAGAGGAGATCAGGAGATAGCACAGTTGTTTATTAGTACGACGTACCAATATTTATTAGTTGATTTATTTATTATCTTAAATTAAGTGCAATTAAAGAGTTTTTATTTTTCGGTTTTAGTTAATTTAGTTAAATTTAAGATAACGCCCGTCAAATAAAAAGGTAGAAAAATAACAACGAAGAAGAAAATTGGACCAGAAGATTTTAGGATTACCAAAGTTTTTCATCATTTTCGGTTTAATTCCTCAACTTCGGTAGTTCCTTTGTTTAGTTTAGTGAATAGAAAAGACCAAAAAATACCCAATAATATTAATTATGGACGACCAAAAAAACCCAACACTCAAAAAACATTTAATCTCTTCATTTTAACTACATATTTACAAAACACATAAATAAGATTGCTATTAAACTAGCAGAATTAAATGAACTAAATCCCGCGTCCTCAAAATTTAGTTCTCTCTTCATGAACTTCCTCTTTGTTTGGTAATTTTCCTGCATCTTCACTACTCCTTTTATTTTCACCATAATCATTCCAGTCCTGAATTTCCCCAGATGCAAAAATAATATAGAAAATTGCCGACGCCACGTAAATACAAGAAGAAATAATGAAAACGATCCTCCACAACGACTTGTCAGTCTCGTCATAAACTATAACTTGTACGGCCAAAGGAGCAATGATTGAAAAAATATTTGAAGATCCATTTGTGATTCCCATCAATACTCCGGCGTGGTTCGGAGCCAAATCGATGTGGTTGACTTGGAATCCGCAGAAAACTGCCGCGTTGATGCCGACAACTATAATGAGCAGAACGACGGATAATGTGGTTTGATCGGTAGGCACGTAGCCCAAAACGACTAGAGCTATGGCTGGACCACACGTTCCGACAGTGTTGAAAATTTTTCGTACTGTTCCTCTTGATAAAATCTTGTTGTTGATGAGGTAGTCTGAAAGGGGGCCAAACACGAAGCACAGTATCCACAGTGCTAAATAAGGAGCCGCCGACAGTAAACTATTCTGTAAAAACTCTTATAAAACGTGTTAACTTCATTGTTAAAACCTACAGATTTCATGTCGAATTTCATAATCTTGTCCATGTAGTTTGGAATTTCGGTTAACAGAGTTGCGTAGCCCCAATTTTGTCCGAAATTTCCAACAATAATGGCCCACATGGGCAAAGAAGTGAAAATCGCTTTCCAAGGAGTTGGGATAAGTTTATGCTCTTCTTGTCCCAACGAAGATTCAATATAGTTTCGTTCTTCTTCCGAAATCCCTTTGTGCTCTGCTGGTGAATTGGATCCCAGGAAAATCCAAAGAGCCACCCAAAACAACCCCAAGCTGCCAAAGAAATAAAAACTAATGGGCCATCCGCCCCAACTTGCTGATATCATCCCTGTAATGGGCATACCAATCATGGTACCAAAAGACGAACCTGAGTAAAATTAATCAGTAAAAAAGCACCTTCAATTGTACTTTACCGGAAAAAACAAATGTCCCCATTCGAGATCTTTCAGGGGTAGGTGCCCATTTCCCCAAAATGTTGTGCGCAGAAGGATAAATAAACCCCTGGAATAATCCTTGAATTACTCTGATTCCCATAACTCCTTTTGATCCTAAATTCTCAGCTACCACGGGAGTTACCATGCAAGCGATGGCGTTTACGGTCATTGCTATTACAAGAAACCATCGAGGACCGTAGTTTTTTCCTAGTTGACCTGCGAAGACTTGGAGGACGACGTAGCCCCAGAAAAACGACGAGAGGACCACACTTTTGTCGTCCCAATTGTACGTCTATAAAGATGACAATTATTTTTAGAGCCTGCAGGAAGTGGACTTACAGGAATATCTGGATTTGATGTAGTCGTGTTGTCGTTCATGGCTACTATGGCCACGGAGAGATTCACTCTCATGGAGTACGCAATGGAAAGGAGGAGAAAGCAGAGGATGACTTGAGTGTGGCGGCAGCCGTACCAAGCGTCTAAAAATGATAAAAAAAAAATGAGAAAATATTCTTAATATACAGGGTGTCCCAGAACTCGCGCCCCAGAGAAAAAGGGCTTATGGAGGCAAAAATTCTGAACCAAAATTTCGAAACTATAATTTTTTAACTCAAAAAATAACCGAGATAAGACAAAAAAACTGTAGCC
Organism: Gnatocerus cornutus; assembly: GCA_029298725.1. Classification (NCBI taxonomy): domain Eukaryota; kingdom Metazoa; phylum Arthropoda; class Insecta; order Coleoptera; family Tenebrionidae; genus Gnatocerus; species Gnatocerus cornutus. Next base: position 14,502,903 of record CM055515.1, read on the forward strand.
AATCCTGAAGCTGAACAGAATTTGAAAATTGGTAACTATGGACACATACTATCATCCATTGGTCAGATGAACATTAGACTCTCGTTGCCTAGGAAATTGGGATGGCCTTTTACTCCACTTCTCGAATAAGCTTTTGGGATTGGTTGTTAACTTTTTATCAGTTCTTGAATACTATTAAACTTAGTCAATTTTTGTTTTGAAATTTACCATCTGTATTGCTGTCGGCACCCTCCCTTGCTCTATGGGGCGCGAGTTCTGGGACACCCTGTGTTTTGTATAATATACAACATTTTATCTACGACGGCTCACGTCTAAAAAATGCAAAATTCTTGTGCAATTGACAGTCAAATATCAACAAAATGAGTGTAATAAAAAATAAGTGATGTAATGTAGTCCAATTACGTCACTAGTTGTATAATGAGTTTATCATATCACACACTTTTTCATTACCCAACAAGAATATACTAATGGTAATTAAGAAGACATTTTTCTGGCCAGAGCGTTATTATTTCCTGAGATTTGAAGGATCGAAGCAAATCTTTATCTACTTGAAATTTAATTTCTCAGTTCGGAAGCCGACTACATAATAAAAGGTTCTCAAGCTAGTGATAAAAAAAAACTCATTAGGCAACAAAATGAGTGAAATAATTCCTCACTGTTGTTATTTACGAACCAAAACCCCGAAAATAAATCTTCCATAATTACAAAAATGTTTCTCTTATCTTGATCTGAATTAAGTACTTCACGTGTAATTCATCTATTATTGTTTATTATTTTTTCAGTTTACATTTACGTATCTGATAACACAACCTCCAGTCTCCTTGTATTCAAAAATCGTATTGTACTGTAATCGTCCTCTCGTGAAGCCCTAATTCCCCGTTTTTTTTAATACAACAAGATTAATCGCTGTAATACTTCATAGCGCATTAAAATCGGCTTAATATTAAATAACTGATTGATAAGAAAAAATCTCATCTTTATCTTGTCAATCACAATGAAAAATCTCGTACGATCACGTCTTTTCCAAATGACTGAACGATGTTAATTGGAATTTATTAGATGGAAATTGATAAGATTTATTATTAATTTTTAATTGTAAGATAATTACCTGAGAATTTTAAAAGTTATCATAAGAGCACTTAAGAAAATTAAAAAAAAACTCTGGCCCCCAAAGAACTGAAGAGTTGAGAATGAAGCTCAAATTGTCTGATAAGAAGATAAATCAGAGTATTCAAAATACTGCAATGTGAATGATAATATGAACTCTATAAAAACTAAGGTCAACGATCATAAATCTTTTTATATTCTGCAGAGGCCATTGAATTAACATCAAACTACGAAGTCAAAGAAAAAGTGCCACCTCAACACGATTAAATTTGCTAGACACGTTCAGGTGGAACCTCCATAAATTTTTGACCTCGCTAAACAAGTTTTGATAACAACATTTTTAGTATTCTTGTCTAACCTAAAACTGACCTGGTGCTTTAACTTCTTCATGGTGTCTAGCTTCTTCGAGCTGAACTTCATTTTTGTTTTTTTCTGTCATATTTCGTAGTGTAATAAGTTAGTTGTTATCACTGAATAACATAAACCATCATTATTTTATTTTGTGTGGTGGCGATTAGAACAACACCGATGTACTGCTTCCGATAATAACAAAAATTCTTTATATAGTGAGGAGAGTTGGAAAAGTTCCGATGCGATCTCAAAAATTTGATAGGAAAAATAAGTGTCTATTGTTGAGGTAGTGGTCTTATCGCAGAACACGTTTTTACTAATTTACTATAATTGTAAGGAAAAAAGTTGTGGCTAACTCGTAATTAAAAAATTGTTTTTTGATACGACGTAATTTTACTCTAATTATGAAGTATTGATCGGATATAATAAGCACATGGTTATCTAAACTAGAATGTGTCCAGAGTATTTCGTAATTATTACCTATTATTGTTATTTTCCAGCGCTTCACATCATACATATAAAAGAAAGTAAATAACAAATGTGCATCCCTGCGGACCTTGCTTTTGTCAAGTTTGAATTTCTGCACATTCTAACGGTTTCTTTGTGCAATAATTTCAAAAAAAATGTAAATAATAAATCATAATAGAGCCAGAATAAGACTGTAAGCTGAAATTCATCATAATCAGATTAAAATAGACATAAACAAAAAAAAGAGATGTCAGGGATGTCCAAAATTCTCTGATTAACAGCCAAAGATGATTTTCTAGCTTTTAGAAATGTTAACTTGTTTTTTATTTATTTTCTTGTAAATTGAATCTTTAGACAAATAAAATTACCCTAAGAAAATACTGTCTGTACCTCTTGAATAACAAAGATATTGAACTGGAAAGTCTTAGGTGGGCCACGTCTAAACGTCGTAAAAGCTTTGAAACTTTCGATTTCTGTCTGGTTCAAGTTCAATAAAAATTGATCTCAAAGAACGGAGGACCTGAAAAAAAAACTACAAATCTGAAAACCTAAAAACAGTCAAAGATTTACATTACATTACATTTTCAGAATTTGACAAACGATAAAAATAGAAGCTCGCAAATACGACATTTCCAAAAATTTGGCTGAGAAGAATTTGAGTACCTGGAAGAATCTGAAATTTTTAAAATCTAAGAATACAATGTAACATGTAATAATAATGTGGTGTATTATAGATAAAGTGCAGATAAGCATTGCTATATTATCACTATTATCACTTTTGCTCACCTGATTCCTAAATAATGTTCTGATTTAGTAGAGCAGAAAAATATTAAGAGACATTTACTTCTAAGCCTTCAAAATTTCACTTCATCCTATTTCACTAACTAAAAAGACACTTAATAAAGTCAGAAAAACGCCTTTCAAATAGAAGCATTATTGTTAAAAATCAATTTAAAAAATTTAGTTTTCAAATTTTCTCTAAAATACGATTTATTTATCCACAATTAACATTTAAATCGACTTTTTCTCGCACGTCTAGATTGTTTTAACTAACATTTTTCCATTAATGAAACGAAAGGCACATTTTTTGTGGCATTTAATTCGTCCAGTCTTCATTGCAAACAAACAGGGAAATGGGGAAGACGAGAAAATAAGAATTACGGGAAGAAAACTACATAAAAAGTCAAATTAATAAGAGGCAAGAAAATACAGAAAAGCACCGAAATTTTCAACACAAAAACAAACACTTCACTTCGAGTTTGTGTTCGTCACTTCTGATTACACTTTTACAAGTATGATCTACAGATTTTTACTTCCAAATTTATTATAATTTGTTGAATTTCTTGTCAATATAAACCCAAATTCGCCGAAATTGTCTTATTAACTAGTAAAAATATAAAAGGAGTTCAAATTCCTAGTAGCTCTTCGCGTTGCTTTTAACTTTTCTTAGTATTATACAAGTTTAGTTTAGCTTTGTTGTGTTCCGAGAACTATAAGATAAACAGACTTTTGGTTAGTTACTTTTCCTTCGAATCTTCATTCAGCGTTAATATTTGTGCAGATAACAGAGCGACTAGTGATTCATTGTGCCGAACGCAAAAAAAGCAAAACACAAAAGTATACAATTCGAGAAAAACGAAGTTAAAAATAACAAATAATACTACTGACAAAAATGAAGATAAAACACAATCTGAGAGGAACTTATTGGACGGACCAAGTAAGTTCACAGGAAGTCTCATTAAAAGTTGCAATTGAGTATTTTGAAACTTGACTATTTAAAATTCAGACGACCTAAACTCTAAATGTTTCCGTCACTACGACATCAAAAAATCTACTTACTTTGAAACTTGAGCCTTTCCTTTGGATAACTACGTCCACCCAACTGATGATTTTCTAGAAGCCTAAAATTACCTACAAGTACATAGTCCCAGAAAATACCACAATTATCACACCCATGCCCTCTAGCAATATTTTTATTATTTATTATTTTTTACAAGATAATTTAGTTGCTGGCACGCTACGTTCTTGTAAATAACACCCTCCAAGGGGTGAGTTAGCCAACCACCAAGCTAGGAACGCCCCGTATTGTGTCATCGAAGATCCTCCCCACAGCACAGAGTGAATCAGTATTTTATAAGCGGGATATCGGATGCGTGTTTGATGCTGAAGCAGTGAGTTTCGAGAATTTGTGGATTATGTATGCAAACATCTTTAATTCACACATTTTTTTCGACCTGCAGCAAAATGGGTTAAGGTAGGACTTCTCAGATTATCTTCACAATTACATGAATAAGATTATTTTGATGTACTGGAAACCCGATTATCCGGAACACGTATTTCTTTCCGGAATGGAAACAGTCCTGGCCGAAAAGTCCGATTAAAAGGGTTTCAATAGTAGTCCAACAAACATTTGAAACTTACCCTTCTCCTTCCACACCGCAACTATTTTTTGTTTCAAATCAAACTTTGCAACTTCTTTTTCCAATGACTATTCTGGAAACTACAATTAATTTTGCTTGAATCAATAACTCCAACCACTGCAATTGATTTTAACTGTCTGATCACCCACTCTCACTCCTAATCGTCGAAGCACACGTGGGAACATTGAGCACGTAGTTTTCCCGGCGTTTTGTTGAACCGAAGAAGTAAAAATTACGACGCAAGCAAAATCGATTTTTCTGCTGTTTCATGAAATGTGCGTCTTTGCTGATTAAGAAGTGTTGTAATTGAATATTTATAAATCGCTAGTGGTGAAACAGTGTGAGTGACCGGAATAAAAAATTGCACGGCCGCAGAAAAGAAGTTGAAAAAGTGGGCTTTAGTTTAAATGTGGTTCTGTCCCCCAAAATTTGCATGTAAGTGATATTTTTTACGTTTAGATAAAAATAGAAGCGTAGTTTTCTAATTGCACAGTTCTTCATTAAAATTAAGTTGCGAAAATTGGTGGAGGCGCCACTTCTTTAAGTCGTTTTCTGATTCTGCATTGAATTTTTGAAGAAGAATATTCTTTCGAATTATCTAATCCCGCTGATTTCTTTTTAAGCGGTTCTATTTTTTCTGGTTTCATTCTTTTTTGTCGTCTTCGCCATTTGTACTTCCACCATGTTTTCCACATTTCCATGCTCTTCGAATATTTAGATCGTGATTATCGAATTATTAACATTTTAGTACTACTTTTTAACATAAAAAAATTCAGTTGGACAAAATATCTGTTGATCTTAATTTTCTATTCCATTTAAACACACATCTCGAGCCTTCCACGCCGCCATAAGTTGCGTGATCCATGTAGGGTGAAGGGCGAACTTATGGCGCCCTTTAATTAACCAGAACTATGCCCTAAGACTCTTCCGAGTCGAGCTCAGGTTAGTAACCTAACAGAAATGAAAAATTAATTGGCAGCAAAATTATGCAAATCGAACTCTAAATAATAATTAAGAATGAAAACTTAAAATCGATAAAAGTCCCCACTGCAATTATAACTTGCAAAAAGTGTAGCGTCTGACTCAACTTTTTTTTATTGAAGTGCCTTAATAATGCAGTCGTCTTGTTTTCGTCCTTTTTGATCCGGCGTGATACCGACTGTTTTACATCTTATTAGGGTGGAAAGTTAAATGATTTTAAATTACGTGTTGGGTACATTTATTAGGGATGTGTAATTATAGTATAGGCAATAGACACGGTTCTGCAGGGGTTGTGGACATCAATCGATGTCTCCCTTCAAAGACATGAAAAGAGATTCGTAATTGTTGTTCTTGCGACGAGGGAAGAATTATTGTGTGTAATGAAAAGTGAATTTCATTCAAACCGGCGCGCACTTGTAATCTTGGTTGCCTATAAATGCAATACGAAATAATTTATTATAAACATTGCAATTTTCGCTTTTTTTTCGTAAAAATTATGATGACGGCACTGTAGATATACTATTTAAAAAATTATGATGCAGACTAGAAAACAACTAGTTGCGTTTGGTGTGGGGGTGTGGCGGCGCACGAATTTACCCTCCCTTGTGAAGGTCCGCCTTCCTTCACTTATGACCTACGACAAAAAGAACGGAAATAAAGCTTCTGAATGATTAAAATTCTATAAATGATTTAAGAATATTTTCTAGCATGTGTAGGGTAAGATAAGTCTGGCTAAGCTACAACTTTACTTACACAAGTGATTTAAATGGATGTCGATGCACAACTAAACTAGCTCCGGTGTCTGTTTCTCCACTGCTGCTGGTGGAAAAGGGAAAGAGTTTGCTGCAGTTGTGCAAAAGATTGATTTATTAAAGTTTGCTCTCAATTATTCTGAGAAAATTGTGTTTTAATATTCAAATTTTTGAAATAAATCCGCTGCTGCTGTGAGAAGACATTTTACTTCGAAACCAAATCACAGTACCAAAAATTAAAAAAAAAGTAGAAATTTTATTTGATAATAAAAAAACAGGTAACTTGCTCTGGTAATTAATAAATTGAAATTCAAATTCAATCTGCTTCAGGCAATCTTTGTCACGCCAGTTAAAAATAGAAATAATTAGGACTCACGCCTGCATAGTTACATTTCCGTATTTTTCTTACAATTTCTTGCAAAAAGTTAGTCGTTTAATAACAATAACATTGATGAAGTGTTTCAAAACTGGAGCTAAAAACTGTTTCAACATGTTATTACTTCGCAGACAAAGGTTTGAATTTCGAAAATTGATACGGCTATAAAAAAGCATCAAAAATCTGTCAAAATGCCCTCCTCTTGTCTGCAACATATCAGGATTCAGAGATATTCTTAAAAATAATTGTTTTAAGTATACAAAAAAAATACTTTTTTCGTTTTGCTCAAAAATATACAAAGGGATAAATTTGTAAATAATTATTGTGGTGTAAAGTAAATTAAATAGGCTTTCTAAAAAAGTATAGCACTCGTGGCTAGGATCAATGGATTTTTATAATATTTTAGAAATACCACTGACCTCTCCAAAAATATCACCGTCAATTTTTTTAAAATACATTTTTCCTATTACTTCTCAATCCTTTTATCAATTTTTTATTGCGATATTTCATTGAAAAAGACTGACTTTGTGTTTCTGGCCCATTATCAAACGCATTATTACCTCTTTCTATGAGACAAAGATCAATGGGGAAATTTTCAGGTAAAATAAAATTGCTGAGAATTTTTGCTAATTTCATAAAAAAATTAATGCGAATATTATTAAACTATTGTTGAAATAAATATTGTGTCAATTGTATGAAAGCTAGACAGATGGTTAACATATCCTGTCTTGCTCAGAATTTCATGAAGAATATTGTTTATGTTTACAATTTTTTTGATTGAAGTGATGATAAAGACGATGAACTCTCGAAGTGACTCTGCAAGGGGTCAGCAACCGAACAAATCCACAAAACGAAAACTCTTTTTAAAATGGTTGTTCATGTTAAAAAAATATCCAGGTGTTGTCAGGTTAACCATAAACAAACAAAAATTTTGTTGTCAGAATTACTTCAACCGAATAAATCTGAATGATCCGAAATTAGTGCCTTGTCAAAGTGAAAGTGACGTAAGCGATCGGGTAAGATATTTTTTTCTGCCATAAAGAACTTCCAAGAGTCCTGAATTCGAATCTCCTTGATATTTCGAAGCGAAAATCTCCATAAGAACGGTCTTTTAGAGTCTGTGTTGGCTTGACAGTCGCAACATAATTTATTAACCTTAACAGGCAGCTGTTGGGGTGGTAAAAAAAGACTTTTTTCTAGATTTTGGATGGTTGAATTTGTTCGTCCAGATTTTAGGGTTTGAGTTGTATAAAGTTAGGTGCACCAGTTTTTTTCATAATTTTGCTTTCATTGTTATTCAAGTGCAGTAAAAATTACGTAGGATCCGTTTTTTGTCTATTTTGTCGATGGAATCGATGGTATTGATATCTAAGATTTTATGTCCGCGGTCAAGCCGATCAGGGACGTTCCGTGCAAAAAAGTTGACCATGGTTCTTCAGTTAAAAATATCGGTGCGCCACTGCAGAAGACGTCGTCGTCTTTCTGTGCGAACTTATTACACTACTCGTAGTAGATAGGAAGTCGCGGCTTAGATAGTCCGAACTGCTTTCCGGTCAAAACGGACAGCGCAAAAGCCTACGAAAATGTCCATCTTTCTGTGTGCCACTCGAAAATGATTGAAAAGCCTTTTTCTACGTGACAACATCCAAAATAAAGCGGACTCAAATTTTCGTTGCATTTTGGCTTGACTTTTTAGATGGTTTCCAGCAAACTTTTTTGCCTCGCCGTAATATCCTTGATGTCAGCCCAGACACTCCTAACTTTGATTTGTTGAGGTCATTGAAAATTCTTCCTTTTATTTTGAAACAAATTGTCGGTTTTTCAATTTTGGAAGATAAAAACTGTTTGCCTTATTAGATACAGAATAAATACTGGAAAAATCAACATGTAAATTATATAATCAGCTATGATAACAATGATTTTATTTGTTTACTAAAATAGAAAAGTCTAGTTAGATATCTTACTTAAAACCAGCCTCTACATCCGTTTAGTTGTAGTTCTTGTTCCCTGTGCTTCTATGATGTCTTCTGGTAGTTCAGGTAGGAAGAAAATCCTTTTCCATTCTGCCCTGCGCGTAACTCCCTTGTTTGCTGCAAAATTTATGGGTGTTACCAGTATGCTCTGCCCATTCCAGTCTTCATATTGTTACAAATCTCACATTGATAGCTCCTCCAGAAAAATCACAATAAGATACAATAGTGGTAAATAATGGTGTATAAAATTTTATACATACAATACAAAGACCTAAGAACTGTCTGTAGTCATAGTGGTTGATTAAATACTACAAATAGAATATTCTATGGTATCCAAAAAGCAGAAAGGTCCAAAGGTTATCATGTTATGTATACACTTCACATCTTCCGCAAATCATGGTATGCAAATACACTATCGATAAGGTGAAGTTCATTGTAAAAATATGCCTTTGACATGATAACTTGTTTAAATTTTGAAGAAATTCGTTATAGAATAATATCCACGAACGAATGCCAATGACGGTTCTCATGATAGAATGAATACCAAACATGAAATGAATGTTTTCTAAAAATGATTTGTTTTATATTCTACTACGGATAAGTGAAATTTAATAACTTACAAGAATGTGAAGGTTGATGCTGATCCTGATAATGTGATTTTAATTAAAACTAAATATGTGTATAGATGTGGCAATGATAATGATTTGACTTAAGACGTCCCACCATCGACCTAATCGTTCTATTTCTTCCCTAGCCACCAGCTTCTCCTGTTTCCATTGCCTCTATGGTCATATTTATTGGACAGTTGGCTCCGTTTCGCCTCGTAAGTACCTGAAACCCTTAGAGGGCTACACATCATTACCTTCTGTGAGAGCCCTTTCTGTCCTTTCTGTCCTTCCAGGTCATTGAAATGTTACCAACCCAATATTGTGCAACTAACAACAAGTCAGAATTATTCAATAAGCGTTATAACATCAACCTTTGTGGTATCGATACCGCTTCGAGTTCATACCCTTAAAATTTTAAGAAAAGTTCCCAGAAACGGGGGCGGAACGATTGATGCATGCCCAAACGACACAATTTATGGGTCTGTGACACTTGAAAAGTAAAGATCTGGAAATATATCAGTTGGAGTGTTTATTTTAGTCACTCTCGAAAGATGTGTTGAAGAAGGAAATGTTTTAGTTATCGCTGAGTCACGTTTTGGTATGCGTGATATGATTGTAATTATAATTAATTTGTCGATTATTGAACACTTCTGTTTAATATGCACTAATTAAGTTCAGAATTATAATTAGACGATAATGAACAATGAGTATTAGTGATATTTGCATTCAAACTTGTTGAATCACAAAAATTAAGTTTCATATAAAAAAACACGCGCAAAAATAACATTTTTGGGATTCGCACCAGTCCGATAAGTATCATTTTAATGACCCAACGTCTTTGTAGATCAGTCACTTCTTTGAAAACTGCAATAACTCTCAAACTAATCACACTCTTCTTAGAAAAATTCAAATTCGGAAAGATCTAAACTGCAGGTGGTGTCTTAAGCCGGATTAGGATCGGGTGCACGTTCTGATGTTTCTGTCTGGCGATAAGGCCCCAAATAGCATGTTATGAATGGTAATTTTTGGAACTTGCCGTAATTTTACGTCGAAAAATACTCAGTGAAGTATTTTCGAGACGTGCTTAGAAAGATTAGAGTACCATAAAATTAGGGTATGACGGATACCTTAGACGGCCCCATTGAAAGATTTTTTCTTTACACGCCCTTTGAAGATAACACTAATCATTACTAATTAAAACATGTTCCACGTGGGCTTTCTCTAGTCAAAAAATGGCTTAAGAAACAAGTTTGCATTTTTACCCACATGTCTAATTTTTTCCCACAAAAACATGAATATGAACAAAAAACGTTTTAGTATAAAAAGTTAAAATGGAAGCCAGGCAGTTTAAGGAAATTTGGCTCGTGTACTTAGTGCCCGTTAAAGTGGTAAGTTTCTAATTATTCAAAGTTAGGGTATTTCTAATTGTCCCGACACGGCTTTTAAAGTTGACAGGCGTGAAATAGGGTCTTTAAGGGTGTGTGAACGAGATTTGGCAGGAAGCTCGGGTGGAAGGTGAAGGTGAAGGTTCAAATGATAAAATCCATCTTGGCTAGACATTTTTATTTTGATGTTTTGTGTGTTTTATCCTAGGGGAAATTGTAATGAACCATAAATAAACTAACGTGGGCGGCACCGGTCTCAAGTTTACTCTTTGTTTCCTAAAAATATTCGGTTATGACCATAAAAAGGCAATTCAAAATTTATTGAACTCGTTTTGTCACGTACTTGTAATAATAATACCCCTCCTAATTTCATGATTGTTCCAGCTGAGCAAAATGAAGAAACTCGAAGAATTCCATGAACTCGTACTTGATGGATTCATTCTAAAACTACCCAAGGTATGTTTAATATCATTGTTACTTAAATTAGAATGATTTTGAGCACTTATTAAAAATGCCACACAAACTTCTGAAAGTTTTTCTTCATTACGCTCAAGTTCAACCACACACCGTGGTGTACAATTGCTGTTCTAAGAGCCGACCAACGTCTCAATTTTTGCACATTCAGCTGGATCACATAACTTGATCATTCCCGTTTTCCACCACTTTTTCTCCTATCAGCAGGCAGGTAGCGGCATCACTTCCAGACCTTGAAACATTAAAACCAGCCACGTGCTTTTTACTTCCTTCGGCAGTTCTCGCCGTTCCTTCGTCTAAAAGCTCTTCTTCCGATTGGTCATTGGACCGCTTTTTTTCACGGATATTAGTGCGTAGTCCCACGTTAGTGTTGTTGTTTTAAGTGTCAGTTTAAAATGAGTGGCAACAAGAAAAATAAGGTACGAATATGATTGTTATTATATGGTTAGTCTGCGAAATATTCAACTGCGTAGATCAGAGCTTCTTTCATAAGTAATCTATCCGCCGCATTTGTTGATAAGAGTTTCCGCAACGGCGGCAGATTGTTTAAATAATCCGCGTGTTGCATTATTTCCGTTATAACAGAGGAGACAGTATTCTTGTAAGGTGATTGATAAGAACTTCGACGGTGGAAATGGTAAGCCGCTTTGATTCTTTCAGAGTAAAAAGTTTATTTACGCGGGCTTATGACCGAAATATTGGAGCTCTTATTTATTTATTCGTTTGATTGAATTATCATTATGAGCAAAATAAGTTTATTCTTCGGGTTTAGGTCCACTTTGACAGTTTTTTTGTTTATTTATTGCAATCTTAATTAACTTGGCAATTTTTAAGAGACAAGGTTGGCATCATTGCCCCCCAGAATTTGACATTTCGCTATTTTGACATGAAATTTACTGTGTATTAAAGTTACGTGATTAATTGTTGGAAGTTCTACGTGAAGTGAAATTTTTCTTCGATATTGCTTGAAAATGGTAACAAAATAATTTAATTTAGACACATGACATTGTGACAGGGCTTATGTACACGATCGTCTCTTGTACCCCCTCAAAAAACGTATCAACGGGGGCTTTGGTGTGGCTGCCAATTTGACGTATGACAATTTCAATTTTTTAATTAAATTCGCATTTACATAAACGTCATATCTGCACATTTATATCTCTCAGTTATACCAGGTATTGTGACGTTGCATTCTTCAATTATCAAAGTCAAAACTTGAGAATACTCATTAATTCATTACTCATTGCTTCGAATGAAATATGTACAGTTCGAAAAAAGGTCATCCTCAAATAACGTTAAAGTTTCATGTCATGTCTTTGATTGAAGGACCTCAACATTGCCAGTTTTTAATCAAAGACACGCAAGATTTTGCGCCCGGGGAACCCGAATCTGTCGTTTCCATGTTCTTCGCTCGTTTTTGTAAGAAACAGAGGTAATAAAAAGTATTTAGGAGAATAATCGTAAAGTTAGCAACAACCACCCTATAGTGGTCTGGTGTCCAGATGTGGGGTATTGTGGCGGCCTCGCCTGTCATGCCAGGTTGCAATTTATGTGGGGACACCTGCTGAACAAAGGGAAAATGAATACATTACTTTGTTTAGACGTGAGACCAAAAACGCCATTCGAGACAAAACAAAATCGTTTTTTTAACCACAGAGTTGAAAGAGTTTTCACAAATGTGTTTAGCGTTGGGTGTTTCAAAAACACGGAGACGGTATAATAATAATAAACAGTCAACACATATCAGTTATCTTATCACCATTTAACATGTGTGGTATAAATTATGAAATTTATCTAATTTTAAGCTTAGTTGCCTTTTTTATAAGTGATTTTTAGTTAATTATCTATTGCGTAGATATCATAGTTCAAAGATTAGTCCAAAAGTTCCATCAACTATAGATATAGAATAAATAGCATCAACACTTTTCCCACATATCATTAACATTTTGGTCACAAACGGAAAAATTAGATATCGCACTCGTTAGTTAACTATACCTCTCGTACGTAATATCTGAAATAAACCGCTTGTACCATAAATTACTATTTTTTAACTATTATTTGAGGAGTTATTTTTCAAAACTCAGTAAATCCAATTTTGACTGACAGTGGGTTTGATGTGAATTTGAGAATATTTTGGGTAAATCTAACAATGTGTATATTTTGTTGTCATAGAGATGTAACATTTACTTCTAGGGAGTAATAAAGCGTTTTACTTGATAGGAGAAAAGTGGCCTGTAACTTATTTGAGATCAGCAACGTTCGTAGTCTTTGACAAAGTTTTTATAGCGCCAAAAAAAACGCAGTTACCCTTAGCAGCGAGGATTATAGCGCAAATAGCCACCACTTATGTGAACAACCAAGCCAATGACTTTTTTCGCATCTGTTATCACTGTTATTACGTGAAAATTGAGCCATATTGGATAAACGGTTGTATGGCATACGTGAGTCATAAAATATTAACTACTCGAGGTATTAAACTATACCTTTCGCTATGTAATTATCTAAAATAACCCACTTATATCATAAATAAGTATTATATGTCCTGGGATAGTCGGGCCCCGTAGAGGTCCTGTTTGAAGGGTTGCAGCGTAATTGTACAGTTGCTGCACTTGCGCAACTGACCGTGACAACAACCAATTTGTTGTAAAATCTTCAAAAACATCAAGGGTAATAAAAACGCAGAATTTTGAATAAAAAACGAGTCGGCTAGGTAAGCCCTACCAACATTATTTTATAACAGTTTAATGTTCCGTCTATTCGATCACAATGATAAGCTCTATTCTAGAATTTTGAGACAGGAAGCTGCGGCTGATAACGTAAACTCGCGGCTTGTAACCCTGTGGCCTTGTCCACTCAGCCCCCCACTTCAACAAAATGCAATTAATAAATAAACATGCTCCGGGTCTGCTGTAACAGCCGGAGGACACTCTTGCCTGATCACTCTTCAGTTCTTCAGTGGCTGAGTGGGTATCTAGTGGTGCGTTGTCCTCACCAGTGAAATTTTCTTTTTTTATTAAAAAAAAAATAAGTGGAATGTGTTAGGAAAGATATCGAGTGTCTTAATTTTCATACAATTATAAAAAAAGTGCTTTTTGAATCACAAAATAAGTTGGGAAATGTTGGTTTTGGATGCCACCAAACCGGTTTATCTCTCAGGTATTTTAATTGAGTAACAGAGAATCCCAGGGATAGCCTTAAATAAGATTTGTGCATTTGAACAAAATTCATTCATTACAAAATAACTATAAGGTTTTTTTATATTTTATGATTTTTTCGAAGCTCTCATGGTAAGGATCATATTATTACATACCTGCTTAAGTAGGGTCAGGGAAGTAATTGAAAGTGGCCCTGAAAGTCTTGGCCTCACTCACTTCTGGTTGTTTCAAAAGTCTGAAAAGTTCAAGAGTTAAATATTATGTACAGTTTTCATTTGTTCAATTATTTTTTATTGTTGTGTTTTTTTAAGACCTAACATTAAGTATCGTTGACGAATTAAACTGCGCCCTTGGACGTGTTTGCCCCGGCTTTCCCCAACTTATTTAATGAAAAAAAACTGATTTATAATCTTGTTTTTGCAATAATCGCATTCTTTTGGTGCACTCGATATTTTTACTAACCCCCATGAACCCACGAATTTAATAGCTACCTTTTAGAATACTTATTTATCAGTGGATAAACTTCAATCGCAAGGACCTTCCGAAAAGGAAGCACTATAATTTTGTATTAGTCATGAAATTTTAACAGTACCAAAAGTGAACTTTCTCTAGATCTAAAAGGTCAAACCGGTTTCGATTATTTGAGTTTTTTAGGACTCATTTCTTCATACAGTTTCAATACAAACCAACAAGATGGTTAAAAAGGTAAGCTGCACTCAAGGAAACCGAACTGATTTATATGCAGACGCCGCAATGCGTTTATCACCAATATTTTTTTCGCTGACAAAGGTAACGATTTGTTGACGAGCATTTAAATATTTCACCTCGTTGAAAGTTAACGATGTCCTTCTTCGTGTCTGTGCTTTGAATTTACCTTCTTCCCTTCCTGATGATCGCATACTTATAAGATTTTTAAATTCTTTTCAGTGGCAAACTGAGCCGTTTACCGAAAATACTCTGCGACAGTTAGAAGAAGAGCCAAAAGTGCTAATACAACACAGGTAATTGTTAACCACGGATTTTACTTGTTCAATAAAATTTTTATTGTTTGTCCATCTCTTCTGTCTTTTCCACATAAAAACAAATCGTTTTGTTTCAGGCTCTCGTCCAAAGACTACAACGTCCCGGACATTTCTAACGTCGCGAATTACGAAGAATGTCTGTCAAGTGAAGACATTTACATTACTAAAAAGCCGAAGACGAACTGGAAAAACAGTTACGATGACGGCAAAGACATCGAAGGGGAGTTGAGTAGAATGTTTGAAAATGAACCGAAACAAATTCCACTTACTCCGAAGAAAACACAGAAAAATCGGAAACGAAACTTTTTGATTCGGTTGTTTGGGAGTCCGTTAGACGATATCAATCCCAAGAAAATCAAATCTCTGAAGTTTCAAAAAGTCGAAGGAAGGCGCCTTAGCCTTCCAGTCTCCATAGATATTGACCATATTTTACCCGTGAAAGTAGCACAGAAGCGGAGGAGCGAACCCGATGCGTGCACTTCTCCAAAGAAAGTTCAAAAGCTAATAGTTCCTTTGAACGGTTCAATAGAGGAATTGCGCGTAGAGTACGATCGCGTTTGTAATTTAGTCATCCCTCCAGTATTTAGAGAAGTAGGAAGACTTTTGTATTCTCAAAACGATCTAGAAGTGGCAGTTATCAGTCCCACACCAACAACTGAAAGGAGTAAAAGTGCCAAACAAACCATGCAAAGTCCTTTTATAGATCTGACGGAAGACGGGGATGATGTCTACGTCCCCAGTCAACTGCACCTTATTAAGACAGACCAAGAAACGTTTTCAAGCGAACAAGCCAACGTGCCGGTTTCCACCATTCCTGGTCCGGTGAGTCCGGCGGAACCAACACAAGCGGAGGGGGTGGTTGGTCAAAGCTCCCAAAGACCTCCCCCCATGACCAAGCTTCATATAGGAGGGTTAGAAATTACCCCCGTCCAGCACCCCTGCCAGAATCACAACCAAAACCAGAAACCACAGAACGCTCAATCGATGACTATACAGAAAATTCAACCAGTCCAGAAACCAGAAAGTGGAGTCCAAGCGATGATTGATAAATACAGATATATGCGCCAGTATGGTGTTGGACAAGTTACCAACCACCCACCGAACCATGAGGAGAAAATGGACAGTCATATTCAACCCAGCTCGGTGGTGCATTGGAAAACTACCCCCATCTGTGACACACAATGTCAGATTCCTCCTCAACCCCCAGTGTACAACGTGCAACCGTGGCAGAACTACCCCGCCAAGAACCCGCTTCAGCCTCTCCCTAACTTATCAAGACTTTATCAAACCGCTCCAGTGATGGAGTATGAATTAATAACCAACCTGGCCTGTGCGCAGAAGATTTTTCCGCATGTCTTCGGCGTGGTGTCCTGGAGGATGCACGCAATCTCATACCACGAAAAAACGAAGAAATTCTCTCTGCCTGGCGCAAAGGACATCGAGACCAAATTAAACGAATATTGTCAACAATTCAATGAAATGTTCGGTGTGAATATGGTCAAAGATCTATCCACAGTGGATGTCCACGAGTTTTCGATTTTCGAAATTTTGACCATCGTAGCCAAAGCATTGACAGCGTATCAAGTTACGCTGGGTGTCTATAGGGTTTGTCATATTCTTAACCTGTTGGTGACTCCAGCGAGGTCTCACTGCACAAGCCCTTTCTTAAAAAGATTCTACAATACAATCAAATTATCCTGTGAGAAATTGGCAGAGAAGACCACAAAAGGTAAGTCTCCAACAGTCCACACTCTGAAAATAACGCGTTTTTGCAGTGCCCATCTTCACCACTCTTCAATTAAAATGCCTGGAGATGCAAATCCAATCCTATCTTCTAATTGAACAATGGTTGAAGAAAAACCCGATTAAACCAGTGGCCAAGCGGCAGTATAAGAAAAAGGCGACACAACCAAATATCAAGATCCTTCAAAACACTTTAATACGCAACACTGGTCAAACTGTTCTAAAGGCGTCGCTTTCAACCACAAAGATTGTGCAATCTTCACCTCTGCGAGCAATCAGAGTGCATAACTATACTGAACCAACCAACATTGAACCAGTCCAACCACTTGTGGTGCCACCTCAACCTAGTAGAGAAGCGGTTCCACCACCGACCAGAAACGGGTTCATGGAAGCGGTTATTACAAAACTGCTTTCCAGTTCGGACCCAAGCGTGGAAAAGGTACCACAACCCACTACCACCAGCGAAGCGGTACCGAGGAATGGTTTTACTTTCGCAACGAACATTTCGGAACCAACTAGCGAAGAACCGGTTATTTCAAACCCTACTGTTACATCAATGGATGATGATCAACAGAACGTACCTGAAGAACTAAAAACCGAAGAGTGCAATGTAGATGTAGAAATAAAATCCAACGATGAGAACGAAGTAACGAGCACCATAAAGAACGGCGACGACGAAATCGTTGACTTGACTTGGATCGACGATGTCGACGAAGTTGAGATCTTCGAGGATATGATAGAAACCAAATCCTTTCCGTTTAAGATCGAAAACACGTGGGGAAATGACCAGGAGGTCGTTGAAAGAGAGGTACGTTAGACACTGATTGTTACTTTTTCGCTGAAATTGTGTTTCAGGTGGTTTCGCCCAGTGACAGTGGCGTGGGGAGTCCCCCATCACAAATTTGTCAGGTTCGTCTATTTTCGCATTTCGTACTTTTTTTTCTATTTTGTTGGTTTTAGAACGATGACAGCTTCAAGTGTTTGTGTGGAAATAAAGCTTCTTATGTGTGTGCATGCAATTCGTCGATGTATTGTAGTAGAGCCTGCCAAGTACGTATTCACGAATAATTAGAGAACGAATATTTTATTCTTTGTTTTAGGAGAAAGACTGGGTGTACCACCAAAAGTTGTGCCAGAAAATGAAATCCTAGTTTAGACGGATTTCGCGATATTTTACAAGATACAGTATTAATAATAATTTAATTGGTTGGTTGAAAGTTTGTTTGCTAGTTCGTATGTGTTGTTGTTTATTGCCAAATTATAGCGACATTTGTTGAGTTTTTTTTTATATTTTTATAACACTCGCCGAAGTTTCTTAAGTTAAATAAATATTTGCAATAAAATGTGGTTCCGATTTCTCCATTTCTTTGTTATTTACATGGTGGCTCACATTCAAGGCGACAATCTACTGGGGGGAAATAAATACAAAGCGCCCTCAAACGATAAAAATTTTTGAATTTCTGTTTTTTGAACGGCACTCCTAAACTATTTGACTTCCCAATTTGAGATTTAACCAGTTGATAGATCTCTAGCTGCTCTTTCGATTGATGTATAACTCAAAGGTATTAAACGTTATTTTGCCCCCCAAAGCTCGCTAAAAATGAGTTCCAAAAGACCCACCGATGACAGATTTATGTCAATATCTCGTTTATTTGTGACGCAAACTTAAGTTGCAGATTTCAAATTCCACGTACGACAACAAATAATCGAACTAGTCGATTTTTATTTTCGAAATTTTCAGCTAGGTCTCCTCGAATATAAATATACTTTTTTCACTCACTGCATCGCTCCACCACAAATCGCCTTTGCTTGAAAGACTTCCAAAGCCTAAACTGGCTCTCGCAATCTTCAAAGAACATCTCTTCTTTGTCCCACAGAATATCGTGTTGTCCATAGTTATACGTGATCCTCAGAGGAGGATTCAAATGAGGTGCCCATTTGGCTCTTCTATCTATAATCATCTCGACGTATTCATACAGCAGTGAAGCTCGATGAACATAACAAATCAAAGACAAAATTGACCCCACCATAGCGTGAATGCGGTGTTCATGATCCAAACATAAATATCTGGCGTTGCGAGTGGCTTTTTGAAGAGAAATGGCCAAGTAAAGTCCTGCCGCGGTTACATACAAGCAGGGGATTTCAACGAGAAGTAAAGCAATGGTAGTGTAAACATTATCCAAGAAGATTCTAGAAAGTTACGCGACTCATATCAATTGAAATTAAATTGGTTACAACTTATCTCCTCCATGTCTAAGCACACATTCAATGATAGTAGCGTGAAAGAGCTCTGCGTGTTTTTGAAAAGTCTCTTTATCTTCCACTTTGCAAGAACCGAGAACTATGTTGTAGTGGGTGCTCCTCATGTACACTTTCGGAGATTGAAATTCTAGTTTGTTGTTGCATCTGTCAAGAAAACCGTGCATTGTTCGAAGCCCTAGAAGACTATACACGTGGTATTTGGAACCCATCCGCTTAAGAAGAGGGAGAATAATCTGATCAGGGAGAGGAGTATTGGGGTATTTCTGTCTATAGCCGGTCACTAGGTCTTCCAGGAGATCAGTGAAGAACAACAAACTGTTTTCGGGGAGTTCCTCACCACTCACAAGGTGTAACATGTGCTGAATCTACCCCAAAATTGTTTAAAACTCGGGAGAAGGAAACCAACGTACCATGAACATGAGATACTCTAGATCGATGTACTGACTCATGGCTCTTAAAGCAGTTTCCACGTTCTTCTCCAAGCACGCGTAATTGTTTAAATCGGTTTCAGGAGTTAGACTCTTATAATATATATCTAAGAACTTTACAATGAGGTCCTTGTTAACCCACCCCCATTGTTGCGCTTCTTCGATCTGATGAAGTACCTCGAAGATTTTTCGCGGTTGTACGGAGTCCATCAAGCACGTATTTTCGATCAATACTGCGCTAAAATAACGTTAATTCTTCACTAGGAATACTTACAAATTATCTCCATAATAGAATTGATTCTCTGCTGGACCTCGGAAGTTGACAACAAAACTGCGCTAAGAAGGTAGGCGCAGTAATGGTCAACGTCCCACGCGTTTCCTTCGTCGAGAAAAGTAACAACGGCATTGAAAACCATCCTATACTTAAGCGCCGTGAGGAATTTGATCAGTTTTTCAAATGTTAAAAACGCCTTTTTCAAATTCTTTCTATAACAAACGCGCGATTATAAGAAAGTGAAGTTGTGTCAAACCTCTGAAAGTGTTGAATAAGAGTCTTCTTTAACGTTATTTTCAGCAGGAAGTGGTGGAGGCAACTAGCCCCAGCCCAAACCAAATGCGTCGCTACCTCATCACTGATCTTTTCAATCGGACTCCAATCAATTAAAGTGTTCAACAGCTGTAATGCTAGAAAACGGTTTCTTTGTGCTCCCACCAACTCGGTTTACCTTTCAGCCGGTTCAAATGAACCAAGTAGACGTCTTGGACGTACGTCAAACAGTGCTTTAGAAGTATGTTTCTCAAAGCTTCAATTTCAAGAACAGTGAGCTTCTGCTTGCGCCCCAGACGAGGTTTGATTAGATCGAAAACGAAGGATTTATTCGACGCTAAATCGGTACTAAATTGAAAGAAGGAAGAAGAAGTAGTTACCTTGCGAATCGCTACGAGTTTGACGCCGCAGTTCTCTTAAACGTATTTCAACTTCTGATACTTGTGTGTTTGTTAAAAAAAAAGGTTGAGACGCCATCGAAGACAGGCGGCGGAATTTTTTTGGCGTGTTAGCATCACGAAGAAAAAACTTGCATTTGACAGTGTCAAACTGGCAAACAAACTAATGACTTTGGACTTAAGAATAAAACGTTGAAAATGCCGCTTTGCTTGTAAATATATTTAAATCTGAAGATGCGTCCTAATGTGAACCAACTGGTACAACAACGATGTTCTTCCTCTTCCGGAAGCACCTCCAGAGTCCATACCTCGCTTCCCAATCCTCAAAGAACAAGTTCGGCTTGTTCCAAAGCACGTGGTGTTGAGCGTACCGGTATTTCATGTACAGAGGAGGATTCAAATGTGGGGCGAAATTCGATCTTCTGTCAATAATCGATTCAACATAATCGTAAAACACTCCAGCTTTGTGAATATAACAGACCAAAGACATCAGTGAAACTACAGTGGCGTGGACTCGATGGGCGTGCGTCATTTGAACATCTCTTTCAAGCACCACTTCTTGTAAAGCCATCGCTAAACAAACTCCTGCAGCAGCGGTATAAGCGCATGGGATCTCTATGAGAAATAGGGCAATGCTGATGTAGACGTTCTCCAGGTACGCTCTGGAAAGACAATTTTCGAGATTCGTCATCATGATTATTAGATTGGTACTTGTGGACGCCGTGAACAAGAATGGATTCCACGATGGTTTTGTGTAGTTCTTCTCGGTGACGTTGAAAGAGCAACTTGTCCACTTGCTTATATTGATTCAACACTATGTTGTAATGAGAATTCCGCAAAAAAATAATTGGAGTGTCTAGTTTGACCTTATTGTTCATTCTATCGATCAAGTTGTGCAGAACTCGATGCCCTAAAAGGCTGTACAACAAATTTTTTGATGATATAACCTGGAGGACTGATGGCAACACTTCTTCAGGCAACAGTTGAGTCGATGCTTTCTTACAATGTAAATGCGTGGTGTGCTCTAGAAGCCCTCCGAAAACGAGTAACGCTTCATCTGTTATTTTTTCAGAAGCTATCACTTCTAACATCCAACATGTCTACTAACAGTGTAAGAATGGGGATAAAACTACAGGAAGATTACCATAAACATGAGCTGAGGCGGAGATGCATTAATACCGGTGGTTCTTAAAAAAATCTCCAAACTTTTATTTAACGCTTCGTAATTATAGTCGTGGTTTTTTTCCGGTGTTATACTACAATAGTACATATCCAGAAGCTTATCGAGGATTCTTTCATTGATCCATTGCCAATTTTGGGATTCCTCTACATCGAAGAGGACGTGGAGAATTTGTCTGGATGTCATCGAGTTCGTCAGAGTTGAATTTTCAATCAGAGCTAAACAATTATTAAATTTGACGCTTCGTCCGAATCGAAGACTCACCGATTATTTCAAGCATTGAATTCATTCGATTTTCGTGGTCCGCAATAAAGAGAATTCTCCTCAACAAATTCGAGCAGAAGTATTCAATGTCCCACAAATTCGCTTCTTCGAAGAACGTTATTGTGGAGTTGAAGACAACAGGGTAGAATTGCAACGAAAAGAAAAGAAGTAAGCTATCGTACGTCCTGATCGCTCTTCTGGCTTGTTTCCTTCTGATCCACTCCATAATGGTTTTCTCTGGTTTCAACCTCAAGAGAAAATGGTGAATACAACTGAGACAAGCCCACATCAAATGCGTCGCCGTTTCATGAGTCAGGTTGTTGCTAGAGCTCAACGAGATCAGAGTTTCCAAAATGGTCAGACCTAGAAGAATTTTAACAGGAATCACCAGCTACTTTTATACCTCTCAGCCGACTCAAATGAATCCGATAAGAATCTTGCATGTGAGTCAGACAACACTCCACCAGTTCGTTTCTTAAACTGTCAACTTGGCTGGATTTGAGTCGTTTAGCCACTTCAGTTTTTTTTCTCCCACATCTTCGGGTGGTTTTTGCTGGCTCTGGTGTGGGAAAAGCTCAAATTACGTTCTTTGAGTGAAGGTAAATTACGTGTTCCTCCCAGCAGAATATCTAAATCGAAGATCTTCTCTAAATTTGCCTCCAGAGGGACCAGTTTTGAGGTCAGGGATGGCTTTTCCGCCATGGTAAACAGCGGAGAGCTTGAGGCTTCTTTGGAGCGTTGCATTTTTTATTTTGGGTGGTTTTATGTAGCACTTTTAATTTAATCGAGACTGAACATTGTTCCGGAGAATTTAAATTTGACAATCACATAATGTCTGACATTATAAATTTGACTTTTTTATCATTACAAAAAGATCGTGCGTTGATTCGATCGATGAGCATCGTGATTTTTGAAAACCGTTCGTTTCGAAATCGGAGTAAGCAGAGTTGGCCCTACTCTGGCGGAGAACGAATCATTAGTCTAAACAAACATATTTAGCCAATCCACCACTAAATAATTTAAGTCTTGACCAACAAATGCCTCAGTAGAAGTGTTTTTGTTTCCCAAAGGATTTAAAAAGAATTTTTTCCTCTAATCCTCGATTTTTTTTATCTAAATTACATGGACTAATCAGCAAATTCGATGCGATAAAAGCTCCACAATCAAACAGACACATTAATGGAGTAATAAAAAACTAGACCTAAAATGAGGCTCTGCCATTGGTCGTTCACCAATGTTTTTTTTAAACTCCTGCAATTCCTGCGGATTTTCAAACAAGAACTGACACATTTGCCACTTGTTTGTGTTATTTCCAGTGCAGTTTAGCAGGTATTTTATTATATATTTTTTTTATTTTCATCATAATATTTTGCCATTCTGCTGATTTCCAAAATTGCTCCTTTGTAAATCGGTAAATTCTCTGCAGGAAAAAATGACGTATATACATTTTGTTCATATTATGCAGTCTAAAAATAATTGGCAAGGAGTTTTTTTTTTCTGTTCGGTCCATTTAAAAAGAAGATTCTTCTTTTTCATTCATGTTATTATAGATGGAAGAGAGTGGAGATCTCTCTTTTAATCAAAATTATAAAATATCTCCAAAATATTTGAATGGGACAATTATCTTCATTCTCCTAGAGTTAGGCAATGGAAAAATCTACTCCCCTCAGAATTACAATTAAAATTGACTTCGATTATGTAATTTGAAGGTTTCTCCAACTTCTGTTGTCCCTAGGATGGATGGAATATTCAAAATACCACAGTAATCCCAATGTTTTATTGATTATGATTTTTTTGCAGCACTTAAGCCACTTTCAGTCCCATACTTTCTGTATAGACCACAAACGTAAAACCTTAATACAACTTATTAGCAATCTCTCCCTCAATCGTCTAAAATGCAAATAACTTCACCTTCATATTTTACATTTTGTCCTCCATAAGCATTTAATATTTCCAATTTAACTTGTTTACTGATCGCTGGAAGACTAAACGAAGAAATTAGAAACTTATTAAACAAACTTAACAAGTAAATAAATAAGCCTATCTGAATACAAACCCCAATTCTTCAAGCTGTTCGTTGTACACCGCCATCAACTGATCTTGTCGAATCGCCAGCTCGTTATATTTTTCAATTTGCCACAAAAGTTGTTTTATTTGTTCCTTCTTGAATCCTAAAACTTGTTTTAGATGGATTTCTACCATCGATGATGTCTCACCTTCTTGAGGAGTCTCCTCCACCTTTACTTCTTCAGATTTTATGTATTTATTAATTTGGTCTAAAATTTCTACAGATAGTCGATAATTGCGAGCTTCATTATTCTGATTGAGCATAGAAAACAGGTAAAAACACACAGTTCTAGGTGTTATCGAGACATTGTGTTGTAATTGTAATTTCGAAGTGAGAATCTCCAAGAAACGCGGCAAGTTTAGATTCCTCATGTTGATTTTTGACAGAATTTCTACAAGAGTGCACCCCAAAGCGTCCGTGTGCTTCGACAACAGACTAAATGTGAGTTCATAGTCGTTATTTACGTCCTCCGGGGTCAAACATTCTTCAATTTCTTGTAGAGCGTACTCCATTTTTCGGTTAGCTTCGTATATCTTGTGGTAGTTATAAACAGTTTTCAGGATGCACCCAGCGCATTCTTTTTCGCTAACCTGACTGTCTTTTGTTAAATCTACGCAAGGACCACGCATGTGGAATTTGATTTTTGGTACAAAAACTTCCGCTTCACCTCTATAATCACTTTCAACAACAACTTTAGCTGTTGCTCTTCTTATTTCGAAACACTCCACCGTTTCTACTTCTACAATTTTAGCAAATTTGAGATACATAGCTAGGATTTCTTCCTCCCCTGTTAAGTCGATGACTTCTTTCTTCACTTTAACATATCGATATTCCTCCGAGTCACATAGTGTTTCGATTACAGTACTGATAGCTTCATGGAGAGACAAACAAGACGTTGGTTTAATTTTCCGTTTCTTCGGATTCAACAATTCTTTACACGTCAAATATTTTATCTCTGCAATCTCTTTAATTTCGGCCTTGTTAACTTTTCTTGCCTTCACCCGTCCGTTGTTGGTTGGTTTTCTTTTCACAGGGGACTTGGTGACTTTTACTGCCTTCTTCTTTGGTTCCTCTTGGTGGATGCTGAGTTTGCGTTTTTTAGGAGGAATGGACGTGTTGATTTTACTTTTAGCCTGATTCTTGATTTTCTTAATTCCGTCATCGTCCAGGACACTTAGTAAGGTGTCATCATCGTAAATCCGACGAATTGTGGGATTTGGAGTTCTGCTCATATTTTCACACTCGTGCATAAAACGTTCTATGTCGGTTAATACTTTGTCGTTTTCTTTATCTCCAGCGTAAGTGTTTCTCCTGAAAAGAGAAATTTAGCTTAGATTAGGTTATCTGGACGGATCTCCTTAAAATTTGTTGCTACGTGGATAAAGCAAAGATTAGAGAGTTGTGTAATCTTTGGTTGAACCTTGGAGATGGGATGGAATTAAAGAGTAGTCGCACTTGGAAAATGTGTACAAAATAAAAATAAGAAAACTACTGATCTCTGTATAAATCCTACCTTATTATTCTCATATTTTTTTCACCGCAACACTACTACACTTACTGATCTTTTGACAACGTAAGTAGTTTCGATAAGACAAGATAAAATAAGAATGTAATACCATCTAAATCAATAAAACTGAAATTTATGATCGATCTTATAAGCCTAAAACACGTTTCACTTGATAAAAATACTGATAATGATAAAATTAACCTGAAAAATAATTTTGAAATCCGCGTACAGATTCGAAAAAATATATAACTTCATTACATGATTTCAAATTTCATTTTCTATGCTCAACAATTTAAAAATTAAAATGAAACTTCTTTTTTCATTAGCAATGCAAAGAGCTTTGTGACTTTCTTATTACTGATAAAAAATCTGAAGACGTGGGCAAAAGGTACGACGCCGGAAATGAGATTGCAAGCTATCTGCTAATCTGTACGTAATATTAAACTAATTGAGATAAGCATATCTCATATTTCCAGTCTCGTAATTATAATTTTTTAAAAAAGAAATAATTTTTAGTTGTAACAAGTGTTTGAAACTAATTGACTTCTAGAAAGTTGCATCAGAATATCCGAAATTGACGTCCAAAAACAGTAAACTTTCGATAATTTGAAATTCAAGGGACCTAGCAAAAAAGACCCTGATTTGAATAAACACCCAGACATGATATACTGAATTTTCTGTATATACCGACAAAATGAATTATAATTTACAACAATTTTCTGCATATTCTATTGAATTGCACATTCTCTGAACAAGTGAATCTTCTTGAAAGTTGTCTAGTTGATCGGGTGACAGAATTGCGGCCTAGCATGAAAACTTATTTCGATATGTACAAAATAACATTTAGTGTGGTGAAAACGTAGGTTTTCCAGTTGCCTGAAATAAAAATCTTAAAGATCCCATAAAGAAAAAACTCTTTTCATTTCCATTTCAACCCTCCTTGGGTAATGGACACTCTGAGATCTAAAAGCAATTTTTTGAAATGATAAACTACTACTACTCTCTCATCTCGTTACGACGACTTAGTTCATCTTGAAATACAAGGAATGGGACAAGAAACTTTATAAAACTGTATTAAAATTTAACAAAATAGATAATCATGGCAAAAAAAAATAATTAATTAGTTAAGGTTTTAGGTTTTCATTCAAATCAGTTTATTTACCGAACTCCTCTCGTTCAAAGTTCGAAAAAGTATCTTCTAGTCTTCATCTTTAGACACCACAAGTGAGATTTGCAAAAAAAAGTTTGTTTTTCTTATATCCGCATTGTTAGCGACAACACTTTTTATTTTGCTTCAACTTAAAGTTTTATCATACATAAATATAAACGTTATTTAAATTTAAACTGTTATAAAACTGAACTAATTGTGGTATAAAATTGCTTAAGCAGGTAAATAAAACACAAACTTTTTGCAAGCGCACAAAAACCGTATTTCTGTTTGTGAAGTCGGAAACCCCAAGTTTACAAACTCCATTCGTGTTTGACTTTGATTATGCAGATTAAGCCCAATTTTGAATGTTGAAATTAATAAAATTCTGACTTACATTTTAGTCTTCCGTGATTGTTTCTCTTATTGCAAAAACACGGGTATTTGACCTTTTAAAACACCTTTAGGTAAAACGTAATGTCACAATATTGAATAAATCTTGCCGCAATTTTTTACCGACTATCATAATATTTTTACCTGTTATTTGGCACGTTCTTGTTCGATTTTTTCTCCATTGCCACATATCCCCAAACCTTGATCTTGAATTATCGACTACACTCAATTAAGACATTACTAACTGCTGTAAAAGTCGACATTTTTCTGTACTGTGATCAGAAATTTGCAGATAACAATGTATATACGGTTGCAACAGTATGCAACCTACTTTGCAAGAGTATAGAATTTCACTTGACCAGCAAAAATATTCGATTGAAAACGACTGCGTCAAAAACGATTATTATTTAACCCCTCCTCGCGTTCGATTTGAATGTACCGCCAAAATGACTGACTAATTTTTACAGATTCCTGTAACGACAACATCAAAAACCGTGTCAACAAAATCAAAAACACAGTTATTTAAACTCGAATATTTTGAATTATGTGGAACGTGACAATAGCAGTACCGCATAGCTCCTCTAATGGGTGACTTCTAAGCGGAGTTTTACGAAAAGGTTTCTTGGTTAAGGTTAGATAACATATCTTTAATTTAATTACAGTACTTTGAATTAAACTTTGGACTACAATAAAAAAAACTGTGTTTTAGTTTAACCGGTGAAAATGCAGCGAGCGTTCCTTGATATAAACGGCGTTAGAACCAACGTTCTAACTTATGGAAGATGGGTGGAGGAGTCTGCACAGTCTCCAGGGCCACAAGATATAGTTCTGGTGATTCCTGGAAATCCTGGAGTCACAGGATTTTATAAGATGTTCATGCATATTGTTCATGAGAGGACTGGATTTCCTGTCTGGATTGTGGGCCATGCTGGACATGAAGTCCCTAAGAATAACACTGTTTTTCCAATACCACCCTTTAAAGGAAATGAGACTTTGTTTAATCTTCAAGGACAAGTGGAGCACAAGGTTTGTTATCCATATTAATACCATTTCATTCATGAATGATTTTAGAAAGACTTCATTAAGAAGTATGTCCCTGACAATGCAAGAATCCACCTCATTGGACATTCAATAGGCAGCTACATTATCCTTGAACTGTTGAACGACCAGTCACTCTCGTCAAGAGTCGTTGACGTGAATTTATTATTTCCAGCAATAGAACACATGAAGGAAACTCCAAATGGAAAATTTCTAACAACTTTTGTAAAACCAATTGTCTGGTTAATTGTTTTCTTATCATGGATCTACACAATTTTACCATCATTTCTCCAAACTGCATTAATGTATTTATACATGAGAGTGGTTTCCATGCCTAAAATGCACTTCAGAACGTTGGTTCATTTCATTGAACCTACAATTATGGAAAAAGTGTTTTTCATGGCCTTTGAAGAACTTGATCTAGTTAAAGGAAGAAACAACGAAGTTATTCAAGCTAATAAGAACAAAATCAAATTTTTATATGGCAAAAGCGACGGATGGGCCCCTCCACTATTATACAATAGCTTAAAAAGCGACATTGTTGGAGTTAATGCGGAAATGAGCGATTTTAACCACGCTTTTGTCTTGAAAGAAAGCAAAGAAGTTGGTGATTTTGTTAGTAATTGGGTGGTGAAGAAGTAAAATTATTAATAAAAGTGTGAAATACGAGTAATTGTTTTAATTTACCTCTTCAGGTTTTAAATTTCGCGCTCTACGCACCGAACAAATCTAGTAACTTTTTTGTTAACAAGCGTTGAGTTGGCAACGCTCCTTTCACTCATCCATTGACGACAGGTATGATTTTATTATTTAAATTCCCGAATATTTCTCCCATCTGCATACAATTATTACAAAAATCAACTCAAATCAACCCTATTTAGTGTGTCTCACCCCGTCCTGTATATATAAATGTGTTTTTCTCCTCAGACTTGACACTAAACTACTTTGTTGTTTTAGGTTATACCATAACCCAACAAAATGGTAAGTTTTCCAGTGGAAATCCTACGTAAGCACTAACTGATTACATTATAGCCGCGTGAACTCCACGAAATCAAACAGTTCTTGCTCACAGCGAGGAGGAAAGACGCCAAATGTGAGTAGTGCCCCCCTTCAAACCTGTCATTGACACGTTTTTGCAGCTGTTAAAATCAAGAAGAATCCTGAAAATACCAAGTTCAAAGTGAGGTGTTCCCGGTTTCTCTACACTTTGGTGATTACAGACAAAGAGAAGGCTGAAAAGTTGAAGCAATCTTTGCCTCCAGGTAAGCCCCATTGTTTATTTGACTTGATGTTCTAACTGGACGTTTTTAGGTCTCCAAGTGAAAGAAGTGAAGTAACTAAATGGTTTTACTTTTATAACTTAATATAACGTTACGTATGAAGTTGGAGTTTTATTGCACCTCTACATTGTTGTTTCATGTTGGCGTATATCAAACTTGTCTTCTGATTCTGAGTCTGAAAGATGGTGTGCCTCCATTTGAAAGTAGCCAGATTTCTCCAAGTTTCTGCAAGGTTTGAATAGGGACAGGAAGCTACAAAGGTACTTACCCTCTTCTTCCTTTTTTACACTTTTCAGAACATTTTTTGCTTACAACATAAATAATCAGAGAAATTAGTATTAGAACAAGACCAACTAGTAGCGCTAGACAGATTGAATCAAATGGCACCCACTCCATGGGGTCTGTGATCTCTATCACTGGCATTAGTGTAGGCATTGCTATGCTTTTTAAAGTACTAAAACCACACTTTACTAAGTAATTCAACTGGTTTTTATAAATACGTCGTTTCGTCAACATCTTTCAATCCCACACGTAAACTTTCGTCTAAATCTTTCCCAAGTTGGTGAAAAACAGTTTTCCCAAGCCAATTGGCAAGTTCTTGTTTACCCATTTGCCTCAATCTGCGTTCCAAAACTTCGTGAGTTTCACCTCTGCCCTCGCCTTCAGCAGAGTTCCAATGAAGGAGATGTTCAATGCAAGGAACGTCCTTGGGAATTGTTTGTTCTTCAGAATAAAGTGAAAGACTTGTTCAGTGCGCAGAGTTTTACCTGCTTGTTCTAAATTGTTCGGCATCATGTAGGATTTGAAGTGGGCCGCCGCCACCAGTCGGCGGCATTCTTCTGGAAGAAGGTGGTTTGCTAGGTACTCTAATTCCGCAAAGTTTAAGTCAATTGTAGCAAAAGCCGATGTTAATAAGAGTAGTAAGTATTGTATTGTCATCGTGGGGAACTGTCAGGTCATGGAAGTTGTCATTTTATTTTACAAATCAAGAAACAGAAACGCTCTAACAAGCAAGAAATCCCCCATCCACGGGCAAGCAATTTCCAGTAATCATACTCGACTTATCACTTAGCAGAAAGAGTACTGCGTCCACCACGTCTTTGATTTCCGCAAACCTGAAAATGAAGTTATATCATGGGAAACTGGAGGATCCTTCTTACCTTTGTAACGGAATCTTGGCAAGCATAGGCTCCCCCATCTTCGGATCGCTCCAGACTTTCCTCCCCAATTCTGTCATGACCACAGTAGGATTCACACAATTCACTCTGATTTTATTAGGACCGTATTCTAGAGCTGTGGCTCGCGTAAACGCATCAATTGCGCCTTTAGTGGCGCAGTAAAGAGAGTGGTTTAAAAGTGCAGCCTTTGAGGCTTGGGAAGAGATATTGACTACAGCCCCAGGAGAGTTCCTAGCTACCATATCGGCAATGGCACCTTTAGTGACGTTGATCAAAGCTTTAACATTTACCGAAAACATCCTAAAAAGTAACCAATTTCTTACTCATTGTAGTCTTACTTATCATAATCCGACTCAGTGATTGAAGTTAAGGGGCCAATGATTGCTAGACCGGCATTGTTGACGACCAAATCGATGGGAGAGACGGATTTTACAGCCTCAGAAGTGGATTTCCAGTTTGAGAGGTCGACCGCTAGAACTTCAGCAGAAGGAATGTCTTTTTTCAGCTGATCTAAAATTAGGGGTTACGTGTCGTTTTTTAGCAATTGAAAGTACCTAATAGAGTTTGAGAGATATCCAGAGCCATGACGGTGGCCCCACATTTCGCCAACTCCTCCACAATTGCGCGTCCGATTCCTAAGAAACAGTTTTTGACGAAAGGGCAAAGTACCTTTAATATTACCTTGACCAGCTCCGGTCACTAGAGCTCTTTTCCCTTTGAAACTTTTCATGGTTACACAAATCAAACCTCGGAGTCAACTGATAAGATTACACTTTACTTCGCAAACACTTGAAGAGTGGGTGTATAAACATAAGTGCGCAATCAAACAAGTTTTACTCATTTCCATAAGATACTAAAGGGGGACAACTTCAAGTCATTTACGACGTTGCTAAGGTAGCCGTAATATGATTGACGTTGCTACGTCGCAAACACCTTTAGCGAGTTGAAATTGACCCCAAAGTTAACAAGCCAGAAATCCGCCATCAATCGGCAAACAAGTTCCAGTAATCATACTCGACTTATCGCTCAACAAATATAAGACAGCATCGACAACCTCGTGAACTTCTCCAAATCGTCGCAACGGAATCTTCGCAAGCATGGGCTCAGCCACTTTCGGATCCGACCAACCCAGTTTACCCATATCCGTCATAATAACAGTGGGATTTACACAGTTAATTCTTATATTGTGAGGACCAAGCTCCAAAGCCGCTGATCGGGTGAAAGCATCCACTGCACCTTTAGAGGCACAGTATACAGTGTGATCCAATAAACCAGCGAGGGAGGCTTGAGAAGACAGGTTAACAATAGAGCCTGGAGCTTTGCGAGAAAGGAGATTCTTTGCAACGATTCTGGTGACGTTGATTAGAGCTTTGGTGTTGATGGCGAAGACACTGTCGACGTCTTCTTCAGTAATTGCAGTCATGGGTTTGAGCCAACCGAGTCCTGCATTGTTCACAAGGAGGTCGATGTTACCAATGGCGCTCAAAGCGGCGGTTGTAGCCTTCCAGTCACTAAGATCAAGAGCGATTGTGGTGATGGAAGGAAATTCTTTTTTGAGGGTCGCTAGAATAACAATGAAGAATGTGAAGAAACATAGCAACTCTTATTAACAGTCAACAGCGTCGTTCTTACCTAACTGATCTTGAGTCCTGCCGACGGCTAGGACTTGAGCGCCACATTTTACCAGTCGTATGGCAATGTCACGACCGATGCCTAAAAATAAAAAATTAGACAAAGAATCGACGAGAATAACACACCTTTGGTGGCTCCGGTGACAAGAGCCCGTTTTCCAGTAAAGGAGATTTCCATTGTCAAGAAGTAAATGCACCAAATGCGTCTAACAAACAGAAATGAGATATTTGGGGTCATCCAGGTCGTAATAACGAAACGATTAAATTAGATAATTTATTTTCAAAACAAGTTTAAGAGGATATAAATCCACCATCTATGGGCAAGCAAGTTCCTGTTACCATACTGGAACGATCGCTTAGCAAGTATAGTACTGCATCAACAACCTCTTGGACCTCTCCAAACCTACAAGAATAGCATCACGTTAAGTTAGTTGTTGTCCGACTTACCTCCCCAAAGGAATTTTATGTAACATCGTCGCAGCTCTGGAGGGCTCGGTCCACCACTTTCGCCCCATTTCAGTCATGATAACTGTTGGGTTAATCGAATTGATACGAATATTATGCGGTCCCAACTCCAACGCACAAGCTCTTGTAAAAGCATCCACCGCACCTTTACTAGCGGCATATACAGTGTGATTTAACAAACCAGCAAGTGAAGCTTGGGATGAAACGTTAACGATGGAACCACAACTCTTTCTTTTCAACAACTCTTTTACGACAATTCTAGTAACATTGATGAGCCCTTTCGTATTCAAATTGAAGATTCTGAAATTAAGAATCACTGCTGTGAAACTCAGACTTTGAAACAGTACCGATCAACATCTGCTTCTTCTAAATCGAGCAGAGATTTGATCATTCCTTCACCGGCATTGTTGACCAAGAGATCAATTGGTGGTAGATTTTGCAGAGCTTGTTCGGTACTCTTCCAATCGGAGATGTCAACACACACAGTTTCGATAAACGGTACTTCTGCTTTTAAAGTCTCTACAAAAACTCGATGAGTGGAGGAAACTACACGTGTACCAACCTAAATCTGCAGGAGATCGTGCTACTGCGACTACATTAGCGCCACATTTTGTTAGTTCTACAGCGATTGATCTGCCGATTCCTCGAGACGCCCCGGTCACCAAAGCGCGTTTACCTGCCAACGATATCTCCATCTTACTGAAAACTATCTTCAGTGTTAAATTGAGGTCATAAC
The DNA here is from genome assembly GCA_029298725.1 of Gnatocerus cornutus. Taxonomy (NCBI): domain Eukaryota; kingdom Metazoa; phylum Arthropoda; class Insecta; order Coleoptera; family Tenebrionidae; genus Gnatocerus; species Gnatocerus cornutus. The sequence goes on from CM055515.1 coordinate 14,536,240, forward strand.
AATAACAAGGTTTTGATAAGACTTTATTTTATACAGCGAGATAGCCACCATCTACAGGGAGACAAGTCCCGGTGATCATACTTGATTTATCGCTGAGTAAGTACAAGACAGCATCCACGACTTCTTGGACTTCCCCAAACCTGCGAAGAGGTATTTTTTTCAACATGGGTTCAGCGACTTTGGGATCCGACCACCCCAATCGTCCCATCGCTGTCATGATAACTGTTGGGTTAACACAATTGATGCGGATATTGTGTGGTCCAAGCTCAAGAGCAGCAGCGCGGGTGAAAGCATCAACTGCTCCTTTACTCGAGCAGTAAACCGTGTGGTTGAGTAAACCAGCCTGAGAGGCTTGAGAAGAGATGTTTACAATCGAACCTGGAGATTTGCGGTCGAGGAGATTTTTAGCTACGAGTTTCGTGATTTGAATTAGAGCTTTAACGTTGATGTCGAAAATTTGGTCGACGTCTGATTCCTCCACTTCTGTGAGTGGTTTCAAGATGGCTAATCCGGCGTTGTTAACGAGGAGGTCTACAGAGCCAATGTTAGCTAACGCTTTGTTGGTTGCGTCCCAGTTTGACAAGTCACAAGGAATGATGTCAATGGAAGGTTCTTCTTTTTTGAGGCTCTCTGCATTGGATTTTGATAAGCAAAAAAGGATTCAAGGCACGATGGTTTTACCCAAAAACTCCTTATTTCTGGCTACTGCGACGACTTTAGCTCCTCCTTTCGCCAGTTGTTTGACAATGTCACGGCCAATACCTACAAGACATTGGTGGTAAGAAATCAACCCAAAAATACCAACCTTGACTGGCTCCAGTTACCAGCGCCGTTTTCTCGTGAAAATGTATTTCCATGTCGACACAAACTCTTGCCTGTTTATCCAAAAACGATGCTACTATCTTTATAGGCAGCTTATAACCATCAAGGTCACCGATAATGAAAAGCGCAATCAAAAGAGTTATCGAGTAAGCCGGCAATTGATAACGAAGGTCGAGTTAAATTTAAACAGCCAGAAAAGCCTAATTTATCCACATTAGTTTGGTTTATTAGTAGTTGCACTTATTTCTCACCGCCTTAAGTGACTCTCTGGTGATGCTTGGCACAGACTAAACTGCATCGGTGACTTGGCGAACTTCTCCGAGCGTCAGAAGGGTCTCTGTTTCAAAGATTTCGCAACCTGGATGGGAATGGAAAAAGTTTTCTTCTTCACTCTTGCGATTTTAAGAAATACAGGTCGAACCCAAAGATTTTAATGAAGCATCAGTTAGTACTGTAGATTTTGGATTATGAATCTGCGAAAACCGTTCGGACAAAAAACTGTTATTACGCTCGCTATTATCGTAATTTTTTAACTTTCAAGTGGTTTTAGAAAAGACATTTCATTTTAATTAGAAGCGAAATAATCCGAAAGTTACCTAAAGTCATTACGGACACGATTATTGTTAAACTGACGATATTTTTTTGCTAGCTACGTTAATCCGCGTTTTTGTTCCCAACTTTCCGGCTATTTTCACTAGCATTGGCACTGAAATTGATTCGCGCATCAAGAATACTACACTAAATTTTAAACTTTTTTTTTTCTTGAAAATGGTAACCACTACCCTTTTAGGCTTCACCCCGTATAAAAAGCTCTTGCAAAGGGCTCTGTTAAATGTTGAAAAGACAATTGACAACATTTTCTTCCTGGAACTCTTTCAAAAATTTTGCTGCTTGTCATTCCAGTCCGTCTCAGCGAAGCGAAAGCAGCTCAGTTCCTGAAACTGAATGTAAAGTGATTAATTTTATCACGAAATGTGATTGTTTTATTGTCCATCGTAACGAAAACGAGACGAATGAGAACGAAAAGTATGATAAAACTCTTCCTCGAGATATAAAATTTCGCCAGAAATTCCGTCCCTTTCAATTTTCCGGTGTTTTGCAGTTATCTTCCATTCAATGTTCTCCTCTTCTTGCCATTGGCTCAATTAAAACAAATCCGGCGTCGTCAGGATCCGAGTTGTTTTCATCAGGTTCATCTGGTCTTAATAAAGACTTATGGCTTCATCAAGCCCTCGAACGTTATGAATACAAATCAGCCTCTCGGCCAGTCAACCAGTGTCGTACCGCTTTTTCCCCTAAATAATTTACGCCATAAGCCAATAAAAATGAGCACACAGACTTGAATCTAACACAACAAATTTATTACCCATCCTCCGATCTAATTTAATAAAGTCTTCACCCACATACGTTATCACCAGAATTGCATTAGACCAACAAGACGAGCTGCCACTGTGATTTTTCCTTACAAAAAGCTATATAAGAGCAGGTGACACCTGCGATTTATTTGCAGTGATGTGGAAACAGTTTTACTTAGTGATAGTAGTTTTGTGTGTCCCGATCCTGTCAAAGTTCTCACCGGATCATGTCATCAACAAAATATTGGATAGATTGGGGTTGACGTTGGATTATATTTCGGAGCATTACGATAAAATCAATGTTGATTGTTTATTCGGGGTCGTTTTAGCAGGGGGTAAGAATGCAACCCTTATCAAAACTCCCCTCTTAATAAATTCTTTAGCTATACTCGATGACACCGTCGCTCAGCCAGGACCGTACCAGGAACAAGCGAAGGCGCTCAAGGCGAAAACCGCGGAAATTTATGCGAAAACGGTGCCGCTGATGCAGAAACAAACCAATTGGAATAATTGTACGTACTTATACAAAATTACAGAGCACCCTATGGCACTAATGCTCGACAGGTTGAACAACCCCTGAACTCCTCTTCTAACCTTTCGAATTAATGATTCAAGCGAAATCAATTTTCAGTTGCAAAATTCGTGGTGTTCCCCGATCTGTGGGCCAAACCCTTAAAATACAAACTCGCCGAGTTCCGCATGGCTTACGCAATGAAAGGCCAAGTCGAAGCGCTATTTTCCATGAAAACTTATGAAAACTACAGCGAGGGATTTTCCGACCAGTGCTTATCCTCACTGATCAACAGCACTCTGGAACTCAAACCCAAAACCATCTGTCGGTTGGGCCCAAAATGTGAACAATTCGTCGAAAGTCTCGATAAAGGATCTGGTTACATCCTCACGCATAAGTACTGAAAATTAGCACCCCTGACACCCCCATAAGCCCGATTTTCAGGTTGTTACTTCTGCAGGTTGCAAGAGCCCGGAAATGTAAAATGAATCCGAAAACTTTGGCCACGGCTGTTAGAAAAGTCTGCACCACTATATACACTGAGACTATCAGTGTGGAGTACTTTCTGGGTTTGGATGACATCTTCGATTTGTTCCTCGAACAAAGTAAATTTTCGGATTTTACGTTCGTCTCTAAATAGAAAATTCCAGGTCTGTTGTGTGGCTACGAAGGATATGCAGATTTTCTTAAGATATCGTGGCTGGAGAAGATCTTCAACATTCAACACGACTCCGGGTGCTTTCCGGTGAATGTCACCATGAGGAATAAAAGAGAAACGAATGAATGGGAAGACGGATGCGCCGACCACACCACCGGATTAGGGGCTGCAGTATTGAGCTTGTATCTAAATTACATAACAAAAAACGCAGAATCGATAGCCCTCACTTATGAATGGTTTTAATTATATTTGTGCAAGTACTCGAATAAAATTAATATGAACTGAATTATTGCTTTGATAAAACAATGACGTGTTAGTGATGGTTGGTAAAGGTTTGCTGCTTTTGCTGCTCCCATTGACAATTTTGGGACAAATCGCGGAATTATTGCGAGGTTTAGAAAAAGCAGCTGATTTTGCGTTACTCTACCATGAAGACATCAATTTTGACGGTTTATTGGGGTTCGTGATCGCTGAAGGTAAGTAACAATTCCGTGACACTAAAGCTAAAAAACTGTGAAGCCCAAATTCTGCAGTCGCTCCAACTGAATCTCACGGGTCATACTAGATCAGACTTGGAATTTCTCTTGCGGAAACATGAAGGAATTCGAAGGAAAATCGTACCAAGACTCCCAACAACACCATCAAAGATGATAGTTTGTAAGAAATTTTGCCTCAAAAGGTGGATTTTTCAAACTGCGGTTTTAGTGGAAAAGTATTTGCTTCGGCCGGAAAGTTGGTTTTCCGACGAACTCTTCACAATTGGGGCTTTGGAGAATTTAGGGATCTACAAACACTGGAGTGCTGACGACATACTTGATAACCAAATTGCAGTTTATAAGAGCGTACCAAGCGATCACTGCTTGAAAGAGATTTTAGTTCAAAATTGCCACGTTGGTCCTTTCTGCGCTGAAATGATGTTAGCTCCAAGAGAAGACGTCGGATATCTCCTATCACACAGGTAATTCGTTGGAATCTCAATACTCAATTAGAAAAAAAATATCCCAGACTTTTCTACTTGCAAATCGCGCGTCTAAAAGGGTGTCAATACCACCGCCCCACATTCCGTCATCTTACCACGAAATTCTGTTCTTTGATGTTAAAAGAAGCACGCACAAATGCCCACCTCGGTTTTCCTGTCCATGACATCGTTTTGGAACAGAGTAAGTCGAACGATGTTGAATTTTTTGATTAAAGAATGTTTCAGTGGTTCTTTGTGGAATCGAAGGATATTCAGAATTTTTAACTTGGAAAAATAACGTCATCACCTGGCAAACTCTATTTGGATGTTACAAAAATAAAGAGGAATTTAGTTTGAAACGTTCAAGCAACACAATCGAATTTGGTTGTTCCGATCATTCTACTGGTCTGGGGGCGGCGGCGTTAGCTGTAAATTTAAGATTCGTTCTAAATTCAGTTAATTGACGGTGTTGATGAAAATTAAACTGTACTTTATGCTTATTAAGTGAGTAATTTAAAAATCAACGGTTTGGAGAAGTTTTCGTGACGAGATTTATTATTTAATTAATTAGTGCCGGTGATAAATTCTGGCGAAAAGATATAAAAGTGACGAAACGTGGTTTCTTTTAATATGTGGAACAGTTTTAATTTAAATAAGGAGAATTAGTTTCTCCGTTTTATACAAAGTGTTGAAGAACAATTAAATCCCCAGTTAATATTATTTAAAGCAATGGCAAAAAAAAAACGAAAAAATGGATTTTGTCACTCCTAAATCACCTTAATTGAAATAAAAAAAAAAATACTGACATGAATTTAATTTGGATTAAATAAGAGATTGAAATTCAAGAATTTTTTGAGCAAAATGTAATTGCATGAGAGTTAAATTTGAATAATAAAGAGCAAAAAATAAAAAAGAACTGCGAGAAATTTAACAAATTATGTAGGCAATCAGTTAAACACTGCTGTATAAAGACGAGCCGCACAACGGTGGTGTTTTCTGCGTTTGTCCAATTTGCCTATTCTTTTACAACAATATCATGATGGTTAATATCTACTTTATCCATCCTATCTTGAAAAAATGTAAATTCTGCGGCCCCACAGCATAATTCCACTATTAATGAGGTAAGCAGAACCATCGGAATTTCTGAAGTCATCACAACAATTTAGAGATGCACTAATCCACCCATGGAAAACAAAATTCAAATAATCAGACACACTGAGGTCAAGGTTGAACTGTTTGCGATCGTACCAATTCAAATTTTTTCCATGCAAACCGTCAATCTGTTTATTCCAGCGTTGGAATAATCTTATCTAGCGTCAGATGTGCAGTGACATCACCGGAAAAAATAACAAAACCGTTGGAATAAAAGCATAATCCGGCCCTGGTCTTCGTTGATCCCTTGAGATTTAAATGTCGCGTTTCCGAAAAATCAATGTCGGACCGATTTGGGAAAAATGTAAGAGTTGAGTGAAAGAATTCGCAAGTGGGTAAGCAGGTGGTACACATTCTCATTCTCTCACTTCCATCCATAAATTAATTCCCACACCTCGATGTAAATTCGATCGGTGGCTAGCAAACGGAAAAGTGAAATCGGGAGCCGAAAATTGAAAAACAAAGTTGGAAAAGGAATTTATAAGTATCGCAATTGAGAGGAATTAAATCATAATTGCAGTCTTGTTATCAGGTAATCTTATTGTTCAGATCTTAATTAAATTATTATCATTATCAGACATTAAGTGGTGACGTAATGATAAGCGAATTTATTTAATTAATACATATTAAAAAAGCCTTTCCAGAGGAATACGGAGGTATTTGCCCAAACAAAATGATATAGAGCCCCAAATATTATGAAATTGATACGGCTATAATATAATCAAAAATATTTACACACGGTCACATATTTACCAATATAACCAAAATTTCCTTAAAAAATTACGCACACGGTTACGGAAATTTGCCACCCCATTTTTCATCAAATTTACCCCATGACCCATTCTACCATTAGCGTCGTTTCGTCTTCAGAGCCCACAAACCGTCCACCTACCATCTTCAAGGTCGGTTTTTGTGCAGGTATGGCTCAAGGCACGGAATACTAACGACTCACAAGACGGACTTTTGCCCTCAACGACTTTTGCTTTTAACGGATGGGTTGAACGTTGCTGTTGTTGCCATTCATGTCCCGAGGAATGTGGTTTTTTCAACGCTCGCTTGCCCAACGGATTCGTGCCGTAAAACCGAAATAAAGCTTAAATATCCTCATTATTAGACTTCTGCATTTATCGACAAGCCAAGAGAAATTTTACCATGTTCATCAAGTCACGTTTTCGCGGCAAAAATTTGGATAAAGAAAATACGAAGAGATAGTAACATGCTTTTCTCTAATTACTCGCGTAAAAGTTTGATTAATTCGTGTTACCACTTAAAGGAAAATTTAGCTGTCGAAGAAAATCACGCACTGGAAATTCTGGCGTTTCTCTTTTTACACACATTTCCTTTGAAACCGAAAGTGGCGTCGAATTTTCACGGTTCGCATTTCTTCATCCACCACATCCGAGTTTTTTAAATAAAATTACGAAACAGATTAATTCAATTAATTTCACTTGGCTGCTGTACTTAAAATTATATTGGTCTGGCAATTTGATGGTAATTACCATGTTATTACAGTTGTGGAAATCGTGAAAAAGTTTTGAAGGACGTCCGTTTCCTTCAGCATTCCAACAATAACATTTAAACAATCAATTTCATTTATTTTTTTGAAAAATGAATACCTTTGCGTCTTTAGTTTTTATTTGTGGCGCTACGACTGAATTACCTGTTACATGCATAATTTGCATTTTGCATTTTACCCTCGTGTTGTGCATATCTGCATCGCTGTGGCATTTTAAAACAAATCCAAGAACAATTACTAATAAATATTTGAAAATGTAATTGAAGTTGAAATCAGGAAAATCTAATTAACTTCAATGAAGTGAGAAAATAAGAAACTCGAAGAAGAAGAAGAAGCACTAACAGAATCTCAGATTTCAATTATTTCAAGAATTTCAAAACCAATTTTGGTAAATTTGGCATAAAACCGATTTGAACGCGTCCACAGCCCTTCAGTCCTGAAAATCGTTACCTGAAGAACTTAATCTCGCAGACAAAAATAGATAAAATCGATACCTCGTAGAATCATTGTCTCCTACAAGACAGAAAAACGAAGAACAAAAACACTTTTTGTTGATCATCTCTTAAGTAGTGGCTATAGAATTTATTTTTATTCATGAATCACGATAATGCCACTCCTTGTGTCGTGAGAATAGGACATTCACTGATACTTTGGGTGGCCTGAACTGGAACTTGTTACAAATTGATAAAATTTTCACCTTTTGTCTCCTGTTCCAACAATAGAGAATGACAAAATGACGAATAAAACTTTCAAGAGTTCAACTTTATGGAGCGTGGATGTAAACTAAAATTAAATATAGTGTCATTATGGTAATTTTATTTCGGGTACGCCTGTAGAAAAAGCGAACATTCAACTTCTAATGTAGAAATTCCTGCTGATTGATGAAATCGAATCACGTCTATACTACCAGGAATGGACGTTGCATACATGGAGATTCAGAAATCCGTGAATCATTAAGTGAAGATCTCATTCCAAGATGCGAATAAAACTAACTCTCGTGATTACACGCACCGTTTCCAAAAACAGCATAATTTCACACCGCGGCACTCATTTATATTTAAAGTGCATAATTAATTGGCAAGTTCGAGGACCGCTCGCAGCTTTCAAAACCTTGGACCTTGAAGCTGAGATAATTTCCGTCAGCTGATTTCAATGCAGTTGCTCGTCTTTCAGAAACTTTTCTCAACTCTGGTTATCATTATCACAGGCCGAAAACCGCAATTCGCAATATGACCCTGCGCCAAGGTGGTGCCTTGTAAGGAATTGTTGACTGAAAATGTTTTATTTTATAAATTGTTGACCTCTATTGTCACGACGCCTAATCTGGGTCAGGTTATCATACAAGGCGAATTGATTCCACTAACTGCAAATAAGGGAAAAACCTCGCCAATATCAGCACCGATGAAATAATAAAACATATAACTTTAAAAGGCTGACTTAGCCCTTATATGGAAACAGATTTGGCCCGACTATTCTGTGACTCAAGTCAGCGATATGTGGCCATTATTGGAGTATTGTTCATAGAGGAATGAATGGGGCATTCTTGGAGGCTTAATTGGCATTTGCTCAATAGCTGGACGCTTGGGTGGCGTTTTGGTTTATTTTTTCAAGTTATGTTGGATCGATATCCCTGAATTATACAGGTAGATTGCAAAAATTGTACGTACGACCTGGATTAGGTGCTAAATTTGGACTCGTTAGTTTACATTACCTTATTAGGCGAACGTTTACAAAATCAAAAGTGAAATACACACCAAACACATCTGCTTTTTACTAATTATAATTATTATTAATGGGCTAATTTTCTTGGCTTTTATAACAGGACTTTGTGGGAGTTCCAGTAATAGAAACCACCCATTTCATCTTCATCTTATTTAAGCTTCCGTTATGTAATCTTTCGGATTTATTTTCCTAGATTTTTGCATTTCAAGTTATCAGATTCGTTTCTTATGTAGTTTCCTAGAGACTGAGGCACTTTTTTTATCACATTATGTTAGATCCTTCAATTTTCTGATTCATATTATTTGCTTATTGTTTAAATACAATTTCAAAATCCCATTATTTTGAACTAAAAAATTGGCGAAGATTTATTTTAAAAAACACTGCTATGGTGCGGTTTTTGTCCATAAATAGAAAATCATTAATTATATTAATCATTAATTTAAGTCATAAGCCGTGCATTCCCCACAGATCTAGGAACATTCTCTTTACATTCTTGTTTATAGAATTACTTGTTAATTTAGTTTCCTTCTAATTACACTAATTATGTTTATCCATACATTGTTCCTGATATAATAACGAACCCAAAAGTGCTTTCAGTGCACTCATCTTTGTCTGCTCTGCTTGCTGCACCTCGTTCACATTTTTTGTGCAATTTTTCAAATTGTGACATGAGAAAGTGAAAGTCAAAGACACTTTTTGCCTTAAAAATAGTTTATACTATTAAAATTTCACATTTAGAAGGTAGGATCCAGATTTTTCCCAACCCAAAAATTCCTCTTTGGAGCCGCACACCCACAAGATCTCTCGTATTGACCCAGATTCAATTCGACATTGTTCATTCAAAACCCAAATTGAGATACAATTCCCGTCACAATTTTCTTCAGTTAATCTTACTGTACCAAATTGGACCGAGAGAATTTCGTCGTACCTATTTATAGCTTTGATACATTTTGATTTAAGATTTTTTCTTTAATAATTTACATAAACCATTATCCAGGTGTTAAATTTTTTCAGCCTACACGTATGTGGAGCTATAAATCAAAATCAAACCGCAATAAATTCTCGGATGATCTCCACTTGCTCTAACTACACCAAAGCACGTAAGACGTTAAGACTTTCGTATTGTATTACCTCAGTCAATTTCGTTTTATCGATGATTACAAGCATGACTATAAAATTCTCACATCTGAAAATAAAATGAGACGAGTAATTAGTGTCGCTAGCTAATACCAACAGATTATAAATAAGACGATATCAAAAATAGCTCCACTGTAACGTAAAAGTGTAGTTTATGCTTTGATAAGTGGACATAAACCGTTTAACAGACAATTATTTAGTTCAGTCGACCGTATAAAAGCAACCGCGGTAAAAAATTTGACTACTATAACACACAATTAAGGATAATTCTGTCATGATTTAGTTTGTTCAAGCATTCAGCACTGGTGAAATCCAGAAAGAATACGAATAGCGTCACATTTTTGCTGCATCATTGCAAATATTGATTAAGTTGGTATGCAAAAATTCTAAATATTGCAGTTCAGAGTGCACTGTGGAAACGTTATGCCAACGTAAACTTCCGATCTTTGCACTTCACAGCTGTCCCGGATATGAGTATGACTTCCTTTTTTAACAGAACAGGTGCCTCTTGATGGGCTTTCCAACTAATGTTTTAATTGTTCGGTATTATTGTATTCTGAATAGTTCAAAAATAAAGTAAAGAAAACGAAGAAAACCCATTTTCATAATTTAAAGAGAACGAGGAATGAGTTGCAAAAAGCAAACATTATTGAGTCACTTTTATCATTTTCGACTAATTCAAGCAACTTAAAAGTTATGATTCATGTCCTTAAGAAGGAACAATAGGTAAAAAGAGTGTTCTCAAAACTATTAGAGTATGTAATTAAGTCTCTCTATCTCCAGGAACACATTGCTAAAAGACTTGTATTTATTTGGTCATTTATGCTACATAAATTTGAAATAAAGCTTCTCTTTGACAGTTTGGGGCTAAGCAATGCAACTTGTTATTCATAGAGAAAGTAAAATAAACTAAAGTAAGAAAAAATAATTAAAAGAACTACAAAATGAGTTACTTATACATTTATACGTAGAGAATGTATCCTTCACGCAGAGTTGTAAAAACAGCTCTTGACATTTTTGAGATATTGTGTCATCATTTTATTTTTCCGATTTTTTAAAAGGTTTAATTATCGGATTTATATCTTTAACGACAAACAATAAGTGGAATTACCGCTCTCAGATATAATAAAATTACGTCACTAGAGTTTTTTTCAGATTTTTTCCTATTTTACTTTCTGAAAAGTCTTCAAATTTTGATAATAATAATTACAAAATGTAAAAATATTTTTTCTACAATCGCTACGTGTAGTTGACATTTTGATTTGTCATTTTAATTTCGACATTTCTTTATATAGACCCAAATCCGTAAAAGTGACGCGCAGATTTCTCAAATTCAAACAGTTGAATCTACGTAAAAACTCAAACTTTTGCGCAAATTAATTTGCTCCGATTGTTGAAAAAGTTTCTATTCGTGCGAAATGGACGTACACACACGTGTGGTGCAACTTGTTGCAAAAATAGCTATTTGGAGGTCGGCAATTCTTTCTCAAACAACCAAAAAATTTAAGGATTTATTATAGTTACTTATGTAACAGTAACTGTTATCATGTTATCAGTTAAATGCTGTTGTTAATACCTAAACTAGCCACGTTGATAAATTTCCACGAAAGATAAGACCGTACTACAATAAGCATTTATAATCTCAAGTTATTGCTCTCCCCGCACGTCATAATTATATTATATTTATCTTTATTGATTGTATATTTTTAAAACTTATTTCAATCACACGACATCGCTGTGGGGTTATTATCCGAATACCCAAACCCGAAAAAATTTCCCGGGCTAAATCACTGATAACATTAAATACTCTATTAATTTTGGTTAACGCTCTAGTTTCTGAAATGTAAAAATTCCAATTAATTTACGAAGCAACCACCAGACTATAAACGCTCATTCCCTATGTATATTTAATCGTGTCGTTTCTACTCTAAAAAATCAGTCTGGATCTTCAGAAAAAAAATCCAAGACCAGACGTCCTGCTATAATTACATTCAATAAAAGAAAATAAAATGCCGCTATAGTAACCGAACCTCATATGGTAAACTATTCTGATTATTTTTCTGTCAAGTTATTCCGAAGCTGATTTATTTGTTGCTCCTACTGCACATTCACGGTTATGTCAGTTCTTTAACCTGAAGAACAAGCAGAGCACGGTTTGTTGGACTCGTATCGTTTCCTATGAGAATGACGAACTGCCAGATACGGCCTTAATTGCTTCTTCAAATGACGCCTTTTGAACGTAATTGCGGTGACACGCCGTGCGGCCCTTTTGTATTAAAATTAATCTTTACCGATCCTGCGTGATTTTAATTGCAAGATTAAAACGCTTTTATCACGAAGAATGCGCAATCATCATCGGCTAATTGAATCGTCATCTCTGGTGCTGACGGGTGCAAATTTTCACGCGTAAACACTAGAAATTTTTAAGGACAAAGTTAATCCTTCGAGACATGTGTTACTTAACCTATTTCACGACAAACTCGCGCTCTCGTTATCACCATATTAGTGAATTTTAAACTCAGTCAGTAAAATCATAAATTTCAAGCGAGTTTATATGGTAAAGAAAGTGTAGTAGAGGTTAGGTGGACGCTCGAAAAGGAAACCGACACCGATTCGTGTTTTATGGAAAATGAGCCTTGAATCGTCACGTTTGGATCTTCTAATTATTTTTTGGTTATTTTTGATGGAGATTTATGGAGAGACGAAAGCCATATGTTGTTTTCTAGCGAATTTACTGTGTTAACAACCAGTCGGGTATTAATTAAATACTCGTACCAATTTATCGATTTCTACTCTTATCGACGGCTAGTAAGCAGCTATTTTTCTCTCATAAGAAACTGAGCTCTGGTATTTTGCTGCAGTTAGATAAATATGTGCATACCACATACCTTACACGTAATCCGTTCATTTTGCGGTTTCTATATTATTGTTATAATTATTGCATAATACCTTAAGCGTTATTGACTGATATCAGTAGGAATTTGTAGCGCGACAAATAAGGAAAACTAGATAACGCCAATCGCGCTAAATTTCGTGTTAGTAATAAACAATAAAGATTGCCTTAAAAGGAATGTTTTAGAGCACAGAAATTGCGATAGAAATTATAATTAAACGTGCACTGATTAGACTGAAAAGTACAAAACTTGCAAACAAACTTTTCCTTCAAAGCGAAATAAAACATGACAGGTTATAAAATATTTATTTATAATGTAAGTGTTAAAAGTTCACGTAGAAAGCACGTAGAATTTTTAAATATACCGTTGCAAGGCTATAACAGCTCCGTTGGATATTTGGTAATTTTCTCTGTTGGAGTAACAGTTTAAAAATCCAATAATGAGAATACCACACGTGGAAAAGTTGCTAAAATCAACCTGATAACTGTTACTCAACGGCGAAAACAATTTTGCCACTTTACAATCTACCAATGATTGGAAATGAAAGACTACCGGTTTTATGTACCAAAAAAAATTTAATTAAACCTACTTGCACACCCACATCGGCTCTAAAATAAATACCGGCGCGACAAATTTAATTATCATAACTCTGTAAATTGAATTCATGACATTTCTATGAGAGGAAAATATGTCATCAAATTTAAGGAAATATCATCCTTTCTAAAGTATGAGAGAGACTGTTTCAATCCTGTGAATATTTTTTTGGAATATTATAGCTCTTTGTATCGCAGAAACCTCGGAAAATTTATTTTTTTATACAAATAATCCAAAGAATCTTTCAAAATCTACTGCAAACTTGCATTTGATATATGTATGTACAGGCAGTTCAATGATAAAATAATATACGCGGCGTTAGATTAAAATGATAGTCTCATAGTCTAAAAACTTGTTTTTGCATCTCAAAAATTGAGGTGATCTTTTATTCGAGGTACTGTAAACGTATGTCTTGATATCTGTCAATTATTTGAGGTTTAACCGTCAATTTAAGACACACGTTCGCAAGTTGCCGCCAATTTAATTGATGACTATGTCGATACAACACGCAACATAACAAAATAATAATTTATTCATAAACAACTGCATTCTTCGAAAACTCATGTTTCGAAGCAATCTCGCCATGACGACTTTATCTAAATGGCCGGCTAATGCAGCTGCCAGTTCGAAAACGAGGAATTTACTTTTTTTGATTTCATAAATGGTTCTTTCAGGTCATGTTTTCAAATCGAACCGCGTCAAAATCTCCACCGTTCGCTCATTACGTAATCCAAAACCTGTTATCCCATGTGGGAGTCTGAAGTAAAATTTTTGAAATTTTTTCATGTCTTGGAAAACGAATGGTGTCATTTCCGCTTCGTAGCACAAACAAACATGAACTTGAGTACAATCACCCATCAAAAAAAATTCGATCCTTTCTCTATTTCCATTTCCCAAAGTGATAAGAATCGCGACAAAGTAGAACGCCGACTATTTCGCGAAAGTTGAAGGTAGATCACGTGAAAACAATGGATGATCATGTTATTTATGTAATTTAGAGATTTGGGAGTATAGTCATTAAAATGGTGAAAGCGCCTTGAGCTATTTGGGAAACTATTTGGCATACTTGGATGTGGGTATGTTTATGGTCGGACTGTGGTCACTTATCGTAAAACGACAGACGTTTTCACTATTTTTATCCGAGATTTGGTTTATCTTTTCCGTTTGGTGGACGTGGAAGTGATAAGGATTCCAGCAAATGGAGTCATGGGGAAAATTGTAGAAATCAGATTCTCAAACTCGAAACTTATCTTGACCAAAAGTAGAACCTTCCAATACTTTCCTTAGAAAAAAGTCATCGCGTTTTTCTCAGTCCCCATTTTCACCTCGCGTCAATGAATCGATCGTTACTCATCAATTATTGCCTGAACAAATTCCACTCTCCCACATTACTATCTTACTATTTACTCACCGCCAGGAATCTAATTACCAAAACAGAAATGAATCATCCAGAAATCGAGAAGGCCCAAGGGTGGACACGTCAGACCTGACTCATTCCTGCCAGGATTGGGGTAGGACGATGAGTGTCTTCCGCGCGGCCAACAATGTCACACGTCGCTGAGACTGCGTGCATTGACGAATTAATTACTTTGATTATGATAATGACTCATTTTCTGATAACTCCGAGATTTAAATGGAGCCTTGACAGATGTTCACGGTCGGTATAAACAAAATGTATAAATATTCACGATTTAGAGAGTGGCAATGTTTACTTTGCCATTACCGAAGGTTGAGAGAGCAAAATTTAATGGACAAGTGACGAAATGGCAAATAGAAATTTTGACACGTCTTTTGCTTGCAAAGTAATTGAAATGTAGAATTCTTTTGACTTGAGGGTCTTCAGTTTCTCTTTGATTTATCTGTGGCTGACCACTGAAGGCAAAACTGGTCTCACTGTGACATATGGGGCACTTGAAAAAGTGCGCGTTGGCGTTGCTTTTTTGATAGAAGAAACGGAGAAAAAACGCATGTGTATTATTAACTCACACCATTGTGCGAAAATGACGTTTGGAGTCGATCTTTTTAATGAGACTTTGAAAAAGTCAATCTGGGATGTGAAGGATGTGATTTCCGTCTGATCAAATTAAATGTCAACCACCATTCAACGCTCTACTCAAACAAATTTATAAAAAAACTCGACAAGTGTGTTGTAGTCATAACATTACCATCATTTCCGTAAAAAATAAGGCAAATGAACTACCACATGGACGCGAACGGAAGAAGATTAATTCAGCTGAAAAGAATACTTGGTCGATATTTCAGTGATTTATACAGAATTGCAGTCGATAACGACACTATTATCGTGTGAATTGTCGCTTTTGTTACGTTCAAGCGAATTTTGTTTTCTATTTTCACCCTCTGGAGTGGTTTTATCTCTTGTGGGGGAAATAAGCCGTTTGCAAATAAATAAAACGGCCTTTCATAAAATTATTGAGATTTTTACCATGCAGAGTTAACAATTGAATGCTTTTTTAGTTGGCTTGACTGCGTGTTGTTAATATTAACCCACCAACAAAGGTCCTTGGAATATGAAATGTGTTGGTAGTACTGGTACCTAACCTCAACCTGTCAGATATTTCAATATGACAAACAGAACTACCACCACAAATTTCACCAAATGTGGCTCCACTTTGTTTACCGTTAAGTAACATTGGCGAAATTACTTTGCAATAACATAATGGAAATCTGCATCAGTTAAATACAATATGCGTCCACTCATCCGTGCAAAACTAAACGGAAGTAAGCACATAAAATCGTAGTAAATGATGTAATGTGGATTTTATCATGCGTAGGGAGTGCCAATGTGACGAGAACTCAGGAAAATACTTCCCAAAGTTTATTGACAACACATAATCACACCTTAATTCGTCGCTAATCTCAATCCTCGAAATTTGGTGATACAAATTTTTCCTCCATTTCCGCAAACAAATAAGGCGAGGACCGCGTAGAAAATCCCACAAGACAACATTTCGACCCACAGCGCAACCTTAAAAATTCACTTTTGCAATGTCTTTTTTATGACCTAATCCGACCCTGGCTCCTGACATCAAAAATCATTAACCCAACGAAATTGCCAGTTTCATTGACCATCCTCCGCCCAATTAAAATTAACAAACCGTAATAAAACACACAGATTTGCATAAGTAATTCGATCACACAAACTGTCTAATTATTATTAATTTTTGGGAAATGGTCCAACGGTAATGGTATGGTTTTTAGGTCACACCCATATCCATCGAGTGAGACAGATGGACGTGAAAGTTCGAGGTCTAAGCGAGAAAGGAAGTAGCGACCAAATTTTAACCTTATTTGGAAATATCTATGCGCTTCAGAGAACATGTGGTAATGTAGATGGTGTGGCTTTGCTTGAATAGAAATTAAATTTTATCCCGAAGAGAATAATATCGTCATTGTTATTCCTTCCGTCCACCCACCTCGTCGTTATCTTTCAGTTGAAAACATCCGATGATCATTTTTCAAAACCGGAAAATGCCACCAAACCGGACGGTAGAGACGTCTGGACGCTGATCAATACCGAGAGGTCTAAATTTAAGCAATGCAACAACGTCTAGCGTGCGTCTGCAACTTAGGTTCAAAGCACTCGCACCAAAAGCTCGGTGAAAGTGCCAAGTTTGTGGGCCAATTGTCGACGAATATGGAACAGAGAAGCACCCTTTCCAGAGGACTATATGATGTTTGCGAAAAACGACTGATTGAGCAGCAAAATACATATTTTTTACAATCTTGTTTGTCATGTTCCTACGTTAATTAAAGCTTATGTTAAAATTAACAACAATGACTAATCAGAGATAGGTATTCATCATTTATCATATTTATCATCATCATATTTACGGTTTTCGCGGGATTTTCATTTCTGTTTTCCTGTTAACATAGCCCAATAAAATTGAGATTTTCCTTGGGAGTTTCCGTGTTATTTCATAAATTTAATAAAAGATAAACATGCGACTTTATGATCCCAACCGTCTTGATCAAGTCAGCTCTGGAAAACAATCTTTGGGAAACACGGTTTTGTTTGAACATCTACTGCAAAAAAGTTGAAGTTTTATTAGAAAATGTACTGAAGTTGAGCATGTAAACAAGTTTTCATTTTCAATACATTTATGTAGCAATTTCACACAGTAAAATGACATAATAATTGAAAGGTGACATTTCTCAATTGATAGTCTGTCGTATACTAAGAAATACGTTTTCGAAGTTTTGTCTTTCATTGATACGGAGGGGCAACGAACCTGCAAAATTTTTTACCCGATTCAAAAAGGGGCTACCAACATAAATATTGAATGTTACCAACCCAGCAAACAAATTAACGGATAAAATAGGCAATTATGTCCTCCAGTGTTTGCCTTTTGAAAAGAAATAATAAAGTTCTCGAAATTCAATGATTGATTGATGTTATCGTTGATTCTTGAAATGTTTTTGAGAAATGTGTTTCACAGCGATTGTTTGGTAATCTGTTGCGCGAACGCATGTATCAGATATGAAAGGAAAAATAAATTATTACCTCCAACTTCCTTCCAAGTGTGTGAATGAATTTTTAGTCCATCCGTTAATTTATCGAAATTCTTGGTTTTGGTTTAATTAAGAAGTATTCCATTATCATTAAACCAAATTTGGTACAAAACTTTCTGCACTTTCTTTCGTATTTTCTCACTACGGTAAAAGATGTGTTACAGTGTTTTACCACGTTTTCATTCATACTTTTTCTAACATTTCCTGTCGATTTTCCTCCAAGTGAAATTAGCACCAGCTTTCGCTTTTCTTTTCGGCTTGTGCAAAAATCTCCACCTGAAACTGTTGTTAGTTGTGAAACTAAACCATTAAGCCTCACTCTGACCCTGAATTATTTATAAAGCAGCCCCGACCATGAAAAAACTCTTGAATTGAATCGAACTTGAAGCGTTCTTAGCGCCATTAATGGGCAAAAACCAGCCGTCTTGCTTTTATTAAATTTCTAACTGTTTCAACGTCCCGTTCAGGAATTTCAACGTAAATGGCAGCGCAAATCCTCCAACACTCCGCTTGCCATCTGCCACGAAGAGGACCTCCAGGTCCTAAGAACTCTAATGACATAAGTGTTCAAGGTCGCCTAACGAGGCCAGAGCCCGCCAAGATGAATCGGAACGCCGGCCGGCTACACCATCTCGAGTTAGGTTAGGCCAAACCGGACGACCAATCAGGTCGCACCGTCCGCTTTATGCCCATATATGGTAACAACGTTGTGAATGAGATTGGTGGGGTGGACCAGTCCATGTCAAGGGGAGTCCCCTTCGAATCCAACAACCGTATCAACAAAATCGCATCAATTGTTTCAAATTTGACGTTTTCAAGGAAAAATTCACCCTTAAATCGACCTCCCCGATCATATTGTACCAAAATCCGGACGATTTTCCGCGGAAAAATTTCGAATTTTCACCCGGACTCACCCGGGCTAGTCCAGTTTTCCCAGCGCCGGCTTCCTCGAAATCGCAACCGGCATCTTTCATTCGTTGGTTGATCGTTGTGGTTCTGTGACGTGTCCGTTCAAACGGTAAGTTTTGATTGTCTTTTTATTAAATTTTGGAAGTTTTTCCGACGCATTTTCGTTGCAACCACCTGAAAATGGTTATTTTTAGCCCCTGGCAGGTGGTTGTTGCCGCCGGCTAGAAATAACCGACTTTTGGAGCATTGCCAGCGCGTACTCTCCCATTTATTTATTTACCGACGTAATCCCATTCACGGTTACTCCAATTTTTGGTAATTTCGCATCGTCTTGGGTTTTTTATTCGATTCTTCAATGATAAGGATATGAATTGTGTCATGATGACTCGGCGGGGCAGGGGGGGTACCGATGCAATGCTATTCCTTATATGGTAATGTTTGGCAGCGATTGGCTCTCGCCGCCACTGTAATCCTGCGCCGTCGACTGGGGAGGGGCACTTACACACTTCGTATATATCTAGCGAAATTTTCAAATTTCTCACAGTTGTAGCTGCTTTGTGATATTGTGTGCAGACGTCCAAAAGAGACGTTGCTGTGCTTATAATATAATTTTATTACATTTAAATAACCCCAAAGTAAGTTTCAACTTCGCTAGTTTTTGGTGGAATTACAGTGTCGTGGGGTGTGGCCGTGAAACGTGGTGAAATTTTCGTTAATTCAATTCAAACTTGTGCCTTTTCGATTATTTTGTGGACCAGTGAACGATTTTTAGTAGTTGTGACTTGTGTTTTTTTTTCGAATTTTTTCATCGGTAACGTCAATCAAATTACTTGTCGTTTGCAGTTCGTTAATAGTTCAAATTTTTGATGGTCCACCAACAATAATGTAAAGTTTTCTCGTAGTTTTTTTTGAATTTTTTTGGTCAGTTTCTTTCACTATAATTGACACGAATTCTTGATTCGCGTTCCGTTTCCAACCTTGCGTTGAAATCTGTTCTTCCCATTGTATGAATTTCGTAACAGTTCGTTCACAGCCTCTCCGGGTCCATAAATATGCATCGAGCGTAGTCGCTCTACCGGTTTGGGCCGCGTTGTCCTAACGGAGTCCATTGTGTTATAGTTACCGGTTTTTTGCGATTCCCGTCATCCATTCATTAAAGTTGGATCAATCGATCTAATTTTTTGTTTTCTTTCAGTAATACTAATCAACATGTGTGACGAAGAAGTAGCCGCATTGGTCGTCGATAATGGATCCGGTATGTGCAAAGCCGGTTTCGCCGGGGATGACGCCCCCCGTGCTGTATTCCCATCCATCGTGGGTCGCCCAAGACATCAGGGTGTCATGGTCGGTATGGGCCAAAAGGACTCGTACGTAGGTGATGAGGCCCAAAGCAAGAGAGGTATCTTGACTTTGAAATACCCCATCGAACACGGTATCGTCACGAACTGGGATGATATGGAGAAAATCTGGCATCACACTTTCTACAATGAATTGCGTGTTGCTCCCGAGGAACATCCCGTCCTCTTGACTGAAGCCCCATTGAACCCTAAAGCTAACCGTGAGAAGATGACCCAAATCATGTTCGAAACTTTCAACACACCAGCGATGTACGTCGCTATCCAAGCAGTATTGTCTTTGTACGCTTCCGGTCGTACCACCGGTATCGTATTGGATTCTGGTGATGGTGTCTCTCACACCGTCCCCATCTACGAAGGTTATGCCTTGCCCCATGCCATCCTCCGTTTGGACTTGGCTGGTCGCGACTTGACCGATTACCTCATGAAAATCTTGACTGAACGTGGTTACTCCTTCACCACCACAGCTGAAAGAGAAATCGTCCGTGATATCAAAGAAAAACTCTGCTATGTAGCTTTAGACTTTGAACAAGAAATGGCCACCGCCGCCAGCTCTAGTTCACTGGAGAAGAGCTACGAACTTCCCGATGGACAGGTCATCACCATCGGTAACGAGAGGTTCCGTTGCCCAGAGGCTCTCTTCCAACCCTCTTTCTTGGGAATGGAAGCTTGTGGTATCCACGAAACCACTTACAACTCCATCATGAAGTGCGACGTTGATATCCGTAAGGACCTCTACGCCAACACTGTCCTCTCCGGTGGTACCACAATGTACCCAGGCATCGCCGACCGTATGCAGAAAGAAATCACCGCACTAGCCCCATCCACGATGAAAATCAAAATCATCGCTCCACCAGAAAGGAAGTACTCTGTATGGATCGGTGGTTCCATCCTAGCTTCACTCTCTACATTCCAACAGATGTGGATCTCCAAACAAGAGTACGACGAATCTGGACCATCCATCGTCCACAGGAAATGCTTCTAAATTTCTATTACATCTGCAACATTTCTCTATTAGTCCACGCGTTTCAGTTTCTTTGTATATTATATAATGCGATAGGAAGCCGTATCACGGCCAAGGAACTGCCATCTTTTGTATGTTAATGAACCGATTGGTTTTCGCGTAACATATGCACTAGGCCAAAGTATTACAATCTTTTTTTATAATTTATTCCATGTGCAGATTGAAGACTTTATATTATGTACGTTATTATTACTTTAGGCTAACACTTATGGGATAATAAAACAGTTAAAAAATTTGTAAAATATCCTTGTCCTTTTATTTATAATTTATTCAATTTTCTACAATAAAACAAAACTACCACTCCATGTTTCAATTCCGCAACTTCCTATCTGATAACAGTGATAAATAAGATAGCGGCAGTTGAAACAGTCGAGATGGAGCACTGTGTCGTCTTTGACGTGGGCTCTTCTTCAACGAGGGTAGGTCTATCATCTTATTCCGCTCCGCTTACGTTTAGTACGACCATCTCTGAAGATGGTGCTGTTGGTACAACCCATGGAGTTCCCAGAAGACCTGTTTTTAATGGAGGAATGGTTCTGAACTGGAAAAACTGGCAGAAAGTCCTAGAGCACGGCTTCAAGTTGATGGAAATTGAACCAGACGACTACCCTGTCATCTTGAATAAATCTTGTTACCCTAACTTCAGATCCCACAACGAAAAAATCGCACAGATTTTATTTGAAGAGTTCAACGTTCCAGCCCTTCACTTGAACTACTCTCCTGTCTTATCTCTATACGCTCTGGGGTCTCTAACCGGATTAGTCGTGGAATCGGGCTTCTTTGAAACTCAGTTTTATCCAATTTACGAGGGACATATCTTAGAACGGACAGTGACACGAGGATTCCCAGTAGCCGGAGATTATCTAACTTATTTTCTACAAGAAACTCTCCAAAAAAAAGGTTTTCGTTGGGCGTATAAAACAGCAGAGCTCATCAAGGAGAAATCGTTTTATTTATCCAAAGACTTAGCCAGGGAGATACCACAGGAAGAAACGTTTCCGGGGCCTGATAACAGTGTCAGTTTATCAAAAGAAAAGTATTTGATACCAGAAGAATTATATCAGTCTAGCATTGAATGTGGCGGGATGCACGAATATCTCATTAATACACTGTACAGGTGTAACTCCCAACTCCACCAAATTTTGTTTGAAAATATTGTTCTTTCCGGGGGTAACACCCTACTACCCGGTTTTGCCGAGCGATTAGAGCAGGAACTTCTAGAAGCTCGCACCTCGTTCAAATTCATTGAAAATTACACCCCTAAAATCGTGAAAAACAGGCAGAATTCGGTTTGGTTTGGTGGTGCGAAGCTCGCAGCCCTACCAACATTCCCAAACATGTGTTTAACAAAATACGACTATAATGAGCATGGTCCCACTTTTGTACATACTAAATTTTTTTAATAAACATTTTAATTACTATGTTAACTTATCTACGATTTGATTAAACGTTTTAGCGGACGGAGAATCCGGTAATTCGGTAACGCAGGCTTTACCAAGAAGAGCCCCAACTCTTGGATCTATTGGTAAAACTCCTAGGAAAGGAACTTGTGCTAATTCAGCTAGTGCTTCTCCTCCACCTTTGCTAAATATGTTGGTACATTCTGTGCATGACGGGCACACAAATCCGCTCATATTTTCAACCAGTCCTAATATGGGGATTCCTGTTTTCTTACAAAACGTTATTTCTTTCCTAACATCTTCAGTGGAGACTTCTTGAGGGGTTGTAACAAGAATAGCACCATCACACTTCACTTCTTTTAAGGATTCCATAACACTGATGTGCTCATCAGAAGTCCCTATAATCAAACTTGTAGAAAATGACGAAAAAAGGGGAACCAACCTGGGGGCGTATCTATGATGAGATAATCCAAGTCGCCCCAACACACGTCTGTGAGGAACTGCTTCACCATTGCTGTTTTCTTAGGGCCACGCCACACCACTGCATTGTTTCGGTTATTTAATAAAAACCCAATCGACATCACGGCTAGTTTCTGATCTTTGTCGGTGTAAACAGGAACCCATCTGAAGACAGTTTGACAAAAGAGATAACCTTACATTTGAAACTCACCCTCCGTCAGCTTGGTGAACATCTTTCCCTTCCAGCTGGAGCAAGTAGGGGATGCTAGGCCCACACAAATCAATATCGAGAAGACCAACCTACAATTAAACGTCTTAAAACGCTGTTAAAAAGAATGAGACCTAACCTTAAAATTCTTTTCCTTCAAAGTCAGAGCCAACTGCGTACTGACAGTGGATTTGCCAACTCCGCCCTTACCGGACAGGATTAGAATAACATGTTTCACACCCTCAAGCATAGCGAAATTTGAGCAATATAAGTAAAAACTCGTGTAATTTGCGGTTTTTAGATTGTTTTGACACTAGTGATTTGTGTTGGTCACAAGTTATTTTTGAGTTGCACGGTTGGCGTCCTGAAATTTTAACAGTTGACGCAGTTTTTGAACAAAGATGAGCATTTTGAATTTTTTCGTAAAAAGCTTGAAAATGTGGCCCACGGACAGTGAATATAAGAAAAACTTAATAAAAGTGTTAATGTCGCACGTAACTAAACGCAGTAAAATGCGAACTGGAAAAAACAAATAGTTTCAGCTTTATAACGCACCTGGTTCCCATGACTACCGAGTACAAACAATAATTTTCTCAGAGAATAAGCAACAATGGTAATTCTCTTTTTGCCTTTCAGTTCCTAAATTAAATACCTTTCTGTGTTGATTTTTAGATTCTGAGCAGAGTCAAGCCCGCGATCCCCGCCGCTAGCGAGTCAGCAGCCTCAATGAGAGACCACACCTCTGACAATGTCCCCAGATTTGAAGATTATTTGAAGAAACGTGATTACACGGGAGCTATGACACTATTAGAGGTAACGCGCTGCCTTTCCATTCATTTCTTCACATTTCAATTGTAGTTCCTACAATTGCAAGAGCCTGATGTGAAGATAGATCTTTGGATGGGCTACTGTACCTTCCATCAAGGCAACTATAAAAAGGCATTGTCTATCTATGAGAATCTCATGAAAACCAAACCAGAATTAGACAATGTTGCTGTGAATTTAGCATGTTGTTACTTCTACCTTGGGATGTATGAAGAATCAAAGGAGATGCTACAAAAAGCGGCAAGTGGGGGGTTGAAAACAAGATTGAATTTCCATTTATCGCATAAACTAAGAGACGAAGCAGCTCTGATGGAGCATCACGAGCAGCTGCAAGACGTGTTGGAAGATCAATTGAGTTTGGCTGCTATTCATTATCTAAGAGCTCACTACCAGGAAGCTATTGATATTTACAAAAGACTGCTTCTGCAGAATCGCAACAATCTTGCACTGAATGTCTACGTAGCGCTGTGCTACTATAAACTGGACTATTATGATGTATCTCAAGAGGTTCTAACTCTTTATTTGAATCAATACCCTGACTCGGTGATCGCAACTAATTTAAAGGTATTGATAACGTATGACCAATGTCTAACTACAAAAACTTTTGCAGGCTTGTAACCACTTTCGCTTGTATAAAGGCTCAGTGGCAGAAAACGAACTCAGATCAATCGTTGAACAGAGCGCTAATGTAGGCTTCGGTTACGACCTCGTTAAACACAACTTGGTGGTATTTAGAGATGGTGAAGGCGCCATGCAAGTTTTTCCATCTTTGGTTGACGTTATTCCCGAAGCGAGACTAAATTTAGTCATCCACTTCTTAAAAAACGATGACATTAAAGAAGCTTATGATCTACTTCAAGATCTACAACCAGCAGTTCCTCAGGAGTACATTCTGAAAGGAGTGGTCAACGCCGCTTTGGGACAAGAACTGAATTCGGTAGTCTGCAAAAATGGTAGTCAAACCTATTGTAATTTTGATTGTAGCCTGACCATATTAAGACAGCCGAAGAATGCTTTCAGTTGGTTGGGAGTTCTGCTAGTGAATGTGATACCATAGACGGTCGACAGTGCATGGCGGCGTTCTTCTTTCTAGCCGGACAATTTGAAGAAGTCCTCGTTTATTTATCTTCAATCAAAAGCTTTCTTCATTCAGGTCGGTTGAGTTATACCACCAGTAAAACAAATTAGATAAATTATCTTTCAGATGACACTTTCAATTTCAATTTCGCGCAAGCCAAGACCGCCTGTAACCAGTTCAAAGAAGCCGAAGAGACGTTTCTTCTCATCCAGAACTCCAAAATTAAAGAATGTCCCATTTATATCTCCAACTTGTCCCGTTGTTACATTATGAATGGGAAACCAGAGCTCGCCTGGGAGTTATATCTGAAAATGGAAAGCAGTTCAGAGAGTTTTAATTTGTTGCTACTAATCGCTAATGATTGTTACAAAATGGGGCAGTTCTGGTACGCCGCTAAAGCGTTTGATATGTTGGACAGACTCGATCCCAATCCTGAGTTTTGGGAAGGGAAACGTGGGGCTATAGCTGGAGTTTTCCAAGGAGTTGTCGCTAATAAGTTCCCGGTGGATATGTTAGGGGATGTTTTGCAGTTGTTAAGGAGCAGTACTTCAACGCAAGCTGACCAAATTGCGAAGGTTATTAGGCAGTGGGTGAAGGAAAAGAGAGTGGCAGTTGCGTGAAAATAAAGAGTTGAAGTTGTTTTTTGTTTGAAGAAACGAAGATCCTTTCCCTTTCTCCAAATCCAGAAAAACAATGGTAATACAACGCGAATCTTATCTAAATCCTTTTCTTTTTGTGACCTTAATTACTATTTACGTAATTGATTCGAAAAACTGAAATTTACGTGTAGAGATAACGATCGTATGATTTAAATAGTTTTAAAGGTAATAAAAGCCGGAAATTCAATAATAAATAATTTAATAATTTCCTAGAGAAATAAATACATTCTTCAATTAACTAAAACAACATACAAACACTCGAGTCTTCTCATTCCTTGCATGTTTACAACAAAATATAAATACATACAGATTACAAAGTTATCGTTCTCTGCTTGTTAATCTCAAACTTGCATGTTAAAAAATAAAACAATGATTGTTTTGTTCTAGAAAATGCGAAACAATCAAGACTAGTTTTGTTTCTAAATGTATGATTCCCCAGAGCCGGGCTTAGGCCACACGAGAAGAGCTATTGTTCATGTTCTGAAATTCAAGGAGTGATCACCCGACTCTGATAGTTTAGTACAAAAACTAGGTAATATATTTCAGCTAAGTTAAATTATAATACAGTGAAAGTGGGTAATAGGGCCTGTTCGAACAGACGATTGCTTAAAGCTATAAGAGAAATAAATAGGGATTACATCTAGAGTTGGCTTTGATACATCTTGATAAAATAGTTTGAGGTCTGATCGAAGCTCTCAAAATATTTTGATCTTACATTTTTTTTGGCCGTAACTGCTCTCCAGGGAGCAATAACGTTTTGTTTTTTTTTATAAAAAAATATAAACAAGATATGATTAACAATCATCATTTCGTTACAATTAGCCAATATGGCTTACGTGCTTCCGTCGAGTTGTTTCGATTAACAAACAGAATCTTGGTAATTTGTTACCCTACCTAGGCGCGTTTTAGAATACTTGTATGGTGTTCCCTGAACGTCGGTATGTAAATGGTACCGACCAGTCTTTGGTGCCACTTCAAAGCGAGTAAGGGTACTCCGCTAAGTACGTCGTAAGTGACGTCGGCAGTTCCAACTTGAAAATTTTCACTTTGGAAGCATTTTTTAACTGTTTGTTGATGGCCAACCGGGCAAGATGTTTTAATGATGGGGGCTTCCCCTCTTTCCGCAACGGTTTGTCCAACACGATTGACGAGAGACACTTCCCTTGTTGATCCATCCACACTTGGGCGTCCTTTTTTCGGCACACGTAATGCTGCACCAACTCCAACACCCCCGGGAACAACGGCATCGAAGGCTGAAGATGGGGCTGCGCGTCCAACCGAAAATATCCATTTATATAAAACAGTCTCACAGATTTCGGCCCCCTGTCAGTTTGCACACTCAACGAAAACAAGAACCGCGGATCTGACGAGTTCCGCACTAGGAAAGTTCCCACTTTAGTGTTTTTCAGCAGTTCGTCGCTTTTGTCGAACGTCAGGCCTTCGTAATACCAGCCGGATAGGCGAAGAACCCTCACGGTGTCGGTGAGTCGCACCATGTCCATTTCTGGACCTACCACCGGAGGCGGTGATGGAGGAGTTACCAATGGAGGCAGCACGAAGGTTAACGGCACGCTGGGCGAAACTTGAGGGGACGGAGACGGTGGCAGGGTCGTCATGACTCCGCCACCGGAGAGGACCACCGATCTCCGGGTAGAGCAGCATGGTGGCACCGGGGCGCAGCACGTAAACTGGTGCTTGCAGTTGGGGCAGACGGTGCTACAGCCTAACATTGCAGGCATATGCCATGCCCGGTCAGTCTTCGTTCTGCAACAAAGAAACACACACTTAGCCACTAATCTTCCAAATACTTTTTTATACACTTTCAGCTGATAATTGCTCTTATCTGTTACGAGTTATAACGAATCTTCAAAACGGGATTTCCACAATAAATTCTTAAGAGTCATCACAATTGTATTTTGTGTTAATGTTTTATTTTAATTCTTTACGTATGCGATTATACCTGAAACAATTATGAACACCTGTGGCTTCAGGAATGAGTGCGCAGTTTCCATTACTGTTCAATTCTCATATTTCCATTTTTTCTAGGGTATCTGGGAGCTCCACCGAAATTAAAAGGAGTCCGACGTCATTGCAACCTTTCAAACAATGGCACAAGTAGCAAAAACTACGTTGAATTAGATAATGAGCACGGAACAAACGAGATTATTTACGTTTACATTGCGAAACTTTAAGAAACAGGTATCTCAATTTCCACGAAATAATCAAGAGGATATGGTTGATAATTAGAGTTGTTGGCGACATAGCAATTCTAGGAAAATCGCAGTCAAGGTATTATAAAAATACTAATTTATTGTTAATTGAGGCGAGTTTCGGGTTGAGAAAGCGTACCTGACCTCCTGGAGGCCAATGAAGACAGTTTTATTGCAAGATGTTAAAACCGAGGGCGCGTATTTTTAGAACCACCTTTGCCCATAAAAAGACGCCCTCCTCTCTAGGTGACATTTAAAGTAGCTCACCAAAAGTCGCTGCACGTCATTGATAACAGATCTCGATTTTGTTATTCAGACTTCGATAAGAATTTTTTACGATATAAATCAAAACGACGGAACTCTTGATGAGCGTGTCAACAAGAAATATTTTTCCGGTAAACACGATTTTACCTACACGTGCCGTATCCGTAATCCGATTTGATGTTTTAAACATTTCCATTCTGTTTACATTTCCTGAAGACTTAACTCGATCAAAAAACGCATTGAGTTGGTTTGGTGAGTTTTTCTTTCCTCGACTTCATTTAGGAACAGATGGTCGATTTCAATTTTGATCTTCCGGAATGTGAAAACAAAATTTAAAATAGTTCGTGTTAGATGAAGAAGAATGTTAATTGACCTTGTCGACTTTCTAGTGGAAGGCGATGTACTTCTCAATTGAAATTTTTGACGCGTCACCTCATGCAACCTTCATTACCATCAATGTATTCACTCATTTGAATCCACGATTCAGGAACAATGTATAATTATGTTCATTGATTTAAATTTTCATAGCGAAGACGAGTTTTTCCCAGTGCAGCCGGAACCGAAAAAACCCAACAGTGACGCTGAAGTTTTTTTGAAGCAACGTCAATTTGCTTAAGATCAGCAGACATGACAATTAGATAAAAAGTGGTTGTTTGTACCGACAGACGAGGAGTTTTCAATAAAAGGAAGTCACCACAGTTGTAAATGAGTAATCGTTAAATTTCCGATGAATGATTTCCTTATCGGTGCCCAGCGATTTGAAAAATATTTGTACATTCCACATGAACAAGTAGGTGTGTAATCTGCCCCACATCCGTTAAATTAGATAATTATAGATCGGCAATTGACGTTCTCACGCCTAAATTAGAGCGGCTGTCACCTTGTACCATTTTACGGAGAAGAGAAAAATGTTTAACGGTGCAAATTCACACGGCAAACATCTTTTACGCTAAGCAAACAGTCTCCAAGCATCGATGATCTCACCTGTTGAATACCCCTGTAAAAATCTCTCCACCATAAATCTGCCTAACATTCGGACCATTTCCTGTGCCTGAATTTGGCGGTACCGGCAAGTTCCCGGTACTCTGTCTGCAGGTGTGCAACCTTTTCGAATCTATAGGTGCGACAAAGACGTAAAAGCAGATGCCTGCTCGGTTCCTAGAAGTCTGATCAGACTCCGTTCGCAGAATATGCAACAAAGTTGCTGCCCAGAAACTTTGTGCTCTGAAGAGGCTTTGTCTGAGGAAGGTCAAACGTTTGCGAGGCTCCAATTTCGCAGAAGGTCGCTATGCCGCCATCGAAAAATAAGAAAGTGGTGGTGTTTTTATGGTGGAGGAATTTGAAACCAAAGAATGAGTAGGTGGATAGAAAGCGACGTTATCCATTGAAAGGAAACAGGTTTATTCCCAGAATGATTAACTCGAACTTAGATAATTATGTTCCTTTGAAATCATTTTACGTTGCGCAATTGCAAGGCTGGAACAATTAACTTTTGCTAATTAGAAAGAGGTAGAAAGTCGGATATATCTGCGGTTTTTGTTATTTAAGAACAACCTTGAAGGGATAATCAAAATTGCCAAGGTCGCTTGATAAACAACCACGAAACTCTGTATTTATTAGAGCTCGATTTTTATTCAACAAGTTCAGTCTACGGTTCTCGTGTGGTTCTAAAAAATCAATAATCTATTTTTGTTCGCTTGTCCTTCTTTCGCTTTCTTTAGGTATTTGCATTAAGAAAATATCGACTCGTACAGATGTTGCTAACATACCAAGCGCCACGCAGGACAACGAACTTTATCAAAGACAATTATGCGAAAATCTGATAAAGAGAAAAACATACAATCGATTCAAAGAAACTGTTAGCACGGCCTTACAAATGGTAATTTAAAAAGACCTTCAATCAATTTTGCCGGATTTGGTGACATGCTATTCCCTCGTCCTCAAAACCACCAATAGAATATTTTTGGGTTTATCCTCTAACCTTGGAGTTATCGGCGTTCTCGATATAGCAAATCTTCTATTTATGTCTTGCTTCATTCACTAGAGTCTTCGTAATTTTTCCCGCGAAATTATTAATTTAATAGCTGGAAATTGCTAGCGCGTGAAAGGTCTACTATAATTTTAAAACAACCAACAGCATAGAGTTGACATTAATGGTTTTCGAAGGCATAATTTAAATTACTCAATGCTTGCAACATGAGAATGCCATTTTTTAAACCCGGTAATAGGTTTTAGAGATGCATAGGCATGTGGCACCCCATCAGCACAAACCAGTTTACAAGAAAAGTCGCGTCTATCTATGTGGATCGTTATTTCAAATTAGCAAAAGCCGACAGAGCTATGTAAATTGCCCTGCAAGAAAATCCAAGTGGCGTTTTTCCGCTGCTTGTTTATTACTCATTTTCCTGTCAGTTATTTTAGTTTCTCATCTCAGAAAGTGAAAATGGAACACCCACAAACTATTTAAGTATTGGGATTTTGAAAGTCGCGTTAAAACCACAAATTATGCAAGAAAAATCCCTGCGTTTTCTGTGACGGAAGAAAATCCCTCCAGTTCCACCTTTGAGTAAGACTGATACAGAAACCCCAAAATAATCTCGATGCCAATTGTCGGAGTTCTATAGAAACCAATTTTCTTTCTTTGTGGTGATATTTAATGAGAAAACAATGTATTTTATTGTTTCAGTTACAAGGAAATACCTCACAATCTGCTATATTTGCTGGTCTTTGAAACGCCGTTTCTTTCTACGAATTGGCGATAAGAAGTCGTACCGACAACGGTGTAGAATTTCGGTTATTCGTGAACGAATTTATGGGATTATCGTGTTATATAAACAAAAAGACCACAAAAAAAGCCGCTCCTCGGTGTCATTTAATTTATTATAAACACACTTAATGGGTGATCAAAACGATTTGAGTCGGCTCGTTGTAACGGTCCCGTTAATGGTAAAATCAAAATCGAAGGTTTAAATAATCATTTCCAGGTACCATGTAAGTGATTACGGTACTACGATGGGCAAGCATGACATGGAAATGTGAATAAATGTACCGTACTCTAGCATTTAAGTTGCGTAGTAATAAAGAACAATTAGTTGTTTCAAAAAGCCGGAAGGAAGAGGCCGTTGAACTGACTTGTTGCTAATTTCCAACTACAAGAGGATGCACGATTTGGGCATTAATGGGACCACCTTTCGATCGGTTTTTCCGATAATAATGGAGTGGACCCGCCATGTCTGGCCACTATGAATGGGAGCAAGAATTTTTTTAATCTGCGGCCCGTTATGGAAATAGCACTCGACAAAACATAATTAGCATTCATCCAGTACCGGCATGTCATGCATAATTCATGGAGGAGTGAAATAGATTTGTAGCTTTTTATGTAACAATAAATGGTATGGAAAATGAGCGTGTACTCGGAAGCTCGCCCTCTCCGGTCAAGATAAACAAAAGAACAACGACTGCTTTCCAGTCACATATTTCCCGGGAACGCCATAAATAATTCAGTTCGACTAGTTGTACGTGGAAATTCAAATTTAGACGCTTTTCCCGAAAAGTCCGAGTTTAATATCGTGTGTTTATGGATGGAAATAGATGCACGCGATCGAGTGGGCGAGTGGGATTTTTTCCATACTTTCGTGGTGGAGATGTCATCCCATTCATTTGTTTTGGATTTAAAATTAGAAGGAGATAAGGAGCGTACGGAGAATCGTATCATTACGATTTCTCATTAAGCTGAATTTCAGGGTCATTTACATTGTGTGGTAACATGTGCTCTGTGTTACGAATTCTGTCATTGTCCGGATCTCAGAATTCCACGGATCCAGCAGGCGTGTCGCCATGAAGACTCTCCCAAAAAAAAACCCAAATAATTACCTAATCTAATCCTTAAGGACACCATTAACGACGAGAATAATCCATAAAGGCACTATAGACACTTCCAGCACTAGTCCTATATCCACAGCAAACTACACTCGTGCACATATTCTCATCTCAACACACTTCAATTGTTTTATTCTAGGCCAACTTCAGACTTTTGTTACAATTTTTTCTTTTTAGGTTATGTATCGATCACTTGTAACCAGTCCGCGGCTACCAAGCAAATGCGAGATGTAAAACTGGCGAAGCTTCGTCGACTATATCCGACCAGTTACCTCGGTATGACGTTTAAAAAGAGAGAAATAGCGACTTGCGCACGAAAAACAAAGACAAAGACAGTGCAGCCTTCTGGGAATGATAAAACGTGTTTTCACTTCACGCTAAGCAGGCTGTGTGGAGGGGGGTGGGCTCTGGCTAGAGTATTTCAGGGAATCCTCAGTTCGTAGAAGGTACGTATATATGTATATATTTAGCCGCGGGTTAGACCCACAACTCGCGTAAGCAGCGGTTCTAAAAATGTTCACTCAAGGGGGGAAATTTGGCAACGTCTGGTTATGACGTCAATGGATCGAAACCAAGTGGCGCCAAATTATGACAGGAGGAGGTTCAAACAATTGATAATCTCGTAACGGGTAATGAATCAAGTTTTTTATTGATTTCTTTCTTTACTGGAATACATCCAATTACAGGGAAATTGTAGGCTATCAACAAGCTTTGAACTTTCTCTCTTGTGCACTGTATGGGGCTAACTACCTCGTTATGCAGCCAAAATGCAAATTAATTTGCAATGTAAAGTAATCAGCGCGACTTGATATCGATTGAATGTCTCTTTTGAATATGATTAAACCTCATGTCAATGACAGTTCTAAAACGTCAATAACTCCTGTGTCGTCATTGTTTTCACAACTGTTTTTAGAGCCAACTAAAAAGAATAAGAAGAAGACTATTGGAGTCAAGTGGTCTATGAAAAATTTCATTTTTTACAGAAGTATATACGAAAAAATAGGATTTGGCGCCAACTTGTTGACTTTTTAATTAAACACCCGATAGTTGCATTTACGTCAGTGTGACTTCTACCTGTGATGACTCAATAAAAATTTTCAAGATTTACTTTTTATAAAGATTTAATTAAGAAGTCAATCGAGTAATTAACAAGTTTTTATCGCCTTTGATTCTTCACAATATAAACTATATTTAACCAACAATTTTGCGTAATGAGCGTGACAAAGCTGCGTAAGTCTAAGGAAAGGTAAGAAGTTAAACAAACGTTATTAGATGGAGTATCTATCTACCTGAGACATTAATCTTTTGTGAGAAGATAATTATTTCTTCGCTGCAGGCGGTCTGGTAATAATAACAGTCAACAATATCGGAAGACAAAAAATTTACGACACTTGGGAAATAATTAGCGGAAACTGAAAGGACAGGTGTGGAAGAATTGTAAATTTTACACAAAGTTCTAATTTCCATAAAACAGTTTTAACTACGGGAGCTACTAAGAATAAGAAAAGCAGGCTTTGAAATTTTGAAGTTCTTTGGTAGCTTTTGACATTTCGAGGTTAAACTCAAAGATGGCGCTGTTGACTCCGCAACATTTTTCACGAATGATTATAATCGATCGTGATTTTCTTGATCAAAATACATGTGTACTCCCCAATTGCAAACTAAACTTATCACAAAACTAGCTCCTACTTGAAATAATATTGCACAAGCCATTGGTGATGGATTCGGGCTAATCTATAATATTGTAAGCAAATAAATCCCCCGCAAATTCTTCGGAATTATGACAATATTGCCTGATAGCACAAAAAGTGACTTTTATCTATAAATACCGCTTGAATATACGTACGTAATCTGTTAGAAATGATAGTAGCAGCGTGTAATTTATTCATACTAGGAATCGAAATAGATAAAGGAACAATCTTTTTTTGCACTTCACAAAGACGTATAGAAAATGAATTGTCTCTAATTAACAAAGAATTTGCAACATCAGCTTCTCAGTACCATAGATGTCCACCAACGGTAGAGAAAATGAAAACAAAACGTGGAAACCAGTAGCAACGTACACGTAAAGTTTATAAAAGATTTCACAATAGGAACTTTCATCCGAGATCCTCTCAAAGAATAATGGAAATAATAACAGTGCGTTATGAAACTTCTTGAAATTTTGATTGGGAAACATTTTAATTGTTTTCGGTTGTTGACTCGCAAAAGTTGAAACGTAAAAGGTCAAAAAGTGTAATCAAAATTCGAGGAAAACAGAAGGTGAAGGGTGGTACAAAAAAGTTCATAATTTATCAATATCACTTATTGCAAGCTTTATCGGAGCCTGGAGATTATTATTTCGAGTTTTCCAGGAAATTTTTTTTTGTTTACAATCAGGAACGTGAAACGAGCTACACGGTCTGGAATGTCAAAATTATAATATAATCCGTATTTAAATGAGACATTGTCAAAGGCTATTGTTATTCGCTTTTCTTCAATTGATATACTTGGCAAGAATTTTCATTTAGTAGTACATACGCGTTATTAAAATTTATAGCATATTTTGAATTACTCGATCTATTTTTGATGTACATGGCTAGTTTTTTTAATTTTCGAAAATATGCGGACACCATTAATAAATTAACGCATAACTTTACTCATTGTAGATAAAGTTCTTGAAAAGATTAAATAGTTTGGCATTTAATCAACGACAGGGGTACCCTTTAAAATGTTGATTAAAATTTTTAATCAGTAAACGGAAGTTAAATTGTAATAGTTCAGAAGTGTGTATCGAGTGTGTTCGACAACTAATCAGAATTTCTTTTATTGATAAAGAAACTAAAAAAAATCGGGAAAAAAATGTCTCTTACTAGAAATAAAAAAAAATCGAAACGGATTGTACGTTTTACATTTTTTTTGGCAATTCAACAGTAGCCGAAGCTATTTGTACACGACATGTAAATTTACCTAGTGGCCCCTTGGTAAATAAGTAGTATCACTTAATAGATAATTTCCCTTTTTTACCGATTCCCCAGATAAAAATCGTTATCACTATTTTGATTTGGATAACAATAAATTTTTCTCTAATCAGATTTCCACAAATTAATTAATTATAGCCAGGAGCAAAGCTCGCCAAATTACCTTCGATCGATGAGTAACGGCGCGTTTTAGGCTATGAAGATAGTTTTAAATAATTCTAATAATAACTATTACTCTATCAATCATACGATGTGCTTTTTCAAGAAAAAGCGTCATTTAATTATTTTCTAAAGATCCATATTTCGCCTCCATTGTTGCACGTGTTATGTTTGAGTTTCTAGAAAAGCTAAAAAGTTGTTTGCGTACTCAATTAACCCACGATTAGAAAAATTATAGCTATTAACAAGTCTGAGAAAAACATTACACGACTAATGATGAAATCTGACAGAAAATTTTCGAAGTTTTAAGTTGGCTACCGGTAATCAATCATTCTCATGCAGATTTGATCGATACCCGAGTTATGATTTCAAAGCCGATAATTGATTTGTTCTGCGAATCGCGGCGTCGATGGTCTGATGGTTTTATGGGTTGGGGATGATGGGTCATAAATTCTCCTTTATTGGAATTCTTTGAAAACCCGAAACGGTCTGTTCATTGCGATATTATAATAACGACATACTAGGAAGTCAAATGGTCATTGTTAACATTTTGATGGGCGCTGTTTAATCAAACTGAAAATGGATGCGCTTTTAATACACGTAACCGACTTTCTTTTAATCTCTCTTGGTTTGTTGTACCAAGAATCCACCATTAATCTAGTTATAACAGACAGGGGCGCTGATAAAGTAAATACAGTTTGATACCGAATATTATTAGAAAATGTGCGCTGCTTTCGGCGAACTCTAATTCGAGAACTCCGAGTTTTCGATTATTTATTCGCATTTCGTGCATTCCGAAGATTTTGTTTTGGTTTGTTTGCAGCCACAGGTAGCTAAAATTAAGTGGATATAATTAGCTCTTTTCTAGGAACTTTGCTTGATATTATATCGAAATTATAGTTTTTAGCGTGTGACGGGTATGTAATAAATTTCAACATTTAACAAGAAACAGTTAGTGTTATCTTTAGATTGATAGTAATAATGAACAAAATTAACTTGAAGTGTGCCAGTGATAAGGTGGAGGCGCCAATTTCAATTCGTTTTGTAATTGCTCATCCTGTATACGTGATGGTGCGATTCTTTTCTGCGAAACTTTCTTCGTTTCAATAAATTCAATGTTTCGTAGAGTAGAATGAGTAAGTCTGATTCTCATAATAGTTATAATGCGTACGTTTTTTCAATGTGTCACAACAGTTCAGACCGTTAACTTTCCTTATTTAGTTCCAATACTCGGAAAATTTCCGAATACATTAGGATCACTTCTATACAACCAACAAGTGGATCGATCGTACAAAAATTACCCTTCCTAGAAGTCCAATAATACCAAAAAGGTTAACCATTGCCACTTCATTCTCGGAAAGCTCTTGTATATACAATTATTTAAAAATCAAGCCCCGTTATACCGCGCACATTCAAATCAATCCTCCATTAAATATGCATATGGCCAATTCAGGGAACCATTCAGTTCTATTTACGTACATTTATTAAGTCTCAATGTCGACTAAATTATTGATAGTCCGTGGTGTTAAACCGGCCCGAATTTGAACCCCCCGGATCGATCCGGTTATTTATACCGAGATTCCGGGAAGCTTTCATTCCGAGTTATTTGCTTTTGTTTCATGGAGCCACACCCCCGAAATTCCGAAAATTGACGACGATGATGTCTCTTACCTTACCGGATCATGACGTGTTAAATCAATGATTGCACACGGATGTTAATTGATTTTGTGACGTCATATGTGACGTTGAAGATGAGAAGAGCGCTTTTTAAATATTGACTCAGTGCTTGAAACTAAAGAAAGTATGAAGAAAGCGATTCCGGATATGATCTTCTCTTGTGTTGTGTGATCAAACTTACAGATAATAATTAACCATCCCACTGTCTTCAGACTGCACTTCGAACTGAAATTTCTGCTACCACTTTCATGATTTTTAATACAGCTTTTATCACTTCATGGTTATCTGACTTTTTTACAGGAATATTTAATCAGAATGTTCGAGGAACATTATCTTTACATAAAAGCGATGGTTTTTCATTTTTGTTATGATTTTAATTTTATGGGCGAGCTCCGATAACTCTTGAAATAATACCCATTCTTGGAATTTAAGTTGGGTAAATAGAAGGTCTAATTACAATAAATCCCATTTGGTGAAATCAAACAATTTTATCGCTCAAATATGTGCCCAAGAATAGGTACATAAGGGATTTCTATTTAAACTTGTAAAGTTCTCGATAATGTTTGATGACACCTGCAAGAGAAAACAATTTAGGTGCAGCTGTTCTTGGTAGTATTTCATATTCAAATAAATATGAAGAATGATAAGGTTGAGAATCTTCCCTTGGTGATACTCTTTATCTGTGTAATGTAGAAAGTATGAGTTTCTGGGAATATAGAATGCAGCGAAAATGCAGCGAATTTTAATAAAAATTAGTGCTCGCTAAAAGCCTCAATTTGTGAGTTTTATGACTGACCTAGTTAATGTTGGAAATTATAGATATAATAATAAATTGATGTTGAAATTTCCATGAAAATTTATGTAATACATAAACGCGATACATACTGATAATAAAATTTTTAGTAATAATGCGATGTAATGTAAATAAAATCGATAAAAATTGTTGCCGTCAATGTATTTAGTTTGCTGTAATTCATAAATTTTCGTTTTCCTTTTAAGGAATTTTGGTCTCTTTTAAGGCGGCGATTTACCTACAGAAAAATGTATGTTTTCAGGCCTCACAAAATTCGATATTACTCCGTTGTCTGTGAAAAAAATTAGTTCAAATTTTGTGAAACTGCAGTTAAGATAGTAATTAATGTCGGGACGTTGAGTTTTTTTGAAAAAAAGTAATGACAGTATGATAAAAAAAATGTTGAAAATCGTTAAATTTGGCCAAGTTTAGAACTAAATATCTCAGGAAATATAATTTTTTTTTGTAAAAAGCTCTTCGTCCCGACACAGAACCATTCTTTAACAAGAAGAATATCATGTTCGTTCCACTGTTAATTCTTTTATAATCATGTAGGATCTAATTTACATGAAGCCTGCATCGCCCAAATTGTGGATAAATTGCGTACATCTTAGGTTGAAACCAACCCTCTGTGACCATGATGGTGGGGGAAAAAATAACATGTGTCCGAGAAGTGAGCTGAACGAAATTGTACGATAATAAACGACTAACTTTCTTTTCTTTGCCCATTTGGTCTCGATCGGTTTCTATGTTAAGCCTGTATTTACTATAACTTATTTTATAATTTTAAATATTTATTGTAAAACTGTTTGGATTTTTACAAAATTGACTATTTTAAAGACCTGAAACCTTTAAAAAAAGCAGCAGAATTTACGCAATTGCATATTTAAAAGGGAAATCTTTTGTTTACTCTTTTAAATTTTCTTAGAAACAA
Source organism: Gnatocerus cornutus (assembly GCA_029298725.1). Lineage (NCBI taxonomy): Eukaryota > Metazoa > Arthropoda > Insecta > Coleoptera > Tenebrionidae > Gnatocerus > Gnatocerus cornutus. Next base: position 14,574,882 of record CM055515.1, read on the forward strand.
TTGGGAATTGTTTAGAAAACAAGTCACACGCCGACTGTCTTGTTTATATTGTTTACCTCGTATTGTACTTCAGCTGAGGTTTTAGGTTATATATTTTTTTATTATAACTAACAAAAATTTTACTTCCAAATAAAAATTTAGATATTGAGAATTCAGGGCAATGAATGGATGGACAAAAACATGTCCACTTTAAAAGAATAAATAGAGTTACACCGAGTTCAAGAATGTGATAATTTCAGTGTTTAACAATTAATAACTCAATTTAAATATGAAAAAAAAAAAATAAAAATCAGTTTAACGAAAAATTATTACGGAAAATTTGTGAACGAAGAAGTAATTAAAATAGTTATATGTATCAGGTCTACATTTATAATCGCAAATCAAATTTATCGCCAAACGTTTTGAACATCAAAATTTTAAACTTCAAACTGTTGGCTGGAAATTTTTTGCGGAAGACATGACAATGCTTTGAAAAAAAAATGGTATAAAACGGAAAACTGCTTAAACGTATATAAACATCGGATTGCAATTCCTTTTTATACAGGTTTCACTGTAGTTTTTAACATTACTTGAACCAATTTGGTACCCGAGCTTGTAAATTCGCGTTGCGACAAAGGAATGCCTTTGTTTTAATAATTTCGGCTAATTTTATGTTTGTTTGTTTTTTGTTTTATAAATAATTGGTTTATTGTTGCTTTTGTATTTTTTGTTTTTATTTTTATATTATTATTTTTTATCATTATTTCTTCTTCTTCTGAGCTGTCCAACTAATAAAATGCTATGCTAAAAACGCTTCGTTTGCCGAGTCTGAAATGGTTAGTGTACTGCCGATATGTCCGAAAGCATCACCCTGTCCTTGAATTTCGTGGAAGGGATGGATGTGTGTGTAACACTATAAGATTACAGCAGAGAAACGACACAGCAAACCTAGAATGCTCTGGGTAAATCGCCGCCTTAACTGCATTGGAGCTTTATTCCATCCTTGCTAGTTGTGAGTTATTTTTGCAGTTTTTTGTCGTTCTTTTTAAACATTTTTATCTTGTTTTTATCACCAATTACGACAGCTTCTTTCTCTACTTCAATTATTGTAAATAAATGTAAGACTGTTAATTTTATTTGCTCTAGACTTTTGTAATTATCACTTTTTTCTTTACCAGCTACTAAACAAAAGGCAATGAAATGACGCAGCAAATCTATAACTCCATTTCTTTTGTCTTGTGCGTTTTTCAACATCCAATGAATTGATTCTTTTTTGTGCATGTCTTAATTAGCTGAAAAATTTATTCAATAAACAACTGTTTTTGTCACCAATGGATGTAAAGTTATGATTGAGTTTGTTGATTGGATGATTGGATGCGTTTTTGTTATAAAAACTATTTGAAAAAGGTAATCCGAGGCAATGAGCGATTTCAATTAGATTCTAGATTTAGCTACGATGAAAGGGTGGATTTTCAATTTCAATTTTGTAAAATCTGTCTTTTTTGCTTTTCCGTTCGTTTTAGTTAAAATCACGTGTCTGTAAATTATGTAGTTCTGGCAATTTTAATCTCTAGGCAGTGAAATTTAGAGCCTTTACTACTTTTGACTTGTTTATTAGCTGCACGAAATTACAAATTTTTGTACCTAACAATATAATTTTTAGAAATTTTTGTTTTTAGACGAACCAGAAATTTCTACCGTTTTTTATAAAATGTCGTAACTTTTGCAGTTTTAATATTTCGACAGTATAATTTTGAGGCTTTACTAATTTTGCCTTGTCCATTAACTGTGCCAAACTGAAAATTTTTAGAATTTTTTTTTACAAGAGAAACCAAAAATTTTTGGCGTTTTCTATTAAATTATGTGGTTTTGTCAATTTTAGTCTCTACGCAGTGAAATTTGGAGCCTTTACTACTTTTGACTTGCTTATTAGCTGCCTGAAATTACAAATTTTTATACCTAGCAACATAATTTTTAGAAATTTTTTTTTAAACGAACCAGAAATTTTTACCGTGTTCTATAAAATGTCGTAACTTTTGCAGCTTTAATCTGTTGACAGTAAAATTTGGAGGCTTTACTATTTTTAATTAAACAATTAAAAACAACATTTTTACAAATTTTTTCTTCCATTTAATATTAGAGAATGTATCTGTAAAGTTTTAATAGCCTGAGGAAGTATACATGAAACATCTCCACGAGAAAACTTGCAAAATTGGCCTTGGCACTTTTAGCACTCACTGGTCTCTTTATTTGTGCTTTTTGTTTAAGTGGGTACATACAATTTTAATTATTACAAATTGGAGATAAAATTAGACGAACCTCTGGAGGGATATAAACTCGCAGGTCTGCGCTTGGGGGTCTCTTCCCTGGCCAGTCGTATTTTGTTGTAAAAGTGAAAGTATGTACAAAACATGGTAATCATATAAAGGATAAAGTACAATTATGCTAGCATTTCCTGGAACATGCATCGGTTGACAAAGTGGTAGAAAGCCAACGTTCCAATGACAACTTTTTCTAAAAAATTTTTGCTTCCTTCACCAGAATTTTTAATAGAAGTAATAAATTTCAAAGCTCGTTTTCCAATTTATGTTCGACCTTACCGCATAGTTTTCCTTCATTATTTTGCAATTTTTATTAAATTTTTAGTTCTTTTTCTAAATCTATTCATTATCCTTAAAATAGACCTCCGTTACGCTTCCTAGCTTGGAAATATTGATTCCAAAAATAACACTCCGAAGAGGTTTTCGCTGAAATGGTTTATTTTTAGTTTTTGACCGCAGTTTTATGCTGATAACTCAATTTTTGCTAGTATCCATTCGACTCTCGACCCTCAGCTCATATCTTTGTTGTTCTACAATTCAAGCATGTCAAACTTTTCAATTTCACCAGGTCAGAGTTCAAACAATCAATGGAACATTTTTATATGTCATAAATCCGATATGTTTCTGCGGACCTCACCTTACAATTCGTGTGGTTTTACTTGGGAAATTGAATGGTCAAGGATGAGGTAGTTGCAGTGCTTACGTGCTAAACATGACAGCATGCGGGGGTTAGTTATGACGAAGGTGACGTAAATGTAATTACGATACACGTAATAAATCTCGATTTATTTGAAGTTTAGTATTTTTATACGACTTTGTGCAAATAATTGTAATGATAAGAATGACGCAAGTCATTTAAAAATTCGGTATTTGCAAAGTCAACTGTTTCTCAGAATCTTTCGTAAAAAACATTGTTCAAATCCTATACTTACAAATGTGTCATTATAAATCTCCACGTGAATTGAATAAGCTATTAAAACTATAATAATAAATTTTAAATAATTACATTTAGACTCTTTGTTTTCTCGGCGTGGAATGTGTCCTTTCAATGTTAGCCAAGTAATTTTTTTTCGATTAATTTAAGTCGAATTTAGAACGCAGGAAAGCAATTCCTCGAAAACACGTGTCACTTGCGGTCGCAATTAATCAATACTTAAATAAAAACGGACACGTGGCCATTATCCAATTACTTTTGGGAGTGATTGTAGACACGTGAAACTAGAGGAATTATTTATTAGTTTGATAGACGATTCAATTGCGTGTTCTGTTCGCACTGGCGCGTAAAAAGTTTGTTTGAATTTTGTAGTTTATAAAAAAACGATTTTTTCTGTAAAACTTTACCTTCAGTTATTAGTTTGAACTAGCAAGCATCGGAAAATTTTGAATAGCCTACATATTAAACTAGACATTTCAAATAACATAATTACAGATAATGTGAAATAATTATTTACCGAGAAAACAAGAAATCTAAAACGAACCGTTATCGATAATGATAATTTATTTTATAACGAAGCAAATATTACTGCAAAAACTGACCCATTGATGTTTATTTGAAATGTGATTATTATGTAGTTAAACAGCTCATCAAAGTCAAGTTGAATACAGTGGAAGCTTTGTACGGAAACAAGGAAGTGTTCCATTCCAACAGAATTTTTTTGATATTTTTGCTGTGCAAATAAAACTCACATTTTTAAACGACATTTTCCGAAACCTTCTAACAATATTTACTAAAAAGGGCATTCAACCGTATTTGCTTTGATGAAATCTTTCACGTGTATAAAAATCTTTTACTATTGATAAGAGAACATCGTTTATTTACAGTTTTCAATATTCGTTTGCAAATATTTTTTAAACTTTTTTTTAATTTTGCTCATTACCAAACTACTAACAAAATTTATTTATTTTACACTTAAATGGTAGTCGACTACTGTTTGTCAAGTTCTCTGTTGATTTTCGATGTATAATTTATCATATAAACACACCCGTTCAAATAAGGATTTGTTATTTCGTGGAAAGAGTTTAATTTAAATTTAACGCAAATACGTCGAGTTAGAAAAAGCTATCAAAACTAAATTTTCTTTATACATATTCATGAGTTCTTCATCCCTAACTTTATCCAGTAGACGCTGCTTCGCTTAAAACTTTGAAATGAATTACTTCTATAAAACGGTATTTGAATACACACATTAATTATTTTCACTTGAATTGTTATAATATATATATATGAAATTATAATACTATAATTGGAGGGATTACTATTATTGATATGCCTATGAATTATGCAAAGTTACAAGATTTTAGAACAAGTAAGCACAATTTTCAGAATAATGAAACAAACAATACAGAATAATGTTAATTCAATGAAATTTAGAGACGTTATTATCTTTGCTATACTTATTAATGATGGGAAATTATGAAATATTTGAGTAAGAAAAAATATTAGAATATCTAATGCTTTGAAAAATTTTTATATCAAGGCGAATCCAAATTTTTCTATAGTTTAAAATTCAGATTTGAACTACTATTTCAAAACTCGTGACCCAGAGAAAAAAGGCTTATGAAGGCAACAATTTCGTACCAAAATTTCGAAACAAAACGTTTTTAGCTCAAAAAATAATCGAGTTAAGACGAAAAAACGCTAGGCAATTCGAAGCTGCATAGAATTTGAAAATCAGTAACTATGGACAAGTACTATCATCCATTGGTCAAGTGAACATTACACTATCGTTGCCTAGGAAATTGGGATGACTTTTACTCCATCTCTAGTACATAAATTTTCGGGATTGGTTGTTAATTTCTTATCCTTTTTTAAATACTATTAAATTTTAATTAAATCAATTTTTGTTTTGAAATTTACTATCTGCATTGTTGTTGGCACCTCTTCTTGTTCTCTGGGTCATGAGGTCTGGGCCACCCTGTATAGTAATTATCAAATTAAATTATTATCAAATTGAAAAGTACAAACGAAATACTGGAGCAATGACATAAAATGAACAGACCCCAATAAAAAAAATGGTTTTTATAAATGTAACCTTGCGGTATCATTATCATTATGAAATCTAAATATTGTATAACCTTCATTTTCACATTATGTACATACGTATATTAAAAAAACTCAAGGATATAGTAAATTCTAGTAATACTTATTGATAAACCATTTTACGAAAAATGATTTCTACATGTGTATACAAGAATAATGTTGATAACAACTGATACGAAAATATTTTACGATTTTGTAATACATACTGAATTTTTGGTTTGACTGTTAAAGTGTAAAGTGTTGCAAAAAAATTTCAAGACCAACATTACTGAAACCATTTAAATAAACTGTTATACATAAATTAAATCGGTCATTTTGAATACGGCTCATCTCTGGTTTTTCAAAATTTTCAGGAGTAATAATTTTTAAAATATCTTTTTCAATTTTGTGAAAAATTCGATCGCTGTCAATGAAACTACACAGGTTTGTCTTGTGTTTCGTCCACATTTTTTCCTAATTTGGCAAATTGGTAACTGAATCAGTTTCAAGACTGTCATGGATACAACAAAGGACACGAAGATTGTATTGCGTTCTCTGATTCTTCGAACACATCACTTTCTGCTTGTTAGAAAGATTACCCCAATCGACTTTATTGTGAACGCAATTTTTATGTACTCTTTTAACTCGATTTGCTCTTTGGGCTCGGCTAATTTCACAGTTGCGTGTCTCTTTAATCTAAACTCTCTATCGACGTAAAAGTTGATTCCTGTTTTCGCAAGACGGTAAACCTCAATTTATTGTGGTTTTCCGTCGTCTTAAAATAAATTTTCTCCGTAACGAGTTTGGAATTTACATCAAAATTTCCAGAAATAACGAGAAGAAAATGAAATAAATCAAAACGAAATTGCCGAAACGGAAATAAAGGATTAAGAGATTCTGCTAAACGTACACTAAAATTAAAACATTATCTTTGATCATTTAATGTCACAATCCCCAGAATGTTAATTATGTAAAATTTTCTGTAAATAACTTCAAAGCTTAGATAATAGTGTTGTAGTCTCGAGGTTTAACTCTTTCACGGAATCGTGTAATAATCATAACGACTATAATTACTATTCTTATCTTATCGAGTTTACACCAGTTGTTGGCACGCAGGGGGCACTCACTTGAAAAATTCATTGGTCCCCTTGCCACTTGTTGCTCCCCCGCTGCACGTCATGCTATCGAAATTAGACCACGAAATTGTTTCTCCGAACCTAGCAACGATTATATCCCTCTTTCCAGCACACCTGGCGCTAAAAACAGGTAAAATGCGATTCTAAGAATCTGTGACACGGAAGTCATAGGCGGAGACACCAACGGGAAATTATGATTGTAATTAGTTCGATTTTTCGTCTGTTGTGTTGGACACACGTATGAGCTCTTCCACGAAAACGGGGCTATTTTTAAAGTGTCTCCTTTGTTGGAAAAGGCAACCCTGCTCAGAAGACATGACGTTTGCATAATGCATGAGATTTCTGCAATAACCAGCAGACTGATTGTGCTGATTTCGATGCCATTTTTACACACAATAGTCAGAATTATTTACTGCGGACTTGGCACTCGATGCAAGATGTTTGTTTGAATGCAAACTGGCTTTTTCGATATATTGGAGAATTCGCGAGGCCCTTGGCGATAAATACCAAAACAAGGAAAAAATGTGTAATTACGGATGTCTGAGAATGTCTGCAAATATTTTCGTTTTTCTAAAGATGCGTGCACTAGTCAAATTTTATTTTATTTTGCCAAGTAAACATTTTTTATTTCGGCTTTCACCACTCCACATTTCTATTAAATTTTATTTCCAGTGCTTGATTTCCTCGAATAAACCAAACATGGCAATTTCCAACTTCAAACGTTTAATTCACTTGAATGGAAAACACTTCAAAGATGAAATGAATCAGCTTTGGGGTCGTGTCACATCAATATTTACTTTCACGAGGTACAAAATTGCCGTTTCTGGCTACTGCATGGTTTTTTACATATTCATATTTCTAATTACTGTGGTTTTAGTGTGGTTCTGAAACTTTTAATGGGAATGTTTCCATTACAGTGAACATAATCGTGTCATGCTGCCGAGAAGTGGATTACAAATCTGAATTCTGGGTACTTTTTAGGCTACATGGAAGCCAAATTTTATGGGATTTTTTTGAGTGTGCTTTTTACTTAGAACGATACTTGTAGAGTTCCTTTAAAATTTATAGTGAGATTTTGTCATAGAAACAGATTGTTGTAACAATGCTCTTTAATTAAAGTCGGCTTTAAGTGATTATTATGAAATGTCTCTTAGACATTGTAAAATATTTTCGAAATGCTATAAGTTCAGCTTCATAATTTAATAATTTACACATTAGTCAAATTTTATAGAAGTGGTTTTAAAATGCTTAAAATACATATTTACACATTGTTGAAGATACTAAAATACATATAAATAAACAAGCAAACGAGAAAGCTTTTGAAAACAAATACCTCTGTTTTCTGCACATAAAATTTTCCCTCTGATAGACACTTCCTTTTCACTGATCGAACAATTTTCCTGCAATTTCACTCTTCGAGAATAATAAATTGCATCTTATTTATGATGGAAAATGCATACCTACACCAAACTGAAATTCAAATATCTCTGAATAAAAATTGAATTGCTTCATGTCGTTTTTGTTATTAATTTTGCTTTTCAGCTATGAAATTTGGGGAAATTACTCTCATTGAATAAAATTGTAGATATTTGGATCAAGCAAAAATTGCTACATATCTACCTTTCAAGTTGAAACAATTTAAAATTGTTGAATTCAAACAATGAGAAAAACGTTAGTGAAAACCGCATCTTATAGTTTCGGAGATATTGACGTACGTGAAAATATCGCTCAGTTTTGCATTTTGCGTAAAATGAGCACCAACAGTTTAAGATTGCTCCGCAAATAAGCGAGATTTCGACCTAATTAGATTTAAAACCAGAAATTTTCGCCAAATTTAAAACTTGAAATTCAGGATATGTAGCATATGATTTTTATCGTCCTAAAAAGGAAGAAAAATAATAGTGAAAACCGCATTTTTATATCTGTCAGAGTTTCGTCAATATTTAGGATCAAAAATTGGAAAAAAAGTTTTAGGTCTTAATTTTATTTTTTTTTTCATTTTTTGAAATTGAATTAAAACCGAATTCTTATGTAAACAAGCATGAGAAAAACGATGATGTAAACCGCATTTTTCTTTTGGTTTCAGGGATACGATAAGATGTAGTAGAATTTGTTGCTACAATTCGTAATTTTAATAATTTTAGTGCTACAGTTGCTACAAAATTTGGAAAAGTTATTCTTTTTGAATAGTTTATTAACTGTACGAAATTGCAAAATTTTATAGTAGACGACTTAAAATTTTTGAATTTTTTTAGGATAAATTAGAAATATAGAATATGCAAACATATTATAAGTATAAAGCAGGTTAAAGATTTCATTAATTTAAATTAGTTTATATCTTATCGGAAATATAAAACTGACCTATCCACTAAATCCTATCCAATCGGCTTATCTATCGTCTAGACAAAATTTATGGCCATTTAAGTTTTTAATTTCCATGTAATGCTAATCACAAAATTTAGTTTTCCATTTAAATTTAAAACTGACCCCAATTTGTTGCAAGTTGTGACAGTATCGATCAAAGAAAGATCGATAAGTGCTCAACTTCCTGGAAGCTTATTCTTACCCACTGGCTGGTGCTCCACTTCCTCATCATTATCAGTATTGATTATCGTTTTATTTCTTTTAACGGATTTGTATTTAAATGAAGGTTCATTAGCAATGGCCGCTAATGATGAATTTTCCGCTGAAATCCCAAGTAATGAAACTGTCATAAACCTTTCATCTGGCGTTCGTCTAAATTTTGTTTGGAACCTAAATTTAACCACTGGACTATCGTAGGCGTGGGCGCTGACCCTAACCCAAAAAAAAAAATTGTTGACGGCGCCGTCGCCAAACTTTGGCAAAGCGTCGTTTTGTACCAATTTGGAGCAGCAACAAAGCGTCGCATGCGTCAAATCGACGCAAACGAATTCTGAGACAATGAAGATCATATTCTTGTCGTCATAACTTTCTCTTACGTCTTAGCGTGACCACGGACATGCAAACTTGCAAAATTTAGTTTACTGGGTCACTTCTGTAGAAGTGAAGTTCGAGGAAAGCGTTCTGAATTGGTTCGTTTTTGTTCTATTTACGGCCTGGCTACCTGTTTCCTTCAAAAAAATGCTTTTTTTACCCTTGATTAAGCGACTTCCTGGTATCGGGGTCTTGCCTGTTCGTGCTTGAAGGTATTAACAGCAAGATAATGAACACAAGGACAATAAAATCGTGTAATTATTCTGAGAAATGGTGGCGTTTTAGTAAATTACGCTCGAGTGAGCGAGGAAGATGGGCGTCGCGACGCGACGTTGATTCGCTAGCAGTGCATGGGCTAGAAATCATAATGCTTTTCTAAAATTACCAACGTACTTATAGAATACCTAGAAACGTGGAAATACTCTTAGCATATATTGATCAAGTTTACGACGAAGCGATCATAACAAAATGACTGTTATTTATGTATTTTTCGCCGGGAAAACGATCTCATGGCGCGAGTAATTTTAGGTAATTGGGACTAATTCCAGTTTCCTTGAGGTCGATAATAGAACTTCTCTGCCGTGGGATATAAATAATAAACAAAGCAAAGAAAATTACCGTGTATAATGCGATGAGCACCCTCCTTCCGTCAGTGGCCTTCATCATCTTGGAATAATCCTGACAAATGACGATGACGATCCTATTGCATTAGATAATGGAGCTACCAGGAAAATATGATTTTGCCATGATTGATATTTATTATCCACTGTACCAGGAAGTGGCTTCCAGCAATGGAAAGGCTATTACAAGTTCCTAAGCCACCCGTTCCAATGACAACTTAATGAGAGAAGTGCAAATCAAGTGACAATTTCAGATTTTCTCAAGTCGGTCGTAGCTTGGATTCTTGCAAAAGCTTGCAAAATTTACCAGAGAACAGGTTTTTTTCCGGATTTTTCCTGTTTGGCCACCAGGTAGGCATTTTACATGTTCAAAAATAGTCCGGAGTTTTCAAATTGCTCAATTTCATTTTGTTGGTTATGATGATCTTTCTGAAGGTTCCCAAGGTTTTTAATTATGTCTGGAATGCTTTAGATTCTTTCAATTTTACGAAATTTTGGTTTTAAAATGGATTTTTCAACAATCGCTCTATAAAGTCGCATATCCGCGACGATTTCTCAAATTCCAACTTCTGAATCTGCGTAAAAAGGATTTTTGTGATTGAATCCGTACCCCAAAACAAAACTGTTTTTTGAAGTAACATATTTATCGTTAAATTTTGAATTTTGCTGCGTTGTAAAAAAAATATTGTATTTTACTCGTGCGAAATGGATGTTCAAAAATCAGGTTTAGTGCGTAAAATATTACATTTTTGCAATAGCTATTTACAGCAGAAGTTTCACCAAACTGAATGGTTTAGATTTCTTTTGATTTTTCATGTCTCTTGAATGCTTTTGTAGACGATTTTATTTCTGTGCATTTTTTATATTTTTTTACTAACTTGAAGTTTTCGTTTAATTATAAGCAATAGACGTAAAGATAATTCCTATCTTTTCAATTTTTTGTATTTTTAGGATTTCTACTCAATTTGTTCTCGTATGTCCTTTATAGATCAGTTAGATTATTGTAATTCTTTGAGACTCTTTTGGACTTCTTAAAACCACTATTTACTTTAAAGCTCAAAAACCTATTAACTTGGAGCTAAAAATCTCTAAAAAAATCTGTGAGAATCTTCAGAAATTTCTATTAATTTAAAAAATTCCAAACTTCTAGCAATCTTATAGTTTCTACGAATCATTGAAAATCTTGATCACTTATGACAATCTTTAAAAATTTCTGATAACATTAATAAATCTAAAAAAACCTTTAAAATTCCTATGAATTTCTAAGATATTTGGGAATCTCCGAAGAATCTGAAAAACTTTGAAGAACGTCTCATTGTCATCGTTTAAATATCTAATGGCAAATTTACACAATAATTTTATTAAAGTTAAGTTAATCTAACTACTAACTTGACAATTTCTGACGTTCGATTGGCGGAACAACATCACATGGTACTTCACGTGGTAACATGTGGACAAATATTTAATCTAAATTAAAGTATCTAAATTAAAGTAAGATTTGCGGAAAAGCGATCATAAGCCGCTTTAACATGATGTTAAGTATTTCATCGAAATTAAAGATTTAATTTAGCTTTTGTAAACCGACCCTAACATTTTAATAGTTATTTATTTAATTCTAGCATTAAAAATGTTTCATCAATGACTAAAGCAAAAAGCTGTGCTTGCTAAAACTCATTCCCATTCCCAGATTTTTCAATTTTCTTATATTCTTAAACCGCACATTTCCAGGATTTCAGGTCTAATGTTCTCAGATTTACGGATTGTACAGAATTTTAGTTTTCTCTAGTTTCTCAGAATAGTCACTTCTTAATTTCTTGGACTTCCAGATTTCTAGTTCCTGGAACTTCTAGGATTTGATTCTCCAAGTTCTAAGATGATTATCCTTGTACTTTTTTAAGATTGGAGTTTCAGAATAAGTATAAAGATCTGTGAATATAGAAGAAAATTTCGCTGAAAAGTAGTTTTTTTCAATTATTTTGGAGTTAACTTCAGCATCTCGTATTTCCCATTTCGCAGCACTCTAAATGGAGATCCGTCCCCACGCCCTCGTAAAGCAGTTCCACCAACTTCATTCATGTCCTGTGTGAACAAATTTTTGCATCAATTCGGCGAAACTTCGACTAGACAACACGTAAAAATAGCACTAATTGACAGCGCATTTTCGTCAACTAGTGTGATGACGCCTTAATTCCGCACGTTACGACAGACTATGCGTCTGCTTTGTATGTGTCATATGAGGCCATATGCAAACGAAACCGCAAACCCGATTCAAATTACATGTTGCTCTGAAAGGAAAAATGCGGCCATAAAACTTTATGTCTTTTTCCCGGTAAAATAATCGCAGCCCTTTTAAATAATTTCATTTTATGTTTTGGTCAACACCTTTCTGAGTCATTGCAGCAAAGACAAAACGTATTTGCGTCGGCATGAGTTCATCAAAACAATAAAAACCGCAATGAATCGTTCGTTTCGACGTAATTTGCACTATCTCTTGACATAACATTTGATTTTTTTCCGTCTCGAGCGCTCCGGGAATCCAACATCGTTCCCGTGATGGCTATTCTCAGTACTTGTTTGATTTATTCCAGCTGGAACATCTTTAAAAATGGCCATTATTGGAATGTGGATTTGCATGGAGAAGCATGTGTGGTATTTATTTCAACGCGAAGTTCACTGCCTCTTGCTGGAAAAATTCATAATGATTGATGGCACTGCCTCCACTTCTTAGAATGCAATCGAGGCAGATGTGAAGAAGCTTTTGCCTTTTCTCGCACTCTTCTCATCTGTCATTAATCCTGACACGCGCCTTCTGACACTGTCACGAGATTTCTGAATTTACAGCTACGCTCATTATGATTAATGAACTTCCAAGAAAGTGATCGTGGAATGGAGCTTTTTCCTGCAAACTCTGCCGGAAGACAAGAACAAAAAACTTAATTATGCGTGGTGGCGGGATACTGCACTTCGCTTGATTGTTATTGTTTTCTTTACTGTCACTCTTCATAGAAGTGTTCATTTATTTGACGCAAAAACAGACTCATTTGAATCAGTTTTCAGAACCTGCAACCAACCGCAACTGAAATTTGATCACTGAAGAAACGAGAATTGAAGTGAAAGCGAAAGAGAAACCAAAGATTCTCAGAAAATTAGTAGAAAATTACGGTGTTTACAAAAATGTTTCGTGCGAGCTTAAAATTAGTTGTCAGAAACACATTTTTATGCCATCATTGTAACCCCAATTACTCGAGCATTAATTAAATTTCCTAATGTATCCACCGTCTGGCGGTTAAAGAATTTACGCCGGGGAATAATATTCAAGGCGTGGTGCTTTTATACAGTTGGTATTGGTATTAATTTGTCGCTCGTAATGTCAGGCAATTTTCCTCACGTGGGGTTGCCGACGTTTGGCACTAAAAACGCGAAATATAGCGACAAGTTTATTAAATTTTTGCTTAGTATGCGCATATATTATTCACAGGAATTTCGAATAGCTTTTATATAGCTCTGTGCTCCAAAATCGAAATTCAATTCTATGTTTAATGAGGTATGTAATTAAATTGAAATAAACAAATCGATGATGATAATTTGGCAACCTGAACCTGAAAAATCAGATAATAACGAGTCCTGCATTTCAACATTTTTTGCCACTTCTCTGAACCACTCGTTTATGACTTCCTCTTTACTTTTTGTCCATTTATTAATGTGTCGAGATTGCAATCTCATTTTGGTAACTCGAGACGCTCAAATTCATTTCCGCGAATTCCATTCTTGCCAATTAAATTTTACAACGAACCTCCATCTTATCTGTTACCGTCAGGATGCACCGATAAAAATGTAGTTGTTCTACTTTTTCATTATTATATTTAAATTTACCTTCTTCGAATCCCATGAATATTCATTTCCCATACTTAACAAAGCAACCTCAACATGGATTCGCAATATTCGCCCCTCTTTGGTCACGCGATCACTGATTAATTTCCGGAATCAGTGACCGGAGCTTTTTACGAAACTCTCCCGGTGTGTCTTCTTTGAAATCATCCTCGCAGTGTTGAAGAAAACAGTACCTACTACCCGCAATTTTCCGCCTGAGATATTGTAAATCTTTTAGAAAGTTTCCCAAAAGGGGGAGTTCGGAGAAGGAGCAGCGCGAACTGGAGTTTCACGAAATGCAGTGTATAGCATTTCCGGTCTTCGTTTTATGCGATTTTGTAGTTTGAGTCACGCTTTTGTTGAAGAAGAGGTAATTTAGCGGCGGTTTTACTCGAAGAAGAGGGTGATTCATATTTGGGAGGATGATTTATGTATTTATGGGTCAACCCAAATTTTTTTCCAACCACTTTCAACGAAACTGGTACCTTCTATAATTGGGGGTTGAGCCTGGACCAATGAATGAATGTATAAAAAAAAATTTGCGAAGCTGATAAGAGATCTCTTGATTACATAAATGCGGGCCCGAGATAAGCATCCAAAACATTTATAACCGCAGGTTACATCCACCAAAAACAAACATTTCCGGGCTGCAGTTATCGCAAACCGGAAACAATCATTTTCCACAAACCATTATAACGGAAGGCTAAACATAAATTAATAAGAAAGATCAGTGTAGGTTCATCAGGGCCTTTCATTCAGTTCTCCCACGTGTTTTGCGTTGGTGACGATCTGACGTGAGATAGCTGCAGCTTCAACAAACCTACACTGAAATTGTTATTTTTTTTATTATGGAATTTCAGGGGTTAAAGGTTGTCCGAAATCTGGATAATAAATATGTTTGAGTTCATCTGATAACTGTGTACCGAAAATCAATTATCTGGTGGCAGAAATATTCTAGGTCAGACGTCAAATTATTGCAATGAATGTAGGTAGATTTTTTGCAGACAGCGAAAGTATAAAATGAGATTTGCTTCGTGGAAATCTATTATCTAAAATCTGATATTTTAATGGCGCAATTATGGTGGTCTAGAATAATAAACATTTCGGTTGGATTGTTTGTTAATATCCTTTTGAATGTCTTACCACGTTTCCCAACAACAAAGAGACGCAGTTTTTGTGCGTTACTAAAATTGTTAAAAAGTGAAAACTGGAATCATTGGAACTATCGTACCATGAAGTAAAATTAAGCATTTAAAAAATAGTTTTGATTCAACTACCAGGTTCCACACCTTAACTGAAAACTATAATTAGCTTTTTGGCTTCTTGAATTGTAAAATACCTCTTTCCGTTTGTGCTATCAGTGTGGAAAAGCTGCAGCAGTGCGGCTAAAAAGTCAGATGGTTTACTGGCCGCTCAGAGGCATTTAAAGGAAAGATAAGATCATTTTTCCACCTTATAAATTAACATAAAATTAATTTTGTTGGTGGTGCTCCACTAGAAGGTGCGAAAATTGCAAGTGACGTTATTCAAAGAATTGTCAGATTTGTTATATCAATATTTTTAATTTAATACAATAAATACTGTTAATTACTGTAAAGATTTTACGTATCTTTAGCAAATGCCGCCGTCGCCTGTGTAAAATCCTACTTACAGTTGCTCGAATGTAAATAACCACTTCTGCACTGTGTACTGTAATAATTAAAATAGCATGAAACGAAAATCTTTTCAAAGGGTGTAATGTTATACTCTTGCAGATTTTTATTGAAATTTTTGTTAGACAGGATCACAAAGCATACCGTTATGACAAAACGAATTTTTTCGTTGAATGGGTTCTGATTCTCATTGCATGAATATTCAGACCATATCAAATGGAAGTAATAAAAATTCTCATATATTGCAGGTTGTTGGGTAGGTTTCCATAATTGAACTGAAAAATGTGGAGTTTTGGATCAATAACTTGATTTGTTTAAAGCAGGCCAAATTTAATTAATAATAATAACGAAATGAAACTAAAAAAGAACCTGTTTTACATTTTTTCGTTTTTTTTAAATTTTAAACCTTTTTAATACTGAAAAAAGAGCATCATGGGGCTACAAACTTACCTGTCCAGATCTCATCGAACTGAACAAACGATTTGGAAATTTTCGTTTATTTTAAAAACAAAAATATCCAAAATTAGTTTAAAAAATCTTCTATTTCTTAGCATAGACACTCTAAGAATAGCTTCTTTTGTAAACAGTACAAAAATTCTTGCAGCAAATGAATCATATCCACGTGCATCCTCAGATCAATTACCTTAAATTCTTTCGATGAGGATGATCTTCCCAAAGTGGTATTTCTAATTTAATTAGTTCGTCGCAACGTTAGTCAGCTCGTAGTCATCAAGACGTATTTATAAACTCGTAGATCAGAACATTTTTTTAGATATAGTACTCCTTTTTTATGTGTTTTTATTTTATCAGGTAATTACCATAAATTGTTGTATTTACCGCACGTGTTCACATGTACACAGGTTATGTAGATATTATTTAAATACATATATATTATTTTAATTATTTATATTATTTATTATTTTGGCTGTCATTCAAACGGATAAAAAAAATAAAACTAAGAATATTAATGATTGCTAATGCTTTTATACAGGCTGTCCCAGAACTCGCGCCCCAGAGAAAAAGGGCTTATGGAGGCAACAATTCTGAATCAAAATTTCGAAACTACAATTTTTTAACTCAAAAAATAACCGAGATAAGACAAAAAAACTGTAGCCAATCGTGAAGCTGAACAGAATTTGAAAATTGGTAACTATGGACACATACTATCATCCATTGGTCAGATGAATATTAGACTCTCGTTGCCTAGGAAATTAGGATGGCCTTTTACTCCACTTCTCGAATAAGCTTTCGGGATTGGTTATTAACTTTTTATCAGTTCTTGAATACTATTAAACTTAGTCAATTTTTGTTTTGAAATTTACCATCTGTATTGCTGTCGGCACCCTCCCTTGCTCTATGGGGCGCGAGTTCTGGGACAGCCTGTATATTCCAAACCCAAGAATTATTTGCAAAAGTATCATGTTAAGTTTTGTTGAAATTGATCAAAAATTGGAAAGTGGCCCAAGTTAAATAATTTTTTGGTGTTTCCCTAAGTGTACATAAACGGTAATTTAATAGCAATGACGATAGAAAATTAAATAAAATTTTAAGTTTAGAGTATTTAGAGAAAGTAGATAAATAAATTACCAATCTTTGAGTTGCTTCCATTTCCTTTGCATCAACTTCAAGATCACATTTCCGACACCGATAAGTACTTTGTCCCTTTGTCGGAACCACTTCTAATAATTTGATCGGCGCCTCTAAAATTAGTAGCTTCTCCGAACTAATGAATGAAATTAGTTTGTTGTTGCACTCCTCCAAAACAAACACACGGCTTTTAGCAAACGTCGTTTTGAATGAAAACTTCCGTAATGAGGAAGTGACGTGTTTAATGTCGTTACACAATTCCACAAAAATTTCTTCATTCAAATTTCATCTCAACACCCACCCATTGTTACTATTTGTAAAGCCATAATTACGTGGTAAATTGCAGTTATTGCATCGTGAAATTAGTGGCTTTCTCGTTAACGCTAATTGGTGCTATTGAGGAAGCTGGTGAAAGTTACTTCTTGGTATTGTGACAATGATGGCGAAAAATGTGCTCACTGCTCATGAGCGATTTTGGATTGAGATATTCTGCGAATTGGGTATTAGACCGGTCTTTGTTCCCTCATTACGTTGTGGTTAAAGCAAATTAAAGTATGAAGGCCCGAGCTGATTCTTCGATTTTTTATTGGTAAATCCGAACAAAGAATGACACGGAATTACATGGATCTGTGAATCACAAATTATACAGAAGTATTCGAAATCTACTGTATACATTAGAACTTGCATTGTTTGTTGAAAATTTCTTTAAAAACAATGAATTTTATCAGTTTCTGAGAAAATTGAAATGAAACCAACAACCACGATAATTAACACAAAGATACATGTCGTTATCCACACAATTGGGTCACTCTTTTATTTCAAAATTAACATTTCCTCGTAATCCTTTCTGTTATCAGCTCTAGAACGAGCATATGGTTTCATTCAAGGATTATTCGTAATGGAAATCATAAAAGCGTTATCAATGAAACACTTTAATCGCTCAACGTCAGCAAGGGTGTCACTTCTGAGAATACAATTTTGTTGGGTTATCATCCAATTATTTATGGTCATCATCACAGTAAACAAACCTTATCACTTTCTGAAGCGCCACTGTTATTTTTAATTGTTGGGTCATTCAGTTTTTCAGAATAACTCCATTAATTTTCCATCAGTGTATGCTTATTTCTTGTCTATCTCTTATTAGTTATTAGAGTCGATTAATTATCTCAATAATAGCTTCGTTCCAGCTGCACGTCAGATGCGTACGGTGTTAACGAATAATAGTCAATAAATCATTGGACTAAAAGCTGCAATCGCATACTGATTCAAGGCTCGTTCTTTATGTATCCCACGCGAATTAAGCGGCGATTAAGGTTAGTGTCCTGCGATAAATTCATGCCACCACCGAGAAGAAAATAAATTATGATTATGGAAATAATGGCAATAAGAGTATCTCCATGTTTATGTCTTCGGTGTAAGGATAAAATAGGAAAAATGTGGGCAGAAATAAAAACTGCTCCCATTGTTTCAAGTTTACTTTAATTGATATAATTTTATTTCTGGTATTGTTCAAAATGCAATTTAATATTTGATATGAATTTTAAAGTTCGAGTTCTGAAAAATGATTCGTTATAAATTTCACTTTTATTTGCAAGATTTACCGTCGTGTAAAAATAACAAACGAATTTTATATATTCAGATTCCGAATATTTATCAGAAGTACGAATTTTGATTGTAAAAGAAGTTTTGATCATGGAAATTAGCTCAGATTTTGAAATCCGAAAAATTAAATTTGCTAATTCTTTTTTTCTTACTTCTATGGTACCTTTTTTATGTATTTTGATTAAACCAACGAATTTGTTTAATATTAAAAAAAAAGCAAAGGCGGTTTAATGTCGGTTCGAGCCCCGGGCGCATAGAAAAAAAAAATTAAATGAAAATTGTGTTTAATGTTTGATTTTTTTGATTTCTTTTTTATTTTTAGTACATATTTAAAATTGCACTAATTCTTTCAAATCTTTGGATTCTTTCTAAAAACTTCCTTTTATTTTTATTTGTTCGTATTTTTGAATTTACGATTTAATTGGGTTTTTTGTTTTGTGTCTTTGATTTTGTCATTCAACGTCTTCCAAACAATTTTCGCTTATTAGATTCTACATTTTTTTTAAAATGTTCTCATTTTCGCAGATTCTCTTATTCTTTGATTTCTTTTAATTTTATGGATTTAATGGTTTCTTTTTGTATCCTGAAAATTTTTTGTACATTTTTCTTATATTTTTTAAATTTCGTGTAGTTTTTTCATAATTTTTTTTTACTTTTTCTTAATCTTTTAGTAGTATTTATAAATTGTTTTCAACATTCTTTTAATTAGGTGAAATCTTTGGATTTTCTTTAGATATTTTATTCTGTTTTTAATTGTACCTTAAAATTTACGATTTAATTAAATTTTTGTTTTATCTCTTTTATCTATTTTCTCAGTTTCTCATATTCTTGGATTTCTTTAAATTTTATAAATTTTATGGATTCTCATTGTTTCTCCAAATTTTTTTTTATATTTTTTTAATATATATTTTTCTAATAAATTTTTCTTTATTTTTTTTAAATTAAATCTAAATTTGTACTATATTTTCTTTGGTTTTCTAGATTTTTCTAGTAGCTTTGCTTTTGATTTTTTAAATTCTGTCTTTTCTAGATTGTATTAATTTTTAGAATTTTCTACGATTTTTGTCTTTATACTCTTTGTTTTTTTTCTTTTGACCAAACTGTGTTTAGTGCTTTTGCATTTTTTTTAGATTTCTATTTTATTAATTTTTCTTATATTTTCTTGGAATTCTCATAGTTATTTTTTGTAAATTCTTGGATTTCTTGTTGGATATTCTTTAAATTTGGATTACATTGTTCCTAAGAATTTCTTTGGATTCTCCTAATTCTTTCTTTATTGTTCTTAATTTGAATAAATCTTATCGGATTCATCATTCATTCTTTCATTTATTCAATATCTAAATTCCTTTTGATTTAGTTTTACATTAACTCGATTTTCTTTACATTATTTTTTTTGGGTCTTGCATTTTCTTTAATTTTTCTCAAATTCGCTTTAGATTCTGATAAGAATTGATAGATTTTCTCTAAACCTTTTATATTTTTTATTCTCTCTAGATTTATTTAAAATTAGCTTAAATTAAATATTTTCAGTTTTTCTATATTTTTTTTGGATTTTCAAAATTATTTCTTGATTTCGTCTAGAATTTTTTTAGATTTTTATTGTTTTAAATTATATAAAAATGTTGACAAAACTACAAAAATCCAAAGTGTCCAAACATTTGATCAGATCAAAAGACTTTAACACAGTTTGGGAAAGCTGAAGAACCGGAAAATTATAATAGCACTATTACCAACTGCGTGAGGACAAAAGTGAATAAAACGACAGGAAAAATGAAACTTTGTTCTAGTACCCATTTAGCCTGTCCTCTAAATTGCACCAAATAGTAAACAACGAATATCTACTACTCATTGGTGTCATTATTCTAGAAATTCATTCATATAGTTAATTCAAGGTTTCAATGGAATACGTGTCATCCAAAAATAAAAAACGAACAGAGTAAACATGTAATTAGAACATCAATTTACAAAATGACAACTCTTTATCGATCAACAAGTTGGCTGCACGTACTCTACTTTATCTTTAATTATTCCTCCTCTCTTCTTCAGCTCTTGTCCACAATCACAGGTCAGAGGATTGTCTAAAACACTCACTTTCTTCGTTTTATTCAAGACGTTATTAATAAATTCGTCGGACAAACATCGCAGAGAGTTGCCATCGAAATTTAAAAACTGAACTGATTTCAAATCACCAAAAGCGTGGCCATCGACTCTTGTAAAATCGTTCCAGTTGAGATATAAATCCCCGAAGACTCCAGACAGTTCGAAAGCTTCTCGGTGTATTCTTTTAATTTTGTTGTACGTGAAATAAAAGTTTCGCTGAAGTAAATCTCCGAAGTTCTTGAAGGATTTCGGCGGAAGTTCTTCTAAGAAATTGTGAGTAATTGACACTGTCGCTAAATTACTACAGTTCAAGAACCACTCTCCACTCCATTGTCGCAAATCGTTGTGGTTAAGATTAATTTCCTCCAAAGACATGTCATCAAAAGCTCTCGCTGCGATGGCTCTTATCTTATTATAACTAAGATCCAAGTTCTTGATTTCGACGGAATTAAACACTCCTTCTTTCACAACTTTGATGTTATTACTCTTCAAGTTGAGTTTGGTCAATGGTAGGAGGTTATTAAAGGTACCACGTTGAACCTCATTAACACCACAATCTTCAATCACCAACTCCTCCAAGTTAGCGAATAACTCGAACTTAACTTCCCACAAAATCGGGAACTTTTGGTTGACCACAATCTTCCGCGTATCGTTAAATCCATCAGGATATGGTTGTCTCGCGATGTACTTCTGCGGTTTTCCATCACTGTCGTACCATGTCAAATCGGCGTTATTGACGAGGCTCCACGTGGGGATGGCAAAAAGAAGAAGAATTATGGTTTGTAACATTGTTGGCACGAATTGGAACACTGATGGTTGTTTCAAATTATGTAATCACAGGATGCGGGCGAAATGAAGTTTTCCGCTGAACGACGTGACCAAAATGATTGAGGCTTTTCGGGAGGTAATTGGAAGTTTTCTTCGACGTTGGTGGCCCC
Source organism: Gnatocerus cornutus (assembly GCA_029298725.1). Taxonomy (NCBI): domain Eukaryota; kingdom Metazoa; phylum Arthropoda; class Insecta; order Coleoptera; family Tenebrionidae; genus Gnatocerus; species Gnatocerus cornutus. The sequence goes on from CM055515.1 coordinate 14,596,661, forward strand.
AATTAAATACAAACGCGTGGTGCGCCTTTGTGGCTGCAACCCAAATAACATTCTCAAAGGATTCTTCAGTTGATCTTAAATTGGATGAAAATATTTTTAACAATGCGTCTCTTTTCCAAGAAGCCTCCCCGACGTTTTCTTCGAGAATCGTAAAATATTTCAGGTCAACTACTTATAAACATTTACCTACTGATTGTTTGTTTAACCTCGCGTTCCGAGCGTTCGCGCGAATTTGCCCCACGTGTTGTGTACGCGACGCTTTACTTGAAAGTGTTCCCGCTTAATTGATTCCTAGTAATAATGCGTTTTGCCAAAGGCTGTTGCGTAAACAATCACATGTGCTTTTATTCGATTTAAGAACTCGTGGGTCACACGTCGCTGAATACGCGGAAACGGAAACCGAAATATTTCCGGTGGGAGTGCAGCTATCAAATGAAAAAGTCACCTGTGAAGTACAGGCTTTTTCGTACTTGGGATGCGCTTGATTTGTTTCCTGAGAATTTTCAGAGCGGTGGAAATAAATTGGCAGCTGCAAAGTTTTTCGCGGAATTTGTTTGCGATAACTTGATTTTTTTCTATTGGAATTTGTAGTACGAAGTTTTGCGTAATAAGTCGAGATAATCGGGATTCTTCTCATTACAAATTACACATTCAACACTTTTTTATTTCAAAACCCTGTTCGTGTTATAATTAAGTCGATGATAACAGAGCATGTTACAATATTTATTGTTTGTTTTATTAATATTGTTTGGCGGCAACATCTCTTTTTCCATTGTTAGAACTAACAATCAAAATGTTTGGTAAACACATCACGTTCGACCATAAAAACGCTCCAAATATAAAAAGACAATGAAGACGAGGTATAATAATAAACCGATAAATGGACCTTCAAATTTTATTTTGACACTTAATCAAAAAGTGTTACATAAATGATTGTGTTACATTTCAGAATAAAAAAAGATTTAGGACAAACCAAAAATTCCGTACTTTTGACTGTTTTGACCCTAAAGTGATGTAATTCATAGGAGATGCTATTTTCAACAGGTTTATTACCTATGCCAAAATTTTAGAAATTTTAGAACACAAAATAGAGATTTTAGAAGTTTTTATGTATAGAACCAATCCAAAATTTTGATCGTGTTCTATTAAATTTCGTAACTTCGACAGTTTTAACCCTAAAGTGATAAAAATTGTTGAAATTACTGTTTTAGCCACGTTAATTAACTCTACCAAATTTCAAAATTTTAGAACCCAAAAGAAAGATTTTAGAAATTTTTATGTGAAAGACTAACAAAAAATTTTGATTGTTTCCTATTAAATTTCGTAACTTCGACAGTTTTAACCCTAAAATAATGAAATTTGTCAGAATTACTATTTTAGACACGTTCATTAACTCTACTAGATTTTAAAATTTTAGAGTACAAAAGAGAGATTTTAGAAATTTTTATGTGGGACTAACAAAAAATTTTGATTGTTTTCTATTAAATTTCGTAACTTCGACAGTTTTAACCCTAAAATAATGAAATTTGTCGGAATTACTATTTTAGACACGTTCATTAACTCGACTAGATTTTAAAATTTTAGAGTACAAAAGAGAGATTTTAGAAATTTTTATGTGAAGGACTAACAAAAAATTTCGATTGTTTACTATTAAATTTCGTAACTTCGACAGTTTTAACCCTAAAATAATGAAATTTGTCGGAATTACTATTTTAGACACGTTCATTAACTCGACTAGATTTTAAAATTTTAGAGTACAAAAGAGAGATTTTAGAAATTTTTATGTGAAGGACTAACCACAAATTTTGATTGTTTTCTATTAAATTTCGCAATTTCGACAGTTTTAAACCTAAAAGGATGAAATTTGTTGGAGTTACTATTTTAGCCACGTTCATTAACTATGTCAAATTTCAAAATTTTAGAACACAAAAAAGAGAATTTAGAAATTTTTATGTAAAACAAAAAAAAAAGTTTGATGAATTTTTATGTAAGGAAATATAAATATCTAGAAAATGGAATTGCCCAGCTTGTCAATTACTGGATCAATATTTACATAAAACTTGATTGAATTGATCACTTGGGAATTCTCAGTTCTTATCATGTCCATTTTAAAATTAAAATAGAAAATATTGCAAACATGCAAATTATAGTTTCACCTATTGATCGAACAGATTTTGAAATGTTTCACCCATGAATGCGTGCTTATCGAATTGCTTAATAAAATATAAACGAAGCGATCTAATTAAAAGTTAAACCGATTTGTTTGTAGAGTTGTGGGCTAGTTTTAATCACGCATTACCATGTATGTCTTATTCAAAGTCGTCTTGTTTTAATTAAAACGATAAATTTTATCAACTCTCAATCTATTTTATTGATTTAGACATTTCTCATGAGAAATTTAAACGTGGATTTTATGGCGATCTAATTAAAACCGATTCTAAGTTTATTAATCGGTTCGTCACATAAAGTGTAGTTTTGATAAACCAGTGTCAACACGTCGTAACACCATTATCTATTCATCTCTGGATTTGTCATGGTAAAATGGAGAGACATGAAATATTTATAAAGTCAGCGTCTATTCAAAACTGCATATTTCAGCAGCAACAAAAGCAAGCTCGTCTCGTAGTCTCAATTCAATATCCTTGTTTACATAATTGAATAAAGATTTTTTTCCGCATCCATTCACACCTTTATTTACCGAATCAATCATTCACTTTTTCATCCCACCACGAGAATATTTTAATTAAAATTTGGATGGGGCGCCGTCCACCGCAGATTTGATCCAGCATCAATCATTGGTTTGATAGCATTCAATTTGGGTTGTTATCAAAAAAACTGCACACTCATCACGAGTTAATATTCCATAGAATGCCTTTTTGAAGCAAGGGTTATTATCCCGTCGAAGAATTCAAGGTTAATTCCGTTTTCAGGGAGTATAATGCGTCCTGACCTGAACCGAGAGCAGATGATGGTATTATTCTTGGGCGCATATGTGCGATACACAGACATATGGTCCTTCCAGGAATGACTCCCTCTGAGCCCCTCGGACCCAGCCGGGGGCATGGTGTTGCGCCTCTTCGCAGAACTCTTCAGCTTTGTGCAGCTGGAGTTTTGGGAAAAATGATAGTGGCATTTGCTGGGCAATTAAGCGGTTTTATGGGTGCGTGACTGAGGGTTAGAAATATAATACGTGAGGGGACAGTTGGTCAATAAGATAAACAAAGAAATGGAAAATCTTTTCTACGAAATAGTCAGGAGGTTGGATTTTCCAATCACGAAATGCTGTTGATAAAACAATTATCAAATTGAGTGTACAATTCAATGATTAAAGGATGCTCTCATGACGTTGGAAATGAAATCTTTCCGGAGATTTGAGGCGCCAAATCTTGAGATACATATCAAACAATTTAAAACAGTTTCCAAAAATTCAGTTTCACTTAGTTACGATCGGAAATGAAATCATTGAATTGCTCAAAAAATTCTGCGAATGATGATAATATTAAATAGTGTTTCCGCTTATTTTGGCTGGTATTTGCAATAAGGATAATCTGATATCAAACTGATAAGAATATACTGGAAGTTTCTGTACGAGTTTCTGAAATTCATCGTTTTGAATAAGTGTGGGTTCATCTTAAAACTATTTTTTTAGTCTTCTTGTGCTTAAAATAGTCAATGAGTTTCTGTTTGAATAGTAACAATAACAAAAGATGTTAATATAAAATTTTCCGAATTTTATTGAAAAAATATCGGTTCGTAATAAATTGACATAAAATTTGTGTTTTTTATTCTATCACTTAGAGATTTGACATAGTTAATAACCTTGTCTAAGATGTCTAAGGTCTAACCGAGACATTTTATCGTTTTTTGGATAAAATTGTCGAAGAAACGAAATTTAATAGAAAACAATCAATATTTTTTGCTGGTTTTACACATAAAAATTTCTAAACTCTCTCTTTTGTGTTCAAAAATTTTGAAATTTGGCACAGTTTATAAGCGTGTTAAAGATAGTCACTCCGACAAATTTCATTGTTTTAGAGTTAAAATTGTTAAAGATACGGAATTGAATATAAAACAATCGAAATTTTTGGTTGGTTCTACACATAAAAATTTCTAAAATTTTTCTTTTGTGTTCTAAAATTGTAAAATTTGGTAAGAGTTAATGAACGTGTTTAAAATAGTAATTCCGACAAATTTTATCATTTTAGGGTCAAAACTGTCAAAGTTACAAAATTTAATAAGAAACAATTACAATTTTTGGTTAGTGCTACACATAAAAATTTCTGAAATCTTTTTTTGTGCTCTAAAATTTTGAAATTTGGTAAAGTTAATGGACGTGTCAATGATAGTAACTTCGACGAATTTCTTCATTTTAGGGTCAAAATTGTCGAAGTTATGGACTATAATAAAAAACGTAAACGAATATTTTATTTTTTGTTCATTATTCTATCTTATTTTTTTTTTGCTGTAGTCTAGAGTTAGAGGATTGACAGTTCTGTTAGGCAACACCACAAATAAGTCTCTGAACTAACATTACTTATATTACAAAATCCATAACTGTTAATTTTAATGCTTCTTCATAAACAATTCTCAATTAGAACAGTTATTTTCGTATCACTTTTTCTACCATTCAGTTATGTAAATGCAGTTAGTGACAATTCATTAGTGCAAATATTTCCACATCAATGTGCAAATTATGTACAAAACCCATTTCTCATAACTGTAAATGACTGAAAGCTGCCAAAGCAAATTATTAGACCGCAAAATCTGTAATTATATTCATGACACTGACGAAAACTAATGTCCTGTCATTAGATGAACAAAGTTCCTTGTCTTTATAATTACTTATTGTTAAATCATTATCATCATCGTTGCTTGAAACTTATATAAAAAGAGTCCAAGTAATTTGCATCGTGCGGGATTGAACCCAGGTCAAGTTTCGCACCGGTTCATTAAAAACTTGAATTAGTTTTATCGGAAAATTGTCACACCGTAGTACGCTTTAGTTCCCGGAATAATTTCTAATGGTTTTAATGAGAACTTGTATTAACAATTTGATTGAAAAAAAAAATCGATAACGGCGAATCTCCCTGGAGACGGTGCCCGCGGAGCTTTCTAAGCGCTCCCAAAAACAAAACGTCCAACAAAAGCCGACATTAAAACCGGAGTCGTTTGCATTCAGATCGCTTTAAAGTGGATTTCGTAACATAAAATTGAATGCCGTTCCTGGAAGCGATTTAATTCCGTTTGGCATTTGAAATCTTCCAAGAAAACAAATTACATGTCATTTCATACTCGTACGTAGAGTTTATGTATATGCACAGCCTCAAGAACGTCATTTCTTATTTTAATGCGTTTTAAATAGCCAGAGTCTCCTTTAAAAGACGAGGTCAACGAATACGGTCCTGCATCAATCACGTGGCACTTTTGTACCCATTCCACTATATGAGAAAAAATTTGACCGCCACCCGTGGAGCCGTCGATACGATTCGTGGAACCATTTCGATCTGATTAATTTCGACATTGTTTGAGAATTCATACAATCGTTACTTGCGAAAATATTCTAAACAGGCGATGATTAAATCGGTTTAAATTTAGTCGGAAAAAAGGCTTCTTGGAATTTGTATCAATCGACTTAAATGATTTATGGAAACAAAATGTTTGGGTGCCTTGAACTTGAAACAGTGTGATTACAAAATGGGTATCGTAGGTCATGAAGATAGGCCCCAGAACGACGAAGGCGACATCTACCCGGAAGCACCTGACGTTCCTGTAGAACTCTTCGCCGGAAAAACTCGGAAAAGCGTTTAGGTCTTTTGGTAATTTCCAATGTTAAAACACCCCTCTGTGATTCCACCAAAAGATATAATAAAAATTCGTCAAAGAAAAAGTGGACTTTTCCTTTTGTTTTCCACCCCTGCAATAAATATCGATCGCAATCAGCTGATATTGTCCGCAGAGATTACAGCGACGTATCTTAACTTAAGTTTCCATGGAAAATGTGATAAAAACATTGTTCCATTAACAATGAAGAGTGGTAAGAAGGCCCATGGACTGCTCCAGTCGGGCCATGGCTTGCATATAATCGCTTATAAAGGTAATTTCACTTCTTCATTGTTATCTTTGCAGTGCTAACAAGCCGTTTTTAGCTTCTCTATAAGTTTTTGAAATGGACACACCATTAAGTAGAGGCTGCTCCTACAGCCCCCGGGAGTCTTTTGAATATACAGCTTTGCAATTTGCAGCTCGCCGGGGTTCCATGGAACAAGTCCGGTCCGTTCATTCAACAATTCCATTTCTTGTTTTCTTCATTTTCATTTTTTAGGTACTTGATCGAAAGCGGTACTGATTTAGATACAGGACCGGACCCAGCCTTGCATTTAGCCTTGCGGAAACAAAATACAGCAATAGCTCATGTTCTTCTCCATGCTGGTGCTGACTTTGAAATCAAAGATTCGGTAAGAATTCGGATTGAGCGACAATCAGAAATCTGATGACGCAGGTTTAATGACGTCTTTACGTTTGATTATTAAAATTCTTATCAATCGGTAAACTTTGGCATTGACGTTTCATTGTTAATCATAAAATTATGCGATTTTTATAACTATGAAATGGTCGAAATTTTTGGTTCGATCTTTAAATGAAAATTTTTAACAATTAATAAACGAAAGTCTTTCGATTTTGATTTTCTTGGCGTTGAAACTACCAAAGTTACGAAATTTTTGTCAAAAATGGTTTAAAATTTTGGTTCGTTTCCAAATAAAAAATTTCTAAAACTGCATTTTTTTTGTCTTAAAATTTTGAAATTTGATAGGGTAAAAATTATGTTGACAAATTTTATTGTTTTAGCGTTTAAATTGACAAAGTTACATAATTTTATAGAAAATTGTGGCATTTTTTTTATTTTTTCTTAGAATGAAAATTTTTAAAATGGCTCTTTTTTGCTCTAATATTTTGGCATTGGGCACAGTTAATAAACGTGTAAACCGTAATAACTACCCCAATTTTGATGGTATTGGAGTTAAAACTACCAAAGTTACGAATTTTTATAGAAAATGGTGGAAAATTATGGTTCATTCTCAAAATAAAAAATTCTAAAATTCGTCTTTTTTTGCTAAAAATTTTGAAATTTGGCGTAGTTGATGGGCGTGGAGTAAATAATAACATAAACAAATTTCACTGTTGTAGCGTTTAAATTGGCAAAGTTACGCAATATTATGGAAATTGGTGTCATTTTTTTTATTGTTCATAAGAGTGAAAATTTCTAAAATTGCTCTTTTTTGCTCTAATATTTGGGCATTTGGCACAGTTAATAAACGTGTGAAGAGTAATAACTTCTCCAATCTTGATCGTCGTGGCGTTGAAACTACCAAAGTTACGGATTTTTATAAAAAATTTCTAAAACTGCTCTTTTTTGTTCTAAAAATTTGAAATTTCGTAGAGTTGATAAGTGTATTGTAAGTAATAACATCGACAAATTTCATTCTATTAGCGTTTAAATTGCTAAAGTTACGCAATTTTATGAAAAATGGTGTCATTTTTTTATTACTCATAAAGATGAAAATTTTTAAAATGTCTTTTTTGTGCTCAAAAATTTTGGCATTTAGCACAATTAATAAACGTGTAAAAAGTAATAACTAGGTACTCCAAGTTTGATCGTCTTATCGTTAAAACTTTCAGAGTTACGGATTTTTATAGAAGACGGTAGAAAATTCTAGTTCGTCCTGAAAATAATTTTTTCTAAAATCTAAAAAAATTTTTTTCTCGAAAATTTTTAAACGTTGACAACCGTGGCGTAAATAATAACATAAACAAATTTCAATATTGAAACGTTTAAATTGTCAAAATTACGCAGTTTTACGGAAAATGATGTTTTTTTTTATTATTCATTAGAGTGAAAACTGCTTTTTCGTGCTCTAATGTTTTGGCTTTTGGCACAGTTAATTGACGTGTGAAGAGTAGAAAATTCTCCAATTTTCATCGTCTTGGCGTCAAAACTACCAAAGTTACGTATTTTTATAGAAAATGATAGAAAATTCTGGCTCGTTCTCAGATTGAGAATTTCTAAAATTGCTCATTTTTGTTCTAAAAATTTGAAATTTCGTAGAGTTGATAAGTGCATCGTAAGTACTAAAAAACATCGAGAAATTTCATTCTTTAATTAGCGTTTAAATTGCTAAAGTTACGCAATGTTATAGAAAATGGTGAAAAATTTAGATGCGTCCTCAAAATGAACATTTCTAAAATTGCTCTTTTTGGTTATAAAATTGTAATTTTTTCCAGCATGGAGATTATCCTATACACATAGCTTGTACTTTAGGGCTTTTGGATGTCGTTCACGCTTTATGTGCCCTAGGGTGCAGTGTCGAAGTCCTAACAGTAAAAGGACTCTCTCCTCTTCATTTAGCCGCAAAAAACGGACACATTCATGTCGTCAGGTAGACCCAAAGCTTTTTTTTTCAAAGTTACTACTTTTTTTCCCAGGTGTTTATGCGCTGCTGGTTGCAATATCGACATCCGCAATTCTGATAACATCCGCGCTGACATAACTGCTTTAAAATATGGTCATAACAACATAGCCGAATTGTTAGACAGGTTGCGAGTTACCGGACAAAGAGACACTCTTGCTCGGCAGTTAGTACCAACTTCTAAACCAGCTCTGAGACTGTCTTTGAGGCTTTTGGGACATTGCGGAGTTGGCAAAACGTCGTTAACTAAGTCTTTAAGTGCTGGCTTGTTTAGCTCTTTGTTCCGACGATCCAGTTCTCTCCAGAGTAACAAATGTGAGTCTTGTGATTTTTGGCTTGAGATGAAAGAGGTTTTACAGCGAGACCATCCTCTCCTATCAACACCCAAATTGAGATGGATGTTACCTCAAGACAGAACTCTTTAAGCTTTGAGAGCAGCGCAAATTACCAGTCGACCAATGGAATTCACGTACAAAACGTATCGAACTGAAGTCTCTTCCTTCCTCTTTCTTCATTATTTTCTTTGTAGTTGGACATATCAAGCGTCGGCGAAACGACAGTATGGGAATTCTCAGGACAAGAAAACTACTTTTCTCTTTACCACCACTTTTTGTGGCCTTCTCCCCATTCTCTGACTTTAGTTTTGTTCAGTTTGGAAGATTCGCCGTCCATCCAAGTCCAACAAGTTTGTTTCTGGCTCAATTTTCTCTTGGCGCGGCAACCTGCAGACTTACCTTCTTGTAAGCTCGCGCGGACTTTTCACACAACTTCAAATGTTGTTTTTAGCTGAGTATGGTCAGATTCTTTTGGTGGCAACCCACGTGGACTTGACTCGCGCCGTTAAGACTCAAAACGGCGAATGGATTTGTCCGGATGCTCAAAAAACCCTCGAAACTGTGAGAAAAATGCTACCCCATGTACCTAACTTGATGTCAAGTGTGATTATAATGGATACCAATGTACCTGCTTCTTATGCTTTTAAACAGCTCAAAACCACCATGGCGGAATTGAAGCAAGATTGTCTCCAGGTACTTTAGCAGAGTTGTTTTCTTAGTTTTAGTGTTTTCAGTAACGATTTTTCGCAGGAATGTTTAACTGTTAAAAAAGGATCTTACTATTTAGTAACGAGACGAACTTTTAAGGTACTTCGTGTTCGTTTCAATGTCCACAGAGTTGTAGCCGGCACTGTTAGAATTAGCTTGCTTCTTCCGTTTCTTCAAACCCGCGATAATCTTTTAATATTTTATAGCAAACTGTGGGAAGTTGGACCGGACTTTTGGAGGCAACTCTGTCTTGGTTCTCGTTGCTGCAAAGAGACTACGAGCAATTTCCCGTACTGTCGCGTTCCACGTTTTCCGAGCTTCTAAGGAATCAAGTGAATGTTTTGGCTTCTGATCTGCACATCAGCGAGTTGCTGCAACAACTGCATTACATGGGAGAGGTTTTTTGTATTCAGGACTTGGTTGTGATATCTGTGTCTTGGCTAGGCATGCAGCTTTTAGGAGAGCTTTTTTCCGTGGACTTTTTTGTCCACGCTAGAGTTACTGGGGTGTATACCACTGATGATTTTCAAGCCAGTTTTAACCAGTGTGACGCTCTTGGGGCCTTAGATTTACTCGAAGCTTTGGATGTTTGTGTTCAGGTGAGGGAGTTTTACCACCAGTTCCATCACAACTCTTTTTCTTGTAGTGTGACATTGATGGTGAGATTGAGTACGAGTTTCCTATTTACAACCACACAGAGACTTTAGAGGGGTTGTGGGACTCTGCAGATCCCAGATATGCGACCAAAGAAGCACAATACGGCGGTGTAAGACTGTATACACCCCCAGGGACGTACCACCAATTCAAATCGCTCTTTTCGCACATCCAAGTGGAGCTGCGCCGAGCAACTCTTGCAAATTACAGTAATAATGATAGTGATACTGATCTCTATCAGTGGCACTTAGGCTCAAAGTTGTGCAATTCCGAGCTAGAGAGTCTTATAACTCTCGAAGAAGACGAAGTGGCTTTACAGTATATCGAAATTAAAACAAGGGGACCAAACAATTCGTCGCAATACTGTTTTTACTTCTTGGAACAGATCATGCAAACTGTTAACCAAGCGCTGGTTCGAGTTTGTCCAGGTTTGTTGGTGGAGAAACACGTTTTGAGTCCGTTTGATCTGAAGAGTCACTCAAGAGAACCGTTTTGTTATCAACCTGACATCATCACCACTGCAATGTTAGAATCAGAGTCTACTCTTGATATAGCGTTGTACAACTCGAATTTAGACTCCCAGGAGACGCTAGTTCAAATCATTATGTTCAGTAAGTCGTTTTTTATCATGATTAATAACTAGACGTTCCGTTGAAGATGACGTGGAGCTGGCGAGTAACATCTATTGGGGTTGTGCTCTGAAGATCCAAGACTTGTCGCCTCCAAGCAAACTCAAACTGTGTGGTCTTTTGGATCCTCCAGAACCTCATGGAAGAGACTGGTGTTTGTTAGCTCTGCGCTTGGGGTTGTGTCAGGATAAGATCGCAGCTCTTGACTCTCAACATTCCAGCCACACCATGCGCTTGTTAACAACAGCTGATTGTTCAATAGGTAAAAGTAGTACACCTTCTAGATGTAGATGGTCATGGTACTCTTTCACAGGTGCTCTTATAACCAGTTTGCATGAACTAGATCGACTCGATGCTGCAGAAGTCGTCCTGCGTTCTGCACCCATATTTAAAATTATAGAGCATGTCAGTGTTTAGACATTAGACACTTTTTAGAACGCTCAAGTCCCAGTTCTTTGATACTTCAATTTTAAAAGAGTCCAATCAAACATTTTCTATTAGTTAGATGCTTCTACCGTCCTTTTTCTAACCACGTTATCCTTTCTTAGTTGGAACAACGAAATTATTTACCGGTACTACTTAAACGTCCCTGGAGGAAACAATCATTTTACCAGTACGATAAAGTGGTACTTTGCGGCCGCAATCAACTTTGTCTTACCCGGGGATATTTAACTAGTTCAGCTATTACAGGGTTTATTTCAGTATTAAGGAGGAAATTGTGATATTTATGCTCAGTTGTGAAAATATTTTAAATAAATGTCAAAGTTATCTGTTTTTTTTTCTTTACACCTCATTGTCCACAACGCGGAAGTGGTTTTGTCGGTACAAATACTCTTGAGAAGTCGTGTACACATCAAACATCTCTCTACTTTTTGTAAGAGTTTCGTCTTTCGGTACCCACTTCTTGGCGGGTTGGACGAAGTTCATCTGCTTTCTGGAAATTCGTACCAGTGCGTACAACAATGCGTAAATTAGAATGAAAGACAGTCCAAACCAAAGAGCACAGTTTTGTAGTTTGTAAATCCACGCCTCTTTCGTCTTTCTGTGGTAAAACTCGTAAACGTTGTTGATGAAGACGAGGCTCAAAAGCATCGGACTCAGGACGTACAAAACGTTTAACAAGAACGACGGTTTTATCCCCAACATGAAGAAGAGGTCGTTTCTGAATCTTCGTATTCCATAGAGGAAAACAACTCCGACCAAGTTGAGCATGTTAAGAACAACCAAACTGAACTCATTGGTCATTTTTTCAACAACTTTGAGCACTTTGTAACCAGTTCTTGTGGAATAAAATATCCCAAAACTGAACATAAAGACACAAAGAGAGAAAATGTAGAAGTTGTGTCGCTTTCTTTCTCCTGGTACAGTGTCGTAGATCACCTCAGCATTGATAGTCATCATCACGACCAAACTCCGAAGTCCTGCAAAATTTATTAACTTAGTTCAAACAACTTCTTGTTTACCTAAGAAGTAAGAACTTGATAACCACATCGTTGTCCAAAAACGCGAACTTTCGTCAAGGAAAAACGCAGCTTCGGGTAAGGCCAGTTCTTGTTCGAAACTGAAGAGGTCTTGCATGAACATCTTGCTTTGAAAGCACAAAGACATGAGAAAGTTCTGTAAGACGATAGTGTACAGAAGGGTGAAGAAGACGCTGGTTAAACTTATTCCAATAGCTCTGATATGTAAGCTGCTTCGGAACGAGAAATGAGTGCCGAATGTTGTAAACACACCGAAACCTAATCCTGAGGTGCTTAAAGACATTTCCAGAAGTTTTGTCCACGTTTTTGAGTCTTTCAACGGTGTTTTATCAAAATGGGTGAAGAGATGATGTAAAAGTAAAGAGGCGTGTGGTTTTACGAGTGGATGGAAAAATAAAATTAGTATTTGTAGAGACGGTACTATTGCTAGAAGCATTAAGATCTTTTCGGTGGTTTTGGGCCCTCCGTAGTTTGAACAGAAAACTAAGACCATCGTAATGAGGGCGTAGACTAGTAGTTCTTGTTGAGGAATCCCTGAAATTTTTATTATTAAATTTAGTTGGATAAAAGCAGGTACCTCCAGAGTCGCTCATATTTAAGATTCTGTTGAGATAGAACTGTTCCACACTCGACTGCCACGTCATTTCTTCGCATTTTTCTACTGAAAATTTCTCGTTGCATTGAAATCTCCGTGTGAAGTTGTCGTGCAACGTGAAGCAGTTAATTTTATTCCAAGTTTTATTGCACGATTTCCACACTGGTTCCTCCGAGAACGTAAAAAGAGCAAAACAAAGAGAACAGTTGCAGAGAAACGTGTAGTACGTCTGGTACACCAAGAAAATAAGAAAACTGCAGTAACCGACACCTCGCAAAGCAGGACACAAATCCCAAACTCTAATTGTTGCTTTGTTTGAGTATTGCCCTAGAGCTAGTTCCATGAAGATGTAAGGTGTACAGACAAGAAGCGTAACCAGAAGCACGACTGGAATCAGAAGAGGAACTCCGATTTGGGTTCTTAGTAACCAAGGGCTTGCTCGAGGGATGGTAAGTCCAATAGAGTAGCTTAACATTGCGAGGTTTAGGTTTAGATTGGAGCTCCATGTCGAGCTGGATGGAATTAGCGGCATTGATTTGGGGCGAAAAGTCAGAGAATGTCATGTCATGACAGGTTTAATTTTACTATGACAAAATTAATGAACCGTGGAAACGTATTGTTACTTTACAGCACTAGTGTGGTAATGTGTTTCGGTAAAAGGCATTTTATACATTTCTTTATCGGCAACCAGTAATACAATATCGATTTTATGCCAACCGAACTCGTGATCTCGAGTTGGTGCAACGCTCGATGAAATACCGTATCCGTTAAAGTAGTGTTCCCCTAGCAACAAATTTAACGTGACGCTATGGTTATAAGGCTCTCGTAATCTTGTAAATTAAGTTGTATTGTTCAAAATGGCAAATAATGGCTTTAAAAAAGCAACACGAATGCGTTTTACAGTAATGGACGACCTAGTTTTACTCAAATTAGTGGTTGGGAAAAACCCTTTTGATAATCTGGAGCAGTGGAACGTGGTGTTGGAGAATCTGAATGCTTCCACGGGTAGAAAATTTTCTTCACGAACGATGAAAGATCATTTGGAACACTTATTAAAGTTGTTTATTCATGATCGGTCTAAAATACGAAAGTAAGTAAAGTGATTTTAAATTAGCGATTTTAATACTTTGGTGATGATAGATCAGGAACTCAGGAACAATATTTTGAAAAAGAACGACTGCTACAGGAGGCAGTTAATCTGAAGAAAAAGTCGCAAAATAAAAAAATTGAAGAAACTTCTATACAAAAACCAGCGCCAGTTGTGCCAAGTCCGGTTCTTAAAGAAGAAGATTCTGATACCATCTCAATCTATGATAATAAATACGACATCGAATTTAAAAGCGTAGATGAAGAACTATCAGATGAGGAGGTATCTTTAACAATACCGACGCCTCCTTCAGTTATCGACGAGCCCATCGCAACTTCTTCGTTATCAGCGGCTCCGGAAAAAACTCTTGGTCCGATTCGGACACGAAAAACGCGGATGGGTTTAAAAAACAGTTGTTTAAATTATTTGCGAGAAAAAGGGAAAGAAAAATTGAGAATGAGGGAACGAGAGCTGGAGTTAGAAGAAAGAAAAATTGAATTGGAGGAACGAAAACTTCGATTGGCGGAAGAGAAATTTAAATTGGAGAAAGAGGAACGTGAGAAGAGGTTGCATATGGAAATGCAAGAAAGGGAGAATAACGCGCTTTTACTTAAACAACAGTTGAATATGGTAGATTGTTTGTTTAAGAAATTTAATTCCTGAAAATAATGTGCAGTTTTATTTGCGCTAATTGGAAAAAACTACAAGATTTTTGATTCTAGGCTTTAAATTTAGTTTTGTGCCAGTTCCTCGTTATTTCTCGGATTTTCTGAGATCATTTAAAAAAGAAAAAAGAAAAATCTCGAATTGAATTTCAATGCTGCTAAGCTAAGACATACTCTCACATGTATAGTTGGTTACATACTTTTAGTTTGTACTTTTTTTTATTCAAGATTTAATCTTAATTATATTTTTTGGTACAAATTGTTAAACGTTCCATTAATTTTTGACGAAGCTAAAAACAGCTCAGCTCTACTGTTTCACACAGTTTTTTTTATATTTTTTTGCATGCGCAGACATTTGACAGATTTGACATTTGGGAATTTGACGTTGCGATCGCATTGTGTCAAAATCCGTGACTCGTCGTTTGTGTTGTGAGCTGCAAGTTTAAAAATCTTCCGAAGATGCCGATTGAAAACCTGGAAGACCAAGGCCTGGAGAAGAATCCCGACTTAGAGCTCGCCCATTTCAAATTTCTGTTGACTCTGCCCGAATACAGAAATGACCGGTTTGTCCATCAAAAAATCACCGATGCCATCAAGAAAGACGGTAAACAATAACGAAAATAACTGAATTGGCTTTTTTGAGAGAGAAAAACAGTAAATTCGTAACAATTGAACAAAAACGCTGTGTAATAACTTTGACCTTAACCTCACTTTTTGTCTCAGATATGGCCCCTTGGTACGAGCTCATTATCAAAGACGCCGGATGGAAAAAAGACGCCAACTTCCTCAAGCAGTTACAGACTAAAAACGCCGAAGAAATAAAGAAGCTCGATGCTGCTATAGAAGACGCTGAGAAAAATCTAGGAGAAATGGAAGTTCGTGAAGCTTACTTAAAAAAAGCGGAGTATTATAGTCGGATCGGGGACAAAGAAAACGCAGTCTCGACCTTCAGACAAACGTACGATAAAACCGTGTCTTTGGGTCATCGCCTTGATATAATTTTTCATTTAATTCGCATTGGTCTGTTTTTCATGGATCATGATCTAATTACTAGGAATATAGACAAGGCGAAAAGGTAGTGTGGTCATGCTGTATCAACTCGTATTAATGAGAATGAATTTACAGTTTAATTGAAGAAGGGGGCGATTGGGACAGGCGCAATCGCTTGAAAGTTTATCAGGGGGCTTACTGTATGGCGGTGCGCGATTTTAAGACCGCTGCCACCTTGTTTTTGGACACTGTTAGCACATTCACTTCTTATGAATTGATGGATTATAAGGCCTTTGTTAGGTACACTGTCTACACGTCTATTATTAGTTTGCCCAGGAACCAACTCAGGGATAAGGTAAAAATTTTAATCTCTTACTTTATATTCTATTGAGGTTTTTTCCAGGTTGTAAAAGGCTCAGAAATTTTGGAAGTTCTCCATTCTGAGGCGTTCGTGAAAGACTACTTGTTTTCCCTCTACAACTGCCAATATTCAGAATTCTTCAATAATTTGGGTAAGATTCTGATATTACTATTGTATTATCCGTGAGACTTATAACATTTTTTTTTAGCTGAAGTTGAGACGATTCTCCGTAAAGACTACTTCCTGAACCCCCATTATCGATACTACATTCGCGAAATGAAAATTCTCGCTTATACCCAACTCCTGGAATCGTACAGATCTCTAACTCTTCAATACATGGCAGAAGCTTTTGGTGTAACCATTGAATTTATTGATTCGTGAGTTTAAATCTTGGGGAAGATTCACAATGCAATTATATTTTTTTAGGGAATTGTCTACTTTTATAGCTGCTGGAAGATTACACTGCAAAATTGATCGTGTTGGCGGAATTGTGGAAACAAATCGTCCAGATTTGAAAAATGCACAATTTAATTCGGTTGTGAAGCAAGGAGATTTATTGCTGACACGTGTTCAAAAACTCTCTAGAGTTATAAACATATAAGTTTTTTTTTTGTAATAGAATAAAGTAATTAATATTATAAACTACTAAAAGTTAATCTAAGTATGTATTTAGTTTTGTTTAAATAAAATGTTTGATTTTTTAACTTTATTGCTTGTCTTTTTTTGTCTATTCCAATGTTTGCGATTTGCTGAAACTTCAATCGCTTCTTATTTAGTTATTTGTGGACGAATAAGAAATTTGAGTATTTTTTTAAATTCAACGTTAAAAACTGCGTAAAATGAGCAAAATCAGTTTTGTCCACAAATCGTTGGATTTATTTTTGAAACGCAAGACTCGACCTTCTGGAAACAAAAGCAACAGCTTCAACTGATAATTTTTTTGTCAGATCAAGAAAAAGGTGTTACGTAGTTAGGCAATTTATTTATCTCTCTATTGAGTTTTGGATGCGTGGAAAAAATTGTGTATTTATAATAATAACCTTTCAATTAATTAGTTGAAGCGTAAACAAGTTGGGCGGAGTCACACCACCGACAAACAATTAGTTTTTTTGGAACAAAAAGAGTTGGATAATCGGTAATCTAATCTGTATTCTGCTAGTTTGAATATAAGTTTTCAGTTAGTGAAATCCAAGCCATTTTTTACAGAAGACGATGTTTTACAGATGATCTTCGCTAAAAGGTCAAGAAAATCGATTGTTTGTAACAAATTCAAGATGTAGTAACTAGTTATAATATTTTTTCTTATCTGAACTTTTTCAAACCTCTGTTTCTGTCCAAGATACTATTTTTTTGCAGTAGAATCCGAAGTTGTAGACCAAAGTTCCACTAAAACTCCTTACAGCACCAGCAACATTTTACGTCGTTCACTAACTTTAAAGAGGATCGGCTTTCTTTCAGAATTACATGAAGTTGAAACTGACAGTCTTAAAGCGTCTAGACATTTTTATATTTACTTCTTGTGTTAAAACGATTAGCAGCTTTACTTCTTCTCCAACTTTGAAGTTTTTGGATGTATTAAAACTTGAAAATATCTGTCAATTATGTTACTTTATTTCATGAGTAAATACATCTGGTACAAATATCGTTGCAATATCATCAATCTTAATTAGGTCTGACAGTTAAAAACGGGCTAGTAAATTTTAGGATACATTAACACTAATGTAATATTGTTCCCTCTATCATGCAATTAATGAAAACAGTTCAAAAACTCCAGCAAATTTTTTTACAAAACGCCAGAGTTTCTAAATTTACAACTAAATTCTAACTAAATATGTACAATAATAATTGAGCAATTGTTCTCAAGCGGAACTAGGAAAGTAAAGTTTTATAGATACTAAACAGCTAGCGATAAATTAGATGCAATAAGAACTGTTTAGGCCGTTTTTAGCTCGGTTTTAGAGATTAATATTAAGTTACAAGAAATTCATGTTTTTGGTCGAAACGTGACAAGAGTGGTAATCCGTTCTGTTGGCAGTATTCGCAACATCAGGTACATCATCAATGAATTTCTTGTAGTCATATTTAGCTTTGATGCAAGTTAAATTGGATGGAAAAAGCTTCTTGAAATTCCGGTCCCGCAGTTTCGGGACGACTTTCCCGTTTAACTCGCATCTTGTACATTGATATTTTATCATACTTTTTACATTTGTCTTTGTTAAACTCTCTTTTATATCATTTAGTGTCTTTATACGAAATCAGTCTTAATACAAGCTTATTTACAGGATATCGTGTTATTACTTAACATTAAGTGCTCGTTTCATAAAAATTACAAGATTTTTAAGAGCAACACTAACCACAGTTTACAGCACACTAACTTGTAACTTGTAAGTGTTATGAAATGGGCTTTAGTCACACCTCAAATAAAACAAGAAAGATGATTAGGCCTTTTCTCAGAAGCGCAAACACGCCAAGTTTTTACAATTTTTGATATATTACAGAAATGCCGAAAAGTTACAAATTGCTGTCGTTTTTCATCAATCCTAGACACTCTCCCGGCTCCTCTTGACTTTAAATCAGTTATCGGATTGCTATTAATGTCGGAAAAGTGATAAAAAGCGCCTAGGAGAACCAAACTCGGTAGCATTCCAGCTATTTTCGGATTTAACAAAAGTTGAGCGTGCCCCGTTTTCCACAACGCAAGTTTCACATTTCAGGAAAATTGACACCTATGTACACGTTTCGCACCTTTACGTCTCCATAAAATTGTAGTGACGCTGCTGAAAACTTGTAATAAAATATTTTATTGATGGAAATGTGAGCTTCGATACTTGGGGAAAAAGGGGCGATGTGGAAATTTGCGTATTTTTAAGGAGGGCTGTCGAGTAGAGGCACAGCACAGAAAGGCAGGCTGATATGATGGGTCCTACGTTTTGTAGACTTCTACGACATCTAAGATTTTTGCGAAGATTAAGCTGTGTATTGTGTAGATCAAGCAAACTATATCTACACTCAGTACAAAATCGAAGGCTGCTTGATCTAAGCAAAACGAGTGTACATACTAAAACATTTATCTCCCAATTTTGCTAGCTATTAATTGACGATTGCAGTATAGTGTACTTTGAGTACGTACCTTCCAATTTAGACCTTTCGTAAACATTTAATTTTTACATAGTTACAGTCGGGGTTAGGGTTCGATTTCGAAAATAATACAGAGCGTTCAAGTATAATAATCATAGTTACAAATCCGTTTTGGCAATTGCAGTCTTGAAATTTGAAACCATTACTACAACACGGTAGTTTAATTGGAAGCAGTTCAATTATAAAATCAGGCAAGCACTAGAGTAGCAAAATAAGATGAACGCGCATTTTTACAATCTGTACAATTTTGAGTGAATTACACTCACTTTTTCAAAAAAGACGTAGAAAAAGCTGGTTTTTGTCCACTTGGCAAAAAAGGAGTACAAAAAAATTTTGCTAGACAAATGGGAATTTTCAGCAACACGTTTGAAAAATGTGCATAAAATTAGGAATAATCATTATGATGAAGTTGGGTCGTAAAGTTTGCAGAACGATGCAATTTGACACGTCTGTTTTTATAAAGAGATAATAAAAGTTGGTTATCGTCGAGATCTACATAAATTTTTCCATAAATTCTGATTTATTATGTTTCAGAATATAATGTAGATTTTAGGTGATTTGTTTTATTGTTCATGGCGATTCAGTGGTATCAATTATGAGTAAATGGCGAAAAATATAAAATAAAATTTAGAAAAATAACTCAATATTAGGTCAAAATAAAAAACGAAATATTTTGTATTTTCGCTAAGTTTAGGAATACCAGAGGTATTACCCCCTTTAACATTCTAATTAACTCTGCCAAATCTAAAACTTTAGAACTTTAGAACTAGAAACAAATTTTGCTTTTTAGGACGAACAAAAAATTGCCTATATTCTGGATAAAATTTTGTATTTTCTTTAATTTTACGAATACAAGAATGAAATTTAGAGGCATTACTATCTTTAGCACGTTTATTAACTCTGTCAAATCTTAAAATTTTAGAACCAAAAACAGATTTTTAAGTTTTTTTTTTATTTTAGAGCGAACTACAAATTGCCCATGCTTTGGATCAAATTTAGTATTTTCGCCATTTTTAAGAATACATGAATAAAATTACTACTTTTAACACGCTTATTAACTCTGCTTAATTAAGAAAATTTAGAATCTGAAACATATTTGTTGTAAATTTTTTATTGTGGGCCGGACTAAAAATTTCTCATATTCCAGTTAAAAATTTTGTATTTTTCTTAATTTTAGGAATTCAAGAATGAAATTTGGAGGCATTACTACTTTTGACATGCTTATTAACTCTGCCAATTCTCAAAATTTTAGAATCAGAAACAGCTTTTTTAGAAATTTTTTATTGTAGGACGAACTAAAAACTGTTCATTTTTCTGACCAAATTTCGTATTTTCGTTAATTTAAAAAATACAAGAATTATATTTGGAGGCAGTACTATTTTTGACACGCTTATTAACTCTGCTAAATCTCAAAATCTTAGAACCACAAAGAGATTTTTAGAATTTTTTTATTTTAGCACGAACAAAATATTTTCAATTTTTTTATTAAACTCGGTATTTCCGTTAGTTTTAAGAATAAAACATGGAATATGGAAAAATTACTACTTCTAACACGCTTATTGACTCTGCCAAATACCAAGTTTTAGTTTAAATTAGACTTAAAATAACATTTAAAAACCCGGCGCATCCACCATTTTCGCCCACAATTTATTACCGTTTTGTTTCGAAACCTTTAGAACCCTCCATGAACTTATTAATTAATCCTAAATCATTCCCCGAAATTTGTACGAAATGATAAATGGACCAACCAATTTACTGCATTTCAAGCTTGATCGCATGCGACAACTTATAAAAAAGAATAATTTTTTTAATCAAAGAATTTCATCATCCGTTCTAATGAGAATTTATCGTACGCGGTGATTAATGAAATGCTAAAGTTTTTCTAAAATGCAAATTAGGCACGCGCTTTATTGTACGAATTGTTTATGTATTTGAGGACAATAAAGAGTTTGCCCAGAGCAATGGAAATATTAATTACAATTTCCGATCATTTCATTACTGTACGGTTCACGCGTTATAAACAATGAGTTTAGTAAATTACGTTGGAACCAGACGGAGGAAAAAAGATAATATTTCATACATTTTTTGCTCGTATTTTCTCTTAATTTTTATTCCAGGCGAACTTTTCACTTTTCATTAAAATAAAATCCATTTGTTGGGTTGTTGAGCTTTTGTTAATTGTGGTGGGTTTGACCTACAAAGCCTCAGCTTTCTCAACTGACGGAGATAAATAATAAACTGATTTCAAAGAAATTACATTTCTTAGTGTTGTAATTACCGCTTCTGTTTTTTTAAGGACACAGTCATTTACGTGCTTTTTGCTGGAGGCGTTCAAAAATGGCATCATTAGAGAGGTGCGAAGTTTTTGTACTCTCATTATTTGTTGAGGGAACGCATCCATTTAATTGAAGTTTCTCAGTTTAAATAAATAAATAAGTGTGGACAAAAACCAGTACAATTGTGTTATTATCTTCGTTATATAATTTTGACAGCGTGGTGTGTTTTATGTAAAATTATTCGTTTTCTGACCCTTGGCCTCAGAGTTGTAGAATAATCGTAAAGGTCTCAGTATTAAAAGAAACAGGCCTAAGTCTAAAAGGCACCTTTTTACTTAACACGGGGTGAAAGATTTAGAAGAACATCACTAGACTTGGGACCCCTAATTGACAAATTGACATAGGAATAGATAATTTTACATAAAACACCCTCCAGCAGATGGGAGTATCAAAGTATGCGATCCTCCACCACGTGCTCGTCACGTCTAGTTCTTTCAGCTCATCACCATTACCCAATTATTGTGCGTCAAAGCATTCTCGTCCTCGGCGATTTGGCACACGAAACCGTTTTCCATTTTGTATACTTCACTTCTGTCGTTTTCCTTTTTATCGCAAAGAATGTGGTGTCAGAGATTGATCGAATCTCCATCGGATGGCTCGACCAGAGGCCAATCGCTTTCGGGACTCGAGGGTCTGGAAGTCGTCGACGATGACACGCTGACTATGCTGATGGGGATGTCTGGACTCAGGGGAGGCTTCGGTGTTGGTCAGGCCACGGTCACGACGTGGCCTTCTGGGTCGGGGGACCAGCAGTTGTCCGACAACCAGCAGCCGATCACCACTGTCACTAGACCGATTAACAGGGCCAGCATTATGTAGACTTCCGCGTTGCCTGCGAGGAAGCGATAAATTACAACTTTGGATGATAAATCCGCGGGAAACTGTAGCTAATAATAAGAACAAGGAAACTTCGAGACGGATGTATGCACTTCCAACTGCGAAGTTTTTCTTGTAAGAGCAGAATATTTTATTTAAATTAAAACGAGAGCCAATTTTGTTGCTTTGGGCTGTTTTTATTGAAGGAAAATTCGCCTAAATTGCATTAATGCCGTGCTTTGAGCCGAATTAAATTGAAAACCTCTCGAATTAACGTAATTTTCCCATGGATTCGAATCGATTCAAAAGACGCGACTTTCCTGGTGGGACTTACTAAATAATAAAAATAAGCGCGCCAAAACACAGTCTCAGTTATTTATAAAAGAGAAACTGAAGAAATGGAAAAGCTCCAACTAATGGGGTCGCCACAATGGAGATGTTTTTACAATCATTTGATTACACAAAGCGTAACGAATACAAAGACATCTTGAGGAATTTATGTGGAAAATGGTCCCTAATGATATCATAAATTTGCGGCGATGCTTTAGAATTTACTCTTTGAATGCGTCATTAGCAGTCGAAAAATCCGATCAATCAACCCACCTAGTTGTTTCCTGATCCCGTTGCCCATCCTGCTCCTCCAGAGACTGTTGATAAGAGTTGGATCTGCACGTCTCCACTCCCGCCACCCTGATAGTGTTCTTCGGATGCCCCCCACGCCGCCCCCTCCTCCTGGGAACACCATTCCCGGACTGGGAGTGCTTTGGGAGCCTGCTTGGGGTTGCACGTGGGCACTCCCTTGCGGGGATGGCAGTCCGGTTGCTGAAAACACATAAAAATTATGTCGATAATATCGTGGTTAGTTGGAACACAGGAGCAGTTTTTTTTGAAATTTTTAATTTTAAGATGAGCTTGATTTCTTAATTTCCATTTTTTTACATAAATTCATTATGTATTTGCCAATTTTAGGAATTCAAAAATGAAATTTGGAGACATTATTACACTTGACGCGTTTATTAATTTTGCCAAATTTCAAAATTTTAGAACTAGAAACAGTTTTTTTTACAATTTTTTAGTTTTAGGATGAACAAAAAAATTTTAATTTTTTATATTAAATTCCGTATTTTTGCTAATTTGAGGAATTGAATAATGAAATTTGGAAGCATTAAGACCGTTGACACGCTTATTAACCCCAATTTTCAAAATTTTAGAACTGGATTTTTGTTTTTAGAATGAACTAAAAATTTTTTATAATAGAGCTCTCGTATATTCGTTAATGTTATGAATATAAAAATGAAATTTAGAGAAATAACTACTTTTAATACGCTTATTAACTCTGTCAAGTTTCAAAGTTTTAGAACTAGAAACAATTTTTTTAGAAATTTTTAATTTTAGAATGAACAACAAATTTCCTATATTTTAGCTCAAATTTCGTATTTTTGTTAATTTTATAAATATTAAAATAAACTTGGAAGAATTACTACCTTTAATATGCTTATTAACTCTCCTAAGTTGCAAAGATTGAAAACCAGAATTTTTTTTTAGATTTTTCTATTTTATAACAAACAAAAAAAAACACAATTTTTTATATTAAATTCCGTATTTTTGACAATTTAAGGAATTCAAAAATGAAATTTGGAGACATTAAGCCCGTTGACACGCTTATTAACTACCAATTTTCAAAATTTTAGATATAGAAACAATTTTTTTATAAATTTTTATTTTTAGTATAACTTAAAATTTCCTATATATTCTAGCTCATATTTTGTATTTTCGTTAATGTTACGAATATAAAAATGAAATTTAGAGAAATTATTACCTTTAATATGCTTATTGACACTGTCAAGTTTCAAAATTTTAGAATCATAAACACATTTTTTAGAATTTTTTTCTTTTAAGATGAACTAAAAAATTTCAATTTTCTATGTTTTTTTTTAGAATTTTTTATTATTGTTGAACAATTTTAATTTTAGTGTGCATAGCCCCCTACGTAACAAAGAACTGGCTGTACACATTGGATAAATTTCATTTTTATCTCTTTTATAAATTTGCATAAGGGTTCCCAAATTCAAAATTCAAATTTTATGAGGATATATGCATTTAAATACCTTATACACATTAAGTATCCATTAAGTACCAAATTAACTTTTTTATTATTATTATTCGCGAAACAATACTTCAATAGCTTTTCCATTATTTAAGAATGATACGCCACTGCTACTTCGAGCGTTTGTAGCGAACGCAAAAAACAGCGCAAAGTAGCCTTGGCTGATATTTTTTGTTTGCTCCAGAAAAAGGTAGTTTTAAGCAATTAGGGAGTTACATATTAATCTCTTTATTGAAATCAGTTGTGTTTCGACTTTTGATAAAGACTGTCGTTTCGGAGATTTGTGCTAAACAGTGTTGCTGTGAGAAAATATCTTCTAAGGTAAAGAACTAGCCTATATTCATTTATACATAGACGTTTTTAAAAAGTTTTCAATTCAGAGAAACGTTAGGTGCATTTGATTGTCCATTTTTTCGGTTCGTTAGCGCTAACAAAAGCAGTTTAATATACAGAGTGTTTATGCGTAGTAATAATCGGATTTTAAAGGAAGTTAGATACATTTAAACTTTTTTGGTTTCTACAAATGTTTATCTAGAATCTACTATTGACAACAAAATGATGAACAAAATTTGAAGGTTGGTCTTAGAATTATGGGATCGGTCCACTTTCCGGTTCAGAACCAAGTTGGCCAATGTTAGTCAATTACGATCCCCAGGCTCGGATTGTGTCGGATTTTGTCGCTAACAGAGTTTTTGAACTGCAGCACTCAAAGTTTTATCTTCTCTTTCCGCAAATTTTCGTTTCTGCCACCTGCCTTTAAACGTTACTATATCAGACATCCTAGCAATTAACAAACACAAATGTAATCTGGAAATGTAATTTGTAGGTTATGTTGACAGCTCGCAGCGTTGCCAATCTTACAACTGTCACGAAAGGTCTGAAGTTAGCAACATTCAAAAAGTGTCCGCAATAAACTTCAGTACAATTTGTTTCGACCTAACTACTTTAAACCACGATGGACCTCGCATCCCATTGCCGAAGTGATTTTTAGTGCGCGAGATAATTTAGTGTCTTGAAAATAAAAATGTAATCGTTTCTGAAACAAAGTGAGTGAGTTGTTCCTGGTTCCCGGTTCCTAGAGGGGGATGCAGTGGTAGGAGCTTGCCGATACAGCTTCGGGATCAGGATTAAAGGGTAAGTTAACAGTCTTTTTCAAAATGTGGTACAATTTTCTAATAAAAAATTTCTATTGCAGTAGATCCGTGTACGAAGACGAAGGCGACGTTGGATCTCACAAGGTAGGATTTTCTTCTTTTTGGTGTTGGGATGCTGCGTTTCCGGATTTTCGCGGAGTGTTAGTGTACCCGTTTTCTTACGCAGTAGTAGTATTAGTGCTATTGTGTTATTGTGTGTTAACATGCTAGTAAGAGATTATCAGTCGCCTAAATGTAAGACCTCACATCTGCATCATCAGCGTTTTCTGTTGCTCTGAAAATTAGCGTTGAATGCAGATGTCGGATTTTGCATTTAAGCGACTCGTATAAGTAACTGTCGTTTTCATTTCTTGAAAACAAAATGGTATGTAAAAGAAAATTATATCCAGGTAAGCACAACGATTTTTCTATTTTTTAACACTTATACTTTTTAACTCCGTCTGCAGCGTCCTGGGGCCTGATTTATAAAACTTGTTAATTTTCTTTTTGTTCACTAAACCTAAGACTAGTTACTTTAGTACTTTACCACAGTAAATGTCATAAAACAAGCCCCCTGGGGTACATTAAGTACCACTAAGGACGCTGTTGCCGGTCCCAAGCCCGGCTAATTTAGGAAGAAACCAGCCATTGGAAAAATCTTTTGAAGATTATTTCGCGGTTGCAAAACAGACTGATGGTGTGATTGTTAGTAAGTTTGTTTGTGTAACATTTGATCGATTTTTAAATTCTAATTTGTTTCAGAGAGCTGAGTGAGGAATGAAGATGTTAGTCAGTGAGAAAAAAATAAAATGCTAATTGTTGCTAATCTGATTGTTTCATGTTCTACATTTTAATGGTTTACGCTCTTCCACTTGCTTACAATGGTGCAAAAGTTATCTCTGGTCAAGTTAAACTTAAAAATGTCATTCAAGTGTCAACTTGTGTGCAATATAAAAACACACAGTTGTTGGCCAATCAGAGATCTCAAATTTTTCATTGCACACGGGTATACGCTTCGTTCGTCTTCGCGCTGAAATGGTTTGCAATTTTAAATTTTCACTACGAGAAAACTGTATGAAATGTGGCATATTTTATAGTGGTCGTCGGGAAAAAGTTTTTCTACACTACACCACCACAAATAACACTAGTTTACAAATTAATTTTTTTTTATATTCCGAGATAAAATTATAATTTTCTGGGGTCCACTGTGATCACAAAAATCCATTGAGCATAATTTTATCACGTCTGGATTTTTTACAGGATTTTTTGTTTATGGGTAGGAAAGCATTCGTTTGTGGGTAAAATGATTTTTTAAATTTAAAATTTAAATTTCCTGAAATTTCATAGTTATGGCACTTAAATTTGCCAAAATTATGAATTTTTGGGAAGGATTCCTTATTTTTCGGTTTTGCCTTCTAAATAAATATTTCTAAAATTTGTATCTTTCTATCTACAATTTTGCAATTTAGCAGAGTTAACATACAATCAAAAACTAGTAATTTGAATATCAAAATAAAATTTAAAGGAATTTCTACTTTTGATAAGCTTTTTAACTCTGCCAAGTTTTAAAATTTTAGAACCACAAACAAATTTTAGCAATTTTTTCTATGAAATTCGGTATTTTTATTAATTTTAGGAATTCAAAAATGAAATTTGGAGGAATTACCTACTATTTTTAAGGTTTGTTTAAATCTGATTTACTATATCGTAAAAAAAACCCGGCGCATCCACCATTTCGACGATGATTAATAATTACCGTTTTTATTTTACAACGAATTAAAAAAATTTTGACATTACGGAACGGCAGTCCTATTGCTCAAAACACATCAAAAATGACCATAATTTCCTGCGGTTTGCAAAAAACTTGCAGAATGAATCAATGTGTTTCGGCGGCGAATGGAATATTCACGAGTGTAAAATGCCAACATCCTGGCATATTCATGAGTGTAAATGTGAATATTTCACGGGTTCGCTGAGTGAAATTTCGGAGTAATGCACGATTGGTATCTCTATTTTTGCTGTATTTTTATTATCACGCTGTAACATTGTTGGCTACTTCGACTCTGGACGACAGCCAAGTTGTAAAATTAAAAGTGCGCCAGTGCGGAGCAAAAAAACTCACTTAACGGGAAAAAAGTATTACAATGAATTTAACCGTATTATTTATTGGCAGCGAACGCTATAAGAATCACAATAAAAGACAGTTTCAAAAACGTGGCTCTTAAATATTGAAACGAATCGAAAGGTCAAACACAGGAACTCAAAACGTATTGTTTTAGAGGGTATAAAACGATACAAAAACGTAATTGAACGCGGGCTGCAGATAGCTGGAGTTTTATTTTGCGTGTGTAATTCCAATTCTAACAAACGATTTGTTTTAAAAAATTCATATACTTGTGTTTGTTGCGCGTTTTTTGTGCGATTTTGTAAAAAATGCCTTCAGAATATGAATTCCATCGTGTCTACTTTTGTTTTCTTGCTTATTACACAAGAACCGCAGAAAAAGCGATGATGTAAAATTCACGTAGACTCGTCTACCTACAAGGACCTCTTTTCGTTCTATTTGAAGAGCGCGGGTCCTTGTTAAGTTAGATCTTTATTAAGGATTCAACACAAGTTCAAGGTGGAAGAATTTAAGACACCAAATTGTGAGAAAATCAGTTGTATTTACACAACTTA
This sequence comes from Gnatocerus cornutus, assembly GCA_029298725.1. Taxonomy (NCBI): domain Eukaryota; kingdom Metazoa; phylum Arthropoda; class Insecta; order Coleoptera; family Tenebrionidae; genus Gnatocerus; species Gnatocerus cornutus. Next base: position 14,624,840 of record CM055515.1, read on the forward strand.
AACAGAGGCGAAATTAGATAATCGAAATCTGCTACTGTACAATTATTTGCACTGTTCAATAATAATAAATATGTATGAATAAATAAATCGAGCGGAAATTGGACCGAAATAACTAATTTACGTAAATCTGAATATTGGAATAAACAATCTGAAGTTTCAGAAAATGTCAAAAAATAGTTTGATGTCGGTTGATCTCGAAAACCTTTTAAAGAAATCGAATATTTTCAATTTAGTATTCCTCGGCTTTTTTTAGTTTCTTAGCGGTCAAAGGGAGCAGAAAACTCGTCGTGAAGATGGGACGAAATGATATGTAAAATAATGTAAATAAATACAAAAGCGCAACTGCAGTAACAGATTTTGTTAAACTTAAAAAGTTAAAAAGTTAAACTTAAAAAGGGCTGCTAGGCGAAAAAAAATAATTATAAATTGTAAAACTGTAGTCGGAATTTTATAACTTTGGTTTAACTCCGCCCACATGAACAAATGACGATTTGAATTTGTCGAATCAAGAAATGGCTAGCCTCCTTTACTCAACATAATCAAAAATTTGACGGCTCAAGTGTCAACACATGTCAAGAAGATTTGCGGTTTTGCCAGAATTCAATTAATCGTGAAAGTTTCGTCGACTTCCAGCTAAAATTTAATTGGCCCAAAAGGTAGGCGGAGTTAAACCAAAGTTACAAAATTCTGACTATAGTAAGATTGGAAGCCAAACACCCGAATTTTGCACTTTAAGTTATTGATGTGTTTTTAAGTTTAGAGAAATTATAAGCCTAAAAAAACTCAAATATTAGATTAGTTAGCTTGTTTGAATAACCTGAGAATTGAAGTATTTAAAATGTAATTGTAAAAAAAAATCCAAAAATTCTGTTTCTTGCTCCCAAATTTTGGAACTTAGTACAGTTGATAAATGTTTCAAAAATAGTTAAACCTTGAAATTTTACTATTTTAGGAATTAAACTGCCAAAATTACGGAATTTAATTGAAAGTGGCGTTTTTTGGTTCGTCTTCAAAATCAAAAATTTGTAAAAAATATGTCATATCTAAAAATTTCACGGTTTTAGAATAAAAAGTGCCGAGTTTTTAATTTATTAATTTAATAGAAAGTGGTAAAAAATTTTGATTCATTCTCAAAGTAAAAATATCTAAAAATTCTGTTTCTTGGTCTAAAATATTGGAATTGGAATATCGATAATCATGTTTAAAATAGTAAAACCTGCAAATTTCATTGCTGTAGGATTAAAACTATCAAAATACATAAATTTGTAGAACATTTTGAAAAGTTTTGGTACCTTTTTGACCGAAATGTTCTAAAAATTTTGTTTTTTGCTTTATAATTTTGGAATTTTTTACAATCAATGTCGAAAGTTTTATTGTTTAGAATAAAAATTGGCAATTTGTTCGGAATTTTTGGTGCGTCTTCAAAATAAAAATCCGAAAAAAATAGGTATCTTGGCTTTAAAATTTTGGAATTTAATTCAGTTGATAAACAAGCCATAAGTAAAACCTCCAAAGTTCAGAGTTTTGAGATTAAAACTGTTAAATTTACGGAATTTAATAAGAAGTGGTAGGTACAAATTTTTGCTTCGACTACAAATTAAAAATTCTGTTTTTGCTGTAAAATTTACGATTTGTTCCACATTTTGTAGCTACATTAGTTCGTAATCAACAAATTTTTAAATAAAATAGAAAACAATTTGGAGCGATAGGAAAAACCGGCTGCATATTTGCATTCAGCACTGCATTAATTCCTATTCAAAAATTTAATATATATATAAAAATTTTATAAAACTCAAATATTTGCTCTAAAATTTAATTACCATTAAAGTGGAGCCCATATTTTATTGTTGAATTGCACCACTTACTTTTGCACTCTTTTAAATGTGTTAATTTCCAGCTTTTATCTTCATAATAGTTCACTCGCAGCCATGATTCGTTCATAATTTAATATTCATGTATTCATAGAGTTTTAATGAAATGAACAAAAAAGCAAGTGCTCGTCTTTCACGAAGTCACTTTAATGAAAAAAGGCTTGTAAATAGCTAAAGTGACAGCGTTGTCAACTTGTTTATTGTTTCAATTTTCCCGTCTAATATAAATTAAAACGTGATAAAAAGAAAAGCTTTCTTTTTCAACAAGCTGTTGCACTTAGAAACGAGGGAACGGAGACAATGGCAAAATCCAGAAAAATTAAATTTGATAGATTGCGAGTTTGGTAAATTAATCACAGTTAAAGCTCGACGTTTTCGCTGTATGAATAGCTTGACTCAATAACAGGAGATTTTCGAATCGGTGGGGGAAAAAACCTTATGAAAATGAAATTGTAGCTACGAGAATATTAGATTTGTCTCTGATTTTTTTCTCGCCGGTTTGTGTACTTTTGGAAATTAATCTGTCACTTAAATAAGAAATGAGCATGCATCATTTAAAAAGACGTTCAAAGCGAGCAACAATTTGAAATAACAGGCTAATGTAAAAGATACCGCCGCCCCCGAGTTACTAAAGCGAGGGCGACATTTTTCGATATTTCACATCTCCACGTTACTTTGTAAGATTAAAACACAACAAAAACCGGCGTAGGTGAATTCAGGTGTAAAGTGCTGCAAACAGTGGGAACTCTAATGGATGCGCTTTTGATCAGTGTCAACAGCGATGAAAAATGAGCCGACAGAAACGTCAAAATATAAATACGTACCCATTAGTGTGATAAGGGCTAGCAGAAGGACAAGGGTTAAAAGCCAGCCCATACTTAGAGGTCACCAGCTTCGAGGCGCGATGGAAACACATGCAATCCGCATTCCACCCACGCTTAGTCCAAACTTTTAATTCCTCCGACGGATGTGCGCCCAATCTGAAAGCAAAAACGATGGAAATTTGAGGAATATTATGCGGGCGTAAAGCGAGAAAATTAAAACGTTCTCGGGTTTTATAGTGCTGGAAGGTACCATAAATTGTACAGGTTCGAAACTTTATGCACAATGCATGTGTCCGGGCTCTTGGAGCTTGAAAGAGAGGACGAAACATAAAAGTACAATTGCAAATTGCTTGCCACTCCATGTCGGCTACATCGAATTGAATATTGTAGTTTAGGGTCGGGCAGACGTTATTTTACAAAGAATTTCGCTGCTTCTGCCTACTGCTGTATTGTTATTTTATGGAAATCTGCAATTTGGTGTTCGGAATGAGAAAGAAAATTAATTCTTTCCGACGAAAATTTCCAACAAATGCCGTGTTTATGGTTATGGAGATTGGAGGGTTTACCATTGGAAAAAAATTCTGGATAGCGTCATTTGTATTATTACAACTCACGGGAGAAGGAAAAAAATTCGTGTGGGATTATTTTCCAGCGCAAATTGTCAATTTTAAACACAAAATTTCTTTTAATTTTAAACTTTGTGTAGCCGTATGCTTAAATTACCCGAGCTAAAATAAAAATTTAATAAAATTTAACAAAATGATACAACGTGTTTATAAATGTTTTTAGCATCAAGGGTGGCTATGAAATGTCAAAGAAATGCGCCGCTCATTACAAATGTGGGTTTCGATTTGTCAACTGACATTTGCAGTTAACCTCAAACATGAAGCAAAGTAAGTTTTGAGAAATAAACTGTTCGAGTTGTGGTTTAAAACCTGAAAATCAAAAACTTGGGCACAAAACCGTAACTAAAACGTCATTGCAGTAAGTAACATTATGAATAATTTTCAAGATAGTTATATTCACCATGAACATAAAGCGGCAAAATAGTGTACGACAGGAATTCCAAAACCACGCTTGATGCTAGAAATATTTATAAACACCTTGTATTTAAGATACAAAAATTGGTGGATGCGCCGGGATATTTTCAATTATAATCACATTACGCCAATTTTTAGGAACTCAAATTTTAGATTTTTAATTTTATACTTCAGTTTTTTAAATAGACTGACGCCGTTGCCAGATTTTTTAGATTCTTTATTCTTTACAAATTATTTTCGATTTTATTTGATTTTTTTTAGATATTTTATATTTACATAATTTATATATTTTTTAATTATTTGGGATATTTAAGTTTAAAAGGATAAATTTAAATTTAGTTTACATTTTATTGTTTATCGTTTTATCTGTGTTTTACAATAAAAAGTGCTATACTTACGAAATTTAATAAAAAGTGCTGAAAATTTTTGGTTTGTTTTCTAAAATTAATTATTTTTATTTTAAATTTTGGAAATTTAACACGGTTAATAATCAAGTTAAAAATAGTAAAACCTGTAAATTTCAATGTTGAATAAAACTGCAAAAATTTAATAAAAAGTATTGTATATTTTTGGTACACCTTCAGAATAAAAATTTGTAAAAAAATACGTTTTTTAATCTAAAACTTTGGAATTTAACACAGTTTATAAAGAGGTCATAACCTGCAAATTTTACTGTTTTGGGATTAGAATTGAAAAATTTACAAAAATTCGTAGATAATTATGAAAAGTTTTGTTTCGTTTCGATGTAAAATGTTCAAAAAAATCTGTTTTTTTGTCGAAAATTTTGGTATTTAGCACAGTTTATAAATAGGCAGAAAATAGTTATATCTAAAATGTAAACTCTTTTAGTCTACACAGTGTCAACGTTACGTTACGTTACGAAATTTAATAGAAAGTGGTGAAAAATGTTGATACGTTGTCAAATAAAAAGTCTAAGAATTCTGTTGGTTGTTCTAAAGTTTTGGTGTTTAACACAATTAATAAACAAGTTAAAAATAGTAAAACCTGCCAATTTCACACTTTTGGGATTAAAACTGTAAAAATGATAGAAATTTTTGGATAATCTTGAAAAGTTTTGTTTCATTTCAAAGTAAAATGTAAAATAAAATGTCGAAAATTTTGAAATATAACACACACGACCTGCTGTATATTTACGACCTGTGCATTCGTGTAGTTCCACTGTTTCTTCGCATATGCTTTGGAAAGCGCCGCTGCTCGGGCACTTTTGGGAACATTTTACCATATTGGGTTTATTACCAACATTGTTTTTGACATTTCAAATTTTAAGTTTGAATTTTCAAATTATTATACGTTGTTTGTTGCTTTTTCAAGTTTTCGATGTGTGCGTTGTTTACGATCGTTACTTTGTTCTACGTTTGTGTTTTTTGTAGCTTTCAAAAGTCAAAAATCTTACTAACCCCAAAATTCAATTTGTCAACAATGTCAAAAGCGTCCGAGCAGCAGCGCCCTCCTCGGCAAAAAAATGCGTTTTCTTGGAAATATTCTTGATACGGGGAAATGAGATTTTGCACAGGCCGTAGATATACAGCAGGTCGTGATAACACAATTTATAAATAAGTAGAATATAATTGTATCTAAAAATTTCATTGCTTTAGGTTAAAATAAAACTGATAAAGTTACAGAATTTAACAGAAAAGTGGTGGAAAATTTTGATACGTTGTCAAAATTAAAAAGTCTAAAAAATTTATTGCTTGTTTTAAAACTTTTAGATTTAGCATTTATTTATTTCTTATCAATTGATAAGAAAGTCTAAAATAGTAAAACCTGCAAATTTCACTGTTTTGGGAATAAAATTGTAAAAATCACAGAAATTTGTAGATTATGTTGATAAGTTTTATGTCGTTTGAAATGCAATGTTCTAAAAATTATATTTTTTGATCTAAAATTTTAGAATTTAGTACAGTTGATGAACTGATGAAGATAGTCAAACCTCCAAATTGTACTGTTTTAGGATATAAAGTGTCAAAGTTACGGAATTTAGAATAAAAAGTGATGTAAATTTTTGGTTCTTTTCACAATAAAAATTTATAAAAATTGTGTTTTTTATTCTAAACTTTTGGAATTTAATCCAGTTAATAATAAGTTGAAAGTAGTAAAACCAGAAAATTTCGCAGTTTTCGGATAAAAATTTAACGTTTAGCTTAGTTAACGAATTTAATAAATTTTTGGTTTGTCTTCAGAATGAAAATTGGGGAGAGAACTTTTTACAACTTTACTGCAGATTAGAAAACGACTCCCGAAAGTAAATATTTTCTTTTAAAAATGCTAATTTTCGTGAACTAACTCTCACAAGTAAACCATCTAAATTAGAACTTTTTAGCTTTGAAATCTGTAGAAAAGAAAACAATAATTAAGTAAACGACAAATTTCTGAGACAATTTGCTGCTCCGCCAAAAAATTTCGTGGTGAACCTTTTTTGCCTCAACGAAAACAATTATTTATCTTCCTCCCAATTATTCATAGTCCAAAGTTCCTCGTTTGTACTTATGTATTTACAGTGGTGCAAGCGCCAGTTTAGCCCTCCCTTCGCTTTAATCCGCTTTCTCCCGGAACAGGAATTGTTTCCGGTTTATTCCTGTGCTGTTTGAAGTTTTATGAAAAGTCGGAACACCGGAATATGTTGTACCTCGAAAAATAAAACAATAACAGATTTAGAAGCTCCAGAGAGCACGGCCAGTGAAATGCATTAAATATAAGAAAGTTGCTTTGCGGACTGTTGACCAACGTTTCCTCTGGTAAAGAATTAACTTCTTATTCAGTAATAAGCCGAGTTAATTAAAATGTAATCGTTTCGTGTTTTATTTAATTAAAGTAATTACCGCAGAGTCGGACTGTTTTTTTAATTGTTACAAGTTGGAATTAACTTCTTGGTAACTTTTCTGCGTCAAAGTTATGAAATATGGGCTCATTCTAATTTACGGAGAAAAGTTTTAATTGCGCCAATAAAAAGGTGAGGACGAGATGTGTGACATTTTATTCCTGGCAAACTTCACGTTTGTCTCAAACGTCTTTTACAATTCTGCTCAGCAAAAGTGAGACGTGTTGTGATAACGCCTCATTTATTCAATATTTTCGCATTGAAGGGGAATCAATATAGGCCATGCAGGTGTTATCAGTAAACCGAGAAAGAAGCCTGAAATTGTTACTTCCAAGTTCATTTATCATTTACGGAGCAAAATATCGGAGATGGAGGAAAGAGCAAAATGTTCGCCATTAATTAAAACAAACCCAGAGCGCGTAGGATTTACCCTCGATGTTATTCAAATTTTATTTCAATATTTTTTACAGTAGAATGTTATATAAATCACGTTATGCCCACGACAAAATCCCAATTATAATGAAACTCTAATTTGAGTTAATCCTTGCACTAACACAATTTCCTTATCTCCGGAATTTAGTGCAATAAAAAGCAGATTTATATTTGTACAGATACCCTTTGGTGATTTGTTATTCGTCATTTTGCGCCTTCAGACTTCAGGAGATATCGAGGAGAGGCATAAAGTCGAAGATAAAAATCGAGCTTTTATTCGCGGCAGTAAAAAGAACACTGCATGTTGTAGTAACCTTTTGAATCTTAGTGGCCGCAAAATCGTAGATTTAAAAATACATCCTGAGATATCGAATTCAGGGGCAGACCGGAGCAATTTGCTTGAATTCTTAACGACTATCCCGACCGATAAGTTGAATTTTAATGTAGAGTATAAATCTTTGGCGATTGTGCGTTAAATAACACGTTTCACATCCAAAAGTTAGTATTAAAGCGATTGAGGTGATATGCGATGAAGTCGTAGAATTCGTAAAAAGTTCCCTGGCGGCGGAAATGCTGCTTGCTATTAAAGGCAATTCTTTCAGAAAATGTGCACGTCAGATCTTTAGATTAATTAAGATAAGTGAGATGGATCTGACGTTATGAACTTAATTAATCCCATATTGCTGAAGATGAGAGAAGAAATTGCAGGAGGTTGTCGTGGCAATTTGCTGGAAATATTGGAAAATGCGCTCTGTTCAGTGTCGCAAGAACGAACCGTTCTAAAATTCTAAAATTTAAATGATTCTACTACAGAAATATCTATAAAATTTTGAAAAGTTTCGAAAAAATGTTCTAAAAATCTTGTCTTTAGCTCTATAATTTTGGAATTTACCACAGTTAATAATCAAGTCAAAAGTAGTAAAACTGTTTAAGGATTCTGTTTTTTTGATGTTTTATTTATGAAAGTATGAGCTGCTTCCAACGTATAAATAATAAAAAAGCAGTTAAAACCTATCCACGAATACTGCCAAAATCCCCGACGATATGGATCCTATCATCAACTTTATCAATAATTCCTTTTCTTAACCAACTCAGCCGCTTTTTAATATTTTTCTTCGAAGCGAAAACAACTTATAATACTTTTGAGTTATACATCAATCGAAAGAGCAGCTCAAAATCCATCAACTGGTAAAATCTCAGAAGGGTAGGTTAAATAGTTTACAAGTGGCGGCCGAGGTCAAAAAACAAAAAAAAAATAAAAAAATTGATTGAGTCGGAATTTTTTTTTGCGAAAAATTTACTGGCAAATTTTGAGTATTTGAGAGCATTTTCTAAAGAAAAAAGCGCGAGAAAAACAATGGCGTAAACCATTTCGTTTTATCTGTTGTAGTTTCGAAGATATCAAGCATTAAAAATTTTGAAACTAAAAATTAATTTTCCGAAACTTTGAGCGCCCATAACTCAGACATTTGTTGCCGTACGTTGATTTTGAGCCCAGATTTGGAATTTGCGTAAAATTCTGCATAAAATGGACTGTAATAACACAAGTGTGTTCTAAAAATAAGCAAGATATAGACCGCTGAAATTTAACATTTTCACGGATCTTGCCAAAATTTCTGACGATATGGATCCATCACCAACTTTATCTATTATTCCTTTGCTTAACCAACTCAACCGCTTTGATTTATTACCTCACCTTCAAGATGATTTGTTGACTAATTAACTAAGTAACCACAAGTGCAAACTCCCTAACTTTATTATCATTATTACCAACATTATCCTTCTGATTTTACAACTTGAAATTTGATCCTCGCTTTTCGTAGTTGGGATAACACAAGTTGATTTCCTTTATAACGGCTGTAAACTCCCCCGCAAGTAATCAATAAGCATAATAACTATAAAATAAACAAGAACACATTGCAACTAACCCTTTAATGGAATACTCAGGGAACCACCCCAACGCATACGAAACTATCATCGTTCGATAGCCCTGTGGATAAGTTATACGAGTAAGAGGAAAATGGATCTCGAGGGATTTCCGTAATAATTCCTCCTTGTCTTCTTAGACGTAAACAAATCTTCCATACGTTCTCTACACGCTAACCATATTCGCATAGAAGTAAACCTCGCATCGTAAATCCTGACGCGATGTTATTTTTTGGCTGGGGGAAAACGTGAAAAGTTTTTAAGATGAAAGTTTGGTAATTATGAAAATGCCTTATTAAATTTGTATTGGGGAGGAGCGAGAGTTTTGGACGATTAAAGACCCTAATGGTTTTAGCTGAAGGGACGAGATAAAAATATTAGAGTTAAACTTATAGTTCGATCTTTCATAAACAGCTTTATTTAGCTGGAGGTTCGTCATCAAATTTAACATTTATTTTTTATGGGCTATAACTAGTTTCCTTTTTCCGACTAGGCACATTTGAAACAGGTACTACTAAATACGGCAAAAAATTCTATATTTCATTTCCCCCACGGATCATAAACCGTGATGGATTGATGGATTATAGGTGGTAGAAATGCATTTTTGCGTCACAGATAAAAGTACTTTAATCCTGTTAACGCTACATTAATTTTTGCCCGATCTAATGCTTTCAAAATGTGTCACCGCCAGTCTGCCAGCCTAATATCGAGTTCACTAGAATTCAATTTATTTATTATTGATGAAAAAATTCAGGCGGGTAATTGTAATAAAAATTGACGGATAAATACCAGAGGGTTTACTTTGTCAGTGACGGTGGATAAATTTCCTGATAAATTTATGAGAATAATGGAAATTGATTACTCTCTATTATTTTCAACTCGTAACTAAAGAAACGAACAGGAATTGGTTTTGTTTAGATTTTTTTTTTGAACTTTGTTTGAGTGCAAATCTTTTAAATCTCAACACATTTATGTTGTTTAGTTTTTTCTGAGAAGCTAAAGGTCTTTTTAATTTGCAAATTATAATTTTAAATGATTTAAAAATTTTCTAGGAGTTTTTACATTTCGCGCCTAGAAAATCTAACAGAAAGAAGAAAAAATGGAAAATTAAAGCAATAATGTACTTGGTCTGTTTACCAAAAATAATTTTCCCAATCAATGTTTAGTTATCAGCGCGCATTGGTTTGCTAAGCACCTGTAAATTTCTCTAATTGATAACCGTAAATGAAATTATATCACAATTTCACAGCTGTTTATCCACCAATTAAAACTGCTATGACTGAAAACAGTAATTATTTACATTGGAAAATACATTTCCACAGAAATGATTTTGCAGTTTCTCAAATATTAATCAATTTTCTCGAACAAACCGGCTACAAGTGTTTGCCTTGTAATACTAAAGTGTGTGTTAAACTTATCGTTCGAAAAAATTCTGTTGCCCTCCAGTCCTGTAGTTCTAATAATTTATAAAACTCCATCGAAACTTCAGCAGTTTGTTTCGGTTTTTCGAACGCGTATTTCTTCTTGTTTCTGCATTTTCGTCGTAAAAGTTTCTTAATTATGAACACGCCATTAATAGATTTGCGTCTGGTCAACCTCAGCGAATAGTGTCGCGGAGAGAAGTCATAAATAAGAAGTTTTCCAATCCACGCCAAATACTGTCTACCGATTTTCGCTAAGCAGAAAAAATATAAAATAACAGCGAGAAGAGAAATTATGGCCTGCGGGTCTCATATACAATCGTCCAAATGACTTTTATATAGTCCCATATAAGTTATTCTTTTATTTAGGGTCGCCCTTCCTGTCTAATAATTCGCGCTTTGGATAAAGCACATCTGTGTTATGGCCATGGAGAAACAGACATCAGACTAAAGTCAGTAATTGACTTCTACTGTACATGTCAGGAATATCGAGCAAACGTCAACTTTAAATCAGTTCATTTCCCACTTAAAGGCGTCAAACTTTCCAATTTTCATTTAAAACCTGTAACGTATTGTTTGTTAGAATCTATAATTTTAAACAGATGTCCCAACTGCAGTGGCTTTAATAGAATTTGGCTCAAAGCCAAATGCACACGTCACAAATCAATGTGGAAGAAAATGACCTTATTTTAGAACATTATTTGTCTTATTCACCATGGTGTCTCAGACAACTTTTCTATCTATGAAATGTCGGATTCCTGTCAGTGATAAAACATTGCTTTGGTTATTGTTCTTTTTATTTTTCCAATTTTCGATAGAACTCGTTCACGGCAACAATGCCAACGAAGTACAAACAATGACGGCGCGCTTTTCCGCGGCTTTTTCACCAGAGAATCAAGACGGAAAATTAACTTTATATAACATGTTATTTGATCGAATTAGTTCACGAGCTGCACGCCGGTATTTGTGAAAAGGAACAGGAAGCTCGTAAAGTTATAAAATTGAGAATATTGTGGCTGGGAGATTTTTTTTTAAATATGTATTATAAATTAATGGAGAAGGTTATTATTCTTAAAAATTGTATTTTTCGTTTTCGTAGTGCTACAGCGATGAAATTTGGCGAGGCTGATGCTCTTAACGTATTTATTAGGTGTACCAAATTTCAAAATTTTAAAGCCACAAAATCAGATTTTTGAAATTTTTATTTTTAAGACGAGCTCTAAAGTTTCAAAATTTTATAAAAAAATCGTATTTTTGGTTTTCGCAGTGCTACAGCGATGAAATTTGGCGAGGTTGCTACTCTTAACTCATTTATTAACTGTAGCAAGTTTCAAAAATATGAAACAACAGACTCAGATTTTAGAAATTTTAATTTTTATAACGAACGAAAAGTTTTAATATTTTATAAAAAAAACGTTGTATTTTTGGTTTTCTTAGCGCTACTGCGATGAAATTTGGTGAAGTTGCTACTGTTAACCCATTTATTAACTGTATAAAATTTCAAAATTCTAGAGCAACATAATCAAATTTTAGAAATTTTTATTTTTAGAACGCACCCAAAAGTGTCAAGATTTTATGAAAAAACAAGTATTTTTGGTTAGTCCTACAGCGATGAAATTTGGGGAAATTGGCACTTTTAACACATTTATTAATTGTATCAAGTTTCAAAATTCTGACACAACAGATTCAAATTTTAGAAGTTTTTATTTATAGAACAAATTCAATAAAACGAAAGTCAGAAATTTTTATCAGTTTTTCTCAAATATTTTGACTAAACAACTCTTTCGATGACTTCTATAGTTTGTTGGAAAGTTTATTTAATTACCTTTTTAACGATGTTATATAAAATTTTAGAATATTGCATAATATTAAACAAAACTAAGAAAAACAAAAATTAACTCTTATTTTACAAATATCTCCGAGTTCTGACCTAATGTAGTAAATCGAACTTTGAATTCAAAGAATTTTTGTTGAATTTGTTGACTATTGTTATTAGAATAAATTACAATGTTGTTTAAAACAATTACCTTGAATTGAATTATTAGCCGGATTTATTTTCCATTAATTCTATTTTGTAATCCAAAAGCTGCGTGCTCGTAGATTAACGAAAATTATTTGAATTAACGATCTCTATTTATGGAATTTTTATTTTTAATTTCCTTTATCATAATGGGCACTAAATCACCATTTTATTATCAAATTCGATCACTTTTATTAAATTTTGAACCAATGAGAGTGCGTTCTAATAAACACAGTCTCACGACGATCGTAAATTTAAATGATTGATGTAATCATAAATAATTTAATTTGAACGAAATTGTTATTAATTAATTATCAATACGAAATTTAATTATCCGACTGTCATTTCCACAACGACGAGAAGTGATGATAAACACAAATTTTTGTTTCATGTCGGTAGTTTATAATTTTCACAATTATGTAATCTCAGTTTTAATCTGGGTAACAGCATGCGAAAACTTAATTAAGCGACAAGCCCTAATCAACAGAATTAGTTGCAAAAAATCAATGAAACTACAGACAATTCTGAGTATTTTCCCGGCGCATCCACCATTTCGCATCGAAAATTATAAATTTTGTTCCGCAGTGTCTGCAATGCTATTATGTTGGTATTAAAACAAAGAAACCACCTCTTTAAACAGCTCCCGAATTTTACGTGTTCTTTACAGTTGGTTAAGTTTTGTGGGCTCTAAAACCGGTTTTATCCGAATTAAATGGAAAATCAAAACGGAAAACAAACCGATATCGCATCTGCCTCCTCCAATCACAAGTTTGTAAGGATTAAATAAACACTTACAAGTTGAGATTTCCCACAAAAGCTTATTTTCGTAGCAGCAAATTTCACGTCAAGTCTAAGCAGTGCAGGAAACTCAAGACACCTCGTAATTTCTCTCATCCAACAAGCTAATTTCTACCATCCGTATCAATTACAAGCAAAGGAACAACTTCCCACACCAATAAATTACCATCTATTTCTCTTAGCACTCTGGAAGTGTCAGTTTCCACCTAAACTCACAAATGCATCGAATTCTCAGCATCGTGAAATTATGCAAACTCTTGAACACTGTTCCGAAGATTTGTCCTCTGTTCGGGAGAATTCGGGTAAAGGTCCAACAAAGGGAAAAGGTCCCGACCAGGGTTTACCTGGGTTCTTCCCGAACAGAGTTATTCATTTCCCTCTGAATCATCTAACAAGGGCAGATGTTTTAAGTACTTAGTCGACGGTGTAAATAGTTAGTAATAAACTATATAGTTGAAATAAATCTCAATTCATATGGTCCTTCGAGCTTACCTTAATCGAACCGGGTTTGGCAAACGCTTCAAACCCGCGATTACAAATCCCCAAAACATTTTGGTCAACTTCGAGCCGGATACCAGATCCAGCAATTCAGTGCATTAGTGAAGTGAAAAATCGAGAAAAAACACGAGATCAACAGAAGCATCTCCGAGAAGATCATCACCTCGCAAGTGTCGCGAAAGCCAAAATCCAAGAGTCCGTCGCCAAGTCCATAGTTCTAGCAGTCGAACATCTAGAAGGTCTAAGGTCAGTCCCTTACTTTCCCTTATATGTACAAAAATCAAACAAGCAGCGTTGTGTCAAATAATTCACTATCACCCTGAGCAAATTGCTCATCATTGCCTAAATCGCAACAATAACCTCCGAAATGACGGAAATAGCCGACTTGAAAACACAACGCAAAGTCATCAAAGGCCAAATCACAAGGTGCCAAACCGCAGTCAAAAACTTTAAACAAGGGAATGATCCCTTAGAATTTGATTCGCGTCTTACGGAGGTAACGGAGCTGTTCAAAAGCTATAAGTCCGTACAAACTCAAATTGAAATCGCGGAGTATCAAACGGCCGAGGATGAAGCCGCTTTGGAGGAAGAACATAGCACGGAGCGCGAACTGGTGGAAACCAAATTCCACCAAATAGTTAGCGGTATTAAAACCATTTTGAACGTAAGTCAAGCCAATAATCTAAATCAAAATACCGGTACGGTAATAAACATTACCAAAAGTGGGCCAGAAATCCCTGAGTCAGTGCTAAAACCTTTAGAACTTCCAACATTTTCAGGCAAACATAGCGAATGGACGGCGTTTTTCGAACTTTACAAGGCACTTGTCCACGAAAACATTCATATGACGGATATTAGGAAGTTCTACTATTTACGGGATTGCTTAAAGGACGAAGCACTTCGTTCTATAGAATCTTTGACGGTAACGGCAGCGAATTACGAAAGCGCAATAGAATTATTAAAAAACCGGTATGACAACAAACGCTTGATAATTCAAGAGCACGTGTCTAACATTTTAAATATCGATGCTATTCTAAAACCGTCGGCACCAGAACTCCGGGATTTGATGGATACCCTAAACAATAATCTTGCGGCGCTAAAGGTGCTAAAACAACCCGTCGACCACTGGGATACTCTCCTAGTTGGCATTTTGATAGAAAAATTAGATTATGCGACAAGGCGGGAATGGCAGATCGCGTTAGGCAAGGAACCGCCAACATTCCAAGAATTCAAAAACTTCTTAGTCAAGCGCCATCAAATATTGCAGGAAGTAGAACGACTTAATCAGCGAGGTAAAGAAAATCTGCCCAAAACCAATCCAAAACCAGTTCCAGCGGCCCCAAATAGGCAGTCCCGCGGAAATAAGCAACTCGGTCGAATCGCAAACGCGGTTACCAAAATCACTTGCATAATTTGTAAAGAGGGGCACAACATAAGTCAATGCCCAAGGTTCTTAGCAATGTCGACAAATGAAAGATTAAACACATCACGCGACAGTTTAAACCTTTGCCTCAATTGCCTCAGAGCAAATCACTTCGTTAAAGATTGCCGAATCACCGCAACCTGTAGAATATGTAATAAGCGCCATCACACACTATTACACCAAGACGAAGCCGGCCCCTCCGCAAACACAGTTCAATCAAAAAATCAAATTCTTTTGTCTACAGCTAGTATTTTCGTTTACGGTTCAAACGGAAAAATCGAACAATGTCGCGCATTATTAGATATGGGTTCACAAGTCAATCTAATAACTGCAAATCTATGCAAAAGACTTGGCATCGCAGCAGAAGGGAACGCGGAGTTTATCAATGGGATTAGCGATGCAAGAAAGGCCACACTTGGAAAAACCTTGATCACAATTAAATCTCGAGTAAGCGATTTCGCAGCAAACCTCTCTTGTTTGATATTAGAAAAAATTACATCTCCCCTGCCGTCAAAAACAATAAACCAGGGCGAAATTAGTTTTCCCCACAACATAACACTTGCAGACCCAGAATTCAACATCTCCCGCGAAGTCGACATGTTAATCGGAGCCCAGTTGTACTGGCAGTTATTAATCGGAAACCCAATTCAAATAGACGGAAATCAACCACATTTTCAAAATACAGAGTTAGGTTACATCGTAGGCGGTCAAGTGGTTTCCAGTAATCATCAACGTTCAAACCTTCATGTGCATGTATCTTGTCATGTAAATTCATTAGAACCCAGTATAGAAAATAACTTCGCTAAACTCACAAACCAAGAAATCGTCACAATCAGCGATAAGGAATTTACAGAGGAAGCAGTAAATTGCGAGAAAATTACACTTAGAACCCCATCCGGTCGGTTCCAAGTAAAGGAATATCGGACCCCTGACCAAAGGGACGGCGGCGCATTTAGTTTGAAGGGAAACTGCAATAAAAACCCTAAACGTAAAACCGCTTACGAAGAATGCATAAAGGAATATCGGACCCTCGGCCACATGGTGTCGATTTCCAAAAGGAACCTGGTTTTTCCCAACAGCCTTTACCTGCCACACCACGCGGTGTTTAAACAAACGCCGGAAGGCCCCAAAATTCGGGTGGTGTTTAACGCCTCATTTAAATCTTCAAATGGGATTAGTCTAAATGACGACTTAATGACCGGCCTCACAATACAGCAAGACCTCTTGCAAGGACTTTGGAACTTAAAATTAAACTGGGATGAACCGGTACCAATCGAGATACAAAACGCGTACGTTGAATTTGTAAATACTCTAAATCACTTAAAGGACTATGGCATACCGCGTAAGGTAATACCAACAACAACAGTAACCGCAATCGAACTTCACTCTTTTGCAGATGCCTCGTCAAAGGCATACGGTGCGGCTATTTATTTAAGAGTCATCCATAAGGATGGAACCGTTTCAGTGACTCTCCTTAGCGCCAAATCACGGGTAGCACCCATAAAATTGATAACATTGCCAAGATTAGAACTAAACGCGGCGGTACTGTCCGTCCAACTCGCCACTAAAATAATCGGCATTCTAAACGTGCATATATCAAAACGATACTTTTGGACTGACTCGACAATCGTATTATCATGGCTGAATAGTAAACCAGAAACCTTAAAACAATACATAGCAAATCGGGTGGCCCAAATTCAAAACAAAAGTGAATCTAACGAGTGGCGCCATGTCAGATCTGCGGACAACCCAGCGGACATTGTATCTCGCGGTAGCACGCCGCAAAAATTGCGCCAGCTCGACCTATGGTGGCATGGACCACATTGGCTTAACCAAACCTCTGATCAATGGCCCACATTAGTTGAAACATCCAACTCAGTCGGGGACGATATTTGGCAAGAACAAAGAGCCACTTCGGTCGTAAATGTAGTACAGGTCCAACCGGAGGAACTGCCGGTAATCTCTAAATTCTCATCGTTTCGCAAATTGCAAAGGGTAGTTGCATATTGCTTAAGATTTATACAAGCCACGCGAAACAAAATCCGCGCCAATTCAAGTAGCCTCACTGTGGACGAACTAGAGTCTGCAACGGCAAAGATCATAAAACATGTCCAACAACGGGCATTCTGCAACGAAATTCAGGCTATCGGTAAAAATAACAAACGGACAAAATTCGCGGCTCTGGACCCATTCTTCGACGACAGCGGACTCCTCCGAGTGGGTGGTCGCTTAAAAAACGCGCCGATTTCGTATAATCAGAAATTCCCAATTCTGCTACCAGCCAATCATCACATCTCCAAGGCGATAATACGAGAAACGCATGAAACTCAGTTACATGCAGGAAACGACGCAACTTTGGCTGCCGTTCGCCAAAAATATTGGCCGCTCTCAGGTAGAAACACGGTACGCTCCATAATTCACAAATGCATAAAATGCGTACGAGCGAGCCCGGTGCGGCTGAATCAAAAAATGGGTAATCTTCCGGAAAATCGGGTTCAACCATTGCGCCCTTTTTACGTATCCGGAGTCGATTACGCCGGACCGTTCTTAATTCGCGACGGTAAAACCAGAAGGCCAAAAAGGGTCAAAGCCTACATCGCGCTATTTGTTTGCTTTTCAACTAAAGCGGTTCATCTCGAGCTAGTAGGAGATCTAACAACCGAAAGTTTTTTAGCAGCTTTGAAAAGATTTTCCTCGCGCAGAGGTCATATTCGAGACCTATACTCAGATAATGGCACAAATTTTGTCGGAGCCGAGCGCGAATTGTTGATGTCGGCACAGTTCCAGGACGAAATAAATAACCATTGTAAAATAACCGCGACCAAATGTCACTTTATTCCAGCGCGATCCCCTCATTTTGGCGGGTTATGGGAGCGTGCAGTTCGCAGTGTAAAGCAGCACATGCGCAGGGTGATAGGCGATGCATCATTAACGTATGAAGAATTTTATACGCTTTTAACGCGCATTGAGGCTTGTTTGAATTCGCGTCCTATCCATCCTTTATCCCAAGACCCAAATGACTTGCAAGCTCTGACGCCTGGCCACTTTTTAATTGGCGAAGCCTTGATGAACCCCATCGAACCAAACCTTCAGGAAATCAAGATAAATCGACTCTCTCGCTGGCAGAGAATTCTGCAACTCCAGCAGCATTTCTGGTCCAGATGGCATCGAGAGTATCTGCAGCAATTGCAACAGCGTCCCAAGGGTCAGCAGACTACTCAGAACAACGTCGCCATCGGGCAGCTGGTCGTTCTGGTCGAAGAGAACCTACCGCCACTTCAATGGAGACTCGGACGCATTACCAACGTTTACCCAGGAAGTGACAGTGTTGTGCGAGTTGTGTCTGTCAAAACTTCAAGTGGGATCGTCAAGAGATCCGTAAAGAAAGTGTGCGTTTTACCCACCGAACCCTAGTGCAGAGATAAAAAAAACTTTGCGATTCATATTTTTCATATTTTTTTTTGCCTTTTGAATCATGATTTTATAGTGTAGACTAAGTGGTTTATACCTTGTATATATTTTATCGTTCAGTTTCCATCTTTTATCTTTACTTGGATATTATTTGTAATTATGGTCTCCTATTTGTTTAGTCGGTAGTTTTATTAATCGTACACTTGTAAGCCAACCCATAAGGTTGAAGTATCAGTTATACTTCAAGGGGGCGGCATGTTCCGAAGATTTGTCCTCTGTTCGGGAGAATTCGGGTAAAGGTCCAACAAAGGGAAAAGGTCCCGACCAGGGTTTACCTGGGTTCTTCCCGAACAGAGTTATTCATTTCCCTCTGAATCATCTAACAAGGGCAGATGTTTTAAGTACTTAGTCGACGGTGTAAATAGTTAGTAATAAACTATATAGTTGAAATAAATCTCAATTCATATGGTCCTTCGAGCTTACCTTAATCGAACCGGGTTTGGCAAACGCTTCAAACCCGCGATTACAAATCCCCAAAACAAACACTCAACAGGTTTCAACGCGTATATTGATGTATCATATGTTGCTGTTCAGTCAAAGCTGCTAAATTTGCGCCTGAGAGCTTTTCAAAATTCGCGGAACAAAGGAAATGAGGCTTACTTTGACCCAGACCGTGAATTTTTGATCTCTTGTCAAGTAAATAAGTAAAATTTAATTTCCTGCCATGTTGAAAACTCGCGTAGAAAGATAAACAATGATAAGAGAGAAATGACATAAAGTAAGTATTTTTTTATCGAGGAAAGTCAATTTTCGAACCAAACACATGAGCTTGTGTAAAGCTTTAAAAGGGGAAAATCAGATCAACGGGGTCGAGCTTATGCAAATGGAGGAAAAAATCGGTTAGGCTTGTTAGCGGAAATGAGAGTGAAATATTCTGCTTTTGGTGTGTTGTGGGTGGTGTAAGCTGATAAAGAGGACGCAGTAAATGGTTTTTAATTTTTTAATTTCACGTTTTACGGAAAATATGGTTTTACGTGTTTTTTTTTAGTAATGACATTAGGAAAGTGGGCAGAAAAGCTTCTTTCGCTGCGTGCGATTCCAGTTTTGTTTTATCGGGTTTGGACTACTTAAAAACTCAAAGTTTTTGAGTGGGAGGAAAATATAAGGGAAATTTAAAGCGAGTCTGAAAAGAATCTGCATAAAAATGAGGGGGATTTATAGACAACTTAAGAAAATCCTAGAAGAATCTAAATAGAATCCAACGGTAATAATCTGCCGAAAACCTATCAATAATTTAGAGATTATACAGAATATTTGAAAGAATCTCGAGAAGAAAATCTGGAATATAAAAAGAATTAATAAATTTAGAGAAAATTTAGACACTTTAAATAAAATCTAATGGTATGTAAGAAATAGATATTATAATAAAAAATAAAATCAGACTTTAAATTCAAAACATTTTTGATTCGTTCCCAACATAAAATGTCTAAAAAGTCTGTTTTTTGTTTTAACATTTTGGAATTTAGCACAACTGATAAGAATTAAGTCGAAAGTAGATAAATCTCGAAATTGTTTTAATATAAAATGGAGGAAATGACTGAAATAGCGTCGACAGCTAAGGAATATTTTTTTCTATTAAATCCAGAAGTGTTGATAATAGTTATTTACAGTCGCGTGTGGTAACTTACATTTTACAGCGCGAAATCAGTTTGAAGCACGACGGCGTAGCCGGAGTGCTTTAATGATTGAGCGCTGTAAAATGGTTAACGCACAAGAGTTGTATTAAACTTTTTGGCCGAAAAATTTTAATTTAAATAATCGGATTTTTCAAAATTTATGAGAACTGTCACATCTGACATTTGTAAATTTCATCATCTGTCAATTCTGTCAATTTTGTAGTTGGTGCACAAAAAGTACACAAGATGGCGCTGTATAAAAAACGTTTTAATATTACTTTAAAAATAGAAATATTGTCTTAATTGAGATAATAATTTAGGTAGATTCCACTTTGATGATCAATCTTCATTATGGTAAAGTGATTTTAATTTATAAACGCATGTGAAGAGCAGACGATTTGGGCAATTTTTACAGCACGGCGTGTGTAAACGTCCAGGGCGCTTGTAAATCTAGTGTTTCCGAAGCTGTCAATTGAATGTTAATTTGACGTTTACAATTCATGAGGCCAAAAAGAAACTTACAACACATACCGAAGGTGAAATTGTATTTTAACATTTATTTATTAAAATTATTTGACACTGACAAGCGGTCGTTTAATTATATAATTACGGACGCCGTCTTTAAGGAGCGACTTTATGAACGCTAAATGATATCGTAAAATATAGATTATTATACAATCGGACAGATCAGCTATTTATGTAATAAGTACATAATTTAAGTCTTTGTGGACAAGCGGTATAATTTATGACAGAGCGAGTTTGGAAGCGGCACCAATAATCAGGGCAAGTCTACAAAGTCGAATTGTGTACGAATTACATACAAGACTTCATTTTCGGTCGTAGTGAAGACACTTTTTTTTTCAAAAGAATAATATTTGGCATATAAACTTGTTATGGTTATAAACTTTGTTTACATTTAAAGTGCAAGTGAAAAAAACTTAAATCGTGCACAAAATGGAAGAAATAGCTGGAATAGTGTCGAAATCTTTTTTCTCCCAAGTCCAGGAGTGTAGGAAAGAAACTTACAACTCATTGTCTTTCAACATTTATTTATTAAAATTAAAATTATTTTTGGCCTCATGAATTGTAAACGTCAAATTAACATTCAATTGACATCTTCGGAAACACTAGATTTACAAGCGCCTTGGACGTTTACACACGCCGTGCTGTAAAAATTACCCAAATCGTATGCCTAATTTTGTATTTGGCATATAAATTGCTGACGGTTTTAAAGTGAGAAGTTTTTAGTGTTATGGTTTGTTTTAATGTTTAGATTTAAAGCGCAAGTGAAGAAAACTTAAATTGTCTATAAAATGGAAGATACAGCTGGAATAGCGTCGAAATCTTTTTTTTCTTAAGTCAAGAAAATGGTTTAAAGAACTTACAAGGCGCACAGAAAGTAAAATTGTATTTGAATATTTTTATTTAAATTATTCGACACTGACAAGCAGTTGTTTTATTGTATTATTACGGACGGCGTCCATAAAGAGCCACTTTATGAGCCCTAAAGGATATCGTAAAACAGATTATTATACAATCGGACATAAAAAAATGTATAGACAATTTACAGAGTATTATTTAGAAAATCTAAATAAAATCGATACAGAATTTCAGGAAAGCTCAAAGATGAAAAATAAAAGTCTAAAGAATTTAAAAAAATCTAAGAAAATTCAATTAGTGGGTATCTATTTCTATGTTTTTTTCAGCAGGGGCTTTTCTCATGTGTCCAGGATCTAAAGCGACCTTAATCCATCTCTATATATTAGATCTAATAAATACTAAATAGATTAATAAGAATCAGATTATTTATTAGATTTTTCAGATACATTTGATCCATGGGATTACAATTCTTATTAAATTGTTTTCATTTTCAACCAATTCTACTGTGGATTCTATTAACTTCAACAGATTTCGTTGCACTTACCTTACTAAATAAATAATAAATAAATAAAATAGAATATAAAATATAGAATATTTCATCAGGTTTAAATAATGAAAATCTGAAGTAAAATATTGTGGAAATTGAGACCGCGGCGTTAAAAGAATTCACTCTTTCATAGGTGTGCACGTAAATTCCATTTTATCGATACCAGTTGGATATTTATTTGACCCAACGCCAGCAGTTCAAATTTATTTTCCTCTCCCGTGCAATGTAAAATGTACGTGTCACTATTATTGTCCGTTTGGCCTTTTCCAGCAACTAGCTCATTCAAATTCATATTCTTTTAGTCTCACAATGAAAAAAATGTCCCCTAAACTCGCGTTTAAAACTGGAAATTCCCTCAATCCCCGAAGCCGCTTTCTTTTGACCAATTAGTTTCAAAGCTAGGAAACTTCAGCACCATATGAACGTATCCCCTAAGTAAGTCGAATCCTCCAGGGTGCAAAATCGAACCCGTCGATCCGAAAAGACTCAATTGTGGTGGAGTTGGATGACCTAGTAGAACAAAATCGTCACCAATTTAGAGAAACCGACATTTAGGAATATTTAATTTCGTAGATGACATACTTGGGGTTAGTTATGGTGCGAATCCTTTTACGTCCACGCTGGGGAAGTTTCGCTTTTTCTGTGTCTGTGCCGAGATTAAAAGAAATCCTTTAATTACGTTTGGAGGACGGACTGGTGTAATATGATACCCTGCTCGGAAATGATAGAACAAATTGTTTCAAACGGTGGGTACAAACCGTTAATTTCAACTAAAGAAAGGAAACTTGTTGTCCATAAATCGATTAGTTCAATGCGACCTCGTTTGATTAATTTTATACTCAGGGATTTTCCTGGAGATGGAAAGCAGATAATGTAAAGAAAACATAACAATGAAGCAAACCCTGCCTCGTGGCTGCTTTTAGTAGCAACAGAATTTTAGGCTGTGGACAAGAAACTACTTCAAACTGCTCATTTGAGACAACAGGGAAAGCTTTGAAGTGGGAAGAGTCGTAAACTTAGATAAACAAACAGGGCAGATATCATGCCCAACTCAACCCTTAAATAAACGTTGCATTTGCAGCTGAGGCCTCAGAAATTTTATTCTTTTCTGTTCAACTTAATTAGAGTCATTTGCAGCTGAAGCCTCTGAATTTTTATTCTATTCTGTTCAAGTTAATTAGAGTTTATTAGCACGGAAGCTCGACTGACTTGTCTATTTTTGTTTAAACTTCTTTTCAATACACCACACGGGGGCAGCCAGCATCACAAACTAAAGTTCAGAATGAAATTAGAGCACCAAGAATTTTTAAGAAGTACAAAGTTTACCATCTTACTCCATTAAAAGTTTATGCTTGATATTCTGTCTTAATGCGATGGATAATAATGATACGGCAACAATATTGGAGTTTGGACTAGTTTCAAATTGCTTTAACAAAAAACTGGTTGAATTTCAATTAAGCCATTCCGATTCTGAAGTCCGTTTGGAGCCATCAGGTCCGTATTCAAAGATATTCTTCAAAAAAAATATTGTTTTATTTTCTTCACTTTTTCTTGAAATTTTAGACACTTATTTAATTGCTCGACAGTCTTTTGGAAAGCCAATTTAATAAGCTTTTCAACGATCTATAAAACTTATTTCTAGGATTAGTACTTTTCATGATATTTTTGAAAAACTGATCTCATGTCCCAAAAAAATGTTTTTTTTTAGTGATTTTTATGTAATTTTTAAATCAAACTTTTAAATGATAAGAGATAATAACGTATTTAACATGTCGTTAGAAAGCAGAGATTTCAATCTTTATTATGAAGTTTTACATTAAAAAATTAAAGTACCAATTCAACAAAATATCAAAAAGTATAAAAAATCGTTCGTTTTTCGAATTTTTTATCAGTTTTTCTCCAATATCTTGGCAAAAACTAAATCTTTCAGAGACTTCTATGGTTCGTTGGGAAGCTTTAATTACCTTTGCAATAATGTATTTTAAAGTTTCATGATTGTGCGTGCAAGTTGTTAAGCAAAAGTGAAAAGCATAAAACTTAACACAGTGTACTCAAAAAAAAACTATTTTTGAAATATCTCTGAGTCCTGACCTGATGGAGCAAAACGGGTTTTGGACTGAGAATTAGAGACGATACCACAGTACAAATTCATAATATCTGAATTGGTTGCACGTTTATTGGATCATTTCTTGAGCAGTTAATATTCATCCACAAAGCCAAGACTTTTGCTCAAAGCAGTTTAAATACATTCCGCCTCCGCAATCAGAATTTCTTTCACATTTGCTCCTCCATTCTCACTCTCCATTAACCAGCACTTCGATATGTCTGAGCATCCGCTCGTTTAATTCTTGAGTTTGGAGGCGGCTCAAATGTAAAATAAGTGTAAAATAACGTTTATCTGAGGAACATATTGGCGCCTGTAACTTCATCTCTTATCGCGTGTGAGATGAGCCAGGAAAAGTTTTTTGCCTTAACCCGTGGTGACCGATAAATCATCAAACTTCGAACGTCTGAAGAGTCTTTACGCATGGAAACCACGTTCTATTACGAGCGTGAAGAGGGCATCAAAATATTATTTCTTCTTTAAGAAATGTTGGCAGCGCTGCTGTTATCTTGGAATTAGTCTAGATTAGTTTACCCATCAGAGGCCGGAAACTAATCATTCAAATTTAACGATTTGTCCTGGATGTGGTTAATTTCCATTAATGGAGTTTTCTAGTGAACCGTTTCGCTTCATGCATGGTAACTAGAGCGGCAGCATCAATCCATTTTAAAAAGTAAAAAGTTTATTTTGGCCTGGCGGTCTTTGGAAATTTCAGAAGAAAAACAGGACTGAATCAACAACTCACCACGATTTACTGGTTTATTTACAAGTTGTGAAGTTCGCGTCTTGAAATCGAAATCGGCGGGATGATGCAGACGGGGAATTTTTGATAGTTTTTATTGGAGAACGATAATTCGTTGAACTTTACCTGTAAATACCGATCGCTCCTCGAACTTCTCGGTTATTTTAAAGGCGGAGTTCATCAGCTTGAACTTCTCCAAGGATTTACAAAGTTGCGAAGCTCATTTTGTATAAATCAGAAAAAACTAACTTTGTCTTAATTTCATTTAAAAATAAAAACTTTATCGAGATAAAATCGGGGGTAAACAGTTTAATCCAAACTGACTTCACTATGATTAACGCGTTTAATTAAACTCTGAAACATTCATAACAACTACTTGTTCTTGAAATTAATATTTCATGCAATACATCTCAGGTGCAGGTACATCTCATTTTCCGCTGTATACACAAAAATTTTAAATTTTAATTTATGTGTAATATAGCAGGAAATTCCTCGGCACTGGAGGCGCTTAAGTAGAGGAACGTCTGTCGACCACTTTGCTTGGCGGCCACTGACTCCATTAGCGTTTAAAGTGCTTTGGTAATCTCACACTTTTAACGGAAACCTTGGCGTTATAAGCTAGAAAATTGCAGCGAAATTGATAGATTTATAAATCAGAGTTTTGCTCAAAAATGCGTCAAAAATGACTATGATTTTAGATATGTAGAAAATTGCGGGTTTTGCCATTGTTTTTCTCGCATTTTGGTTGCTAAGAATCCGCTCTAATATTTTTCGGAATTTGAAAATTTAATTTAAAAAAAATTAGAAGCGTTTGAAGTTTTGGATTGTAGCCAAGGGGCAAAATTTTGAAGCTCCGGAATATTTAGTGCTCGATATCTCCGAAACTAGGACAAATAAAAAAACGCGGTTTTCGCCATTGATTTTCTCGTTTATAATTCACTCTAAATTATCTAAAATTTAATAATTGATAAAAAAAATTGACTCAAACAGAACAAATTTTTGATTTTTTGACCGCCACTCGTAAACTATTTGATTTATCGATCTGAAATTTGGACAGATGATAAATTTTGAGCTGCTCTTTTAATTTAAACTCAAAAATATTAAACAAAAATTCAAAACTGTTCAAATGTTTAATGCACGACAAAAAATAACTGAATTAGAAGCGTTTGCAGTTTTGGGTTGTAGTTAAAGGGTAAAAATTTTGAGGTTTCGGAAAATTTAGGGCTCGATATATCCGGAACTAAGACAGATAGAAAGATGTGGTTTTTGTCATCAATTTTTTTCGTTTAAAATCTCTAAAATATCCAATTTTTGGAAAAAAAAATCCGACTCAAACAATAAAAATTTTTGGTTTTGATGATTTCTGTTTTTTTTGACCGCCACTATTTGACCTACTGATCTGAAATTTTATCAAATAATGGATCCCGAGCTGTTCTTTTGATTTAAGTATAACTCAAAGTTATTAAACGTTGTTTTCGCACCAAAAAACCTACCCCAAAATAAACCGTCTGAAAACCTATTTAATTTGTAATTTTTATTTAACCCTTATCTCTTAAACAGAATTTTTTTAAAAATTGTTTACTTAAAAACACGTTGTTAACAAAAAAAGCAAAACTGTGGAAAATGAAAAATATAAAAAATTAAGCACCGGAGCTTGAAAATCTTTGAACCCAAAAACTGCAACTTGAGGACTTAACTTTAGTGCTTTACTAGCAAATCGTTTTTCCTATATTTTAGTAATAATTTTCATCACTTTCCAGAACATTAGTATTCGTGCAGAGGTTTCATAGCCCGGCGCATCCACCAATTTTATCACCTCAGTTCAACTCTGACCATTATTTCCACCATGTTATAATGCAATGCCGAATTTGTAAAGAAATGCCATTTACGAATGTAGTTAAGGCAAAAATCAATAACCACGCTGTGAGTACAATTTAAAAATCATCAATTTTTCCAAGAACGCACTCACCGCCCTCATTTTTAGTCAAGCCATGTCTACATTTTTTACTAAATTTCCTTACAAAGTAACGGAAGTTTTACCGAACAGGATAAGCTTCGACGTCATCGCCCTAAGCAATGGCCGTGTTTTTGCGTCCTGTCGCTTTCCAAAGTTTGTTTGTTCTGAAAATTGACAGTTTAATTCGACCGTTTTACACCACACTGCTACTTCTCCTCTGAATAATTACTTTATGTTACATTTGCATACAACACAATGGCCGGAATTATAGCGCACGCCGTCATAGTCCTCAAAGTAACAATAACTGTTGTGATTACAAATAGAAATTAGTTTGAGGTAGGTGCGTTTTGTCAGATCTGTCTAAATCTCAATCCGATGAAGTGTACTTAATTCAACAGCCGCGTGAAATATAATAATATTCAACAGAATTTGGTCGAAACAGATGACAATAAAAACTTTTATTAACTGTGCAGTCTCCGAAACAAATTTTAATTTAAAAACTCGCAAATAAATTCGAAACTTGTTAACTCATCACCTTCACGAACAGACGGGATCTAGAAATGATACCTCTAAATTAGATTAAAATATGAGATCTGCAACTTTGTTTTGCTTTCTTTGAAGTAAACACGCCAATTATCGAGCTCAATTTTCGCCGAAATATAATAAAAGCGGCTTAAAATTACGAGGCATTACACCAGACTGATTAATTACACGATAATAGATCCAAACCTCTTATCCGACCATCATCAATCAAATTTCTGGAATTAACAGAAATCCAATTGGAGGAAGAAATTGCAACAGCGCAGCGGCGTCTATGCGTAAAACTACATTCTGGGACGTGATAGCACTCGGAGGAATCGGCGAGGAAATTTCTTGTAAATCTCTGGACATTACAGTTGAATACGTTTCAAGTATAACAGTTTGAAGCGACAATCTCGTCTTAAGTAAACCGGCAGCTGTGTACAAAACTACAAAATGAAATTCTAGGATCTCCAGTTTTTATATTCAATCATACTTCATTTCTGCGATAACAGTTTACGACGAATGTCTCATCTTGGCATTTACGTAAAACCGTTTAAATTACTGCTCTAGTTTATGAACGTGAAATCTAATAATTGTGGTTCCAAAGTGTAAGTCGTTGGAACAGTAAAGTCAGACAGTTAGGACATTCTAAGGACGTAAACATCAGCTTTACTAAGAAAACTCGTAGCTTTAATATAAAGTTAAATTAGGAGAGATGAGACCACTGGTTGTGTCGTATATTATTAAAGTGAAAATCACACTTCAGTTGTGGGCGTTGAAAAAATGCAATTCTCGTACAATCTGAGGATGTTCTTTCAAAATTAAATTAGATATTGTTTTTGTTCTGGTTAATTTAGAGTTTCAGTTGCGTCAGACTGTATACGTTTTGTTACAATAAGTTTATGTTGGAAAAGTAGAGACATATTAAACTGAAGTTTACAAAATCTGAAATTTTGTGTACAGTAAACCAGTTTATGAAACGGCTGCAAAACTTTTCATTGTGGTTTAATGCAAATAATTTTGAGTATCTGCTAAATTAAGATTAAAGAAAAATGATACTTATCTTAAATTTTGAGTTATAAAAAGCGGTTAAACTTCATTAACTTTACTTTTGAGACTACATTGTAAAATTGACTGTATAATATTCTCTATCATTTATTAATAATAAATTAACTAAAAAAAAGTCCTAAGTACACAGAAAAAATTTTTAAAACATGTGAATCACAAATTTAAAGAAAAAAAAAATGCGAAAAACAAATAAATTTATGGAATTGTAAGATTTTTTTAGGCTATCAAACTGTTAACTTTTTGGTTCATCAACTTAAAAATTGTAAATATGAAATTTTCTGGCATTTTAATAGACTTTCCCTTTTGTATAAATTTACCTGAGACTGCAACTAGCAAATTTGATGTGAAATGCGAAAACCTAAATATCTTAGAAATTCTGAGAATATTAGCAACTTTGGGTTTACAATTTTTAATTTTTGCTCACTTTGTAATCGGAACAAGTTTTTAGTATTGCCTAACTAAAGGATCAACAGAAAAAATTAATAATAATTTGGGGTCTAAAAGCTTCAACATCCAAATATTTTTTCCTAATAACGAGAGAAGGATTCAAATTTAATAACGACAGATTCTATTGCATATTTTGCTACTATTTGAATATCTTGCAATAATCTGATATACCTATAAATATGATCATATTTCCGTAACATTGTCACGTATTTCCGGTCGTTACTAACACACTTTATCTTCCACTTGTAGGAGCACATAGAAATAGTTCACATGAAAATGTGGTGCATCGTAAAATCAAACTGTAGCTATTTCTCTCGATCTCTCATTTAAAGAAGTATTTTTTGTTGTTTTTATATTTTGGTTAACCGAGCTAGAATTTTCTCGACCCACATTATCTCGCCATAGCCGCATTCCCTTTTCATAGATATTTATCGCTTCCGAGAAAAACAAAAAGACCTGTTTACCCAAGCCTTCGCTAATTGGATAACTAATCTGATAAAAAATCAATAATTACAAGTTTCCGAAGCGGCAGCTGTATCCTTAGGTGAAAATTTTAATTTCCACTAAAGTTATCAGTAGAGTTTGATTAAAAACAAACTCATTACCCCGCCTCAGTGGTACGAAACCGGAAATACTAATAACTCATGCGAAGTTTCGAAGATTACACTTTCCATGTTCATGAAAATCTGCTTTAAATGCAACAAGTTTCGAAGCTTAGTTCGGTAACACGAGTTTTAGACAAAAAAAAAGCTCACCGATTCTTGTCGAGATTTCTTGCCTCAAGATTAGTTCGCCGGTTCTGAAACGAAATAAAATGTTATTGAACCAGACACAAGTGAGTTTTAGTTTTATTCAAAAACCCAGAGCTTCCTCTTTATTTTACGTTCCGTTTTATAGCCGCTTACAAAGTCACATTTTTCCGCGAAGAGAAATAAACTCAGACTCCACCGTTTCCATAATTAAGACAAATTCCACAAATTGGAAAATTAGTTTATGAAAACTCGGATTTAAGTTTGATCGCAGCACTTTTTTTACAAATCATTTTCTCGTAAGCGATGCGGGACGTGTTAGGAATACAAATCCCCAATCCTTGCAATTTCAGCAAAATGTCTCTTTTAGGCAAAATGTTGTTTGTGCTAAAAGCTAAAAAGTGCAAAAGCTTTTTTATGCTTTGTTCGTAAGTTGACTGTTTTCTGAAAGAACACTTGCACCTGAAAATCTTTTATTAAGGACGTTGGCACAGATAAGTCGCAAGTGGAAAAGCTCTTGGAAAGAGCCGAGGAGCTTCTAGGTGCAGTAATTATGAACAAACTCATTTAGTGAATCTCACGTTTCTCCAGTTGGTGGAATTTAGCGTCTGCTAGGGTAATGATAATTTGTCAAGCAACAAACAGGATATATCGGCAAAAATTTAAATTTATTCTAGATAGAAAAGTAGAAACTTGATTGCATTGTACTCTTGCAAATTTTAATAAAAATAGATAAAACTGTAATGCTTGCTGTAAATTTTATGGGATATCCACTAAGTCCCACTAAAATTTTTAATAGAATGTCTTAAAACGAGAAGATGGTATTTTACCTTAAAGTAGAATAAAATGTTATAAAACGCAGCCGCTAAAATATGAGTCATCTTTAATTTTAAAGTAAAAGAGAATAGAAACAAAGGGGACATTTATGTGTGTGACAAACTCGATTATTACGTTTAACATCACGTTGTCAAAATCAACATCTAATTGTGAATGATGTCCATTCTAGTTGTCGTAACTTCAATGTCGAATTGAACTAAACAATCCCATGAAAATTAGTTTGCTAATCAACAATACACACCCCATTCGGAGCCTTAAAACTCCCACAAAAGGATATTAATTGCGCGCGTACTAAACAACCCGCTATAACAATCCACTACAAAATATAATGAAGCTCTCCCATGGTTTTAAACCAGTCAATAAATCTAATTTCATGATATTAACTTAAATGTTGTTTATTACGAATTCCCGAGCATTCAAACTTGTCCGTCATGAGACACTCTCTTAGCTACGTCCGGCCTTTGTATTTAAAAGGGTTACAGGTGGATTTTGCTTGTCTTGAAAATGATCGATCTTGACATTTTCACACGGTAAAGGTAATCACCGGTGGAGGACAACTGACCCAGTTCAAACCATTCATCGAATATACATGACCATCATGAATTGTCAGGCTAATGGTAGCATTGCCACAAACAATGACAAGCATTAGGTGTGGTGGACCTTTAATTAGACGTGTTGTGGAAACTGTTTTAACAAGACAAAGGAGTTGCGGTGCGTGGATTTGATTTATGGTGGGGTGGCTGCAATTGGCGTTTTCAGGGCGATGATGATGCGTTTGATAGTGTAATTAGGGGGAATTAATTTTATCGACAAATAAATAATATTTAAATAGATACAATTATTTAAAAAAATTTAACTGCAAACCTCGGCTGCGCCTCGGTTTGTATTTATTCTATTTTATTCATAATCGTATAATGGGCCTTTTTTTAATTTATCAGATCAAATAATAATTATGATCTGTGTTTTGCCATTTTAGAGTTTAATTGTACGATCAAAATATTTCAAAAAACTCACAGAAAAATAAAATGTATTTACTATTAGGAGAAAACTTATATTAGCTCAATTTTTAAATTTTGAAAATCTATAATTAAAAAAAAGCAATGCAATGTAATTTCGGCTATTTTAAGTTTTAATCTTTTAGAGTACTATTTTTGAATTATTTATAAACTATGTTAAATTTCAAAATTATAGAGCGAAAAACAGAGTTTTTAGAACATTTCACTTTGAAAGGAATCAAAACCTTTCAAAATTGTCTACAAATTTTTGTAATTTTGATAGTTTTCAGCCGTGAAATTTTTATTTTTTACTTCTTTTGACGTGATTTTTAAGTGTGGCAACTTTAAAAATTAAAGAGCAAGAAACAGAATTTACAGACATTTTTATTTTGCGATCGGATAAAAAAATGTCACCACTTTTTATTAAATTCCGTAACTTTGACACTTTTTATCTTCTGCTTAAAGAGTGAAAATTAGGGGTTTGACTATTTTTTGACGAATTTATCAACTGTGCTAAATTCTAAAATTATAGAGCTAAAAACAAAATTTTTAAACCACATTAATTTGAAGGGAATCGAAATCAAAATGCACAATTTTCTACACCTTTTTGTAATTTTGATAGTTTTAATGCCAAAACTTTGAAATTTGGATTATTTATTACTTTTGACTTAATTATTATTGAATGCGGCAAATTCCAAAATTAAAGAACAAGAAACAGAATTTCTAGACATTTTTAGGTATTTTGCGAATGAATTAAAAAATTTTACTACTTTCTAATTAATTCCGTAACTTACTTTGTCACTTTTTATTCTAAAACAGTGAAAATTTGGGGTTTAACTATTTTAACGTATTTATCAACTGTGCTAAATTCCATAATTATAGAGCAAAAACTGTTTTAGAATTCTGTAATTTTTAGACGTTTTTAGTTTGCTAACGAATTAAAACGTTTCACTACTTTCTATTAAGTTTGTAACTTTAACACTTTTTATTCAGAAAAAACAAAAATTTGTGGTTTGACTATTCTTGACATATTTATCAACTATGCTAAATTACAAATTTATAGAGCCAAAAACAGAATTTTTCAGAATTTTTAGAACACTTTACTTTCACAGGTATAAAAATTATTCAAAATTTTCTACAAATATCTGTAATTTTGAGTTTTCATCCCAAAACCGTGAAATTTTTATTTTTTACTACTTTCAACTTACTATCAAATGTCCCAAATAAAAAATTCAAGAACAAGAAACAGAATTTCTAGACATTTTTATTTTTTGAACGAATAAAAAATTTTCACTCTTTCTATTAAATTTCGTAACTTTGGCACTTTTTACCCTAAAATACTAAAAAATTTGGTGTTTTAATATTTATATTGCTAAATTCCAAAATTATAGAGTAGAGTCAAAAACATAATTTTAAGAAAACTTATTTTTGAAAGAAATCAAAACTTTCCAAAATGTTTTAGAAATTCCAGTAATTTTGATAGTTTTCTACCAAAAACCGTGAAATTTTTCATTTTGAAAGTATTTATTATTTATTTTTACAACTCGGTTACGTCTCGGTTTGTATTCTATTTTATTATTGTGACCAAAACTTATAATGGCTCACTCTCCAATTTCCGTTTTTGCATCTCTAAAATTACAAAGACACTCAAGTTCCTCTCATTTGGAAGTCGTGCTTTAAATTTTTAAAGCCTTGTTTACACAGGCCGAACGCAAATTTAATGATTAACTGAAGGACCCTAACTTCGCGACTATTTAACATTAATGTTGTTCACTGCGGCCTTTAAAGTCGAATAGGTTACACTCCGTGTAGAGATGAAATGATTATCGATCCGTTACCTGTCTGGTGTGGCATTCTGCAAAACGGGTAAAAGCTTTGCAGAAACCGTGAATTCAAACAATTAAATAAACACCAAATGTGTTAATTAGAGGAGATAAATAATTCGTTTGTACGTATTTTTCCAAACCTGAAATAAAACTCCGGTCTGATGACAGTTCGTGTAGGTTGGCAGCGCTTGAGGTCTTGTCTGGGGACTTCAAAGAAACGTTGTTTAATATGATTTTTAGTGCGCTCTGGAAATATCCCCAGAATCAAATGCAATTTTATAACAATCCTCTGAGTTATACGTCGATCATATTGCCAACCTCATAAACTTAGACAGTTATTACATTTCACGTGTAATATCGCGCATTGAACTGCCACGTCCATGTCTTGAATGAACTATAATTGCAGAACATGCTTGTCGAGCTGATTAAATCTGCGGTTAATGTCGCACAATGTTGCCTTAACAACTTGTCATAAAGACCTCTCATTTCGGGGCCTCCGAACTTGCGGAATCATCCAATAAAAGCGAGTAACAATCTGTGTACACGCTGGAAACATCCGAAGTTTTCTTCGAGGCGTGGAAGTTTTTATCAAGGTAAAAAATGTGACCATGTGTTGCAGTTTCGTGGGTCAAGACTATTCCCCTCGCATTTTAAAATATTCAAAGTGTTTTTGAGACCGGCGGACTCATAAAACATTGCACAGAACGCTTTTACCCAAATTAGTTACCTGCTTTCTCGGTGTTCTTTCTGAATTTTCTACGAGAATGTCCAATATGGAAACACGAGTGTGACTGTTGTAAAATAAATAAGTTGCTATTTTGAATGCAGCTAAAATGTTAAAAGCGGAGGATAAGCCAGGGTTTTATGCAGCAACCTTCTCGGGATATTGGTGCCAGGAGACCGCAGGTTTATTGGAAACTTTGAACTTTAAATTCAAGATTGATGACTAATAAAATTTTTCTGTGCGCTCGAATTTGTCCACAAAATAATAACGGAGTTGAGATTTAATTGTGGAACTTTGAAGAAAGGAGCTTCGAGATAAGCAGGAGATAATATGCTAACGGGAAAGGTTGTTTCATTTGATGGGAGGAGTCAGTGGTTAGGAAATATGTATCGATTTAGGAATCACTCCCAAAATAAACATAAATCTAAAGTTTACTACAGAGGGCAATAATTTATACGATATGCGGAGTGAATTATCCGAATTGGGCCACATCGCTGATTGGTATTCAACAAAAATCGCTTTTAGATTGTTCCCAAAATTTGGATCTTTGAAGGTATTAAACTGCGTAGATTAAAATTATAAATTATTAAAAGATAATAATAAAGAACTTAAACGATTAAAACATTCGTGCAATTGCAAGTATTTTACGGCCTTCGAAAGCGGCATTTGCTGGAGTGACGCATCTGACACATGTGGCGCCACAATGTAATATAATAATAATTTTATTTAATCGGTCGTAACTTAGTTATTTGTTGCCTTATGTGGATTTTGACTAGTTTTGGATTTTGCGTAAAATTGTGCTACGCAAATAAGCGAAATATCGACTGGAATAGATTTGTAAAATTTTTAAAAACATTAAATGCAAAATGCAAAAATTCCAAACCTTTTGGAATTCCAGCCCAAAAAAACTCAAAGAATTCCAAACATTTTAAATCCCAAAAATAACAATATACTGAAAATACTCGGCACACCCAAATCTAAAAAATATAATCCAAACAAAACAAGAACTTCAAGAATCTAACAAATTAATGCCGCATATACTTTTTTTGAAAATAAAAACTTAAAAAAATCAACAAAACCTGCCAAACAAAATCTCAAAGAACCGAGCAAATTGCAAAAACTTTAAATTTAAAGTTTTTTTGATTCTGGACCAAAAAACTCAAAAAATTCTAAAAAATTTTTGCAAATCCAGAAAATAACAAATAAAACCAAAATGACTTCTTTTCACTTTAAAAACATTCTGGGAAAACCAAAATAAAATTGAAACATATGAAAGAGATTCAAAATCCCAGATTCTCAAAAAAATTTGAATCGCCAAAACATCCAAATCATAAGAATTTCATCCAAACAAAACAAAAATTTAAAAAAATGTAACAAATTAAATTTAAAAAGAAAACCTTCAGAATACAAAAATGCATTAAAACTTTAATCTAAAATTAAGATCTTTGGTTCAAAAAATGTTAGTTTTTTCATTTTTTGAATTTGAGTTGAGACTATATTTTTATGTGAAAAAAACGCTAAAAAACAATAGCGCAAACCTTTTCTTTTTATCTGTTATAAGGTAGTTTAGAAAATATCAAGCATTAAAGATTGGAAAAATTAAAAATCAATTTTCCAAAATTTTAAACGGCCATAACGTTGTTATTTGTTGCCATATGTGGATTTCGAGACCAGTTTTGGATTCTGGGTTGAATTAATAATATTTTGGCGTATAATTTTAGTTGTGGTAAAGTTTGCATTCCTTTTAATTGTCCCAGAGCCGGTGCAATCTGACATTTTGCCGCACTGTGAAAATGAGCTTTACAATTCAAGAGGCCAAAACAGCTTTACGAGCCCTCATCTCTGCTAATAGTTGACAAATAAACTTTATTATCAATTTTTGTGCCCGTCGTTAACTTCACAATGGAGATTCGTATCAATCTTACCACGCAGCGAACATAAATTCTCAAGATTACATTCAAGCGAATATTAATTATTTAATTTAAACCACAGAAAATTTAATATACCCTCCGTGTGGTCTGCCGTAGTTATGTTTGCCGAAGCGTATGTTATAAAGCTAGAGGGCCGGCAATTAAAATTACTTCTGTAGTGTAAAAAATGGACTCAACATCGCCAGGGGTGAAAATTTGAATTTTATGTCACAAGTCTTTTATTGGGGACAATCAAAAGTTATTTTTAGAGTAAATTCAATTTCCCGAAAAGGTGAGCACGGGAATTAAAATCTCGGGAGGAAAATTTAAGTTATAATTAAATTCGTACATTGAGTGGTGGTTTAGTCTAAGTTAGATATTCATAGTGACGATGAAGCACTTTTTACTAATTTTGTTAAGTCTGAAGTTAGCGTTATTGTCCTCTTTATTAGATGGAGTGATAAAGCAGAAACTTCATGTGTTACAAACACTCTGAAGCCATTTATTTTTTTAATTTTCCGCTGTAATCTGCTTTATGGCTTTGATAACGATCTTGGGCTCATATTTTCTTTGTTTTAAATATACTTTATAGTATGAGCTAAATATACACATGCCTGTGCGGAGATAACATAATTGATATGGACAAAGCATATTAGATAGCTTTATGGCGTACGAACCCCTCGCCCATGACGATTTTAGATTAAAAAATAAATTGATTCTTCTTTATTGCAAAATTATTGCAAACTTTACCTCGCCCCCATCTAGATCAAATTCTCATTTCACGTTTAATTAAACGACTCACACCAACACGTGTAATTAAGTTACAAAATTTCCTTTTTCAATGCAAAGTTTTTCACATCGAAGTTCGATATAATTTGATTAGCTCATACGTAAAACAAAGTTGTACAGTTAACTGTGAGACAGACTTTAAATTGTTTTTAACATATTTTGCAACCAAAAACTTATTTATGTGCTCGTGCAATAAAATAGCTTCAATTCATGAGAAACGTTTCTCTGAATGCCAAGTTATCACGAAGAAATTTGGCGTGAAAAATTGTAGCTTTTCTAGTTGATTACACTGAAATTCTACACATGTTCGTATCTCATGTATCTCGTTAAAACCTAAGAAAGTTTCTCTAAAGCACCAAACTAATCAAGCTCTTGTATCATGAAGTGCGAGCAAGATTAATGTGATATGTGAAATGTACTCAATTTTACCAAATTAATTACTAACTGTGAATTCAATTATCAGATCAGTAGCCTCGCCGTTCATAAATAGCTTTAAAATTAATTGCGGGCTCGAACGGATTTAATTTTTAGTTAATTCGAGGGAGGATTTAGTAAAGAGACTATTCGTAGACTATGTTATGAGTCGACCATTGGAAATGCATAATTCAGTGCGAAGTGTTCAATTCTGAATGTGTAAACTCATGAATATTCCTCCTGAAATGTACATTATAGGAACTCTGTCTGCTTCTGCAAGAACTTGTTACAGTGTTTTACTCGCCGATTTTTCGTGTATTTCAACTACAAGGAGTTCAAGAGGATCAGTGCGCCACATCACTCCTTCTGAAGGCCGTCGCGACGCGTCGGGTTGTCACAAAGACTCCTTGATTAGTCGTTCGGTGCTGTTCTTTTATTGCAGTTAAACAATGAAATAGTTGAAAATTTGAAAAGCAATCAAGGTAGACTGTATTCATTTACCACACGTTCCGCGGTGGTGAATTTCAGCTTTGATTGATATAAATTCCAGTAGAATTAAATTTGT
Source organism: Gnatocerus cornutus (assembly GCA_029298725.1). Taxonomy (NCBI): domain Eukaryota; kingdom Metazoa; phylum Arthropoda; class Insecta; order Coleoptera; family Tenebrionidae; genus Gnatocerus; species Gnatocerus cornutus. The sequence continues at coordinate 14,662,595 of CM055515.1, forward strand.
AATTCCGGTAAAGTGGACAAGTTATTACCATACCTAATTTCTTTCTAGAGGAATTTGATTAATAGTTTTGACAAGATGTTGGCGTCGCGGCGGTGAAAATTTAATGATTTTTTTATGGTAGTTCAGGTTTAATGGGGGAGAAAATCTTTAATTTTTTTTACTCGTGACAGGGCTGAAATTTGAAACTTCCAAGGGTTGAGGTGTTCTCTCTTTTTTCGTTTCTTTGTATGCAATTTAGATGGTTTAGTAAAATCGCGTTACTGGATTAAAATATCTTCTGGGATAAAAATGCTCCCGCCGCCACCGATGCCGCCTTCATTAAATATACCTAACTTTTTTATTAAGTTACATGTTCCTAATTATCATATTTTTAATCTGTTGGTACTTAGTTTTTAAAGCATATACCATACGGTAGATTCTGAATGAAAAGAGGAAGGTACAAGAATTATGCAAAAAACGCAAAATGCTGTGCAAGAAATAATTAATGCAGCGATGTTTATTAGTTCGTAAAACAGCAGTGCAGTGGTTTGAAATTTAATTTATTTTCCGATCGATGAAGAGTTTCATATTGCATACATTCGGTGCAAATACGAGTTCTGTTTTTTGTCATGTGCAATCTAAACGAATGAAAGGTTTGAATGTTCTAAAATTAAGAGCATTGCAAAAATTCAACAGACTGCGGAGCACAAATTTTTAAAAGAAACAAGAAAATTAAAATACTCAGAAAATCATTAAACGACGCAATGTGAGACGAAGTAGAAAGAATAGTTGAAAAAATTCGACAGTTTGTACTTTGAACCGGAGAATAAAATGCATATTTTTAGACATATTCTAGCGCTAGTACTTGGTCTTCTAGACGGATATTTTTATCAAATCGATAAGTACATTTCAAGCTTTAGATTGATAAAAATTTTAAAATAGGTCCTGGAAAAAAATATTTTATAAAAATTATCAAATTTTCGAGTGATCATCTTGAAGCCACTAATTTTAATATTGAATATTAATCTTTTATGGTATCTTTGGTTGTGTTAGGATTACAGCGATAGAATTTGGGGAACTTGCCGTTTGTAACGCATTTATTAATTGTACTAAATTAAAAAATTCCGGCGCAACAAATTTAGATTTTAGAAATTTTTATTTTTAGGTCGAACCCAAATGTTTCAAGATTCTATAAGAAATGTGTATTTTTGGTTGTGTTGGCACTACTGCGATAAAATTTGGTGAGATTGCAGCTTTTAACTCATTTACTAAGTGTGCCAAATTTCAAAATTCTAGAGTAACAGACTCAGACTTTAGAAATTTTTAATTTTAAAAGGAACCTAAAAGTTTCAAGATTCTATAAAAAAAAATTATCTTTGGTTGTGTTGGTATTATTGCGATGAAATTTAGGGAGATTGCCGCTTTTAACTCATTTACTAAGTGTACTAAATTTCAAAATTTTAGAGCAACAGACTCAGTTTTTAGAAATTTTTATTTTTAGGGCAAACCCAAAAGTTTCAAAATGCCATTAAAAAATTGTATCTTTGGTTGTATTGGCATAACTGCAATTAAATTTGGGGAGATTGAGGATCTTAAACATTTTATTAGGTGTACCAAATTTCAAAATTCTAGAGCAACAGACTCAGATTTTAGAAATTTTTAGTTTTAGGGCGAACCCAAAAGTTTTAAGATTCTCGCATTAAAATCGATGAAAATCTACAAAATGTAAGCTGAAAATATAAAAAATAAAGTTTTTAAAAAAGTGAAGTAGAGTGGAGTCATTCTACACTATTTTCCATCAAACCGAGAAAGTAAGAAAGTGGAAAATCTGCCCTCTGCAAAACTAGCAAAAGAACTGCTTAATAGCTGTCAGCATTATTATTTATTACAGTAGTCACGGACGAGTGTAAATTTAAGCAAAACAAGAACGTAGATTTTCTAAGATCCTCGAACCAAAACAAACAAATTCGTGTTTTCATTCAAACTTGAACTAATAAAAATAAGTCTGTTTAGCGAAAGTGTGATAAATCTTCACATTATTGAGGACTTCTGGGAGATTTCAACTCCCGAAACTTTTCCATAGTGTCGACATTCCCCGAGTGTTAATAATGAAATAATGTTCCGTGTGCAACATTGCACAAACATATTTGCTCGCAGTTCCATTAAATTAAATCCGACATGAATAGAACCGTCTCATAATACAGAATCATCAGTCTTTTCAAAGCAAAAATTGATCTACCTTTGCGGGTATTATAACCTCACGCGATCCAGAACAAACTATACAATTGTGTTGTATTCATTCCAGTTATCGGGAAAGCAAGTTTTCCCGGCACAATCATATTTTCGTGCAGTTTGCTTGCAATGACACCCATTCGGTTTTTTCTCTCGTAATTTAGTGGAAAAAATGGACGTGATGACCATCCATTTACACAGAACACTACATGAAAACAGTACTTGTTACATGTGAACGGTTGTTTAAAAATCCATTAAGCGAAATGTTCGGTATCAATCTCTGTCACTTTTATGATTTATCGGAGAGTTGTTTTTAATCATGTCTATTGATGGGGTGAATTTTAAAGGAATGTAGTGGCTGCGGGCTATAAATATCTGCGCTACTAAAGTTAAATTTATTAACTGGTCGATAATCAATTCGTGTCGTAACCTTTTGTCTATTTTTAAATTTTTCTTTTATTCACGATGACAACTATTTTGCCTGTGCAAGTTTCCGAAAGATTATTGATTGTGTCAAATTCGTTACTTTTACGACCTCGCATTAAAATCCAGCGGTGTTGGGAGCCCAACATTATTTATTTTGAGGATTATGGATAGAGGGAACTCTCACAGCTGGAAAAACATAAATTGCTCCAATTTAAGCTTATTTGTTTATGTGTACAGGGTCTTTCAATATATGCTTTTTAAATTCAATGCTCGATTAGCTCGTGCTTCCTAATTTAGAGAAAAACCGCAAATTCACTAGTCAACAATTCATTTTTAATGTAAAATGGGACCTGATTACAAATTTCAAGTCTGTTTTTCTCGATCAGGTCCGGATTCGAAGATATTTTTGAAAACTATTATTTTAGGTTTTTCTGTGCAATAATTAATTTTCTTCAGTGTTTCTTAGCGCTATGTTGATAAAATTTTATTTAGAAAAATGTTTGTTTTCGCGGGGTTGCTAATCTTAACTTATTTATTAATTGTTCAGAAATGTTGAGCAACAAAGTAAAATTTTAGAAATTTTTGCTCTTATTAGAATAAACCCAAAAATTTCAAAATTCTATAAAAAAATAATTTTTTGTTCTCTAATTAGTGCTACAGCGATAAAATTTGGAGGGGTTGCTACTCTTAATTCATTTATTAACTGTACTAGATTTCAAAATTTTGGAGTAACAAACACAGATTTAAAAACATTTTAAGTTTAGGACAAGACAAACCCAAAAGTTTTAAAATTTTGTAAGACAAGATTGTATTTTTTTTAGTGCTACAGCGATGAAATTTGGGGAGGTTGTTAATCTAAACTTATTTATTAACTGTACCAACTTTCAAAATTCTGGAGCAACAGACTTAGATTTTAGAAATTATTATTTTTAGGACGAAAATAAAAGTTTTTAAATTTTATTAAAAAAAATGTATTTTTGTTTTCTTTAGTGCTACAGCGATAAAATTTCGCGAGGTTGCTAATCTTAACTTATTTCTTAACTGTATTAAGTTTTAAAAATGTGGAGCAACAAACTCAGATTTTAGAAATTTTTGCTCTTTTGAACAAACAAAAATTTCAAATTTCTATAAAAAAATATTTTTGTTTTTTTTTGTGCTACACCGATAACATTTGTAGGGATTGCTACTCTTAATTCATTTATTAACTGTACTAAATTTCAAAATTTTGGAGTAACAAACTCAGATTTTTGAAATTTTTAAGTTTAGGACAAACCCAAAAATTTCAAAATTTTGTAAAAAAAAATTTTTTTAGTGCTATCCCTTAAAATTTAAAGAGGATGCTAGACTTAACTTATTTATTAACTGTATCAACTTTAAAAATTCTAGAGCAACAAACTCAGATTTTTGATATTTTTATTTTTAGAACAAATGTTTTGAAATCTTATGAAAAAAATTGTATTTTTGTTTTATTTAGTGCTACAGCTATGAAATTTGGAGAGGTTACTAGTCTTAGCTCATTTATTAACTGTAGCGAGTTTCAAAAATCTGGAGAAACAACTCAGATTTTAGAAATTTTCATTTTTAGAACGAACCCAAAAGTTTTAAAAATTTAATAAAAAAATGTATTTTTGTTATCTTTAGTGCTACAGCGATGAAATTTAGGGAGGTTGCTAGTCTTACCTCATTTATTAATTGCACCAAATTTCACGATTTTTGAACAACAGACTCAGATTTTAGAAATTTTTATTTATAGAAAAAAATCCGTTTTGCTTCACCAGGTCCGGATTCAGGTGGCAGTTCTTTAGAAATGATTTTCCACTCCTCCAGAACAAATTTTGTCTAAATTAGTGTGACACGCACCTTGCAGTACATGCTGTAATTATTGTAGGCGAGGAATTCAATTTATGGTCTCAATGGATAGTCATCAATGCACAAATTAGATTACACTTCTGGAACCAATGAAGGATGAATTAGGCGACTCCTTCAATGTTGCATTGTTGCTTCAAAGCACGTAGAAATTTTAGTTAGTTTGCATACGGGAGAATTTTAGTTGTAAGCCGATTGTATTACAAGAAACTCATTTTACAAATATTTTACTAAAAAACAAGCAAATAAGATTAGAAAGAATGATAAATGTAGCAAATCTGTTAAGACGATTATTTTGACGTCTTAGTAAGGATTGTTAAACATAATAAAAAGAGATTTTTTGCGCAACTATAGTATGCACCTGAAATAGAACCTCAATTCTTCTTTCACGTGAACCACATAGATCAATATCTCAACTCAAACGGTTTTTCAAAAATAGGTTTGCTCCGCGACACACCCTGTCTAAATATTTAATATGAATTTTTGCTCCAGTTTTATTAAACAACACGCGGGACAAATGAACATAAAACATCCACAATATTTGTATGAAATATTAAGCAAAACAAACACGTTTTCACATTTGAGATGATCGTGCCTTTATGGAAATATCGCATTATTGCAAAATATGTTTGGTCACATGGTAAACTCCACAGTTTCCAGTTGCAACAATATTTACCTTGTTGATAATGTATTTACCTAAAAATTCAGTTGGTTCGCAAAAATTGAAACGCTCAAATGCTAAAAGAAGAATTAGTGTTTCGTACTTCGTTAAAGACTCGGAATTTCGGAGCTGATTATGTCAAACAAAACTTTTATGCCAAGAGTGTCTAAACGACAAGCACTTAAAATGAAAGAGCTGGAAGTTTACGGTGTGAATAAAATAAAACAACTTAATTAGGCAAATTAATGCAATAAAAGGAAGGCGCTTGGCACCCGATGATCATTTTCTCAAATAATGTAACCTGTGTTAGAAAAACTAAACAAATATCGCAGTCTAAAGAAATACAAAGTTACGCTTCCAAACCCGTTTTTTGCTTGTCGTGTTATTTCTACATTTACTGAAACTGAAAAAATGACTATTAAAATTGTAAAGCAACGCGCTTGAAATAAATTTTACATGAAGCTCAAAGCAGGAGAGCCCTAGAAAACGTCATGTTGCTACTATCTAAATACCACAGATTTAGAATATGTTAAATTTATAATTTTCACAAGAAATATTTTCGCCTTGTAAAGGGAAGCACAAAGTGAAACGTGGAAGCGGATCAGCGGATATAACTCATGAAATAAATGTTGCATGAAACATAAAACGCCCCAAAAAATACTATTGCCAGAAACTTCGGGAAGCGCTTTTACTATAACATTTAAAGAATCCGTCAACACACATCATACTAATGATATTATGTCTAACGACGCAATCTGTCATCATTATCGTGTCTTGTAACAGAAAAAGACGACGGAAAGTTGCATGTAGGCTGAGTTTCAGCCTGGAAAATATCATATGACATTGCAGTGAGACACGGAAAAAAGATATTAGGAGACAATGGAAATAAACTGAGGAGAGCGTAACAATGGTCGTTTGGAAAACACGATTAGGAGCATTATTTAGCAAATGGGAGAAACGTGAAGTGAAATTTGCGTGTTTAAATTAGGTAATAATTCTTGCTAATTTTAGATCTGAGAGTATCAAAAATCTTGAAAATCTGTGAAATTCTCAAATTTAAAGATTTCGTTTTTTTAGATGGAAAATTTGTAGAATCGAAAGGATCTGAAGTATGTTAAGGACGTAATTTAAAGAACCTCATTTAACCAAAGTGCTTCAAAAGTCTATAAAAAAAATTGTATTTTTGATTTACTTAGTGCTACAGCGATGAAATTTGAGGAGGTTGCTACTCATTACTTACCTACAAACAGTACCAAATTTCAAAATTCTTAAACAACAGACTCAGATTTTAGAAATTTTAATTTTTAGAACGAATTCAAAAGTTTCAAAATCTTTTAAAAAAAATATATTTTTGGTTTCTGTAGCGTTTCAGCGATGAGATTTGGGAAAGTCGCTCCTCTTAGCACATTTATTAACTGTACCAAATTTCAAAATTTTGGAGCAACAGAATCAGATTTTAGAAATTTTTATTTTTAGGACGAACCTAAAAATTTTAAAAGTCTATAAAAAATGGTATTTTTGGATTTTCTAGCGCTACAACGATGAAAATCGGGGAAGTTGCTACTCTTAACTCAACTATTAGTTATATCAAATTTAAAAATTTTTGAGCAACAGAAACAGATTTTGGAAATTTTTAAATTTAGGACGAACCAAAAGTTTCAATATTTTATAAAAAAATTGTATTTTTGGTTTTCTTAGTGCTATACTATTGAAATTTGGGAGAATTATTCCTTTAAACTCATTTATTAAGCGTATTAAATTTTAAAATTTTCGAGCGACAGAATCAGATTTTGAAAATTTTTATTTTTAGGACAAACCCAAATGTTTTAAAATTCAATAAAAAAATTTATTTTTGATATTCGTGGTGCTATAGCGATGAAATTGTAGGAAGTTGCTACTCTTAACTCAGTTATTAACTGTACAAAATTTCAATATTCTGGTGCAACGGATTTAGATTTTAGAAATTTTTATTTTTAACCAAAAAATTTAAAATTTAATAAAAAAAATTGTATTTTTGGTTTACTTAGTGCTACAGCGATGAAATTTTGGGAGGTTGATACTTGTAACTAATTTATTAACTGTGTCAAATTTCAGAGTTCTGTTAGAACAGACTTAAATTTTAGAAACTTTTATTTTTATGGCAACCCCAAAAGTTTCCAAATGCTATAAAAAAAATCTATTTTTGTTTTTTTTTGCACTGCAGCAATTAAATTTAGAGAAGTTGCTTTTCTTAACTCAATTATTAACTGTGCCAAATTTTAAAATTGTGGAGCAACAGATTCAGATTTTAAAAATTTTAATTTTTAAGACAAATCCAAAAGTTTCAAAATGCTATAAAAAATTGTATCTTTGGTTGTGTCGGCATTACTGGGATAAAATTTGAAAAGATTCTCGCTCTTAACTCATTTCTTAACTGTATTTCAAAATTTCAAAATGTTTGAGCAACACACTCAGATTTTAGAAATTTTTATTTTTAGGACAAACCCAAAAATTTCAAAATTCTATAGAAAAAAGTCTATTTTTGGTTTTCTTAGCGCTACAGCGATACAATTTGGGGAGGTTGCTACTCTTAACACATTTATTAATTGTATGGAATTTGAAAATTCTGAAGCAACAGACTCAGATTCAAGAAAGGATGAAAGAATTTAAAGGGGTAATTTGAATAAATTTGTCTAATTACCTATGTTCCGACTCTTTCCAGAATTCAAAAAATTTGTTGAAACTGATAGATTTTCACAATTATAGTTAAAAAAGTAAAGAATTTAAAGGCTTTGAAGGATTACGAGTAGGATCACCACAATCCGAAAATCCCATTTTCATAAAAAAATCTTCGAATTTTGAGCTGCGGTGAAGCAAATCGGACGTCGGATACAAAATTAGACAGATTTTCTTCTTCGTTTTCGTTTGATTTAACTTCGACCGAAGACAACCGGCGATAAAACCGTAATGAAAACGCAAACATTGTGAACACAATGTCACCGTCAGACAATTACTCTGCACGAGGTTTACCATTCTGTCGCCCTGTACCTGACAAGCGTCTCGTACATACAATAAACTCAGACATCAAAAAAATCAGAACAAAACGGAATAAACTAGACTAGAAGTGAAGCGCGCAAGAATGCCGGTATTGATAAACAGTTGTCCAAACATGAAATTGTACAATTAAATTCAGGAGGCCAAATTGGTCGAATTTTTATTTCAAACCTGTCGAATTTCAATGAATTTATTTCATGTCAGCGGATTGCTTCGTTTTATCTCTGGAGAGTCGAATTCAATTAATTTGATAATGTCACAAACTGCACAATTTCGTGATTAATTTCACTGTCCAGTTTTATCCGAAGCACTAAAAATTAAGCCGTGCGAAACCCTTAGCGAAGGGGATGAAACTACCAGTTGCGCCTCGGTCTACACAGAGAAAATGTCCTTCGTCGCTAACGCTAAACGAGGGGTCGATGAGGATTTTTAGATTGTAAATTGGACACTACTTTATCTTTATTAGATAAGGGAGAAAATTGAACTTTCCCGAAAGAGCATACTGAAATTTTAATTACCGTCCGAAGTTTATGTGAGAGGGACTAAATCCCCAAAAAAAACTCCCAATTTCCATTTCAACTCTTATTTAAATTAAAACATGAAACTTACATGTTTGAAAAACTAAAAAACTTAGTTTTTTTCGTGGACCTTAGAGTGTCATAAGTTCTCTCCGCAAGAAGTGTACAAGAACATGCGTAAGTTCCACGAAGCCAATAGCACGGACCCCGGAATCACTGAAGCACCGGAGAGCACTGGCCTACTCAGTGTTGGTCCGGGCGTTGTACTCGCGCATGATCTACCTACTTCCTCCCGGAGCAACCGGAGTCACCTCTCAACATCCACCAGGAGACTATATGAGTGCATTCTCGTGTAATTGCGCAGCTGGGTTGGTCACTGGGCATTTTCCTTCCGGATTTAACTACGGGCTTCCGGGCTAACAAACTGACTTAGAGTTGACCGAGGGTCCAGCAGATTGTGGAAAGCAAACAGAGGAAAGTTTTGAACGCCTTTGATAAATGAAGACATTTTTCGGGGTCCTGAATGTAAATATTGATATGGAGAAAGCTGAGGGATAATCATTACGGAGATGATGAAAAATTTAGTCGTGATAAGAGTGGTTTGTTCAAGTTTTATGAAAAGGGAAAACCTCATTTATGGCGATATTAATAAGACGGTTTTATGGGTTCTATAAACGCCTAGAATTATCTCTGGAAATTGCACGATATAAGGCGGAGATTAGTATTCTGTACTCGAGTGTTTTTACAGAGGAAAATTATACGATTTTAACTAGAACTTAGAGAGCCATCCCGGCGTTCTATCCAAAAAGAAAATTCTGATTTCCACCAGGTACAGGAGTCTTAGACTTTTCTTTCTGTTTTTATCAGACAATATTAGATTAGTCGTTGGAATTTATGGACGTACTTATCTCCTATAAGTTCAGTTTGCCTATTTTAACCGGAAATTCCAAATAAACTCATAAATCTTCCCTAAAGTCGTCCGATAGTAGATATCAAGTGCCTTTCTTCACTGTTTTTTTTAATATTTATATACTTGCATAACCGAACACGACCGAGCGCTACTAAAAACCAGAAGATTTAAAACACAAGAAACTAAACAATAAACTAAAATAAATATTGTAACTACATCACGAATCGTTGTCTCCGAGTTGCCTCCACCTTATCCAAACATTACAAGCCTCTCCTCATTCCATTATTTACCTTTCGTGCTAGGTCAATTTGTCTGACTCCCAGTCAGTTCTGTTTAATGACTTTATTAAAATCACTATCTCTTGTGTCCCACAATTTTAGGAAAATCGTTCGGTTTTCATTAAATTTGACTCGGGATGGTTTCGTGGTCGAAATTTCCGGTCTCTAACTGGAAGTTTTCATTAGATATACATCCCTCGATGGCTCAAACACCAGTTGAACTTGTGTAGGTGTAACATCCAATTTTAGAGAGTGTGGTCAGTACAACAAGTGCTTGCTTGTAGATGAGATACTACCATGTGCAAACAAAATTAGATTAGACGCTTTGTTGAAACGTTTTTTCGTTTGAAAGGGAGTTTAAGTTTTCAGTATTTATTCTGGTACTTCGGGGTTAACTTTAGTTTCTTTCAGTTTTGCGCAACAACTTTCAAAATCATCAAACTACAGCATTTAAAAGAATTCAGTTTTGTACCATTTTTCAAGATAGACTTCAGATTCAAGTCATTCCAGTAGTGTTTCTTTCCTAAAAAAAGTTTAACATTCAATCTATTACAGTACGAGTCCGGTAAAGTGGCATTATGTGGATTCAACGAGTCCGTTAAAGTAGATTTTAAAGTACCTACTAGTAACACCTATTTTTAATATAAATTGAATTGAGCGTTGGTATGGGGCAGGTAAAAATGATTGGCCAAGCTTGTGTAGAAGCGACAACAAAGTCCGTAGTTTGAAGGGCTTATCAGAGATTCTCTAGATTCTTTATCAAGCGAAGAGCCCTGTTGAAAAAGCATCTCCGACTTCAATTGTAACAAAACCAACAAATAAATCTATGAAACTAAATAAACTAGAATGCGTCAGAGGAGGAAATTTTACACGTAATTCATCTAAATGCTTTTATATCATTTTTTATCTGAAAATAAATAAAACAGGTACGAGAAAATAGGTCATTTGTTTTTAAAAAAAGTGTTATTATTGACACGGATAGTTGACTAGGAGGTAAAAAGTCATTTCGGTTTTCGTACTACAAGCTTAATTTTTATGAGTCCCTGGGAATTATGCTTAAATGTAATTTTATTACCTCTTTTTGTCAATTTTTTGTACACATATAATATACCTTTATGATGGGATATAAAGTGTGGCTTCAAGTTTGCTCGTGGATAAAACCTACAGTTGGTAGTGATTTTCCTTGCAGTTTGAAGCACTCACGTAAGTTCCCCAAAGGAAAAAAAACAAATAAGTTTTTCTTCAAATTGGAAACATTTCTCAATAAAACTATTATAGTACCAATCAGTCGGTACCATCCCGATTTGATACATTTATTTCATTTATAACATATTGTTAGAAATTATCTTTATTGAGCCATCAACAACACGTTCCATGCACCTTCAAAATCTAAATGTTTCTAAAAACACAATCTTTCATATTTGCAAACGCGGCTCCCTTGAAGTAGTCAAACAATTACCATCAAATATTTGTGTTTGTACAATTCAGCCACCGCGTTCTCTCTAATTTAGTTTCCAAGTTTCGAACTTTAGCCATGGCTGAAGAAAATCAAGAAGAAGTAGACAAAAACCGAAGCAAATGGGGCAACAGCATCGAATTTCTCATGTCTTGCATTGCGATGAACGTGGGTTTGGGTAACATTTGGAGATTTCCGTTCGTCGCCTATGAAAACGGTGGAGGTGCTTTTTTGATTCCTTACATCTCAGTTTTATTGTTATTGGGACGCCCTATGTACTATCTTGAAATGTGTTTGGGGCAATTCAGCAGTCGAGGAAATGTGAAGATGTTCGAGTCGATGGCACAAATCCTCAAAGGTACGTTTAAAGTCTTGAAATCGAAAATTTTGGACTTGTTGCTCCAGGTGTTGGATTTGGGCAACTCATCGGAACTTTTTCGGTCGCCACTTACTATTGTTCATTAATGGCTCTAACTCTCTACTATTTGATTCATTCGTTCACGTACGACCTTCCATGGTCGCAATGTAACCCAAAATGGGAAGACAATCCATGGATGGCCAACATCACCTGTATACCATCAAACAGTCCCAGTTCTGCCCATGGCAATAATACCGTCAGCTCATCTGAAGCTTGGTTCCGAATTGAAGTTTTGAGAGAAAAAACGAGTATCGATGATGGCATTGGTGTTCCAAATTGGGAGCTAACTCTTTGTTTACTTTGTGCGTGGACTATCACTTTCTGTATTTGTGCTAAAGGTGTACAGAGCTCCGGAAAAGCCTCGTATTTCTTGGCTATTTTTCCGTACGTAATTTTGTTTGCTTTGTTGATACGTGCTGCGACTTTAGACGGAGCTGGACAGGGAATCTTGTACTTCGTGAAACCGGATTGGGATAAACTGCTCAGTGCTAAGGTAAAATCGTTTTATAACACCGAAAAATTACACGAAGTTGTAGGTATGGTACGCTGCAGTAACACAATGTTTTTTCTCTCTGAATATTGGTTTTGGTTCTGTTACTATGTACGCCTCGTACAACGCCTTCAGCCACAATGTCTACAGGTAATTCCGACTACTTTGAAACAGTCTTAACATTTTCCCTCAGAGACGCCATGGTGGTGACCACTTTGGACACCTTTACCTCGTTTCTTGCAGGTTTGATAATATTTGGAATTTTGGGAAACTTGGCGTTCAAAATGGACCGCGAAGTACCAGAAGTCATCAAGTCTGGTGGTACCGGTTTAGCTTTCATCTCATATCCTGAAGCAATAGCAAGATTTGAGGCGGTGCCTTGGGTTAGTTCAAATCTCCCCCATTCAGTGATTCACATCTCAATTTTAGCTCTTCGCAATTTTGTTCTTCTTCATGTTGTTCATTCTGGGAGTTGGAAGTCTGATTGCTCTGAAAGGTTGTGCTTTCACTGTGATATTAGACGCGTTCCCGCATCTCAAGACTTGGCACGTGTCTTTTTGTACTGCCGTGGTTGGGTTTTTGGTTGGATTAGTTTACATTACGCCGGTAAGTTTGTAGTAAAAGAGACAGAAAAGAATGTTTAATGGAAATTGACTTCCTATTTCCAATAAAGTAAATTACGGATTACGCTTGAACATTGGAGTATTGGATTTTTCTCTCAAAGCGTCAATTAGTTTGGTATGATTAAATATTTAAAACTGCTTTGTAACTTGAAGTTTTAAAATGTCGGATCAAAGAACGTATGGCGGGTTTTATTTGCACAGTTCTAAAAAGCGCGCATTAAAATTTCGAGGAAATTGGTGTAAACACGGTTTACTACTTATTGCAGGAATTTTTAATTATTAAAGGTTTAAAATTCAAGGAATTTTATAACTTGCTGCAGTTTGTGTTAAAAATTTAACACTTAAAATTATACGTAAATAAATTATCTGTTAAAAAACAACATCATAATTATTAGTATTTAGGCGAATAATAAAAAAAGATATTATTATTTATCATATTTTGTATATTGAAATTGTATAGAAATATTTATTTAAAAAGTCTAAATACATTACTAAAATGTGTCCACAGAACAACAAAATTTAGATGCTAAAAACTTGGATTTTACGATTCAACATTTTACCACGTAAAATCGTTGCAATGTGAGATTTGTAAGCAGTTTTTTGGTAAATAAACCATTTAAAACTAAATTTAAATTGTTGATCTACCAAATCTGAAAATTCTATAGAATCACTTGCAATTTTCGAATCTTCTAATTCATGACGCTGCCAATCATAACAATTTTCATTTTTAAGGAGGAAAAAGCATCTTAAATAACGAAACAACTCGTGGAAATAATACGTTGGCATATAAACTTTGTTGTTTTTCTTTCAAATGCCCATGAGTGGCCAATATAATCTGACTTTTTTACCGCACTGTTGCAGTTTTTCCGCACTGACAGTCCAAAAATTGCCATGTATGTAACGGAAAGGTGAGCTATAAAATTCAAGAGGTTACAAATAAAATTTAAAACATCAGAAATGTTGAAAAATCGGCTTTAATGTGAAATGATCAATATGAAGAAATCAACAGAGTTTGAAGAGTTTAAATATAAAATTTGTCTAAATTTGAAATATCCAGAAAATTCGACGAACGCAACTAAAGTTTAAAACATTCTAAAATTTAGAGGTGAATATCTATGTATTAAAATAATCTAAAAAAAATTCAAAGTGTCTAAAATTTCTAAACTACTTTTATAATAGTTACTATTTCATAAATTTTCTTTCATATTTTCCGCTCTGTAAATCAATTATTGCAAGATTGAACAACACTTACTCGTATAATTACGATGACTGTTTGGCCATTAAACTTTCCATTGAATTGCGAAAATTTTATCTGAACAAGGTATAATCCATATTATTACAATTACAGCTTCTCGAGTAAAGATTTATGGTTATTTGTCTTATGAGACAATAAATGTTTGTTTTTCCTCTAAATTAATTGAATTATAAACATGTTATCTGACGGAATAAAATATTTCCATTTTTGGACAAATCGAACAAATGAAATTTATTTTTCTATTAAGTGTACTACATATTATGAGCATTTATTATTTAAACTAAAACTAAAAAATTCAAGATTTAAAAATTTGTAGTATAAATAAGATATCTTATACAGGGTGATTTTTTTAAAACGGCAGGCGTTGTAGAATTTTTATTTATGAACCGATTTCAAAAATTTAAAAAGCAAATTAAATGGTTTTTAATTTACTATAAACTGATGATTTTAAAAAATTTCTAAATGTCTTAGTATCTTTTGGGCGATACTCAACTTTCTTATTTTAAATTGGAACCCATATTTTTTTTCATAATTTAGAAGATATTAATTTTCTTGATTCAGAAATGTGCAATATGTTCTACTTCTACCAAAAATATTTTTAAAAAAATTATCAAAATTGAAAAAAAGCAATAAAAGTTAATAAAATCTATTGCATGGTGTCAAATAAAAGAATGCCGTTATTGTAATGTCAAAAAGCAGCAAATAACAGAAAGGATTGGCATTTTTTTGAAATTATTAATAACAAAAGACAATAATAATTACAAATCAGAAAAAACAACTACCGAATTTAATTAAAATACTGTTGAAACGTCATCTCGTTTTTTTCATTGCACAATTGACACCATGCACCTAGATTTTATTAACTTTCATTGCCTAAATTTTTTCATTTTTGATTTTTTTTTAAATATTTTTTGTAAAAGTAGAACATATTACACATTTCTGAATCAAGAAAATTAATATCTTCTAAATTATGAAAAAAAAAATATGGGTGTCAATTTAAAATAAGAAAGTTGAGTATCGCCCAAAAGATACTAAGACATTTAGAAAAATTTTTAAATCACCAGTTTATAGTAAATTAAAAACCATTTAATTAGTTTTTTAAATTTTTGAAATCGGTTCATAAATAAAAATTCTACAACGCCTGTCGTTTTAAAAAAATCACCTTGTATGTATTTTAAAGTTATCAAGTCTTCGATAATTTATTCTTAATTAATTTCTAAAATCTGAATCAACGGATTCTTTTTTCTCTTCAGAATAATTCGATAGTCTAACAAAAATTTAAGAAATATTAAGAATAATATTATAAAAAAAACCAAAAAATTTAGAGACCAAAAAATGTAACAGAATCAAAATCTCAATACAGCTAAAAGAGTTACCTGCGACTAAAAAAACTCAAATCAAAAAATCGAACATTCATTAAAACTGAAAGATGGCAAACACTAACGAGTTTCAAAAATCAAAGTATTTAACGAAATTAAAGCATAAAACAAAAATTAATTTAAATTTTTTATGAGATTTCGTGAATTTTGTTACATATTTTCCACTCTATGAATCATTGCAATTACAGGCTTGGACAACACTCTTATTGTTGATACAATTATTATTATGACTCCCATTTTATTATATTACAGTTAGGTAGTATAGTATGAAACTGTCCTTAATAAATTGTTAAAATTTTATCTAAACATTTAAGGTACCAATTAAACTAAAACCTCACAAAAAAAGATTTATGGTTACTTGTCTTACAAGACAATAAAATTTTCTACTCATTTAAAATTATTGGATGGGATTATCGAACGGATGTCGAATCAAAATTAAGCTAACTTTCATTAATTTATTTTTTACAAAATTAATAAATAGAGACATTAAATATTACCACAAGAAAGTCGAATTTTCTTTACATAATTCAATTTTGTTTTAATACAGAGAGACACATAAAAATTTCCTAGAATAATTTATAAATCCCTTTGTAAATAAATGAGGTACCATAAACCGAACTTCAATCAACTATTTAAAGCAAAGCCATAAAAAGTAAAAAATCGACACTTCTAGATCGCATTTACGGGAAATGATTTAAAGCATAAAATCAAAAAACTCTGTCCTTGCACATTCGGTAGCTAGTGATAAGTTATCGGCAAAGGCGATTTTTAACTGATAGTGTTAGACACCCGAGGGAATAAAATTTCAATCGACCACAACGAACGACAAACTTTTTTATTGTCTTACGACAGAAAACAAAGAACTCTTCCAGAAGTTCAATGCGAAGTGAAAAAAATCTACACAAACATGTCCTGAGTTCGGTTGCGAGAAAAAATAGAATAAGAAATTAATTTATTTATTAAAAAAATGATCGTGACGCTGCAGGTTTTCTATTTGATAAAGTAATCTCGGATAGTTTATTATTACATCAGAAATTTCGACGTATCGTCGGCTTAGATCTTAAAGTTGCTAAGTCCATTTTGAATTTTTTTCAACCAAGGTCGAGAAATCTTAATTTTTTACATATTTGTCGTCAAAATCTAGGATTTGAAAGTTTGGGGAATAAAAATAAAATGTTTCTTAATTCTAAAATAATAACACATAAAGGTATCCAACAGTGTACCATTCTGTTATCCTTTTTAAAAAATTGAAAACGCATTTTGTTCAAAAATAGACTTAGCAACTTAACAACTTAAGTCGACGATATTTGGGTATCATGATTGCAATCTTAATAAACTGTTTTTTAAATTCAATTAAAATTACTTTTAGGGAGGGCAATACATCTTCACCATGGTAGACTTCTTCGGCGGCACTTTCATTTTCTTCGTCCTTACAATCATCGAAGTCCTCGCAGTGATGTGGTGGTACGGTAAGTATTTCCCTTTTTTTTTCCCTTGCTCTGAATCCCCGAAACAGGTTTAAAAAACCTTTGCCTTGACATTGAATTCATGACAAAGAGAAAACCCGGCCCATATTGGAGAATCTGTTGGTCTGTTCTCATTCCCATCGTCCTCATCACAGTTTTTTTCTACTTCGTCATCACTTTAGAAGAACTTACATATGAAGGAAACAGCTATCCATCTCACGTGATTGGTAATAATAATTCAATTTTAAAAAAGCTTGGAAAAAACTTTTGATTTTAGTGTGGGGGTGGGTTCTATTCGGAATTGGTGTCCTTCAACCTCTAATCTGGTGGAGCATCGAAATTATTAAAAATTTCCAGAAAGAAGACTCTTTATCAAAGGTTTGTTCGTTTAAGTTTAAGTGGATTTATCCAGTTACACACGTTTTGGAATATTTGAATTTGTATAAAGGATCGCGCCAGACAATATCGTGTGTTAAGCTAGGTGTAAATATGTCAGAGGCAACTTGCTCGAAATTTATGCACCTTCCTCAAGAGACAATCAAAGATGCACTAAGTTTGCACGTACTGCATTATTGAATGTGGTAAATGATGCTGACAACAACTTAGAAAATTTAATTGAACGTCAATAGCACTACTGTAATTTACCTTGACTGTGGTTGGTAATTCCCGTTATTATACAATTGAGGATGCGACGAATTATAATCACTAATAAAAACTTAAAAAGATTTCCGTCATGTTTTGCTCATTTTTATTGAATTTAGCGGCTGTATTTGCTAAAAGTGAGCTAAAAGTGTCTGAACTTTCTAAAGAGGAGAAATTTTGATCTTTTCAGATCGTCCAAATAAAGATTCTTTAAATCCTTCTATTTTTTAGATTTTTAAATTCACTTCGTATATAAATTTAGCTTATTCTGCTTATTTAGACATCTTTCAGTTTTAATGAACTCTTTAAATTTCTTTCTCTTTGTCAGTTCCTCAGATTTATCAGCTTTTTTGGGTTTTCCAGCTTCTAATTTCCAAAATTCTAACTACTTAAATGTTTTCTGACTGTAATTGTCATATTGTCAGTATTTTTGGATTTTTGGCATAGCCACTAAATTTATTTCTTAACGTAAAATTATCTAGCTAAAGTTCAGAACTCCGGTATTTAAAACTTCGGTATTTCGGTATTCCGGTAATTAAAAAAGTCTTTTTTTTTTAGAAATTGCTGTTTATTTTGAAACAAATTAATGTGGCAACAGTAAGACAATCCGGATATCAATACCACAAATATTTTTAGTCGGTTTTGTGGTTTTTGCAACGCCTCATTAACCATTCTAAAATATCCATAAAACTGTTGCCAGGTTGCAATAAATAAGCGACATTACAATTGCATACATTACATGTAAACCACACTAAATTATTATCAATAAAAAACGGAAACTATTAAAGCAAACAAATAACAGGTAATTTACACCTCTAATTAATTTTTCCAGGAAAACTACCTCCCAAAACTAGTTTTTACAAGTTCAAATACTCTTAGATTTTTACCTTGATTTTTTCAGCAAACATTCCAGTTAACTGTTCAGTGTCTTTCTCTTATTTGAACAATTACAATTAGAAATTTTTGACTTTCACGCCATTGCATCAACAGATTTGCTTCGTTTATGTAATAAAAGCACGAAGAAGGTCGTCAAATCGCAGATCTAAAACCGAACCGGTTCATAATCCGTTGTTGCAAACCTCTCACATGATCAACTTCATTTAGGACGGCCGAAATAAATTTCATTTTGTTACTATCGAGTAAATCTCAAGGCGGATTCTTGTATTAATGTCACAGTTTCAAGGTGACTTTACCGGTAATTACGATTACAATGTTGACACGATCCTGAATCCCAAAGAATTTCATTCAGAACGGCGTAGCGTAAAAGATTTATGGTCGAAAAGTACAAAATCATCACGAGATTAGTCGGGCCAGACGAAATCACTCTGTTTCTAAGCCTTTCCTAATCTTTCAGGCGATTCTGAGCACTCTCAAGCACGATGACTGGGGACCGAAAGAAGAAAGCACCAACGCCGAATGGGTCGAGTTCAAATCCAGTCGAAAGGAAAAATTCACCAACCAAAGAAACTGGTTCAAGAAAAAATTGTGTTTATTAATAGGAAAATAGATACTTATTGCGAAATTTGACTTTCATTCTCTTTTAGCGTGACAGTTTTTTCTTATCACGTGTCTATTCTCACTTAAAACGGAAAGAAAAGGTTCGTTTTTAGGTGAATTTCACAGTCCGGAAATATTATAATAATGAACCTTGAGGTGTAAGAAACAGTTCAAGGTGTTAACAAAAGATACCGTTTATCGCCTATTCACATAATTAAGTTGTGGGAGGAGAAAATAGGTGTTATAAACCCGAAATAAAGTAATCTTTATTTACTAGTGTCGTGTAATTGTCGTGAACGTAAATGACGAAGCAAAGTTTATTGAGGAATTGGAAATACTCCCCACTTTCGCTAATTCTTAATAATTTTACCATAGTGCAAATTTACCGCAGTTATTATTGATGCGTGTCAGATAAAACATCCTCCAGCATGAGTGACGACAAGGTAAGATCCAACTCAAAGATTCTCTCCCTTGACCAATCGATTCGATTCGAAATCGAAACTATTTTCATAAATTATCCGCGCTAACTTTTACTCGCTTTTTACAGGAGAAAGGTCTAGATAATCCAGCTTTTGAACTAGGACTTGACAGCTTTACAAAAACAAACGGACAAGTTCCAGACGAACCCGTGAGTACTAGAAACCTCATTTTATTAAATAAATATAAAATAACGCAGTAATTTTATGGTGGGATTATTTTAACAAGGGTTAATATATTGTTAACGCGACGATAAGATTAGTCTGTCTCGGTTATAAAATATACGCGTTTGTTCAAAAATGCGTAAATGAAAAAAATGCTGTTTCACAACGGAAAGGATCTAAAATCGATTAATACAAATACTAACGGAGACGGTGGATTAAAGTATTGGTAAAAATAAATCGCCCAAGATTTCGTGAAGAGGATTAAAAATAATTGTTTCAGCGACATGCTTCTTTACGTAAAACCGAAAATTATAAAAAAGTTTTTTGAATTACACTAGTAGACAATATTTGTAATAGAGCAGTAGAAAGTCTTTACAAAGTAGAATTGCTTCTTGATTCTGAATCCGTTTTGTTCCATCCGATCAGGACTTGGATATATTTGTAAAATAAGTTCATTTGAGTACACCGAGTTTACTTTTGTTTTTTTCAGTTTTGCGTAACAACAATTCCTAAAACTGTATAATACATCGTTTAAAAAAGAATTAAATTAACTTCCTAACAAACTAAAAAAGTCGCGGAAAGAGTTAGTTTTTGCCAAGATGTTTAAGAAAAACTGATATAAATTTTGAAAACCAGACTGCTTTAATTTTTTTTATATTTAGGGTATGGAATTCCTAAATTGGTCCTTTGATTTTTTAATGTAATACGTCATAATAAAGGGTGAGATCTCTGCTTTCTAACGCGGTATTAAAAACATTATTATTTCTTCTCATTTAGAAGTTACACAACAAAGAATATATAGTGGTTATTAAAAAAAAATAAGTTTTTTAACTTTTGAAAATTTTGTGAAAATGTGCCTACAAAATTGTAGTTTTTCGATAAATCTCGCGTTTCTAAATATTGCACTGGTCAGAATGGAAGATCGTAAATCAAAATTACTGTTAAAAAGTGAATATGCATCTCAAAATCCGGACCTGATGGGCAAAACAAAATCAGAAGACTATTCCATTTCTCCAGTACATTTTTTTTCAAAATTTGTTGATTGATGTTATTAAACGTGTTTACATATTTAAACAATTTAATTTTTATACAGCCTTCAACTTTATACAGATTATACCTAAGTCTCATTAAAAATTAAATTCACAACAATATGAGCGTAAAATTTCCACTTATTTGTCACATCTTGTTATTCATCTAACTTTCAGACCGTAACTAGACAATGTGTTTATCAACACTACTAACTTATAATTTAAAAGTATTATCTAATTTTCGTCCTGTTTCTATGTATCGCAGCCTTGATATAATCCACCGTGAAAATTTCATCAACAAAGTGAAAACTGAGATTGCTCATATAAAATTAGACCTTAGACCAAAAAAACTTATGACAAGATTTATTGTCGCTATAAAAGAACTAGTTAATCGAAAGAATGCAAGTAATAATTTACAGCATTGTCTTATACCTGCAATTCAATTAAAGTAAGCACGTGCTCCCATTTGATATCTCATTGTCTTGTAAAAACATTTCATGATGAAACCGCCCACGAGTTAATTCGTTTGGAAATTTGTTATTTAAAACAAAATAACCTCAAACCACATAACATTTTAAAACAAATTATTAATTCAATTGTTTGAATTTTCTGTATATTTTATTTCTATTTCGTGTAGAATTAAAATTGATTTGGTCTTTACAAACTTTAATAGCGCGGAGGTTTTCCACGAAATGATTATTTCGTATTTCTGTCACAAACAACGTTATCTAAACAACAAAAAGTAAATTTATTTCTAGTCGTAAACAGATTTTTCTACTTATCCCACCAAAAACACAGCAAACTGTACTTGGGACGCACTTATCACGTTGGAACCACTGATTTTAAAATGTGCAAAATTTGTTTTTTTTTTAGTTTTATGATTAAAATTTAAAAGAGCGAGATTCTAAAAAAAGAATTTTAATGGTAAAAAAATTAAAATGGTATAATAAAATTATAGCAACAATCATACGGAAATACGAACTAACCAAACAAAATTTACTGCCGTGTTTAGAACAATTAAAACCGCCACACTAAAACATCATTGTAACTACATTTCTTGATAAATATAATTGATGGTACAGATAAAAACGTCATAAAATAATTCCCATTTTGTTCCATTATTCTACAAATTCGAGCTAATCACACTTAACGACCCCATTAAGACCCATTAAAAATTTCCTTTATTTCTCATGAAAACAGAGCAATGCACCACCCGAGAAACAAAGAGCGCAATGGGGCAACAGCATCGAATTCCTCATGTCTTGTATCGCGATGTCCGTCGGTCTAGGCAACATCTGGAGGTTTCCTTTCACAGCGTACGAAAATGGTGGAGGAGCTTTTCTTATTCCTTACATCATCATTTTAACAGTTATCGGACGACCATTGTACTACTTAGAAATGGCGTTGGGACAGTTTTCTAATCGAGGAAATGTGAAATTTTACAAGTCGCTTTCGCCGTACCTTAAAGGTTGGTTTCTTCCTCCAAGTTGAGTATATTAAATTTTTCTTATAGGGGTGGGATATGGGCAAGTTGTGGGCTCTATTTGTGTGGCGACGTATTACTGTTCACTGATGGCAATAACTTTATTTTATTTCGTAAATTCCTTCACTTCTGACTTGCCCTGGGGCCAATGCATGGACGAGTGGCAAAAAGACTTAACACCTTTAGGTTTAGAATGCGTCGACGCCTCAGCCAAACAAAACGCTACAAACAACACTGTCAGTTCCTCCGAATTGTTCTTCACGTAAGTCGCAACTGTTATTTAACTCCCCTTTCTTATTTATTCCTTACAGCAAAGAGGTTTTGAAAGAGATCACTGATATTAGCGGCGGAATTGGTAATCCAGAATGGAGACTAACTCTAGGGCTTCTAGTGTCTTGGATTGTCACGTTTTTCGTTTCGGTCAAAGGAGTACAGAGCTCGGGCAAAGCGTCGTACTTCTTGGCCATTTTCCCTTACGTCATCATGTTTGCTCTCTTAATCCGAGCCGCCACTTTGGAAGGAGCGGCTGAAGGCATGTACTACTTCATCAAAACCGACTGGAATAAACTCGCAGACGCTGATGTAAGACTAAGAACTCCCCTCAAGAAAAACAGTTTTTAGTAACAATTCCAGGTATGGTACGCTGCGGTAACTCAATGTTTCTTCTCCTTGAATGTGGGATTCGGCTCTATTATCATGTTTTCTTCGTACAACGACTTCGAGCACAATATCAATAGGTTCGTTAAAGAAATCTTCGCACTGAGATGAAATTTTGTGTCCACAGAGATGCTCTCATCGTTACGACTTTGGATACTTTCACTTCGCTTCTAGCAGGAGTGACAATCTTCGGAATTCTCGGAAACTTAGCGCATAATCTTGGAGTCACCCCAGACCAAGTGATCAAAGGTGGAGGCGCTGGACTCGCTTTCATGTCGTATCCAGACGCTATCGCCAAAATGGACGCCGTGCCATGGGTGCTTATCACTGATACCTAAGAGAATTGGCTAATTCGCAATTTTAGCTTCTCGCCATTCTGTTCTTCTTCATGCTCTTCGTGCTTGGTATCGGTAGTCTTGTGGCGCTCCACGGTACCGCTAACACGGTCTTCCAAGACATTTTCCCTAAACTGAAGAAGTGGCAAGTTTCCGGGATTACAGCCTCTGCTATGTTTTTAATAGGCCTCATGTATGTCACTCCGGTGAGTCAGAAGTCAATCTCAATCTTTGTTTCCTGTTTGACCGGAAGTTGTAGGGTGGTCAATTCATGTTAACTCTGGTGGATTACTTTGGTGGTACCTTCATTATCTACGTCTTCGTGTTATTCGAAGCGAGCGGAGTTGCATGGGTTTACGGTAAGTCGTCTTAAGACAAACACAAATTCTAGGGAGATTTCCAGGTCTTGAAAACTTCTGCTTAGACATGGAGTTTATGTTGAAGAGGAAAGTCAGCGCCTACTGGCGCATCACCTGGGGGATTATAACACCTCTTTTCCTTATAGTAATCTTCATTTATTTCGTTGTGAAATTTGAAAGGCTGACGTACGGTGGACATGAATACCCAGATGGAATTATGGGTGCGTAACATGGAGACCTTGCAGATTCTATTTCTTCTTTTTGTAGCTTTCGGTTGGGTAATTCTAGGCGTGGCTGTTGGCCAATTTGTAATTTGGATAGTAATAGATTTGTACAAACATCGCCACTTGGGATTTTCCGGGGTAATCTTTACTTGTGTTAATTAACGAGGTTTAAATGTGGCTGCTTTTTAGATGTTGGGAAAAACTTTCGGACATGATGATTGGGGTCCGGCAGGTCAAGCTCGGTACGAAGCTTGGAAAAAATTCAAAGAAGACGCTTTACAAGAAAGGAGAAATAAACAAAGAGGATTCGTACAACGATATCTCGACATTTTATTAAATCGGAACTAAATTCGGATATACGTATCGGGTACAAATTCCTGTAATTATGACAGAGCATAGATATAAATTCAGATGAGTTGATGTCTGTGATATATTGTTTTTAAGTTTTTATTTGGCTTGGCTACATAATTTACCGACTAGTCATAAAATGTAATACCTTCTTTTATACTGTTATTATCTGATAAGGATTAAATCTAATAAAACAGAATAAAAGTCTAAACTTTGCTATGAAATAATAGTTCAACTACATCTAATCAATAAATCAAATTATTAAAACGTCGCCTAAATGCATTCTAATGAAGAATGAAAGTAAATCAATCATAGTTTTTGATGGGCATTCCCCAATGTTCACGTTATTGAAGAATGTCCACTGGCGAGGAAAATACCAGAACGACAAAAAATATAATTGCTTTTACATAACAAATACGGTGTTACATAACGCGTCAGAAACGGAATGCGCCTAATTTATTACTTAAAAGTAAGTCTTTTCCACTTATATTGAAGGCTAAATTTTTGACAAATTATACGGTTTAAATAAGTGTATTAAATGCTAATTTAGGATTTATGAAAATTACAGTGCATATAATATAATTAATTCCTAATTAATTTCCCACAAGATTAAATATGAAACTATTTGCAGGTATGTGTAATTGCAGATGGAATTACTATTTACGTCAACTTATATTGCGAGGTATCAAAGTATTACGCCATGTTTTCACTATAAAATAATTACGAGATTTGTGATGACGTCTTTGATCATATTTAAAATTTCCCCGAGTAAAACTTTCAGAAAAAACTGGCTCAAACTAATTCAAAAGAAGATTGACCGAAATTATGTTTCATTACTATAATTACAATTACTTACTTATGGTAACTAATCAATTCTATGTCTGCGTAGTTTGTTTGCCCGATCTCTAATTAATCAAAAAGAAAAAAGATTTTCTGTCTGAGAAGAGTTCGTTTAGTTTAGACTCCGCTTAGTTGGAACACGTCCGGAAAAAGTATTACGTCCCAATAATCCAGAGATTAAAAAAAATCAAAGAAAAATATGCACTTTTTCTAATTCATATTTTGACTATTTATTAATTTCAAATATGTGCATTAAAAAGTAGAATATTCTTAAATAAAACAATAATATGTAATTTCTATATAGGTAAAAAAACCAAAATGTCCATTTATTATGCAACAAAATTTTTAAGTAATTTTTTTTTGGAAATAAGAATCAAGAGTACTTTATATTTTTTACTAATTGAGAATTAACAAAATTAGTACAAACCACAAGGGCGTCTAAAAGACTTTTCTCATTCCCTTCATGCAGAGACGCAACACCGATTAGATTTATCTCGATGCGTTAAAAATGCTTAAATCTGAGTCTATTTCTTAGTGGGGAGTTGTAAATTTTGTTGTTTATATTTTTCTCTCGAAAAGTGCGGTTTATATTTTTTTCTCGGAATATTCTGTCTCAATTATTCGATGTTTTGTCCAATGGAGAGAAGTTTTACTGATATTTGATTCACTTTTTTATAAAATGCCCCAATAAAACGTTTGTCCCAATTTATCTGGCGGCGGAGTCGACTGTATGTATAAGAAAATTTAGAATGTATCACAATCAGTTGGTTTATCAAAAATTTTGATCAATTGAACAACACTTTTTCTGCCACAATATAAATAATATACAGTGTGAACTCGAATAAAATATAAAGCGGAGGAGATAAAGTTCACAGTGAATAAAGTAGTGGCCAAATTTTGCGGTCCAAAACCTTCGAAAAAAACTGTTTAAATCTTTGTGCAGAAATCTCAAAGCGGCTAATGAATGTGTGGGAAAGGTCAATATTTCAATGCCAATGTCAATAAAAATCGCCGAAAAGTTGGGAATAAAAACGCTAATACACAAAAAATAAGTAGTCAAAAATGTTTTTATCGGAATTCCAGTCAGTTTAACAATAATTGTGGTGAAGTAATGTGGGTTTTACACCACCGAATTGTTCAAATTTGTATTTTTTTTCCAGTGGTTTCTTCAAGTGTTGTGGTGAACTTGTAGTTAAATGTGTGTTCTTCAAGTGTAAAAGTGAATTTTTGTGTAGTGATACTTTGAACGATCAAATGGAGAGTAACAGTTATCATTTTCTGTGATTTTTTTATCCGATAGTTTTGCCTCATTTCTATTTTTTACAGATTCTACAGTACTAGCTCTTTTGATGATCGGACATATTGTAAACATATTAGAAAAAATTGTTTGGATTCTTTGGAGTTACGTTTCGTATTCATTATAATGCTTAAATTCATCTTATTTTTTTACTTGGTTTTTATAGGCTCAAGATGTTTGGGTTACTGAACAAAAAATGTTAATAATGCGTGCGGGCTACGAATAGCACAGAACAATAATTCCTGGACGAGACGGCAGAATTATTTAGAAGTTATGTAAATTCTCAAAGCAAAAAAAAGTAGTTCGAATTTCTTTATGTCCATCAGTATGAATGATTATTGTAAAAGTGATTTAGTAGCGATAAAGAAAAACTCACGTATTTCTTAATCTGTATTTATTAAATTTATTTATTTCTTTATAAAATATATCTTTCAATTTAGAATACATCGTATAAAATACTGTACACTCTTCTAAAAATTAAAGTCCTCTGTCAAAAATTGCATATTAAGCGTATACTAACAGTACTTTTTCTCTTATTGCTATCAGTTCCTTAATCATCTACCGTCTTCTTCCACCACTCCCAGCGCCTCCAATTCCCTCAAAACTCGCGTCAGATACCCAGCATCAGGATAACTGTGCGCACTATTGCTCGGCCCTATCTCAGTTTTATGTGGAATATTCCATGCAACAACATCCTCGCAGCCAGTAGTGTTCGACCTACTTATCGTAAATATCAATTTTCTATGCCAAGCAATATTCAATAATCGCAGAATCTTTCGGCCTTTCGAACTATCAGGTAAATACGCCACTCGGGGGAATCCCACGGCGTAGTACTCCTTTCCTGGATTAGGATGATCCGGGCCTTGGATTCCCGATTGGATGCTAAAACCAAAATTGTATTAACTTCCCAATTCTAAATCGACTTACTTGTAGACAATTTGGATCGTTCGGTAGTTTTGCTGTCCAGGTAGACTCTTATCGATAATACCCCACTCCATGATCCCCGGAGGCTGATTTCCATGTTTTTCCCCGTAGACGCAACCGCAAATTGCGCAGTCTATATGTAAATGAGCCCCATTTTCTTGTTGTTCTGTTAAGGAGTAGTTCAGACAGTCTAAATGTAAGGCGTGGTTGCAAGGTAAGGCCACCACAACCAACGTGGGCCTTAGAGGTTGCCTGCAAGTCGGACATGGTTGTCTCGGAGCCCATTCACAAGGCTGCGAAATGCGCACAAATTTCGAGATTATTGCACTTGCAGGATCCACTCCAACTATCGAAAGCAAATCGTGGTCGACATTATCATCCTCACTACTTGTACTACAATGAAGCAGATCTGTCGTCGAGACAGTATTCTGACTTTCCCGACTCTCTTGACTTAAGTAAGTGGAAACGGTGTCTAAGCTAGGCCGGCGCCCCGACTTTGTACTGCTGCTATCGGCGTCCAGAAGCGACTCCTTATGAGCGCGGTTTTCCGAGTTTGAAGTAAAGTTACTACTACTAGATTTGTTACCTGCGGAAATACAAATGGTACCAACTGAAATTTTACCTGAAGACTTACTGAAGATATTGAGATTGTTGAGTATTGCTCTGGCTAGGTTGGTAGTACTGGAATCGTTTCCGTTCTTTGGTTTGTTGTGGGATCTCTTTTTATTGGCACGTTTGTTTTCGACGACGTTGAGAGCGGCACTGCTGCCTATGGTCTTCCCATGGGGCTGTGGCGGCGGAATTTTGGCACTTTTGGTTTGTTCCGAGCGGCGCCCTGCGCAAAATAAATTAGTTTCAAGTTACATGTCGCCGGAGAAAAACTCAGTTCACCTGTAACAGACGTCAGTTCTTCGAGTTTAACTTTCACAAGCGGATAAGGCGCTTGTTTGACCCTCCTAACACTCCGAACGTGGCCATTGGTGAGCCACCTCTGCGTTAAATTACTAAAATTAATCAAATACGGAAATCCCAGATGAGTTTTGCTCATATCGATGTTCTGGTCCCCCTGTAAATCTCGCATTATTTTCGAACTTCGAGAAGAATGATACCCACATTAGCCCACGCTTCCTCAATAAGACACTGAATATCCATATCAAACGGATGCCAATCCGTGCCGTTTTCCGGATCGACGCACTCCCATTTGGCGCCTTTTCCAGCTGGAGACGACGGCGGGTAACATTTCCGACGGACTCGCACGATTTGCTCTTAAATTGGTTTTGTTAGATTAAAATTTCAGCGGTTTCGGGATCGAATACCTGTTTCTTCTTGTACTTGAGTCAGAGTTCGTAAATTTACATAAAAGTTGAATAAGTTGGGATCAGCGTCGGAGAGGAGGACTCGAGTTAGTTGCTTCGCGTTCGCTCTTTCTAGGTGTTGAGTAACAGCAGGAGTGTACGGTTTCCAGTAGCCGCTTCGGATTTCATATTCCCATACGACTACAGCGTGTCCGGACATTCTAGGAGAGTTACAAGGTAGGGCCCCGCATTATCAGTGAAGTATGCAGCTACAACAACATAGGCCATATATTATGAAACTAAATCCTAATTAGAAGAACTTTGGGGACGGCGTAATCGGGGCTGAAAGTTTGCCGGCATAAATTACACGGAGTGACTTTAAAGAACTATTCTTTGGTGTTACATTTACTGTTGTAAATTATAAAATTCTGTACACGCCGCTCGTTTAGCGATCCTGAAAATTTTATAAACCCATTAAATTTAATGCTCTTTTAAATGAATTTCGTAATCCTTCATTTATAATTCATGATCCGAAAATACACCGTTTGGGATAATTACTGATTTTTATGCGTTCCGGACAGAGTTAAATTTTTTTCTTAATTTTACGCCATGTAATTATGGCTTCCCTGTCATTATCATATCAAAATCTGTCATGAACGCAGTGGCGTACCGCCACACAACGCGAACAGTTGTAATAAATTCATTTTACAAGGAATTGAGCTGCTGAAATTAGATCCGTTAATTTAGTGAAGATTCTCATATGTTTTTCTCCCATTTTGTTGATTAAATACTTTACAATTCGATAATAAAAAATGTTGGAAATTGAACGAAACGCCAATGGTGAGTCAGATTTACAAACAAAAAAAGATTCCGTTGTTTGGATGTAGGCAACCAACAATACAACCGCGTAAATCGGCAGCTTTTAAACACAACTATGTAATTATTTGAAATTAACACGTGATGGTCGTTTTATCCCTAAACTCTTGAATTACCGATTAAAATCCTTAAATTTCTCGTCTGGTTATGAAACAAACGACAAATTTTTTGAGTAATTATTAATATTATCAAGCAGACGCAACAAGTTTTTGTACGAAATTAGAAACAAACAATAAAAACAGACTATTTGAGCGTTTTTACATATAGAAATGCTCACTTAACGCATCAATAGACCTAGATTAGGCTCACCGACAGTCAATAAACTTTTAAACTTACCTATCAATTAACATAGTGACCCTAACTTCAACTGTTTTTATCCACAGCACACTATAACTGCAGAGAAACATAACAAACTATTAAATAATCAGTCGGATGTTATTAATAACCCACTTCACATTCATAATAATAGTTTAATGAGTTCAATTATGTTTTGTAAACAAAAAAATCTGTACTCTATGACAAGTTGTTAACAAACCACAACCACCTCCATTTCTTACGTCACCAATGACAAGAATGACAGGATTTGAGGTTTTAGGCACACAGTAGATTTCGTCTATTAAGTTTCAACTTAATAAAATTCCGCATAACTGTAATTATAAACAGAATGAAAAAATCTGACCTCTCGTTAATAAAACAAGTGCATTTAGTCTACTACTACTACAATTTATAGTCGGTATTTTTATGCAACTAAACGACGATTTGACCAGTTTCCGGAATATCACAACACTACCTGTCAAATATTTTAACCTACAATTTCAAGATTTTTTTGTTCAATTCTTTTGTCAGAGGAGTTAAACGAGTGTAATTTGTATTATCGTGCTGTTAGTCGTGTGGTTTTTAATACTACTTTCATGTTTTGATTTGTTTACTTTTAGGTTAGGATTGCACGTCCACCTGAAAGTCCTTATCATGGGGTTTTGTTCATCCATAAATTATTGTGTTTACAACCATTAAATCAGTCAAAGTAATTTATTGCAATACTCTACAACCATGTTCACCCGATGTCTGTCAAGAAAAGTCCTCAATTTCTCTAAAATTTCTAGTTTGAGTGTCAGTCGTTGGTCTGCTTTGGAGAAGATTTTCAACGCCAAGCCAGGTTTGAATTTAGAGACAGTCACAAAGAATGTGGTAAGTTCTCCGGTTTGCCAGACTTTCATTACATAATTCACTTTGACAGGGATTGTTTGGGGTGCCCCATCTCACCACCACTGAAGGCTTTTACTATGTCACAGATAAATGCGTACAGAAGACAGACAGTCTCATTCAAGAAGCATTGTCTCCATCCAGAAAACGGAAAATGGTTGAAATTTTTGATGAACTCTCTGATTCTCTCTGCCAAGTAGCTGATTTAGCGGAATTCATAAGATTCGCACATCCTTCCACTGATTACAGTTCAGCCGCAGAGCACACGTCATTAGCAATAAGTAAATTAGTCGAAAAATTAAACACAAACGTTGAAATGTACGAAGCTCTCAAAAACGCAGTTCATGAGAAAGACATCATGTCAACGTCCCCCGTGGATGATCTCGTAGGAAAATTATTTTTATTTGATTTTGAGCAATGTGGCATTCATTTATGCGAAGAGAAGCGGAATTTGGTCGTCGAGCTTAACAATCAGATTTTGTGTGCAGGGCAGCAGTTTCTTAATGGGATTTCCACGCCGAAGATTATCAGACAAAGCGCTCTGCCAGACAGCGTGAAGGATGTGTAAGTTTAAGTTACGAAATTGCACACATAATTTCACGTCATGAGTTCTTTTTTTCAGGTTTTCTGCGGACGGAGACAAGGTGGTCATCTCGGGGTTGTACGCGGAGTCTTCGAACCCTCTTGTCCGCGAAATGGCGTACAAAATCTTCTTATACCCCGATAAGAATCAAGAGTACCTCCTTAATCAACTTCTTAGCTGTCGTGACCAACTGGCCAAAGCCTGCGGTTTTGAGAGTTACAGCGAGCGTGCTCTTCGTGGGAGCATTCTGAGCACACCTCCTCGGGTGATGGAGCTTTTGGAAACTGTCTCCGACAACATAAGGTCGAAAGCTCTCTCCGATTTCACCGACATGGCGAATATTAAGAGGCACGAAAACACTAGTAGTGGTCCTCTAGCGGTCTGGGATGTTCCTTATTTTACTCAGAAAGCAAAACGAGACAGATTTCAGGTGTCCAATAAGGAGTACTCTCCGTATTTTTCACTAGGAGCGTGCATGGAAGGTCTTAACTTGATTTTCACAGCTCTGTATGGAATTTCTTTAGTCAACGCGGATATTGCCTCTGGTGAAACGTGGTCAAAAGATGTGTACAAACTCGGTGTGGTCCACGAGACTGAAGGCCTCCTGGGGTACATTTACTGTGATCTCTACGAACGTAACTTTAAGCCGAATCAAGATTCTCATTTCACAATCCGTGGAGGTAAAGTTCTCCAAGATGGTACCTACCAGTTACCCATCGTTGTACTCATGTTAAATTTTTCTTTACCACGATGGTCAACACCTACGCTGCTTTCACCGAGCATGGTCGACAATCTCTTCCACGAAATGGGTCATGCCATGCATTCTATGTTGGCGCGGACTCAATATCAACACGTTTCTGGAACTAGATGTAGTACCGATTTCGCAGAAGTACCATCGATTTTAATGGAATACTTCGCTTCTGATCCTCGCGTCATCAAGCTTTTTGCCAAACACTTCCAGACCCAGGAAGCCATTCCTGAGAAAATGCTCCACAAACTTTGCGCTTCCAAGAATTTGTATACGGCTAGTGAAACCCAGCTTCAGATTTTCTACGCGGCTTTAGACCAGATTTACCATGGGCGGCATCCTCTGAAAGGTTCCACCACGGATATCTTGGAAGGAGCTCAGAATAAGTTCTACGGCTTGCCGTACGTGCCTAAAACGACCTGGCAGTTACGATTTAGTCATTTGGTGGGATATGGGGCGAAGTACTACTCGTACTTGGTTTCTAGAGCTTTGGCGTATTTGATTTGGGAGACGTATTTTAAGAAAGATCCGCTCAGTAGAGTTCAAGGTGATAAATATAGGAAGGAATGTTTGGCCCATGGTGGAGGCAAAAACCCCTCTGATTTAATTGGGGATTATTTGAACGTTTCACCCGATCCGAAGTGGTTGGCTAAAGCTCTAAGTAATGAGATTGAGAGCAGTCAGCGGCAGGTGGAGGAAATGACAAAGACTTCTGTGTTTTTTAGTACAAATAAAAAGTGAAAATATTTTAATATTAAGTTATGATGACTGAATGGTTGTAATTAATAATTACATTTTAAAGACTGTGTTTTCATTTCTCCTAGTAAATCCCGAAAATTTCACTTCCTTAACCCGAAAACTATTTAATTTAGAGGACTAGTGGGAAATCTTCATAATCTGTAATAAAAATTTTTAAAATTTCTTCTTGGGAAGTTACAATTATACAGGGTCCGGCAACACTTGTGTCCACCCCCAAAATCGTCTTTAATTTTAAAGATAAAATTTTGAAAATTTGCATACGCTCATAGTTGACAAAGCTCTAGAAGCTGACGTAAAAATTTGTTTTTTTATCACGGTTTGGTTGGCGTCGCGACGCCTAAGAAGTATAATTTTTAGCGATTTTTGAGTTTTTGCGGAAATATACGCGAATTCAATTTTATTTCAACATAACTGTGGTACAAATATCTGAGTTTTTATTTTAAATCTAATGCAAATTGTGTTTAAAATTTGCGAAAAAAACGTTGCTTTATCAAGTTAGTTTTCAAAATTATGACAGTGCAACGGCAATCTACGTTTA
This sequence comes from Gnatocerus cornutus, assembly GCA_029298725.1. Taxonomy (NCBI): domain Eukaryota; kingdom Metazoa; phylum Arthropoda; class Insecta; order Coleoptera; family Tenebrionidae; genus Gnatocerus; species Gnatocerus cornutus. The sequence goes on from CM055515.1 coordinate 14,695,862, forward strand.
CACCAAAATTTCACAAGTCACTTCACTCACTTTTATAAGGTTTATTTTGATTACCACGGGCATGTTGCACTTTATGGACACCAGAAATCGTTAATTAACATCGACAAAGTGACAATTTCACCAAGTAAGACTTTTGTTACAATCTAAAGCGAGCCAAAGAATAGATGTCATTTGTGACACAAGATGTTGACAGATGGGTGTAAACGTAGTTCCCAATTTTGACATAATAAAATTGGAAACTAACTTGATAAAACAGCATTTTTTCCTCAAATTTTGAAGACAATTTGCATTGAATCGAAAATAATAACTCAGATATTTTTAACATATTTATATTGAAAAAAAATTAAATTAGGGGTTGATATCACAAACCCTCACAATTACCTAACAATTACATTTTTAAGGCGTCGCGACGCCAAAACTATCAGTGATAAAAAAACAAATTTTTACGTCAGCTTCTAGAGCTTTGTCAACAGTGAGCGTATGCAAATTTTCAAAATTTTATCTTTAAAATTAAAGACGATTTTGGGGGTGGACACAAGTGTTGCCGGACCCTGTACAGTAGGGCCTCGTTAATCCGGAGAGGCAAAAACAAGACCCTTTCCGGATAATAGTATGCCATATTTGACGGTACTAAAACACATGTTTAACTTTAGTTTCTTTAATCAATTTTTAAATGAAAGCATAAAGACAAAAATGTACATGTTCATGTAGAAAAACAGTAAGTTAAATTACATAAAACATTAGACTTTACATAAACAAAAGACTGACTGACGCATTGGCTCATGGCAGCCCGCACCTACACCCGCCCCCGCCCGTCCCCCCGCAAAGCTCATTGCCCGGCCGGATTACAGCGATCACCGAACTAGCAGGAGTCCGGATTACCGAGGCTCTACTGTAGTTACAATTACAAGTATGTAATACCGAGATGAGAACTAGTAGGATTGAAACTACTAAATCCCGAAAGTTTCGTTTCTTTAACCCGAAAATTGTCTAATTTACAGGACTAAACAGAAAGTGTTGTGGGAAAACTGCCACTATTCTACTAATTCTACAATAAAACATTTCAAATTTTCTCCCTCTGAATATACAATTTTACAATTTGGTGGGAGTAATATCGAGATCAAAATTAGTAAATCTTGAAAATTTCGTTTGTTCAACTTGAAAACTTTACAAGACTAAATAAAAAGTTGAGTGAACAAATGCTCCTTTATGCATAACCACGGAATAAGATTTTTTTTAATTTTCTGTCTGTGCAGTTACAATTTTATAATTTGGCATGTCTAATATAGAGATCGAAACTAATAAATCCTAAAAAAATCATTTCTTTCACTCAAAAACTGTTCAATTCATAGAACTAAAAACGAAAGTGTTGTGGAAAAACTGCCACTTTTTGCCTAATTTTGTTATAAAAATTTTCAAATTTTTCCCTGTGAAGTTACAAATTTACAAATCTAATATCGAGATTAAAACTAGTTAATCCAGAAAATTTCGTTCCTTTAACTCGAAAACTGTTCAATTTACAGTACTAAAAATATAAAGTTTGATGGAAAAAATGCTGGATCTCCATAATTCGGGACTGAATTTTTTTAAATTTTGTGCCTGTACAGTTACAATTTTGTAATTTGGTGTGTCTAATATAAAGATCCAAATAAGTAAATCCTGAAAATTTCATCCCCTTAACCCTAATTTACAGGACTAAACAGAAAGTTTTGTGGAAATCTGCGACTTTCATTCTGATTCTGTAATTAAAAAAATCAAAAATATTCCCTGAGAAGTTACAATTTTACAATTTGGTGGATCTAATTCTGAGATTAAAACTAGTAAATCCTGAAAAATTTGTTCCTTTATCTCAAAAATTGCCCAATTTATAGAACTAAATATAAAGTTTGGTGAAAAAAACGCTCCTTTCTCCCTAAGCCCGGAAAGCATTTTTTAATTTTGTGCCTGTGCAGTTATAGTTTTGTAATTTTATGTGTCTAATATAAAGATTGAAACTACCAAATTCTGAAAATTTCGTCTCTTTAACCCTAAAACTATCTAATAATTTATAGGACTAAACAGAAAGTATTGTGGAAAAACTGCCACTTTATCCCTAATTCTGTAATAAAAATTTTCAAATTTTCTCTCTGGTACTGGTAAGTTACAATTTTACAACTTAGCAGTGGATCTAATCCTGAGATAAAAACTAGTAAATCCTGAAAATTTCGCCTCTGTAACTCAAAAAATGTTTAATACAAAGTTTTATTGAAAGAACTGCCACTTATTCCCTCTTCCTGGATTTTTTTTTCCTTAATCCTGAAACAAAATTATCGCAATTTTTGAGGGTTTGTTGTTGGGAACTAGGCCAGTTAACGTCATCCAGTCCAATCTCGTTATACAAAATTTCGATTTTAGCCTGACCATTTCTCTTGTTCAAAAGTTTTTGTGCCACTTCGAACGCGACTACGTTTCGATGGTTAAAAAATGCAAAATATGGGTGTTGTACTATATACAATAGCTACTTAACCAGTTTTAAATTTGGCTATGATGATTTTTTTGCGAAAGCGCCAAAGAGAATGAAACACTCTCACGCTCACACACCCAAAATTGCCCAAATTAAGATGATAGAAACCATCTAAAACTTCAATTTTTAACACATCTCGTCGTCAAGAATCAAATTTATATCCTTTTACAAGAAAATTATGTGTGTCAAACAGAACTACAAGACATCATAATTGAGCAGCCGGTTCTCGAAACGTAAACTATGCGAAGTGTAGTTTTCAAGAAAGGAGGTTTTATCGTCGCTAATTTTTAATTCTGACGTGAAGTATGGTTTTACAATAATTCTTTCTTTGTATTTAATTAGATGATGAAATTCTTGACCGAGAATGTTTTTATTGTGGGAAAAATAAACGATATTTGTTAAAATTCTTAAGATTGTTATAAAGGGAAAAAATGCATCGTTACGTGTTACAGTTAATCAAAGAGTAAAGAGGAACGTGAAGGTTTAACATGTTTAGAGCCAAATAAGGAAACAACGAAAGGCCTAAAGCAAATAACTTGGTATTATAAAATACAAAACAATTATAATGATTGGATTAGTATCGATTAAGGCCGATGCAGTTTCAATGTCGATGAAAAAAATCTGAATTAAAACGCATCTAGAGTAGTATAACAGTGTGGCGTCTGTTTGTATGTTACAATGAGTAAAAACGTGTAATTTTAACACTTGAGTAACATTAAATTATTACTTACATCCTCTGTAGTTACTTAGAAAAACGCTTTTAATAATCGTAGAACGCACCGTTGGACAGGACGGATAAATATTATGCGTTTTAAATTACCCATTATTTATGGAAATAATAAATTACGATCTCCATTTGCAGCGAAATGCAACCATTACGAAAATTACAGTTTTCTGACGCTCGCTGATTATCGCTCGTGCAGTGATTCCGATGAAATCAAACAACACCGACCTAATTCAAAAATATTAAAATCAACCATCTACTTTAAAATGCATGATGCACAAATAATGTATCCGATCCATCAAAATCCGCTAAAATATTCCATTTCATACCCTAATAAACCCAACGCGCCAAAGTCAACATTTTCCCTCCGAAACCAATAATTTCACGTAGTTTTGATGCCAATCTGACTTGTAAATAACTTCCACATTTAAATATTTAACTGACTGAAACTTCTGTAACGCACGATAAATAAGGCAAATCACGAGCCGTAAAATTAAATAAGATGATCATTTTCAATATCGGACGTGCCTTCATTTTTTAACCAACTAACGAAATGTATTTCCTGTTTCCAACGATAAAAATTCCCCCGCCACGTATTTGTTTTAAAGAAGCACATATTTACTTCTTTGAGAGCGCTAAATTCGCGATTTAGTCCACTTCTTGCACCCATCAAGTTGCGGTGGTAGAACGGTGCTCTTCATTTTCGTTCGTTGTCTTCAAGGTCGGGCAAGGCCGAACGCGCAAGAATTCACTCCGGAGCTAACGAAAAAAAGGTAAGAATTTCAATTTATCAGCGCAATTATTATTATATTTATAGTCATTGGAGGATGATGCGGACGTTGTAAATTAGTTACATTTTTTATTTTACCACTTATCGCGACTATTAAAAGCGGTTTTAATGGTCTGAAAGCTTATCTTAATTTAAGTGGTTCTTTGTTTTCTAAGAATTTTTTTATATTAATAATTTTGGAATACAATAATGGGAATAATGGGCTCTTAAAAAGAAAAAAAAAGTTGTTTTGCTCTATTACCTTTCGGGTGAAACTGCGGCTTTATTATCGATAATAATTGTAATATCGTATTGTCGTCTTTTCCATGTTTGTAACTTTCACATTTTTTTACTTTCTTAAGCTAAGTGAAACTCGGAAAACCTTAGAAGGACGCTACAATAAATAACAAAACCCACAATCAATAAATATCCCCAAGAGATAAATTCAAACGCTCCACTATTTTTATTTCCGCTTCTCTGACTTCTGGAACACCTGTTCCTCCGTGAAATTAGCTAAATTTCAGTCATTTTTAATTCAGATATCCATTTCTGATTTATACTGACAGATTTAAAGTTCCGGACGATCTTGTTTCATTCATAATTCATGCTTGACTTTGGCAACGAAATTTCGCGTGTGAAAAACACAAAAGTAGGTGAAGAGGAATAAAGTGGAATGACTTAAGTTATCTAAAAATAGCGGTGGTAAATTCTGGGTTAAAGATGTGGTTTACCCAAGTTCATGAGACAATATGTGGTCAGTGGTTTAATAAAGTGTCATTGTTGTTTGTTTCGGTTTTTATCGATAATATTACCGTATCTAAATGCAGCGAAGAGCTCAAAATGTTCAATGGTTGAATTCTGTAAGTTTTCAGAATCTAAAATTCGAATATTTTTTTATGAAAAAAATGAGAATTTGACGTAAATTTTGTACCTGTTCACTTACAGTTTTGTAATTTGGTGTGTCCAATACAGAGATCCAAACTAATAAATCCTGAAAATTTCGTTTCTTTAATCCAAAAACTGTCTAATTTACAACAAATTTTTTGAGAAAACTACCACTTTCTCCCTGCTTCTAAAATAAAAAAATTCAATTTTTTTTCCTGTGAAGTTACAGTTTTGCAATTTAGTGTATCTAATCTCGAGATCAAAACTAGTAAATCCTGTAAATGTCGTCTCTTTAGCTTGAAGATTGTCCAATTTACAGGACTAAATGAAAGGTTTGATGAAAAAAATGCTCCTTTCAACATAATCCCAGAATATTATTTTTTTAATTTTTATCCTGTCCAATTTTGTAATTTGGTGTGTCTAATGTAGAGACTATAACTAGTAAATCCTAAAATTTTCGTATTTTTATCCCAAATATTATTTAATTTACAGGACTAAACATCACTTTCTCTCTCATTCTGGAATACTTTTAGATCCAGGAGAAGCTCAAATTGTTTTATGGTTGAATTCTGCAAATTTTCATAATGTAAAATTTCAAGATTTTTAGTTGATTTCTAAATTGGGTAAAAACGAGAAATTGGCGCTAATTTTAGACTTTTTTTTAACAAGTGTAATAATTGCCCATTTCAATGCCTGCACATTGAACCATTTATTGGAACTAATATTCTTAACACGCTTATTAATGTTGCAGAAAAACAAACTCGTTTTATGAAATGTAAATCATTTTTATCCATTATTCAAGCTGTCAAGATTCAGATCTACCTTACAATTAATTAGTGTTATCAATTTATCTTAATTAATAAATTTTAGTGGATTTTACAATTCTTCATTTTGTTTTCAAATTGTTCGGAATGTGGGCGTGATTTATTTTAGTGAACAATTTTTTATAAAATTATGACACAATACCTAAAAATACAAAGCGATTGCAATCTTCACTTTTCCGAAACGTTTAATTTTTAGATTTTATGGTACATCTTCAGTAATTAATTAAATTAGAAGTGAGTGCTTGCTAATTCTTGCAAAAATGTCGTACCTCCAGTTCAAAGACCAAAATATTTTTTTGTCAAGCGCATATATTTTTTGTATTGTCTTACCTCCACGTTTTTTTAGGATTACTTTTAATTTAATTCGAGTTTTGATGTTTGTAAATCCTTCCTCAAAATATTTTTGATCTTCAGAATATTCGAATCCTTTAAATTTACGTTTTTTAGTCTCCAAATATTCGTTTTTGGTTCCCTAATTTCTTTAGACTGACAGAATTATCCAGATTTTCTAGATCCTTTTTTGACTTCTCAAATTTTGAGATCTTTAGTATTCTTAGATATTTTAATGTTCTGTAAATTCTTTAAATTCCTTTTGGATATCTATCTCGTATATTTTTGGATTTCGTAAATTCTCTGAATTTTAAATTCACATTATGAAATCTCTGGATTGGTAAATTTTTAGATTTCCTAATTTTTCTAGATCTTGCTTATTCTTTTAATCAAGGATTATATTATCTCCTCTTTTATTCTTTTTATTTTTTTGATCCTAAAGATTTTAGATTTTTTTATTGTATTTTAAAAATAGTCTAGATTTGTTAGGATCCTGCAGCATTCTCTAGGAGTCTTTAAGATTCTTTAGGACTGCTTTTAGGATTCTTTTCTAGGACTTTTTAACATTCTTGTGAATGGAGGACTCCATAATGCAATAAACGATTTTCTGGGATTCTTTAAGTCTTCCTGGATTCCTTAAAATTTTTGGGATTTTTGTAACCGTCCAGAAAAATTAAAATTCCTCGCAATGCCAATGTTATTTATAAAATTCTAAGATTACCCACAATTCTGTTTAAGATTCCCAAAAAGAAATTACTGAAGCAACATAATTTTTTAACAATCGAATTTTCTTCGCCGATACAAAACTGTCCACTTTGTAGCTCCAGTCAAGCCCCTCCGCTTCGACATTTGACTCACAAATGACCAATCGAATCAGTTTCAACTTAACTTCTAATTACGAAATTACAGAAAATTGCTGCACCACTTATTAACGCATTGATTGCTGCAAGAAAATGTAAGACACTGAAAAACTGTTTTAATTACTGGTTTCAGTAGCAACGTCCGACTAGTTCCTGTTCATCACCTTTCGTTTGTAAATACTGAGCATATTTGTTGCGTAATTAGTGTAAATTAAATACTCTTAAGTGTACTGTGAGTCAAAAGCTCGAAAACTCAGTGGTTGAATTATTCCAATGCTTGTACACGTACAGTTATAACAGTAGTGTAGATTAAAAAATCAGTTGTGTAATAAATGGGATCAGCTCGTGTGATTTAATGGAAAAATGGTGAGTTTGATTGCAATAAAATATTCACACTTTAATTTATTGTTCCGTGAGCAAATATTGGATGGGTTCAAGTGGACAACAACCTTGTCAAAATTATTCAGATGGACTTTCCATGTAGAGTTTGCATTGAATATTAAAATAAGTGTTCTCTCATACGTGGGACCCATAAAACCATAAAGTTAAGGACCAGCGAGGCAAACAATTCGTGACTAAAAAGCTAGATCCAATTTTTTTTGATTGCAGAAAATCTAGAAAAACGCCTATTAATAAAAGTGCCAGTTTATTAGACATTAATTTATTTCTCATGGCAACAAATTAGATCTTAACATACCTTCATAAAGGTAATTACTGCCACATGCTGTTAATCTTCGCGAAAGAAACCGAGTTTCCCAGAAAAAATCGTTTTTTGGGTTACACTGTACTACTTTCTTAATATCCGCCACAACTGGAATGTCATATTTACAGTCCCACAGGTAATTGTAGCGTAAATACCTCGATCTTAATGGCAGAAAAAGAAAAATCGTTCAAAACTCGGCTAATTGTCGAGAACAATTAAATAGTATCGCACCGGTTTTTTGGGTTCACGTGAGCGTCTGGCCGGCGTGCATTACCATTTGGTTTGAACGGTACTTCAAAATTCGCACGAGAAAATATTCCTAATTGCGGTTATGACTTCGAATTTGTTGCAATTTCTACAAACAGACTGAAGCGAATTACGCGTTTTCCTGCCACGATTTATAGGGAGTTGTTCCAGTTTGTACGCTCGTGCTATTCTTCATCAAGATAGCCCATAATTAATTGGCATAATGCGAAATTACAATAAATTATGGAAATGTGGATAAGCTAGTTCTTGTTTCAGATGTATCTGCTTGGAATTTTTACACTCTCCATCGTCACGTTATCAGCGGCGATGACTCTTCGGGACGCTAAAAATCTCCCTTATTTCGACTATTTGTCTCCGGAGGAATACGACTATGAAGTGGCGGTGCAGATGGAGGATAATGACATCAGTAGGGCTCTCCCGAAGAGAAAACCGTTGAATCCGTACGATTCGCCGATTTATTACATTCGGTTGCCTCCTCAGCCGTACATGTTTGTGCCGGGGTTGGGGTATATTTCGCAGCCGCCGCCCCCGCCGCCACCAGTATCACCTTTTGTTTCCGTCCCGTTGAATTTTGTCGCGAATGGTAAGCCGTCGAATGTGTATCAATGGGCTTCAGGGGTTGAAGGCTTTGGAAACCCCAAACCCCAAAGACCGGTGAAGAAGCCAGCGAGTAAGCCTCCAAAACCCCAGAAACCAGAGTCGTCAGTTCATAATTTGGACGGACAGTACGTCTTCAATGGGAAACCAGATAACGTGTTTGTGTTGAGAGACTCTTATAACGCGTTATATGGGGATGCTCTACAAAATTTCTACCCTTGAAGTGGAAATATTTCTACTTATTATATTTATTGTTATTATTTATTTAACTAGAAATTTATACGAGTGTGACATTTAAATATACCCGTTAAACAAATGTGCATTTTTAGGTCAGCGTGTCTAAAATTTAGCCTCCGAAAAACCCGCAAAATTCCACCTGCCTCGTTAGCATCGATAACATCACACTTTTCCTAGTTATCCTCAAGTAATACGGTGTTTATGCCTCGTTAATTCTGTTCCGCTGGGATTTACAAATTATTTAAATAAATTCGCACCTCCACTGTTAATTACTACAATAACAAGTACCCAAGCAAAAACGAATTTGAGCGATTTTTGGACTGACCTCAATGACCTGACCCACTACCTCGGTACGTTTATAATTTTTTTATTGTTCTAACAGATGTTTTCCACGGTATGTATGTCTTGTACATTACTTTACCACGAAATTAAATTATCTTCGTATCACCGAAACACTTTAATCGGTGCACAACATGCAATCATGGTAATTAAAAATTTCCGCTCGCTTAAATCATAAATTATTATACGTACATGAAAACAATGACATTTTTACCCAGGCTTAACATCAATGGGTGTAATTAAGAATGAAATTTTAGGTGGTGGATGAGAAGGAAGAATTTTAAGTTCTGATCTGAAAATGTTTCTCGGAGTGGTATTAATTAATATAATTAATTTATCAAAGGAATTAATTCAGAGTGATAACGTCGGATCCACCGTTATGAAGATAAAAAGCGCTTAAAAAATTCCGCTACTCTGTAATCTGGTCCAAATCTTTACAATAGCTGAACAAAAGTTAGTTTTATATTTTTCTGAAAAAAATTCTGTTGATTAAGAGAAATTTGTTCCACTCTGGTACTTGAAGAATACTTTTGTAAGATGCCGAAAGATATAGGTAAATAGAGAGATTCTAAAAAAGTTTCACAAAATTTTCAGCGTGTTTATTACAAATAAAAAGGGGATTACAATCAAGTTTTGACTTAAATTTCGCTCTTCAGTGCTTTAAATTTATTAATTTCTTATACAAAAATCGCAAGAAAATTTAGAGACGAATTTAGAGGAAATCCAAGAAAATTCAGAGAATACGCAAAACCTAGGAAATTTTATTAACACCGGGATTTTGCTCATAATATCGCACCAATATAATTCCTAACAGACTTGTAAAAATGTCTAGAATTTATTTATTTAATCCAATCAAAAAATGAGAAATTTATTTAAATTTTATATATTACACAAAAAAGCATTCTGGACAAAATTGTTTACCGGAAATTTATAAAGCATTACCTTCTCAAAGGCAATTTTAGAGTGGCTTCACTTGTAATCACTCAATAGATAAAAGAAAATAAAACCAGGATATTATGTGAAACCTCAGGAAAAAAAAACTAAAATACCTAAATGTGGAAAATGCCAAGAAAATGTGAAGCTTTATTATCTCGAATGGTATAAATATAGTATTCATTTCACATTTTTAAGAATCGCAAAAAATTATACAATTTAAAGTTTTTTTTATCTAATTTTTTGATCAAATGATAGGTGTACTTTACTTACTCATATTTCCAAGAATAAAAGTTTGTTATTGCAATGCCAGATTTATTGTATTTTGTTGGACATCCATCGATTTATTAATGAGACAAAAATACACAGACAAAAGATGCCATAACTAGTCCATAATGTGCAATAGTGAGTTCTAATGTTGCATAGCCACTTATACCATTATTATTTTTGTTGTTGCTATTATCGTCATCTCCTTTGCTTTCGCCGTTGCAATAGTCTCCTTCGCACATTTGGCATTTTAGCATTTCGAATTTATCGCTTTGATATAATAATTCATAACTTCTTCCTAACTCTGCACAGTCTTTGTTGTCCTGCGAGCATCCCTTGTAAATTCTTCTCTCTGTTCCTATATTGTCGCCTGAAAATTTCAAGGGTGTAAGTAACATGTTTTTGCAGTTTCATAAAAGAAGAGCATAACATTGGACAGATAACTTTTAAGTTTTCAACGGCAGGGCAATATTGTGTTCAAAAAATTGATGCTGTTCATAGCTGTATTGAAAGAATACTTTCAAAAACAGAATACTTTTCATCACTTGTTACGGTTGTTACATGCTTTGATCTAAAATCCAATTATTTTTTTTTTGTTTTAAGTCATGCACAAACCATTTCAATTTTGGGTTTATTTTTTGAACCAAGAAATTTTTGTTTCGACATTTTGGTTCAGAATTGCCGTCTTCATAAGCTATATTTTTCTATGGGACACCTGTATATTTTGTTTAACTTTTATCAAGAATTCAACAATTAACAAAAATATCTACTGTAGAATTGAATATAACAGAAATTTTTTCCGTCGAAACTTTCGTATCGTTTTTCTCAAAACAGAAATCAAAAGCATACATACACAACTCTACGCCTAAAAATCAGAACTACGCCCTGAAATATAAAACCCTGTTTTAAGACTGCCAATTTGGGACAAAACTTTTATCAAATACAAAATAGGAATTTCTTACTTATTATAGCCTCCATGGTGTAGCACATCTCAGTAAGATTTGTAAGGTTTTGGGCATTTTACAAGTTTGTATCGCATCTTTCCAGTAAGACCGAGGTAAGCACCGTCAAAATGTGAACAATTAATGGCATAAACTGGAACTTTAAATTTTAGAGAAATAAAGATGTGAAAGAATTTCTACCATGAACCAAGAAGAGCTTCATTTTATGTGAAACGAATCACTGACTTTTACATTGCATTTCTAACTAATATGTCAGATTTGAAAAAACAAAACAAATCATTATTTCTATGAAAAAACATTTATTAACAGGTAATTTAATTAACACATACATTCTAGATTGATATGTATGTTCAGGTTAAAGATCTTCGATTAATTCGTATTATACTCATTTTTCACGTTTGCGACTTGAAGTAACAAATTCAGATACGTGTAAACCCCTCGCAAAACCTAAAAACCAAAAATCTCATAAATCTCCACGATCAATGATAATGTACTTACGGAGAGAAACATTGGAGCTACCATTGGATAACAATTTGCTAGTTTTATATAAATTGGTTGGCTGACGTCCATTTGCACCACCAAAAATATTTTTTGGTAATATGAATCGCATAAATACCACGGTGCTTCGTACAAAGACCACAAAAAATCAGCACTCTAAAAAACATTAAAATTATTTAATAAACTTCATTTTTCCTGCACAGAATTTTTGCAGGCGTCAAAAGTAGGAACTTACTTCAGTAAGAATTTGACCACCGTAAGTCCAAAAGAAGATCCGGAGAAGCCCAATAAGAACATAAGTGCTGAGAAATGCAACCGCAAAATAGTCATCAAGCTACAAAATCATATCAGAAATTTGTTAAGAAATTAACACAAAATTACAGTTATTGCAAGGAAAATTACTAATGAGAGTAAAAATAACAGAACGAGTAACTTGATCATTATCAATACTCCCATGACTTTACTTAAATCGTCACAATAGGCATGTAAAAGTCGGTGATGGTGAATATTCCTCTTGAAATAATTCACATTAATTTCGTGAAACCGAGACGAATCTGTTATCTCAAATATGTTTTTATATCGTTCTGCAAGACTCAACAAGCTAAAAAAAAAGCGAATCACGAGTTTGTTATCTCTCAAATCTTACTCTTCGGTTTCTAAGTTTGTCTTAAATTCCTTCACTGTTTCCTTATAAGCACCGCATTTCCACAACGCGTAGTAAAAACTGTTCTTCAAATTACTGGCAACGATTTTGAACTGACGCCCAATAACCACTTTCATCATGATGAAAATAATGTCGGTGCATCCATAAATTAGTCCTATATTAATCTGAGAGAGAATCTGCCAGACGAAGCTAATTTCAAAAAGTGGAGACTTGGTGTGGTCGTAAGGGAACCACGCAGGAACCGGTAACACCCTAAAAATCACAGAATTAAGTGGTGGTAACTAAATCATTTTTTTCAACTTATCGGCGGCAAATAAGGGTGATAGTGCTGCATAGAAAGTCGCCCCCATTAAAGACAATGTATAGAAAACTGGGATTTTATCAGTGGGGTTTCGTACGGAAGCCATACTAATATTTTCAACCCCATTATCTGTTTTTTCAAGAAAATTATTGTTGATGTTGGTGACCAGAGTTGTCATAAGCTTGGAGTGGTAAAAGAACATGATAAAAGCCGTCCACGAGTTCATATAAATGACTAGAATCTAAATTCAAAACTTGATAAATGATGGTGTTATCTTTACCCGTGTTCAGGATTATCAAACCCCCTTCATTAAGATCCAGTGGCTCTATTAGAAATTTAATAAGACATTGAATTGTCGTTACGGTCAAAGTCGTGTAAAAATAAACCTTCCACAAGAAGTAGAGAATTTTTTGAAGATCGGAACTTTCCTGGTCAATGGGGTATAAAGTAGCCCATTTCATCACAAGAATTGGTCCGTTTAGGTACTTTAATTTTGCCATGTCGTAAAGTTAGATGTTGCTGAACCACAATTAACTGCTAAAATGTAAAGTTAGCGTCTTCTCGGTTAGTAAAGAAGTAAATAAATGGACACAATTTACTTAATTGTAGGTTTAGGTAAATATCGAAGCGGCCATTAAAGATTTATATAATACGTTTCTCCTAAATCCACTTAATTTTTTATTTTCGTTTTCGGTTTTATTTGTTCGTGAGACAATAAATCAAATTAACAGAGGACATTAAAAATGTATGTTTATTCTAGGAGTACCTACCAATTTTTGTGGGAGTAATTATTTCCTTTTAGAGTAAAAACGAATGATTATAGGTTTAAGTATAAATTTAAAAAAGACTATTTGATATAAAAAAATTAATGTTTATTATCAATTCAGGTACTTAAGTGTAAAGTCCAAATGATTTGATTTAAGCTGTGGAAGTTTGGAATTTCTTAAAAAACCGTTTGAAAGTGATGTGTGTTTCTCTAATTAAACTAATATAAATTATTTCGAGAAGAATGTTACAGCATCGCAGGCTTCTACTTAGCTAGTGTGAAAATATAAACCTAATCATGGCGTTATTATTAATGACCAAAGTGCATTTTTCATTAGCCTTCAGTGCAATAACGGTAACTTTTATTAGTTGGAACTAATCGTCTTTATTTTGTTTATTTTGGAACGACGCCAGAGGACATGCACATGTTTTTAATTTTTAGATGCATGTGCTCAGATTTTTACTTACACTCATCAGCTTATCACTGATATATATCTAAACATGCATTTATACAGGGTGAACCCGAATAAAAGGGAGTAATAGTTCACAATGAGTGTGAAGTGGTGGCCAAATTTCCAAAACGTTACTATTTTCAACAAAATGTTTTTAAAGTTTTGAGCAGAAATCGAAGTGAGAATTATTAGGTACATACAGGGTTGTCGGGTAAGTGGCGCACCACCTTGAATGAGAGTAATTGGATGGTCTCCCAGGGTACCAAAAATGTTTAAAAAAATTCCACATTCTCTGTTTTCGCAGTAGGAACAAAATAAAATTAAGAAAATTCCTGAACTGGTCTGCATTTAAATTTCCAATATTCAAAGCCAAGCCCGGATTAAGAAAATTTGAAATATGTTTGAACGTCATACATATTTTAAATTTGAAAAATTAAAGACCAAAATATCGGTATTTTTTTAAAATTAGTGATTGTAAAATGTGTGCTTATTCGGGGCTAAATCGTAAAAGGGGGCTCATCGATAAAATTATGCAAAGAAAGCCTTACGTACTTGATTTGTATTTTTTCAATTTCTATAGCAAATTTTTACGTGGCAAGGGGCCCCTGGGAAAGTGGGGCCCGGTGCTACAGCACCCTTAGCCCCCCCCTTAGTCCGGACTTGGTTCGAAGCCACAGAAACGTTGCTGTTGTATTGTTGGCGTTAGTCAGGTCGGCTGATAAACGACTATTGTAATGCCACACTGATCCACATTGTTGATTAAAAAATCTTGTGAACAGTTTTCAGCCATTTTTCACAAGAGTGGTTACATTTTTTTCGTACCATGCCTTTACTTAAAATGACCTTTAGGACATACATTTGTTTGAACATGAAATTATTGCACAAATATCGTTAATTTTAGCATTTAACTGTTACTCTTTAATCCGTGATATCCCGAAAATTTGTTATCTTTGGCTGTTAATCTAAGAGCGGGGAAGGCAATTTTCATTGATTTTTAATTCGAAAACGAAAGCTGTTCGGAATTATTTTTATTAAGAAAAATTGTTGCATATGATGAGTTCCATTGCCAGTTTAACTTTGTGTACTCATTTTAATAACACCCTGTATGTATGTTTGTATACTTTTGATTTTTATTGTATATAAGAGACAAGAGGAATTTACAAGGAATGCTTTTATGAAGACTGCAGCCATGGAAAAAGATTTTCGAACGCTTTATAGAAACTTCTCAATGATGAAATGCGAAATGTGCGAAGGAGACATGTGCAACAACAAAACCACATTTGATTTTTATAATAATGACAATAAAGACAATAATCACAATAATGGCAAACGTGGCTTAGAAATCACATTTTTATAACTGTCTTGTACTTAATGCTACGTACTTTAAAATAGCGGCCAAATAATCAATTTCATGTTTTTTAACAGACACTTTTTATTTTTTGTAATTTAAGGCCAAAATTAAGGTAAACGGCTTTTCTTTCTTCTCTATCAAGCAGATTCTGGGCAAACGTTTCGTTTAGTAGTTACAATTTTTTTATACTGCAGATCTTTGTAGCAATGTATTATTATCTTCTCTTTATTTGACCTAAATTCGATTTAATGGATTAATACCGGATTGAAATTAAAATAAGCACACATTTTACAATCACTAATTTTAAAAAAATACCGATATTTTGGTCTTTAATTTTTCAAATTTAAAATATGTATGACGTTCAAACATATTTGCTTTAATTTTTCCATACATTTGCTAACTACAACAGAAATTCAAATTACCTACTTTGTACATACTTATAATCTAAAAATAAAACTTCAAATTAATGTGAGTACAATAATAATTATGACTTTCCAAAACGATCATTTTTAATCAAATTCATGGATCTCTCCAATTACATTAAAATCAAGCATCTCCAGTCCCCAACTGTCGCAACAAAGTAACATACGAGAAAATTCCCCTCAGCAACTAAAACCAGACAAATAAACAAATACATCGACTTAATTCTCCCCAAATCACAGTAATAAACATTGGAGCCACCATCGGAAAACAATTCGCAGCTTTCGTATAAATCATTTTCCTCACATTCATCTGGACCACCAAAAACAGCTTTTGATATCGCAAATCTCCAAAATACCATGGAGCTTCGTACAACGACCATAAAAAGTCGGCGCTCTAAAAAAAATGTCATTTTTATTTCCCTTGAATTCTACTTACTTCAGTCAAGATCTGACCACCGAACGTGTAAGCAAAAATCTGAGCAAACCCAAAGAAAACGTACGTGCCAACTCCTCCAGCGCCGGTCTAAAATCAATTTCTTCAAGATAGTTGGCGCTAATTATTATCAAGAAGTACCGTTATTGCACTGAAGGCTATCATTGTTAGATTGAAAAATGCAGCAACCACTTTGGTCATTAAAAACAACGCCATGACTTGATTCAGATCGTCACAGTAACTTAGTAAAAGTCTGTGGTGCTGCACGTTCTTCGTGAAATAATTTATATTGACTTGGTGAAATTCCGGTAAATTCATAATTTTGAAAATAGTTTTATAGCGTTCTGAAAGAATAAACAAGCTGAAAGAATACAACAATTAAAGATCTTGATCATCCGAATGTTTACTTTTCAGTTTCCACTTTGGTCTTAAATTCTTTGACGGTCTCTTCAGGAACTCCGGACTCCCGGAGCGCGTAGTAAAAACTATTTTTAAGATTACTAGCGACTATTTTAAACTGATGCCCAACAACCATCGTCATTGTGGGGTAAATAATATCAGTGCATCCATACATAATTCCCAAATTAATCTGACAGAGAAGTTGCCACGCACAGCTAATTTCATACAATGGAGATTTTGTGTAGTCGTAAGGGAACCACCCAGCGACAGGTACAGATCTAAAAATTCGTACCATCAACGAGGGTACAATCCCTTTAAATCTGCATACCTATTTCCTAAAAATAGAGGTGACACGCCTGTGTAAAAAGCCGAACCCATCATTGAAATTGTGAAGTACACAGCAAGTTTATTTGTGAAGTTTCCGTAGAATTCCATACTGATATCTTCGACTCCGTTGTCACTTTCTCTAAGAAAATGTTCGTTGATGTTGGTGACCAAACTCACCATGTTCTTCGAGTAGTAAAAGAAGATAATAAAATTCATCAACAGAGTCAAATAAATTGCTATAAACAAAAATTGAGAGAAAATACTGCCAGTTTTTAACCAACCTGAATTCATAATAAGCATCGTTTCAGCAACCAGATCAAATGGATCTAATATCAGTTTGATGAGGCACTGGGCTCCAGTTATTAGCAACGTGGAAATAAAATACGTAGCCCACAAGAAGTACAGAATTTTTTTAATGGGCGAGTTTGTGGTGTCGATGGGGTATAAAACAGCCCATTTCAGAACAAAAGTAGCTCCCTGCAAATACTTAATTTTCGACATGTTTTTCGATGTCACAGTAGTTAATTACAGATGTTGGAAACCTTTTTAAACGGGTAATTATACTCAGAAAAATTGCTAGGTACTCCCAAAATAAGCATGAATTTTTAATGTCCTAATTTTATTCGGTCCCGGTCATTAATTAAAAGAGAAAAAAAATGGATCAACCCCCATTAAGAGCAGGAATAGCCCTATAATCAAAATTAAATTGAGAAACATTGTCTTAAGAGTCCGTAAATATTTAATACTTCTTTTAATATTTGATTGAACGTGCGATTAAGTTCACTTCTTCATTTTGGTCTCGATCTTACAAAAGAGTGCTGGCTATGGATTGTAATTCTAAATGTTTTATATGCAGAAAAACTGGAAGAGAACGTTTGGCTTCAAATTTGTCTTTATTTGACACATTTTTAGAAAAGATTATATTCCAAAGGAATCACTACAATTAAAAAAACACTTTGCCTAAAGAATTAATGGAAATGAGTTAAAATTAAGGCGCCAATAAAAGAAAAAACTGAAAGAAGAATTGTGAAGATATAGGAAGCAAGAATTATAATTAAAGAAAAATAAGCATCTTCAAACATGTGTTTAAAAGAAACGATATAGAAAGTCACATCAGAAAAATCCGCGCGCGTCTAAACTGGTATATTAGACAGATAGAAGAAATTTAAACGATTTAATAATATGAAAAATCAACAAAATGACAAAAAACCAAACGTCCAAAAATTTAGTGAATTGAATTAAACAAAAGATTCAAAACGAAACGCCAGAATTTAATCTGAACAAAAGTATAAAAATCCGATCAAAACTGCCATTATTTTTCAATATTATGGCATTTTTCGTCTTTTAGAAACTTCTTGTTGAAAAAAAAATTCAAGCAGTAAATTTGGTGCTGAAATTAAATTTTCAAATATATTGTGTTATGGAATAGCAGCAAAAAAATAACTCATAACAGAACTCGTCACTACAAGCAACACATCTTTTTTTCAAAATTGCATTATTTAAAACCCATTTTTTGTCCCTAAGGAGTATTAATTCGATTAGTATTTAGATACCTTTCGCAGTGTCAACACGTTAAAATCAAAATATGAAAAATTGTAAAGTGTGTGTTTCGTTAGTGTCAAAAAACCATCGCGAGAATTTTGAAATTTTGTTCTATGCATGAAGAAACACTTTTAAACGGTGAGTGCCTATTTGAAGTTATTTAACAACGACAAAAACAAATTTTTTTTTCTAATTTTGCCATTTCTGTAACACCCTGTAAACACTATAAGTGTGTGAAAAGCTACAATAAACTTACCCAACAACACTGAAAACATTTAATCAAATATACATAAAACTCTTCAGAAAATCTTTTTATAGCTTTACAATATAATAATATGTACGTAGACAACAACCAATGGAATCTGTCTTTATTTCTAACATGCGCAAATGAGTTCTTAGTTCTTCTTTTTGCAAAGTAAAAACTTGCAATATTAAGTGGATACAACCCTCCTACTATCAATCGATTGCTTGTTATCTTAACAAAGAAAGTCTTATTTTTGTAATTTGTCGCGTTTAAAATTTCAATTATTCATTGAACGGTGGCAATTTTATTTAGAATAATTTTAAAAATTACACTGTTTCTCAGACATAATGAGAAGATCTGAATATTTTATTAGTTTAAATATACAGTTGTGTGGAAGTTTGCAAGAAATGTACAGGAAGTGGAAGATATTTTAAATTTCTCTTTATATTGTACATTGTAAGTCCATAATTTATTAAGTGTTCGCTCGATAGTAACTCGTTTTGGTTAGCGCAATATTCTGATTTTTATAATTTTTGAAGAAATAAGGACTTTACACTTAACTACAATAATTTACAATATCTTCTTTGCTTTTAATAAATTTCCTCTTCTTAAATTTTCAAATTGGTGGATTCCTTCACGTTTAAAATTCTCTGGATTCGAACACTGAGGTTTTTAGATTTCCAGTTCACGGATGGCTTTCTTCAAGTTTTTCCTTTTTTTTTAGATTTTATACTGATCTTATCCGTCTTATCACATTTCAGAAAAATTTGAACTTTATAAAAAAGTTAAATTAGAGCCTTGGTTTAGCTTTTAAAGTAAATAATACTCGTATCTACTGTAGAGACTTTTAATTGAGCTTATCTTACATTTACTAAATATGCAATTACATAGATACAACTGAAAAAAAGTGTAATTTGTCTTAAAGCATCTTTCATTGTTTCGGTCCGCTCACTTCATTTAGGACAGCCGCATAAGAAAAAATACTTCTCAAAACCTAAAATTCACAATTAAAAACGCCTAAAATTACAACCAAAGTTCGTACCGTTAAAAACATTTGAGCTGACAGGGTGAAATAATCCCCTGCTTTTGTATACGTCATTTTTTCAACCCTCATTTGAACCATGAGAAACATTTTTTGAAATTTCACATCGCACAAATACCACGGACTGTCGTAAAGACTCCACAAGAAGTCAGCGTTCTAGAAAAATAATCAGTTTTGCATTGTTATCCGATAAATACGTAGGTACTTCTGTCAAAATTTGACCTCCATAAGTGTACAGGAATATTTCAGCGAAACCAAATGTTAGATATGTCGCGAAAGAGACAGCCTCCTCGTAATTACCAGTCTGAAAATTAAAACAGTTTTTGGGATTTGTAAAATTCTGCTTATTACCGATATAACACTAAAAATAATAAGCAAGAGATCGAAGAAAATTGTGACGATTTTTGTCATCAGAAATAAGTTCATGATTTGGTTGAAGTCGTCACAGTAACTCAGAAGAAGAATGTGATGTTTTATGTTCTTCTTCAGATAATTTACATTTATGAGGGCAAACACGGGCCGTTCTCTTGTATCAAAAATCTGTTTATAACGGCTTGTAAGGTTTAATAAACTGGAGTAAAAACAAAATTTTAGAGATGAGAACTGTTTGATTTCAACTTACTCTTGGTTTTCAAGTTGGGTCTTAAACTCTTTAACGATTTTTTTAGGAACTCCACATTTCCACAACGAATAGTAGAAGCAATTCTTAAAATTAACAGCTAAAATTCTGAACTGATGTCCAATTAAAAGAGTCATTGTGGGGTAAATAATATCAGAACTGCCATAAATTATTGCTAGATTAATCTGACACAAAAGCTGCCACAGAAAACTTATTTCATACAAAGGCGATTTGGTGGCATTGTAAGGAAACCAACCAGGCACGGGCAGAGTCCTAAAACCCAATATACCGAGTGTACAAAAAAGTTATGCAAACCTAGTTCCGGTGAAAATCGGTCCAAAACCTGTGTAAAGAGCCGAACAGATCAGAGAGCACGTCCAATAAACAGGTAATTTATCAGTAAATTTCTTGTAACCTTCCATGCTAATCTCTTCAATTCCATTATCACTTTCATCCAGAAAATTCTCACTGATGTTTGTCACCAAAGTTACCAAATTCTGAGCGTAGTAGAAAAAAATCACAAAATTCATGAACAAGCAAACATAAATCGCTGAAAAATTAACTTGTTAATAAAAAAAAGTTAAATGTTCAAATTTCCATACTTGTGGTGGTTACAAGTAATTTTTCTTCAATCAGATTAAAAGGTTGTATCGCCAATTCGATTACGCACTGCGCGACCGTGATCACAAAAGTAGAAATAAAATACACGCACCATAATAAATAAAGGATTTTTTTAAGAAGCGAAGTTTTCGCGTCAATGGGGTATAAAACAGCCCATTTGAGAACGAAAGTCGCTCCCTGCAGGTACTTTAATGTGGACATTAATTTTCAAGTCCGACTGCTGCAGCGGACGCTATAATGTGTGTTAATTACTGATATAACTAGTTAAAACGTTTGAACGAAGTTTTAAACCTGAACGTATAATTAATCGGTTTTTACTCGAGGAGGGTAATTACTCTTCACGGCAAAAATTAGAGGGTAGAGAACATGTATGTTTCATATGAGGCTTTGTTTCGTGACGTAAATTGTCTGCTGTAATGAAAGTAATTATTAAAATTGTAATATCTGGAAATAGAAATTGCATTTCAGACTGGCCGAGTTATTTTAATTAATAAAGACAATGAGAGAGATTTTACATATTCGTACCTGCTGCATTTTTAATAATTTTAAACTACACAGTTTGTAGGATTTACCAAAATTAGAGAAGCTTGAAGAATCAAATTTTGTGCAATCGTCAAACAACAAAAATTTTGAAACTCTGGAAATATTGGTGCTTCATGAAAAAAAAAATTTTTTGTTTTTTTTCCACCGCCACTCGTAAACTATTTGACGTACTAATTTGAGATTTAGCCAGTTGATAGATCTCTCTTTGAAAAAAAAAATCCTAACTCGTTAATCTAATTCGGTCAATTTCTAGTTTATCTTTAGAGCAAATTTAACTTATTGTATCTCATTTTATACAGAATTTTACGCAGATTCCAAAGCAGTACTAATTTTTCCCGTACGTCAACAAATAACTGAATTAGAAGCGATTGAAATGTTGAGTAGGCACCTAACAGCAAAAGTGTCCATTTCCGGAACTACAGCTTGCTTGCTATAAACTTTAATCATGAAAATTGTTAAAAAATACATTTTATGTAGTACGACTAGAAATCTAAATGTGGCAACCATTGCTTCAACCAAAATGTTTTTTTTATTTCGTACCGCTAACTTCATTTAACACAGCCGCATATGAAAAAATACTTCGCAAAACTTGAAGAAACATTGTGGCGGATAGTGTGAAATAGCTTCCTGCTTTGGTATAAATCATTTTTTCCACTCGCATTTGAACCATGAGAAAGATTTTTTGAAATTTTAAGTCGCATAAATACCACGGACTGTCGTAGAGGCACCACAAGAAGTCTGCGTTCTGGAAGTACAATAAGTTAAAAATTTAACAGTAGAAATATTTACTTCGGTTAAAATTTGACCACTATAAGTGTACAGAAATATTTCAGCGAAACCAAAGATTACATATGATGCGAATCCAACGACTTCCCCATAATTCCCTGTCTAAAATTAAAAGAATAGTTTTATTTATAATATACAGTATGGATTTTACTGAGATGATACTGAAGATGACGAGAATGACGTTGAAAAACGCCGAAACTATTTTTGTCATCAGAAATAAGCCCATGATTTGATTTAAGTCGTCACAATAACTCAGAAGAAGAATGTGATGTTTTATGTTCTTCTTCAAGTAATTGACATTGATGAGGGTAAACTGGGGCTGCTCTCTTATATCAAAAATCTGTTGATAACGACTCATAAGATTCAACAAACTGGAGCAAAAACTGAACTTCAAAGATGAGAACTGTTTAATTTCTACTTACTCTTGGTTGTCAAGTTGGCTCTTAAACTCTTTAACGATTTCTTTCGGAACTCCACATCTCCACAACGAATAGTAGAAGCAATTCTTAAAATTAACAGCTAAAATTCTGAACTGATGTCCAATTAAAAGAGTCATTGTGGGGTAAATAATATCAGAACTGCCATAAATTATTGCTAGATTAATCTGACACAAAAGCTGCCACAGAAAACTTATTTCATACAAAGGCGATTTGGTGGCATTGTAAGGAAACCAACCAGGCACGGGCAGAGTCCTAAAACCCAATATACCGAGTGTACAAAAAAAGTTATGCAAACCTAGTTCTAGTCAAAATCGGCCCAAAACCTGTGTAAAGAGCCGAACAGATCAGAGAACACGTCCAATAAACAGGTAATTTATCAGTGAGTATCTTGTAACTTGCCATGCTAATTTCCTCAATTCCATTATCACTTTCTTCAAGGAAATTCTCACTGATGTTAGTCACTAAAGTTACCAAATTCTGCGCGTAGTAGAAAAAAATCACAAAATTCATGAACAAACACAAATAAATCGCTGAAAAATTGAGTTGTTAATAAAAAATCCGGATATCTTCAAATTACAATACTTGTGGTCGTTACAAGTAATTTCTCTTCGATCAGATCAAAAGGTTGAATCACCAATTCGATTACACACTGCCCCACCGTTATCATTAAAGTGGAAATAAAATACACACACCATAATAAATAAAGGATTTTTTTAAAAAGCGGAGTTTGCTCGTCAATGGGGTACAAAACAGCCCATTTTAAAACAAAAGTCGCTCCCTGCAAGTACTTTAATTTCGACATTTGGACTGTTAGCGGCAGACGCTACGAGGTAATTAATAGATAAAACTAGTTAAAAATGTTTTAAACGAAGTTCCAAACTTCAACGTGTAATTAATCTAAGAGTGTTATTCAATGGGATAATTAGTGGGTAGGAAACATACACTTTTGGAGGGGTGTGGGGGTTTTATTTAATTTTTCTCATTCGTTATGAAAATTGTTGTAACAATAAAAATCATTGGCTGGAGGATGATAAAAAATTTAAGAAATAATTGTCACAAAAAATAATGAAAACAGATCAGGTCAGCTTAATAATAATTAAATTTAAAAATCGGTTTAAGTTTAAGAAATTATAATATGAGACTTTAATATGTGTCGTAACAGCCTTATGAACGAGTTATTTATGTAGATTTTTCTTCTTTTGATTTTTATAGTAAATATAAATTTCAAATTTTTATTATTACTTATATCAATTTAGTTTTTATAAAACTTTATTAGTTATGACATGACACATTAAATCTACATATTTCGAATCTCAATTAAGTGGATAAACTAACATTTTTTGCTTGATGGAAATGTAAAAATTTTGTTTTTTTTCTCTCAGTGTCATTTCCATTTCCACCCTAAAAAACATGTTATTGATTTGCACCTATAATTATTATAAAATCAAATCTCGATGCATATCCGCCGTTCCATTTCAGCGGCAGTAAAATAGTTTGTATTTAAACAATGAAACAACTTGCGATAATTTTATTACCACTACTAACATAAAAACTTAAATCTAAAGATACTCTTTTGAACAAAATTGAGGCCAGTTTTTTCATTCCTCCATTTCTTTGTTCCCACTAACTTGCTGCGTAAAACCTAAAAACACTTTTCATTTATAAACCATGAGACTTCTTTCAGTTACTGTTAGAAACAGCCGCAGACAAAGTAAAGTAATTTGCAGCTTTCGCGTAAAAGAGTTTTTCCACGCGAAGTCGGACCATCACGAGGTTTTTTTGATAGAGTAAATCGCATCTACACCACGGCGTTTCGTACAAAGTCCAGACAAAATCAGAATGTTCTCTAGTTCTTGAATTAAAAGTACATAAGCCTCCGTGTGTGTGGAGAAAAATTCGGGCAAAACCAAACAAGAGGTACGACGATAAACCAACAATTTCCGAGTCATTTCCAGTCTGCAAAGCAAGAAAACGTTGAAAAATGTTATGTCCTCAAGAAACGCCTCACTCACAAAATATGAAGTAACAAAATGCACGCACCACATGAAGAAGAGAAATTTTTTGAGAAGAAATTTTGTGTGGATTAGGTGCAAAATCGACCATTTCAGTACGAGAGTCGCACCGGTCAAATACTTTAGTTTAAACATAAATTCCAGAGTTGTACTGGCTGCAACGGACGGAATAATGCGAACTAATTACTGATGGAAGTAGTTAAAACAAAGTTTCCAACTTGAACATGTAATTAATCCTTTTTAACCCCTGTGGCATAATTTAATGGTAATTACAGCGGTTGACAAAAATTAGTGGGTGGACAGATATGTACTTTGCAGGGGGAAGTTTATTTAAATGTTTATTATTCAAATTAAAAGTATTTTTTTTTTATCTCTTGGTATTTTTTTATTGATGGCGCGGAAGGAAAATGCGATTTGTTGATATATAATTTTTCAATACTTGATGAGTAAACGGAGGTTAAATTTCGATTTTAGACAGGCCATGTGTGCAATGTGTGTCGGCTTCTAGATTGAAAACTGTTAAATCCCTAAAATGTTTAGTTTTCAGGTGTGAAAACTGCTGCGATGGTGTTAGTTACGACATGTTTTTTTTTCTTAAAGCCAAATGGGAGTGGAAATTGATGATAAAAAAACGCAAGTCAATCCTCAAACTTTTAATAAAAAGCTACATTAGTGTAAGTACAAAGTACAACCTTCAACAAAAATCGAATAATATCAATAAGAAAAACAATCAAAAACTTGTACAATATTGTATAATCAAAACAAAAAGTCTGATATTAGAGGTATACGTTACGTAAATTGACATTGGTCTAGCTTAACTTTGTAATATGATCAAGCCCATCCGAAATTGATGCCCGTCATTTCATAAAACCGAATATTAAAAGGTCTATAAAAATCGCGCAATCTTTGTATAATAATGGGATCAATATACGGATGGTTTCTCCCTTTGGTTTTCCCTAAGCAGTGCGGTGTGCTGTGGCCTTCACTCTTAAACAAGCACGGAAATCCTTTCGTCGAATTAAAATAAAAATGCCTTTCCGAAACAACCCTTTTCAACCCCAAAAAATCCTGAACTCTCTTCAACTCAATGGCCGGATCCACGACCAACCTTTCCCCGCTAATAAACAAAAACTGTGACAACGGAAAATATTTCAACCATCTAGCTAAATATCGCGAATAAATGCCGAGTTTGATAGGTCCCCAAGAGGTATCGACGATTGTTCCAATTGAGCTATTGATGAAAACGAGTTGATCAAAGGGTTTCATGTCGGGTTTTTTCGAAACAGCTTGAGTATAATCAGAAATTGCTCTAGTGACTGGGTCTCTAACTACTACTAAGAGTTTAGTGGAGGGATTCATGTGCTGAACGCGTCTTGGTGCTTCTTTCGTTATAAAATACGAAGGTGTTTTTTCAATGGTAAGTTGGCCCTCGAGGGTTGGAGGCATTCGTTGACGGTACCACTGAAAACCACGAGGGTAGTTCTTGTCAAAGAAGTGGACCTCGCTACCGGCCGCTCGAACGTCGGGGTGAATGCGAATGAACTCCAAGAGAGCGCGGGTGCCGCCCTTTTTAACACCTGCGATATTTAAGACGTTTAAATCATCTTATTAAATTTGTTTTACCTATAATTAAAGCACTTGGAAGTTGTCGCATGGGACGCAAACCCTGTTCGCGAAAAAACTTGTATTTCGGCGATATGTCTGATTCATTACCGTCCAAGAGCGGTACCACACGAACAGAAGTCCTGTAGTGAATTATGGTATTTTCATTTGGTACTACTGGATGATGGTGCCACTGTAAAAATAAGTTACAAGGAGGCTCAGGTTAGTCTTCCAAACTCACTTTTGGCAATGCTTTGGCTATGCTACTGACTAGACATGTGTTAAATGTATAACTGATATAAAAAGATATGGCAGCCAGGGTAAGTAGGGCTAAAATAACTTTTCTTGAAATTAGTATTTCCATTAGAAATTTCAATCATTGGAGTCTCGCGGGATCATTATCAACCTGCAAAAATATAAACAAATATTAAGTTTCAAGTGCAAAAAAAAAGTTAAGATTAGATAAATGTATTGCAATACCTCTCATTACCCTCAATTCAACAAATAAAACAATTCAAGTACATGTAAATAATATTTAAATAAATATAAACAACATTCTTCTCATACTTATGAATAAGATTTACATTCTTTAAATTGGTTGCATAACGTAAACTTACATTTCGTGAGACATTGCCTTCGCAATATGTATCTTTTTCTGCTGTTCATTTTCAAACTGAAATCTATTTATATCACTGATTTAATAAGTTACAAATTTATATTCTCTGCCCATTTTTGTTGACCCTTGAAGTCTGTTAACCTCAAAGAAATCTGGAAAATGTCAACAACGACTGGGATTTTGCTGCGTAGTTCGGATGATCCACTTTGTAGCGCTAGTGTGAGGACACTCAAAAATTTTATTTTTATCCATAAATTAATTAACTCCAGTCAAATTATTTATAAATCTGAAGTCCCGCCGTGGTATTATTATTAAATAAAAACGATAGAAATCCCGGTATTTTTAAATTTTATTTGAACTAATAAAGTAGTTAAAGTAACTGCTCTACGGTAAGATGTGGCTGAAATGCCGGCAACTTAAATTACAAAATTTGTGAGGAAAAATCGTAACTTTGGGGATTAGCTAATTAGTGTGGTTTTATACAGTTACGTTAATTGTTAGGAGTGATTCTTTCAGTTATTATTTTGCCAACTTGACAACATAACCTAAAATTGTGTTTACTAAACAAAATTTGAAATTATGACCAGCACTGACTTGTAAGTACTAATACTAAAAAGTGCGATTTTTGAGCATAAAATTGCAGAGCTGAGAAGCTTATCAGTGACCACAACAATCCTATAATTAAAAAAGCCAAACAGTTGGAGTCAAAATTATTCCTGGAGGAACTAAAAGACAAAGAACCCCTAGAAAAATGTTTAGAAGACTTGGAAAGGATTTTGAGACATCAACGTGTGGATCGAAGGTAAAAATTAGAGTCAGGGTGTGATGTGGAGTCAAGAAGTCATGTCTGTTCTTAATTTGTTCAAATGAACTATTTTTATTTCATAGAATTGCCAGAGCTACTGCTGAGTGGTTACCAGAGAAAAACATCGCCAAAGTCACAAAAAAGACTGGAGCAGTAGCGAATTATGGCGAACAAAACAAAAATGGGAAGTTTCTCAACGCTCAAGAGACTCTCTACCTTTTAGAAACGGTAATTCCGAACTTTTCCCTCAGCGTTATTCTGTTGTTGTTTTAGAACAAATTGGAGTTGACTTGGAAGGAGATGCCTGTGAGCATTGAAGAGGCCTTCAGAAATATTCAAAGTGTGGACAAGTATCTTGCATATAAACAACTAGTTTTACATGGCTACAGGCTAAAATCCAAGAAGTTTCAACATAAAAATGATGAGCCAGGGTGTTCTCAAAGTCAACCTGAAAGTCCTCCAGCCAAAATTGCAAAAATGAGTCCAGAGACTGAGATTTTTGAAAAGTTGAGACAGATTGGACCAAAATGTTTTGAGCCAAATGGGCGTTATGATATTCAACCAGATTTTAATGTTCAAGTGCCGAGCACCACTGGTAAAGGGGAGAGTTTCAATCTGGTAGTTAGGTAAGGCAGTTGAATCATTCAAGGACTTAAATTATGTAGGAATTTTTTTCTAGTACAAGTCAGGAGTTCGCTACTTCTGTAGATGCGAAGAATTTGACTACTCATGCGGTGGTGGCAGATGCTAATGTTGCATTCTACAAGTTTTACAGTACCGAAATCCCAATCTTGTAGGGTTTCAAGTCGACTTGCGCCAACGCAACTCAATATATTCATTGAACAAAGATATATTTCTCTTAAAAACTTTTAACATGATAATGTTAAGTTGTAAGTGATAACTTACATTTGCGACACAAGTGTAATTGTACAGTTTCATTTCCCCCACGTAAAACCTCCAACGTCTTGTAATAATTTTCCGCAGTTTCCTTCAGTTGGGGTTTTTCCATCGGAACCAACTTTATAACCAAGAGAGCATCCTCTGTACTTTGACCGAAGTTGAGTAGATTACAGTAAAACTGAAACCTACAACTCTCCTCGGGGAGAAACTTGGGAAATATTTTTATCACAGAAGCAGCAAAAATGTTGAATATAAGTTTTCCGTAAGTACCGATCAAGCGGTTATGTAAATTTATAATGGATCTACTAAGATCCGCGTTACTTTCATTTTTGAACTGAATCAACGACAGTATTATGTGCTCTTCAAAGGCTTCGACTGATTTGAAAATCTTGGAAAACTCTTCGGCGAAACTAGCGACTAGTGGTGGATCGTGTTTTTTGGACTCCATGTATAGTGTGGAAAAAGTCATCACGAATTTATTGAGCTTCTCTTTTGCTTCGTGTGACTGTAACGACCAACTTCGCTGTTTAAAACGACGAAGTCCTTCAACGACGATCTCCAGCTTGGACTCTTCAGACGAAAATAGCAGAAGACACGAAACTAGAAAGTCTGATCTATTCATGCGTAGAAAATCATCTTGTATTGTGGTAAAAAACCGTGTGCTGAGTTCTCCAATGACTTCTTCCTGGAGCTTGTCCACTAGGACATTCAAAAATCTGTTTTCCTTCGTCTTGAAGACTTCATAAGCGGCTTCAAAGTACCGCCCTTTGTAGTTTTTTGGTGCGGGGGTGTTCACAAGAAGCAAACAAGTAAAGTGGTCATTATTGTCCAATTTTTGTAACTTTGTTGTAACGAGCCCCCATGAAGACTTTGATGGGTTTTTAATGAAGTGCTGATACGCCATGGCTATGGACTGACTCAAAGAGCACCTCTCAACCGCCTCCAAAATCGAGGTCTCCTTCTGAGTGATGCAAATTAAGTAAAATCCGTGCTTCTTCACCGAGACTGCTCCAATTGCACAAATTTTGTCGAGAATGGTAGATACTGCGTTTTCTGGGTACTGGTACAGAGAGCTGTGAAGAGGACTAAGACACGATGCCACGTAGTCTCCGCTCATAAAGTCGAGGATCACAGGCAGGATTTCCTGGGGGGCTGTTAAGTGTACGAATGCCTTCAACATTTTTCTTTGGAGTTGGAATCTGTCGTTGAGCACGGTGTCGGTCAAATCTACCGTCGGGGAAGTCGGTTTGAAGCTTTCAACTAACTTAATGAAGTCGATGGGAGGCATCAAAAGAGCTAGAGGATCAGCTAACAAAGTTTTATTGTCGAAGTCGTCGTCGTTCAACTTGGTTAAGCAAAAATCGACGACCATTTGGTCCATCTTCAGGTGGCTGTACGACTTGATGGCTTTCCATAGGAGCGGCTCTTCTTTGTAGTCGAAATTGAAGGACATTTCTTTCAAAACAACGGTAAGGAATGTGGTCATGTTTGACGCCACCTTAGTGGGATTGTGTTTCAAAAACCAAAAGATTAGTTTCTTCGTTACCAGGAGGTGGAAGTTGGCCCAAAATATCTCAATCAATTCGTTATCATGTGGATGTTTGGTGATCACCCATTCAAACGCCTTTTTACGCACATCCTCTTCTATTTCCTCCACCTTTACAGAATCTTTCAGTGACTGGACCAAACGAGGGTGGTCAAAAATTTGGATTTTCTCCCTAGAGTGGTGTTTCGAGAAGTCTCTACACGCCACAACAAGGTGAAGATCGGCTTTTACTACACTGTCTTCGCAGATTTCTGGAGCCAGCTTAATCAACAGTAGTAGAAGCTCTCGTTCTATGGTCTTATCCAAGACTAAATGATTCAAAGAAGCGACCCATTTCACCTCTTTTAGTAACTGGACAAGTACGTCTTCTCTAACAGTGGCGTGTCTGTGCATGAAAGCAAAATACTGGAAAATGGCGGGGGCAGCTAATGAGGACTCAGCCTTGCCAATAATTATTTGGAGGTACTTCCAATGAGCTTCTGTTAAATTCTCGAAGACACGCTGCGATGATAAGAGTTCCAAGAGCTTACTGTGGACTGATTTGTCGTCGGTTCTGTTAGTGTCACATAATAGCTGGCAGAGATCTAGAAGAGCATTCCAGTCCTTGTTTACGAGACAACACTCAGTCACCGTTCTAACATACTCAATTTGTTTTCCAATTGCGCTAAATTTAAATTTGGGTTTAATGACCTCAAGACAGCTTGGGGTGGTGAAGTATTTTAACCACTGACTCTCCTTTTCGTTTAGTTTCAACCGAGCCCACTTCTCTCGCTCTTCTCCGTTTGTAATAATCCCCATCATAAAGGTTGAGTAGTTACTGTTCATGGAGGAGCCCCACGCCAGTTCCAAAGGATCACAAAAAATTCGACTGAACGTCTGTTGGAACAGCTCAAACTGACGACTTTTAACGTAATGTGGTAGCAGCCTGGAATTCGCAATGTCTTGCCATGGCGTGAAAACAGACTCAATTTTCTTTGGAAACATCTTTGAGTAAACAACATGAAAATCTTTGCCCATGTTTCTAACAAGCTGCGCTGAATGTAATTTGCATACAAACAGTTCTGGGCGAGCCATAATACTGTTTTTTTTCAACCGGACGATCCGTTTAGTTGATCGCTTTCCGATG
The DNA here is from genome assembly GCA_029298725.1 of Gnatocerus cornutus. NCBI lineage: Eukaryota > Metazoa > Arthropoda > Insecta > Coleoptera > Tenebrionidae > Gnatocerus > Gnatocerus cornutus. The sequence goes on from CM055515.1 coordinate 14,727,118, forward strand.
CTTCCATACACATTGAATTTATATTTCTCCTGTAAGTTGCAGTACATTTCAGGGTCTCGCGCCGCAATGAACCGCAAAATGGTACAATTATTGAGACAGGAGTAATTACCATCATGTTTAACCCGCTCTTCTGCGTACAAATACATGAGGTCTGGTTTTCTGTTGTACAAAATTTTAAGCTGACTAATCCATAGTTTTACAGGATGATTTACCATGACTTCTTCAATTTTCGGGATGCTACAGGAAGTAAGTACATTTAGCGCGATGAAGACTCCATAACGCTCCAAAAGAGCATCAAACAGCTCATCACTCTGTTGTTCATTCAGAACTAAAACTAGTTTCTTCAAGATTTTGATCCTAAGACTGAAACTAAGGGTTGGTAAAAACTGATTTATAAACTCATTACTATTTCCTTGGTATATCTTTTCGAAAAACCATCGCTGCTTGGAGAGTTTGCTCACAACGACGTCATTCCCTTTCAAGAACTCGTTAAACAGTTCTTTTTGTCTGCGGAAGTAAATTAAAAAATCTATGAAACAAACTCTTTCAAAGTGTGTCTGTGGTGTTAATTGTGGTGTAATAATTTCCAGTAATTTCTCGTTTTGATGGAGTTGGGAGTGGGTGTGTAGTAATTGGAAAAAATGTTTTCGTTTTTCACCGATGGTAGTGCCTTCCAAGTTGTGAAACTTTGAAACGAAGGTTTTTGCGATGTCCATGTTGCTGCAGCGAGAACTTTATTGTATCTTATTGACAAGTGTAACTAATTGAATAAATTACCTTCCTGTGAGTTCGGGGACACGTCCAAACTGGACTGGACGGGAAATAACACTCAATAATCAAAAAATGAAGGGATAAATAGATTGCACAATGTGGTTCTTCAAATTTGACGTTTACTGGATCAGGGGTTCCCAACACAGTGGCGGAATCGACCATTAATTTTACTATAATTGAAATAGCTGCTCTTAGCTGAACGTTTTGGTTTTACTATGTTCAACCTAAATTCAATCAACTGAGTTTCAATGTTACTGTAAGATGAAGAAATTGCCGAAAACGCGCGATGTAGCTTCATGGAACATTTTGACTGTTACTGGCTAAGGTTACTGGTGACTTGACCACGGATGAACTAAAAATACTTGAATCTGATTGGTTGAGTAAATAATGTGTTTTTGTGCCTACTTTTTAGCCGTAGACCCAATTTGCTGAATTTGCCTTAACCTCTTTTTGTAAACATTATTGTTTAGCCGGCGAAGAAAGTTATTCCAACCGTTTATTAGTGGACTTTTAACGCAAATTCTCAAAATGAAGCTGGTTTGGATCTTCTAATCAATTTTCTTAGTTGCAATCTTTTTTTCAGTACTGCCTGACTAACGACCCTAATAAGCCCTGTTACATCTTAACTTTCAAAGAAATAACGTTGATGTTAGATTGTGGACTGTCCATGCAATCAGTGCTCAATTTCTTGCCCTTGTCGTTTGTCCCTTCAGGCCGCCTTTTGAATCTACCAAACTGGATGCCCAATGATGTGACTGATTCTGATTTAGAAGGGGTGAGATCTACCAGTTCTGTTAAACTTTACCCATTGGAGCTTTGTAGGAATTAAAAGAGAATGGAGACCGCGTGTTTATCGACTCCCCGCCTGAGTTTAGCCCCCCGTTGCATAAACTCATTGATTTTGCTCAAGTTGATGTTATTTTAATTTCAAATTATTTGTGCATGATGGCTCTACCGTTCATCACAGAGCAGACTGGGTTTCAAGGAAGAGTTTATGCAACTGAACCTACTCTTCATATTGGACGTTTGTTATTAGAGGAACTGGTAAACTACATTGAGCAGTGTCCTAAGGCAAACTTGGCGACACAGTGGAAGAACTTCATTCATAAGTTACCATACCCTCTAAGCGACTCCTTTAAACCAAAGTCTTGGAAACAACTATACAATATGAATGACGTCAATACTAGCCTGTCTAGGATTCAAATGGTTGGCTACAACGAAAAAATTGTAAAAACTTGTCAGTACTTGAGTGCAAGCTTCTTAAAATTATTTCTAGGATATCTATGGGGCTCTAAAAGTCATGCCTTCAAGTTCGGGCTTCTGTTTGGGCTCCTCCAACTGGATTATCACCTCAGATCACGAAAAAATAGTCTACTTGAGCGGTTCAAGCACCCTCACCACGCACCCCCGCCCAATGGACCACCAATCACTAAAAAACGCGGATGTCTTAATAATGACTGATCTCACACAAACCCCTATTAGCAACCCCGACTCCATGTTGGGAGTTCTCTGCGTTGTTGTCGGATTAACCCTCCGTGGGGGCGGAAACGTGTTAATCCCCTGTTATCCCACAGGAGTTGTCTACGATTTGTTTGAATGCCTTTCTGTAAAAATGCAAGATTTGGGGGTTTCTAATTGCCCCATGTTTTTTATATCTCCAGTGGCCGACACTAGTTTAGCATATTCCAACATTCTGGCAGAGTGGTTGTCTTCAGTTAAACAAAACAAAGTGTATGTTACTGAAGAACCGTTCCCTCATGGACTTCTGGTGAAGAACAACAAGTTGAAACACTTTAAACATATTTATTCGGATGGTTTCAGCACTGACTTTCAAGAGGTTTGTTTCATAGGGATGGTTCTAGTAATAATTGTGTTTTTGCAGCCGTGTGTTGTATTCTGCGGGCACCCCTGTCTGCGGTTTGGGGATGTAGTCCAGTTTATTGAATTATGGGGGAACAATCCGAGGAACTGTATTGTTTTCACAGGTAAAATGGTCATTTTTTCCATGTTTTTATACCCCATTTTTGATTCCAGAACCCGATTTCGACTACATTGAAGCCTTAGCCCCCTATCAACCCCTACAAATGAAAGTCGCGCATTGTGCCATCGACACCTCGCTCAACTTCACCCAAGCTAATAAACTAATTCGCGACTTAAAACCAAACACGCTCGTGGTTCCTGAATGCTACACCCAACCCCCAGTTTCAGCCCCTAATTTAACAGATTATGTCATTGAAGCAAGTCCTGATCGGACCTTAATACCCTACAAATGGGGAGAGGTAATTAATTTACCCTTAAAGCGAAAACACGGGCAAGTTTACATCGAAACGGATGTGGCGCAGAAAATTATGCCGGTGGAAGTAAAACCTGGGATTTCCTTAGCCACGATTACTGGAACTTTGAGCATTAAAGACAACGTACATAATATCCGGGATTTGGCTACTTCCGTCAATAAAACGAATAAGTACATCAAGTACGAGTGGGGGAGCTTTAATGTTAACGACTTTTTGCAAAAATTGATGCAGGAGGGAATAAATGAACCCAAAGTGGAATCGCACGGCAGCGTTATAGTCATTCATTTGGTGAGTTTCTTTACAGTACGATTGGTTTTAACGCTTTCTTGCAGCAAGATGAAGATGCTTTGATCCAGTTGGAGGACAACAGCACGCATGTGGTTTGTAACGGTGATGAGAAACTAAGGACTAAATTGAGGAACATTGTTATGCAGTGTTTGAAAAAATTTTAGTTAAATTAATGCGACGAAAGTAATGAGTCGCATTTGATTTAACGTCAAATTGTCGTTATGGTGGTGAAAGTTTAGGGATTTTACGTTTATTACCTAAGAAACTAAGTTAAAGTGGATTTTAAAATTGCGAGACATTTTTGTTGGGTATTTTTATATGAATGTGAGAAAGCAAAAAAGGAAAACAATAAAAACTACCATAGGATGGACAGGTAAACGCGCAACCTATTTAAGTTTGTTTTGTCTACTAAATGGTAATTTTCCGGGTATAACAAAGAACAGTGGATCGACGTATGGCGTAGTGTGCATCATACGTAGTAATCTGTCAATATCTTCGTTCTTAAAATCCCCAAAGCCTCTCATTGGGTCCCCTTAAGTTTTTTTTAAATAAAACACGAAAAACACTGTAGTTTGTATTTACACGTACATAGAAGAATACAAAGTTGGCAATAACAGCATTCAATGTTCAGTACACAATTTTTTCCATTGCGTTGGTCAACACTGAACGCCATTGAAGTGTATGGAAATTGTATATTTTTCCTTAAACAATTTAAAATGGTCATGAGAAAGTTGAGGAAAATAGTACAGTAGGTTCACAATACAGTGGAAGAGAAACTTTCTTGACATGATTGTCGTAAGAAATGAACAAACTACATTGAGATGGTTAAACTTCATACTTCTTCAACTGTGTACGCAATGAAATAATACAGGCACGTCATTTTGATCAAACGAAAGTGAATGTTCGACACACAATTTTAATAAATCATGGATAATTCACAGCTTCCATCAAATAAGTATCATACAAAATTGACGACAAAACAGTCAAATCACATTTCATGAACTTTGTCATGTTCAAGCTACCTATTTGTGTACAATTTATAAATTGATATTACGAAAATCCTCAAAAAATACTCACATTGGGGTGAAGATATATCAATGAGATTCCAATAAAACCTCAACATCGATAATAAAATTTATAAAAACAGTAGACATATGTTTGGAAATCAGTTACATGCCTCCTATAATTTAAGTGACAGCTTTTTCATACGAGGGAGGGGGCGAATCGCGTATCACTTGCACAGATTCAGTGTCGTTTTGCGAAGGCAGCATGATGGCAATGTGGTACGGAGGTGGTGGTAATTCAGCAGATCCGGGCGGTATCAAAGAACTTGGCACTTGATTATTTTGAGTTTCTTCTGCTTGCTGCTCAATTATAGGGGCGACTGTAATGTTCTCTCCTTGCTGCACGTTTGCTGTTGCAGTGATGGCTTCATACAGTGAAATTAATCCTCCTATGATAAGAAGGATCACTAAGAGGGAACAAAACGCGAATGCTTCCATGCCGATGTTCACCTAAACGGGAAGATTTCGTAGTTTTAGGAGGGTTGAGGGTTGACATTCAAACTCACCCCGTGGAAGTAATATTTGGCACCGGCTAAAAAAAATGTTACTATGGCGAAAAAGAGCCAAACTCCACATTTTAGTTTTGTTGTTGGAGTGCTGTTGCGCTGACTGGACCTGTGTATTTGACCCGTGCTTAGCATTTCCAGAGATCGGCCCATGTGAGGGTTTCCTCTAACACTGCTAGTGGTGCCACTATTGGAAATTCGGATTAGAAACTAAAATTGCTCGTTACTTGCAATAATTCCAAATAATTTAGAATTACTGCAGGCTCAAGAGTATGACTCATACTTGTAATGCACAGAGGGTTGACAGTGGTGTGGGTTTCTGGCGTGGTAACCAGAAGACCTAGCATATCTGACCCCACTATTGGCCACACTCTCAATGGACTGAAATCTATGTACCGGAGTTACCATCGGTTTAGGATGAAAACCGCCACATAAGAATCTCTGATTACGACCGTATCCTGCCAACAATTGTAATAGAGAAAAATCAATACCCCAAACAACAATACCAGAGAGTGACGGGGGCACCAGATGTCTCCCACTAAACCCACATCCTTGGCTGCGTTTATCAATCCAAAAATGCATGTGGGATTCACTTTAAATGTCTTCTTTTCCAACTCGCTCCATTTTTAAGACAGATTATTCAGTGCGTGACGTTTTGAGGAAAACATGATCAATACACGGAAAACCTGAAAATAGAGTTGTTACAATGATTTTCTTCGGTTTTTCGCGCGGTTATTACACTCGGAAAATTGCAAAACATCGCGCTGGGTGCCCATGACAAACAATAACAGCTCTGTTTTGGGTCTCGCCTTTTTGCGACAAAAGAACTACAATCTTGCGCCCTAGAACCGCTGATTTAAGGGCGCATGTTGCAGATTGCAACTTGCGACCTTTCGGACTGTCAAAGCGGCACTATCATTGATTACGACAAAAGGTCAAAATTTTCACTTTGAGGAGGCTGAAACGCCGTTTTTAGAACCATCTATTGACGTAGTTGAGAGATGCGTTTTTGGAAGTCCCCGATGGACCTTTCGATACATTATTAAGGAAACAAAAAATAAATCAAAACAAATTTATTATCTCAAAATAAATAATTCAAGTACAATTGCGTAGTTAGAAAATCCAGACTTTGGAGGTTCTCTAGCACTCGCTGGTGGTACCAGAAGCTCACAGCATCTTCAGGATCTCCTCCGCTTGGTAAAAAATGGATGACCAGAGTACAGCCCCCGCTACAGATTTCTCGTTGCTTAACAATAAAAAGAAGGGATAAACAAGAAGGAAGACTTGGAGAGTGAAGTAGCAACCACCAGTCGCGAAGTTATTCCTCAGGTGGTGCTGTTGTATTTGGTGAAGAACTCGGAGGGGTTTTAGTGGGTATACCTGTTCTAGAGAACGGGGAGTCCCACACTGCCCGCCGCGTTTGATATTTTGCGGCGGGCGTCCATAAAGGATTTCCCCTCCACAGAAAAAAAAAAAAAAAAAAACAGGAGGTAAGTGAAAGTTTATTATGGTTAAATTAAAAAATATAATAATTTTTAACTACATAAAAAAAATTAAAATCTTGGAACTATTTTTAACTAATTTTTCAAAATTTTTACGATTTTTCATGAAATATTTAGGAAAAATAGTTAGAAATAGTTAAAGATTTTTAAATCATTTTTTATAAAAATAGTTATAAATTTTTATAAAAAATTATTTAAAAATCTTTAACTATTTTTAACTAATTTTTCAAAATTTTTACGATTTTTCACGAAATATTTAGGAAAAACAGTTAAAAATAGTTAAAGATTTTTAAATCATTTTTTATAAAAATAGTTATAAATTTTTATAAAAAATTATTTAAAAATCTTAACTATTTTTAACTAATTTTTCAAAATTTTTACAATTTTTCACGAAATATTTAGGAAAAATAGTTAAAAATAGTTAAAAATAGTTAAAGATTTTTAAATCATTTTTTATAAAAATAGTTATAAATTTTTATAAAAAATTATTTAAAAATCTTTAACTATTTTTAACTAATTTTTCAAAATTTTTACAATTTTTCACGAAATATTTAGGAAAAATAGTTAAAAATAGTTAAAGATTTTTAAATCATTTTTTATAAAAATAGTTATAAATTTTTTTAAAAAATTATTTAAAAATCTTTAACCATTTTTAACTAATTTTTCAAAATTTTTACGATTTTTCACGAAATATTTAGGAAAAACAGTTAAAAATAGTTAAAGATTTTTAAATCATTTTTTATAAAAATAGTTATAAATTTTTATAAAAAATTATTTAAAAATCTTAACTATTTTTAACTAATTTTTCAAAATTTTTACAATTTTTCACGAAATATTTAGGAAAAATAGTTAAAAATAGTTAAAGATTTTTAAATTATTTTTTATAAAAATAGTTACAAATTTTTATAAAAAATTATTTAAAAATCTTTAACTATTTTTAACTAATTTTTCAAAATTTTTACGATTTTCCACCAATGGTTTAAGATAATTAGTTGAAAGTAATTTTTTTTTAATTAGTTAAAAATTGTGAAGAAAACAAAAAATAAATCAAAACAAATTTATTATACCAACAAACATTAATAAAACACTCTTTTAATATCAACATCCCTCCCTTTGCCTGGGCGCAGCCACGACGACAAACTAACACAAAATTTACCCACTCTGTCATAGTAAATCACCTCTTTAACAATGTTACGATTTTGAAAATACAAGTTAAAGTACAACTGCGTAGTAAGAAAATCCAGACTTTGGAGGTCCTCCAGCACCCGCTGGTAGTACCGGAAACTCACAGCATCTTCAGGATCTCCTTCACTTGGTAAAAGATGTATGACCAATACCGCCCCCGCTACAGATTTCTCATTGCTCAACAATAAAAAGAAAAATTCATATAACAGTTCGTTGGTACGGCAAAAGAACGGGAGTAGTTTCTTGAGAACTTCGGCGAAGATTTCCACGATGGTTTCGCCAAATCTTGTTAAGATGTTGTTGTAGAAGGCCACAACGGCCAAAGTGAAGTCGTGGACGCTTTTACCTTTGAACGCCATGAAGTTTATTATGATGAACTCTTCGAAGATTTCCGCGGTGGTGAACACCCTTTGGAACTCTGTCAAAAGGGTTTGAATTAGGTTTTCATTACTTCGTTCGCTCTGCATGTAAGTGGTAAATAGAGTCATCACAAATTTGTTGATCCGTTTCATTGAAAACTCAGGCGATGCTTTATACCTTTGCAACGCATCAAAGAGGATTTTTCCATTGTCCGACGAACCAATGAAGTAAATGCTTGCAACCATGTTCGCTCCAACTCGCTGGAAGAGTTCTTTGGCGATGACCACGTCCAGAAATTCTGGTTTTAGTTCCAATATTGTACCTTTTAGTACGTTTTTGAGAAGAACAATCACATATTTATTCTGGGTTCGTTGGAAACCGGTCCAGATAGTTTCAAAATGTCGCGCTCGGTACTTCGTTGGGACTCTTCTCGTTGCAAGGAGTCTTGAGGTACTTTTGTTAATTTCGGTAGCCGCTTGAAACTTACTCGTGAAGAGTTGCCACGTACTCTCTGAGGGGTTTCTCAAAAAATACTTGAAGGTAATCTCGATGCACTCATCCAAAGGACATTCTTCCAAAATTTGCAAGACTTCCGGTACTGTACCCAACACAGACATGGAGGAATAGGCGAATTTCGTCAACCAGGGAATGTCGAGTTTCTTCATTTCAACAAAACTTCTTCCAAGGTGAGTTTTTGGTGTTTTTAAGAGGGCTTCAAACAGTGGTTCTCGACAGAACGGCGCGTACTCATTGGAGCAGAACTGTAAGATTAAGGGCAAACTCGACCCTTGCTCGTCCACGTTCTTCAATCCCTTCAATAGTGAAATCTGTAGGTCCAACTGTGCAGTTTTGTGTGACTCCAGTAGTCTGAAGAAGTCTTCTTTTGATAAGAAGTACGACAAAACCCGATACTTCGCCGGTGTGAGACTGGAAGAAAAGAATTGAACTAACTTTGCATCAGTGTAGTACTTCAAAGACTGCCAAAACTTCTTGTCTTTAGCCAGTTCAAATATCGAGTATTTAAGGAATTTCGTCAAGTTTAATTCAATCAGGTCCGGTCGGTACTTCACAAACCATCTTACAATAAACGGAGTTGCGAACTGCGGCCAATTCCAAAAGTCCTCTCTTAATTTTTCCACATCTTCAGTGTTTTGACTTAATACAACTTGTAGCGCTGATGAAACCGTCACATTCTCAATTTTCATCTTCTGTTCCAAAACTCTTCGTAGAGACTGTGCGAGTCGTGGAAACTTCACCACATCGCTTTGTTTCGGACACGCCGCCAGAAGCTTACAGTCTAAAACTTCGATGGAGTTTGACGACGTGGCAATTTCAGGGATTAACTTCACGAACTCGCTGAAGAAGCTCTCCATGTATTTCTTATGTAAGAACGACATGTGGTGGGGCTCAAAACTGTGCTTCCTGAAGAATCGCAGCATCGCGTCTTTAACGTTTTTCTTGTGATCGAGCAGATATTCAAGACGTTTGTAAAAAACCAATACTATGTTGGCGTAACAGTTTGGGGGCCATGTTTCGACGCGAGCTATGATCTTCTCGATCTCCTTCCAGTGCTCCTCGGTGAATTTACTGAAGTCCGCTTGTGATAGCGTTTGTAAGAACCTGTCGAGGACTTGTATGTTATCATTCTTGAAGCGTTCATTTACGTACTTTGCCACTCTTAAGAGGGCTTCATAATCGTTGTTTATAACGCAACATTCTACTAAGGTAATCATGAGAAGACCTCTAGCGAATGGTTCTCTAGCGAAATTAATCTTTTCTTTTATAACTTGGAGGCAAGTATCTGGACGACAGAAGTTCAAAAGTAGCTCTGATCCATCCTTACACTTCATTCTCGCCATCCTCTCCCGTTCAGTGGAGTCAGGAATCATTTTTAGAATGTACTCGTCGATCAATCCAGGACTGTCTTCAAGCTTCTTCGCAAAAATTTGGTTGTACGTGGAGACGAGCAGATCATACTTTTGGGATTTTGGGCAGTGTTGCAACAGTCTGGAAGCTTCGGCGCGTGGACCATCTTCAGCTTTCTTTGGGAAGAGTTCCAGGAAAATCCCCGGGAAGTCTGGACCGAGGAGTTTGATCAAACTTCGTGCGTGCAGATTTTTAACGTGGAGTTTGGGGTGCGTCAGGATTTCTCCTCGTTTGTTCCTGACTATTTTTCTGGTGACTCTCTTTCCCAGTTTGAGTTTAAAATCGTATTTCTGGCACAGATCCAGATAAATCTCGATGTTCTTACGAGCGATGTACCGGAAAATTGGGTTGGAGTCCATGAAGTTTCTATTTCCTTCGTATTTTTCCCTTTCTTGCAAGTAAATGTAGACTAATTCGAAATTCTTATCAAAGAGTTTTTCCAGATGCTTCAATTTTAAGTGCACGCAATTGTACGATAAGATCTGTTTGATTTTATTGGTGCTACAAGACGATATTAAGTGTATAGCCACAGAAATTCCATAGTTTTCGTTCAAGAAATTAAAAATTTCGTCGGCTGCTTCTTCTTGTAATAGAGGAAGAATGATCTTTAACACTTTGAGGGTTAAATTGTAACTTATAGTGGGTACAACTTTCTTTAGGAATTCGCAGGCATTTCCTGAGAGGCACTTCTCAAAAAACCATCTCTGATTCTTAACTTTCTTGAGAACAAATTCATTCTCTTTTACAAATATTTCATGAGTTAATTCGTCATGTCGCTGGTGGTAAATCAGAAACTCAATAAAGAAGAGGCGCTCTAAGTGTGTCAGTGGTTGTAATTTAGCTGTCACTGAATCCAGTAGAGCAGGATTTGTGTTTAGGTGTGAAGTGTGGAAGAGATGAAATAAACTTTTTTTCTTTTGAGCCAAACTTATTCCGCTTAGATTGTGAAATTCGGTGATGAATCTCACATCTGCCATGACTGTGGTAGTGTTGTGGCGTCTTAAAGGGGACAAGCAGGGAGCTCTCTGGAATTTTGTTTGTACTTGAAGAAGTTGTAATTATTGACCTACCTTTCTGACTCAGTGGAGTTTTATCACGATTTATCACAATATAGTGCAATTAATTATAATTATTATAAATAATAGTTGTCAAAATGACATTTGTAGGTCATTTCTCACAATTAGTAGACCCAATGTCCTATTATTGCGGTAGGCTAAAAGAACTTATTTTTTTCTCCAAAGCCTGATTTCCAATTTAATCGCTCCAAACTAAATATTATCACGATTACGCATTTTTAAACTCTTACAATTAAAACTGAGGGTAACATTTTCACACTTGCAACCTTGCAACTCGTTGACATTTCGGTAGTTTACGCGCGAATTGTCAAAACCGACATAACCCCACTTTCTCAGAAAACTTGAACAGAACGTTTAAAATGTTGTGGGCTGATAAGCACCGACCAAAAGAGCTCTTGTCTCTCGACTACCACAAGCAGCAAGCGCTGGATCTGAAGAACCTCTCAAAAGATGGTGACTTTCCTCATTTACTCGTCTACGGCCCCCTTGGCGCCGGTAAGAAAACCCGAATAATGTGTCTCCTGAGGGAATTGTACGGTCCAGGCGTGGATCGAGTCAAAGTAGACACTGTGACCTGCACGACTCCTTCGAATAAAAAGATCGAAATTAATACAGTGAGCAGTAATTATCACATTGAGCTGAGTCCTTCTGATGTGGGGAACAACGACAGGGTGGTGGTTATGGACGTTATTAAAAACGTGGCGCAAACTCAACAGCTCAATGCCAGTGCTCAGAGAGAGTTTAAAGTCATAGTTTTGACCGACGTGGATAATTTGACGAAGGACGCCCAACAGGCGCTTCGCCGGACCATGGAAAAGTACGTAGCAAACTGTAGGATCATCCTGTGCACCACGTCGATTTCAAGAGTCATTCCTGCAATTCGCTCGCGTTGTTTGTGCGTCCGAGTCCCGGCACCAAAGTGCGAAGAAATCGCCTCCATCCTCATTAACATCGCATCAAAAGAATCTCTGACTCTACCCCCTGAACTGGCTGAAAAAATCGCGCGGAAATCAGATCGTAATCTCAGAAGAGCACTTCTAATGTGTGAAGTTTGCAAAGTGGAGCAACAGACTTTCGTAGCAGATCAAATAATTACTGAGCCTGATTGGCTCACATTTATTAAAAATATTGCGCAGAAAGTCCTGAAGGAACAAAATATGGCCGCAGTGGCGAAATTGAGAGAGAATTTATATGAACTGGTCATTTTCGGGATTCCATCAGAGATAATTTTTTCCGTGATGCTGAAAGAAATGTTGAAGAACTGCGATTCAGGGATTGGGAAGCAGATCGTTGAACAGGCGGCTTTTTACCAGCACCGAATTTCCCAGGGAAATAAAGAAATTTTCCACCTTGAAGCGTTCGTGGTAAAGTGTATGTGTTTGTATCAAAATATTATGCAGGAACTTATGGCCTGCGATATGTAAGAAATAACATTGTCATTATTTTTTTAAATAAATATTTCAAAATAAAAATGGTGGATGCGCCGGGAGATTTTTGGTCTTTCCTCAAAAATCCTTTATGGAAAATACTTTTATTAAGAATTAGTTATTTATTAATGACAAACTAACAACATAAAATGCAAACCTGTTTACTGGTGATTATAAAATCATTACCCATTCATGTCTTCTTCTTTGGTGGTGAGACAAGCGCATTCGCCTTACCACTATCAACCCCAAGGGCTGAAGAAAGCAACCTCACAACGCTTTTAACATCGGGATTATCAGTTTCTACAACAAAACTATAAAACGACGAAGCTAAAAGTTTAATCCTACCATCAGTTGTTAATTGTCGCTCCAACTTCAATTTTTCTTTGTTCATTTCAAGCATACCTTCTTCTATAGTACCCTGAGAAATTAGTCTATAGACGGTTACAGGTCGTGTTTGACCCATCCGATGACATCTATCTTCAGCCTGTTTGTCGTTATACGGATTGAAGTCAATATCATGGATGATTACAGTATCAGCTGCTGTGAGATTAATTCCAAGACCTCCAGCACGTGTTGATAATAAAAAGATAAATATACTGGAATCTTCCATGTACTCATCGACGAGTTCTTGTCTTTCGTTAACAGGGGTACTGCCGTCCATCCTCAGATACTTGTGCCTGCGGATTTTGAGGTACTGTTCCATGACATTCAGCATGATAACGTACTGGCTGAAGATAAGAACTCGGTGCTTATTTTGTTTAAGATCTGCAAGGAGTTTGTCCAAATATAGAAATTTGCCTGATGTTAAAATTAGGTTGTCGGGAAGGATGTAGCGCTCCAAACTCTGAAATATTAAAACATTAAGAGAAAAGATAACTGAATGTAATCACCCTGTAGATCTTTATAAGAGAGTTTATTTCAAAGTCCGACATAAACAACAAGTCCTGGACAATATACTCTTCAACTGTATCCTTATAATTGGGGTCCTTTGCCAACACTTTCGCTATTTCTTTCAACTGGTATTCATCATAATGATATCTTAATAGTAAGGGATGATTGCTCATCTTTCTCAGATCTGTCATAATACTCATTCCATTGTACGCATTTTCGTTGTCCACCTGAAGATCAACATTAGAGATATTACACTTTCCCCAAGGAATTACCTCCACATTTTGGTACGATGCAACTAAAGCTTCATATTGTTCTTTCTGCGTCGGCGCCAACGGTACTTTCATCACATGGTCGACTTTCTTCGGCAAATCTTGCAAAACATCACATTTTAACCGCCTCAAAACGAACGGCTTCATAATTCGCTTCGCTTGTTCGATTTGCTCTCGCTCAAAAGCGGGCAGAGAATCGTCCGCTTGTTTTGATTTCTACAAACAAACATTGTATGAAAACTCACGGAAGATTTTACTTACGGTAGTCTTCTGGAAGAGGCTCTTAAGATCTTCGGTTTTTTCGGCAAACATTTTTGGCATCACAAAAATCAACAGGGACATTAATTCTAGTAGGTTGTTCTGTAGGGGCGTTCCGGTTAACAAAATTCTATGTTTACCCTAATAAAAAAGAAGTTAGTGGGGTAAAATAAGGGACGTAACACCTTACATTGATTCTAATCAAATTTTCGTATCTCTGAGTATTCATATTTTTCAGCATGTGCGCTTCATCGAAAATTATATAATGCATCGGAGTAACCCGGAACATTTTCCGTTCTTCTGGGCTATTTGCCACAAGCGCATATCTGGTAAAAAATGTTATATAATACCCCCAAAAAAAAAACAACCACTTACGTCGTTAAAATCACATCGAATTCCGACAAAATCCCTTTAGAAAAATCAATCCGAAACTGTCTCCTCTCATCACTGCTACCATAATACATAAAAACACGAAGTTGTGGACACCACCGCGCAAATTCAGATCTCCAATTGTCTAAAAACGAACGTTTTTTACTGTCTCGTGGTTTTTCTTCAAATTACCTAAAGTTGATGAAGGCACGACCACGAGATGAGTGCTTTGAGCTTGGCAAGTTTCTTTTAAATATGCTAGAAACGCGATGACCTGGACAGTCTTACCGAGACCCATTTCGTCAGCCAGAATGCCGTTGACGCGTTGAGCGTGCAGAACTGCCAGCCAGTTCAGGCCGATCATCTGGTAATTAGTCAGGCGTAAACTAAAAGAAGAAACAAAATTGAAAAACTGAAAGAACTAGCAGTTTTATACTTACGAAACTGATATAATAGAAGGCTGGGCTTTGACTCCCGCCCCGGCAGCAACAGCTTTTTCCATTTGTTGTGCCAAATTCGTGCACTTCTTCATTAAATGCCTGATATTGTTTCTAGTCATAAGTACTTGTTGCGCTGCATTTAATAAATCAGTGCTTAAATTCTTATTATTATTCAATTTCTGTACTAAGTCAACCCATCCTGAGAAAGGTCTGGCATCAATGATAGTTTCAGCCTTTTTCTTGGAACAGTAACTCATGAGTTGTAACTCAGCTTCTGTGGCTGTTTGCATGAACTCAAATACTTTCTTCTTATCACCGGTTAATTCATCGCTGACTTCAACATCTGAGTCTTCATCACTGTCAAAGACACGTCTGTCTTTGAAGTCATGATTGCTCCCTGCACTGTCATCAGTATCATCATCAGAGTTTCGTCTTTTAACTAAAAAAAATAGTTAGATAATTGAAAGAGGTTGGTACACAACTACATTTCTTCTTCTTGCTGTAGGTGATTTCCTCTGTGGGTATTTTCCTCTTCAGATTTTGTACTTTGTCTACATTCAAACCATTTTCTTCCTTCCATTTGGAGTAGGTCTGTGAATTTAGCTCCACAGCATGACATCTAGACAATTCAGAAGCCGCATTATCTACCATAAAGTTATGTCTAGATAAAACATCATGAATGACCTAAAATCCCAAATGTAACAAAAGTATGTCACAAAATGACCTTACCATTGCATCAACTTTCGGGAATGATGACATCAAGTACTTCATCTGATTTTCCTTCTCCAAAACGAGCGGATTTTTCATGTTCTTGGAGTTTGGAAGAATAATTGTGTTTTTCCGATTACCACTATTTTGAGAGTTTATCGCTGAATTATCACAGTCCGATTCCGAATCCGATAAAGTAATAATTCGACGCCTTACAGTTCCATTAGTTGCTGCAAGAAGTTTCAAAATCTTTTCATAACGACAAAACAAACAATTCCAATAAAACTTAATTACTTACAGGACACATCTGAATCGTTGTTGCTTTGATGATTTAACGCCGGTTTTTTTTTAATACGATAATCGCGTAAATTTAACAGGGTCGGACTGCCTTCTCCAGACATTTTTACTTAAATATATTACAACTAATTAAAATAATTTAGAAGAAAACAAAACTTGTAATAATTTATACAACCAGTCACTAAATACTGACAAATGGGGGAATGTGGCCGCACAGATGGCAGCATTGAAACAAAATGGTTCCATTGACGGCTGTCAACTCTAAAGGCGTGCGTACACGGAAAAACTAAAGGCGCGCTTCTACGAATTTTTATTTTAGTTTTAATTTATTTATTTATTTTTAATTTATTATCTAATTAAAGCCTAAAAACGCTTGCTCCAGACATATTTGAAAAAAACTCGTGTAAATGAAACTTTACTTTAACGTGGTTTTCCACATTTTAATTTCGTATTTTTATCAGTAATACCTTAAATTTCTACTGTTTTCATCTGTTTTACCCATTATATGAATTGTCTTGTTTAATTCTAACTATGACAATATGCAAGATGTGTAAGATTCATAACTATAAGATAGCAAATTAAAAATAATTCATAAATTTACCCGGCGCATCCACCATTTTGATTATTATTAATTTTTTTTTTAAATACAGTAGGACTTCAAAAAGTGGATTTCCTAAGCGACTCAAATAATATTTTAAACAAGTTGCACCTCCAACAATCTAATCTAAAAAGAACGAAAATCATGCTACGTCTGTTTATTTCAATATCCAGACAGCGCAGTTGCTGATGGATAGTGCGACCGTATAAGTTGCGTCCTCCCCTGATCAATTTCCAGAGTCTTTCGTTTCAACATAATTTCCCGCTCCAGATCATTCCGTGTTGCAATCAACTGACTCTGAGAATTTTCAGCTTGTTTTAACTGTCCCTGAAGAGCTGCGATGTTTTCTTTAATAAACTTGACTTCTTCTATCAATCTGCAAAAACCTCCTTACTAACAGATTTGGAAGATGGTTAAACCAACCCAATATGGGGTGTATCGCGACAATTTTCAACCCGAGGGCGCCCAAGCCTGTTATCCAGCCTAGTCTGAGCTTTTTTCATTGGAAAGTCCATTCTTCGAATGGTGTTGCGAATGTCGATTATTAAAATTTCGACGTCGGCGAGATCTTTCAAGACCTGCAAACGCGCTGGATTATTGTTATTTTTTTACCCACTCACCTTCTTCAGCTCGTATTCCAATTTCTGCGTCACTTCTTTGACGCAAGAAACTCTTCTTGAGAGCGCCAATTCGACTCTATCAGCTTGGGATCTCAAATCTCGCGACGCGTTTGTTAGAATCGCGTCCAGAGTCGCTCTCAGACCTTCAGACTTTTGTCTGGTTGCCTTAGCTTCCGTTAAAGTTTCTTCCGTGAAATGAGACCAATATTCAGGAGTTGATTGGTCATCCGGAAATATTACAGATCCCGGTTTAAATAACATCGTGTTCGAGTTATTGGTCAGTTGAATGTTTAAAGCTTCAATTTCATGGGCTACAGTCTTATCGCTCCAATCATATTCCAATCTTTGTTTCGCAGTTTTGTCTTCGAGAAGTTGAGCTTCGATGTCTTTCTGGGTTCTGGTAAAAGTTTCCCGGATTTCTGCAGTCAGCGCAAGTTCTTTTATTAGTTCGACTTCAACTTCGTCGCGGACGAGTTCAGAATCTAGGCGACCCGTTCGTCTTTCTACACACTCTCCCGCGATGGATTCAGGCAGTTGTAAGACTTTGGAGGCTTGTTTTAGTCTGCGGCGTTGCTCTTCAGTTAGAGTGATCTCTTCGGACATTGCTTCGATTTCTGATTCGATTTCGCACTTCCAGCGATGTACGTCTTGTTCTCTTTGACGAAGTCTTTTGGTGTTGTCTTCTTGGTTTTTATCAATGTCACTGGTGGTTTGGTGTAAGCACTGTCGCCCGTTCCAATCAACACTAAACAAAGAAGTTAAGTTAAGTTGTTAGACCAGTGGTCTTACAGGTTCATATTGTGTTGAACTCCAGCCGCCATTTCCAGGACGTCTTTGTTGTGTTTTCTCCATTCTCCCTCGCTGTATCTGGCGATGGAGTATTTGTCTACCACTGGTCTGGTGCCCGTCAGACCGGCTAGGGGGCTCCAGTCGATCCGGCCGGTGGCCCACGGTCCGATTGGGCCCATTTGGCCTTCTCTGTATGGGATGGCATCTTCAGGTTGGGGCAGATAACACGGTCCTGAGGATGGGGGCACCGGTCTCAAGTCATTAGGAACGGGAGGATGAGAATTGGGATCTGGTTCTGGAGATGGGGTTGTCGGAGTTTGAGCAAACTCGCCTTTTGGACAATTGTGGCAGCAAGGGCTGTTGACGTTGGCAGACATTTTCGAATAAACAATGTGTTTCTAAGGAAAGTAACCAGAGTTGGTGCAATCAATAACAGAAGATAAGAACTTGGAGAAGACTTATTAAAAACGACTGAAATCGATTTATTAAAATTAATCATCTTTATTTACAAGAAAATCTTTGCTCATGGGTTCGATAATTGTACCCATCTTCGTCCTTACAGGAGGTCGTATCAACCTCTTATACGCCGTTTCCGGTACAAAAGTATTCCCAATCGGGGCGCGGACACTTGCCTCGTAATCTTTAACAGTTTTAAAAGGAAACGGAACTTCCGAGACTTTATGCTCTTTTATTTTATCTTGCGCCTTTTCGTTAACAACTAGAAATCCTTTATTATCATCTCTTCTAGGAATTTTCTTCGGCACTTTAAAAGTAAAACGGCGTTTCTTCCGTTTGTTAGGTTTAACCCCCGTGCCGCCCCACGACCCCCATCCTGGTAAACTTAAATCGACATTTTTGGGATTATTCTTATCAATTTCATTTTGCTTATCTTTAGTAAATTCGGCCACAACGTCGTCATCTTCAAAAGCTTCAGAGATCATCGCACGTTGTCCGTGTTCGTTTTCTTCAGTTACCAAGTCTGGAACTGCTATTGATAGATTAGTTGGTTTGACTTGCATGTACTTTTCCGGATCGATGTTAGAATCTTGTTTGGGGGGCAAATCTATTTTTAATTGCTGCTTTAAAGTTTTTACTTCGCGGGAAAATTTCTTTCGCTGTTGTTTGTCTTCCTTAGTTTCCTTTTTATTGTTGTTTTCAGCGGTATGTTTCTTTCGCTGATGGTTTTCCTGTGCTGTTTCCTTCTTATTTTTTTCAGTTGTGTTGCCCGCGTCGCGGGTGATTTTCTGACGCTGCTTTTTTTCTTGAATTGTTTCCTTTTTATTGTTGTTTTCAGTTGTGTTACTAGCGCTATGGGAAATTTTCTTTCGCTGTTGTTTTTCTTCTATGATTTCCTTTTTATTGTTTTCGGTTGTGCGGGTCTCATCGTCCACGACACTTACTTCCCATTCTTGGGTGGCTTTTGATTGCCGTTTCTTTTTTTTACCGTTTACAACTTTTTGATTTTGAAGATCTTTAGCGCTAGTTGTTTCTTCAACTTCATTTCCAATACTCGACTTTCTTTTTTTCTTCTTAGGTGCTTTATTGATTTCCTTCACTTTTTCTTCATGAACTACATCCTTCACCACTTCCTCTTGATCTGTCTCTTCTCTATTGACACCTTCACTTGTAGAGTCGGCTTGGATTTCTTCATCTTTGTTCTGATTCATCCAGTATTTTCTATATCCCGTTATAAACTCTGCAACTTCTTGTCCCGGTTTTATCCCGTTAATCCACGGATTACTTTCGTCGACTACCACAGGAGTTTCCTGTTCTTCTTCATCAGAAGAGCTCTCATTTGCGTTGGACTTCTGTGTCAAGTCGCGGCTCAGTGTCAGTTGCTGCGCTAAGTTCTGACGACTCTGTTAAAATAATAATGATTATAAGAATAAGTAATAAAACTTTTGTTCACCTCTTTATCATATTTAGCTCTAATTTGTTGATTTCTTGCCCACTTCCCTGTGCTTTTGTGCCTCAAACTAAACCTCTCCTCAACTCTGGTCTTTTCAATTTCTTCTAATTTTTTCAGGGCTTCTTCAGGATCTGTCTTTTGCAACTGTTCAAATTCCTTCAATTTCTTCTTGATGCGTTCTCTTTTCTGCACTCTGTGAAACTTCTTACTTTTGATTTTATTCTGTCTTCTAGCCTTCGCCTCTTGGTACCCCTGGAAAGCCCTCAACTTTGCTGCCTCTTTTCTTCTGGTCAACATTTCTTTCATAGTCAAAGGAAACTTTTCTTTCTCTAGATTGATATGAAACTCCTCCACTTTTGGTTGGTGCTTTTCCAGTTCTTTCTGCAAGTCCGACTTCACCCTCCACATACTTGCAAAATTCTCAGTATCTTCCTTATCCATCTTCAAATCATCATTCAAAGGAAAAGACAAATTATTTGAAACTCGATTAGCAGTGACCACAGAATCCCATCGATCCAATTGTAGCCTCGTCTTCTCATACGCAACCCCTCTTCGAATTCTGTTAGCTTGGGGCTTCTCCAAGGGCTTCGGTAACGTCTTGGCATGTCTCTGCGCCTTTTTGACATTCTCCCCGATTTTAACACGACTTTTTCTGTCTTTCAACGGTTTCGTGAGGTCGTCTATTTCAATTGATCCCTTATCACCAGTTATAGACTTCACTAGATTAAATTCGGAGATTTGAAGAGTGGGTTCGGTACGCGAAGGTTTTTTGAGGTTCTGGGTTTTATGTAAGCTGAGAATTTTTTCCACCAACTTGTCATGTTTGCGGGCGTCTTTCTCTTCATATAATGCTTCAAAGTTCTCATTATCACTGTCCATTTTGAGGAAAAAAACGGCACGTGAGTGGAAGAGGTTATGTTGCCGAGTTTGAAAGTTGACGTGCTGACAACAGTGCTACCAAATTTTAAAAACAATAGTTACTAGAAATTAGTAGGGGAGTTGGCGGTGATGTTGGTACGACATGCTGTCTGTGGTTTGACAATTGACAAGTTGAGTAAATATTCGGTTTGTTTTTATTGGAAAAATCCCTCTAATTTCCAATATTCGCATTAATAACGAAACATGAGCAAAAGCAAGCGTACTGTAAGTGCCGCACTAGAGTCCATAGACCAGACATCGCTCTGTTGGAAGATATTCTTGGCGTTCGTTAATGAGTCACAACTTCAAGCCAGTGAGAGTGAACTCCGCGAATTATGCATAAACGAATTTAACATTTCCAAAGAAAGTATGCCCCCAGGTTTATACGAGCACTTGCCTACGATTGTGGTGACTTTTATGAACATGTGGTCTGGGTGGCATTTTAAGGAAGAGTTTCGAGCAGGGAAGTTCCAAAAGGAACATTACTTCCAAAGATTTAAGAAATTCATGCAACATAAAATGAAGACGGTGAGAAGTCAGTTTCCGAACGCTGTAAAAGGCGTAACTGAAAAGCAAGCTGATGGTGAAAATGAAGATTCTTTTTATCCTTATGCCATCTCCATTGCCTGTCCAGCGGCTATGGTGAATACAATTGCGTTCTCTAATGTTGGAGGTGAGTTCTGTCAATTTAATATTATCTTTTCTAATTAGAAAAGTGTGTTTTGTGTTGGTTGTTTTTACTAATTTGCGGCAAAACTTTTATAGAGGACGTGATAATGAAACAGCACTTAGGAACGCGTTGGCGTGACTTGACCAACCCTCAGCTGGTAAACTGGCCACACATTGAAGTGACTTTTCAAAGTGAAGATCTCTATTTTGTCCGGCGACAAGCCACAGACTTTATGCGCTATTTGAATCTCCTACCACACGACGCCCATAAGCACATACCCAAAATAGTTGAAGACATTCAATCTTTTGGGAATCAAGACTGTTTCAGCATTGACTATTTGGAGAAGTACATCAAAACTTACATGGAGGCTTTAAAAAATATCCCAGAGGTAACAATGACTTTTCTACTTTATTTTTGTTAAATATTTTTTTATAGATTGGACCAGAGAAATTTATGGAGATCCAGACCATCCTTGCCCACTTTCTTGAAGATATAAAACATATCAACATTAATAAAAGTATGGCGACGAACACACTTGTTTTGTTTAGGCTGTCTCGTGCGCTTTTCATTAGAAATAAGAAGTTGGTTAAAACTACTGATAAAAAAGAAGATGAGGAGCGAGTGGGGTACTGTGAGATTATAACGCCAAAAATCCAGTTATTGTTGGTGTATTTCAAAGCTAAGCAAAATGAAACTGCAGAGCTTAGCTTTGAATATACAGACAAAATTAAAAATCCTGTTCAGCGCAATAGCATAAATGTGGTACCAAAATTATCGTATAAATGTACATTTTGTAAGGTCAAGTGTGAAGGTAATGACGCAAAACAACAACTTTTGCAACATATGAAGTACAACCATAAAATGGAACAACACGTGCGTTGTACAATTTGTAAAAAACAGTTTGAAGTTTTAAGTCTTGCGGCTTGTCGCTGGAAACATCAATGTTTAGCAAATGTAAATAATTATTAAATAATTATTAAGTTTCATAAGTGTAAAAATATTAAAAACAATTAAAAGAAAAAATTAAGGAACCCAGGCTCGAGATTTTCATTACAGACCTTCCATTTATAATCTAAATATAAATTTTAAATTATCTCGGCGCATCCACCATTTTTGTTAATAAAATAAATAATTTTCCATAATTATTAATAATATATTTTCTTCATAAATCCGTTGTTAAAAAAACGATGCGTGTTTGTCTGTTATCTGTTAAATCGAGGTTGGACTGTAAGTTTTTTTTTTCTTTAACTGCTCCATAACTGCTCCAGTGCTGCCAGATCTAAAACAAAAATTGTAATTAGATTTAAAGCTTGAGAATACTTGCAATGAAGTTTTTCACAGACGTTTAAATTTCTGAACAAAAATCTGCCAAAAAATTTAAGTAAAAATTGTCTAGGGGAATTAGTGACGATGTTGGCAACCCGGGCTGTCAGTTCTCCGCAAGTCGAAAAGTAAACAATCTGCATTTTGGTAAATTTAATTAAAATTCGAATCTTCAATAATTTAAACGATATGAGCGAAGAATGTACTGAAAGTGCTGGAGCAGGGTCCATAGACAAGGAATCGATCTGTTGGAAAATATTCTCAGCGAAGTTGAATAAATCTCGAATTTCCATAACTGACGAGGAGGCCCGCCAGTGTTGTGCTAGCGAATTGAAAATTCCTGAAGTAACAACACCCCCAGGTTTCTATGAGTATGTGCCAGCAATGTTGCGTTATTTAATGACATCGTGGCGTGGGTTTGATTGTAAGGCAGAAGTTCTAACTGGAAAATGGAAAGAGGAAAATTGCTTTCAGACATATAAAAAAAACATTGAAAAGAAAATGATGACATTTCAGAAAATATTCGCTCAAGGCTTCACTGATGGAGTTCCAGAGGGATGCCCATTTAAAATCTCTATTACTTGTCCAGTAGAAATGCTAAATACCTTTGGATTTGTGAAAGTTAAAGGTAAGTTTTTATCAATGACTTGCTTTGATCATTTTGTGCGTTGTTCTTAAAGATCAAAAGTCGCTATATGAAAAAGTGTAAAAAATGTATTAAATCATTTACAGAGGACGTGATAATGAAACAGCACTCTGGGTCTCCTTGCCGTGTCTTGACTGACGCTCAGTTGGTCAACTGGCCACAAATTGAAGTAACCTTTCAAACACATGATCTCTTCTTTGTCCGAAAACAAGCCACAAAATATGTACGCTTCTTGGATTTTTCACCACATACTGGCCATGAAGATAGACATGATGTAATTGAAGAAATTCAATCTTATGGGCAGCAGAACTGTTACAGCACTGACTATTTTGAGCAGTACATCAAGACATATGTTAAGAGTTTGAAGACTGTCCCAGAGGTAATGCAAATCATTGATCATTTTTCACTCACTTTAGAGGGCATTTTTTGTAGATTAAACCAGAGAAATTGATGGAGATTGAGACCATTCTTGATCAGTTTATTGAAGATATCAAACATATTAATATTAATGAAAGTATGGTGACGAACACTGCGGTTGTTTTTAGGACATCCCATGCACCTTTCAGTAGAAATAAAAAGTTAGTGAAACCTTCTGACAAAGGAGAGGAAAATCCAGTGTGGTACTGTGAGATTATCACACCAAGAACCCAATTAATGATTGTGTATTTTAAAGCTGAACAAGTGGACTCTAAAGAAATTAGGTTTGTGTATACAGACAACATTAAGGGTCGTTCTAACCCTCTTATTTTGCCAAATATATTGTACAAGTGTTCATTTTGCAAAGCTAAGAGTGAAGGTGAATATGCAAAGCAGAAAATCATACAACATATAGTAGATCATCATAAATTAGAAGAACCTGTGCGCTGTACAATTTGTAAAAAACAGTTTGAATTTCTTAATCTTGCTGCTTCTCGCTGGAAACATCCGTGTACGCCGTGTACTGTTGATAAATAAATCATTACTTAAATAATAAATTGTATTTTTTCTGAGTAAAGCTTTTTGTCAACTAGAGACTTTCGTTTGGGTTTTTTTAAGGTGTTAACTGAACATTTTCCACGCCGTTCCCCACAAATCGTCACTGCAAGAATTATTATAGAATTTTTGACAGAAATAATCATAAGAATTATCAATAAAAAGCAAATTCTTATTCCGTTGTGTCCTTTTAACGTACAACTACATTTAAGGTTGTGGTAAATACTCACAATAATAATCATTTATTTTTAACAAATTGTAACAGAAAATTTTAAAATCACTAGGGGAATTAGTGATGATGTTGGTATGTTGGTACCCCGTTTGTCTGTCAAGAACAGTCGGAAACTTGAAAACTGTTTACGTCCCAATCTGTGATTTTTGTAATTTGAATTATAATTCAAATATCTCCAATAATTTCAACAAAATGAGCAAACAGAGACATTTTCCCCGTAGTTTAGGTGTTCGACCAGAGTCCATAGACAAGGAATCAGTTTGTTGGCAAATATTCACAGCATTTAGGAGTAGTTCTGTAATTCACATAACTAAAAACCAAATTTATCAATTTTGTGATAAAGAATTGCAAATTCCCCGAGCAAAAACGGCCCCGAGTTTCTATGATAACGTGCCGGCAATGTTAACTTACTTTATAAACGTGTGGCCTGGAAGGAAATTTAAGGAAGAGATACAACCTGGGAGTTTGAAAGAGAGGCATATTTTCCAGAGTTTTAAGAAATTCATTCAAGATAAATTTGGGATAGCTCAAAGAATATTCCCACATGTCATGAAGGGTGCATATGAGTCTAGATTTGGAGAAGATTGTGGAGCTCCTTTAAGGATCTCCATTACTTGTCCAGCAAATATGTTAAATTCTATTGCTTTTGCCAAAGTTGGAGGTACGTTTTTATCAACTGATTAAATCACAACTGGTATCTTTATTATTACAGACGATATTTTAATAAAAGAGTGTCCTGGGACTAGTTTCTATGACTTGACTGACTCCCAACTGGTGAATTGGCCATACATTGAAGTAAGCTTTCAAACTGATGACCTCTTGTTTGTACGAAGACAAGCCACAGAATTCGTACGCTTCTTGGATAGTTCACCACATGACGGTCATAAATCCACACCTGATATAATTGAAAACATTGAATCCTTCAGCGGCCAGCAGTGCTACAGCATTGACTATATAGAGAAGTACATTGAAACTTATGTTGAGAGTTTGAAGACTCTCCTCCCAACGGTAATCCTAATATGTTTTCACTCATTTTTTGAGGTCATTTTTTTATAGATTGGACTAGAAAAAATGTTTGAGATTCAGACCATTCTTGCCCACTTTCTTAAAGATATAAAACATATTGACGTTAATCAAAGTATGGCGACAAACACAATAGTTCTTTTTAAGATGTCAGATGCATCATTTGTTGTAAATAAGAAGTTAGTCAGTGAAGAAGGAGATAAAGAGCAACTGTGGTACTGTAAGGTTATAACACCAAAAGTCATGTTAATGTTGTTGTATTTCACACCCAAACAAGAGAATACTGAAGTACTTTCATTTGAGTACACAGACAAAATTAAGAATTCTCAACGTGATAAAATACAACTTGTACCAAGAATAGCATATAAATGTACTTTTTGCAAAGAGGAGTGTAAAGGTTTTAACTCCAAGCGGGAAATCAAGCAACATATTATGAAGAATCATAAAATGGAAGAAAATGTGAGTTGTACGCTCTGTCACGAAGAGTTTGTATTTCCAAGTCTTGTCGCTTGTCGTTGGAAGCACGACTGCCATTAAATCAGTATTTAATTACCAGCATTCCTTTTTTCCATTACCATTTTACAAACCAATTTTTCGCAAGTTTGTCATTGATATTCACTTCACAAGCAAAGCAAAACGGTTTAAAATAGTTTGGTTAGATTAGATATGTCAACAAGGGGTTAGTTTGACAAGTTTGACGTGGTGACTAAAGCAGTACCAACCGTTTGATAGTTATTAATACGAAGCGAATTGTTTGTCTATTATCCACCTATTTAACGTGTAATTACGAAATACATTTTGTTGAACTAAACACAACAATAATGGTGTATTTTAGAGCAATTTTAAGGGAAAACTCTCAAACTAATAGGGGAAATGGTGATGATGTTGGCAACACGCGCTGTCAGTTTTCTTGAAAAACTTTACAAACATCAATAAATTTCCTCAAACTTTGAATGTTTTCAATAACAATTTAAACGAAATGAGTAATAAATTTGACCATATTTTAATAGCTCGAGCGACGCCCATACCCATAAACAAGGAATCGATTTGTTGGAAAATATTCTTATCACGTGTGCACGGTTCTACATTTTGCATCAATGATGAGCAACTCCGTCAGTGTTGTATCGTAGATTTAGATATTCAGCCACAAGCAACGTGCCAAGGTTTCTACATTCACGTGCCACAACTATTGCGTCATTTCATTAAAGTATGGCCTGGGTGGAGCTTAAAGAAAGACTATCTAACTATGAAAGTCCAACAGGGACAATACTTTCAAAGTTTTAAGTGGTTCCTGCATGAGAAAATGCAGGCCGCCGTAGATTTATTCCCACGGCTCATAAGTGATATTGTAGATAATCTCAATGTTGACTCTTTTACTATCTCCATTAATTGTCCAGCAAATATGCTAAATACTATGGCGTTTACTCATGATGGAAGTAAGTGACAATTCTGCCTTTCTGAAGTTTTAAACTATTTCTATTTAATAATGTTACAGATGACATTGTACTAGAGCAGTACCATGGACTTCCCTGGTGTGACTTGACCGACTCTCAGTTATTAAACTGGCCACACATTACAGTGATCTTTAAAAATGACGATATTTGCTTGATACGGAAACTAGTCATAGAATATGAGCGCTATTTAAATTTTTCAAATGTTGACGCCTTTGATCAGAAGGACCCTAAAACAATTGAAAGTGTTGACTATAATGGAGCTACACAGTGTTACAGCACTAACTATCTAGAGAAATATTTTGCAACTTATATTGAAGCTTTGCAAACTGTTCCTGAGGTAATAAGATAACCACTTTTCATTCACTACAAAAAAAGTTTTTGTAGATTGTACCTGAGAAATTGGCAGAGATTGAGACCATTCTTACCCACTTCCTTGAAGATATCAGAGTTATCGACATTAATAGCAGTATACCGCGGAATTCAAACGTTTTGTTTAGATTGTCTGATCAATATTTTACTAGAAACAAGAAGTTGGTCAGAAGGTCACCCAAATTAGAGATTGACCAAGTGGAGTACTGTGAGATTATAATACCAAAAGTCCAATTACAGTTATTGGACTTCAAAGCTAAGCAAGTGGAAACTGACGAACTTAGATTTGAGTATACAGACAAAATTAAGGATTCTCAGAAACATATGACCAGCGTGATGCCAAATATAACATATATCTGTCAATTTTGCAACATCACATGTCAAGGGGAAAACACCAAGCAACAGATTTTGCAACATATAAAAAACAATCATACAATGGAAGAACCGGTTCGTTGTTCAACATGTAAACAACAATTCGAATTTTCTAGTCTTGCCGCTGCTCGCTGGCACCACACGTGTAATAATAAAATTAGTATTTAAATTTTATTTTTTTTTAATAATTACAACTGAACTAGTACTGTTTTCGCGAAAAAATCGAAGGAACCCACGGCTTGGGTTTCGTTTCTTGTTCTTTCTTTGCAGCGCCTTGAGCTTCCAACAACTCCATTAATTTTTTGTGCTTCTCCCGAAAAGCATCAATTGGATCATCATATTTGCTGTAATAACGCAAAACTTCTCTAACATCATCAATGTTATTATCAACTATAGTTTTCAGGAAGAGGGACAAGTCGACTAAAGACAGGTCTTCATCAGTACCTTCCCATCGTTTAATTTTCAGTAGATTCTCAGGGTGGAATTGTACATTGCTAGCATTCCAATCAACGACAATGACTTTGCTCAGGTCCCTGTTGAGCTTATCAAGACTTTTAACGTGATGGCCTCCGGTGAAATGCGTTGCGTCTCGTACTAGTTTATAGGCGATGATGTTTTTGGGGTCCATGGCTTCAATCAGGGGGAAAACTGTCATTCCTTGCTCTGCTGTGTAAATTACAATTTCATAGTGACCATGTAAAGAATCAAGGAAATATTCAAGACCAGGCCTCTTCTTAAAGCGCCACCCCGTATTGTACGTCCAGTCTGGATGCACTAAGACATCTGTCAATTCTAAAACTAACGTGTACTTTGGCTGTAAATATGGATACTGCAGGGGATCAGGCAACAACTTTTCTCTTGATGGTTCCTTAATCAACCTCCTATAATTATCCAATTCTCTGTACGTCCTTATCAAGTACTGCCTCCACGTCGCCAGCTGTGACAAATCATCTTCAATAAGATTACCGTTCTTATCCCGCTCCGGTGCCCCAAGCACGAAGATGAGATACGTCCCAAGGCATGAGAAAGACACTCCGAAGAATATAAGGGTCAATTTCATAGTTCGCCATGATGCTTCGCGCTGTTTCTTCGCTTGTTCTTCTTCGGAGTTCGGATTTTCCGGTGTTTCTTTGGAGATGAGGTTATGGAGAGGAGATTGCACCGACTTCTTTTTCGCGTCTTCGGCCAAAAATCTGCTTTGTATTGCGACTAACGGTAACTTAAACAGGACTCGGGGGCCATTCCGGCTGATAATAAACGAAGACTTCTGGCGGAATAACTGACCAACAACTTGCACAGTCCGAAATGTGGAGCGGTACATTTCGAGGTTAAGTACGGCACGTTTGACAAGTGACATTTGAGCGCGCCCTCTCACGCGAATTTAACTAAACACTTTTTAATATTTCAAATTTTAAATTGTAAATGTAAGTAAAATCAGTCTTCTCCTTCCCACAGATTGCTGTATTGAGAGTTAATATTCAATATTTAAGTGTAATTATTATTTTAATCAAGCTACAAACGGACTGGATATAATAGGGAATTTTACTCGGTGCGTTGGTGCCCTTGAATGACGTCCAATTTAAAAAGTCGCGGGGCGCGTGTTCATTTAAAAAACAATAATTCCTTTCAGACGTGCGGAAGTTATAAATACAAACTTTTTGTAAGAGAAATTTCTGTCTGACTTGTTGTTATTACGGCGATCACTCACCTGTTTTAATCTAAAGAAGGTATAATTCACAGCGAAGGGGTGCGAATATTTCCCGGCTGCATTCTTTCTGGATATATGAAGCTAATATTTTTTTAAAAACTCATAAAGCGACCGACGATCCGTTCAAATTTATCATAAACTTATTCTGGTGAACATTCCAATAGCGAGGTGAGATGCAATATGTAAAATAATCCACCGGAAGACAGAGACGGACTGTAAAGAGGGTGCCGCAAGTGTGGAGCGAACAGAATAATTTACTGCCGGATGAGAGAACGGAGAATTGATAACAGATTCTCAAGAAATATAACAAAAAACCTGCCCGGAATTTATTATCGGTCTTACAATTCTTACATTTTAACGTGACGAACCGCAGCCACGTGCCGTAATTTCCCAATTAAATCGATGTTTTGTGTGAATTTTCAGAATATTAATTTATCTCGAGAGTTATAAAATGTCGTTTGGAACGGGGACCATTATGTTGACAAATTATTGCCGGCGAAACAATCAGGAACAGAAATCATTCATTGCGTCAACACTCAACTGAGAAACAAGAGCTCGAATCACAAAAGAACCTGATTTGAAAGTCTTTACAATTTATTTTAATCACTTCGGAAGTTTGTTTTAAGTTAAGAATTAATCACTTAGCTGATGATTAATCAAATTTTTGATTTGTTCCAAGTCGAGGGTCTTTAACAAGCATCGATGAGTTGGAGATAAAATAAGGGGCTGTCTGATTATGACAGAACAGCTATTAATTTTGGTACTAGTAGTGAGTTTGCAAGTATCTAAAATTGTCTCTGGAGTTTCGTTAGAAATACGAGACAACTAGGCTTAAGTTTTAATTAATTTAGTTCGGAATTTATCTTATGTTTCGAAATCCCTCGCAACTGTAAGTTCTTAGACAGCGAAATATTAATATTTGTCGCCTTTTCCGAGCCCAGGTGAACGCGGTGGTAATTATATTTGCGACGAAGAAAAATTCACATTTTCACTACTGACTACAACGTTCTTTGCATCAAACCGAAAAGTGAATATGGATATTGATTCCCATAAAATTCGAGCAGGGATTGTAACAATGCGGATGGTGAATACATATTACAAGAAAATGAACGAGCGGGGAAATAAGGAGAAAAATGAAATTGACTCTTGTCATCGATGAAAGATCGTTTAACTTTTTGGTATCCAAAACTAAGTATCTACTTTGGTTGCGCCCATAATTTGTGTGCACCAGTAAAACGTTTTATGACCCATAAATAGTCTCAGGTGACTCTTTTAAACGTCCGGTTGAAGCACAGTCCTCTTTATTTCACGTCTGGATGTGCAATGATGTTGTTGCATTTAATCCAGCGCTTAACGGCTAAACGGTCGGCTTTGTTCTAAGCTGATTATCAAGCGACCGTTTTTGCCAGAATAATTCTCTGAAATTAGCATTTCTGGATCGTGAATTTACTACTTGAACATAAAGTGACCCTTAAAATCCAGTAGGACACTTACTTCCTTACTACACCGCTCGGTTTAATCTCACAATAATTCTCTCGTTTTGTGTAAGAATTTACGGTTCTTAATGAAAAACAATCAGATGCAAGTGCTCGCAATTCTTGCAGATTTTCGCTCGCGCAATTTCCATAATGAAGGGAAAAATTCCCGTGAAAAATTGCTTTCTTTTGTGTGCGACGAATCCATTACGATATTCACCGATGGAAAACCCAAAAACACAAACGTGCAAAATTAATAATCGGGCATTTTTAGCTGTCCCGGCGCATCCACCATTTGTGAAACGAGAATTGTGATCGCAAGGTTTAGTAGTGAATTTAACAAATGACCTGCTGGTCTCACTGGGAGCTAAAATTAGTTAACAGAATGATTTACAGCGAAAATTATTACAATCACATCATTAATCCATCATGTCATAAATTACGTCAAGGCGGTTTTTGGGGGACAAATGTAGATTGCAGGCACGCAAAGCGTACTCTTGTGACAACATAATAATGATCCCTTGTACAAAAATCGGTCTTTTGATTGAGGAGCTAAGCTAAGAATCTTAGTTCGGCACAACCCTGTGATAATGGCAAAACAAGATCCAGGAAGCGCACAACGAGCTTTCACTGTCCTGGGACGCTTCCCATTTGCATATTTAATATACGAACGGTTCAATAACACCCAACCGACCGTTACTGATAAAGATCGCAACATAAAGCAATGCACAACGTAACGACGCCATATTCCGTCTGGTCGCAGCGTAGACGTTAATGCAAGTTTTATGAGCCACGTTGAAATTCATCGGCAAATTTAACGGCGCCGTAACTACCGTTGCAATAAAGTTATAAAATTTAGTATTAAAATATGACGCCGGTACTTCGGACCCTTATCTAATATCATAAAACTGTCATCTCTACCCTTGAAGTACTTGAAAAAATACTCGTAATAATTTACGTACTTGGAGGAGTCAATATGTTTGCTCTGAAAACCCAAGACAAATGGAACAAAAAGCAAAAGACCGACACAAAGTGCTCATTCGAAAGCTAGCCTCACTATTCAACTCTTTCCAACCAAGCGAGTAATACCGGGTAAATCTCTCGTTTCCAAATCGATTTCTTCTTTTTTCTAATTAATTTTTTGCCCCTCCGCGCTTTAGTCAAATGCAGAACCCGAGCAAGCAAACAAAAGTAAAAAGGAAATAATCTCTTATTGTCGAACAAAGCTTCTCTTCATACACATGCACGAACAAAGTAACAAATCTATTTTGTTCTCGCTAAGGTGTTGTCGAAGTTAAGGTCGCGGGATTAGCCTTAACAAGCCGTACGTGATCCCAACCTGGATTCAACGACCTGGAAAGCAGCTTCCAACCTTTCGATAAATTTACATGCAGGGGCGGCTCGTCATATTATCAATTAAATCGCCTCTGGTGCGAAAGCGATAAATTCTTGATGTGGAAACGGTTAATTGTAAAACGAGATAATGGAATAGAAGTGTAACCTCACGTCAGCAGACTGAATTATTTCGAGCGAGGTGCGACCGAGGCTTTTATTATTCACGCACGAATGTTATTTTCGGTTTGTTTTAGCTACGACAAAGTAAGGCTTCGTTACTACTAAACCAATTGAGGGGTGGCAAATACTTAATAATCTGTATCGATACAATACGTTCGACAACTTGCAAACATAAAAACTGCGAACAGTTCGTAGGGTTTGTCCATAATCTTAATTCATTTAGAAAAAAATAGGAAATCGAAATATAAATGATTCAAAGGGTTTAATTTGTATAATTAAAAAGTAGAGAAAAATATAGATAATGGAAGAATCTAAAAAATCAAATGGATATTGAAGGATATGAACAATATCTAAAAAAAAATTAACTAAAACATAATAAAGGACGAAAAATTCAAAAATTTGAGGAAATCGATGAAAGGTACGAAAATGAAACCAGTATTAAAAAAAATTAAAGGAACTAACATGTTTAGTCGGTGTGTGCAAATTAATAAACAAAATTTTTTATAGTCGACTCACCAGACATGTGAACCACCCTATTGGTGCCTTTAGTCAGGACCGGACTCGCCCCAATTGGGCGCACAATGATTAAAGTTGAGTATTCTGAAACAAAAATGAAGAAGCTACAAAAGAGAAAAGAAATAATTTTGAAAAAGCTTTAAATGAAACTTGGATTTTCGGACAAAAATTAGTGAATTTAATAAAAAGATTTAGTGACTTTAATGAAAATTTAGAGGCTCTAAAACAAACTAAGAAAATAAAATAATATACAGGGTGATGAAAAAAGGCGTCCATGAGTGAAAGTACTATGTTCTTAGTTAAATCATCTCAGAAATCAAAGCAAAATTAATTTAAACCCATTCATTTTCACAATATGGATTTTTTTCAAAGAAAAAACTTGAGAATGCTGCTGAAACCTTTCTAATAAAATTTTACATTCGGCAATTAATACTAAGCGGTTTACAATATTGCAACATTGAAAATGTTTCTACAAAGCCAAGAAATGGTACTTTTAAATGTTTAAGACAGTTGGTTTAAAGCACTTTTTGCCTATTTTTTGGTACAGAATATTATTAACTGTAAAAAATGTGATGTCTAAGAATGAAATTGTTATAAAAAGTTTATCTAAAAAGAGTTTTGATAGTTTATAAAAGAAAGCTTCTATCTTAGTTAAAAAAGCACCAATTTTGTTTTGGTTTTAAGTTTTGGGCTCAGGAAAAAATTTCTAGGAGTCTTTTTTTCATCACCCTGTGAAAGAAAATCTCACAACAAACTAAAGGTTTAAAAAATATAGAAAAAAATTTAAAAGAACTCAAGAAATTCTTAAAAGATTTAAAAACAAAATATGTATGCACAATCTAGAGAAAAAACAATAGAGCATTTTAAGAAAAATTTGAGTGAATCTAAAAACATGCTAGAGGATCTACAGAAATTAGAAAAAGTGAATACAAAAAAAACCAGAGACCATAAAAACTGTAGAGGCTCTAAACAGAATCAATGGAAATTAAAAAAAAACAGAGACCCAAAAAAATTCCAGATAAATTTAAAAAGAATTTAAATAATATGGAAGAAAATCTAAAAAGACTCAACAAAATGTAAAAAGGTAAAGAAAAGAAGCTGTAGTGAACCTAAAAACAACCAAAAGAATCTATAACATCTCAAACATCTAAGAGAATTTTTTACGTGGCACATTTTCTCATGCGCTCATCAGGACCTTGGTCCTCCTCTGCCAACACTCAAAACTATTAAAAAGACTACTAAACGTGTGCTATTTTAAAACTTTCACCAATTGTAATTAATTCTAGACACTATAAAATACCTGAAAATTTTCTAAAATCGCACAAAAAGACAAAGAAATTAATGCAGTATACTTCCGAATAACCCAGTTTAAATAAACCTGAAAAACAAGCTCTATTTTTCAAATTCACAAAATAAAAAAATGGTTCGAAGTTTTTGAGATAAAAATACTGTTTGGCACTTTGTTTCGGTAACAAAGGAGCAATTTTTAAAAAAGGTAATCAAAATTAATTTGAATTTGTCTCACAGTGTTATTGTTTTTATTTGTTGTACAATTTACAAAAATTTCAAAACTTCTAGAATTCTGTTTTTGTCTACATTATTCAATTTCTGGAAAAACTCGGATAAAATTCCGGATTGGATCGGATAACGCGGAGGAATTCAAAACCACTCAAATAACGCGAAATGGTTGCTCAAATAACGCGAAAACTCGAATAACCGGGACTCGGGTAATCAAGAATCTACTGTATTTAGTTTTACTAGTTTAGTTTTACTCGATTCTATGGGTTCTCCATCTATGAATTATCCTGAAAACTCTTCATAAATAATGCCACCAGACGCAAGACTATTAACCACATTTAGATGCCATAAATCAAAATGACAGATATTTTTAGTTTTAACGATTGTTGATCCGCCAAAGTTTTATAGCAGATGCTACTAATGATAATAGAAGTCATGATTAAATCTTGTTGGAAAAGGGCGGTTAATTGTTATTGTTCCATAATATCTGCAGACTAATGAAACCTTATACTTCGTATTCAATTACTCTTTATGGATAAGCCAAACTTTTGCAATATAAGTTTGTGAACAATATGATAAAATCAATAGCATATTATGCATCATTCTCCCATTTCTTGTTTAAAACCAGCCGCAGATAAAAGTCGGGTCTGTAATTAACTACGTTGCGAATTAACTCATGATCCTGAAAGTCAAACAGGTATTCCAGTAAATTAAAGTTTGGAACCGGCCTAAAGTGTTTAGGCGTTGGGATTTTGGTGACCTCGTTGGTTACAAACTTTGAATCGAGAGAAACATTTTCTCGGTCGAGGAATTTTCGCCGCTCTAGCGAATTATCGAACACAAAGCCATTATTTGATTTAATTGTGTAACGAAACTTCAAAGGAAATATAGAAAATACTCTTGTTCAACTTAAATGACATTTTTTAATGTTAAACAAAGCGAATTGTTTGGCGTTTTAGTAAAAGTTAGAAATGATAGATGCTAGAGGCTATAGAAAACATGCGGCGTTTCAGAAATAATATAAAAAATTTATAGTTGATCCTTTCGTTTTTTATAGTTTCATAAAAAGCAATAGGTGTCGTAAAATGCGATGTATATCTATTTAATTCGGGATGCATTTGAAAGTTTAATTTTGTGCCCGGGAGAGGCACTCTGATAATCAATTAAAATCAAAGAAAAATCTCACGTTTCCATCTAATCAGACAATTCCAATGTGGCGGGAAATTTGAATTTTAGCCCGATATACTCTCATCCTTTTGTAAAAGAGTAAAACTTTCGTCCAACTCGACTCCAATGAATATTTTTCAATTTCCCACGGTGCCGCAACGAATGGAAATGCGCGAATTTACAAACATTCAAGAAACATAGATATGTAAAATTCTCCTTGGGTCGTGAAAAGCGTGACTTTCTAAAAAAAAAGGCCACAACACCATCAAAAGCTTCCACTGCCAAATTTAAAATTAATAATTAAATCGTTACTGAAATGGAACGAATTATTTTTAAATGCTTTTGCTACGCCAGCACTTTTTTTTTAA
Source organism: Gnatocerus cornutus (assembly GCA_029298725.1). Taxonomy (NCBI): domain Eukaryota; kingdom Metazoa; phylum Arthropoda; class Insecta; order Coleoptera; family Tenebrionidae; genus Gnatocerus; species Gnatocerus cornutus. The sequence goes on from CM055515.1 coordinate 14,762,911, forward strand.
TCTAAATGTAAATGAAATTACAACCAATTATAACGTAGTATAAAAAATTAATTGAAGTGCTGAATTTCATAATTGCGTTACTTTCTCAAGTCCGCAAAATCAAGTTCAGTTGATCATGTCCGAGAGGGTAGAAGTTGAAAAGGCCACCCCCGTTCGATACCAAGAAATGCTGCGTCTGTACCCTTGTTTTTTACGGGGTTATATGACTTATTCTTGGTTTCTTTATTTCCCTATATCTATATTATGCTCGGCGCACATGTCTGATGAAATCTCTTTGCTGAGTGGACAAAATTTTGTACAATGGTTTGAGGGATGTTTGCCCGACTGCCACCTCGAACCGGCGCCTTGCACTCAAATTAGCTGCCGTCACGACGCTGCGTTCCAGAAGAGTCGATAAAGCGCCGACATGCTTAACACGTTAATTAACTAACGACCTGTAAAATATGAACTGTCATTCGGCTATAATTAATTAGTTGCGTTCGCAAAAGGGGAAAGTTGAATGGGATGTCGAATAATCTTGCGGTTCAAGGATTCCACAGGCGGGGGAGTATCAACCAGCTAAAGACCGAATGAAATGAATTTTCTCTCCCGCCAAAAACAAACACAAATGTCACTGCCCCAGTCTCAAAAATGTTTTTTTTACGGTTTCGTGCCCGCGATGACACCATAAATAATGCACGTTCCGCCCCTGGTTTCCGACCCTCGACCGTATGTTTTTTCATAATTGGAACACGTCGGCCGTCATGTTTTCCATTATGTAACCGAATTAAATGGACAATGCGCTCTCGCATTCTTCCCTTTCAATGTAGAAATCAGCGTTGAAATATGATCATTTTCCCGGACGCACTGCTGTTGTCGATAATCCACCCTAACGTTAGGGATGCTACACAATGGGAGACATGCTTGAAAATGTACTTATTTAAATTGAAAAAAAAATGTTCGAATTTTCGAACGAGTTGATAGCAATTAATGGGATTTGGTAACTGCGCATTTTTAGGACCATTGTACATCCTGCTTTTATTTTATTTGTTCTGTTGTTAAATGGTATTAGTTCTTGCACGAAAGATCGAAATTCGATACGTTTATTGCTACAATTCCAAAAGTTTGTTGTTTTTATGGGCGTGTTTAGATCGTTTAAAGTTAATTAAAAGTTTTACTGGTGATTGGAGTTTTTGTTCCTAAAAAGTGGGATTATAATCTTGCCATGTCTCCAAACATATAGAATGGTTTTTATAGTTTCTACCTTAATTAGTGGTTGTGTAATTTCAAGGATTTCGTAACACAATGTCTTCATCATTTAGTCCTGTAAACTGTTAAGTTCTTTGACTGATTGCGTTTTTAGAGTATCATTTTTCAAGTCAAAATGTCTTAAATTTTTTAGGTTTTTGTACGTTTTAAATTTTTTTAAAGATGATTGGATCAGAAAAAGCTGATGGATGTGGAAAGGCTCAACTATCTCAATAGTTTAAAAGATTTGAATGAATAGAGTAAAACCTAAAATAAACAAAAGATTCAAACTATTTAGAGAAATGAGAATCTGAGGACCAATTGGATTAGAAAAACTAAAAGATTCAAAAGATTTGACAGAATCCGGAGCAGAGTTGAAAAAAATTAAAGAATGTGTAAAAACCGCAAATCTTTAGAAATAAGTAAAATTTGTAAATTTGATTCCAAGGAGCAAAGAAATTAAAAATGTTCTATAAAATTCCCTAAAGAATGTTTGGAAGTACACTGCAAAAGTTTTGGAAAACAAAATGTGTAAAAGCTGAAAATCTGAAGAAATCAAAGAAGTTAGGAGAGAAAAAAAATTTTTTTTAGCATAAAAGCATATTTTTTCTCTATCCATCAATTTTTGTGGATTATGAATAATTTAAAGAAAAAACATGTGAAAGATCTGATATTTTGGAGAAATTAATAAACCTGAAAAGTTTCCAGTACCTACCCATCAAAATTGGATGAATATAAAGAAATCAAAAAATGATTTTTTAAAATTTGGCAAGAAATGCTTCAGCAGTACATACCACAATTTTTATTTATCTTAATTTAGGATTGAGACTGCCCTTTGTAGAGATATACATGATGAACCCGAATAAAGCGCAATTATTTGAACCACAATATCAGATACCGCTGTAGATAATGATTCTGGAAAAAAAATCAAAATTCAAATGGGGTGAAATATAAAAAAAGTTACCTGAAGTTATTCCGGAAAATGATCAAATGCCCTCCATTCGACAATCCACAACGTCATCACGCATAAATTTAGTTTCACCCGTAAACAAATCACTTTTATAACTTTAGGTTCATCGCAGCACTTTTGAAGAAACCACTGGCAAAGAATAAAAAAATTTAACTTAAAATAGTCTAAAATATGACAATTTAGCCACTGTGACACCAACATTTCTCTGCCACGACTATTGCCAAACTGACGGGAACTCCGAATAAAGACATTTTTTGCCACTTGTTAATTAACGTTTTTATTCCCAACTTTTCGATGGCTTAAACTGAACTTTAAAAATGCGGTGTCTGATATAGGGTTAAAATCTTCGCACTTCGCAATTCCTGAAGAATGACGACTCGCGGATTTTTTTTCAGTGCCCACTTTTGCGAGAAAAATTTTTCAATCAAATGAAGAGAGCTAGATAAACAGGAAAATGTGGAAAAGCTAAAAATTTTAAGAAATCAGAGAAGGAAAAGGAATTTTTTCTCTGTCCATCGATTTTGTATCCAAATTGCGTGGACTATAAAGAATCTAAAGAAGAAATATGTGAAAAATCTGAAATTTTGAAGAAATTAATAAACTTGGAAGATTTTCAGTATCAAAATTTAACGAACTCGACAATAAATGCATCAACAGTACATACGACAGTTTTAATTTCTCTAAATTTAGGGAATACAAAAAGGGCAAAAATTGCCGATTATGTAGTTTTAATAAATGAATTATGAGCGATGAACCTTTTTGATATTGGATTTATTGCATAGCCCAGTTGTTTAATTATTTTATCCATATGATTTTCCACACACGAATTGATATATTAATTCCAAGCGAAACTATTTCATACATTTTTAGCAAATTACTCAAAATATTTGACTGTTTATTTTTCATGGAATTATGAAAATAAATGTGTCAGACAGCACATCTATTATTCCTGACGCATAAATGATTTACCTCTAAATCCGGTAAATGCAGTCGAAAAACTTTTCAGTTAAAAACGCATTTATTGATAAATATTTAAAATATAGAGAAAACAGCTTTTGTAAGCGTCATTTTCGCTTGGAATAAATCGCAGTGTTATTTTAATGGCGTTTCTAGTTTCAGATAACACATGTGAATAAATTGGTTTCTTACAAAAAACTCTAAATCTATTTGCATTGTAGTAAAAGAACAAAAATGGAATTAATTCTCTCGAGCTCTTACTCCCATTTTAATATTTTATTATGTACTTGTATGTATATGCAAATTGTAAAGTCGTGCTACGCTTTTTGCATTTTGTACTCGGCCGCGGTTATTGATATTTGTAAAACGAATTTTTCTTTGAAACTAAAAGCCCGTCGACAATAATTAGTTCCAAACGTAATTCGGACCCACCGAAAGAAAATTAATCAATTATAAATCGACCAATAACCGAATTATACTCGGATTATAATTGAGGTAAATAAGTTTGTTCGAACATTGCGCAGCACAATAAATGAGTGTTAACCCCAAATAGGTTGTTTGTAATAACGTATAGCCCAGCCTCAGTCATTATTTGCTCTTAATTAATGTGGGAAATTAGAACAAATATTATTTTCCGCGTCATAATTTGTAGTAATTTAATCACAACACATGGCTGAAGTTAATTTGTCCGTCAACGCCGAAACTTTTTATTAAAAGTCTCTCATTATTTTTTATTCTTTTGACACGACTTTCGAGTGCCTGAAAATCCCCAGTCATATCTAAGTTTTCATATAACATAACTCCAACATGGTCGGCTTGAAGAAAGATTAAAATTGTATGTGTGTTTATGTAGATTTTTGTCGGTCGCGCCACTGTTTCACTCCTATGTCCCAAGCAATTTATTTTAACGGGCCACCATGGCAGATTCGTGTCGTATTAACTGGGGATTAAAACCACTCCATCCCCTCTCTAGTTTAAACGAACCCTTACTAGAAAATCTACGCCAAAAATTGAAATTAAATCTAGAAAACAAGGGAGATTAGTTTTAAATTATACCAGGGCTAGTCTGGTCAGATGGGGTTTTTCCCCGAGTATTTGCTTTTAATTAAGAAGTTTACCGAGAGCCGCGACTGACTTGCAGAGTTGTTCTGTTCAATCTCAATTATAATTTTACGGTACAATTACTTCAGAAACTTGATTGTGTTCGAGTGGTCCGCACACTTCTAAAGAAAAACTTCGATAGTAATTGATTACCGCGTTTTTCTTCAAAGTTTTTAATTTATAACTAAAAATCACTACCTAAAGCTCCGCGGGCTTAAAACTCGATTAAGCAAACCCATACACGACTCAGTCTGTTCCTAATTAAATTAAAATTAATTGTCGGTAAAGTCTGGACGGGCGGTTCTCTCAGAGAATAATTTAATTAGAATTATTGCAAGGACAGAGGGGTGAGTACTGTGACTAGACAGTTTGGCGAAGTTGAAGTCGACTAAGCTTTTTATAATTTAAGATCGCGACTGGGAAGTTTGTTAGCTGCGGCTTGAATAACTCTCGCATTTTGGCGACAACTAGAATATTTTAATAATAAATTCGGCAAAGTTTCTCTGATATTTTTCAAGGAGCGGAATTACAAACACGGACAAAAAAATAAACAAGAGTGCGGTTCGGAAACGGACAAAAACATGTTTTTAAGGGACCTAGATATTTACCCTCAATACCGGAATAATTGGATAAGATTAAAAATAGTCGGATTTATTTGCTTACCCGGATTTCGTCAATATCGAGCTCTTTTCTACCGAGAAAAATCTAGCAAAAAAGAGCACCGGGTGTTGCACAGCACACGAATCGCATTGTAATACAAAGAACGAGCGTATTCCTCAAACAATATATTATGGTCACATCATGGTCTTCAAAACGTGGCACCGACTAATGGAACTACTAAAACATTTTATTGTCGCGTGCCCAAGACAAATGAGATTCAGTCGAGTTTTTCTCAAAGTTTTTGTCTCCGCGGAGTGGTAAAAAGTAAAGCACTCTTTCCTGCTCCCGGCCGCTTTATTAGATAACGTAGAGGAGTGTTACGTCCTGGGGATACTTTTTAGTTTTGGCTTTTTGAAACGAGTGCAGACTGCCCAAAACGAAATATTGCGCTTATGCTACCACTGTATTGCAAAGGGTTATTACGTGGAAAATAATATTATTGTACCGTAAATATTCTGTCTGCCTCCAAGAAGGTTCAAAAGCAATATTTATTTTTTTATTTCAGTGCTTCAAGAGCTTCATTACAGCATTGTTTTTCAATTGTTTTCGATCTTTTAAGAGACTCCTTGAAGCACAGTTATGTGAATTGAAAAGTGTTTCCAAAACAGCCCCCAAAGCAAAAGGTCTTCATGGAAATGAAACGACTCGACATCAACGAACGTGTCGCTTTATCGAGTTTATAACAAGATCGTTTATATACGGTAGAGAAGCTAATTCTTTCCGGGATTCCACCTAATTAGTTCGGACGGCCATCTTGAAACGACCTCTCATCCGAATTAAAAAATTTAATTAGCCTTTAAGGAGGAAGTTCGCATGGGGACGTTTACACCCCATTTAAACAAAAACGCTTCTATTTAACAATGCGATTTGAGCGATTTCGTCAGCAAAGTTAGCTATGCTGGAACAAAGTTCTTTCATGTGGAAGAAACAACAAGTCCAACTACAAGTTTATTGAACGTTGAGGTTGGCAGAAATGCAGTGTTCGTTTATTGTGGGATGCAACACATTCCGTTAGCCAATCAGCGTTAAAATAGTGTCGTAAATTAAATGAGCGATCATTACTTAAGTTTTTCGCTTTTGTAAAGTTCTTTATTGCGTTTCATCAAGTTTATTGCCGTCTTAGTTCGATAAAAGGAAATTAACTGGACTAAACTTTGGCGATTGTTGCACTTAAAATAAATAATATTTTGCGCTTTGGGGCTTGAGATTACATCGTCATGGCTTAAGATGTGCTTAATTCAATCTGCACTCTCGCAGCGAGTATATCGGCTTAATTAAACGACTCAAATTGGGCTCGAAATGAATTAACAGCCGCGACGCCGATTACCTTTTTACAGAGGAACAAACGCTGCTTCGCTAATTTCCTCTCCCTTTGTCAATGGGTTAATAAATAGCTGCGGATAATATTGCAGTAGCGAATCGAGTGGATTAGCTTTACAGTATGGAAATGTCGTGCCAGCTTTTCGTTATCGTGAACCAGTAGATGCAACAAAGCAAATATGTAGCGCAAAGAAATAATTAAGCAACTCTTTGAGTGAAGAATGTAATATTAAACGAACATAAAAAGTATGAAAGATTGCCAGTAAATCCAGCATGAGCCGCGATACAATAAAAAACGACATCGATCAACCTTTCACATTATAGCAGTGATTGACAAAGGCTTTAAATCTTTGCTAGGATCTGATAACATATTGATGGTTTTGAGCACATAAAAACGAATCAAAAATTATTTATTTCCTGGCTGTGACATCAATGCTCCACATTAGTAACAATTCTGGCTATAAGTGGGAATATCGTGCGCACCTCCCTTTAAATAATTGATCGACAATTAGCCGTTATGAATATTTAACGCCCCCTCTCGCGTTAAAAAGCGTTCCAAAACTTTCGGTTTTACGATTTTAAAAGTTCCGCTCGCTGAAGTCCATTATGGTGACGAGAAGGGGGTTCGTCGCTGATGGCATCGAGAGCACTTTGCGCCCCCTCATTAACTAAATGTACTACACGACGGTTAAAATGGTAACGCGATAACATCGTCTTTTCCAGAAGCATGTTTTTTTCAAAGAGGCGATCTAAATTTCCAAACTCGCCCTTCATCCCTGCTCGGTTCCTTGTAATTAATTTAGTTAGGGACGTGTCACGTAAGCAGTAACCGTGTGAACGGGGCACGCACCACGCCAATTGCTCTGTTCACAATCAATATTTAACGTAAATTGGCTCTAACCGGGAACGGTAAATCAGACCTTAAGACAGTAACAAAGGAACGACTGGAAATTGATGGGCTGCTCTCTGACGTGTTAATCTTGACAGGGCAACAAATGCAGCGCTCATGTTATGTTTATTTTTCGACATTTTTGCTACATACAGGGTATTCGGGCTTTGCCTACCACATTTTATAGTTTAACTTGCGGTTCAGAAAGAATTGTCATAAATCTTACTGGGATTAAAATTATTTTTAAGAATTATTAAAAATTTTGGTACCACATCTTTTAATTCACATTTCTATATGAACTTCATGCTTTTGTCGATATAAGGAACATAATAGGTTAAGTTTGCCATCGATTTCTCAATTTTGATTTTTGAAAAACGTAGTTTAAGTCACATATTTTTAGCGCTACGTTTCCTCTAAATACAAAAAAAATTTATAGCTTCATAAATAATAGCGATTTTGGTCCGGGGCACTAGTTTTGGCGGACCCTGTATTTAGTGTAAAGAGATAAACACAAAAAGAAAATGACGCAAAAATGTAGATAAAATAAGTGGATTATAACAGATTATACACCGGTCGACACGATTTTTGGGTCTGGCTTCTGAATGTCAAATTTTGGTTTCTTCTACGTTACCAACAAAGGGAAAAATATTTTTTTTTGATCAAAATTTGCTTTTGTAAAAACCAGAGCAATTTTTCGAATTTTTAAGAAAAATGATTGAATTTTTATAAATTTATTATTAAGTACAAATAGATTTTTTTTTGCTGAACATCGGAGTCTTTTTAATTCAAGAATAATAGCATACAAATTTAAAATAACAAAAAATCAAGTCCAAAAATAAATATTTAGTCATTTTCTTTTGCTTGTATGAGAATTAAGATGAATTGGGATTTATTCTGATAATTTTTCCGTATAGTAATAACAGTTATTGAATATTCAAGTTACAAAAATATTAATCTGTTCTAAAGTATTTTTGAAGTAAACACAGGCAAAATGAGGTATCCAATGTTTATCTTGATTCCGGATTAAGAAATTAAAATAAGCGTCACAATGCTTTAAATTTGTTGTCAAAAAACATTTTTTGTTTTATACTTTCATAAATTCATCTCAAATAAAACAAAATGTAGCAATATCTTATTTACACTATCTTGACGACATTTTTTAATTCAGTTATACCCAAAAACGGTTTTTACAACAATAATAGACAAGTAAACACTTACTGCTGTGTAAAATGTAATTTGCTACCGTTTTGATCAATGTACTACCACTTTCTGCTCGTAAAATCAATAAAAAATTCAATATTTATTTGTCGATGTATCACTCACAAAAGCAAACTTTAGAAGCTAAGAAGACTAAAATATTAGTGTCTTTCGATGTCTAGCGTCAGAATCTATGCATTAGAACAGAAACCCAGAAAAAAATTGTCGACCTATGTTATAAATGCGATAAACAGGAGACAAAAATAGATAAACAACCGCTAAAAAGTGTTAAAAATGAAATGGACAAGAAGAAGAACCACGAAAACGAAAATAAACTAAAGAGAAATTACAAATTAATTTTTTGTAATAAGAAAATTGCGCTCTCACCATTTTTTCCAATTCTAAAAAAATATATTTTCTTTAATTCTGTAACATTTCGAAAATTTATCAATTGTGTCTTCAGTTAGACTAAAAGCCGGTTTACACAATAATTTAATTGTAATTAAGTTAATTTTACAACTAATTTGACAATTGCTGACATGTGATTGGCAGAAATACGATCAATGTCACTTTAAAATGATGTTAAATACAAGGTGTTTATAAATGTTTCTAGCATCAAGGGTGGCTATGGAATGTCAAAGAAATTTGCCGCTTATTACAAATGTAGGTTTCGATTTTTCAACTGACATTTGCAGATAACCTCAAACATGGTGCAAAGTAATTTTTGAGAAATAAACTGTTCTAGTTGTGGTTTAAAACCTGAAAATCAAAAACCCGGAGACAAAACTGTAACTGAAACGTCATTGACGTAAATAACAATATAAATAATTTTCAAGATAGTTATATTCCAGAGCACACCCTTGATGCTAGAAACATTTATAAACACCTTGTATTTAGTCTAAATTAAAGATTTAACTTAGCTTCTGTAAAACAACCCTAAATCTAAAGACAAATTGTCACACTTTATTAAATTGAAGTCTTAATAAGCAATTACAAATTAATTTTGTTTAATAAGAAACGCGCCTCCACCAATTTCAAAAATTGTGCCTATATTTCAAAAATTTCTCGTTTCCTTATTTATTAAGTTATTATTAAATTTATTACTGTTGTATTTTTAAATTACCGAAAATTTGAGAAGTAGAAAAAAAAACACTTTAGTAAGAAACGGCACTGTTCTTGGTGCTGAAATAAATTTTGCAGACAATTTTGTGCTCCAAAAATTTCAAAAATCTCTTGGTTTTAGGGCTCCAGAAAATGTTTGTTGGCAAAACCTATTTTCCCCATTTCCCAATAATATCAAAGCGTATTAAATATTCTTCTACTCTATTTTATACTATATCCAGGATCCGGATAAAATTCGAGTTTAAAAAGTTGTTGCAGAGATGGCAAAGCCTCCCAACTTCTTAAACTTGAAGCCGTTATTTAGTAATTAAATTCATAGAATTTTTAAAAATATTTCGGGATCTTTAATTAACGCACTTTCCCGAGGGAGTAAAAATCGTCTTATTATAAAAACAGGATAAACATGCGTTCGTTTGACTAACTCTAAAATCTGCTTTAGTTCGCTCCAGCGCATTAACGCCGTATAATGTCAAAGAATGGCAATCCGAGCCCCGGAGCAGGGACCGGAACCGGAATAATGCACAAAGTGCGCCTCCAGGCAACATCTCGCGCCTGTTTTTCACTCTCGTGACGCAGTGCGAATCCATCATCGGCTCTGGATTTCCGGTAAAGGGATCGAGGATGGAAACAATGGGCCACTTACCCTTTCGCTAAGTCTCGTCGACAATGTCCCGCGTGAGAGGGTATCGGTGTATTAGTTAGGGGATGATCCGGGCATAATCCGGCCGATGGCATGCTTAATGCGAGTGTGGGGTGCGTTTGTTTAGGACTTGTTTGAATTCCACCTTAAATTCGAAATTGTATCGGTATTTGAATAGGGCGGAGTGATACTATTCCGAGGTGGCGTGCTTCTAATCTGTTGAATGAGTTTTTCAAGGGGGATGGAAAGAATTCCAATTATATGTCTATCGTTCATCATGGAAGCGAACTGAGATTCTCTTAATGATGATTGATTCGATACTGCATATTCACTGGTCATTTAACTCTATTTGCATCCAAGCTGTTTTTAGCGCGAATTTCGTTGTAATCAATCACGTTTAACTGCTTTAAAAAATCACTGACTCGGTTTGGGAGTTCACTCATCGATTTCAAACCATTCAAACGAGTAAAACTGCAATTTTTGGAAATACAGAAAGAAGAGGAGTTTACCTCAAGTTTACTTGTACAGTGAGGGTTTGTTCCTGATCTCATAACTCTCTGACAGAGTCTATTACCGCAGTTTATGTCCCTAAAGTTGTCCGGAAAGTACCGCTCCCAGCCGGAAGCGGTACTCCAACCCTCACTTATCATCTCATACTCGCCCCATTCAAAGCTCCGGTAAATAAAATTCATTCACTTAAAAACTTATCCGTCCGAAATGAAAAACTTGGCGAGCTTTAGCCGGAACAAGTGGACCTTCAGCTGCATTATGAAGTTCGACTGGAGTTTAGTAACAATCCCCCGCGGAGTTATTTCGGGGATTACTGTCGCGAAAAACTAACTCCCAACTTCCTACACGCGCCCGCCTCCCTCGCTCCGGCAAACCGGAATTTTCCGGACGCGAAACGACAATATAATCATAATTCCGGGACGAAAACATACCTGGGCTGGGATTAGCATGATGGTGTAATGGTTTAAACGGCCCCGGAGACCGAAGAAAGGTAACGCAGGCTTAAATTCCGCGGGGCTTTATTTCCGAAGTTTTTATCGGATTTCCCGTGGAAAGCTAAAAGCGGCTAAGTGTGATTAAAAAGTGCACAGTTGGGAATTCAGCTCACCCTTCTCTAGACTTGCAATAATAATTGTTTTATAGGGGGCGGCATGCCCAAACATTACGGAGACACTCGCTTGGAAAAACTTTGCGGTGTATACGAATAATTTCATTTTGTTCATTAGGTTTCCGGGAAAGGAGTAAATTAAGTTATGGAGTGTAAAGTAAGCATTAACTTCTTAAAAGCTGAGTTAACAAGGATGACGTAAGAATGAAGAGAGAATAACAAGCGGCTAAACTGTTCTGTGCAAATTATTCCAAGATTTGCACTCTTGAGAAAAGTTTTGCATTTTTTAGGACAACAACACGCGTTGTCCTTGTTTAAGGCACAAAATTGTCATAAATTCTCGGGAACTGAAACACAATGTTAAATTGTGCGTAACGAATTATTTTTTTTGGTAAAATATTGCTATCCTAAAGTTTTTATTTGAGATATTACTTTTTTTATTTAACTTTTTAAATCGCGCTAACATAAAACCAAATTCCGTGAGAATATAAAGAGTTACTTATCATAAATAAAGTCCTATAAACGATTTTAAATAAAGAGAAATGAAAACATGAGGCAGATTCTTATAACGAGACATTTGATAGAAATATCTTACATAAATTTATAAATAATTCAATTGAAACCAGACGGTGTTTTCATAAACTGGCTATAAATAGTAGATAAGGTAAGCATTCGTCTCGGTTCTTCAATTATTATATTATTTATTAATATTGCCGTCATGTTAAATAATTGATCAAAGCTTGGAAGACAAAGCTTTCCGTCGCCGATGCCATACACATCGCGTACACAAATCGAGGAGACCAGGAATGGTTAGGGCAAAGGGTTCACACGGCTGTAATTAATTGGTTTGGCAAGTAATTAAATTACCGTGTTTCTACTGCTTTGCAGACTTATTTACTTCTCTTCACCCGTCTCTTCCTGAACGAGGTGACGATACCAAGATCTCTTGATCCGTTCGTTAATTGCACACATCCGTAATGAGGATGTTGTAATTAAATTATACCGAAGTTGTCTCATGTACAAACTGTTTAAAAATGTATTAGCGTTGTCAGAATCGATTTATACGTACATTCACCACTTTCATAGTTTGTCAAGCTGTTAACACGGAATTCTTGAAAGACTTTTACAATCTTCTGTTAATTGCTCCAACCCTTTAACAATCGCGTCGTAATTAAATTTTATTACGTTGGCAGCGGCGAATCGATAAATTCTTCAGAAAATATGTGCAAAACGCCATGTAGCATTTAAAACGAGCAGTTTGTAAAGTGAAAAACGCGTTCGAAATTCACGTCAGGTTTTCGAACAAAGACTGCGGAGCTTAAAATAAGAGGCTGGCAAGTTTGTTAAGTTATGTCGATAGTTCTTCTGCTTTCATAGAGAGAAAAGACGCCTTCTCGAGAGCAGAGCTGACAACGTGCCAGACTGTGCGGAATCTATTCGATAATAATAATCTAATTTCAATGTCGTTTTCTTAGGGCTTTCAGTCGAAAGACGAGCAAGTACAAACTAAACTAATTATGGATTTCATAGCATAAACACCCGTTCATGATCTGATAAGCGGAATTTCTACTAAACTCAGAACTAAATAAATATTAGGCATTGGAAAGTGATTTTGCTACCGTTCTGTCAACACAAAGATGATTGTATTTCGCGGGAGTTAAACTAACATTCTGTGGCTTTCATATTAATTAAACTGGAAAAATTGCGACTATCCCAACTTTGTTACTATTTTTTTATTGAAATCTGCCCTTTAGTAATAAGAGAAAATCGTTTCTTGGTGTCTGTACATATGAACATTAATCACCCCGACCGCGATCGCGCTGAATTAGTTCAAATATTGGAACTGGTCTACATTTAGATCCTAGTTAGAGTTATGCTCCAGCTGCTCCCCGTAATTATTATCAATCTAAAAGAAAATCCCCACCGTCACTCAAAAATAATGAAGTTTCCCATTTTCTCGAAGCTTTACACATGCAAATGGGCTCGTCCTCCGCCCGTTGCCGTAATTTAACACACCCCATGGAAGATATTTATTTAATATAAGAGAGCGTTTATTAAAATGGGTCTTGGCATGGCGTTAATGGCCCTCCTCTTTGCACCGCCTTATTTATCACAACTTTTTTTCTTATTAAACAAAATTTAGGGCCGCGGTTGTGTCGTGTGCTCATTACAGACCAAGATTACGCATGACCGCGCGACTCTCTTGGAGAAAGAAAATGGATGTGTTTTTAACCGTAGTTCGGTCGAACAGACAGGGAACAGGAGTCCCTAGGGTAGCATCAACCTCTAGGACTTCATCACCGCTCGTTATACGTCCACGGCCCGTTGAGGATCCCCGCTTTGCGACAAAAAGTGACGTTCATTTGCAAACTTTACTGCTGGTGGATCTTGCGACGGTTGAGGCTCTTCAGCTAAAGGGTCGAGCGTCTCGTAAAAAATACAATATAGAGAAACAGAGACATGTTTTATGCTTCGATTTTTTATACCTGCCGAAATTTCGACGTGTCTCATTTCTATGTAAATGAACTGGAAAGTACTTTCCAATAACTAAAAACGAACGCGTCAGAAAGCAAAACGTCAATAATTAGTTTTAGTGAAGAAAAGCACAACCCTTCAAAATTTGCCTAACAATCTGTTCTCGCAAATGACCGACGGGAAGAGCAAAATCAATCGCCTTCATTAGCGGAGCCGGAGAGGATTTGCCGTTTACTTATTCATCTCTCGCAATCGAATCCTCCTGCTTTCAATTACGGAACACAAAAGTATTCGCCGGTTTTATTTCCCCGTCAATTGAGCAAATGAAAAATCGCGAGTTTTCTTTATATTTAGATCGCGTGCCTTCTACGATTGTCAAGTTTGTCAGTGGCGTTTCCACCTCTGAGAATTTTCCTGATGTACCCGCCACTGCAACTCTTCTTCGTTACGCGAATCCATACAAATATCATTACGTGGAAAATGTCAGGAACGAAGTTTCGGTATATTAACTCAAAGAAAATGAACAAACAACGCGTTTTCTTCTCCGATGGAATTTTTAATAACCACAAATCGCTCAGATTGAAATAGTAACAGCACGATGAATCTGTCAAGGTAGAAAAGTTTGCATTTCAAACAGCAAATTTCAAGTTGCAAAAAAAGTGTGCTAAAACTTTTCTATTTCCGCCGTGCGCATCGATATTTAGCCTAGAGCGTGGAAAACTCCGATTCCGCTTTTTCTTATTTCTACAAAAATAGCATGTTGCTGAATGATACCCAAGATGATTATTAAGATAAGTCTTCGAATTTTGACTACTCACATTCGCAGCGATGAAGAAATTGATAATTTAAAGGTTCCAGTAAACATCAGCGTATAGATAAGATAAATTATTTCTCTTTTTATTGATTCCCGTGGAGCTTCCAAATCAGAACTTTCAAACTCCCCAGCATCATTGTATTGTATTGAATTGTGGAGAAAAATTAATAAAGGAGGAGACAGTATTGAATATGCATACCTTCCATTATCAGGAAATGAAGTTGGTAAAGGAAACATCTGCATTATTCATTATCACTTTTCAAAGTTATAATGTACGCCTAGTAAACATTTAAATCAGCACTCCCTCATTAATCTTTAAGAAATCCGCGAACTAAATAAACGTGTCAAATACGACAGTTAATTTACATAATACTGCAGAAACTGAAGTTATGGTTAGTACAAACATTTTACAACTAATATTTACCTACCGCCAAACCACTAATTACTTCTATTCAGTATAAAACTCCATTTAAACTTGATAAATATGCACTAGAAGTTAAGATAATCCGAAGCAAACATAATTATTAGAATAATGTGCTTGTAGTAATTAGGTCCTGCAGTTCATGTGTACTTTTATTGAGAAACAAAGTTCTTGCTGGTTGTGGTAAATTGCAACTAATTAGGTGCGCTATTGATGTCCAAGCTAGTTTACAACAATAAGTTGATAGCAACTTATAGAAGTACAAGGCTATTAAAGAACTATCGTTGGTATTTATTTTAAATTAGTTTACCTTTCTAGTTCTAACATCATACCCATGATAGTTTTTATTTTTATTGATATCTGACTGAAGTTAATTATTGTCTTTATGGCTGGTGCATGTTTATTTTTAAGTATTTTAATTTAATTCAAAGAATCTATAATAACCAAATAATTCAAATCATCTAATCAATACAAGAAAAACGATGGCGCAAACCGTTTCTTAATATCTGTTGTAGTTTTGGAGATAGTGAGCTTTAAAAATTTATAAATCGAAACTTGAAATAAAAATTCGAAACTTTAATCGGTCATAACTTAGTCATATATTTTGAGCACGGATTTGAAACCTAAGGAATATGGTTAATCGGAAAGGTGTGAAGGTCTGAAGCATCTAAAGAAAAAAGAAGCGAGGAACTGGTAATAGGAGTGCCAGAGTATAAGAATTTAGAGATCCGAAAATAATTTGAAATTTCACAGAAGTGTAAAAACTATCAAAAATCTGGAACTAGAAAAGGTTATGAACAATAATTCTAGAAAGAAATTTAAGATGTCTTTACAAATTTTTGTACCTACATTCGAGGTATTTTGTTGAATTTTCTTCTTAACAGATTATAAGGATGAGTGCTCTACTTTCGCATAAAGCTCCTCTTTTATAGCTAACAGCAAAAATTTGCCTTTAAAATTAAAGGACTAACTAAAAATATAAACTGAGGTCAGTTGTTTGCCCTGTAGTTTTACGAGCGCTGCAACAATTGAGGAAGTACCTCTCAGAGACCGGATGCAGTGGATGCAACATCTTGAATAGAATTACAGGGCATGTTTGTAGAGCGAAAAGGTAGAGCAATGTCTGATGTGTAAAAACACCGTCTCGTTATCTTCGTGCTTTTATACCGAGCGATTTAGTCTCGTTCGTTTTTTATCAAGTTGGGTGATAAAATTAAAACCAGCGTGACACTTATGTTCCTTTGTAGTTGACGTCAAAGGAGGATGGCGTGTCCTGTTTTACGTTCTATTTAAATTTAAATCGAGACGATTTCCTTGCGTGTCTTAAATAGAAATTTACATGTTTATTAGGCTTGTCAGTGATGGAAAAATTACAAGAGAATAATGCGGAACGACGAAGCGTCGAAAATTCACCGGAGAAATTGTTTTCTGGGGCGGATTTTTATAGGGTTACCTGTCGCGGCATTTTAGATTTTCCGAGGAAAAAGGGAATTTTCACAAATTTATAATAAGTGATCGGGGGATTAACTAGATGCTTTTTCATCAAGCTCGTGTTTTCATTTTTATCTTCTCAGCTCCGACACTCTGTTCTGTCTCTCGAGTATTTCAAACCGCTTCGTTTTATGACAGACGGATTCAGTTACATTACAATGTAACATCATATTTATGTACGTCAAATATTAAATGAGTTGAACAGTTCTCTTTGTGTGCTTTAAAACATAATAACATTTGTTTTCTACATTAAACTTAATACCTGGAAAAGGACTATTTTAATACGCACAAAAAGAGCACATTTTGTGTCTTCGTTAGCCATCATCCTCTGTTTGTTGTAAAACTTTGAACAGGTAATTCTATTCGACGTTCTATATTCATTGTTGTGTTGGTGGTTCGTGGGAGATTTTAATAGAATTTCCAAAATAAAAGCCGCCTGTTTATGTTGATACAGCTTTCCAGAGTTTTATTTACATGGAATAATGTAGCTTTTAGTTGAAAAAATAATCAGATTAAAACGCAAGATTTTAATAAAAGGCAGCCAGTAAGCAGCAACCAACTGATATTTATGACAGGAATAATAACAGATAAGAATAAAAGCGAAAGACGGAACGCATCATCCAATTACAATCCCGTTGACATATGAAAAATTTTCTCCGAAACAACATTAAAATTTCCATAAAGCTGTTAGAGCGGGATTACGATCCTCTCCTCTAAACAACATTTCAAAATACCACCCCAGCTACCTGTCGTTCGATCTTCCGCCGCCTCAGGTGGCAGAGCGACCGCCGATTTTTCTTCGTTTTGTTTGAAAATCACACGGTGGTGGTGAAATCGAATTTGCATTCGTGCCCGTGCCTCTCCTAATCAAATAAAAGGGGCCCAATATTTAATCCCTTGCGATTCTACGTTAAAAAACGGGGTTTGGAGAGGCGAAGTGGAGAATTCGTTCACTTTTACTGCCGTTTTAACTGTCTGTTTTCTCCTCTTCGACATCAAAGCTTGACGTGGAATTCCTACAAATTGAACTGCAAGAAGGAATTCGAAAACAACAACCGTCGGCTCGGATCGAAATCGGTAAAGTGCTTAATGAAAAATAAATGTTTTCCTTCGATTTCTACGACAGGGAATGCATGGAAGAGGGAAAAATTATTTATGACGTACTTAGATATCGGAAAATAATTAAGTCTTCTGCCCCGTTTCCAGGACTGGTAGAATAAACACGCCGCGAAAGTATTTCATAATTATCAATTTCCGGGTAAACCCGTGTAAGTTAATAATAAGAATCCGTCACTTTTCCCTAATCCCCGTTCTTATAAAATCCGGATTTAAAAACCGCAAGCTTACAATTTCTCTCGTTATTAAATGAAATCCTGGCGGAGAAATTTTTCAATCGCTTGGAATTATCATAATTATCATGTTGACCGTTTCTCCGCCCCAACCTCCGGGGATTAATTCGAGGAAGCGTTGTAGAAAAAGTCTTTCCGCAGGTTTCCATTAAAAACCACAAATTGAAATGCCGATCACGAGACGGTTGGAATATTCCGCCGCCCCAGCCCTTGGGAGGAAATTAATTTAAAAAATTGCCATGTAAAATAATCGTAGAATTGGAGCCTATCCCGGCGCATCCACCATTTCTAGTCCGTCGCTTAAGTAAAAGTGCCTGGGAGCTTCTTCTTGTCGAATGTGGCACATTTCTGATAAATATCCGCTTCAGCTGCGGCTCTTTAATTTGTTTTGCTGGAGATTTATCTACCACGTCTGGTTAGTTCGTTATTTTTCTTACATAATCAAAGAAGTTTTCGACTCTGTACAGGAGCTTATAAAAGCTTTCAAACTGTCCCAGTGTATGCAGCCACGTGACACTAAGCTTTTGCCGCCACGTGCCCTATCTCTTTTATGCCTTTTCGCTCTTGCTATCGGCGCTATCTTGGAATTGTGGTCGTGCGACGACTGGTTATTGTCCTTTTAACTCTTGACTCAAGGACTTGAGGCTGCCGGGATTTGCGACGGCTTCTGGACGAACGATGCAAATATTTCATTTGAAGTAACAACACAAGAGGAAAATCACGGCGCGTTTTTCGCTTTCCGCTTTCCATGAATTATTAATGTTGGAGTCAATTAAGTGGAGGCTGTTGAGACAATAAGTAAGTTTTTATGGTTATTTCTCGCCGTAATGATATTTTATTCAGGGGATAAGTGTATGTATTTCAGCAGAAACGGATATTTTCCAGTCGCTGGATAATTAAATTTGCAGGAATTAAAGTATTTGGAGAACGGTGAAATAAAACTGAGCACGGGTGGAAGTACTGGACAACGTTGGACTGGATGGTCTAATTGCCTCAGGAAATTTAACAGGAGCATATTGTCTCGCATTACAATTGTTAATTCTACTATAAATTCATAGCCACCGAGTATTGCCGGAATAGATAAGAGATTACATTAATCTCGGTGGGATTTAGTTACTTCCAGATGAGGGTTTGTACAAAATTACAGATTTTTGCACGTGTTAATCGCTGGCTATTTCAAAGAACTTCGTAGAAAAATTTTAATTTAAATCATGTTCAATAAAAGAAAAGTTTAAAAGCACATTGTATATTATGTAACGATTTAAGTCATTTATAGGATATATCAATCTAAATATTGTTGCATAATTTACCCTCTTTACTAATTCCTGCTAATCAGAATCCGAATAATCCATTAAAACCTCTCCTGAATTTGAATTTTAATTGAATTAAAATAATATGACTTTAAAGTGAACAATTTCTATCAGTTGATAGAAATAACAAGTGGACTTTATGATAACTACACATAGGTAGATGTCGATTTTTACGTGTTCATATGAAATTTAATACAGAAAATTGGAAATATTAAGTCAATTCTGAAATAAAAAAAATTGGAAAAAATCTGTTTCTGGTTTTAAAGTTTTGAAATTTAGTGGAAATAATTGGCAGAATAAAAGTAGTACTATGTCCAAATATCATTCTTGTATGTATTTCTAAAATTGGCAAAAATACAAAATAAAAAATTGAAAATTTTTAGTCGTTTCTAAACTGAAAAAATTTCAAAAAGGTTGTGTGGTTCTAAAATGTTGGCATTTGGCAGAGTTAATAAGCATGCCGAAAGAAGCAATTTCTCCAAATTTCATTTTTGTTTTCCAAAAATTACCGAAACTACAAAATTTAATATAGAAAATTGAAAATTAAGTCTTAAAATAAAAAAATTCCAAAAATGTTTGTATGTGGTTTGGCATTTGGCAGAAATAATAAGCATGTCAAGAAAAGCAATTTCTCCAAATTTCATTTTGTATTCGAAAAACTAGCGAAAATACGAAATTTAATAATAGAAAATTTTTAGTCTCCCCTAAAATAAAAAATTTCTAAAAAATTTGTTACTGGTTCTAAAATTTTGTAGTTTGGCGCAACAAAAGCAGTAACTTGTTTAAATTTCACTGTGTTTCTAAAATTAGTGAAATTACGGTAACTAATTTGAAAAACTTGATTCATTCAAAAATAAAAAATTTGATTTTTGAAGATATTTGTTTTTTACCAAACAAAAATTTAAGACTAACGTGCCGAGTGTTTATCAAACCCATCAGACAAACAAAAAATATTTTGGATTTGGAAAAAAAATTAATCTGTTTTTCCAAAATTTACGAGTAGGTAGGTATAAAATAATGCATAAAATTGTATAATTGAACGAATAAGATACATCTTGAGGAATCAAAATTAAAGCTCAAGAGGCTACGAAGAAAAATCAGACTCCAATTCTTTGCATATTTTGCAGTAACTATATTGCCATCTGTTCGTAAATTTCGTAGTATATTTCCCTCTCTGCATTGATAAAATCCGAGCATTTTCTCCAGTGCCGAGCATAAATTCTTGGCTAATTTCCATATAAATAATGTGTGGTGCTGTAACATTCGTCCTCATCCTTGGCGTATCCTGGTGATGTCATTATTTCGACTGGATGCGCGACCAGTGCCGAGGCTCGAACTAATGATATCCTCTCCTCTTTGTATGGAATTTCGGTCGTGTTCACTCGCTGCAAATAATGATGTCGTTCGTGGTCGAGAAGACATTCAGATTTGAGCGGCCTTTGATTGAGCCGTGATCAGTGATTCGCGAACGGCAACGACCCAAGATGGATTTATCCAGCTGAATGAACGGGAAAAATTAATAATATCGGTCAAAGGGCCCACAAAACACCCTCAGCTAATCGATAAATGCATAATAACGTGATTCCACTCGACGACATAAAGCACCCGTAATGGCAGCGATCTGTATGCAGGTCACCGGCAATAATGCGATGTCATCTGCCGGAATTAAAATGTATGTTGTTGTACGGCATCTCGTCGCAAATATTTAATAAAGAGACCAGTGGCGGAACGGCGATAAAATCGTATTGACCGCCTTTATGAAAGCAGTTCCGATTCAAGTTCTAAATAGTTTGACAGGTGTCAGTACCGACAGTCGTGCATGTTGTGATAAATACTTTACATATGCCCATATTGTGGTCGGAAGTTTTAGTTGGACTCAAATCGATAAAGCACAAAACAGATTTTCAACTGTTGATACCAAACTAGGATCGTGTTATTTATTATCTGATTGTTCTAAACTTTCCCTATATTGTGAAGCGCCACAAATAATTAACACTATGAAGGCTTCCTGGAGTTTGTCTAATGGCAAAATCAAGTTACGTCTTTTGGACACCTGTGTTGTAAATAATTAAACATTTTGCTTGTGTTGTATTTGCCATCCGCATATTGCGTGACAGATGCTCTGCAGAGTTTCTAATGAGATTTAGTAATAACATCAAATAAATACTCGGAAACACATTTGCAATGAAAAGTTGAAGCTTTCACAACAAAGAAACTTTTTTTATACTGATTTTATTGAAAATGACAATTAGCGTTTGACAACAACAAGCCAACTTTAATATTAATTGTTAGTATTTACATATCAAGTGCGGAAAGTTACAAATTTCGCACGAGTGGCACAAGGCGCCGAGCAGTATAAGAAATCATGTACTCTTACAAAAAGCTCATAGCGAAAGCTCGCTCACATGCCGGTGGGGTTTTTTCGGCGCTTGTACTGTAAATAACTATTACATATTTACAATCACAGGCGGATTTTGCCTGCTGTTAACATAATATGTACATCAAATGATTTTGGTGCACCCTGGTTACATAGATTAATAAAAATGTTGCTGAAAACAGAAATCATCAATCATTCATCTCCCGTTTTCAATATTTAACGAATAATATTGTAACTATACAAATTTGTTGAATATGTCAGCATTACACGCACAACTAACGTGAATGTTAAATTGTAGTTTATGAAACTCATTTTGTTCTGATTAAAAACAAGGGTCTCGTCGCTTCACTAGCATGAAACACTGCCATTAGTATATTATTCATATTCACACTACATTATAGTATTCTGTATCTATCTATTTTAATGCACATTCTAATTCTGGACTCTGATTAGTTACATTCGACGTTGGCTTCCAATTGCATGTGTTTAATTACGGTTCCCTCTGACATAATTGATCGTAAAGTCCCAAATATATTCATACAGTAAAACAGCTAACTATTCGGTCTGTCGGGTTTATAATAACGACCGCGTAATTAATTGAAACGCTTCAGTGTTGGATGATATTGTCACGTTGGCCGAAAAATCAAAAGTCTCGCTTGTAACAATAACAATTTTATTGTGCACTATGAACACTCTCGTACTTCACAATTATTCACTTTACAGGACTTCCAAATACTAGACTATCTCCAATCCTATCACTACTCCCCTATATACAGATATTCCCCTACCACTAGCCTAATGCTGGAGCGCTGCGAGAATATTCGGGAGTTCCGCGTATGAATAAGAATTATTCCACGAACCGCTCGCTCTAGAGCAGAGCGGAACGTTCCAGCGCTGGCGCTCGAAGCTTCCAGAATCTTCTCGTAACACTGCCCCCCTCTTAGTTCTGATCGTCCCGATCAGACCAAACACCTGATTCTCCGTGATATTTACAAAGTCTATTTAGATGAACCACTTTCATCTTTGAACGGGCGCTGCGTTGGATCCGATACACCACGTCGTTGATCCTCTTGATCACCTTATACGGTCCCTCCCATGTAGGTGTCAACTTCGGAGATAGGCCCTTCTTTCGTCGAGGGTTGAATAACCACACCAAGTCTCCTTCGTTGAATCCTTCATGATTAGCTGTCACATTATATCTGGACCGCATCCTATCACTAGCCATTTTGATCCTCTGCCTCACAAGGTGGTGTGTGTCCAGTAGGGTCTCTCTCAGGTTGTCGACGAATTCCGGTACTTCCTTTCGTTCCGCCCCAGGCGAACCAAGCAGAAGATCACAAGGGAGACGCAGCTCTTTTCCAAAAATAATCTTCGCTGGTGTTTCTCCCGTGGTTTCATGAATGGCAGCTCTGTAGGCCATCATAAACAAGGGCAGTCGACGATCCCAATCCCTCTGGTGCTCTTCCACTACCTTGGACAGATGTTCCTCCATCGTCTGGTTGAATCTCTCGACCATGCCGTCGGATTGCGGGTGCAAGGGTGTGGTTCGAGTCTTCCTAATTCCCAGCAGCTTACACATCTCTTGAAAAACGCCAGACTCAAAATTCCTTCCTTGATCGGAATGCATTTCGAGTGGAACTCCAAACCTGCTGAAGAAATTATCCACCAGGACTCGAGCTACTGTTGTGGCTTCTTGGTTAGGAAGGGCATACGCTTCCGGCCATTTACTGAAATAATCCTGCACAACCAAGATGTACTTGTTGCCGTCGTCAGTCTTCGGAAATGGCCCGGCCACATCTAGAGCGATTCTCTCGAACGGGGCTCCCACGTTGTATTGTTTCATGCCTCCTTTAGTTCGCGTTCGAGGTCCCTTGCTCGCCCCACAAACTGAACATCTCCTACACCATCGTTCGACATCCTCCCGGCAGCCAACCCAGTAATACCGCTGCCTAATCTTACTTAAGGTTTTGTTCACTCCGAAGTGAGCGCCTGATGTTCCGTCATGGACCTCTTTGAGTACTTGGGGGACCCTATTCTTGGGCACTAGTAACTGGGAGGTTACTTTCTTCCCGTCTGCGCTTTCCCAAGCCCTTTTCAGTACCCCATTTTCTACTCGCAGTGAGTCCCACTGCGCCCACATCGCCTTCAACCCTGGACTCTTTTCCGAAACTTCTTCCCAACGCGGCCTTCCATTATCCGCTTCCTTCCACTCCAGCAGTGGCCCAATTTCCTGGTCTGCTTGTTGATCCTTCCGAAGATTCTCCGTAGTCCAGTCATCATCACAACCGATAACCATCCTGTTTATCGGCAATGGCCCTTCAATCTTCGCGCACTGCTTGCAATCCTTGCAAGGTCTTCTAGAGAGAGCGTCAGCGTTATTGTGTTGCTTTCCTGGTCGATGTTTGATGTTGAAGTGGTATTGCTGCAGCCGCTCAATCCACCTAGCCACTTGTCCTTCGGCGTCTTTCATCTGTAGTAACCACGTGAGGGCAGCATGATCAGTCCTTATCAAGAACTCGTGGCCAAACAAGTATTTGTGGAAATGCTCTACAGATTTTACAACGGCCAGCAATTCCTTTCTTGTAGCGCAGTAATTTCTCTCTTGCTTGCTCAACACTTTGCTGTAGTACTCGATCACTCTCTCTTCTCCATCCTGCACCTGCGATAACACCGCTCCAATGCCGATGTTACTGGCATCTGTGTCCAAGACGAACTTTCCATGAGTCCTGGGGTAGCTCAAAATCGGGCTAGTGCACAAAGCTAACTTCAGTCGCTTGAAACTGCTTTCGCAGTCTGATGTCCAGTTGAATGATGCCTTTGCTTCCGTTAGTTTGTGCAGAGGTGCAGCAATGTTGGCGAAACCTTCTACAAACCGCCGATAATACGTGCAAAGTCCAATAAAACTTCTCACATCGTGCTTGTCCTTGGGTCTGGGCCATTCCTTAATCGCCTGAATCTTATCTTCACAGGTCTTGATTCCTTCAAATGACACCGTATGCCCCAGAAACTCCACTTTCTTCCGAAATAGATGGCACTTTTTCGGATTAAGTTTCAAATTGGCACCCCTAAACCGGTCTACCACTTCTTGAAGGTTCTTCAGGTGTTCATCGAAGTTTTTACCCATGACCATAACGTCGTCCAAATAAACCAGACAAGTTTTCCACGTCAATCCACGCAACACACATTCCATTAGTCTTTCGAATGTAGCGGGTGCGTTGCAAAGCCCGAAAGGCATAACCGTAAAGTGGTACAGGCCACTTCCCGTGGAAAACGCTGTCTTCTCCTTGTCTTCGGGATGAAGTCCCACTTGCCAATATCCACTCTTCAGGTCTAAGGTTGAGAACCACGTCGACCCTGACAGAGTTGTGAGAGTGTCGTCAATCCGGGGTAATGGAAAACTGTCTTTCTTGGTAACATCGTTGAGTTTTCGGTAATCCACACAGAATCTTGTACTACCGTCTTTCTTGGTTACGAGCACAACCGGCGAAGACCAAGGACTGTTGGATTCTTCAATAATCCCTTCTTCTTGCATGGATTTTACCAACTGTTCGGCCTGCTCTTGCTTCGCCCACGGTAACCTTCTCGGTGCCTGTCTGATGGGTTGATGGTCGCCCGTATTGATTCTGTGTTGAACGATGTTCGTTCTTCCTAGTGGCTCATTCTCAACGGCGAACACGTCCTTATTCTTCTTGATGAAAGCCTGTGCCTTAAGAGCCTCTACTTCAGAAAGGTCGCTCGTGTCCACCTCCAGATTTAACTTTTTCACGGTCTTCACGTTTTTCTTTGATGGCTGTGCGTCACTTATTCTGGAGATCGGAACACACACAGCAACTAGATCGCCCTTCCTGATCGTGACTGGAGTAGGGTTGATATTCGCCACCCGCACAGGTATTTCTTTCGTCACTTTTACTAGTGTCTTTCCAACGAGAATTGGTTTCGTCATGTCTCTAGTCGGTTCAATCATTCCAACGCAGCTCCCAAAGTTACTTCCTAAACGCACACTTATCACTTTCTCACTGTTCCCATCCACACAAGAATTTGCACAGGCGAACGCTTTCACTCCATCTTCTTTTACTTCTGGGGTCGATAACACGAAGCTTTCGGTTCCAATCTTGAGGATCTTCTCGTTGTGATTAAAGGAAATCCCATGTCGTCCAATAACATCCATTCCCAGGATCATCTCATCCTCGATTCCTGCCACCAGCACCCGATGCCGAAACTTCATACCTCCCAACTGGACCGTGACCTCTGCCTCGGCACTTACTGTGACGACATCTCCTGTGACTGTTTTTAAAATAGCACTCGTTGTTTCCAGAGATGTCCTATTGTCCAACATGTCCTTTCTCACAAGGGAAACCATGGCTCCGGTGTCGACCGTCATCTTCGCTTTTCTCCCATTCACACTTCCTTCAATTATCAAACTCTCAAAATTCCTCTTCAAACGCATAACGGAAATAACTTTGGGGCTTGTGCTCTCCCCAGCCAGTGTGTGCCCCTTGACACTGCTGGGCTTTAGTTTTCCGACTGCTGAGGACGTGACTGGGGACCGTTCTGGTCGTTCCTAAGAACAACCCTACAGTCACGTTTAAAATGGCCTGGTTTTCCGCAACGATAACAGGTCTGGCTAGTTCGCTGCTTCAGTGCCATCCGTAGCTCCCTGTTTTCCTTGAGGATGTCGTTTAGCTCGGCTTTCGTGACGAAAGCGGTAGGTGTTGCCTCTTCTTCGTCAATACCCACACCTCGAATTCGTCGGTAGTCGGGGACGTTCACAGAGCTCTTGAAAACGGCTTCCACCTCTAGAGCGCGCACCAGAGCTTCTTTTGCGGAGTGATAGCTGCCCAGTCGGACGGTTCTTTGTATTTCTGGATCTCGAATCCCTTGCAGGAACGTATCCACAGCTAGTTGTTCCACAAAATTCGCCGGAGCCGAAGGGTAGGCGAGCAAAACAAGGCGCTTGACACTTGCCTCAAATTCTTGCAGAGACTCTCCAATTCTCTGCCGCCGCGTCTTGAGCTCTGAGACGTATACTTGCTGGAGGTGTTGGTTTCCAAATCTGGCCTCTAATGCTGCCATCAGCTGGTCGTACCGCTCTTTGTCTCGACCTGGAACTGTCTCTAACAGGTCCAGAGCCGCCCCTCTCAAGGAAACTATCAGAAATGAGGATTTTTCTTCTTCCGACCATCCATTTTGTTTGGCCGCCACTTCAAATTGCAGCTTGTAATTGTCCAGTGAGGTCGACCCATCGTAAGTCGGAGGTTTCATTTCTTTCGTTGTGGTCAGACCGATCCTATTTGGAACTTGACGCCTTAAGCGAAGTAACTCATTTTCCATGTGCTGTTTAAATCGCTCCAGATCTTTAACTTCTTCTTTGACGCCTTGTAGTTCTCCCTCAACGCCTTCTAGACGCTCTGCTACTTCTTCTTTGACGCCTCGTAGTTCCTCCTTGACGCCTCCTATGCACTCTTCTACTTCTTCTCTGACGCCTAGTAGTTCCTCCTTAACGCCTCCTATGCACTCTTCTACCTCTTTTTGAATTTCATCGACCTTAACCATAATGGCTACGTTCATGTTTTGTTCCATGTCTTTAAGCTGGTTCAGGATTGCTGCATTCTCTGTTTGTCTTCTTTCTTCTTCTTCCAGTTTTTCTCTTTGTCTTCTTTCTTCTTCTTCTAGTTTTTCTTTTTGTCTTCTTTCTTCTTCTTCTAGTTTTTCTTTTTGTCTTCTTTCTTCTTCTTCTAGTTTCTCTCTTTGTCTTCTTTCTTCTAAATTTGTCTCCAATTTTGCCATCATAGTGGTCATCAATTCTTGTAGCCCCTCCATTTCTGCGGCTTGCTGTCTGGTTTGAACAGGCATAAAAATTGTCCACAATCAGGTAACAATGTCACAGTCCGGTAATGTCACGAATTTTCCGATCGAAAATTCCAGAATTTTCTCGATCACAATGCTGGACGGGATCCCACTTTCTGACACCAGTTGTCACGTTGGCCGAAAAATCAAAAGTCTCGCTTGTAACAATAACAATTTTATTGTGCACTATGAACACTCTCGTACTTCACAATTATTCACTTTACAGGACTTCCAAATACTAGACTATCTCCAATCCTATCACTACTCCCCTATATACAGATATTCCCCTACCACTAGCCTAATGCTGGAGCGCTGCGAGAATATTCGGGAGTTCCGCGTATGAATAAGAATTATTCCACGAACCGCTCGCTCTAGAGCAGAGCGGAACGTTCCAGCGCTGGCGCTCGAAGCTTCCAGAATCTTCTCGTAACAATATTTTGTATGAACGTTGACAAAATTGCAGAATATACCTAGCTAAAACCATTTGCTGGTGGAATTGCATAGATTACCTATCACACGCTGTGCGTGGTGGTTTTCGATTCATGTTCCGAGTTTCATTTTGGTTGGATTATCGTTAATATTACGCCTCGTTTTTCACGTGTGATTTGGGATGTATGTAAATGTTCAAAATTAGTTGTATATTCCATTCAGGGTGGTTCTAACCTAAATTATGGTATGCTGATGTAATTACTTATTCTCCTCCATTTCTGTGTTCTCCTTCACTAAATCCATTATTTAGGTGATATACTGTGGAAGATCCCAGAGGAACGCGGTATTACTCGTCATTGTAGTCGACTGAAAAACGACCTAAAAGTCGACTATTTTTAGCAATAATCCGGTAAAATTGTAATGTGAAGGCCGAATTTCAAATTAAGTATTTTTGCTACAAGTACTTAAAATACAGTTTTGTTGCTCTTTAGTTTGTAAAAACTTTTTAAGTACAAGTTACAAACAGTAGTGATACAAAGCCGGTTCTGCAGCGGAAGTCGTAATCTCGAGCGCCCGTCCGGTGATGTATTGCTGGTCATCTACCAATCAGGCGCACAGATGGTGTCGGCGGCTCTTCCGGCGTATTGCTGGTCATCTGCCAATCAGGTGGCGGGTGATTTAAAAATTTGACAGATGGCGGTGGGAATTTGACAGCTGGTGGCGGGAAATTGAAATGTGTAGCCGGTTGGAGGCGCCGCGAGCCGATAAACAGTTCAATTTGCGCGTGCGCGGCTAAACGGCGGGAAATTTAAAAATTTGACAGATGGCGGTGGAAATTTGACAGCTGGCGGCGAGAATTTTGACAGATGTCATTATGGAATGGCGGAAATTTTGAATTTGACAGTTGTGTCAGATCAAGATGGCGGTGACGGTTTGGGTGACAATCATAGAGGGCGCTAGAGAAATTTTGGAATTTCTCGGATAAAAATATTATAATTTCTCGGAAAAAACATGTAAAATAGTTCGTTATTTGGGTGTGGTCATTTGGTCTGATTTCCGCGTTTCTCGGAATAACCGCAAACATTGATAAGACCGGACGTTTTTCGCTGTCTATATAAAGAAAAAATCAATCAATTTCATTCAAATCAAGTGTTGTGCAGTCCAAGAATCGATAAGTATGGGTTAATTTTCATTTAATTATTTTATACTAAGTAATACATCTTTTAGAATGGATTTGAAACAAATCAACATTATCACTAACAGTTCCAATTCCATAAAGGAATTTAAGGGTCTTACAACTCTACCCATTGGTGTAAAGTACCTTATTAAAAATGTGTCTTTGTACAAAGGGCTTTACGGTGAGTGTCCTATAGTGGAATTGGAAGATTTTAAAGTATTTCTACCCAAAAGAAGTGTTGAGGTTATACGCAGCAACTTGGAAAACTTTACTTCAGACACTTATTGTTTAGTGTACAGAGGAATAAGAAAATTGAAGAATTCTGAGTACGGTACTACAGCATTGTTTGAAATTGTCTTAAAAAATGAAGACCATTACCACAAAAGGGTTTGAAAAATGATTATTGCATAAAATTATACAATTATAAATTAGTAGTGCTAAGTCATGAAATTACACTTGTAAGACAGAAATAAAGCAATCTAATCAATATGAGTTTTACAACCTTTCCTGTTGCGGTAGACGCACACATCTGTTGATAAAATAAAACACTTGTTAAAATCGTTCTTTATATTTATTAAAATCACACAACACTCGTTCGCTTAAGAAATGTATACATTCCATCATACAGTAATTTTTAATAGAGGCATTAGAGTCACAAATAATTCTAATAATATCTAGTATTGACAAGTTAACAGAAGCATTTGCTATTTTGGGTACGTTATTTAACAATTTATAATAATAATTAAAAAAATTTAATTTATGTAATATTTCAAGTCTTTTCGACAAAATAGTGTCTAATTGGAGAATTTGTTGAATATCATTATCCATCAAAACAAAACTAGTTGAATTTTTAGATAGCTGAATGAGTTTTGGTTTGCGATTGATGACAAAATTTTCCCAAAATTTGATAGTGTTGACCTTTAAACTGCCATCGATGAATCGTGTGAGCACCTTAACAAATTCAGACCATTCGATTGTATTGAAGGACAGATTGTTGAATTCATTGTTAAATCGAACTGCAGGTTGAAAATTTCTCGCAGGACTTAGACCACATTCAATAAAGAACGGTGATAAATATTCAAAGTCATATCCGATATTGAGAATTAAATGTTTTTCTTTTTTGATTTCCTCTTCAAATCGGTTAGCTTCAATCATCAATTCGCAATCATACTGAATTTCTTCAACATCACACTGCTCATCGGCAGACATCTTGATGTAAACTAATCAAAACGATCATTGTTTACATGTCATAACACATTTTTCTTATCAATCCAACTGTTATGGTTATTATCAAACCCTAACCATTTAACCAATACTTTATTTCCACGTCGTTTCAAAACTTTTTCCACCAGATATATGTCCGAATTTTTTGTTTTCTGCAATTCTTTTTCGTAGAAAGCACCCATTATAGGTTTTTCTTCCATATCTTCTAAAAGGTACGTGGTAGGATTGGTAATATTTATTTTAACAACCTTGAACAATTCTGTGGTCCAATTAGGTGTATAACCTTTATCAAAAATATGTTTGGCTTTACTTATCCTAACAATGTCTCCAACTTTAAATTTTCTTGTGGCTGTTGCAACTTTAATCTCATTAAATGATGATTTTAAAACACGATCTTCATTTGTTTTGTTTACATTAACGGGCTTCACATGTATTGTACTATGGATGGTATTATTATATGTGGATACAAGTTCTGGTAGAACATTAATCCACTTGTAAGAACCGTTTAAACTGAAGTATTTAAAAAGACGGTCTTTTAATGTTCGTATGACTCGTTCGGCAATTGCTGCTTTTTTAGAACTGAACGTATGGTAATGATTTATTTTATATTTCTTCATTAGTGCATTGAATTTCGAATTAAAAAATTCTTTACCTTGATCTGTCTGTACATTTTTGGGGTGCCTCTTCTCTTTTAATATTGATTCAAATGCTTTTGTAACTTCATCGGCATGTTTAGACTTTAAGGGCTTAGCCCAAACATATTTCGAAAAACAATCGATAACAATCAATATAAAGTTAAAATTTTTATTAGACGAGGCATACATATTCATTTGTCCTAGATCAGCTTGCCATAAATCATCTAAACCCTTAATAATAGTTCGACGTCTTGTAAACTTTCTTTGGATTGGTTTGTGAAGCTCATTAACAAGCTCTAGTTTTTCTTTGGAATGCTGTTTCACCATTGTTTACCACTAATCTGATAAATAATTTGAAAACAACTAATTTTATATAAATCTTTTATTAATAATAAGTAGAATCTACAGACTGTTTTGTATTACTAGATATCTAGAATTTTTTCACTAATTATTACAGATTCACATTTGCTGATTTTCAAATTTTTTAATTATTTGAATTGTGCAATAATTTTTTATCATCAATACTAACCAATTTGTTTTTGCTTAAGAACTCTAGATTAGCAGTCGAGATGGAATCAATTTTCTCTTTAAGTAAGTTAATGGTCGTAAGATTGTTTTCCATATGCTGATTAATTTTCAAATTGTTGTCCGTAATTTGTTCTTCTATTTTATTTAATCTTTTATCAATTTGAGCTACAACATTTAACAATTCTGTTTTTAACTTGGCATATATTTCGTGCTGTAATGTTATACGATTTTGACAGAGCTCTACAGATTTAAGAACTCTAGAAGATATAGCTTTAATAGTTGTTAGAACATCGTGGGATAGTTGAGCAATTTTAGTGTCTATATATTTTTTATTCGCAGCATCATTATCCAAAGACGGTTCTTTAATATTGCAAATTTTCAAATTTTCTGCATCAATATCCCCATCAACAGTAAATTTCAATCCATTAGTAGTTTGAAATTTTGCCAACAATAAAGTGTTTTTATGATCGTCTAAAGCTTGACCAAACTTGTCGAGAGGCATTTTACAACTAAATGATTTGGACGGATTACAAGTTAATAAATAATACCCGCTTCTTTTAATTCATTGACTATAGCTACAATTTCATTGTTATGTGACGAATTACCAGCGTCTTTTGATGCCCAAAGTAATTTTAATCTATCAACAAGTTCGTTAACATCATCCCAATATACATATTCGATTGATTTTGAATTGTATTGCAACATATTATCTGTAAGTCCACTTCCAGAAAACGAATAACTACGTTGTGGTGAATCACTAATAAGTGGTTTTATAACACTTCGATATTTCGGATGACTACTGCCTCTTAAGTATCCTGTTGGATCAAATTGTCTTTTATGTACGCTTGTTGCTTTAAGTATTGAGTGATAGCTATCTTCATCATCTTTTGTATACTTCATAGGACGTTTTTTAAACAATAATTCATACAAGCCCCTTGTACCCACATAAGTTTTTCCTCCAATAGTAAAATCATCACTGTTTTTCCCAAAATGAATTAATTTATTGCCCAACATCCATTTATTTGTTTCTGCATCATGATTTACTCCATATGTTGTATCATACTCTTTTGCTGAATAATCTCTTAAAAATCCATCTATGTATTCACGAGCTAATTCCGAATAATCAGATAAGTAGTCTTCATAAGCTTCTTCAGTAATATTTTCAAACACATTATCATCACCATCACCAACAACATCATCATCAGGATTAACTGTAGCTGTAGCATAATCATCAGTTGGTTCAAAACTAGGGTTGTATTCACCAATAATTTCAGTAGGAAGCTCCTTAACTGAAATTTGATCCACTGATTCAATGACGGGCTTGGTATCTGTGAATTGATTTGTCTGTGTAGATGAGTCACGTTTTGGAGCGAAGTAACGTGTTTGCGTCGTACTATCAATGACCTTTGCGGTTTTTGTGGTTTTTGCAGATATGTTATCAACCTTCTTGGACAGAGGATCAATAATTGGTTGAAATATTTTCTTTATTGTTTCATCTTGCTCAAATCGACCCAATTTAAGAGCTAAATATTTTCTCCTAATACCCTTAGCGAGTCGATCAATGGCTTTTGTAACGTGCGGATCTGAAGATGTCATTTTAATGAGTGATGATAAATTATAGAAAATTAGATTTTTATATATTTATCGAACCCTTTACGATATCGACCATTATCCACCGGAAAATCTTTAACAATTACTAAACACCCATAACGTTTTCTCCAGCACTCTGAACAAATTTTTTTGAATTGATCATAGGACATATCGGGTGAAACGTGCTCGTCATACACATGTTTCAAATTGATTTCGTCTTGTCTAAATAACACAATAACATTACTATTATCACGTATTAATTGTTTAGGTATTTTAGAATAAGTTTGGCACAAGTAGGCTGCATCGATATTTTTATGTCTACACATTGAATAATACTGACGAATTTTATTTTGATTATCACAGGCCACATCGTCAAATATAAATAAGGAATGATCAAGAGCCTGAGAGGGATCAATTACGTCATCATTATTGTCGTACGGAAAGTATTTTATTCCATTCACACGTGCCAACACCGATTTTAGTACTTGATATTTAGTTTGAAATAAAGATTTTGAATAAAGATAAACATTTTTAAATTTAAGTCCTCTTTCATTATAAATTAAAGAAAGCAATGCGTTCGTTTTTCCACATCCACTGGGCCCACAAAAAATTGCTCGAAATGAAGTTGGTAGTAGTTTTCCATGAATATGAGTTTTCGGTTTTTCAAAAAAATCTAAATTAACTATGGGTAGGGTCTCTTCTTGTTGCGTGCACTGCATTCTGACATAAACTGATGGTGAAAATAAAAAGAATTGTTTATAAACTTTTATAACCATCATCATCACTGTTAGAAAACATCAAACATACTTTACAACGTAAACTGCATGATTCTAGTGATGATGATGATGATGATGATGATGATGATGATGATGATGTTGATGTTGATGATGAATCATTTTTGATTAATTTTTCGAGTATACATCTACAAGTATCAGGTCCACACGTGGCGTTTGGATTCGACCAAGGACATGTCACATAATGAAGTCCGTATTTATCATTGTATACTTTTTCTGGTTTGTTGGTATGTGCTTCATGCATTTTGAACCAATAACTAAAGAAAATCTACTACAACATCACCTTAAATAGATCTGATGGAGAGAGGGTGATTAATAAAAAATTAAAAACTTTAGCATTTATTTATTTTTTCCACCCACTGGTGCAAAATTACACAGTTTACATTGCTACACATGTAATTTTTTTGATTAAAGTGATTAAAGCATTTTGGACGTTGTTTTTCAAACTTGGGTACACCATCTTCATTTTCAACGTTTTTTATGATCAAGTCCGGTAATTCATTTGCACACACATATGTTAAATAAGTATGTTTTTGGCTCCCCTTCACATAAACCATTTTATAGTTTTTCAGTACTTTAATTAAAATATCAGCAATGTCATCATAATTCACATATCCATATGAATAGCGTAGACCATGGAAATTTCGTTCTTCATACCTCACTTGACTTTTATTGGTTTGCGACAATGTGTCAAATTTTTTAGGCGGCTTTAGAAGGTAATGATTGGTTTGATGTCCGTTGAATATGGTAACTTCTTTGGGGTAAAAGGACCATTTTTGATTTTCATTTCTCAAGTTAAACCCTTGAATATCAACACAAACAATCGTCATCATGATTGTCGTCACATTAACATTACATCTTTAGTCTGTTAAATTATATACCACCCCCTCTACTTTTTAAGATAGACTTCGTACTATCTCACTAATAGGAAGATGTTCAAAGATGGTATCATGAATGATAATGCAATATGCTTTTGTATCTGCAGGAAAACCACTTGCGGCTTCAATATCAACCTTAAGATCAACAGTATTTGATTTCAACGATTGGTGCCTTTGGGAACAGTCAATAACAAACAAAGCTCGATTCTTAAAAGCTACATAATCTAACAAAGGTTGTTTGGGGTGTGTGATATCATTTTTAAATCTACTCAAAAATTGTGAATAATTATAATGTGCATCAACAAATTTATTTTTTTCAAAGTTGAGCCTCATGCGTTCTGTAGGGTAATATTCTCCATTTAGCATAATACGTATATCTGAAACATTTATATTCCCAAAATATTGCGGATCTTTTTTGATAGTATTTCTGATCCCCGTTTGAAATGCAATAATTACAAATCGAGGTGTTTCTACACTTGTACTTGTTTTCACACCCCAAATTTCTTTTGTAGCACCAACAGTCAGCTGAGGCAATTCATGATAATCCCATTTTCTGAACGATATAAACATTGGCTCATCTGTTTTTATTGATTTTAACAAATTTAATTTCAGGACATCATTAGGTGTAATAATGTCCACTTTTAGTGAGATATTTTCAATGTTTAATTCCCCTGCTATCGTAGGATCTTTTACATTAGTTGTATGCATACAATCATCATCGTTCTTGTTCCTTACAAGACGTATAGTTTGTTTTCCAAAAGATGTTACTTGATGATCATTGAAAACACCAAACAGATGTTTTAGCGGGACACGTAGAATGAATGATCCATCAGTATTTACTATAGGATTTTGTGGAAAATTCCATCCTGCAATATCCAGGTGCTTTGAATCGTTGGGGTTATAACAGAGATAACCTCTGATTGTACTCACAATACCAGGATCACGCACGGTCTCAATTTCTTTACCATTTAATTCATATGTGACAGAATCAAATAGAAATGCACCAACATTATTTACAAGAGATACACTTCCTTCTCCACTTTTTTTCTTGACACTACCTTCAATAATCAAGGCGGCATCGTACATTAAGGTCCATATGTCCGATTGATTTATTGAAATTTCAATGATGTCATTATTATTAAAAGTTTTCACATAAGGATAATATGTTCGAGTCTCAATCTTCTTAATGTTTTCATCAAATTGCGGTTTTCGATGAAAGTCGAACGTTTGGCTTAATGACATTATAACCTAACGATTTAAGAAACAATATATTCGCTGGAGTTAAACCCTTTGTCTTCGATGGTTGTCTTTTACAGACTGACTGCTGAACAACTGACATCGAACTTTTATAAGGACTTCGACTTGGATTGATAAACACCAAACCCATTATGACAGTTTCTTTAGTTCTAAACGCACAATTACTTCTTCTTTACGAAAATTGACAGGTTTGAAATCTTGGTTAAGTATGCTTAGTGTTATGTTTGGAATTTCTCGCTTATTAATTATGGGTAGATATACAAGATTCCTTGGTACTTCGTCTATTGCAAATCCTGGATTGACTTGCACAGCAAATTCGTAAATAGTATGAGAAAGCCTATGATTATGAAAAGCTCCTGTCGTTATATTACAATTAATTTGAATAGTTCTGACTTTTACTATGTCGACAGGTAGATCAGATTCGTGATGTTGATGTGGTGGTAGTGTACGTTTAGAAAACCCTAATATTCTACCAATACTATCCTCCTGTGTAAAATCGATTGCGTAATGTTCGCTTTTAATTTCACACTTAAGCGTATTGTGATTGGGTTTTAGTGAAAAATATTGGTTGTAGTCTTCTTTCTTCACAGAGTTTGGAATTATTTTTTGGATCAAGTATGATTCAATGTCGGAAATTTCATAAGATCCTGTTGGTATTGTTATTACTTTTGAATCTTTCTCCTCAGAGTAATAGAATTTATTTTCGCCTGGTTCAATATTTGGAATACTATTGTATGAATGAAACCCAATTAACGCTAAACCGTAATCGCAATCTGAATCAAGTTCTATAGGATTTGGGAAATCGATGGATAGCACGTGATTGTTACTTTTTAAAGAGAAGATGGTTGACATTATTCACATACAACATCTAAGATGTAACTGATTTATTTTATATATTTTACATATTTTTATACAAAAATTTCAAACATAAATGACCACAATTTACTTGATTGTAGTTTTGATATCGATCATTGTTGTAAAAAATTTCAACACTATTACCCAAATAACGTACAAGTTCTTGAGGCGGCTTTAGTGCCCCAAAACTATCAAAATAGGTAACATTGTTGTTCTTTTTTATGTAGGCCACCCAATGAGTTCCTGGATTTTTCTTGGTATCCAAATTGACTATTGCGCATTCATTTTTATTTGGTTTATTTAATAATGTGTCACGCATAAAAACTCCTCTGAAATATGGTATTTTTAACATTTTTGCGCATTTTCTTATATCGATGTCGTAGAGGGCTCTGTTGGGTAGCTCTATAGGTAGTTTTTTGAGACCTGCTGTTTTTTCAAAAACAATCCGTATCCACCTCTATCATTCTTCTTCAAATAAAGACCAGATCCTTTTTTACCAATTTCTTCCATTGCTTTATTATGCCGACCTTGTTCATCTAATTTCTTTTTCGCATTCTTTGCATCAATCACTGTTTTTGCCACAGCACTAGCTCCCCCTATTAGTGAACCAAGACTTCCCAGTCCTGCCAATATAGGTAGAAGAGGTAAAATTCCTCCTTGCTTCGGTTCAAACGGTATTATTCTAGGAACACGTATGTTCTTACGACCCCCCGCTTTTCTCACAGCTATACGACCTGTTTGGAGTGCCATCACTGCAGCTCTCCTCAATGCTGTTTTATTAGATAAATCTACATTTTCATTCCTTAGATCCTTTCTTATGTGGTCTACAATACCACGATTAAATGAAATAGTAGGATGATGACGATGAGTCTTTTTTCGAAGACCCATTCCAAGCTTTCTTTTCGTTTTCATGGCTGTTGTTACAAGCCAAGCTGCTGCTTTCTCTCCTAAACCGGCGTCTTTCGATTTAACCCTCTCCCAAGCCCGATTTTCTAAAATCCAATCTGCTTTGTGTCGCTCGTCTAAAGATTGATTTTTGGAATAGCTAATGTCGTGTTCTTTGCATGCAGCATCCAACTTATTTATACCAGAATCACCTTTCCGTAATCTTTTCTCCAGTTTTGTGCCAGGACCACAGTAGCTTTTTTATTGAAAAATGAATAAAATCTTATAAAATATGTAAAGACTTACTTGTAGCCGGGTATGTGTAGTTCTAAAGGTAGTTTATTAATTAGAGAATTTACTACACCACGTCCACCTTTACGTTCGGGGACTAACATAACAATGAATACTTCGTATAAGTCTAGTGATATTTATAGAAGAGGGAGGGAATAAAGGCACATCATTTTAATTACAAGTTTTATTTATATACTTTTGAACAAGATTGGGTGGTAAAAATATTTCCAGGTCCTTAATAAATCCATGTAGTCCTTGGTCGAACAAAGATTGACACAACCTCGCCACATCAATTTGCTTATCGATGAATTGTTGACAAATTTCCATACCATTGCGATATTGCTTCTTCCATGATTTAATTAATG
The DNA here is from genome assembly GCA_029298725.1 of Gnatocerus cornutus. Classification (NCBI taxonomy): domain Eukaryota; kingdom Metazoa; phylum Arthropoda; class Insecta; order Coleoptera; family Tenebrionidae; genus Gnatocerus; species Gnatocerus cornutus. The sequence continues at coordinate 14,801,103 of CM055515.1, forward strand.
CATCCTCTTCTGTGAAGTCCACATCGTACACCTCAGCATGTAGGAGATCATAGTAAGCATCACGAAATTCGGAATGGATACGTTTGACGGCGGAATTAAGATCTGTTGCTTTCACCCATTTGTCTTGACTGTACATTTGCCACATCCTACTACTCCAACTTGAAATGTAGGAATGAATGGTGATTTTCAATGTTGTAGGCTCTCATTTGTTTCCACTAAAAGTGATTTGTAGTGACCGTGTGGTAAAGTATCAGTGGAATCATTTAATAAAAGTCTTTTATCATCAAAGTTGCTTAAACCAATTTTGTGCTGTTCGATACTGTAAACTTTGTGTGCAAATGATCGTATTGTACGTTGAGTCACCTCTTTAACCATGTTATTTTTTAAACAGTCTAGGTAGTCTTGAAAAGTGATTTTATTTTTGACAACACTAAATTTAACACCTTTTGATTTTTTGATACATTTTCCCCCTTTAACTTTGTACGCGTACATTTTAGATCTAAGTCCAATAAAATGACTCATCACATTGCTATTTAGCTCATCTTTCATCACTCCAGGGACCTTTTTGTTTACAAGAGGTATTGACCATTGATTGTTTAAAGGGTAATCACTTGTATCGAACATTTTAATATTTGCCTTAATTAAATCATGATAGATATCATCACATTGAAGTTCGTAGATAAGGCTGTCGGTGTCAGTATATAAAAGTTTGCAATTATTTTCATTAAACTTCTTTAACATGAATTCATAATGAAAATCATAGACACATACTTTAGAAATATCTAAAATAGACATACCAATGTACAATGGTTTATTGAATATAAGTTCTGTTTTTGCAAGCTCGATCGCGATAAGATTTTCATTAAAAATTGTACGATTTTGAAATCTGGGGCTGGATATTAAATTTTTTGCTCCGTATCTCCCTTCCCATTGCGATACCAATTTTACAATTCGATGTTTTCGGATATTTTCCATGGTTTTTCCAAACACTGCATTATTTGCCAATTTATAATTATTTTTTTCAAAAGTACTTTTGGCTTGTGCACGTAAATTTGTGTTTAGTTCGATATACGGTTTTAGCCATGGAGCTTGTTTGAAACTTAAAATTTTATGAATCTTTTTAACCACTAAACCATTATGTATCGCTTGTTTTAAATTCTGATAATGAAGAATGTAATTAGTTTTTTTATGTAGGGTGGTCATTAATTTAGAGATTTTTGAATTTGCTGGTTTTCGGTGTTCAGCACAAAAAGGTAAGTCTTTGTGCCGATCATGTATATGTTGCGGGTAGTCAAGATCGACTTCTAAAATGTAACCTGTGTTGGACTCGTTGGAAATATTTGTAACATCAAAATCAGTAACATCGTCTAACCATTTAAATTCTCTATAGGGTAAATATTGCTGCATGGCCCACCCGTAAAGATTGTTGACATCCAAATACATTAGATATTTATTTGGTTTAGATGGATCATAATCGTCACCTAAATATTTATTATTTGCTTCCGAGTATCGATTGCAGCATTGATTTATGCCACCGCGAATACCTCTTTCCACAAATAATAACATATCAATATCTTTAAGAATTTCGAGTTTACATCCAGTGTATTTCAGCATACAATCCCATGTATAACCGGGTAAAGTGTAGTACCATGCGGGGTCCAAACCATACGTTTTATGCATTACTCGACGGAAATTTTCGAAAACATCGGCCAATAGTAAAATGTCAATTTTCATATACAAATCCAAGTATTCGCCCAAGTTGTTAATTTTGAATTGGGTCCAAACGTTTTGACCATGTTGATAATTTTCTTCGGAAATGTGCGAATCATTTAGTTTACTATAAAATTTTTCGATCGGTGGTAGACATGTTTCTGTTAATTTTTCAATTGAGTCGAGATAGTCGTATGGAAATACACCTTTGCGGGTGAGTAATTTGAAGGAATCCTTATCTAAGTCTTTAAATTCGCGTTTTAAATGTTGTAATTCATCTGCTTCTAAAGTCGATACTAATTCATCCAAGGATGCATTCATAAATCTGAGAGAATCAATGAACCTAAATTTTATATCAGTATTTTCATCTTTCAGCGTGAATGCAATGTACTTTTCTAGATTGATTGGCAAAAGTGTGATTTTTCCTAATTTTGAAATATCTTCAATGAGGAAATGACTATCATATCCCGATAAATTGTGGAAAACAATGGGAACCATAAATCGCTTTTTATAATTTAAATTACATATTGAATGAGCAAATCCTCTAAATATCGATGTAAAATGATCATGATCTCTTACAATGTTTTTTTGTTGTCTATCTTCTTCGGTAAAACATTTCCCACATATGTGACATAAAACAGCTGATTTAAAACTTGGACTTGAACCCATAGGTTTAGCTTCGATTATTTTTTCTGAGACATTTCTTGCAATTTGTTTAAGCTTATTTGTAAACCACACAGCAACATTCTCACCACGATAAAAATCATAAAAGGACAGACTATCATCATAGTTACATTTTAGAAATAGTCCAACACTGCACGCTTTATGTTGTTGATACTTGAAGGTTTTGGATGTATTTTCACAAGTTTTTTCGATAGGTTGAAGCACAGACTCGAAATCGCAGTATAAAATAAATGGTAATGTCTGTTGATTGATATAATTTTGAAATTCTACATAATCATATTTTGGAAATGAAATTTTACTAAAATTTAATTTTTCACATTGCTCGGAATGCTCTTTAAAAGTATCCTCCTTCTTGAAATAATTAAGGCAACGATCACATAAATAGATTTTATGATTATTTTTGTTTAATTGATTTGAAACTAGCCGAGACAAGTTTTTAATCCAACAATAATGATACTTTATTTCGGTGTTATCCACATCGGCATTATCTGGAGCCTCATAATCATTTAATTTTGGAAAATAAACGTTTTGGACTTGGAGCAAATTTACATGTTTTTCTAATTTTTTTTCTGTTAGTCTTACTGGAGCTACAGTATAATACGATGCTTTTGATTTAGTTTGATTTAATTCCAAAACGTACACGTTAATTGAAACATTATTTAATTTTTCAAATTTAGAAATTTGATTAATACTGACAGGAAATTCGATTCCCTTCATATTTAATTTTGATGACCAATGCGGATACGAATTAATCTTATCAGCATTAATGTTTGTGGGGAATAAGGCTGAGATGACGCTCCAAGAAAAGCACTCGTTATCATTATAATTTTTGACATTAACACAAGCGTGTTTATTAGCAATTTGTTGTGGAAGTCTGATGAAAGATGAACCATTCCCAATTTCACATTTATTTATATTGATTTCCAACGAAATAATTTTATGTAATGCCCAACCCGAATCACGAAGTTGAAAGTTTTCCAGTTTACTTAAAATTTTATCACTTATGTAATTTTGAAACCAATCTTTAATATTTCGCCCTTGATCCAACAGTCCATTCCTGGTGTTAAACGATTTTTCTTCAATAATTTCACTATCATCGTTTGGATTGTTTTTAATAAATTCACCATGAAAACATGCGTTAATTTTAAGCAAAGTAAATTTTTTAAGCAAATTTTTAATGCGAGAATTAAAAACCGAAAATGCATCATTTAAAAACTGAACAATATCAATGTGACTTAAATTAAAAATTATTCCAGTTTGAACGCGTGACTTAAAAGCAGTTTTCAATTCTTCCCACTGAACCCTCTTTTGATGATTTATCTTCAATCCTCGACCACTGATACCATTATTTGCACACAAACGTTTAAGTATGACGTGAAAATGTTTTAATTTAATTAAATTGGAATTAAGCTTGAGTCGAGCACCAACACTCAATTTCAAGCTTTTAATAGTTTTCGAATAAAGTTTAAAACAACTTTTAATTTGGTGGACCAAATATAAAGCACTTTGATGATCAAATTTTGTTGTCAAATTATCCAAATGCGTTTTAGTAGCCTGAACGATGTCGTTACTTACCACGATCACTTCATCAGCTTTGGAAGTCATGATAGGCCTAAGATAAAGTACAAATTCAGTACCAGATTTAGAAGCAAAAATTTATTCTTACCTTTTATTATCACTCTCACTACAACACAATTATTTGTCTTATCGACTTAAGTTGATCACTCGTATAAACGGTGGAAAATGTTGAGCTGATTACTGTTCTATTAGCACCTTGACAGCAGCAGCACAATCAATGGTCTGAGCTGATCACTTTGTTCGTTATATAGACGGTGGGAAACATATGGTCTTATCAATGTTTGCGGTTTTTCCGAGAAACACGGAAATCAGACTGGATGATTACACCCAAACAACGAATTATTTTGCATTTTTCCGAGAAATTGCAATATTTTTTTTCCGAGAAATTCCAAAATTTTTTTCCGAGGACCGCACTCAAAACTTTTTGAAATTTTTGCTCACTCTAGCGCCCTCTATGATTGTCACCCAAACCGTCACCGCCATCTTGATCTGACACAACTGTCAAATTCAAAATTTCCGCCATTCCATAATGACATCTGTCAAAATTCTCGCCGCCAGCTGTCAAATTTCCACCGCCATCTGTCAAAGTTTTAAATTTCCCGCCGTTTAGCCGCGCACGCGCAAATTGAACTGTTTATCGGCTCGCGGCGCCTCCAACCGGCTACACATTTCAATTTCCCGCCACCAGCTGTCAAATTCCCACCGCCATCTGTCAAATTTTTAAATCACCCGCCACCTGATTGGCAGATGACCAGCAATACGCCGGAAGAGCCGCCGACACCATCTGTGCGCCTGATTGGTAGATGACCAGCAATACATCACCGGACGGGCGCTCGAGATTACGACTTCCGCTGCAGAACCGGCTTTGTATCACTACTACAAACGTTTTTTAGTTAAAGCTCCCAAAATTATTTAATTATTTCTCGAAAATAAAATCAAATAAAGTTTTATTGAACAACTATGCTTTATTTATTATTGTTTTCCTGGCAACTGGTATTCCAAAAAATAGCGAAAACATGAAATTTTATAATAGAAAATTGGAAATTGCGTTCTGAATTAAAAAAATCCAAAATGTTTGTTTGGGGTTCTTAAATTAAAGTTCTTAAATTCTGACATTTGGCAGAGATAATAAGCATATCGAGAAAAGCAATTCCTCCAAATTTCATTGTATTCCAGAAATTAGCGAAAATACCAAATTTAATATAAGAATTTGGAAATTTTTAGTCGCCTTTAAAATAAATAATTCTAAAAAATCTGTTTCTGGTTCTTAAATTGTGAACTTCAATGGAGTTAATTGGCGAGATAAAAGTAGTACTATGCCCAAATTTAATTCATGTATTTCTAAAATTGAAAATTTGAAATTTTTAGTCCGTCCTAAAATAAAAGAATGAATGGTTATTTGTGATTCTAAAATTTTGGTATTTAGGAGAAATAACAAAAATGTCAAAAAAAGCAATCCTCCTAAATCTCATTTTTGTATTTCAAAAATTAGCGGAAATACGAAATTTAATGTAGACATTGGGAAATGTTTAGTCTCTCCTAAAATAAATTTACAAAAAAATCTGTTTCTGGTTCGAAAATTTTGAAGTTTAGTAGAGTTTATTTGTGGGACCAAAATAGTACTGTGTCTAAATTTCATTCTAAAATTAGCGAAAATACGAAATACAATATAAAAAATTTAAAATTTTTAGTCCGTCCTAAAATAAAAAATTTCAAAAAGTTTCATTCTTGTGTTCTTAAAATTAGAGAAATTACGGTTACTAATGTAAAAATTGTTTTTTTACCAAACAATAATGTCAACCAAAATTAATAAAGTTGTTTAATTATTTTATTGAAGCACTATGTTTTATTAGTTGCCATGGCAACTTTTAGATATTGAGTCAAAAAAAAACTCATTTCATAGACGAGTTCGTAAAGTACCTACTTTTCAAAATGTTTATTAAAAATTAATATAACTTGACAGTTTTAGCTGAACACATTTTAAGCACCTGAAAGGGTTAATTTTAAATTGCTCTAATTTTCCACCTCGTTAGAACAATATTCCTTCATCAATGATTTAACGAGCTATTTCTGAAAATAGACTTCACTCCATTTATTTAGTATATCTACTGGCTCTAAACACTAAATAAATGGAAATTTAATTATTATGACGTTTAAGTATCAAGACAGAAAAAAAAAACATCATTAAAGCTTTTGCCAAGTTATCATTCTGATAAACAAGCTGTTAATTTTATTTTTATTTTATTTTTGCAAATGACAGTTCGAGGAAATTTGAAAGCCAGTAGCAACTTAGGTTAATTAAATTAATTAATTAATTTCAAAATGTCGTTTCTCTGAACATAACGACATTATTTTTATGTTTTAAAGTTATAGATTTCCATGTCTTCAATGCTTCATATTTGAACGTCTCGAGAACTTTCGAAATTGAAAAGATCGGAACACTAAAGCTTGAATTTAATTCTTTGTAACTGTCTAAAATTTCTGATTTTTTTATGTTTGTTTTCAAAATATTGCAAAAAAAATCAAATAAATGTATTGACTAATTTTTCAACGGTGTGTGATATCTCCGAAACCATATCAATCAAATCTTTGATGTTTTATAATTTTCGGAAATTCTGTGGACTTTTGGATTTTTTGAAATCTTTAGAATAACTAGATTTTCTGGAACCTTGAGAATCTCAAGAATTTTTCAAATAATATGTATTTGAAATTTTTGTTTTTTTTGTTTTTGAGAAGCTCTAAATGTAAAAATTGAGATACTGATCAAAAATCCGAAGGTTTAAAAGCTTCAAAGAAAGATTTTAGAAACTCGAAAAACTTTGTCACAAATGACCAAAATATCTGAAAACCCGACGTTTTGGAAAATTGAACACACGAAGCAGCCTTTTCATGAATTAGAACAAATTCAAAAATTAGGAAAAGCTAAAAAATTCGTAACTCTTACACTGAGTAATAAATTTTTATTAAAAATAGAGTGGATCAATTTTCCTTTTGTTCCTTTCTAATCCCTCAACAATGAGAATTAAGTTAATAACAATTTTAGCTCTAGATTAAGGAATGTTGTGTATGCCAGAAAAATCCGGGAGAAATTTAATTATCTTTTAATCTTGGAAGAGACGAGCACCTTTCGATTGTTAAACTACAAAGAGCTCGTGCCCGTAATAGTTCCACGTCATAATAACACCGGATTCAGAAGCTGTAAACACAAGGCCTTCGCAATAATATTGGCGACGTTATTGCCATTCCATGTTGCAGTGCCGATTCAACAAATTGTATAGTAAGCCTTTTCGTTGGCAGTCATTACGTCCGCTCACGCTATCTTCCGTGTTTTCCTAAATTCCTCGACGCTGTTATTCAAAAATCGCAAGAAAAACAATCACGTATTGGCTATAATGCGATAGAACAAACTCTGATTGATGAATTCAATGGTGGAGCGGAAATTCCGATAGCCGTGGCGCGCAATTAAAGCAAACTTTCAAACGTTCCGGATTTTTTTAATAAACTCCCGTCAGAAGCGAGTTTTTCAGGCGTTCCGGTGAATTTATTATTTTTTCCGGCGCGATCCGTTCGCTATAGCAGATAATTGGAGTTTAATGGCCGGGACTTCTTAAATGGTTTTACGAGCTGACCCAACAAAGCTGACGAGCTTTTAAATACTGTTTTGTGGGCAATGCGGCTGGAGAAAAAACGCAAAAACGGATTTATTACTGAGCTTTAGCGGGGCTTTATCATAAATACAATTTAGAGCAACGTTAACCTCGAATTATGGTTAAACGCCTGGAAATATGGAATTATAGCTCTATCTAGACTAATCTGACCTTCTAGTCTTGCAAATTGCAACATGCAAATTCTGGACGGTCTTATTAAATTGAAAGGAATTAGCATTTTAACCAGAAAGGGCCCCGATAATGTTCTCACATGAAAAGCGTCTTCCTCGCGTCACCACGGAGATTTTTCCCTGATTAGTGGCGTGCCCTTTTGTTGACCACCCCTTCAAAATGAGCATAACTCTTGAGGGTCCGACAACATATGAGCATGAACGCTATTGAGACGGCGATCCAGGCCGCATGGGGTCCGAATTTAATTTAGACGGACCGCAGGAATACCCTCTTTGCGGCTCCGGGGCCGGATTAAGGCCGCTACACCACAGAGAAAAAGGCCGCAAATCCCCGGCGGCCGTCCGATTTTCTTCCAAATTACACGGCAATTTAGGAATCAATCTTCGCGCTCCGGTCCGACAAACTTGAAACGAATCGTTGAACTGCAGAGGGCACTTATCGGAACCATCGTATGAACGTTGTCGAGATAGACAAGCAACGATTTACGGGAAAAATGAGATGCTGACGGTTAAGAAATTGCAGGTGCTTGCGAGAATTGCTGAAGAGGCGAGGTTTGGTTAAATTCGTAATTGCTCACAGAAGCAACGCCAATTTTTATTGGAACTAAAAGAGGTTTTTTTGCCTTCTATAGCTCCAAAGATTAACACTGACAGTAAAAGAAATTTATTACGGCAAAAAGTCTTTAGTTCATCTCCAGATGATGAATTTTCTTTCAGCTTCACTTAACACATAAATAATATAGCATTGATTTGTAATATATTATGTTTATTGGAATAAAGGATGGATCTGCTGAGTTATCAGACAGTTTCCCTAGGATAGTGTCAATGGCCATCATGCTGTTCGTCAGCGTGGCCGTGAAATGGGGCTTGATGATAAATGATACGGCTCATTTCAATTAATTACAATCAGGATTTATCGTTGATACTGACAACTGATATCATCAGAGTGTTATGGGTTGTAGTAAACGCGTCAATGGGAGGTCTGGTTCAATCTCTTTACAAGATTGCATCTCGACTGACAGATTTGATCTCTGCGTGGAAAGGACTGCATAATTCCAATTGGCTTCAGAATTAATTGTGAAGTTGGCCGAGCTCAAAAAGATCTCGAGTCTGTAAGCAAAATTGGAGCGAAATTTCCTTTAATATAAACATTTCTGAACTCAGTGGTCAAAACCTTCATATCCTCTTGTCAAACTTCGTCCTCCTTCTCACTATCACGCAACGCAGTTATTTAATCACTTTGTAAACTCCCCCAATTTAGGACGCAAAAGAAAAATTCTAGTTTGGAGAGATACTTATTCGATAATGATTAACCCCAACAATATTGTCGTCAGTGGAAACTTCTCAGGAGTAAACTGATAGACAAAGTTCTAGGCCAGGGGAGGAAATTCCCGACTCGAACAACATGTTAATTAACTTGTTAACTCTCCCTAATCTTAGATATAATCCCATCCAACACAATACACATCTCCTATTTATGAGGGCCGCCATTATTTATCGGTGCCGATTCGATTCCTCCCTTAATTCGGTGGAGAGACCGTCTGATTTAGGAGTTTAGTAGCGGTCCGCTCGGTAAATATTTATATTAAATTGGTTTTGCTTTGAATTTTCGGTCGGAATTACTAATTGAGTTGAAACTATTCCCGACGGCGCTGCAGTTATTTATGTTTACTGTGCTAATTGAATATCTTTGAACTAAGTTTTTTATCAATCCCCTAAGTAAAAAAATTGTAATTTGACACATGTTGATTCGACATATTGGGGACAAAATACTAATTGAGTTGACACTAGTTTGAACTGTTTGCAGCGCTAATTGGGTACCTTTGAGACACTTGGTACTTTTTCTAATTAAACGAATTCCGAGCCTGGCGTTTTTTAATTAAATTAATTTATTCGTTGGTGGCTTTTTCGCTCGGACGGCTGCTGAAAGCCACAATAAAAGGAAATAAATGGCACTACTACTGAACAACAATCATACAATAGGATTCAATTTCCGGTTATAAGTAAAGAGCGATAAATTTTCATCAAGCAATTCGGTTTTGTCTCCTGTTGTTATCGAGCTTTTTAGACACTGCGGAATCTCTACCAGAAATGTACAATAATCACAGAAACTCTAATGTTTTGTTCAGAAGACGGCAATTTATAATTCTAGCTGTCACGCAACATTTTTTTTCTGACTTTATTGCTCCACGCTTTGATGTATTATAAAGTCACTGATCGTTTTCGAGGGGTTTTATGAGATTTTGATGTCGCTTTATTTATAAGTTATAACATAATGGAATTGAAAGGGACAGAAACACCGAAATATAAAATTAAAAGGTGCATCTTAAATCAATAAAAAGGACCGATTTTCTCTATAAGACAGTAGCTCAAACTTTAAACTTAGGAAAACTCCGTGACGGAAAGTTCAAACAATCGAATAACTTTTAATGATCCAATTTATTTGCTAAAACACAAACAAATGAATGCAAATGTGTTTTTTTTTGTTTTAGAAAGACAACAAATTTGAATGGACTATTCGAGTTGGAGCGAAAAGAACAATTAAAGTAGTCTATAAAACAATAAAGCAAATGGAAGAATAATAATCTTTTTTTTAGATCTTTGTATACTTTATTTTCTTTAAATTCTTTTTATTTTATTATGCAGAAAATATGCAGAACATGGAGTTAAAATATGTGCGACCTGAAGGCCGACAAATTAAAAAAAATACGCAAACGCGAATGCATTTTTGATAAAATCTGACTTATATCTAACTAAAACAAATGTATCTTCGATCCGACCCTTTGTTTTATTTTTCAGCACGAAACAAACTCGACATCCCAAAAACCTCTGTTCTGAGATAAGATTTGCTCGAATGCGTTCGTTCTTTTCGACCGACATTCGAGTTTGTTTGTTCAGGGGTGAAAAAGTCTGTCTTAAGAAGTATAAAACGTCCATCAAAAATCAAATCATTCTTTAAAGTTTACCGGAAAAAAATCCAGAGAAGTCGAATCTGTTAGTGTAAAACCTTTTATTTCCGACTTGTCTGAAGAAAAAGACCTGGAGGAACGCCAAAAAGCGCAAATCAGAGCAAGCGTATATTAAGTCCAGACTGAAGTGAAGTTTGACGGGGAGATAATTTCGAAATTGGTTTGGCGGAAAATGCAGGGAAATATTTATTAATATAAATTCATAAAATAGAGCAAATTCCGGAATAATTCAACAAATTGAAAAAGTCGATAATGATTACGTATATGTTCGTGCGTTAATTTTTTAATTTGTAATAACGAAGCTAATTATACTGATATTGGAAATTTGTTGAAGAAGTCGCCGGTGATCAATGTGAGAAACATTTTCTCTGAAAACGATCGTTAGGTCGCAGAGTAATTATCCCCCTCGTGTAATTATGAAACATATCAATTAATTACAATGTTCCGTGATGCAAATTCAAAATTTTATCGTATAATTAAACAATAAAATCAGTCAGGTCGTGATTATAATTGATGTCCGTTAGGTCGGCGCTATTAAAGTCTAAATGTGTCGTTCCAGTAATTAAATTATTAATTTATAGCCGCCCTCTCTACATCTCCTTATTTTTAATTAAATTTAGCTGTTTTCCCCAAAACATTTCTCGCCAACTCGCGAACTTTAAAGAACTTAATAACAACCCCCCAACTCGCGATCGATGCTGTTAAAGACACGTACTCGGTGAAAGCAAAGTTTCAGCCTCTAAATTGACATAAGGGAGATTTTTCGGTGAAGAGTAGAAGCACAGAGTCGCGTTAATTTCAGTGAATTGACGCGGATGAGTCGTTATTAAAGTTAATCAGGATGTGGGGTGCGTTCGGATATATGTAATGGGATGTTGGTACGTTTCCGAACGACGAGGGTGGACGACCTCGGCGGTTTATAAAATCAGAAAATGATTTGTACGATGGTTAATTAATTTAAGGGTTAAGTATGATTCCGGTTGTAAGAAATAATTTCTTGAAGCAGACAAGACGTAATTGCGAAATCTTGGAGCAGGTGTGCATGTAAGACCGTCTCGTAGTTCCCTGTAAGACCCAATTCGTGAGCATTAATTCAACACAGCTTTATGTAAATTAATCAGTCGATAACAAGTGACAGGTCTTCAGTTAAAATTCAAGACAACTATGGATTTTCAGAAATTGCAAGCAATACCTTTTCACTTAATGATTATCGAATAAGCATCCCCTTTAACGCATCCGGGGGGATTTTTGTTCCGGGAACGTGTGTATCGAATAAATGTCATGGTTCCGGAGCAGCTCTGGCCGAGATACGGGCTAACATAACACCCTAACGACCAGCCCGCAGCCATATTCGCGCCATTTTGTCCGTTTAACGGCCGCTCATGTCTTTCATACTTTCACATTAATAGACATAAAGCCGCGGTGGTCTTTTAATAGCACGCAAAAAACGCCATTCTCTGCACCGGAATGCAGCGCTTATTGGTAAAGTTTAGAGCCGAAACTCAAACTAAAAATCGTACGACAGATGGCGGTGGCGTTAAAAACTTTGCATATGTACACAATGGCAATATGAACCGCATGCAACCCCGATAATAAGTTTTATACACTAGTTTGCCTACATGGAGTTCGAAGGCATTGGATCAATTAAAATTCAAAACAACACAAGGCACGATTTGCGAGCTCTACATATTTGGATTTGGGTGGCACATCTGGAGCTACATTTGTGTGGGTTCGTATAAATATTTGGTTTATTGGGTCAAGTTGGGTTATATGTGACGTGGAGGACTTTATCGGTGAATGCCAGTCGCAGCGCTGCACTGATGCACAAACAAAAGTTGTGGACTTTGGGACTTTCCAATGAAAGCAAAAACGGCAATTGGGATTAAATTCGATGTTTTATAACTAATTTTAAGACAAAAAGCAAACGTGATCAAATTGCATCAAATTTGCTTGAAATTTAAATGACGGCACGATTCTAGAAGTTTACAGACTTAAAAAATTGAAATTTTATTGAGTTTGAGTGAAATGTTCTGAAAAGGTGAAAAAAAAGTTGTTTTTTTAAGTTTATAAAGTTGTAAAAGCGCTCACAGTAAGTAAGATGTAGAAGAATTTTAAAGATTCTTGCGAGAAAAAAAATTAAGCGATTTTCTCTTTTACTTTTTTATATTCTGATGTCAAATATAGTTGGGAGAAATGTCGAACAATACCAGTGCACTTGATTCTTTTCCCAGAACTTCAATCAACTTTTTATCATGCCTTTAGACCAAGAGTCCACAACACCGCCATTACAATCTTATCTACAACAATAACATAAGTTGAAATTCTCTACAGAGTTGTTACTTCATGGCTTTGTCTGTTAATTGAGCCAGAAATGAGGCTGAAGCGCCTAATTCTAAGTGTTAATTGCTTGCTATCCTTGCAAAGATGCAAACTACACGATATCTTTAACTGACCTCAGTCATTTGCAAGAGCAATTCTTTCCGAAAGTTCTCGGAACGCACAGATCCTCGGATATTGTAAATCGATGTTTCTGTAATTAGTAAAATTATCAACTTCCTCGAAATTTCCAACTTGGAATGTTGAACATGCTCTTCACCCTTCCGATACATTTGCGGTCTGTAAATTGTGCTTTCGACTTGGGAATGAAACATTGCTACAAAATTTAAGTGTTTTGTAATGAAACATGGTTTTAATAAGTGACCTAAATCATTGATATGACTTTCCTCGTTGCGATTTATTTATGCTGTGCATAGAAATGCAGTGGTAAATTGCTGATGTCTGCATAGTTCATACATGAATCAAATCGACCGTTGCTGAACGTGACATCAAGTTTTGTAAAATTTTCGCTCGGTACATATGTCACTCTCAATTTAATAACTGCATTGCTTGCTGATTATTCTATATTTTTACAAGTTTTAACCGGCATAAAACGTATTGATTTTACCATAACGAGATAGTGTAAGATGTTTTACTTTTCTCAATGCTCGACACTAACAGTTTCTCCGCCATTGTCGTGATGCAAATCTGCCGGAAGGCATCGTAATCACTAATCGAATGGTTATGAGGCAATTGTCGAACTCGGATAAAAGCCAAGCATGTGGATGCGTCTTCGTCTGAATTTTTTCACGAAGGGGACATAAAATTTCGCAGATTGCGACAAAGATTAAAAAAATATATCCACCGATATAAAGCAGAAGCGAGAATAGGAAATAACATGGAATGAAATCCCTCCTGTGGAGCACTTTTGTTTAGATATAAACTTTCCAACAATGCCGTTTTAAAAATAGTGGCGTTTTGATTATGGAATTGTGACGGGAAGCACAATAGGGACGGGAATTTTTGCATATTGATACCTGATCGCATTAAAAGATAATATTTTGATGGTTTGACGAGTGAAATAAAACAATTTTTTGTTGTTTTCGCTTGAATTTATACGAAATGTCCGCTCCATTTGTGTTGAAATTTATTATTTGGAGAGATGGAGGTTGCGGGGTGTCCAAGACATAGTTCCGGTCACAGACTTGGGAACATTTCTGACCGGACTCATTAGCAGAAGCACGCAAGTTTACCGAACATTACCCGAATACCAAACAGCTTCATATTTGACCCTCGTATCGTCGGTTAAATGTTCAGATTCCCTCTTTTGCGTCTATCAAATGCGTTCATTCGCATGCTGTGCATACTAAATGTGGGACTGTGGAGTTACAAAACGCAAAAAATTACGTGATTTGCTTATCATGGTCCTGGAAAACAATTGCGCTGGGGCTTAAATGACACTGTTAATTAGCTGATCCCTATTCTTATTGTTTCAGTAAAATAAATATATCCGCACTAATTGTGCTGATCTAGCTAGTTTTTTGCTGGACAAGTTGGATGTAATTGGTAGTTTTCTTAATTACTGGAAACGCGCCCGGAATATCTTTATCCAGCGAAGTTTTCTTTGCGGTTATTTCCCTATTTTCGTCGAGTCCTTTTCAGATTGTCGAGGTCCGGCACCGTCCGCCTTTATCTTCCTATCTGAAGGTGAAATATACGGTGCTCTAAATCCTAATACACATTTACTCGTTTCGTTTATCTTTTGCTTAACAAAAACCACGTAATCCTCCGAACCGAAACGGCGCAACTAACTGGTATTAATCAAGTATTCCCCAGAGAGCTTGGAATGAGAAGGGGGTTCGGGTGTGTAGATGGGGGCGAAAACCGCACGCTCTTCTACTCAGCGGCATCGACCACCCATACAAACTCCCTAATTAGGTATTTGTTATAGTTTACAACTTGACGCGAAAGGGCCGTTGTGCGATTATCGGTTTTCGCACAAGAGAAAAAGGTCCTGGATGTGTTCCAAACATGACTTCGATCACCCCCGGCAAAGTGAATATAAACCGTGTAGATAATGATCTTATAAACCGAAAGATAACTTCATAACGGTGCCACTTGCCGAAGGATATGAATCGGTGCAATGAATGAGGGGAAAAAACTGGATGCGAAGGAAAACAGAGGCACGAAATATTTTTCCTGCTGCTGTTTTTGGAAGCTGTAAGTTAGATCTGCAGTTTTAACACTTTATTTTTTTTATGGAAATTGATTTAAAAATAAAATTCATTGATATTCTCATTCAGGAAATTTAAGATTTAAGATTTTCTAGAAGATTTGTAATCTTCTGCTTCTAGGATTGTTTAGTTTAGCTAATTTTTTTAAGATTGTTCAAATTCCTAATTCTTTAAAATTTTTTGAATTCCCAATTCTTTAGAATTTTTCAGGATTTTTTTTGAGTTTCCTGCGATTTCATAGAATTCTACAGAGTGATTTTGAAATAGAGGCAAAAAAAATCCATTACAGCTTATTATAAATGAAGGAAGTTGGCAGGTTTCGTTTTTTTAAATTGCTGTCTGTTTTCAGAAAAAAATAAAAAATAAAAAAAATCACCGAAAACGTCTTCTACGTATTTTCGTAAAAAAGTGTTTTTTTTCCGTTTCTATTTCAAAATCACCCTGTATTTTGAAATACTTGGAATAGAATTGTTTATCAGAGTTTCTAGAAACATAAGTATTTTTAGACGTTGGAGCGGTTTAGTGGTTTAACTCTCGCAAATTTTACAATATTTACTATGAACTTCCAAGTCTGTCGTCTCTACATCAAGAGCTTTTTCAACCTGAAACTTTAAATGTGTTAAATTTAAGTCCCTCAAATTTTTATCAAATCGATAGCAGAATTTCTCCTCGGAAACAAGTTTATTCATTATTCAAAATCCTTTCGAGACGACTTTTAATTAATTTTTAATCCGTTTTTAGTTGACAGTTTAAGACACACGCTAAGAACTTTTAACACCATTCTTATGTAAGAATTTAAAAGTTCGTTTTAAAATTAATGTGGCACCAAAACACTTTTGCTTATTTAGGAGCGAAACATTTCCATCGATTTTATTTTTAATTGAAAATTTCATGCGAAATCTAGGGATATTCAGAGCAAATATTAACCTAATAAAATCTCATTAAATTTTACTGTTTCGGGCAATGTGTTGTGTTATGAGCGGATTCTATTCAAAGAGCTGCAAACCGCGAAAATACGGAGTGTTGTTTCTCAACAAACAATTAACAGAGCGAATGCAAACAAGCTGCGCTAACGATTATTTTTATCCGATGACAAATCTGCCTTTTTTGACTATTTTGTATGTATTAACAGGAAACCGTTCTCCTAAGCGGATACTTTACAGAATGTCAACATTCCGCCGAATGATGAATCGTCACAAGTGCACCGTTGTAGGAAATGGTCTTTAATTTCCGCGAAATAATTCGCAAAAAGCAATCTGATTCGACGTCTCATTTCTTTCGTAAATCCCTCAACTGGAGAAAAACCGATAGAAACAACAAGAAAAAAATGACGAAAAAAGTCCGCCTCTTTTCTTATTCGAAAGTCGGAACAATAGCGATCTGAAGCCACTTGTGTGCGACTTTTGTAAATGTTTTTGCGGTTTTTCTAGTGCGGAGATTTCGTTGGCGATACAAGAGAAAGATCTCGATCACGAATGGCCGCTTATAACAAACTGATGAAAAAGTGTTCTTGTTGTTAATTTCTTTTGCTTTGGCGGTCGTTCCGATTTATCGTTTCAATTTCGAAGCTGAATTAATGGGTATTGTGGGCAGGATTACGGCGCTTTTTTATCGATGAGGGAGTTTTCAATTTAATTATCGATATTCATAACGAGAGTGAGCGTTCGTTAGCGTACTATATATTAAAAAAAAAACGCCAAAATTGATAAAAAGACCCATAAAATGAGGTCGTTAAAAATGGTGGATGCGCCCCAACTTTCACTGGTTGTAGATACAAGAACTATGTTCTTTGTTATATTAAGTTTCTCGAAACAATGACTATCCATTTAATATCAGCAAGAGCAAACCACCCACAGCGCCATAACATCCTTAGAAAATAACGCTCAGTAGACGCCACATCTTAAGCTGAAATCCAGAAAAACTTGACTGATGATACTCTAATTAAAGACTGATTAATTTAACGTTGTCTCCTCTTTGACGAAGGATGAAGAGACGTTGCTTCATGTGTCAAGGCGCCACCGAAACAATTTAATTAATGAGTTTCTTAGATAGCCCCAATTAAGTCTAGCACGTCACGCGTGCTGACTTATTGCTTAATTACGCGCCGCCACGAATCACGACCGCCATCGGCGGGGGCGGTCCGTCCGTGAAAAATGACGCCAAGACCTCAGCCACTTGTGCGGACACGAGTTGACTTATTAAGACGATAAAGATACGAACATCAGAAACGTATTTGTCTGGAAATTAGAGATTGCGGGGCTTTTACTGAAGAAGTTTCGTTGAGATTATGGAAAGGTGGAGGCGGGACGATGTTCATGATAGATGTTGGATGGAATTAGAAAGAAGAGTGTTGGCCGGGGTAATAAAAATTGGAACTTATCGTGCATCTAGTATTGAAGGCAAATCAATATGTAATGCATTTTATACTTCTGTGCATATGGAAATTGCACAGTTTTCAGATGCGCATTTCAGTATCTAGTAGTAACTCCATAACTAAATAAATTCCGTTATTGAAACGAAATACCTTCGCATCCAATTAATTTCGCGTTCAAAATTCGATCTAAAAACAAAATATTTAGTAAATGGAATTTACTTGTAAAATCAGACTTTTAATTTTGTGTCGGAATTCGCTGCGAAACCACACGGAGCTCTCATTCCTAATAACCTAATTAATTTTGGAGCGAATTGTAGACCTTTTTATGACATTCCATCAATATTTGAATTACATAATTCCCTTTGCAATTTGTTTGTACTACTAGCACATTGAAGTTCTGATCCAAATTAAAAATTTTCTACACGTTTGTGAAAAAGCACCATCATCTCCATTACTATTCTGAATACGAGATCACCCTCGTGTCTTCCTATAATAACAATAATCTCGAGAAGTTTTCATAACGGTTGCGTGGATTCGCCCCTAAATGCGAATGATTCAATTATTCGGCCAAACGGGCCGATGAAAAGACGACCGTTTGGAGACTTCATCCCTTGTCAATTTACTACTGATCGGGGAATATGCGACAGAGAGCTGTGTTTGACCAGAAATTAAAATTTACTGATTATTAAAATTAAATTTGATTGACAGCAGCTGGATTCGTATTGGGGTGTCATCGACAATGGGAGTATTTTCGAAGGTGTATTCGAGCAAAAATTAATTGGAGAATTAATTTGTATTTCGGCCATAATTAAAAACGTGTTCAGAGTGTTTTGGAAAATATCTGCGACCTGTAATCCCCGTTTTCGTTTCCTATTTTACAGACCAATGACAGTCAGAAGACATCGGAATAATCTATTAAGTATAAAAAAATTTATAAATCTAAAATTTCAAAACTATTTGATTTTTAGATTCATTATTCAAAAAATACCAGCGTGTTCCACGTAGAATACTTAATTAAAAACGAACTGTCAATTGGTGGAGGATCAGTGAATAGTATTTAGTAAAAATTTATTTAGTTGACCTGACGTATTTCGATGAGTTAAATTGGATATGTTGGGTGGAATATAATGTTTTTTTAATAAAAACTATTTACAAACTTCTATAATAGGTAAACCAAAAATACCAAAATTAAACAAAAAATATTAGAAAACTTCAAACGAATTATACAAACAACGGACGTTCATATCATTTTCCACCCTCTCCCTGTCTTTCTCTAGCTTCGTTGGTTTAGTCTCTCCAATTATTCCCCAAAATGACAGGTAATTTCATTTTACTGCTTACATTTAGTCCCAAAATTTGAGTTTTTTTGTCTACAATTCAAAGTGAATTAGCCTGTAACTAACATTTAGAACTATTTGCCCCGCTTGTGATTAATTTAATTCCTTAGTTAAATTCCTTAAATACAATTACAGTGGTTGCCATGCAATTTAGCCAGAAGTTAAATTTAGTTATATTACTGCGTTATAAATAAACCTAAAAAAAAAAGTTTTATTCGAAGAGCACTTCGATACGTTCGTGTCTGACTACACATGAAAAGTATCTCGCGCAAGGATACTGAAAAGAAAACTTCTTCTTCCCTGGTTCGATTTTTGTCAAAAAGGATCATTTGAAAGGATAATTGTCACTGCGGCACAAAGTTTCAGTGAATTCGCGAAATCTGTCTTGCAGTGATTTAAAATCAACAAATCTACCCCCAGCCTCTCCCTTTGACACCCCTTCGCCGCAATAATTGCACCAAAACAGAAATATCCATCTGCAGGAGCATCGCGCTTTTCCGGCTTCTCCCGTTTGGCGTCGTCCTGAAAGCTGCAGGCAGCTTATAGAGCGAACTTTCAGTCCACGGCAAGTGTGCGTCGCGTTGAGCCATCACCAGTACTCGTGTGCGCGTTGCGGAGCTTTAACCTGAGCGATGGTGTCGAAAGCTTGCCGCTTACGATAGTGCTGATGATGTAATTGTTGTGTGTGAGCTTAAGCCTCAGCTTTGCTATGTGTGTGCTTACGATGATTGGTGGTTGTTGATGACGAGCAAAATGGCCGGGAGGGAAGTGCTTTATTTCGTCTTGCTGGCCGCCAGCGTCTTCATAGGACACGGCTATTCAAGTCCCTCGCCAATCAAAAGAAGTAAGTCTTTAGGAGTTTGCAGGGGAGAGGATCAAACTCTATTTTAGAGAAATAGTTCGAAATAGTTCCCAACTCGCATATGGAATACGAAGTCTGCATTCAAGAGATAGCATTATGTTAAATAGATTGAGCGCTTTGAGGAGGAACATAACTGTATTAATAACATCTGCGAGATAGAACACTGTGGCGGCTTCAAATGATTGATAATTATCTAGACGGAAAGCTAAGACGTGAACTTCACATGCTAAAACGTGAGCGTTTTCCGGGGCTCAATTTTTGCTTACCGGAATTTTTCACAACAATTTTCGCTTGTTATGGAGGTAGGCCAACGGTGAACTCTTTTCAACCAATTTAATGTTGGAAAAGAAACACATGTTTCTTTTAAAGAAACGTAGAAAACTTATTCACATATCATCGGCTTAAGTTGCTAAATCCAATTCGCCTTATTTTATTGAGGAAAGAAAAAGCTCTGCTTTCTACACTTTTCTAAAAAATTCTAATGAAAATTACATTTTTTTTCCTTTTAAGTCACAAGTTAGTTGAGTGATTTATTGAATAAAAGAAAATAGCTCATTCTACTGTAAACATGCATAAGGAATTAATTGATTTGTTGAATTATTGATTGGTTCTAAGTCAATGTAAGCTTATTTTGTTGTTGACTCTTCATTCTTCATTATATCGAAGTCTGTAAAATGTGGTATTTTTTTACAAACTGTTAATGTTTTAAAAATTTTGATTAATTCAATTTTAACCTCCTCCAATTGCAGTATCTACTAAAATCTTCACATTTGCATTTTTAATAGAATATAATAGAAATTTAAATAATTTTTGGTCCTCCGCAAATGCAAATTTTCTGAACCTGTTAGTAATAGTCTACAGTTTTTTGCACACTTGAAATATGCAAATTAATCTCTTCTAATTTAATTATAAATTGTGCCCAATTTCGATCATGAAATTCGGCTGGTCAAAAACAAATTTTTGAGTATTAAAAAGAAAAAAAATGAGAGTTTTAAAATATAAAAGGTATAATACACATAAATAAATAGGAATATAAAAAATTTAAGTAAAATAGTCCTAGAAAAAAGCTTGTTGCATGTAGCACAATAAAACCTTCGTAAATTTTGCTGCATTCAAGTTTAAGGTCAAACTGGCAGGCTGAAAAGCCGCCTTGAAACAAACAGGCAGATTTGTCAACATTTCAAATCTCAAGCCTGCTTTGACGCCGTTTTTGCGTTCTTATTGTACGTGATAACCGAATGTTGAGACGTTGAGAATTCAAAGAATTTACGTTGTGTTGACAGTTTCTGATCTAAAAAATATCACCTAAGAAACATATTTCCAACACTAGCTACTTCGATGGCGCAATAGCTGGAAATTTGACTACTAGTACGGCTTATAATAAGTACACCTGAAGCAGGCCTTTAATAGAGCGAATTAAGTCTTGAGCAATAATCTGAATAATCAAAAGCGGCGCTGTGTTAATGCTGAAACTTCTCTATTTGGATTTAGCACGTTATAATTTATTCTGGGAAGTCATTTGCGATTAACGATTTACGTTGTTTAGAGTTTCGTAGGGGCTGCTGCAAGATGGGGAATTGTAATTTAGAAAAATGGAGAGGGAGGATTTGTGAAAGCTCATTAGATTCAATTTAGATATAATTGAAAATGAAATGGTGGAAATTCTGGTCGCGTTCAAAGGTAAAGTTGCAATATCCCCCAGAAAAACGAAAAGCAAACGACTGTTTTAATTAGTCAGAGAGAGTTTAGAGAAGTTGGAAATTTACGCACGTTTGGAGTTGGTAAACGTATGTTTTATAGCTTATTGTTTAGCCATTAGTTTATGGGGGAGTTTTAGTGTTTCGTGTAACTTGATACACGAAAGATAGTACATATAATAACATAATTGCTGCATTATTTTTGTGGTGGTCATGAACGGTAATTGCTTGTGTGTGTTGGAAATAACAGACTATACAATATCAATTTGATAACATTTTATTTGAGTTGAACGCACAATTTTTTACACCACTTATTATCAGTTCCTATCAATAAGTAAATCAGTGTGCTTCTTATTTTGACCAAGCCTAAAACACGAGAAGTTTGAACTCTGTTATCGTCTTGTGATGTTATCAACCCCGTTTAGATTTAATACTTTTGTGCTTTTATACTTTAAACGGGATAATTCTATCCGTGTTTACAATCTTAACCTTTTAATTAATTCAAAATCTCTAAATTAATTCAAAATTTGTCCCTCGTTAAAAATTTGCAAGTCTAACTTTTCTGGTTTTTCTGCTTAAGAAACTTGCTGTGACTACAGGAATTGTCGCAAGCCAAATTGCAATAAATCAGTTAGTTGAATAAAATTATTTTAATCTAGTTTTTGGACTAAATTTGTGTTGATTGTAATGGAAATAATAAATTAATTCGTTCGCCATTTTGAATACATTATCATGAATTAAACCAAAATAGAATATTGTTCGTGCTATGTAATTATAGAGCAAGTCAAGACTAAATTCTTCGAGTCGAAACTAATTTAATGTAAACTAATGTCAGGGACAAAAGTTAGATAATGCAAGGAAGAATATTGCCCTCGTTTGCTCCACTTTATGGGCATTTAGGAGGAGATTACGGCAGTGGATGGTCCTCACGTGAGTAAGACATAAATAATAAAGAGCTTGAATGAAATCTGATGTTGCCAGATGAACGAGAATCCTTTAATTTACGTTTGCATATGCAAATGAAAAGTCGGTATTGGTGACAACTATCATGAGATTATTGTCAAATGGTGGCACGTGGTCAAGTTTTTCTAGATGCCAGCAATTAGTACGAAAGCTAAAGGAACCGACTAAAACTCCTTGCAGTGGAGAAAAACTAAAATAAGGCAAACGAAGCGAAGATGCAAAAGACGAGAACTTAGATCTAATTTTCCTTGTGGTTAAACTATAAAAAGTTTTCCCGGCGCATCCACCATTTTTAAAAATTGAATTATTTAATGAAATTTGATTTACTTTTAGTTAAAGCTATTGTTTACGCCATTTTGTATTTTTTTCGAGTTTCTCCCTGAACATTCCTACCTTTCCAAAAGTAGTTTAAATTTTGTGATTTAAATTTTTAATTACTCCCACATTTCATTACCAAATTAAATTCCAAACGATGCTAGCTATAAATAACTACAAATTTCAAGCCAACGAGGGAAATCTCGAGCTTTAATTGAATTATCTTTGAATTCTGCTAATTGATTGTCATGAATATTTCCGAAAAACAGAATGTTCGAATGTTCGAGCTTCATAACGAACTCAATGGATGAATTGATTAGAAATCTCTAATGAATGAAATATGAAGGAAATTAAGAGAGGATAGCTATCAGTTTCCATTATTTAACACACATGTCACGTGTACGAAGTGGTAATTTAAATCGATTATATCAACACGGATATTTCTATTTCATTTAATTATACGTTTGTAACGCTCGATTTCTTCATTAGAAATAGTTGCGTAGATTGTACGCATCATTAATAATTCGGTGTTGCGACAAACCAAATAATTTATCGCAAAAATGTATGTTCGATCAATTCGTTAAATAAAAGCGATTTATAAAATAGGATCTCCGAAAAAATGTCGTTGGATGATAAATTATCCCAATAATAAATCATGAGGGAATGTGTCATTTATTTTGTAAATTACGTTGTTGTGACTGTTCCATAAAACATCACTTTGACGGTCGATTTTTTAATAATAGTTTTACAGAAAAAATGTTTACTCATTGGTAAGAACAAATGTAGAAACAATACGTTTTGTCGATGTAAATAATCAAGATAACCAACGAACAAAGGAAAATTGCTGGGGAAAGACCATTAGTAAAAATTGACTAGAAATAATGACTTTATTTATTCGGTGGAGAACAATAGAGACGGCTTTATGAAAGTTAATAACAATGAGTCGGTGTTTCTGTAAACTAGTTCATAGCCTATAAATATTGTATTGCAAACAGATTGTCGTAATAATTCCTATAAAATCCCTAAAATTTTTCCCAAAGCTTTTTATAATGCTTTATGAGATTTTATGTGGACATTTCGTTCCATAAAATTATTTATTTTACGGACGAAACAACAAAGAGTCGAAATAAAACCGCACAATAAAAAACTTTCAAGTGGAAGCGCAAACAAATTAATGGTCTACTTGAATTGGAAATGGTACCGTTTCTTCATTATATGATTTCTTTTGTCAAACCGGTTGCGTAATTCCCCGGATTTGTATTCTGGTGTGCTAAAAATGAAAACAGTGATAAGTGTAGCTCCAGTACGAAATAAATAAAAATAAACCGCTTTGACCATTTACATCTCTGCTCATGCATACCAACCGACCACGCGCATAAACCAAAAATGTAAAAATTCTTTATCCTCCATAATAACCGTTCTTCCAACGTTATCACTTCCTCAGATAAATGTTAGTTATACGAGCACCTATAAAACACCCTTTTCTACTTTTTAACATAAAATACTTTTACGAATAGTGTATCTATTTCGAAAACACATTGAATTCGTACCTACTCTGCAGTAAGTCATCGTTGTCCTACTTTCCACTCCATTTATCCTGGAATTGCACATCGTATTATTCCCAGTACAACTCGCATATTTCTGGATCAGAAAACACCGAGGCAATTCCTCGAAATTACCTCTGAACGCGAAATTAAAACACCTCGAAATGATCACTGCACGAATCATTAGTGTGTTTGCGTGTCTGTCTCTGAGCGTCGCATCGCTTCTCTGTTCCGGGGGCGGTTTTATGTCGAAGAAGGTGAGAGAATGGGTGAATTGAACAGAGGTTCTAAACTGGTTGTGGGGGAAATTACACGCGTGTTTTTGCGATTAAATCAAAGTTTTATTCACGACTTGGCGCGGATTTTAGAACGGTTTCCGGATGGAAATTTGCTTACTGCAAATTTAAAAACGCGGAATCAGAGAAATGTGGAAATGAATGTGGTTTTGTAATAAAAGTGGGCCGTTTTTATTTTACATAATTTAGTAAATCGCTTGTTTGGGGGCGCGTTTCGTTTTATTTTCGTCTCATTTAATCACTCTTTCTGATATTTCAGTCATTTTAATAGCTTAATTTTTTAGCAGAAAAATAAAATTGTTTAAATCGATCCGCAAACCCAAATATCCCTAAAAAGCAGTAAAAGTACGTCTGCCTTTATCAAGTCAGGATTAAGAATTATTTTAGTCTGCCAGTCTAGAAAATAAATACAGAAGGTTAAGAATTTATATTTTAGAGAAAACCGAATGAAGTACCTAATGACTTAAGTCACGAACATTTTCCGACGTTAAATTTACCTGTGATGTGCTCACAGATCTGAAAAACTTCCTCATGTATTTTCTATTGTTACATATCTTCCAAAAGCATTGTAGTCTACGAACGAATTAGGTTGAGTTTTAGTATGAATAGAAACGTCCTATGTGCTTGCAAAGTTTGACAAATTTGCGAGTTTATTTCAAAGTCTGTACATCTCTGTAATACAAAACATGTTTGTTCATTTGTTGGAATTTATATTTCGCGTATTTTAAAAATGTTTTTTGTCAAACTATTATTCGATCTCCTTTAAAAAAGTGTTTTGATGAATCTAGTAGCGAGCAGCGTTTATTAAGTCTTCGCCCTATAATTTTCCAAGAGGAATTAAAGAAGCAAATGCTTTGTACGTTCCTTTGAAGAGTCGCTCGAATTTCGTTGCCAAGTAATGCTTTTCTTGTACAGACGCTTGTATTTCCATTGTTTGAGACACTGCTAATTCACCACACATCACAATTCCATTTATCAAAGAACGTGAATAACCCCGACTTTTCATAATCAAGCGACTTATTGAGAACTGCTGTTCCCCGAGGCGCTGAGAAATGTAGATTTAGCTGAAACCCGTCCCCGTCTGGAATCCAAATATTTTGCTTGCAGAAATAAATAAGCCAAAAATGAGTTTTTGCCTATGAAAGAAGGAATCAGATGCCATCGCCACGATATGCGTGGCCGAATTAATGGCACATAAAAATCGGAAATTTTTCATCGCGAACCATTTTAAACAACCACTAGCCGGGAGATATATGGCCGGGGATTCTTTTATAAGTCTAATGGCGCGCGACGCACGCACAAAACACCCCGAAGAGATTATTTCGAATTATGGTTTTGTTCTTTTCATTAGGGTTATTTATTTTGGAGTCTTGAGGCGGTGGCGCACGAAATTCCGGATGTATTGGGGTGTGGTGCCGCAAGATGGTGCATAGTCGCATAAATACTTACTGCAGGAATAATACTTTTGCTGCGAGCAGCTGGTTTAGTCCTTCGTTTCTAGGTCACGAAAAGAACTCTTTAAAAAATAGTTTAGGAAAGCTGAGACGATGAAACAAACCGCATCAGTTTATTTCCACAGATACAATTACCTTTTAACATTTTGATTAAATCCCGAGTTGAAATAACCACAATGGTACAAATTAAGCCTGAAATATCATTTCAACTGTTCAAATTTAAAACATACGCCACAAAAAGAATACAACACCCTCGTTATTGTGAAAACAGAGTGCGATTATTGAAATTTAATTCCAGAATCCACAATTAGTTTTGTTTGAAGTACGAACGCATCATTGAATCGAGAAAAAAAGGGTAAAACTCGCAACTCTTGCAATTTTATTGTTCAAGTTGAAAGTTGAACTCTTTGACGCATGTATTTTAGATGAGAGCCGGCTCCTATCCTTTTCAAAGTAATAAAAATATACGGAATAAAGTTATATTTGTCCGAAAGGGTGCTAAAACTGTTTCGAGGTCATTTTATTTCTTTTTTATGTCTTTTAATTTTAGCCCGTGTTTTATTGCTTTGTGATGCCGAATCAAAATACCTGTTATCGGAGCCGCATCCAATTTCAGCTTTATTTTATTAAATTTTACGGCTTGTTGGAATAAATTGGATTTTATTCTATAACACGTCGCGTGGTATCATCCTTTGACTTATTACCTTTTTAAGAGAGCGCTGAAGTTGCCTTGAGCTAGAATTATTAAACATTAGCTAGATTGCATATTAAAAATTAAGTTTCTGGCATTAGTTCCAACGAAAACAGTTTGTCGGAAGTTTATTCAGTTGTAATCCCCATATTGTTTGTTTTGCCATAATTTATTTCCATGATTTTCGAAATTTACTTTTACGATCTTTCGGCTGTCCTCATAATGTTGCTTTAACCGACTATTATTTTTTGTTGGCGTGATTATTCAATGTCAACAGCGCACGACATCGACCAAACTAGATACACCCACGAGAAAATACCAAATTTTTATACCTCCTGATGAGCAACGGCATAAAAACACAATTGTGCACCACCCCTCGCAGCAACCCCTTAATTGTGGCAATAATTATGACGAGAAAACGCACAACCCATTAAACCGGTCGCAAAAATCACAATAAAAAGCGTATGGCCCGCTTTCATTCTGTGGCTGCGATTGTTTATCATCATTAATTCAGCAGCAGCACAAATTAAAATTTCATGTCGCGTTTAAAAAATGTTGAAAAGCTCTACTCAACTGTGTTTTTCTGAGGGACATTGGCGCCGTCCGGACATTTGTCACAACCTGTCAGATACAGAGGATAAGTACACAAGCATTCAGATGCAGATTAGATCACGACACAGTTGTGCTCGAGAAATGCACGTCCGCTCCACCCCATTGCTGCTACATTTGTTTCTAAGCTACATTTCGTTTCACATAAATTTACCCTGAAATGAAGTAAAAAACGAATTCCATAAAATTTTAATTATTGTTTGGATGTGACAATGGTCCTTATTATCCCCGCTGAGACTATAATTGCTAATTAAACATTTCGCTGGAATCTCGGAAAGAAATAAACATTGCAAACAAACTAATTTTAATTACCTGAGTAAATAAATGAACGTTTAAAGCTTAATGCCGTCTTCTTGATGTGTTAGCTTCGAAGTAA
This sequence comes from Gnatocerus cornutus, assembly GCA_029298725.1. Classification (NCBI taxonomy): domain Eukaryota; kingdom Metazoa; phylum Arthropoda; class Insecta; order Coleoptera; family Tenebrionidae; genus Gnatocerus; species Gnatocerus cornutus. The sequence continues at coordinate 14,828,950 of CM055515.1, forward strand.
TATTTTTGCTAAACAACTTCATGGAATGGAGTCTGGTGGTGTAAATGTTGTTTTAAACGACCGAAACGCGGAAATGTTTATTATTTATTAGTCAAACGTTATCTCTATGGTGAAACAGTGATTCTGATAATTCATCGTAAACACATTAAGGTTCCTTTGGTAAATCTGTGTTTGAACACAGCCGGAAAATGAAATAATGTTTGTTTACGGATATACCGTAATAGAAATATTTTTAGTTTTTGTGACATTAATTGTTTATGGTTGGAGAAATTTATTTATAGGGCAAAACGAAAAAATTCAATTAAAGGGGAAATCAAAACCATATATCGTTGGATATTAGGGTACGTTATGGATGAATATGCGATAATTTTTGCATATTTATACCTCCGTTTCGAGTTTGTGGGTTAATTCATTATTTTTATGATATTCTGCTTCATTATTTAAATCATAACCCCATTCTGTGAGCTATAACAGCAACAAATAATAATTTTCATAACAGACCGTTTTTCCTTTTTATTTTTGTTTATAGCGTCTGCCAAAATAATAAATATATTAATATATTTTTTCTACTGTTGCCATCGAGAATGACAATTTGCGTTTGATCAAGGAAAAGTGTAATATTTTGTTCAAGGATTTAATGAAGGATGAAAATATAGTGAATTTTAGGTCCAAAAATAAAATGTTTGACTTAGTTTTGACTTTCTACGCTTAGTGACATTGTTAAGAACAACATGCATTTGATAACCTTACTATTTTAACGGATTCTGAATTATAAATCATCTTTTCACATTAGACTTTATTTACAAGTGCAAGATTCTAAAAATCCAATCTAATTTGTCATTTATGTTAATTAGAAAGACAGTAGTTCTATTTCTGTTAGAATATCTTCAACGCGATTTTTAGACACGTGCTGTTTTTATGAAAAATCTATGGACTAATTTAGAACACGAAATAAGTAAAAACAATTAAATTTGGCTAAGAAAAACAAGAAATCCTACCTTTTTCGTGTTGATAAAACTTTATCACTCCATGAATAAAGTTAAAGAAGGTGTTCAAAGTGACCACTATTATTTTCACAACAACACTGTGCACGTCTCAAAAATCTTTCCATGTAAAGCTCTTGAGCCCGAGTAGCGTTTTGGCCAATCTCCCCGTAAATCAACACTATGTCGGTTAGATAGACGTTTGAAAAATTAACCATTTTTTGAGATTCAAACACTTTCACTTTCCATAAAACAATGATCTTTTACGACTAAAATAATAATTTATGAAATCAAGTGATGAATAAATCGGCAAAAAACGATATCAGTTTTCTTTTTTACGAGACTGCGGCTTGTCGGCATTTTTTGTGCATGATACGAGGGATAGTCCTGAAAATTGATCAGTTTTCAAAATTATTAATATCTCGGAACTGAGCTCGATTTTTGGAAAACCGCAAAAGGAAAAATTTGTTTGGTTTAATAAGATTTACCACCAGTTTATTTTAATGACATTTTTAAAAGTAATTTAAATAATAATTGTAACGAATAAAAATATTTCCTTTATTGTAATATTTAAGGATAAAGTGCTAAAGAATTTAAAGATTTCGCTCCACATATTTGCACAATTATTGTTCTTGAAACAAATTTAATTATAAAAATGTTGAAAGAATTCTTTACATTTCATAATCTCAGGGACGTATTATCCTCATTTCTTTGAAAAATCTCAGAAGAAGTCTTGACAAAGACCATAAACTTTCGGACAATACTTCTCCGCGAACACCGCATAAGGCACTTTCTCTCCACACTTAATTTTCCTACCAAAACTGAGTTTATTCCACATATGAATCACATAACTCTCCTTTGTTAAATCCTCGAGTTCTTCAAGAAAACTCTCATTAAAATACACCTTCCAACTGACCCATGGTACTGGGAAAAAACTCTTGTACGAATAAACTCTAAAATTTTTAACACACGTCTTCCCGATTAACCCACTGATGGTATTAACACCGCACTGTCTTTTTGCAAGCTTCGTAATAACCCCAGGTCCATTATCACCCCAGTTTTTACCATTAAAGTTGTGTTTTAAATCGTCCAAGCAAAGAGAAGTCAATTCGTGACCAAGTCCTGTGGGTTCGAAACTTAAAACACTAGAACCGACAGTGGATTGGGATTCAGCTCCTGCGTAATTTAAAGGGAGATTCTCGAGGGATCTCAAGACGATGACGTCTACGTCCAGGTAGATTCCACCGTACTTCCACAGAGTTAAATACCTAGAACTACCATCTAGAATGATAATATTTAATATAAATTATCACCTCAACACGTCACTGAGATGAGGAACAAAATACTTCGACGCTTGGATTTTACCACTTTTCCAAAGAGACTCTACTGGGGTCTCTGCGATGTAGCCCTCGATGTCGGCGTAGCGCAACCTAACGTTGTGGTAAGACTGCAACGCTTGGAGAAGTTGGTTTGATTTAATTTCTTTATTTTTCACTGCACTGGAGGTAAAAAATGTGAGATACACCTCAAAATTCTGATTTAGTCTGGCGGCGGATTCCACAGCACAAGCCTCGCGCGATGAAAGAATAATTTTTCCGGTCGTTTCAAGAAAAAAAATTGATTTACCAGGATTGGGTCTTGATTCCAAAATAGACAAAAATCCATAATTATCACCACTATAAAACGACTTGTAATATTTCGGTGACGAATGATAAACGTAGTTAATCAGGATAAAAACCAAAAGTACAAAAATTGTAATTTTAATTTTGTACGAATAGGTCATTTCAAGGTATCGAAACTACGCACGACTAAAACAACGCTGAATTTTTCCAACGAGATAACAAACAGAAAGATAACGCTGTCATTTTTTGTTATTTAATATGTAGGTATGTTTACGTAGTCGCAACATTCTAGGAATGCAACGAATAAATTGAACTGATTCCACAGAAGTTTTGGCGCGGAAATTCCAGAAAATCATTTAGTTTTCACGTAAAAGGAAATTTTGTGAATTGGTGCATGGAAACGAGGAGAAAATTGTCAGGTGCTCTGGTGGAGTACTGAGGATGACAAGATGCAAGATTCAAAATAGATTTCACAAACACAATGTTTCCATTCCAAGAAAAAATATGTCATGGCCAGAATACATGCAGTCTAAGATTTAACTCTGGGATGTTGCATTTATCAAGATTACAACCTAGAAAATAACTTAAAATCTCTTAGATTTATTCTAAAGCAGGGTAACTTATTTGAGTGGAGCTTAAAAAGAAAGAAGTGGCTATAAAAGTTAACAGAATGTATTCGCTCTAGGAGATGTTTAAGTGAATGTTGTTTGAAGATTTTAAATATTTTGTTTAATCTTAGATCAGTATCAAACAGAGGAATCGGTTGATAAAGTATTAAAACAAAATTTTAGTTAAAGCAGGTTGTTTACGAACATGAGAGAAGGGCGAAATCCAAGCTAAGGGCCCACGAATACCAAATGTCTGCCAATTTGCGCTTTTCTCCAAAGGTCTGGAGTTTTTCATCGAAGTGTCACCAGATCAATTTCTACCGACCATTGTTAGCTAAACAATTTTAATTACTCATTTAGTCCCATCCCAACAGCGCGGGGTTATGGCAGTTACAAGTTATGATTTGCTTTTTTCCAAATGTGAAAAGCAGTAAAACGCAAACGGCGGCCGCAGGCTTTATTTATGGTTTGTACCAAAAAATGAATCATTTTTTAATGGACGCAACGTGTAGAAATCCACATCAAAGTCAAATTAATATACGTATAATTGAGGGGTGGTTTGAGCTCTGCGGTCGTGAAATTGCATAATATTAAATAAATTGAACTTTAATGTGTACATTAAAGTTGACGCGGTGATCGATAAAAAAATTGGACGGAAGGGTGGTTGAGTCCATGGAAAAACGATTTGCTGCAGGACCGGCCCCAGGCATGCAAAATCCTAATGCAGTTTTAATGGCGACACGCATCAGCGTAATTGCTTCGATATTGCCCTCGCGGCCACAATAAGAGCACTTGTGTGAATTTTATTCGTGCATGTGATGCCCCGGCAGATAAAGTCTTGTTGCACGGATAATTATTCCGCGAATTTCCAGCTTTTACCAGTACAATTTATTGATTTTATTAAAATAATAGAGCTTTTCATAACTGGTTACAATTGTCTGCTTTTGGTTGTAGATATTTTGCAACAAACCCTTGTTGGAAATTATTTATTTAGCTTTTTCACCCCGAAACGAAGAACATTTCCGCAGTTAAATTTATTATCTTTTCACGTAGCCACCGAAGGGTTGTTTGTCCGCTTGTAAATCGCGACGATGCGCAGAAATAAAGTTGTTGAAACTATTAAACTATCGTTCGACACATATTCCTAAAGCAATGAAACAGTAAACTCGTTGTTTACGAGTAAAGAGCAGCTCAGCACTAATAAATAATGGATATCCTGTTCTCAAAGAAGATTAAGGTCTTAGGAAATAATTGAATTTGCGAGGGATGCAGTCAAAGGGACCGCAAAACCGCCGATGTCTTGGCCTTTTTTCAAACGAGCGAAACGCCATCATAAAAAATTAAATTATACAGAAGTACGTATAAAATACGCATAAATTTTACATTACTGCTTTACATGATGAGAATACATGAAAATGTGAGTAGAGAGAGCAATTTCGATCAATTTTATTGGCGTTTTACGGGCGAATCTTTCAATATATTCTTATTGCAGGTTTTATCATCACAGGTTGTCGCAGGTGTCGTTGCATCAGATTAGAATTTACGACACAATGAAGACTTACAATCAGCATGAAAAGGCTCACATGGAACTTTTATGTTTTAATTCCCCCTTGCGCATGTATCATTCTGATTTACAAGAAAGCAAACAACTTCGAGATGATTAAACGAGAACAAATACACGAGAGAGTAGCTGTTTTACTTGAAACGCTTTTTTTTAATAAATTCCACATCGGTTTTTACTGCCTTTTATAAAAAGGTAAATAGTTACAAGCTGGAAAATTAGGCATCGCAACAACGAACGAAAATAATTGCTAAGACGCCGGGAAAAGATCGTTCTGTAACTTGTTGATAGAACAAAAAATATAATAAAGCTCCTTGTTATTTTTTATAAAAATGCTTTCTGAGACTTATTACGACTAATTGACGTCCACATGTAATCCAACCGAGAAAGACGGTGGAAATCGTGCGTGCACATATATGGGGTCATAAATAAAATATAGATCGGAAAGTTTTTGAAGGTAGTGGTCGTATAGAGGGAAAGATTTAAAAAGATCGAGGAGAATCGAAGTCGAGATCCCTTGGAAAAATATATAAATAATTTTGAGAAATTGGCGTCGTAGGAGCTTATCTCGGAAAAGGCGGTAACGGATATCTTTTAATTTACGACTGGAGTTCCGCCCAGTTTTTATAAAGAAACCTTTAAATTTAGACTCTCCATCAGACTAGTTATAATAGAAAAAACCAAAACCGGCGTGGAGTGATATTTTATTCGTTTTTTGTTCAATCGAATCCTGGTAAATTTTGTTAACGATGTTATTAATGTAAATTAGATTTGTAAAATTAAACTCAGCTCAGGTTTTATGAGCATGGAATGTAATTATTTATAACTGAAATAAAAACTACCGAATATATTTTCGAGGTAAATATTTCACAAATAAATATACACAAAATCAATAAATTCGGGGACTTTTTAATGCATCTTCACTATTGATCAAATTAACCTTCTAGTACCGTTACTAATCACCACAATTAATTACGCTTGTTCAATATTGTTCTTAATTGACAATGATGCTACTCAGTTCATTAGATCCAGGTCCCGATTGCACTCAATTACTATTAAACCCAAGTACCAGATTGCTCACATTGTAGCCTCGTTACATGATCCCATCACATTTTAGAAAATCCATGAAATTTATGATTCTGAATTTATAATAATCCCACTGTTACTCACGATTTATTTTTTGATTAAACGGTTCTATGGATTTCCAGTAGTAAATGCGGTCTGGTCTTCCAGATTTAATTTGTTTCAAAATGAGCACAAATCAACCAAATATTTGTAATTTCCATAAAATGAGAGCTCTGTTTGTAAATAATTAATGCTAATATTTGCCATCAGGTGGCATGGAATTGAATTTTCTGTTAAAATGATATGAGTAATTTCAAGTGTAGTGAATAAATAAAATTGAATTCGAATCAGAAAAAGTGCAAAAAATTAAGAGAAATAATGTAAGCGAATTTAGAGAATTTAATAGAGTGGAAGAGTAATTTAAGACAATTTGAAAGAATCCAAGTGAATCTAATAAATTTAAGTGAATTTCAAAAAATCTACAGATAAACAAACAGTAATTTAATCGAATTAAAAGTAGTGAGAGAATAAAAAGTATCTTACAAAATTTAAAAAAAATGATTAAAAAAATATCGAGAAAAATAGAAAAAAGTCCAAGAAATTCTAAAAGAATCTAAGTAAATTTAACAGAATTTCAAAGAAATAAAACCATCAAGAACATCTAAGAAAACCTAAAGTAATGATCTCAGGAGAATATAAGAAAATCCACGACACTCTAAAAGGAAGTAAATGATAAAATATTTAAATATAAAAGATCAACCACAAGACGAATTTCTAAATTATTTATATTAAACTTGAAATTTTCTAGAACTCCTTTATTTTTTTATTTATCTAGAAAATTACTGCTTTTTTAAATAATATTTAAAAATATATGAATTTTTGCGTGAACAATATTTGCTGTAAGAATAAAAGAAGTGTAAAATTAAATATCTTTCTATTCATTTTCCACATATCTACAATTATAAATATTTGTTCATTTAATTTATGCAAAAAAGGCGCTTCTTTTGTATAAAAATACTAAGAAAATATTTTTTTAGAAATTTTGCGTGGATATTTGTGGATGCGCCGGGTCAAAACCTGTTGAAAATTGACTTTCTATTTATTATAACGCATCATCTTTAACCGCAATTCACAATTCCTTCAAACTTTCGAATCTTCTTTGTCCTCATTAGAAATCCGATCTTTTGTAAAGCTCGGAGACCAAAGTTATGATACTGACATTAAATTATACACGCGTCGACTGAAGCTTTTATCTCTCGACAACTTAAAGTTTTGTTGGCTTGAAGCATCCCGATAACATTAACATTATGCTAATAAAAACACGACCAACATGTATAAAAATCGGGACTTTTTAAGTTTAGATATTTCATTTTTGTCACGTATTTAATTATAGTGAGTGGACAAGTGTAACGATGTACGAATTTTTTGTTTCACACGATATTGGTTTGAACCTCGATGTCTTCAATGGTATCAGAGTTGAGGCCGTTATTAAAAATGAACTGTTGCAACTGCTTTCTTGTTAGGGATGTGTACGATGCAAACATTGGAGATCGTTGCTGGGACGACATCAATTTTCTTGATTACAATCTCTGCTTGAATTTGTTCGTTTTGCTTCAGTTGGTGCAGGTAACGAGGCAGCTAATGAAAAATAACATTTACTTTTAGAGGCACGTATTGCACCGGTGCTTGCAAGACATTAGATAGAAAATTATACTAACTAAACTTGCTTAAGACGACGAAATTAAGACTGTAATGTTACGCAAAGTTTATTTTAAAGCGGGTTTTTATCAAATTTACAAAGACTTTCAAATTCCTAATGGTAAGATGAAATAGTACTTTCTCAGTAACCCATAAATTTCTCGCAGGTGAATTTCAGATTGAGCTTATATATCACTCCATACAGACAACGGCCTTCAATTTACATAAACACTCGGCTTCGATGCTCGTGCTGCCAAATCGTCAGATTTATACGGTCACCTCTATGTTTTCGCAAAGAATTCGTCAGTGCTAAAAATCATCTACCGGCCAACGAGACGACGCCGACGGCCTAAAACCCGAGATGATGGACGAGCTATTGAACGAGATGAATGTTGCGTGATAAATGAACCCGTAAATCATAAAACTCTGACGCGTTGACAAGTTGTTTAAAGTCCGGATATGTATCACTGGAAAAAAAAGAAACTGACAGGTGTCCAACGAAATCTTTTGTTCGATAAAGATATATCCAGTGTAACAATGGGAAAATAATGAAAGTGGCGAAATTAGGGCAAAATGGGTCACCGCCGGTAGCCGGCAGGAAAAAAAACAATGGAGGTTGGAAACGACTCATTTGGGTGAAATGTTGAAGTCGGGGCTGCTATTCATTGAAGGTTTAAAGTTTTAGTGTTGGAGCGATAAATAGGTTCCTTCTATAACACGAATTATTTCTTAAACCCTCACGAGAATAGTCTTAATTTACGGTGACGTTGCGTGGTACTAAATTCTTAACGATAATGAATAATAAACGAATCGAAGAGTAACTAGAAAAAGGTTTTTCAACGACTAACGAAGAGGCCGTCGATCAGCTCCGGGATGTTATTCGTCCCTATTGTGCTTCATAATGGAGTTAAGTAATGACTTAGTTTGTAAGATGTATAGGCGAATGGGCTCGTTTGTACCTAATATCTCTAAGCCGATTACGACTCCACTCCGGATTATACTGAATTAATGAATTAAACTCTCTATTATAGTAATCCACAGACGACGGTCCTGGGATTGCACAGAAACCCGGATCCAATTTCTCCTTTCGTTGCTATGACGCAGAGACGCCGGCGACGCCGACGCGCTGACAGTCGCCCGAACAATTGAATTAATCACGTAATCTAGTTATTCTCGGGTTGACCACGCAATTAGTTTACGCGTCCCGTCGATACGCCCATAAATTCCCGGCTAGAAAGTGAACAAATAAGCACTTGTTGCTGATGGGTACTTGCAAAAATTCTGACATATCTTTTAGCCAAATCAAGCTCTATTTACTACTTGTACAGGGTCCGGCAACACTTGTGTCCACCCAAAAATCGTCTTTAATTTTAAAGATGAAATTTTGAAAATTTGCATACGCTCACTGTTGACAATGCTTTAGAAGTTGACGTAAAGATTTGTTTTTTATCACTAATAGTTTTGGCGTCGCGACGCCTTAAAAATGTAACTTTTAGTTAATTGTGAGGGTCTGTGATATCAACCTCTAATTTATTTATTTTTTTAATATAAATGTGTTAAATATATCTCAGTTGTCATTTTAGATTCAATACAAATTGTCTTAAAAATTTGAGAAAAAAGTGCTGTTTTATCAAGTTAGTTTCCAATTTTATTACGTCAAAATTGGGAACTACGTTTACACCCATCTGTCAACATCTATCCTTTGGTTCGCTTTAGATTGTAACAAAAGTCTTACTGTCGATGTTAATTAATGAATTCTGGTGACCATAAAGTGCAACATGCCCGTGATAATCAAAATTAACCGTTATAAGAATGAATGAAGTGACGTAGTTTGCCACTGCGCTGTCATAATTTTGAAAACTAATAACTTGATAAAACAGCGTTTTTTCGCAAATTTTAAACACGATTTGCATTAGATTTAAAATAAAAACTCACATATTTGTATCACAGTTATGTTGAAAAAAAATTGAATTCGCGAATTTTTCCGCAAAAACTCAAAAATTGCTAAAAATTATACTTCTTAGGCGTCGCGACGCTAACCAAACCGTGATAAAATAGATATTTACATAACAAGTACGGAATGTAACCAATTTCGCACGAGTGTAAAAGTAGATGCACGAGGCGCCAGCCGAGTGCAGATATTACACGAGTGCAAGAAAGACACTTTCCGACGAGTTATGTACACTATTTTTCCTACGACCTTTCATCATTAGGAAGAATCCGATAAGTTTCGACAATAGTTCATTTCTTATCTATTCAAAATGTCATTTTTCTACAACCTCATAAAAAAGTTACGTATTCCACATATTTAGATGGTTCATGTTTTTGTACATCCATTTCCAAAAGTAAAAGTCACTAGTGTGATATGAATATATCCGCACAGACCTGTCAAAACTGATTTGTCAAAAACGACCTAACCAATTCATTTTTATCATTATGCTTGTTGTTTTACAGTGAATCGTCTAGATATTTGAGACAAAAATTCACGAGTTACATTTGTATTTGAAAATAACTGTCAATTTTGACAGGTCTGTGCGGATATATTCATATCACACTAGTGACTTTCGGAAATGGATGTACGAAAACATCAACTTTCAGAGTCATTTAACCGTGTGGAAAATGTCATTTTTATATGGGGTCGTAGGAAAACAAATTTTTGCGTCAGCTTGTAGAGCTTTGTCAACTATGAGCGTATGCAAAGTTTCAAAATGTTATCTTTAAAATTAAAGAAGATTTTAGGGGTGGACACAAGAGTTGCCGGACCCTGTATAGTTCGGCACTAGAGCAAAACTCTCGTTATCTAACTCCATTTTTTGTGCTTTTACTAAATATTTGGTATCAGGTCGAGTAAATCTAGCTTAATCGAGTTTGGTTTTATTCACCCTAAATAACATATCATGACTCACCTGTCACGACTGATTACTGAAATATTCGTAATTAAAATTGAATTCCAATTAAATGCTCTCGATGGACATGAAATGTGACTCCGAGGTATTTCTATTAATGCACGATTTAACCAAATTGAGTCACAACGCCACAACGTCATTGACGACGTCTTTTAGGTTCTGCTCAAGGGTAAATATCATCGTCAGTTGGCTTTTTAATTTGAAGTCATGTCTTTGATTGAAAAAACCGTCTTTAGTTTCTGGCAATTAATTTGACGTTGTCAACGGAGATTTTTTTTTAATTTTATCGACTGATTTTCGGAAAACCGTCATGTTTGAATTGTATTGCGAAAAATTCTCCCTAATAACCTCTAAATTGGCAGCCGTCAAAATGACAATTAGGGACACGCTATGAAATGTCAAAGGTAACTGAGGATGAGGATGAGTTTTTATTTGATCGCTCGATATATTACATTCTTTTTGGCCTCATGAATTGTAAACGTCAAATTAACATTCAATTGACATCTTTTTATTTTTAAAGTAATATTAAAACGTTTTTTATACAGCGCCATCTTGTGTACTTTTTGTGCACCAACTACAAAATTGACAGAATTGACAGATGATGAAATTTACAAATGTCAGATGTGACAGTTCTCATAAATTTTGAAAAATCCAATTATTTAAATTAAAATTTTTCGGCCATAAAGTTTAACACAACTCTTGTGCGTTAACCACAACGGCGTAGCCGTCGTGCTTCAAACTGATTTCGCGCTGTAAAATGTAAGTTACCACACGCGACTGTAAATAATTATTAAATTCTCAAATTTTTCTAAACTCTTCTTTAGAGTACATATTTTTTACAAACCCTTTTCATGAAGACAAAGATGTGTCACAATCACAACTTTAATTGTCATACAATCAATACCAGATTTCCGCGTCGATTTACCAGGAAAACAAACGAAATGAGCACTTGTTGCTGTTGAAAATTCCACAGATCTCGGATCCTTGAAATGTCAAAGTAGGCCTCTGGATTCAAGAGATCTATGAATAAGTCAGCAGATGTCCTGGATGCTAATGTGGACCGTATTAAGATCAATTTTGCCACATCTCGTCTATAGGCTTTTGAGCTGGGTAAATTCGGAAATTCGAAAGACTGATACTGGCGTCATTTATACAGCTCAAAAGACTTTCAACGTGGGATTTACATAGAAGGGCCGACTTCGTATGGGCTGTTTTACAAATGGACGCACCGAAAGAAATGTCATTGCAGGTTTATGTTGAATCTAAAATACATGTAGAGAAAGGAACTGATGAATTTGGTTTAATACACGTTCTGAACCTCATTTTCTAAAATGACTTTCTTATCTTTCACCTTACACGCAATCACGATTTCTCAGATTTAGGTAATCTATAATTATTATTAAAATGATTATACGTAATTACAACATTAGGATAATTAGAAGAAAGGGAAAATCGTTATTGTAACTCGAATCAGCCAAACCATAAAAGCTGTCAGTATCATTCCTCTCGTTTTTTAAAACAACAATCAGCGCAAAATTGCCGCTCTAATTTGTTTTAATCTAATTCACTTCGCAATGACACCTAAAGCAACAATTTATTTTTTGTATCCGTTGCCTAGTAGTTTCAAATCAAATTTCCATACCGTCGTAATTCGATCCCGACATTTGAATACCATACAAAATTACACATGAATCTCCGAATTTAATATTCGTGGTTGCAGAGAGCAAGGCGTGAACTATGTCCGCAAGAGAAAGGTTAGTGGTGCCCTTTTGCATGCGAAATTTACTAATAAGGTTTGAATAATTAATTTTGTTATTACAAGCATTTCATTACGCCCGTTGGACGGAAAACGAACGTCGCACTAACCCCCAGTGCTATGGAATATTTAAAACGATTACACAGTTGCAGACTTTGACGTTGTTTATTTTGGCCCCGCCACGGAAATTTCATTTAAAAACGTTAAACAACGGGCTTGGGTCAAGTGGTAGTTACACGACGTCAATTTAATTAAGTCATAAACATTTATAATAAAGTCTTCTGCCATAAATTCGCTATTTGATGAGTACAGGTTCGGACTAGTTAATCTAACCGGATTTGTGTCGGTGAGTCGCCGTCTATTCACAAACTTAATCCTAGGACAGACAGCGGCTCCTAATTGTCACATGAAATCGCGGCGGTCCCAAAACGTGCCTCCCAACTTTGGGGATTATTATTATTACCGGATCTTTCCGTTATTCGGGGCCCGGAAAGCTTCAATAATTAATCGCTTCGAGACGACCGTTCAAATTATTGACCGAGTACTCGTTGCGAGATGATTAAAGATGGTGCCTGTTAAACAATTAGGTGGAATTAAAGGAGTCCTAAAAGCGAAAGCAGTGGGGAAGAAGACGGCTAGAATATATCCACCATTAATGTACAGAAAACAATTTGTCATGGCGGGTTGGAAGTTGGCTGGAAATTCCGGAGCACATGACTGGACTACATTCCGATTCAGGGAATTTTTTACCAAAGACATGTTTAGGCGGAAAACGTGATCGATGACGTAATTGCAACGGTAAATTTGGAATACAAGAAAGGCACCAAGAGCCTAGTTTACCTTGCGTTATTTCAGTGGCTTCCAATTTGTGAATCTAACGATGTTAAAAGACACTTTTAATGAAGATAATGGCAACTAGCAAACTTCTTTGTCTTCGGCCATTACGCTTCTCTGAATAACAAATGCACTTTAAACTACATTTTAGTCATTATCTCTTGCAGGGTTCGTCTTTTTCACTTGTATGCATTGATGAGAAATCTAATTATCAACTCTCTTTCTGCTCCACACTGTGGCAGAATCAATCAATACTGTTTACTTTGTATCATTATATTTCCGAGCGTATTCCAACTTCAGTACTTAATATGATAATATTTGAATAAAATTATTGATGGAAACTCGGGGTTCCGTGTTAGTGCAAAATTACTAGCGGCTAAATTAGGAGAAAATATTTGTCCTCGCTTTAATTAACAAATTAAACTTCGGTTCGCTTTTCCTGTAGAGAAATTTACAGTGCAGTTTTGTGATTTGTGTGATGCTAATTTTTTCCTGACATCAACAAATAGCAGAGTTATTTCGCATTTTGTTTACTAAGAATTCGCTCTTATATTTTCCGGAATGCGTAAATTTTTGGAGTAATTTTAAGCATTAATGAACTCATTGAACGCAGAATTTCAAGCAAATTCCAAATCTGAACTCAAAATCCACGTACGACGACAAATAATTGAGTTCTGCCCTAAGTTTCACTTAAATTAATGTCGAGAAAACATGTAAAGTAGCGATGAAAGAAGTTAGCATTATTTCGTGCTCGGCGCATCTTGGCACTCCCAGCGATTATTACCGCGAATAAAATTAAAATTTGTTCTTCTCAGAGTTATAAAATTGATCGGGTAGTCGCGCTGGCATGTATACTAAGTGCATCCCCAAATTTTATAACTGTACTCGGCATTAAATTTTTACGACAACCAGTAGAGGAATTTTAAGGAAATCAAAATTGGCTTTAAAAATAATCGTTGCCAAATCGCCTAACACTAATGCAGATATCGTGTCGAAACTGCAAAGTCGGAATTTGAAGAGGAAGCCTATCCTCATCCGGCAAACTTTATATTCTTGTTTTACGATCAGATCAAAATCGTGAGAGCTTCTTGTGGAATTTAGTACGTCCCTTCGAGTTCTTCGGTCCCGACACCCCCGGAGAGTCCACGAGCCTATTGATTACTTCCAATAACAACAGCCAACGTTTCAGGCGTCCTCCTAAAATATCGCCTCACAACCGCAATTTGTAACCTGTCACAATTTGACGGCCCTCCGGACTAAAATTGAAACACGTCAATTTATTGTCATTTGCACCAACAAGCGATCCCTCTTCCGCTACTCTAACTTTACGAATTATTGATCAGCTCTCGACTGAAAAGAGTATAAATAAAAGCTGCCGTCTCGGACACATAAATTCTAATATGGGGGGGTTGCAAAAGACCATAAATAGCATGCGTGTGGGATTTGGAGATGGGGATGGTCTCTGGAGAGCGATGGAACCCAACCACTGTCGTCTCTTAATACAACTATTATAACGCGAATCAAAAAATTGATTGTGTTTTATTAGTCGGAGCATACGTGTTAATTTCGCCCGCTTGGTAGAGAGTGCAATAAACATTAATAATAAATTGGAATGCAGGAAAACGCACAGTGGAAGGGGCTACCATTCCGAGTTTCCGGTGCAGCAGTTAGAGCAATAATTCACCGGCGAACAGATTAACATTGCTAATTGGACCGTCTACTGAATCTATAAACTATCTAGAATCCGGGCACTCTCCTCCGGATCCGGAGTCGGAGTCGCGACCGGCTTATATGCTATTACAGGAATGTTTGGGTGGCACCATTATAAACAGATGCCGGGGGCCGTTCGAAATTATGGAACTACAACATCTGTACAGTTTCAAGGTTATATCCATTGTGCTGTATATTCATCATATTAAATTAACGTTAGATAGTTTAGGTAAACTTGTTTACACAATTGCACAAGAGCAAATAGGGAAATAGATATTAAGTGCTGTTAGTGTAGCAAGAGACAAAGCAGCTCCAGAATTCAAGTAGAACATGTAACCTAAAATTAGCATTCAAGAGTCCGAAAACTATACTATAATTTACAACAACCCCTGAATCCGATACATGTAAACTTGCACTGAGATTCTTATCTTCTTTCATGTTAAATTTTCCCCCACACGGCGGTTACGAAGTTTTTAATTAGAAAAACAACAGTAAAAAACGATTAGACCAGACGTCACTTTTTATCTCGATAAAGCTCTCGAAAAGCTTTATCACTGACCGCGGTCGAAACTTTTTAGGAGCCGCTCTATTAATTGCTTTGCCGATTTTCCATCATGGCAAGCTATTACGCTTTTATTAGCAAGTTTAGCGCACACCACATCTTCTGTGAAAATGTGTCAGCAACGGATTTCATTCAGTAACTAAATAAATCTAGTTAATTCCAAACTTGTAGTTGCAAATAAAATATTGATTTTCTCTTGAGCTCTTTTCTTGTATTTCCTCAAGTTTAATTTGCATCATCCGTCAATTCCTGTGAGATGAATACGAAACATCTTTAAAAACCGAAACCATTCGGGGTTTAGGTTTGGCTTTTTTCACCTTTCCGTCCTTTCGTTTCTCTTTTCGGAGCTGTAAGTAACTTTTTACAAGGACTACAAAACTTTTATAACACAGCCTCAGTAAAATGCCGTAATATTTAACGTTTTATGAATGAAGTTTGCAAATGCAAAATGTTTTATTACCTAAAGTTGGTTATTTTTGCGACCTTAGTTTTGCAACCCCATAAAATGGAGCAAAACATTTTCCTTAAATTATTCTTAATTTACACTTGGTTTATTGTTTTCAGAATAAATACGGAACATATTGATATTTCATTAGGCTAATGCTGTTTTATTGACAAATTTTAGTTATTTTTAGTGTGTAATAGAAGTCATTAGTTCTGCGACAAATCAATACTCTCATAAGCTCATAACAGAGTTTTTGAGTAGTTTTTTAATTACCTATTACGTTTAATTTCTTCAAAATTATAGTAACCTCAGTTGACATATACCTAGTAAACATTTTATGGCTTAAGTCAAACCACCCATAGAAATAAAACTGGGTGTTGTAAACTGCAGCCGACAAAGTTCTAGATAGAGAGTTGACCGATGGTTAAAAAGGATTAGTACTGCCCGGCCCTCTCATAATGTGGCCATAAAATTTACTAGGTATATGTCAACTGAGTTTACTATATTCCTTAAGTACTTCAAATTGAAATTTATGGAATTTTTGCGTCTCTTGAGGATTTATTTTAGAAAGTTTTCCGACGTTTACAATTTTTTATGTAACTATTCTGAAAATTTCAGTAATCAATAATTTAATAATTTTCTGTTGAACGTTACGAATTTTCTTGGATCGTATACATATTTATTCTTTGTTAAGTATTGAACTTTTCAAACCGCGTTGAAGTTGAAAGTATATTTGTACGATTTGTTCTGAACAGCTACTTCGAAATTTATAAAAAAATTACGGATTTGTAGTTATAGATGTTTTAGTATATTTTTAATTCTTTTGCATCATCAAATTTTTTTCACATCAAAGGATTAAAACTCCAATAATTCAATAATATAAGAATTTAAGAAAATCCAGATCTTAAAATTTAAGAATTTCTGGAAGAATCATAAAAAATCGTGGAAAATTCTTAAACAATTCAATGTTATTGAGAATCATTTTTGGAAAACCTTGGAAAATACAGAAGAATCAAATAATCATTCTGAATTCTAAATAATAATGAAGAAATCTATAGAATTTTACACAAGGTAATGAAAAAAGGCGCCCATGCTATCTGTCATATTACATCTAATTCTTTCCTGAGCCCAAAATTGAAAATCAAAACAAAATTTGTGCTTTTTTAACTAAAGGCGGTTTGACACGATCAGATTTTTTGAGAATTTTTTTGAAATAAATATTCTTGTGGCAAACAGAGAAATTAGAGAATATATTTTTGCACAAATATTTGCAAAAAAAATTTAGGTAAAACATGTCCTAAAAATTCACAAATAATTTCACAATTCTACGCAGTAACAATGCGTCAAGTGAAGAGAATAAACCCCCAAACCGCTGATTTTGGAGGTTAGCGAACAGAAAAAAGTTTTCTGCATTAATTTTGTGACATATCTTGGACGTCAATTTGTAAGAAAAATTCTTAAATGTTTATCCGTAAAAATGTGATCGTGTCAAACCGCCTTAAGATAGAAACTTTCTTTTATAACCGAACAAACTCTGTTTGGATAAACTTTTTATGAGAATTTCATTGACATTAAATTTTTTCTAGTTAATGATAAATTTTTCTAGTGTCAAAAAAGATCGAAAAGTGCTTTAACCAAGTATACCTTAAACTTTTAAAAGTACCATTTCTTGGTTTTGTAGAAAATTTTTCAATGTTGCTACATTGCTCTTGGTATTAGTTACCAAGTTGACGACTGCCGAAAGCAAAATTTTACTCCTATTAGAAAGGGTTGAGCAGCGTTTCCGAAGGAGAACAGGTAAATCTAGAACTATGAAAATTTTAAAAAAATTGTAGGAATTTTGAAACGAAAATTAAAAAATATGAAATAACGAAAAATGATATAGAGGAACCTACAGAATCCCATAGAACCCCGAAAGCCTCAAGACTGCCAGAAAATCCTAAAGAAGGTTGAAAATCTGAAAGAATCACTTAAAATCTTATCATATTTGAAGGAACTTCAAAGAAACTGACAATCGTTGACAAAACTCTAAAATCCTTCAGGCTCCAATCTTCGGGAAACTACATAAATAACCTTTAAGGATTGCAGATATTTAGAGAATATCTCAGTAATTTATAGACAATTTATATTATAGGCAAAATCGTAAAGAGTCGTGAGAGAAAATATGGACAATCCAAGAAAACCATAGAAAATTCTAGATAAGACAGTCTTACTGGAAAATTATAGATAATCATCAAGAATCTTGGAGAACCTTTGAGAATACTAAAGAATCTAAGAGATTAAGAATCTGCTACTGTCGATCAAAGTTATAGAAATATCTAACGAGTTTTACTTCTTCAAGTGCTCAAATATCCAAAGCAAGACACAGTGCGAACATTAGTTTCATAAATACTGCAAATTGCATGCAATTTAAGAAGATCATTTTGACAACATAATCGAAACTCGAACGCGCAAGCCTCTTCTCCACCTCGCACCATTCTATACGAAATAATTCCAATAAATCGACTTGCAATTTATCATCGTTTAATAACTTTAAATTGCACTTTCGTAAACAACTTCGATAATTTAAGATTTATGTGTGTATGATTTATTATTTTAAAATCCGAGTAATAATTCTTCCCGCTAGCGAGAAACGAATAATTTTTCTATATTTCTGACTTTATTTTCGTGGTTTTTGGTGTAGCTGGCAGTTGTGGTATAGTAATGAAATTATGACCAGAGAACAATTCTTTCATATTTTACATAAAGAAAAAGTTCGACAGGCCCGTCTGGAAGATTTCATAACGACCTAGTTCCTCCCATGAGTGCGTCTCATCCAGATTTTGAGTTACGGCCTCTTAAATTTTGATATAGAACTGTCGTACTTTATAACATCATAAATATCTATCTATTTTACAACAGGAGGTCGCATTGTGAAAACCCGAGCAAGCAAGAAAGTCCTGCGTAGGATATGAAAGTCTCTTTCATGAATTTTCATACAACGCATGTTTGCCATTTTTCAGCAGTTAGTGAAATGAATTGTTCGCTTTATTTCACGGCGTGGAGCGTTTATGGGACCCCAATGATGTCGTTTCAGTCATTTCGTTAATATTAAATAAATACGGTCCCAGGTGGTATTGATTTGTGTTTTATTTGCATCAGTAACGAGGAGCTAGACAACAAGGACCAATTGCGTAATTACGAGTATAATTTAAGGCCTCCAGATACTAATAATGGCTGATTTATCAGAGCTTTATTGTATAAATGTGCAAAAGCTGAGTTTCACTCAATGCGAAAATGTAGACCGAATCAATTATTGGGGAAATGCTAATGGCAACGTGTACACCGCGAACTAATTTTTAAGGCTCCCCAGAACTCCAAGTTGGTCTTTTGTCGATAAATGTCCGACAAAAACGAATGTTTCGAAAGTCAATTCTGTCCTCGATAAGCCTAAATTTACATCCAATGTATAAAATAGTCCGTATTTCACCGTCCAGACTGTGGGTTTTTAGATATCCGCCGTTTCGTATCTCTTTCATACATTCCACGAAATCCAGCTTGTATATTATTAAAATCAGATCAAAATTTCCATATTTCATACTAATAAACATATCCAACTGCGCCCAAGCTTGGTCGTTTTATTCCGTGTTTCCGGCGTGTCGATTTTCTCTCCAGCAAAAGAGTCTGCGTACTCTCACCCCAAAATTAACTAAAATCAAAGTTTCAAAGTTGCATTATCAAATCTCAAAGTTAAGTCGCGGAATTATAACGAGCAAAGTGCAGATCGTGCCGCGTTTTCACCCAATAAAATAATTAGAGAACGAAATTCGACTCCAGCACTCAACGCCGTTACGGCGCCGGGGGCGGCGACGGACGCCTTCACGTGGGAGGACGCGCTTTTGACGCTGTTTTTCCTGCAATTAATTTACTTTCTTCTTCCAGCCGACCCCAAGAAAGATCACTGCAACAAGACTGTGGAAATCTACGAAGATGTTGCGAGTCCAGAAGTGACCAGCGAAAACTTTGGAAAGCCGATGACGTGCTGGTACAGATTCCGGTCGTTCCGGGGAACTCCCAAGGACTGGATTCTCAGGATTAAATTCAATAAGTTTAAAGTGGGGGTGCTACTCAACGCCAGTCATTGCGAGGGCGGATATATGCAGGTAAAGTTTGATTAGGAGGTGGCAATTTTGCGACAATGTAATTGACAGTCTGGGCGACACTGATCCGTGATTAACGGTCAGGAAGTTGGAAAAGTGTCCACGTTGTTGCAGACGTTGCAAAGTTTCCTGAATTTTATTTATTTACAAGAGTACTCCAGTGTAACGTGAATGTCGTAGACTTTTTGTTTAACGGGACTAAGTGCAACAGTTTATGTCAAGAATGTCATCTTTAGAACTAAAGAATATTGGCGTCAATGGTGATGGCAATAAACTTAAATTTAGTTTGAATGGACCAAAAACATTCAGATCAGTTGGCATTAAAACCGGAATTGAAGTGCGCACAATGAAGATGAGAATCGAGTTAAATTGGAACCGAACTGTTTTGAATAGACCCTGAATGGCATCAAATCAACCTGTCATTTTATCGTCATAAAGTAAAAGCATTAACCATTCCATGGAATGGTTAAATATTTATTTAATTTAATAATAAATTAAATTTATTTATGATTGAGAGCTCGTCGATGTTTGATGGTTTAATTGGTATTTTCTTCCTCGTTTATCGAACGTGATTTTATATCGGCTCGTTTTATTTTAATAACACTCTCTGCAAAGTTTTATAACTCTAAAACATTTCTCCGGTATCTCCACTTTTAAAGTGCACTTTAACAAAACTTTGCTCTTTCTCCTTCCATTACAAATCTTGCTCGGTGGCGGCAAATTTTATTTGCTCACTTATTAGTAACATTTTAACAAGTTCGTGCGAAATATTTCACTGTGCAATTTCACGGCACAGTTTGTCTGTTCATCACCTCTCCGGAGCAATTTTGCAGTGTCAGTGCGTTTACGAGCACCCGGAGGCGGCGTCCGTTCTGCGGCTCCGCGAAACAAATCATCGGTTCTGTTGCGGCAGCCGAAACAAGAAGAGAATCGATAACTCGCTTCGTCTTCAAAAAGCGAAGCGCAAGTAAACAAAGCAACTGATCGAAGAGGTGTCAGATCGTGTAAACTCCGTTCCAGTCACTGTCCTTTTCGTCTGCAAAAAACCGCTTCGGAATAATTCAAGAGACGCCATTTTCGCGAACGCGTCTTCTGTTGGGCCTTGACAGCAATTACCGCCCCCGTTGCACCGCACCCTGGCGAACTGGAGCACGTGACGTTGGCACTTTCGCAGAAACTAGATTACAGAGTTGATACATCTTAGTAGCTGAAATTTCTAAATTGAGGTCAGTTTCTGTTAGAATAAGATATTGCGGAAAACTTTTACAAGCTCTAAATTAATTAGGACGAGCTCGAAAAAAAGCAGAAGTGGTTGGTTTGTACAAGAAAATTACACGCAAAAATTAGGTTGGGACTCATACTTTATCTGCATTTAAATTAAAAGTTCTAATTAAACATAATTTTCACACTGGACACACACACATAAGCAAAAACGGGAACCAAACAAACTAGAGAGTTTGTAGAGACTAGTGAAGCTTTGTGTTTTCGACGACAATGAAACAAACAGCAATGGATAGAATGGTTAAGTGAAGGTTTTGTGAAATTTGACAGCATTTATTTTAGCCGAATGTTCGTTCTTTTATGCTTTAGGCAAAAGCTTATGAATTTTCAAACACTTTATGTGTATTTTAAATCTGCGTATCCAGAAATTTTGCACTGAAATGATTTAAAATCGCTGTATATTTTATCAACTTGTTCTCAAAATATTTTCAGTATTTATTACAAATTTGGTAGTAAGGTAAAGACAGAATAATTCTGGACCACTGTGCATTCAAAAAATGACAATCCATCAATCATTTTATTCATAACTTTACTAATCCACACAATGGAGAAACAGAGAAAAGATTTTAAAAGAAAATCTCATTTACTAACAAAAACCTCCCAGTGAGGCGAGCCGTTTATTTCATTTTTATCAAGATTCTCTATTAAATTCTGCATCAACCGATATCTTAACTATCTCCACAGTTTTACAATTTGCGCTATAATCCTAAAAAAAATTTTGGTCCAGCGCATCCACCATTATTTAAAACATAAAATGAAGTGAAATTAGTAATTTTGCCATTATGAAATTTGGGAAAGTTACTATTTTTGAGTCGTGTGTTATTAATACCACCAACTTGTAAAAATGTAGAAGAAAATAAACAAATTTTAGAAATTTTTATTTTTAAGGCAAAGCAAAAATTTCTCAGATTTTTCACTAAAAATTGGTTATTTTAGTTCTGCAGCTATAAAATTTGGGGAAGATACTATCTTTGAGTCGTGTATTAATTCCACCAAATTGTGAAAGGGTACAGCAAAAGACACAAGTTTTAGAAATCTTCGTTCCTAAGACAAAGCAAACATTTTTTATATTGGTCATTAAAAATTGGTAATTTTGGGAATTTTATTGCTACAGCTATGAAATTTGAGAAAGTTACTATTTTAGAGTCGTGCATTAATTCCACCAAATTGTGAAAATGTAAAGCTAAAGTCACAAATTTTAGAAATTTTCGTTTTTAAGACGAATCAAAAATTTCTTACATTTTTCACTAAACATTCGTAGTTTTAATAATTTTAGTGCTACAGCTATGAAATTTGGGGAAATAACTGTTTTTCTCAGATTTCTAAAATTCCAATCGTTGAATCTTCGGAATTGAATTCGCTCCCTTAAACAGTGCGTAAATGTGTCAAGTGAAGTGAACAAATATTGTCCAAAATGTATTTATAGTTAAATTTTGCATTTTGCTGCAATTGTAGAAAAAATATTGTTTGCTACTTGTGCAGGTCTAGAACGCAAAAATTACCATTTTGCAAAAACAGCTATTATGGTATGCAAAAACAAAGCAATAAAAATAAAAAGTGCGTTAACCTGAACATCAAAGCAATACATACACAAACCTATTGATCCAGAGGAATTGAACAGAATTCGAAATATTTCCCAATGGCTGAAATTACCTCAAGAGTTGTTTGTTTGTTTAACATAACAAACTCAAATAAAATCAATAAACCATCAATCAAACATTTTTCACGTGTATAAGACATTAATTACTCGTTTAGAAACACAATGAAGTATTGTCTGTATAGCACGTAGTAATTACATTGTGTTAATGTTACCTGTACAATGAAAGCGCCTGAGTTAGACAAAGTTTTAATGAGCAGTTCGTTTTGTCAGAAACTTCTATCACCTGTCATCCTTAAAATGAATGTCGCTACAAATTGTTATTGAACATCAAATTCCCCCTCAATCAATCAAAATTAGATTAAATCTCCACTGTTCTTATGAACAGTCCTAAAGAAAGCCGTTAGGCGGCTTTCTATAACCGTCACAGCCAATTATTGTGATAATTTATAACAATTAGCAGCTAATTAAGAGTGATTATGTATGGCACGGCGGAAGCCGGAATTGACTCGGACTATTCAGTGTTTGCTTCGTTGAAAGAGGGTAGTTTTTTGCAGCTCAGCACTACTGGAGTCCGGGCTTTTATTTAGCAAATTATCGATTCGACAGAGGCTGGATGGAGCGTATTAATGGAGTTTTCGTCGGTTCGCGTCACATAACAAGTGTTTACATTGTAGACTGAGCTAGGAAGATTTCCATAAAAAGTCAATTGTTCGCGGTGACAGTATTCTATGGCAAGCGTTCCGGGAAATGGGCAACAATGATTGCGAATCGATCAGAGACCGCAGCAACTGTTCGTCCCTGATGCCCACCCTCGAACAATGAGGCAGATGAAACAAAGAGATACAAGCCGGATACTGTTCGAATTAGGATTAGAAGTGTCGATGGGGGCAGTGAGGGGTTATCGGCTAATTCATTTATTGCCAGGATTAATAGCTGTTTGGTTAAACGACGGCGACGATCAAATCAAAAGAAATCCAAAGGTCGATAGTATTCAGTCTTTGATGCAACAAGAACAAAGCCACATCGATACTCCTCATAACTTTCATGAAACTTTCCCAGCGTGTCTTCTATATAGATAATAAGAGTCGGAGACTCGTCACCGTCCCTGGATAATAAGAGTCTCTCGGAAACTCCTCAACAAGTCGCAGAATGGCTCCATAAATAAGACGGCGTTATACCTGTCATAGTGTGTGGTGGTTGCAGCAAAAGCGTCTTTTTCCTCAGCATCGCGGCGCCGTTGCGTAACGAGCCGGATGTCAGGTGATACATCAGCTCCCGGTCCCCAAGAGGAGAGTGCGTCACGTACACATCAAAAGTTTACCACTGGCAGATATGTGATATGATACCGGTGGCGGCGAACGTGGCGGCGGATTGGGAGCGGAGATCATGGGAATTGTTTGATGCCGCGTGTAATTGAAAAGTATCGATGATCCGCATCGCAGACACGGAAAACTTTAAATAAAATTATTTTTCAGGAGGACGGTTTTACGGGTTGGAAAATGGTGTCACGCTTTGCACTTCTTGAAGAGGAAATCGATCAATCTGATTTCGGGGACAGGAAAAATGGGGACTGCTATCCCACTTAACGGATTGAAATTGAAAAAAAGGATGTTCAGGGACACATAACTTGATTTAGTATGGATTATTCTCAACATTTAACTTTTTTAAGGACAGTCTGTAGTTTCTTGCTCTATTTGTTCCCGTGGGAGAGCAACTAAATCACAATTTAATTTGTTCTGCAACGCCAAAATCCTGTCTTTTTTAAACTTCTCGAAAACGACTGCAACTTTAACTTCCTGAGTAAATTATATTCCGTCTCGATTGCTTTTAGAATAACTAAACCAAAATCCGTAGAAATTAAAAACTAAAAACCGTTGAAGCACAAGAAAAGCTTTTCCAAACCACTTAAAAACTAGTTTGCTCTTCTCCATTCTCCCACGCTTTGCACCACCTTTGTTAGGAAAACCTGCAGCAATTTAGTGTCGAGCCAAATGCGCTTTAGTCGGGACATCTCGATTCTTTTTCTCTATCACGACAGCCTATTTGTTTTATTACGTTCCTGTCATTCGTAATCTAGATTGGACTTGTTTTCGATACCGATGCGACGACTATTTACTGCCGCCGTTCTTCATGTTGGTACGTTATTATTATTGGCTTTTATTTGAAACATTGCTTGTTATTTCCGTCCGAAGGAAATCGACACCATAGGGAGAAAAATTAATTGCAATTGGGGGAGCAGGATAGAGACAAAGATTGGGTCCCGGCAAAAAATGTACGCACAATTCGAAATTGCGTGTGAAACAAATGCAAAATTCTCTTGAAAGATTCAGTTTCTATTGGATTTTTTTTTATATCTGCTTGTTCCCCATTTTTAGGGTTTGAATTTTTCTCTACCTCTAATTTTTTTAAAATTAACAGTTGAATAATGTCTACCTATCTGTTATTTATCAAAGCAAAACTTAACGCGTAATTGCAGCAAAACGAAATATTTTAAAGTTAATTTAATTTAATTTTCTATTTAATTATGTGTAAACATCAAGGGGTAGAAATTAATTTCAAAGTGGATGGCAGTCCACATAATTAAATTTTCCGCGCTGTTCCAAAAGAATAGAAATCCCAGTTTATAATGAACTTCCTAATTTAGCTATAAAAGTTAACAAGAAATTTCAGGTAAGGGCATTACTTTTAGTTTGTACTGAATTTAAATGCGAAAATTCTTAGCAGAATTGCGATTTTCTTAGCGAATTCTGGACAGGAGAATCACAGAGTCCAACAAAAAATTAAAAAATATAAAGACATGAAAAATATTCTTTATTAAATTCTGCTTCAAACGATATCTAAACCAGCTTCATTGTTTTAATACAATTTGCGCCATGGTTTCAAAAATAATTTGGTCCGGCGCATCCACCATTTTTCAAAACAGAAAAAAAATGTTGAAATTAGTAATTTTGGTGCTGTAGCTATGAAATTTAAGAAAGTTACTATTTTTGAGTCGTGTATTAATTAACTCTACTAAATTGCAATCGCAAAATTCTGGAGTAAAACGGACAAATTTTAGAATTTTTATTTTTAAAACGAAGCAAAAATTTCGTGCAGTCGCTACTAAAAATCGTAATTTTAATAATTTTTGTGCTACAGCTACAAAATTTGAGAAAGTTGCTAGTTTTAAGTCATGTATTAACAGCAAAATTCTGGAGCGGATATATTTTTAAGACGAAGCAAAAACTTTCGACATCCGGCACTAATCGTAATTTTGGTAATTTTGAAGATACAGCTATGAAATTTGGGGAAATTGCAATTTTTGAATGGTGTATTAACTCTACAAATTGTAAAAAAAGATACAGATTTTAGAAATTTTTATTTTTAAGACAAAGCAAAAATTTCCGTCAGCCGTCACTAAAAATCGTAATTTTGGTAATTTTGTTGCTACAGCTATAAAATTTGGGAAAGTTGCTACTTTTGATTCGTGTATTAACTCTATCGGGTTGCAAAATTGTAAAGCGAAAAGCAGAAATTTTAGAAATTTTCATTTTAAGTCAAAGCAAAAACTTCCGGCATCCGGCACTAAAAATTAAAGAATTCTAGAAGTGTCCCAGAAGAACTTTTTCTTATGTAAAAAATCTCGAGAAAAACGGTGCGCAAACCGCATCTCAATATCTGAAATAGTTTCCGAGATATCGAGCACGAATTGTTTTGCACCTTCAAAAATTTGGCCCTCTGGCGACAACCCAAAAATTTAATTTAAATGACTCAGTTATTGACAAAAACTGAAAATGTTTTTGGACTCAGCGTGACATTCTGCGTAAAATGAGCCCAGATTTGTTGAGTTTGCTTAATAAATAAACGAGGCATTGGCCAAAAACTGTTTTGAAGACGTCATTTTAAGGTGATTTTCAATCAATGTTTTCAAAATGAAAACGACGTTTAATAACTTTGAATTATACATCAGGCGAAAGAGGAGCTCGAAATCTATCTACTGGCTAAATTTGAGATCGATCGGACAAATAGTTTACAAGTTATGACCAAAAATAAAAAAAATGAAAAATTTTCATCGTTTAAGTCGTTTTTTTTTGCAAGAAAACGACTATCGAATTTTGGGCTTTTAAGAACATTTTCTAACGTAAAATGAGCCGAAAAAAGAATGGCGCAAACCGCATCTCAATATCTCAAATAGTTTCCGAGATATTTAACCTTAAAAATTAGGAAAAATGAGGAAATATGAAAATCAACTTTTATTTGTTATCGGATCTGAATTTAATTAAGAGATTTGGAATCTGCGGAAAATTCTGCGTACAATGATGTAATATAACTTAAGTTTACTCTAAAAAATTAGCGAGATATCAATATCAGAAATTTGGCATAGTTTTCGAATTCTCAGGATTTTTTATAATTCAGATTTTCTAAACAGAAAAAGAATTATCAAATTGCATTGGATATTTTTTAGCCACGGAAGCACAAAGAAGTAGCGTCTATATTTTGAAAAGCGATATCGCGAATTATTATTAGGTAGAAGAAGTTTGCTATTGATTGAGGAATTATTGATATCCCGGTAAGATTAATTTAGTGTCCTACTTTAATAGTTGCCGTAACAATATAATACACGGTGTCTCGCATAAGGTTAGCTTCCTTAAACATAGAGAAAGTTGAAGGTTTTAGGATTAAAAAACTTTAATGGCAAATTGCGTTTAGTAGACATTTATAAAAAGCACTCAAAAAAGTACAACTTTTGGGAACCTCTCTGTAATAATGAAATTTATCCTTGGACATTTACTAATTTTGTTTCTATGGTTATAAGGTATTGTTGGATCTGTCAGCAAAATTTGGGCCGTTTTGTGCTTTTTCAAGCATCCACTCACAAAATTGAACTCTTTTAGGGTAATCTTCTGGTTCCAAAGCTTGTACACGAGAGTAATGAAACGGATGGAGTTGTTGCTTTTGGATAATACGCCATGCAGTTGTTCGCAAAACGTTTGCAATTCGCCTTTCGATTTCACGAGTGCTGATCACTGCTTCTTCTTCAACAAGTTGAAGTATTGCATCTTCTGCTTCCAAAACTTCAAGCGTATGATGGCTTTCCCGATCGCGCAATGGTAATATCGTACCTGTAGTACGTAGACGATTCAATGAGTATCTGTGTGGGGAGCCACTCTTGCAGGAAAACACTGATTATACAGGCGGGCGGTTTTAACAGCATTACATCTGCATTCTCCATATAACAGAAGCATATCAGAATATTTCGCAGCAAAATAACACTTTTAAATTTGTGACAAAAGTCAAAATTGACAATTTAGTGTTGCTATAGAAAATTAACGGTTTCATTGTAGTTGCTTAATTGTAGATCAGTGATATCAAAATTTCAATTTATAAAAATGCCTTTTTTTCGCTTATTATTTAGTTTAGCCCCAGATGATATATATATTTTTTGTTCCTTATAAACTCACAAATCTCACATTTTTAGGAAGCTAACCTTATGCGAGACACCTGTATAGTAGTCTAATCTATTTGCTCGATGCTTGCAAATGACACAAACTGGTACATTATTTCCGAAGCAAAAGTTTTGTCTTGGGTGAATGGAGCACCATAAATTTCGTTGTAAAAAAATTATATACCCTCAGGTATCATTTTAGCACATTTTTATGGTACAGTCATTGTCGATATCACAAAAACTTTTTATGTTTGTGTCCAACCTTCATTTCTAAATTTAGGTCAATTATCGTCGTTGATGGCGACAAGATGTTTGGGTGTGGATGCCTCAAGGTGTAAGGACGCTATCTCTTCAAAATATGAAGCTCGATACAAAGTTCTAAGCGAGTTAAATCTCCAACTTCAGTCCATAGGGAGCGGGCTCGGGTCACACCAGTAAAATTTCGTTAAAAGTCCTTTATTTAAACCTAACTTTGCTGTGATAGCGCCTAGAGAGGAACGAAGATACATCTCAAAATTAAGGGACTTTTTACAATTTTCCAGCAAAATTTAATTTACTCCGTCTGACCTTTTTTTTGGATGAAAACTTACAAACGACCGGCTGCTTTGGTATTGATTTTTTCTCTAGTGGAAACTCGTTTAAATCTCGTAATTATTTATATGACGGGCGAGTTGAGAAACGAAAAGAAAAAGAATAGAATTGAAATAACAGCGCTTTTCTGACCCGTTTTGTTTTAAAATCTTATTACATTTGCGACTGTGTGACTCTAATCTCGTCGGTGATAAATTTGTGTAAATTGCTATTATTTATAAAGCTTGGTGCGTCCCATTATTTCTACTACAACGGAGAAAAAGTAATCACATAAGGCGCTAAAGAGCTGTGATCTGTCACGAAACTAGTACGTTTAAATCAGTGAATATTCTTGAAAAAACCCAGATTATGTCCTCGTCTTCTATCAAAACTAAGTGGAAAATTTAATTATATCCAAATCAAATTTGTGAATTCAGATAAGTTTGTAATTCACGATTCAAATTAAACCAAGAATTAAATTAGTTCGAAAATGGAATAATTTCCATTCTGCTTGGTAAACGCCCAAGAATTCGTATTTTTATAGGATAATAATAAAAGGAAAAAGCTGAACCAGCAAGCGGTGCGTAAAGCTTAGAATGCATAAAAGAAAACTGCACTACGTGCATTCCCACCTGGCTACGTCAACAAATGGTTTTCTGTACCAAATTAAAACAATCACAACATCGAAAATGCATTAACTACTCACGTAATCCGCGATTTAAATTGAAACAATAATAGCTTTTAATTTACATAATTCTCCTCTGTCAGGATTTTTAATTCCTGTAAATAAAATCAATATTCGATTTTCAATTCGTACACTTTAAAGCAATTATATTGTGTGATTCATTAAATTTCCATTCGCAGTTGGCTTTGAGAAAAAAATTCATGTCGTAACTAACACCATTACAGTAGTTTCGACTTAATATTTGCGAGATTTGCTAGTTATCGAACAAGAAGTCAACGCACGTCCAAAATACACGGCCTACCTAGAATGGAAATTTAATGAATCACACGATATAATCTCTCCAAACGTGTTCTTACAAGTAGGAAAACTACAATTTTTTGTAATAGCCAGCTGGATGTTGTAATTTAAAGAGCCAATTTATTTTGTTCTCTTACAATATTTGTCAGAGGCACACATAACCGAGACTGAAACTGATGACAGTTTATAAAATACCATTTTCTTGGGGTATTTTTCATCTATTTTCTGTCGTTTCCTTTTATGAAAAAACAAAAAGTTCTAGCCATCAAACTCACTCTTCCCTGATTTGCTAGTTGTACTTGCACTTGAAATTGTAATTTCGTATTTATTTTAAATTATTTAGAAAAGAAAGCCTTGAGAATCTTAAAGCCTTGAGGATACCCTGGAGAAATCTAAATTTAAAAAAAAATCGCCTCTTTGATTTCGCAATCGTCTAGACAATCTAATTCTCTAAAATCTTAGAGACTTTATCAATTAATATGGAAATATCTGTAATATTGGTTTAATTAAAATAATTAGTCCACCTTTGTGCTGATTTGTCGATAAGTAATCCACGGAAATAACTCTTGATCGTAAAAATAGATCCACGTTCGGTGGAAAAATTGTCATTATTCTACCGTCTTAGTAGCCCTTAAATAGATGTAGCGGTCATTTGATAACATGGACGTCCTTTGGTATAATCTCTCCCTAAATTTTTTGACAATGATCACATCATTTATTCCTTTCGAGTCTATCTGAAGCGGCAAGTGCTGACTTTGGTCGTTTTACTGCTTTATTTGCGAAATCGTCTGTTTTATTACATGTAAGCCATCGATGTCTTGCGGACAGTCCATAAAAAAGCATCGGCTCAAGAAACCCGCTTTATAACACTTCTTTTAAGCGAGCTTTATTGAGTTTTTGCTACATGGACCGTATGTAATATTCCTTCTATGCAGTGTTTGTACAAGCTCGCTGTAGCTCATATCAGCATTATCGGTTTTTTCTCCATCCAAGTTTAATACTCGTATCTAACATTAGCATCTTCTGGTTTCGGTCGGATTATTGTCGTCCGAATTTCAGACATTAAAAAGCATGAAGTGTGCGTCCGTTCCGAATGATTGCTTTATGAAAAATTCAAGCCGGGATTCCCTGGATGGAATCCGTTCCATAAATACGTTCATCCGATAACTGAAAAATCTTGTTTCGTGTAATCTTTACCGATTCTATCCGAGGAATAATGGCGGGACTGCAAGAGGCCGTGTTATGGAAATTGAATTTTCGAATGTTCTTCGAACACTGATAAAAACAAACTTTATGTATTGCACCACTGTTCGCAGTATAAAAAGAGCCGAGCCATAATCCCATTTCGCCTCCTTATGACATTAGTAGAGCTCCGGCTCTGGCACATCGTTCTGCATATTTTATAGAACCTTTCATCCATGAAAAGAATTCTTCTTTGTCTGATTTAGTCTTTTTCATTCTTTTCCTTTCTTGTTTCCATCCGTGGACGTTATCTGAATTATGAATGGTTTAAATAAGGGCCTAGCTAAGTATTTATATTTACACGCGCATAAATCCATGCCTTTATCTCCTTTTTGAACGCCCTATATGATAAGACTGCCTCATAAAGCGTCATGGTATTCAAACGAATTTTCCTGTCGATTTCCTTCCGGTCAAACACGTCCTAAATCACATCTTTTTTCTTTCGTTTTATGCCATTTTAAAACTCCACGTAATAAGGCTTTTCAGAACCTAATGGATACGTGTAACTTTTCAAATCTACGTTATTATTTTCCATTTTAATAAAAGCGCGCAGGTCTAGAGACACACTCGTTCCAACAGCTTTTCCCGCAGTCTTGCAACATTTATGACGGTTTCATTTCATAATGACACAAAACCGACAGCATGCAGATACTGAACGCATTAACCTGAAAACTGTCTACTGTGTGCACTAAAAAATTCAATTACAGGAAAATGACAGTTTATGCACATGGGGGGCACGAGATAGGACTAGACAATACTGCAAAATGATGAAATTTATGTGTTTCATCGAGATATAAATATGGAACAATTGCGCTGGCTCGGAAACATCGCAGAGACGGACTTAAATTAAAATGTTGAGTTGATACGATTTTCGGTTCTACTAAATACGAAAATTGTTTAAAATCCAGTAATTTTAATTAATAATATCGCAAATCGAGTATTTGGTCAACTAATAGTCACAACGGAAATTTTATCATCCCCAAATTTCATTGCTTTACAGTTTAAACTGCCAGAATGAAAATTTATTTTGTTTTAATTTTTTTTTAAATTTGGTACAATTAATTAACGTGATAAAAAAACAGCAAAATGTACAAAACTGCATAAATAAAAAATTCAACAAAAATAAAGATTTTCGAAATTTATCACAACAAATAGATTTCGAAAGTTTACTGGAATTAATATCGAATTATAGGTCGAATAAAAGTTTCTTGGGGTACTTTCGCAGTTGGCTCTGAGAAAAAAACTGACGTAACTTCACCACCACAGCAGTTTTGACGTATGAAAATTGAATATTTCAGAGTTTTCGAGCAAGAAGTCGAGCTATGTTTAAATGCATGACATGGTTAGAATGGAAATTAATGGCTCACACGAAATAAATAATTTCATATACAATTTGAAAATTAAATGAGAAATAATTTGTTGCTAGAACCGACCTCCCCTCGTATCGGTACAATAAACTGGTCCCCCTTGAATGCGAAAAATCGTAAAATTTATTTTAATTTTGCTTTTTTTGCCTGGTGCCACGTGTAGAACACTCAAAACACTTTCAAGGACCTTTTCTAACACTCAAATTCTTGAGGGAACACGAAGAATTGTAATTTTCGCGACTTTAAACACGGCACCCGCAAAACTAATAACAGCTCGGCCCGCTTAACAGAATTCACGTGTGACATATTATGAATTTTATCAGATCGTAGCTGCAAATTTAGAACATCCAGAAGAGAACAAAACAGGAGTAGAAACAATTTCTAAAATAATAAAAATTATGACATTTGGCGCTACAACCCAACTCCCCTTTGTTGTTAATAATAGACCGACCCAGTTTTGAGGGAAAAGTCGTGAAATTTACCTTAATTTCCACTGTTTTGACTGGTGACCACGCGCAGAACACTCGGAACACTTCCATGAATGTTTCAGAACACCAAAATTCACAAGGGAACACTAAACACTGTGTTTTTACACGGATTTAGAAAGCCAGCACTTTGAATCACACCACTCGAGATCTTACCGACAGTTCCACAGCCGTCTCAGTCGAGCTCTAGCGCGGGACGTTTGAAATTAGAATTGGAGGAGTTTGAGAAAGTGGAGACTTTCATGGTTAAAACGAGACTAATATTCAGTAATTTTGCATAATTAATAAACATGGCGGACTTGATAACTATTGCAACAGATGGAATATGGCGACTGGCTACAGGCCCTTGGAGATCTATGCAAGAAAATTGTTCGGCTTCACGCGGAATAATTTATTTCGATTTCAATTTCTTTACATGGGAGTTTTGTGTATCACCAAAGACAGCTGTGCGTCAAGAATTTATTTTTATTCCTCCACCATCCACATCGGATATAGCGAGGCAATCGTATCGCAAAGGTCAAATTAGATAAAAACCGCGTTGGCAACATCAAAAAACCGAAAAGTAATCGAAACCGAGTCGTCTGCTGCGTCTGTTGCCCATTATCCTTCCAACAAAAAGAGAAAACTAAGGTGAACATAAAGGAGACTTCTTGGTGCGTAAACACGCTTTTTCGCGATCGATCTTTCTGTTCTCTTGAAATATTTAAGCAGTTTTAAGTATATTAAGTTAATGTGAAAGACGCCTGTTACTCTAATTACGTTGTCAGGCTCAGACGTGCTTAAATATTTAATTTCAGGGGAAAAATTCGGGGAACCTCTATCCAAAGATAGATCATAATAAAAGTTTGATGGGTTGAATTGTGGGGAACAGACAGCTGACAGGTAACAATCAAACGAATGGAGTCCTTTTTATTTAGTCAGAGCCAGCTCTGATGTTTCCAATTAGTCTTGTCCAAAAGGATACTAAATTTAATTCGGATTTTCGAATGTGGAAATACAATTTTTGTCCAGAATTCTCAACGGGATGATTCCTAGTTAAAAACTGCTGATTTTCGAATTCCAGAGGTGGTAGAAATAAGGAATATAAATCCGCCAACTCTTGTTTAATTTGTTTGCTAAAGTTATGCATTCTGGAGAGAGTATTTATTATACAATGAAAGCCACCACATCTAAGCTCATAAACGCGCTAATTAATACAGTCCTGAAAGCCTCGTTTCGACATTGACTGGAACGGTGAGTGATTAACTTGCTCACAAACGTTTTGTTTATTTTTAATCGAACCGTTAATTGCGAGTTTGCAAACTTTTATGCTTTAAACCTGCGACGCATTGCATAAAGCGTCGCTAAAATCAATGAGCGCCACGTAAAGGTCTGCAAAATAATGTAATTACTTGTTATTTATGAGCATTTATTTGTTAACAATCGACGGCTGTAATTGAAAGCATCGCTTGCTTCTCATTGGTTTTCAATGGTTACAACGCCTAATTAGTGCCAGTGTAATTAACATGGTTATCTGTTCCAACTAACGACTACGATGTGAACTAGAACTATTTCAAACTTGGAGCTTATTGGTCGAGCAATTGGAATTCTCATTTTACAGTTTGATAGCCGATAGCGTTATTTGCGGAGAGAAAATTTCGATTTGTTTGTATAAGTCATATTTTAGAACTTAGCATCACTTCTGATCAAACATCGATTCAATGGTTTCAATACGAAGCCATTGTTCACTGAATCGGATTGTATCTGCGCTGTTGATGTACGGTCTGACGTTGTGAAAATCTGCTTGTTGCAGCTATCAATTGAATATTGTGAGCAAATATTAACTACATGCATGGCAAAAACATATAATGACCTATTAATTTTTAAATGGAGCCTTAGTTGACGTGGATCGAATAACTTTTATTATTTAATTATTTATTTTTAGTTACCATTCGATGAATCCGATGCATTATTCTGCGAACAATTATTATTGTTAAATCAGCAGGTTTTGCCGATAAATTCATCATTAAATGTTAATTTAAAACCAACAACTAAACATCGGAAAATGAATTGATATCGAATTTGAATTTCTCTAAATTAGCTAAAATGCGGATTTAATATAAAATGTTGGGAATTTTTGGTTTGTTCTAAAGTAAAAAAATTCTAAAATAGTATATTATGAAACGCGTTTCATAATGAACATTTTGCCGCACGCACGTTTTTAGGACACGACGAGCACATCGAGGAGTGTCATAAAGTAGTAAGTGCGGCAAAATGCATTATGAACAAGTATCATACGCTATTTTTTCTATTTCGCCTTATTTTAAACGATAAAACTTAATTTCGAAATCTAGGGAATTTTAGGGTAGTTGGCATTTGCAAAAGGTTCGGGAAAAAAAATCGAAGTAGCCAAATCCAATTTCAGTCAGTTTGACAGGTGTGACGTTTTGAGGTTACCGGAGCGCAAGGGAGCCAAGAGAGCGAAGATGTTGATGATGATCATGATGGTTCTCTTGCATCCAAAGAATTTTTCTCCGATGAATTATTAAGCCAAGTACAACAAGAAATAATGATGTATTGATCGATGTATCATGGTTTATCAAAACCAAAATTTAAATTGTCAACGTTGACAGCAGGTTGACGATTTGTCTGCTGCAAACCTAAGAAAAATATATGTTCCTGGAAATATTGGCACGGGATTGGTCCATTACGATACCGAAATACGCTCAAACGCCTATCGAAATATCTTCTTTATGAACGCGAAATAGAAAAAACTTATTTGTGGTTCCAAAATTTTCTAAATTGACGAAGTTGATAAACAGATGCAATGGAGCGATTCCTCCAAATCATATTTAGAAAATTAGCAAAAATATGATATTTAGTAAAATAATACAGAAAACTGGAAATTTTTTGTTCGTTCAAAATTAAAAAAAATATATCTGTTTGTGGTTTTAAAGCTTTGGAATTTGACATAGTTGATAAGTAGGTCAAAAAGAGCAATTTTTCTAAATTTCGTTTTTATTTTTCGAAAATTAGCGAAAATACGATATTTAGAATAAAATTTTAAATCGTAAATTGTAAATAAAAAAAAATCTAAAAAAATTATTTGTATTTCTAAAATTTTGGAATTTGGCAGAGTTGATAAATAGGTCGAATAGAGCAATTTGTCCAAATTTTATTCCTATATTCCGAGAATTGTCAAAAATACGAAATTTACTAGAAAAAATTGAAAATTTTTAGTTTTCTAAAGTAAATAAATTCTAAAAAACTCTGTTTTTGCCTTTAAGGCTTTAGAATTTGACAAAATTAATAAGTAGGTCAAAAGAAACAATTACTTCAAATTTTATTTTGATATTCCAAAAATTAGCGAAAAAACAATATGTATTTAGAATAGAAAATTAAAATATAAAAAAATAAAATAAAAACTCTTAAAAGTTTGTTTGTAGTTCTAAAATTATGAAGTTTGACAGAACTGATAAATTGATCAAATGAAGCAATTTGTATAAATTTCAATCTTATATTCCGAAAGTTAGCGAAAATACGATATTTAGAATAGAAAATTGAAAATTTTTATTCTAAAATAAATAAAAAAAAAACAAAAAAAAATCAGTTTGTGGTTTTAAAGTTTTGAAATTTGACAGATTTAATAAGTCGGTTGAAAGAAGCAGTTTTTTTATATTTCATTTTTCTGTTCCAAAAATTAGCGAAAATACGATATTTTGAATAGAAAATTGAAAATTTTTCGTTTGTTCTAAAATAAAAAAAATTCTAAAAATTTTGTTTGTAGTTCAAATTTGATTCTTGTGTTCCTAAAATTGACAAAAATACGAAATTTAAGTTGGAATATTGGAATTTTTTAGTTCGTCAATAATATATTTTTTTTTAATTTGTCTCAGCTTCTAAAAATTCAGCAAGGTTATTAGGCATGTCAAAACAGTACTGGGTACAAATCTCATTCTTGTATTTCTAAAATTGACGAAATACAAAATTTCATAAGAGTATAAAATATTCGAAATTTTTTATTCATTTAGCTTAGGTATTGCAGATCTTTCCACAATTTGATTCTCCAAATGCGCCCTTTTGGTTTTTTATTTACGTAGAACAAAATAGAAAACGATAAAAAAATCCACCTCTTTGAAGTCAGAAAGTTTCAACGCAGAATCTGAATTCGTTGCTTCACCCTGTTGAGCAGTCTTAAGTTAATCGATGTCTCAAGATTTGATGGCCCATAAAACGTTTGTCATTGGCGCACTAACACCATCTAAAGTGTGTGTTTACATCAAACCCTCTAATGGAATAAGTCGCAATTTGAGGAACCAATAAATTTCTAATCGACTGATTTTAAACGCGCCCCATTTCAAATGACAGATCGCCGTCTGGCTTTTATGTATATTTTTAGTGTTGAGATCAAGTATTTGACAAGAAAAAATTCCATCCATTATGCCCATATCGACGCATTAATCTTCTGTATTGATGTAATCGAGCTAATGCAGCTCGTAGGAAAGGTGTAATCAGTTACTTACTTTTGACAAATCGACCTCTGGAGACCTCAGTTTCGAGATACACATAAAAGGGAGCTACTGCTTCTACGAATTCTCGTAGTTTCGGCTTTGAATTCCCGTGCGTGTATAAATAATGGAATTAATACGTCTGGAGGTGGTTCAGTAATGAATAACTAATCCAGTTTTACTGCAAAAATACGAGACTTAATAGAGCAATTGCGGATTCAGCCGGTCTTAATTTTAAAATTTTAAAGCTTCACTCGCTGTTGTTGCTTACAGTGCATAAAGTATCTAATAACAAAGAAGATATTAATAATGTCAGACGGGGATTTTCTTATATTATGTGTGCCTTTATAGTGGAATTATAAATAGATCGCTACCATTCTTACGGAGGAGGAAACGTAAAGTTCAAACTTTATAGATTTATCACGCGGAATCAGATTTGCCTTTTCCGAGAAAACTAATTTCAAATGCAATAAGAACGTGTAGAACGCAATAAAATTACATACAAAAAACACAATTCTTTTTTATGAAAAATTCATGGATATTTTTTCACATAAGTGCTTGTAAATTTTCTTGATGCTAATTCTAAAAATGGTGGATGCGCCGGATCAGATTTTGACCATTCGGAAGGCTTTTGGATGTAGAGAGAGTTTGCAAAAAGATTGATAAAATATAGACAATGTAAAAGCATCCAAACGAACGGAATTTGTAGTATTTATGGAATCCATTGTTTCAAATAGATGCATTAAATTTTTCCACATAGTTTCAGTTTTCAATTAAATTCCATTCAATTTTAAAACTCATTATTTTTACATAAAATTTTTACATTTTTTTTCGAATTCTTGTAAAAATATTTTATTGTCTGTTTTATTTACTTTGCCGTTGTTTTAATAACATAAAATTCGTCTTTTCATATCGCTAAAGACGTCATCACACAAAATAAGCTTCTAAACAAAACCGTACGCCTTCTAGTTTAATTACATTTGTTAATCTTATTTTGATTTTCTCGTATTTAGGTTTCTACCGTAAATATTTACCCTTAAAGTAGCTGAGATTAAATCACATCAAGTTGAGCGTTCCCTTTCCCCAACATAAATAACAATTTTGAATTTCTGAATAATTTCCATTAAGAGAGCATTACGTCTAAGAGCTCTCCACCGCGAACTAAATGTCTAAACCCAGAAATAAATCTAACAAAACATGGCGAAGTTTTTTCCGATTTTGTGGCGTTGATGTATTTTAATCTTCGGCTGTAATCACGAGGACTAATGAAAACGGGTTTTAATTTTCCAGAAACTATAAATTCGAGATTAAAAACAGAGCATTGGACGCGAATGTGTTTGATTATTTTTTCGTTTGGCGGTAATAACAGATCCCAATTCCCACAAATAAGAGATAAAATTCTGTCGCTTCATATAAGGTCTCCGACAACAGCTCTTCGCGGAACACTTATCTCCGTGGACAATGAGTGATTTGAAGAGACCTCGATATCAATTACTCGGAAAGAGTCTGGTCTGTGCTGATAACTCATATTTTAATTGAAAATCCGCTCTTTTCTTCTACCTGTGCTCTTGAGATCGATAGGACTGATCCTTTGGCACTGTTCCAGTGGCGTAACCTGAATAATTCCGACCGTGGCGTTTGATCTATTTAAGTAAAACTACTTGTACATCACGCAAGACCGATCGTCAACGAATTCGAATGGAATACGACCTTATTGTACCTCGCTAATGGTAACGGATGCATTATGTGCTTGCGTTTGCAAACCGTCATCTAAATTTCAAAAGGCTGAGCTATCTGATAGAGGGCTTCTCTTGTTTCGACAAAGGATTGCGGCGTCATCGCCATTGGAAGCTTAATGGATTCGCGGTAGAACTTGCAGGTGAATGGAACGCCATTCAGTAGAAGTGTTTACCTCTGGAGATACAGGAGTCTAATTGGGGCGGTTTTATAGAAGAAAAACACGATTTTCTAAAATTTTACCGGTGTTAAATTACCAACTCGAGAGTTTCCGTGTAAAATAAATGTCTATGTGAACTTGCTCGTTTAGCTTTGCGTGAACATCCTGTATTTACGAGCAACGTTCCCCAATGGAGGCATGCCATCGCTATACGTTACTGCGAAGGTAATTTACCTCAATTGCACTGCAACACTACGTGCATGTGAATGCCGCGATAGTTTCAGTTGAATTTATTGCCCTTCGAAATAAACAAAAAATCTCAGCAGCAATAGCATCATCAGCAACTTTCTGTGAACTTTTCCAATAACACTCTCCATTGGAGATGTAAACATATTTTTTTCGCTCCGGGTAAATCAAGGATCGAAAGATGTGTCTCGGAAGCGTCTCTTGACGCCCATTAATTTATTTTTCTGGGTTTCTCTCTTTTTCACGTCACGTTTCAGACACTAGATAGGATCTTAATGCGTCTTCAACAGAGGACACATTGCATAGTCGGAACTGCACTCGACGCGCACAATAACTCATTACTACGAAGATAACAAGCACTCCAACTCTAAGTGCTGGAACGCAGTTCTTGTTTCATACTTTGAAATCCGTAGAAACTTGCAACAAACACAAAACTTGGGTTCTAAGGTTTGAACTGCTATAGAGTAGACTAATATTCTTGCTTAGGCATGAAGACTGGAATTAGAGTTAGTTTGCAGTACAATCTTGTTACCAACATTCTTAGCCTGCATTTCCGATCCACGGAGAACTTGCCGGTATGCGAATCGATAATCGATAAGTTTCTACTTCCTAAAAGTGCAGTTATAGAAAG
This sequence comes from Gnatocerus cornutus, assembly GCA_029298725.1. Classification (NCBI taxonomy): domain Eukaryota; kingdom Metazoa; phylum Arthropoda; class Insecta; order Coleoptera; family Tenebrionidae; genus Gnatocerus; species Gnatocerus cornutus. The sequence continues at coordinate 14,869,052 of CM055515.1, forward strand.
TTGTTCTTAAAGTACCTGTCACTCTAACAATATTTGTTATCTCGTTTGAAGTAGAGTTTGATCCAATTTTTACATAATTTGCAATAGGATAGAGCCTTGAGTTGTCTACTTCACTGCGGAAAGCAATCAGACTTCCATTAGTCTTTTAATCAAATTAAATTAAGTGGCTGGTTAAAAGGTTTTTCAATAAAGTCAATAGAATTAATAGAATTAGACATTCATTTGCGTGTAAAAGAGCTGGCGCATTCACCATTTTTTTAGGTCAAAAAAAATTAACTACTAGTTTCAGAACATGTGATTAAGTCGTTTGCTTCCGAACTGTGAAATTAAATTTCTCTCCTAGAAGTTGTTAAATTTTGTTAAAAGCGTGTCGAAAGTAGTGTCAAAAGTACTGTTTAAATCTCGTTCTAAACTAAAAATAATCCAAAAAAAACTGTTCCTTGTTCTATAAATGTGGAGTTTAACAAAATTATTAAGCATGTCAAAAATAGTTATTCTTCCAATTTCTTTATTGTATTTCTTAAATTAGAAAAAAATACGAAATTTAATATAGAATATTGGAAATTTACAGTAGGTTATAATAAAATTGCAAAAGTAGTACTGTAGTTTAAACCTCATTCTTGTACCCCTAAATTTGGTGAAAAAATGAAATTTAAGATGAACTATTAGAAACTTAGTTTGTTCTAAAATGAAAAATTCTAAAAAAATAATTTGTGGTTCTAAAATTTTTAAATGTGGCAGAATTATTAAACGTGTCAAAAGTTGTACATTAATTAAATTTCAAATTTCAAATTTCATTCTATCTATTGTATCTCTGAAAATAATAACGTTCGCAGTTTTTTGTTATGGAAAGCATGAAGTGCTCTTGTTTGAGAAAAATAATTATAAAAATATAAATATATTCTCAAGAAGAAATCTTTTTTTTAATTGAAGCCGCGGTTCAATGAAATTTTAATTTAATTAATTTTTTACCATTTTAGGGTCATATTTCGGTCAATTCTTCAAGATAGAGCTATAAGCAAAAAGTGGAAATTTTTTTCGTCGCCCTTAGAAAGAAGCCATGCAGTTTCAACTTTTCTATTCATTATATTTAAATGCGTCTTTTGATTGATGCCCGTTAGAAAAGCACAAGAGACATTTATTCAAAACATCCTTAATTAAATTCTCTTCACATTTTCCAACGTCTTTGTCATTTCGCTTTGACATTTCTTTTTCATTTAATTTTCCCGACCGAGGACTAAAATTCGTTGCTTGCCTTAATTATAAAATTCAATGATATTTCTTCCTAAATAATTACATAACTGATCCAGTCATATTTAGAATTTCATCCACAATAAATGACTTAAGATATCCATCTTTAGCTAACGCCGCATGTCAGCGTAGTCATCTTGCTAATGGCCTCATTGTCTTGATCTCCCGCCACCCACACAATTAATCAGAGTCAATCTTGCCGATTGTATTGATAATAATACAAATTGATTGCATGATTCCGGAGCTAAAAGGACTTATCGTCTGAAAGGGTCTTTAATCCTTGCAGCAAGTCTGCGAGAGCGTATTGAAAAGCACTCCCCTTAATTCGCAAGTACAACACAGCCTTAAGCCGACCTTGGACCTGTGTTGTTATAGGTCGACGCTTTGTATTTGTTGCTAATGTTTCGTGTAATCTTGTTAGAAAACAATGCGGCCGCACTGGTCCGGTGAATACATTGCGGACAACCGAAGAAGAAAGGAGTAGAGGAGACTTTGAGTTAGGTATTAAAGGATAGAAGGATACTACATTTGGGCAAAGGTATATCCCCGTATAAATTAGCCTCTTATTCATTTAGTTCTTGAAGTGTCGAAACCTCTAACCTGCCTAAGATAAGCGGGCTTCACGTTCCAATGCAGTCATTTTATCGCCAATGATTCCGGCGCTATATTTTTTCTTTATTTACGACCACTTCGTCCCTTTAATGGTACAAAATAAAATTTAAAAGCTACAGGGAACTTTGCAATCATACAAATTGCACATCCAGACAATATTAAAACGATATAAAACGGTTTACGAGGTCGAATCCGAACACAGGTGAGGTAAATAAAAAACTTGGTCAAATTCTAAAGTTTTTTCCATTGGGGTTTTAATTATTCATGGAATGTAAGAGGGAACGCATTTTTCGGTTTATGGCAGGCGGTAAAACGCCAATTTCGAATTTAGAATATGAATGAATCATTTTTATGAGTACGAGGCGGAAATTTTCGTGCGATAATTTCTGTAATTAAGTCGTTTTTAATTTGTTGGCGCGTTGTTTTCATTATTTTGCGGTAAGATGGGAAATTTTTATTCAATTTTTTTGAAAGTTTTCAAATTTGTTGAGAACTTAAGGAAGCAGAATCGCACGATCTCAAAACTTACCACCTATTTTTTTTTTTTATTTTTTTTTTATTCTCCTGCCATGGGGGTATTTTAACATTTCTTCCTTCGTTTCGTCTGTTCTTTTACCATTCTTTTTTAGTCTCGTTCTCCTTAAGCGATTGCTTCTTTCTTGATCAAATATTTAATTGTTACTCTATCAGATTTTTTCTTTTATTCTGTTTTTTCACAAGAATATACAACCAATTAGTAAAAAATGATAATATGAAGCTCTAATAATTAAAAAAAAGAAATTTAAAGAATCCAGAATATAATTAATCTAAAAAAATTGAATAAATTGATATAGAATATTGGAAAATAATTTGTTCTAAAATAAAAAATTCTAAAATATATATTTGTTGCTGGTTCTAAAATTTTTAAATTTAGAAAAGTTAATGAGCACGTCGAAAGAAATAATTTCTCAAAATTTCATTCTTGTATTCTTGAAATTAGCGAAAATACAGAATTTAATATAGAATATTGAAAATTTATAGTTTATTGTTCTAAAATCAAAATTTTTAAAATTATTTTTCCTAGTTCTAAAAATTTGAAATTTAACAGTGTTATTGACCATGTCAAAAAGAGCAAATTCCTCGGAATTTTATTCTTGCATTCCATAAATTAGCGAAAATACCGAATTTAATATCGAATATTGAAAATTTATACCTAGTTCGTTCTAAAATAAAAAAAATTAAAATTATTTTTCCTAGTTCTAAAAATTTGGAATTTAGCAGTGTTATTAAGCATGTCAAAAAAAGCATTTTCTCTAAATTTTATTCTTGCGTTTCTTAAATTGGTGAAAATGCAGAATTTAATATCGAATATTGGAAATTTATAGTTCGTTCTAAAATCAAAATTTTTAAAATTATTTTTCCTAGTTTTAAAAATTTGAAATTTAGCAGTGTTATTAAGCATGTCAAAAAGAGCAAATTCCTCTAAATTTTATTCTTGCATTCCTTAAATTAGCGAAAATACAGAATTTAATATCGAATATTGGAAATTTATAGTTCGTTCTAAAATAAAAAATTTCTAAAATTATTTTTTCTTTTAAAAATTTGGAATTTAACAGAGTAATTAAGCATGTCAAAAAGAGCAAATTTCTCTGAATTTTATTCTTGCATTTCCTAAATTAGCGAAAATACCGAATTTAATATCGAATATTGGAAATTTATAGTTTGCCTTAAAATATTTTTTAATATTGTGGACAGTTTTGATTTTTAGCTAAAGACAGTGGCTTAAAAAAGATGTTTTAAAGCTCTAATAATAATAATAATATCAAAATATAAAATAAATTAAAAATCCAATGAATTAAAAAAAAATAAATAAATAAAATGTCAAAAATTAGGAGTAGCTAGTAAGAAATCTCTGAATTTAATATTCTAACGTCTCTTTTAGAATATAAAAATTAAAAAATTATTTAAATTATTTAAAATTTAAAAAATTAAAAAAAATATTGCAATTTAGAGAAGATTTGAGTACCAAATTTCAGAATCTCTGATTGTTGACTGCACTCATAATCTTAAATCTGAAGAAACTGAATTTGAAGAAGAATTCAAAGTGTCGCATTTTTAAAATTGTGGATTTAATATTGTCTGCGCAATAACTACAGCGTGAGCAAAAAATCGTCAAATATCCAACACATGTCACACTCCATTCTCATGTTTCCCATTTAAGTCGTGTAACACCGTCCCCATTCCATCGAACCGTCTCCGCCACGTTGTCGAGATCGCAAGTCTTGTTTTAACCGGATTAGGCCCCATGCACGTCTGCATGCAATTCCTCCGTTCTTATTTAGCTTATTATTTCAAGTCGCATTCGGGATTTGATCAAACCCGGCGATATTTAATAAGGAAAATGCACGTAGCAACATAGCCGAACATTGCAAGATTCCAAGCACGGCTGTTCGGAATATTTCATAGTTGTTGGCTTGGAGGGCAATCCGGCGTCTGACACGAGCCTTCGGTGGCTTCGGAAAAAGGATTCACTCGCAACAGAATTCTATTTAGGAGTTGGTGCTTCCATTGTAAAAATGTGATAAATATGTCGACAGCACCGGTAAATATGGCGTCATCAATTACTGGGTGTCGGAGCGGTTTCTTCTCGGATAGCAAATTGGTAACGGATGGCACTCGAGGGGCTGGACAACCCTGCGACCCTCGGCAATGACGCGTTATTAATTATGCGTCGCGGCGCCGTATTGTTCGACCGGAAATTTAATGAGGGGACCGTTTAGAAATGTAGGGCTTTTTGTGTTGTCAAACAACATGATTGCCTGTTAACAGGGTTTAGACGTTACTACTAATTTCGAAATAGTTTTGCAGACGTGCGGTTGAGCAATATTAATCAACTGCCGAGGCTAAAGGGGCTGTTCTTTTGCCAAGATCGTTGCAATAGCGATCATAAAATCCACTTTAACATGTTGCAATTCTTAATATTCCTCTTTTCTAACATCGTAAATTCAGCAAATCACCAAACGAAAAAACTTGTCATTTTCTAGTTATGTGGCCGCACAGCTTACTTTCAAGCCCATTTGGGAATTATGTAAAAAAGAGCACGTTAGGGCGTAACATATGGCGCTCGTAAAACGTTTAGAGTCCATCTAAAAAACGGATCGAGGGCGGCGTTACTGAAATAAAATAAGAAATTAACGTAATAATCATCAATAATGCCAAAGTGGCAGCATGCTTGACTTTCGCAAGATAACAAGCTTGTTAGATGCCATAAAACACGCTAAATGGATTTAGTTTCGAGAGGGTGTGAAATGTAATTACTGTGTAAGCTTTCGATTACGATGTCGGCGATAACATACTTTCCTTCGGGAATTTGCATCGTCACCCCCTTAACCGCTCCTACGCATATAGGCAACTCGTCCTGGAACCACTTTTATTTGCATTTTTTTGGGGATTCCCAACCGTGCAGTAAATAGGAGAGGCGCAATCTCTTGGCGCGATAGCTTAGATTAATGGCGGACAGGAAATTTTAAAATTCTTCATGGACTACGAAACAAAATATTGTACGATACCCTTCAAAGACTGCTGAATTCATTGCGAATTTCAGGATTTAAATTGTTATTTGATCTAATTGAATCATTGAGACGCAAATTTTAAGATAAAAATCAATTATTTGATTTTAGATACTTTCAGTTGACGCAAAATAGCATCGTAGCGGCAAAATGTGAACAAGAGATTTTCTTTGGCTTATCTAGAATCTGAAAAGTTTTTCTCTTAATAGTGGGCGTGCCGAGCGTTTATTGCATTTTATTTTTGAACCATCAGTCAAATCGGCAAAGATCAAAAAATCAAAAACGTTTTTATGAAATTCTGCATAAAACGGTATTTGAATTACTTTCCTAGTCCTAATATGACGTACGCAACATTAATTCAATGTAAAGTTACATTCCGGACAAAAAAAACTTGCTTGAGGCATGTCTGAACCATCAATCAAATAAAAAAATATCAAGAGATTTAAAATATTCTTTAGAAAATTCTGCATTGAGTCACTTTTTAAGTCCTAATACATATAACTTGGGCAATGTTAATTCAAATTCAAGTTGTTATTTATAACAAAAATATTTTATGTGTGTCGAGCGTTTCTCGCATTTTATTTTTCAACCATGAGTCAAATAAAAAAATATCAAGACATTAAAAGCATTCTTAATGAAATTCTGCATAGAACGATGCTAGACTCATTTTCTTACTTCTAATATAACTTGCGCAATGTTAATTCAAAATCAAGTTACCAAAAATATTTTCAGTTTGGCGTGTTTCATAAAATTTTGCAAAAGAATATCTTCCTAGTGGGTAGAATAATACAAAATTCGATTAGTTTTAATACTTCTCGTGAAATTACGTGTTTCTAAGTTTCCAGATAATCATATCTAATATTTCAACACTTCCTCGAGTTTCTCAGTTAAGATTAAGTACCTCAGAGGCGGCGATGGGTCCAAGAACCTAACAACCAGAAAACATAAAACCGAAACTAAAAAACTAAAAAATCTGAAGCAAAGCAAATTTACATTAAAAAATTTAAAAATTGAGAAGTTAAGGGGTCCAGAAGTGAAGATTTAAGAATCTGTTAGTCTAATTTTTTGATACCCGAATCACATTTTTGTTTAAATAAAAACCTCAATAAACCAAAAACTAATTAAATCAAAAGTTTAAAATTTCTGATCTTATTGTTCCACAAATGACAGAGAAATTCTTGACAAGGGAACATAATCGTGTAATTGTAGCGAAGTTTCTATTCTTAAGTTCTCCATTGCAGCTTATGAAAACCTCCCAGAAACTATTTAATAATGTCCTGAATACATCTTGTGTGAACGATATATTAACTTTGGGTTGACTTAATAGCTTTAATTAAAGCTACTACAAACACTAAACTGTTCTAAACTGATAATTTAGTTGTAGAACCACAAGTAGCCCTCTTAAGTGGATTGCTTTATACCGCAAAAAAATTGTTTACACTTTAAACGAATTTCACCACGGAAGTCTATCCACTTAAATACGATTAATATCTTGTCATAGTTTAAATTACTTCTTGTGTAGTTCTACCTAATTCAATATAGTGTCCACGACACAAACCAACAAAACTTTTTCTAACTCTGACTGATTTTTGCTCTCTTCTTGACAGCAGTAATGGAAACTGGCGGCTGCTATATTAGCATCGAGTTAGTGTTGCTTCTTAATATATCTCTCGTCCTCTGGAGGGTTAGCTGCAACGGCGGTGATTCGTCTCCATTTAGCAAATTGATATCGACTCGCTGCTGTTTGGATGCTATATTAATGGTCGTTACGTCAAATTAAAAACGTTACACGGCGCATAAATTATTAGGCAGACATTTCAGTTTTTAAAGAGACTCTTTAATTAAACCCGAAAGCAATTAATTCACGATCGGCGAGTAGAATAGTAAATAAACGAAAGACTAGGCTTAGCTACGTCTACAGACTGCTAGGTGAAGATAAATTATGAATTCGTCATTTAGCTTCATTAAAACAAAACCGCTCGCTGAATATCCCTCATTAAACGCAAGTGCAATGGGGTGAAAAGGTGAAGGTCGGCTTTTTAAATCAAAATCGAGCCTTATCTTGCTTTTCCTAATTATCGCAATATCTCCCCCGAAACGAATATAATTGATACGAATTTTCCTCAAGCTTTAATAATGGAAAATATCAAAAGGATGGTGAGAAAGTCGCGCCGTTACCACTGAAGGCGTTATTAAGTTTAGGAGAATAGCCGACAGTTATTTTGAGTCAAAGTTTAAATTGCTCAGGAATTTGCTTGTTAACAGGAGGCGTCATAATTGAAGCCGCTGAAGACTTTCAACATTTGGAAATAATCAGCAGGATGTTTCCAAATTCGAATAAAACACAGCGTGATTTTTGAAACAAGAATTGCAGGATTGTTATTAGACGGGTTACGATCAAATCGCGTGTGAGTTGTGTATGAACGCTGACTTATTTAAAAACACATTAAGCAATCTTCGGCATGAAAACAGTGAAGCTATTTGTAATTTTATTACGTTATAAATAACGAAACATGGACCGTCAGCCATTTTTAAAGTTTTATCGGACGGATAAAGAGAAAATTAACATAATAAAACTAACAATTAAGTTATAAATCGCAAATACCAATTTTTATTTTTTTATGACTATATTTTTATGAAAAATTAAATAATGTTTTACCGGCGCATCCACCAAAATTGATGCAGAGAAAAATAAACTAAATTGTACGAAGCAAAATTGTTTGTTTTATTCAGCACCGTTCTGCATCTTCTACCTCTTGTTGCATATGACGTTACAAATCTTCTGTTTATTTGTCAGTTACTGAAACAAATTCCTTTCAATATCAAATCCCTCTTTGTCGATTTTATTTTTATTTGTGTCAAAGCTCCAGTGTAATTGAAACCGAAATTTGTGGAGGAGCTCCTTGAAAATAAATCAGAAAGACTGAATTGGAGCATTTTTTAATGAAAAATCCTTTTCCATAGCAAAGCGACAAACTAATCAATCCGCCAGTGTAATACGAGTACATCTCTCCAATAATAAAATGGCCAAAAAAAATTGATGAAAAGCAGAATTCCAGCTGAGAAAGACTTTATTAGACGTATAAAAAGCTCACGTTCGTAAAATCTATGAAATAATAACGGAAAGGAACAGTTTTCGGGTTGCTACCATAAAAACTACCGTAAAAACAAGTTCAGGAGCGTTGCAGTCGCTTAAAACAATTATGCAGTTTACAGCTTCCATCGTAAAATTTTAATTACGCTCACATGCACAAATCCGCTAGTACCGCCACCTAACGTCACTTTCGGGTTATAAATGTTTTACTAGCAGACCTGACCGGGTCCATAAATCTCCTCCGATATGGTCCATTTATCCTGGCAATTTTATTTGCCCATCGAACGGGTGGGGATCCTGTTGTTTTATTCATAGGCAAGGACTTTTAAATTAAATACACAAAAGTAAGTGAAACGAACATATTTAACTGAATTTTTAGTACCCCAGCGCATCCACCAAAATCAATTTTTAAATTTTAATCTCCACATTGTTGTTTCTTCAGTATTGGCATCTGGAAAGCATATCACGACCATTACTGTGCAAACTTAAAGTGCAATTTAAAGCCAACAAGTTTTGTGCCCAGAACTAGTCAAAAGAGCCTCCATGGTTGTAATTTATTTCTGTCCAGCACCCGCCGCCACGACGCGACGCTTTGCGTCGGTCGTCCAGACGACCGCACGTTTTCGGCTGGTTAGCACGTCCGTTGACTGCTTGCACGCACAAAAACCGGAAAAATAATGAGGATAGATGGTTGCTTTTCCGGACGCACCCTACCTGTTGTTAGAATTGTCGTTCACAGGAACGTATTGTTTGACGAAGCTGGAGCTCGGAATTGAGGTCTGAGTTCCGGGACGAAACGATAAATTAGCATGTCGGCATGAATCAAAATTAAGCGGACCTTTTTCGCCGTTTTCCTTGCTCAAAGGTTTTTCGTGTCTGCTCTCAGCAACATAAATACTGCATCAGGCCATTCACACGTGAATACGAGAAGAGGGTGCGAGAACACACGGCCAAACTGTCAACTTGACGGAATGGAATTGTGGACAATGGGCGCTGACGTTTGAGAAGCGAGATGAAGAAATGTTTTATAGAAATTCGGAGTAGTTTATTGTGAATCTGACGAGGCGGCTTTATTTGTTGTGAAGTTATGTAAATAACTTTCTCCGAGGGTACAAAATAAAACCCATTTTCAACGGTTAAAACAAAAATTACTGTCCATATCTGCGCTTGTGGGGATGAAAATGTTGTAAAAAACTGTACTGAAGGGTAGGTTATGAGCCAACTTGTCAACAACATTTTTTGCAACTTTGTAAACTCCGACGTTTATAAATAAATTGTTAAAGCCGCTTCCGGCATAATTCACTTTTACATGCGTCATACCTCCAAACTTCATGCAAAATATAGTTATGCTTAACTTTTCGCTATATTTATGTTTCCTCTACACACTGTTCTTCATAAAATAGCGAAAATTTCCCCCCAAATTCTGCAGAAAATTAATGAAAAGCTACTGAAAAATTCACGTGTGAACATATTGCAGTAGCAAAAGAAATAATTTAAGCCACACGTGCGGAGTCAAGACTAATTGCTAGATTGATGAACTTCTAAACGCTTTCTGTGCTTGATCTTTAAGGTTAAACTTGTTAAGGTGTCCTTTGGGATGCAAAGTCGTCTAAAGTTTCGGTTTAATAACTTGTTGACGTTTGCCACTAACAAACTATTAATGCGTCTAATCTCACAGGAAAGGGGAGAATGCCTTTAACTTGTTCTTAAACTACCCAAAACGAAGAAATTTATTTTATTTTAATAACAACTTTACCAAATATATATAATTGGATGTAAAACTTAAAACTTGAGCATAACACCATTAACTTTAAATATCAAAAGTTTAATTAAATACCTAATTAAGCGTCATCAGAATAATGAAGTATAATAAGCGTACGACAAACTTTTGTTGTTCGATTAAAGTTAGCAACTTGTCAGTAAAATTATACGTAGGTATTATAATCACCGGGACTGGTCCAGCCGCACGGAAGCGCTTTCCGAACTTTCCAAGTCTTAACATTAAGATGAAAAAAATTCAAGGTAAAAATGAATCAGTTTTATTTTACAAACCTCACTAGAACAATGACCATTCTTTACAAAATATTTTAATCTTTTCTATGTTGACTAAAATCTTATAAATTATTTCTGTTCTTTTTTTAATATTATGAAAAGCAAAACTTAGAAGCTCCGAGCTATTGCAAATTAAACTTCTCAAACGAGATTACTTGAATTAATAATTTTGAAGTTGGGTAATTAGTAGTTTAATCTGTTTTGCCCTTGAGCTTTAGCAGCTTCCAATGTAACAGATAACAATTGAAGAAAGAGCTCTATGAATGAACATGTTAAGTGACAATTTATAAATTTGGGGTCATGTATCATTTAAATCGGTCTTCCATTAAAGAAATTGTGCCACACTCTGTATATAATAAATTTGTTCACTGCAAAAAAGTTTGCAGAATTGGCACACGTAAAATTGACATTTTTAAGTTCTCTATTTCTTTTCTTTGATTTTTATTATAATTTCAATTTTCTAATTTTCTGAAATCTTTCGAAATACTTAAAAATTGCCACAAATTTCTGAAAATCCTTTGATCGATATTGTTAACGATTTAACAATTCATTGAATCTTTAAAGATTTCTGAATTTTTTGCATTTTGAAAGTTTTTAGAAATAAGTAATAAGTAAGGATACTTTTTTAGAAAAACTTTATCTCTCTAGATCCTTACAGGTTTCAAACAATATTTTTTTTAAATTTGAAAGTTGTTTAAAAGTCTTATAGATCTTTAGAAGTCATGAAATTTTCTTTGGATGTTATGAAAGTTTTTTTTTCTTCAAAATCTCTGGAAAAGATTGGGTCAGTTGATAAATCTCAAGCTGCTCTTTCGATTGGTGGAATATTAACCCCGAAAAAGTTCTTTGATAGACACTCTAAAAAGACGGACATTTCGGTCAATATCTCGTTTATTTGTCGAACAAAGTGAAGTTTTTGATGCTCATTTAACGCAGAATTTTACCCTGAATTCAAAACTGCACTTATTTTTTACGTACCTACTTCTACAAATAATTGAATTGAAACCAATTAAAGTTTTGGGTTGTCTTTAGAGAGCAAAAATTTGAAAGCTCCACTTTGGAATATTTAGTGTCGATATATTCGGAACTACGACAAATTTTTTTTGATTGCAATTTTTTTCATATTGATTTATTATATTTTTTAAAATGAGACACTAAAATTTTACGAAGAAACTAACCTTAAAAATCTTTGGAGGCCGTTTGAGATTTTTCAAATACAGTACAACCTCGATTATCCGTGCTTCTCGGGACCGGAAGCCTGCACGGATAATTGAGTTGTTCAATAATCTTCCGTTTTAAGGCAACAGAATTATTTGGAGCGTTTTTTTAATTCAAAATATATAAAAACTTTAACAAAATTTATCAACATCTTCACAATAACAATTTCAAGTATTGAAAGAAATTGAAACAATTAACTCTTATCAGACATATTACATAAAAGTAACTATTTTGTAGTAAACAAAATCTGGTACTTTCATTTATTTCTTTTTTGGTCCTACAATTTTCTCTGCCACTTGAGTTTTCAGTTTTCTTAAATATGAAGGATTTCATTGCAAAAGAATTTCTTTTAAGCATTTTTCTTAATGTTTGCTTTACACTACTATTTAAAGACAAAAATTTTAACTCATAATTGTGTCTTTGCTCTCTGTACTGACTTAAATTTCATTAAATTAAACATATTGTTGCTCGTGAAATTCCATATTTTAACTTTTCTAACATTGGAAGCAAAAATACGAAGGATTTGGTCTTCGATTTGTGCGTTTTTTGTAATGCAGGGATAATCGATCAACGGGTAATCGAACGAACACCCTTGCACGGATAATCCGCACCCGGATAATCGAGGCTGTATAGGTAAAATTTTTACCAATTTTAAGATGTTTATAGGTTTTCAGACTTGTAAATTCTTTAGAGGTTATTATTAGATGGATCTTTATTGAATTTTTAAATTTACAAATTTTTTGTTTTTTTTAGTTCTTTAGGATCGCTCGAAACGTTCAAAAAATGTCAAAGAGCTGTACAAGTCCTTAAAAATTTTCCGAAATTCCTAGAAATCCTTTTAGAGACTTACATATAAGTTCTAAAACGTCCGTAAAAAATTCTTGCAGTCTCGTAAAATAAATTTGAGAATCATAGAAGAGAAAACATAATATTTAGTTACAACTAATTTGGAATTTTAAATTAATTTATAATAAATATCTGAAAAAAATTTATATCTGCATTCGTCTCTCCAAGTTTCTCTCTAATAACGTGTTGACGTTTACCAGAAACAAACTATTAATACTCTTACTCCAAGAAGCAGCGAGGTGTCTTTGACAGTACACCCCCTTCTCCCCGGATTACACACACACGTAGTGCCTCCGGCAACCGGAACGAATAGTAAATGCACCACCCCAACTGTCAGTCGACCGCAGATAAATGAAGACGTGCTGTGCCTGCCTGATGCTCGGCACAAACACGTCCTTGATACAACCAGGAAATCGCCTTTACAAATCCGCTTAAAGCTAAAATCTAAGGAGACGCCTAAGACAATAAACCAGCCGTGAAAAAAACGTCCACTCTAACGAGTTATTACGCTCTTCGAACTGATGGAATATGAAACATTTTCTCCGAAAGTATTTTGAACTTGGAAGCTTTGAGTTGACCAAAGTTTTTTCAGGCGATCGATGCGCCTAAAACCTTCAGCAAACAACCATCATCTCTCCATATGCATTCCCCAAAAGTGAGCCGAATCGAGCGGAACGTAAATATTGTCTCCGGATAGTTGGGTTTGAGAGCAAATGATCCAAGATGAATGAACTGCAGTTCATTGTTTTTGTTACAAGGGTTTGTACCCTTCATTGAGTTGTCACATCGAATAAGTTTAGATGTATTGGCAACTAGCCAACTGTTATCGGAACCGTACTGACATTTCAAGAGTAAATAAAACTTTGTGTACTCACAGAACAAAGACTATTGGAAGTAATGTGTCTTACCCACACTAGAATTTGTCGAATTGTTTCGACATTTGCCAAGATAGTATTATAAATACCGCAGTATGATGGGCTCCGAATTTAAACAATACGTGGGTTTTGATTAAAGAAGTTTATATTCATGAGCGGGATGTTGTACACGCAGACCGATAATGCCATGGATGTAAATCACCAAAGTTTGCAGAAATAACAGAAACGGTATTTGTCGAAGCGTTTTGTGCAAATAGTAAATAAATCAAAACATTGAAAATGATTTCATTTGTGCTAAAATTTATAGGGTTTTTTGAACGGTAGCAACTTTTGGCTGTGGAAAATCAGATTTGAATTCTCTAATTTTTTATCTAAAACATTTTAAGATTGAGCATAATTTCCAAATAAAGATAAGAATCCAATTCCTTCTGGGCCGTGAAGTTTGATACGCAATTACATAAACTTTCGTTTGCTGTTTAAAAAAGTTTACCGCAAGCCTAATAACATTGGCCAACGCAGAGAAGAAGAATTTGAGCTGCGAAATGGCAAACAAGCAACCGACCTTATTATGTTAAATCTGTTAAGGCGGTTCTTGAAAGAAAAAGGTAATACAATCAAAACTTTTTCCTACTAGCAAAGTTTCAAATCTCGCCCTAAATATTTGACAAAATTCTTTTGAATATAACGCCGTTTCCTGTGACGTCTTTACAATTTTCATAAGAAGCAGATGAATGGCATGGAAGTCACTCGAAATAGCTTGACACAGGCTCTTGGTGGAGTTCTTTGATTAAAATTCAACGATTATAAAGGCACCTCGCCGTCATTGTTGCTGGAAAATAGGGTGAGAAATAGGGCGGGAAGATGGCTTAATGCCGTGTATGATTGTGTAGCGAAGCGTACGGAAAGTCCCCTTTCGATGCTGCGTATAATAAAACTAACGAATCTCAGATTTCAGACTCAAAAAGTGAACATCCGGCAATTTTTCCGCAATTATTCAGATTTGGATACGAGGAGAAAAAGGAAAGAGATTGGACCGATGAGCGACGCGCATTAATTCAATAGGTAACTTCAGCGAAATTCTGGTTTAACATAGAGCAGAAATTTAAGGGTTGCCAACCTAATTAATTTTCCTTTTTATTATTCATCGAGGTACTTAAGTGAGTACGCGACCGTGAGATGCGATGTCATTACGCTATGCATCACGGCACTTCATTACAACGTCTAAGAAACGAATTACATGAAAATTACCTTGGAAGCCCTGCTTTCAAACTGATATTCCCAACACGATGAGATTTTTAAGGTGGTGGTGGGGAGGCAGTGTCTACACCGGAAGCAGATGCTCATTCAACCACGTAGAGAAAATAATTATGAATAAACAAACGATTTATTGGTTATTTATGAGTTTTCCAGGTCTTTAGTCTGAGAATCTAAAAAACATAAAAACTCACCCCGTGAGTGATTAATTAGGAATCTAACAATTTGAAGAATTTGAAGCAAGAAGAAATATTTTATCTAATTCAACAATCTAAAAACTGTGGAAATGTACATTCAACTTCAACAGATATTTTAAATTCGGAAAACAGATCTACGTATAAAACCTTGAGGATTTCCAGGATCTCATGAATAGAACTATGGAAAACTCTGGAGAATCCTAAATATGTAAAAATCTAAAATAAATATAGAATAAAGAAATAAGGATCTGAAAAATCAAAGCAGATTCAAAAAAATTGACTAAATTTAACTCAACATGTTAAAAATTAGGTAAAATAAAAAAATTTAATATTAGAAACAAGCAACACAAAATAACAATACAAAGTTATTTTTTAATAAAAATTTTTAGAAAATGAAAATTTGACCTAGTGATCATTAACATGGTAATAATTTTAAGAAATGAATATTTTGAACAACGAAAATGTGACTATCGGATTAAATCCTACAATACTGACATTAGAGTAAGTGATTTGAGAAAATGGGATTTTTAGAAACTAAAAATTAACTTTTTTTAAAAAATTTGAGAAAACAAAGAACACGACAGTAGTAAGTACGAATAAGTGATTGGAAATGCGAAAAAATAAAAATTTGACATTGACACTCGAATAATTCGGAAAAATGTATGTTTTGAACAACGAAAATATGATAATTAAATAAACTTGTTTGATATTGACATTACAGTAAGCGATTCAAAGAAATGGAATTTTTTTAAAATGAGAATTAGGGATCATAGAAATTCGAACTGTCATCAAAACAGGCCAATTTAAAAATTAAGTTTTTTTCTGAAAATTTAAGAAAATGAAGATTATGGACACTGAAAACACGACAGTGAAAAGTACCAATAATTTAATTCGGATCTTGAAATTTCAAAACATTGAAAGTGCGAGAAAAACAAAAGTTGATCTGGTGTCTGCAACATTGACACACATTATTAATTCTGTTTCGAGAACAGAATTATTTCAACCAACGAAAATGTGGCAATAGAAAAAAATTCTGCGATATTACAGTGAGATTCGAGAAAATATAATTTTTAAAACTTGAAAATTAGAAAACACGCAAATTCGAAATGTCATCAGAACTGGCTAATTTAAAAATTAACTTTTTCTTTAGAAATTCGGGAAATTGAAGATTTTTTTACACTAAAAACACGATAGTGATTCGCATCAATGATTAATTGCAAATTTTGAACTATTTATTTTAACATTGATACTGCGAGAAAATGCGAGAAAAGAAATTTGATTTAGTGACTACAACATTGACAGTAATAATTTGGGAAAACGATTATTTCGAAGAACGAAAATATGACACTGAAAATAAATTCTACGATAGGTACTGATATTTCAGTGAGTGATTCGAGAAAATGGGATTTTTCAAAATGTCATCAAAACAGACCAACTTAAAAATTAAATTTTTCTTAAAAAAACTGGAAAAAATGATGAAAACAGATTCTAATAATACGACAGTGGAAAGTAGATACCAAAAAAAGGAAAGGTTGGATCTAGAAATTTGGATTTGGATTTGGATCTTGAAACATTGGAAATGCGAGAAAATAAAATTTTGATGTAATATCTGCAACATTGACCTTCTAATAATTCGGAAAAATTAATATTTTAAACAACGAAAATGTAACAATTAAATTAACTTCTTCGACATTGATATTACAGTGACCGATTCAAGAAAATTGGATTTTTAGAATCTGAAAATTAGGAAACAGAGAAATTCGAAATGTAATCGGAAATGTCCAATTTAAAAATTAACTTTTTTCCTAAAAATATGAAAAATTCAATTTATTACACTAAAAACAAAATTGTGGAAAGTATATACCAATGATTCATTTCAAATCTTAGAATTTTTATACTTTAAAAGTGCGAGAAAATAAATATTTGATCTAGTGGCTGCAACACTGACAGTAATTATTTGGGAAGATGAATATTTTGCACAACGAAAATGTGACAAGTAAATTCTATGATATTATTGTTACAGTGAGCAAATTTCGAGAAAATGGGATTTATAGAAACTGAAAATTAGGGAATTCAGAAATTCAAAACGTCATCAAAACTGACCTATTTGAAAATTAACTTTAAAAATTAGAGAAAATTAAGATTTTGGATACTAAAAACACGACAGTATATCAATCAATGAATTCGGGTCTTGAAATTGCACCTTTGAAAAATTTGAGAAATTTGAAAAATGGCAAAAAGACAAAAAAATTTTAGTATAAAATCCAACAAAATGCAAAAAAAGTCAAATAGTTTAAATAAAAATGAGAACCGATTGAAAGAGATTTAGACGCCTCTGCAGCATTTAAAGTGCTTTGGAAATCCCCCCGCTAAACCCTTCTTTCCCAAGTATTTAATGTCGTCTTAATGACGCACTTCCGATTAAAAACGTCACTGTCTATAATAATAAAATCCGCCAGTTCTTCCACTTCCGCCTCCTAACCCGTCCACACTTTTTCCTCATCAAAATATGAAAAAGCTTTGATCTTTAGAGTCCTGCACCTGACAAGGATGCTCTAGTTAACGCCTAAACGACGCCCCTTGGCATTGGGATCATGTATCTCCCATAGAAAGATGCGTAAAAAGCGGCGAGAAGAAAAACCTCGACTTCACCTCTATAAAGGATGAGTGCAAAGTTCAAAAGTTCGACGAGGCATGGCTATCTGACAAACTCTCCTCTAATAAATAACGGTTCCAGTGAAAATGGGAATGTTCTTTTTTCTATTCTTTGAGCGAATTTGTTGGTTGTCTGTCAAACATTATGTAATTGCTTTTTGCGGGCACTCCACAAAGACAAGACAAATAAATCTTGTAAAAGCATTGGATTTTCTCTTTTATCGAACCAGCGGCTCGGAACAGTCTGTGAAGATTTGTTTAAAATCTTCATAAAATGACAGGAGGAATTTATCGATAATAAGAATAGTAAGCGCGGTCTGTGAAGTACCGAAAAAGCCACAAATTCCAATTTTCGTGATATAAATCTGTAGTCGAGATTAAATTTAGTTTAAACAAGTAATATACATGTTGGGCTATAACTTGGAGATATGGCTTCTGTTAAAATTTTAATACAGTGAAGTGCGGCGTCTCTTGAATAGCTGAGAGGCATATAATTAGAAGCAGGTAATGATGATTTGATAACAATCCTTTCTACGTTGTAACGGGGTGCCAGAGTGAGGGTTGCTACTAAGAGGAGGGTTGTTGCAGATAAATCTGGAGTAGTATCACGCTAATAACCGGAGTTTATCGTCCTGACTCGGGAGTTTCCAGCGCAGTCTGACGTATGCTTAAACTTACAACTTGCATAACTCTTTGTTAATGCGTTATGTAATTAATCTAATAGTGCGAATTCCGACTTGTGTTGTGTGCAGATATTCAACCCTGAGACAATTTTAGCGAGAGATTAGATATTTGATTATCCCCCGTCTTTGCGAAACTCCTCAATGTTGTCACTTCATCATTCAAAAAGCAAGAAAGTCTTTTTCGAGGCTTTTAAGCTTTCTTGCAAATTATTTAAAGCGTCCATAAGCATGTTGGCGAATTCGCTCTCCTTAAATGGATTAACTTTGCGAATTAAAAGAAGCATCAAGGGAACAATTTAATCCATGTTGTATAGCAGTAGATCAAAGGAGACATCGCTTGATATTAAAGAAGTTTAAGGAGAAGCAAGTCGCCGAGAGGCCGACAGATGTAACGAGCTTGCGACAACTTTGATTTAGACGCATTTAATTAAACCAAACAAATCCAAAGCTGGCGAAGTGAAGGGAAAAAATATATTCCAAAAGCTCCGCCGGAGGCTGCCAGGATACACCGTCAAGATTCAGATGCAATTATGTAAATTAATTCGAGGCGCAATCAACACAAGCAACGTGTACAGATTTCATGCTGGGCGGAAAGTGTTACTAAAGGTAGGCGAATTAAGAAAGTTTCAGAAATTTTTATTTTCGCTTCAATTAATTAAATTCCGTGCTGTTTAAAGTTGTGAAGCGGTCAAATATATAATAAGTTCATAGTTAAACAACTGAAATAATTTAGGTGTGACGTGAATGAAACGAAAGGAAAAGAATTTTTTAGTTTTATTATCCGAAGATAAAAATAAATTTTGGTTTACTTAAAACGAACGATTTGAACAAATCTAAAAAGTTGGAAAAAACTCAACATTCAAGAGTGCAAAATTTTAAATTAGTACGTAGTTTAAAAATAAAATTTTTAGATATTTCCAAACTACATAAATCTAATTAATTTCTTGGCATCTCAGGAATTGATTTTTCTTAAGATTTCCAAGATTTTTTTAATAATTTTTTTTAGATTCTCCTTCAATTTTACTTTAGATTTTTCTAGATTTTCTGCATTATTTTTGTTACTTTCTAGATTCTCTTTAAATGCTTTCTAATTAACCACGGCTTTTAAGTTCTCATTCTTAAGTAATTTTTACATTTTATTTTTATGAGCTCTCTAAAATTTTTCGATTTGCTTTAATGTTTAGATTTTATATATTCTTGTAAATCTTTTTCTAAACTACATACAGTGTAGTGAACAGCTTCTATTTGACTCATTTTAATCATTTTAATTTCTAAAACTGTGTGTGTATACTTTTTAATATGTTCAATTGTTATATTTTTGTATTATTTTTTTCTTTTGTATCTTGACTTGTGTATGCTGTTGTTCAGCTCTTAACATTAATAAATTACCATTAACATTACCATTACCATCTGATGGATTTTTCTTAAGATTTCTAAGATTTTTTCACTACTTATTCTCAGATTCACATCAGGTTTTCCTAGATTCTCTAAATTCTCTTTGTATACATCTTATATTCTCTTTAAATGCTCTCTATTTATTATTATTCTTAATTGTATATTCTCTAGGTTTTCATTTGACTTTTTTTGATTTAAGAGGCTTAAATTCTCATAAATACCTAAGTTATTTTTATATTTCTATTTTATATTTAAGAAGTCTTTAAAATTCTTCAATTTGCTTTAATTTTTAGACTTTATATATTTTTGAATTTTTTTTTCTAAACTGCATAAATTTTATAAATTTTTTCAAAATTGTATTCACTAATTTTTTTCAGATTTTCTTTCCACTTCACTTTGAATAGGATCTAATTTTTCTAGATTTTCTGGATTTTCTTTGAATACTTCTTAAGTTTTTTTTTGAAGATTTGTAGTTCTTTAGATTTGCTTTGAATTCTTTATTTGTGGAGTCTTAAAATTTTAAATTTTGATTCCAAAAAATTCATAAAAAATCGAGAAGTGTAAAGATCTGATATATACAGTATGTCCCCGGATTGAGTTCACAAGAGGAAAAAAAACGTTATTTTTCATTTTACAAAAAAATGACAAAAGAATAATATTTTTTGCTTAATTTAAAATAAATAAATCTTTAATTAAAACTTTAATATTTTTAAGCTGTGTTCTTAAAATCGAAAAAAACAAAAAATAACGAAGAACTTTTTTATTTTTAATTTTGCAAAAAATGTTAAAGGAATGGAATTTGTTCCTTAACTCAAACCAATTTCCACTATTTGATTGACCTATTACCTGTTTTAGCACAGTTCAATTCTAACTCGTAATTCTTTAAGACTGTTTCGCATTTTCTCAATTATTGTTAAGGATGCAATTGCATTTCTTTTCCAATTTTTTAATACTTACACACTATTGGGTAAAATTTCCTTTCATCTTTAACGCACTATTTGATATTGTAAATCCACAGCCTGCTATTATTTACTTACGATTACAACATTTAATAAATAAAAATAAAGAAAAAATTAATACAAACTAATAATTTTAAAATTTTAATTGCAGATTTATCTGTTTTGAAGTAAACAAAAAATGTTATTTCTTTGTCATTTTTTTGTAAAATGGAAAATAAACTTTTTTTCCCTCTTGTGAACTCAATCCGGGGACATACTGTATAAACATATATAAACAAAAAAAACAAAGGAGAGAAATAACTTAAGAACAATGAAAATCGAGAAAATCAATCGAAATAATTTGAGTACTTACAACAGTCACTACTGAGTTCGTTCTATTTATCTTAACAATCGATAAGTTTTCCTGTTCCTGTTTCATATTTACCTACTCAAAACAGAACCAGCTATAATATTCTACTGCCTTTGCATTCAGGCAACCATTGAAAGAGAATCGATACACATCGCGATTATATCCATACAATCCAATTAATTAAATCCCAAATACTGCAGTCAATTCGTAGAAAATCGTAAACACGAATACACGTTGTACCTCGTAGAGCCATCGTGGCGTATCATTGAAAACAAAGAGTTACGTTAGAAGGGTCTTTATTGTTTAACTGACTCTATTAAGCTGGACATTGCCGACGTTTTTCCCTGGAGCGTTTATTACGTCGCAAGTGCTTATAATGCGGTTATTTTCGGACTGTAATTACTGACAAAAGTTGCTAGGATTATGTGAGAAAATGGGTTTCGAGAACTGACATGCTATTAGTGGAAATAAAAGGTGTACTTTTTTAGACGCTTTTTGCTTTAATGCTGATTGAAATTATGCCAGATGCACCAGTTCAGATTTCAGCTATATTGTCAGTAATGATTGCTCCTCATCATTTCCTGTTGGTTTATGGTAATATCGATTTAGTATCTATAATAACTAAGCCATGTAATATAATTCATAGCAATAATTGATAAACTTGATGGTAATCAATCCAGTGATGCGAATTACAAAATATCTCCATTTCCGCCAAACGGAAATGAAACAAAAAGGAAAAACGCAGATATCGTTCTAATATCATCTCTTTTAGTAAAGTTAGATTTCCATATTGCACATTTCAAGAGCAACAAGTGTTAAAACTGCTATAAAACGAATAAGATTATCCCTCCCAAAATCCTAATTGAATTAAAATAATACCAAATATTTACATGTAGCAGAAGGAGAGGAAGAAAAACATTTTCATTATCCCAACTCTGCTATAAGACCCTTACGATTTTAATTTGTCCGCTTTTAATAAAAATTAAAAGGGAAGAAAAGGAGCCTCACTTTAACTTCCAGGCACAAAAACGAGTAATTTGTATCAGCGTAGAAACACCACCACCTGTAATTAATTCTCCTACATACTCCACGTTTTACTTGAAAGAGCAGTTTATTACTTTTGCTCAGATCGCCTGGAAAATCAATCGAGAATGATATTAAATTTCTCGCTTCGAGCTAATAATGTCAATGTCTATGGAATATGAGTGGCAATTCTTCCATTTTTCAATGGGACGTAAGTTCGCGTGACATTTTTAATATTTCACGGAATTTCTTCTTCCTCTTAGTCACTTTCTTTAAAGTTTATTACGACAGACGGTCGCCGGTGACGTATTCTCCGGAAATGATTGATCTATATTGAAAACTAAAAAAGTTATATTGCGTGGGGTGTCCCACGTCAAACTTTGATGGGAGAAGTGCTCGACGAAAAACAATCTTCGAGCAAGGACACAGATTTTTCCAAAGGCTGGAATTTATTGAATTCGAGTTTTGTTTGGAAGATTAAAGTAGTTTGCACTAATTTACCTGACGGAA
The DNA here is from genome assembly GCA_029298725.1 of Gnatocerus cornutus. NCBI lineage: Eukaryota > Metazoa > Arthropoda > Insecta > Coleoptera > Tenebrionidae > Gnatocerus > Gnatocerus cornutus. The sequence continues at coordinate 14,891,573 of CM055515.1, forward strand.
GTCCACAAATACTAGCTGCAGGAGAACACAAATAATTTATTTCTGGTCTGTTTAATGTGGAATGTTTACTTCGTTACGATACATTCTCCAAGGCTTGCAACCGGTAATCACACTACATCCTGTTCAAATAGCAGTGTAGTCTTCGTTCTGGGGAGAATTGTATCTGAGCGACATCAAAGTAAAATTGATTGGGTCCACGTGAAGATTCGGGTCCCATTTGTAATTTCAGTGCAGTTTCGATGTATTATTAACCCATTACCGCCCAGGGTCCTATATATAGGACAGCCAGTTTACAATTTTTTTTAGAATTGTTTTTTCGGTGTGTTTCAATTTTTCCCAGAGAATTCAACTTACCATAGATTCGACCAATAAGAGACATTTATTTTTTTAAATAAACCAATCAGAGCAAACTTTTTTTGGAAATTTTCACTAGTGAAATTTTCAGCGGAAATACCACGCGAGAGTGACAATTCCACGCGGCGAGCTGTCAGTTGCTTGTCAGTTCGTTGAATTCTCATGACGAATATAACTCGGGAGCTCGAAATTGTGGGAAATTTTTCCTCCAGTACTCGTAGTTTGTTTCTCCGGACAATTGGCACTCGTTCGCTTCGCTCACTCGTGCAATTGATCGTCAAAAAAACTACTCGTCTGTCGGAAAAATTTCCGACAATTTCGAGCCCACTCCTTATATTACTTATGAAAATACTATCTTTTGACTTTCTATTAACATTTTTTTTCAAGCAAATGGTTGTTTCAGATTTTAGCAAAAAAAAAATGAAAAACCTCGGTTTTCAGTGTATTTATCACTTTACCGTATTTAATTTTTTTGCTGTAAAATGATAAACTGAATATACAGGGTGATTTAAAAAAAACGGCAGGCGTTGTAGAATTTTCATTAACGAACCGAATTCAAAAATTTTAAAAATAATCTAAATGGCTTTTAATTTACTATAAGCTGATAATTGAATTTTTCTAAATGTCTTACTATATTTTGGGCTATATTCAACTTTCTTATTTTAAATTGCGACCCATATTTTTTTTATAATTTAGAAGATATTAATTTTGTTGATTAAAAAATGTGCAATATGTTCTACTTTTACAAAAAATATTTAAAAAAAAATATCAAAATTGAAAAATTAGGCAATAAAAGTTAATAAAATCTAGGTGCGTGGGTAAGATTTGGACATAAAAATAATGCAAAAATCAACTCTGGTCGATCAAAAAGACTTCTAAATGTCTAATGTGACTTGTAGCATTTTTAAAAAAAAATTATGAGTTTCAAATTAAATTTATTACACTTAGAACTATAAGGTGTGTTGAAAAGAGGTACTTCTGATCACCGATTTAATGAAATGAGTAAGTTCTTATTCTCAATTTTTTTCAAATAAGCCTTTAAGGCTGGTAGTAGAAAAAAAATCCGGACACTCTCAATCATGTATTAAAAAAATTCTTACCATTTATGAGAGGGATTAAACACGACGACTGGTTACCAGAAAAATATTCTATTCATATTAAAAGCTGAAAAGTGGTCTAGGGCGGTCATCACAATAATGATAATAATAACCTATAGATGAATTTTATTTAATAAATCTCACAAATTTTTCGTCGCTTTTGATTTTCGAAGAATTGTTGCTAAACTATCAAGTTCAAACTCTAGGGGTTGTACTTAACATAAGGGATGAGGAAAAAATTTATGAAAAAAAACTTTTTGTTATAAATAACCCATCATAGAAGATTTTGAGTCTTGTTATATTGGTCAGTAAAATATATTACCTCTATTTATTTAATGAACGTTTCTATATGAATTTACCCAGTGTTCTGTATACATAGAGGAGAGCTTAGAAAAAATAAAAGACAAACATTTTTTTTTCAAAAATTTTATGTAGGATTAGGTACCTAATCACGTATCTAGACTAAACCTCATATGTAAAATTTATGAAAAAAAATTTATTATTTCTGGTAGCGGGCGTTAATGGGTTAATTACAAGCTGCATTTCTGGATCCCACAGATTTTTTTTGTCCAATTTCAATTGGATTCGCTAAGAGATCAGCGGTGCTACTATGTGAGACCAAGTGGAAGTTCGAGTCTACAGAACGGAGGAATATGAGCTCCTTACGTTCTTGTTTTTCCAGTTGCCTTGTATGATTTGAATCTCGATAAACTTTGAGTTTATATAAAAGATAAATCTCCTTTTATTTGTGCTTTTCACTAATAATGGCCACTTCAATTTTATCAAAGAAATTTTACAGCTATTACCAGCGACTGTAATATGTAAAGACCTTTTTTCTTCCGATCGCCTTGTAGCAAAAACAAACAAATTTCGTCAAACCCGCGCAGCATTTGTCCTTTCCGCAGGAATGTTTGATGTTGTCGAGATTAAAATCGCCACAAACCCTGGGAGATATCTTCGGATTTTAATAAAAGCTTGCCTGACTGCGGCTATAAATCGTCGTTTTCTTTGAAAACAAGCCCGGCGATGGAGTTAATCCGGTCTGGTCAATTTGTAGTTGGAGTTGCAGCAACCGCCATCTGTCGGCACACGACGATGCAAGCCACCGTCGACCTAACAAGCCAGTCAGATAATTGGAAAAGCCCCGGGAAATAAAACGATTCGGTCGGCGTGAAAACACCAGATCCAATAATCCCAGATTTAGTTGGCGCTGAAATAATGGAACGGTGACGGGATGGACATGGACGGTTGGGCCCTTAAATCCCTCAGGTCTACTAATAACGTCCGTGCAAGGAAAGTCTACAACTAGTTTAGCAAAACAATCAATTGTCTTAAGACTTTTAGAGTTAACAAGTTTCAGACTAGGACGTTATTGGTTGGATGCGTTGGTGGTGCTTAACTAGTCTTTGTCCATTCATTATTAAACTGTTTTCTTAACCAGTTTTATTTGTTGCAGATCGTGGACGGCAACGCAAAAACCGACGTTTCCAATCGAAAAGAGCCTGGAATTTTTTGCGGGGAAAGCGAGCAGCCGCAAACTTTCATGTCTGAAACATCATTCGTGAAGGTTGTGTTCCATAGCGATAATTTCACGGACCAAACTTACTTTAGTTTTGATACGAGGGCTGAACAGCAACTCGTAGTTTATTTGAGGTACGGCCAGCACCCAGAACTTTATCCAAATCGCAGAGGAGAAGTTGTCCAAGGGTAAGTTTATGACATTCATAACTTACAACTATAACATACATTTTCATTATATTAAATTAACACAACTAGTTTTTGATGATGGAACTAACGGACCCTAATGAACGTAAACTGTGCTTGAAATGTCTAACTGTTTCGGGACGAAATTCTCCATTCATTTTATTTCGGTGGTCATTTTTTTTAATAATTTTTGGAGCTCCTTCTAACTACAATAGATGCCCATAAATTATGTAAATTACTCACCTATTTGAATTTACTGCTTCGCCGCAAGACCCACAATTGATGTGTAGATATGTCTTACCCTGTTATTCTCTAGAGCATTAAACACTACAGCACCCGTTATGTGCAAATTCTGCACTTTGAACATGAGCAAGACGTTTTCATCGCCCCCGAACGGCTAAATAAACCCAACATTAGTTAAACGTAATTTGATCAAGGTAAAAAGTATATTCTTTAATTCCAGAAGTTTGAAGTATAAAGCCATAAATTTTGCACATTCAGAATTAAGTTTGAAGCTTTTAAAGTTCATAAAATGTCTTTAATTAACTGCAATTTTATTATACGTATGGTCGTAGTTTTAATTCCTTTTTCATGTCATGAAGTTTTATTGGAACTCCCGGGAAGTCTAGGAAAATTTTCTACGTTTTATGTTCATTGTTTTTTCAATGCACAGAAAAATAGCTGAATGGAGAGTAAATCTAGAGTTTAATATAACTCTTAAAGCAATGTGGACTCTACACAATGTTTGCTATCTCTTTGATCTCATGTGCTGCATTTCGTTCGCTTCCTTGGTTACAATCACCAATGCTAGAGAACTCGTAATATCAAAAACTGTTTGATTAATAAGAAAAAACAAGACGCTGTGTAAAAATTTTGGTAATTTTGGTTTTATTATAATAAATTATAAGAATAAAAATTTCTCAAATGATATTTCGTCGTCTAAGCGGCAACATCCGCAACCTCAGTAGTGATAATATTTTATTACTATTTTGTCTCAGATGAATTTTTCGCGGAAAATTTACTGGTGGAGATTACCTTTTGCATTACTGAATACATCTAACTTTAAGCTAAAATTTGGTATCAAATAGTAATTAAGAAAAATTATTTACACTGACGAAAAAAGAGTTTATTTGCGCTCCTGTATGACTTTGTAAATATTAAGATTGCGGTAGTTGCCGCTTAGACGACGATTTGCTGTGCTTAATATACTGATCCTGGCTAGTAAACCCTAAAATTTTCAACTTGTTAGCCTAAAAACTGTCTTATTTAGAGAACAAAGCATGAGATTATGTAACAAATTTTTGAATTTTCAGCTGATTGTGGAATAAAAATTTTCAATTTTTTTTTATGCAGCTATGAATTTTAAACTTGGGAGAACCAATATAAAGATTAGTAAACCCTAAAAATTTTAAATTTATTTCTTTAAAACTGTCTAATTTATAAGACAAAACATGTCGTCTTGTGGCAAAGTTTCTAATTTTCTGCTGGTTGTGGAATAAATTTTTTAAAATTTTTCTTTGTGCAGCTATAAATTTTAAATTTATTGAACTTAATGTGAAGGTCTTAATTAGTAAATCCTGAAAATTTTTAATTTATATCTCGCAAACTGTCTAATTTATGGGACAAAACATGACATTTTGTAAAATGTTCAATCAATTTTGAATTGATCATAAAATAAAAATTTCTCCAATTTATCTATATGCATTTATAAATTTGAAATTTAGTTCCCTTAATACATTGATCCTGGCTAGTCAATCCTTATATTTTCAACTTGTTAGCTTGAAAACTATCTAATTTGTAGGAGAAAACATAACGTTTTCAAATTTTCAGCTGATCGTGGAATACAAATTTTCAATTTTTTTTTATGTAGTTATAAAATTAAAATTTGGTAGACTTAATGTAAAGATTTTAATTAATAAAGCCTAAAAATTTTAAATTTATATCTCAAAAGCTGTCTAGTTTATAGGACAAAACATAACATTTTGTGAAAAGTTCAATAAATTTTGAACTAATCATAGAACAAAAATTTTTCAGATTCGTCTTTAAGCAGCTACAAATTTAAAATTTAATGTGCTTAATACAGTAATTTTGGTTAGTAAATCCTAAAATTTTCAACTTGTTTACTTGAAAAGTGTCAAATTTACAGAACAAAACATGACGTATAGCTACAAATTTTAAAATTTTTAGCTTATTGTGGAATAAAATTTTTCAAATGTTTCTTTATGCAGCTATAAATTTAAAATTTGGTGGATTTAAGATATCTTAATTAAAAAATCTTGAAAATTGTTATGACATTTTGTGGAAAGAAAAAATTTTGATCTAATCATGGAATAAAAATTTCTCAATTTCTAAATTTAAAATTTAATATGCTGAATATAGCGATCTTGGCTAGTAAATTCTGAAAGTTTCAACTCTAAAGTTAGAAAACTGTCTAATTTACAGAATAAAACGTAAAATTTTTGAGAAATTTTGATCATGTTTATTAATTAGTAATTTGTTAACAAATTGAGATGGGGAATTCTCCGACAGTTTCAGTGGCCGTGTGTGATTTACAATTTGATTAATTTTTAATTTATCACAACACGAATTTTAAATGAAATAATGGTATCATTAGAAGCTGCTTTTCCCGGAACGACTTTCCGAGAACTCCAATTAGCTTTACACAAAAGGCGAAAAATACCCTGAAATATTACACCAATGTTGAAAAGTGACATTTCAAAGAATCCCCGTGTTTGCCTTTCTAATTAAAGTTGAACCGTCTCGAATAACTCAATTGAAGCCCGTCGATTTTATTGAAATAATTTTAGATAAACGAAGTGGATTGCTATTCCGAAGCATCTTGTTTGTTGTGGCGTCTGAACGCTCGCCATTATCTCATTCAGCAGTTTTCTACAAGAGCACAAAAGCAAATGTCATTTTTAATTAAAAGCGAGTGTTCTTTTGATGTCTCCGAATAAATCTGCAAACGACGCGTGAATGCGTGATAAAAGAAAATGTCTCCTGGAGAAACCTCAATCAACAGGAGAACGTTTCTTTGTTTGATTTAGAAGCTGCAATTTTTCAAGGAAATATTTCCCCTTACAGGTCTTACTGTGAGAGGATATTCCGGGACTGTCGCCTTCAAACTTGTTACGTGCAATCTCCGGCCTATCCTGGAGTCTATCCCCGGAATTTGCACTGCAGATATTACCTGAACACAAGACTGCCTTTCATCAAATTGTACATCGAGAATGAAGAATTCAACATCGATGGACAACGCTGCGAAAACATCATGACGTGTCCTATGAGGCCCATATCGTCAGGTTGGTAAGGATTGATTCAAAAGACTACACGGAATTTAAAGTCGATGTCCTCTTCCAGTAATACAATTTTCTTGTCGCAGTGAATTTTTAACACGAGACGTCTCGACGCTTCGCGTCGACGCTAACCCTTGTTCAAAAGCAAATAATTCGCTGCCGCCTCCGCCGTAATAAGCCAGAATAAACACCTAATTTTTGCATAATTAATATGCACACTTATTTGCAAACCTAATGGAAGGTTTCATTGTAATCTCGTAATGCTCCATCAACTTTGATTGTGAGAACACAAAAGCCTTCTGGAACAATTATAATTTCTTATGAGGTGGCGCCGTGGCTTCTGTTATTCTATCTACAACAACAATAAAAGTGTACATCTCACAGTCTTTGTACGGTAATTAATTACTCGTGTTAACGCGATAATTCCGTGCCAATTATCTCCTGACGGCCACGTGCAATACACGTAAAAGTTTCAGAAATTTTCTTTAGAACCATTAACTTAAAAATAATTTACTAGCTGTTAAGAGTGATAAATGTTCAACTGAAGTGGTATAACAGTACGTGCGTTGTCTGTTAAAACTTTTAGACGTTGACACAAAGTGGTTCTGAAATCTGAAACTATTCTGCAGGTTATGCATCTCAATGCCCTTTCATGTTCAACCATTGTGTCAATACTGTCGGTATTTTATTACTTCGTCTAGAACAGACATGTTATGAAAGTCTTGTTCAATTGATTTTGACCGTAAAGTTTAAGCTGCACTTGGATTTTATCGTGTGTTGGACAAAGGTAATTATCCTTCCAAAGACTCGTGAACAGTCTTTTTGTAAAATTGTTAATTATTGAACTTACGTTTCAAGAAATAAGAAGTGCTTTTTCGGCGTCCCCGAGGACAATAGATGGGAATTTCAGATCTTACATTTTTCAGTATGAATTTTGAGAGCCACGCCACTTCTTCGAATCCCATAAATCCGAGCGTTTTTTTCTAACTAGATCAAGCTTCTTCGTTATCTCGTACGTGTGAGTGCCTCCCTCATCCGATTCGCATCTTTCCTAAGAACAGTAGCGGCAATTCTTTAGGTGTTATTGCCGTGCAATAGTGCTGGAGGCGGCGAGGCTATAAAAGGGCGTGAGAGTTATTGTTATCGTTGTGTTTACACCGCTAACGCCGTCCGTCGTATCAACTAACAGACACTTCTTACCGCCATTGCACACGCAAAGCTTTTTTCGCTTTGCTCGTATAAACAAGAAAACAAGTACCGCCATTCTCTAATTCGCGAGAAAACGACGGTTGGAAGAATTAAGAATTTTGAAACAGCGATTTATGAAGTGTTTTGTTCCCAGGCCAGGAGAATTGCCCTTACGACTACATAAAAATCTACGACGGGAAGAATGAGTTGAGTCCCGTCATTGGGACGTTCTGCGGGATGGGAAAGTTTCCTTACTCCATTATAGGCACATCCCAAGACCTTTTCGTTGAGTTCGTTTCGTCGCCAGCAGGTAAAAACTGTGTTTTTCTTTCTGTTATTTCTTTCGTCTTCCGGTTTATCGGCACGGTAACGTTGTCGCTCGTGCACCAACAAGAAACAACCACCCTCGTATAGTATTATGTTTCCGTTGAAAGGGTGATCACGATGTGACTAGAACGGGGTTCGTGTAAATTTATGGACGACTGGATAAAGTTTTTCGTTTAAGCGTTAATATACTTTTCATGTGGGTGGGAAATGAAGGTCTGAAATGGATTTTTTTAATGTTTTTGGGGTGGGTTTGTATGCGGTCCGTATATTTTTATTAGGTGGATTATTTACACAACTTGTCCTCGATCTGAAATATTATTTTCTTTCGAAAATAACTTTGCGTCGGATCGAACTGGAAACTCTTACAAAGGTGAACGAAGTTTTTTGGAGTGGACATAGCAGACCCAATATTATTCTTATAAGGGGGAAATCGTTCAAAAATGCGAAATAGAATCTTAAACTCGTTTTACAGATCTTGGATTTTGAATTTCTCCAATCTCATTTTTGCCGTATTCTCTATATTCTCCGCATATATTTTTTTCTTTTTTATTTCGTTTTTATCTACTTCAGGTATACTTCAATTCTTTTTAGATTCGTCGGATCTTCCAGTCCTTTCCAGTTTTCCATGAAATCTATGTATTTGCAAAATCCAATCAATTTTTCGATAAATTATTTATCAAACTGTTTATCCAATTGGCTGTTACTCAGTGAACGTAGTTCTATATATCTGTCATTCCTTAACATCCGTTAGTTATTTGACGTTTTTATATCAAGTTCAGACACACGCACACGTTTGGAAATTCCCATTTGACTAGATAAAAAATTCTATTAATCAGTCTGTAAAAAGAGCAGATTTAATAAAAATAGATAATTTGACAATTTTGGAGAATTTTAGAAAAAATATTATTAAGATATTGCCGTTTCTCTAGTAGTATTTTTTATTTTCTTATATTTTTCTTTTCTTTACTAATAGAATTCAGAAAATTTACAAAAACATAAGAATTGAAAAAATCTACAATGCGATCTTTTATTGAATTATTTATCTAGTTGGCTTTTGCTCGTTGAACGTATGTCTACATATCTGTCATTTCCTTACATCCGTTAGTTATTTGACGTTTCTACGTCAAATTCAGACACATGTTCAGGCGTTCTCACCCGACTAGATAAATAATTCAATTAGTCAGTCTATAGAAAAAACACAAATTTAAAAAAAAATAGATAATTTGGCAATTTTCGAGAATTTCAGAAAGATTAATTTTTGAAATATTGCTGTTTCTCTAATTGTTTTTCTTTATCCCCTTTTTTAGTTGATAAAAAAAATACAACAACAACTACCAAAGAAATAAAAAAAACTACAGTGCAATCAATTAGTGAATTGTTTATCTAGATGGCTGGTTGGCTGTTACTCAGTGAACGTACACGTATGTCTAGATATCTGTCATTCCCTAATATCCGTTAATTATTTGACGTTTTTAAGTTAAGTTTAGACATATGTTTAGAAATTTACACAACAATATAAATGATTCAATGAAGAAAGAGTACAGATTAAAAAAATTAGAGAAGTTGACCATTTTGGAGAATTTTATAGAATTTTACGCGATTTTGGATGATCTGACAAATGTAGAGAAAATCAATGTTATTTAATTGATCTAAAGTTTTAAGAAAAAAAAAATTAAGAAGCTAAATTGAATGAATTAAAAGATAAAAAAAATCCAAATAAGCAATGGATACAAAAATTTAAGTCTAATCCAATGAGAATCTAAAGAAAATAATTCAATTTGGATAAGCTTATAATATGACTTGTTTAATTATTAAAATTTTTGATAAAATCGGGGGGAGTATCAGCATTTAAGAAGACGGAAAGAATTTAAAGTAACTAGATGGAAAAATATAAACAGAATTCAACAAAGAATCTAAAGATTCAGAGAATCTGACGAAGAGAATCGAGAATAGGGAAAATTGAAACATCCAGAAATTAAAAAAATATATTTTTTTTATTTTCGGAATTTGTTTTAGAAACTTCAGATAGCTTTGTTTACTCATAATTTGTATTTTTTTAATAATTTATTCTGGGAATTCCTTTCAACTTTATTAACTCCCATAAAGTAAGTTTCATTTCAGAAAATTGCAAATTGCGAAGTAAACCGGTGTTTGTTCACATGTTTGCAAGTTCAGGTTTTATATATCCGCTTAGAGCTTCTAAAACTGTCACCATAACATTATATTTGCACGAGAATCCTAGTTTTGAAAATTAATAACACGAGAAGCTTGTTTTGGAAGGTTGTGAAGTTTATTTTAACTTTCAACCACACGTGACTAACACATCTTCCTTAGGAATTAATTAAATTTATAAATCTTTGCAACCCTACCGGAAAACAGCATCATTAACCCGTATAATATTACATTTCTCCAGGTTTTTAGTCACATCCCAGTTTCATTTTCCAGGTCCTTTACTCAACACGGGGTTTCATTTTAATGTCGGCAACTGGCCCGGTCACGTGGACACTGCTGGCAGCCGAAATGGCACGTGTGATTGGTTGCTGTCCTCGGAGAGTCTTCGAGCTTCCGGGGACTCTGAAGGGATATTCCTGTCAGTTGCTCACTGGTATCCCCCGCATACCAGCTGTACATATCTAATGCAGGGGGAAGATGGGGAGATCGTGAGATTGTATTTTCCCAGGTAAGTGGAGGAACGCTGTTTCCACAGACTTAAAAGTTTCTTGCAGCTTCCGCATCAACAGGATTGAGTCTCCGATCCAACCCATTGAAGGGGACTGTGGAGAGTCCCTCACACTGTACGACGCTTCATGGCCAGACGACTCGAAGATTATCAAGACTTTCTGTGATACCTTCTCCAAAGCAATGGAGAAACACGACTTTGTTTCAACCGGAAATGCTCTTTTTGTGCGCTTTGAGAGCAAAACTGGAAGTTATAGTGGCTCTTCGTTGTACTACTGGGCCCATTACGACTTTTTCAACAACACGAAACTGGGGGAACCAGTTCCAGGGAAACCTTGTGATGAAGTTTTTGCTTCTTGGAGACAAACCCGGGGGTGGTTAAGATCGCCACTTAACACTTTAGTTTACAAACAAGCTCAATCTAGTGAAGATGTACAGTGTCTTTATCGTTTTGTTACTGATAAAAGACTTTTTGCAAGGGTGATTTTAACAGTGACTGGGATGCATTTTAAAGATAATCCATACAATCAAGGTCCTTGCTCAAACTGCTTGGAGGACCGTGTGGATAAACTGGTAATTTGGGAGCCTCTGCCTCCTGGCGCCAACACGTCGTATCCGCCGATTCCGTTAGGTAAAGCGGCGCAAAGTGGAGATGTTACTTGTTTGTGTAGTAAGCACACATCTTCAACTCAGATTATATCAAGAGGAGAACAACTGAACCTTCAATTGATCGTAGACAGCGCTCATTCCGCGTTGAGTTACTTCAAGCACAACGCTCCTCTCTTTGAGGCCACTTATGAGTTCGTGCACGGACCTCTATGTGGCCCTCCACTAATCCAGCCAATGTTAAACGGCGAAATTCACTATCCTTACTACGAAGCCATTGGCTACGTAGAACCTCCTAAATCAATCCGCTGCATTTGGGAGATCAAAGTCAACAGAGAACGCGACCTTTGGTTACATTTCGACCGAATCAAGTTCTCTTCCAAGGCTTGTGACGATGGCATTGTCGATATTTTCCTCAAAGGTCGCCTAGATCCTTACTTATCAATCTGCGGAGAGAACGTTTCTCTCGTCAAAGAACTACCAGTTCTTTCAGCGGCCGAGTTGAGCCCCGATGGAACTGAACCAGGAGTCACAATTCAGTTTATTGGAAGGACTTCACCTACAAGAGCTGCCTTCACCATTGCGTGGACTGAACTCTTTCATTTACCGAGAAACCAAGATGGAAGTTTGATGTCTTCACGACTCACAGGAGGTGGAAATGTGGAAGACGATGTGGAAGGATGTGGATTTGTTTGTCCTGGAGAAGCAGGGCTGTGTATAGCTTCAGGACTTGTTTGTAATGGGGTCATCAACTGTCCCAACGTTTCAGATCATGCAGGTTAGTGTGTTATGTTTAATTGAACGCAACACGTTTGAATTATTAAAAGCACGCAATTTTGCATTATATGCGTGTGAAAAACACATTTAATTTTTAGAAAAACGTGCAGTTGTTACACTTACGTCATGATTAATTAGCTGCCATTTGCATGGTCTAAGAAAAAAGTCATTCAAAGTATTTTTTGCATTTTTATCCTGAATTATTTTGGTCAATATCTAGTTTATTTGTAAAGCTAACTCACGTAATTGGAGCTTATTTAACGCACAATTTTACGCAAATTATGGCTAATTTAACTTTCAGATAGTTAAATTTTATTTTTGACGTTTTTAATGCCCAATATCTCCGAAACTAAGGCATATAAAAAAATGCGGTTTTCGCCATCGTTTTCTCGCGATATTTTTGTTTATAATCCGCTGTCAAATATTAAAAATTCAATGGCTTATTTTTTTGGAACAAAATGTCTCAAACTATGAAAAATTTTAAATTTTTGTTTTATTGACCGCTACTCATAAACTATTTGACCTATCGATCTGAAATGTCTCCAATTTATAGATCTTAAGCTGCTCTTTCGATTGATGTTTAACTCAAAGATATTAAACGTCGTTTTCGCCTCCAAAATCTTTATTAAAAATTACCCAAAAAAAAAACCTTTAAAAACTTATTTACGTCAATATCTCCCTTCTTTGTGAAGCAAACTTAAGTTTTTTGTGCTCGTTTAACGCAGAGTTTCACGCAGAATTCAGAACTATGCAAATTTTTTCCGTACGTTAACAAATCACTGAGTTATAATCAATAAAAATTTCAGGTTGTTTTCAGACACTCAAAATTTTGTAGTTCCGGAAATATTTTCCTGACTAAAAATTCTCGATTTTTCGCTTATTTCTGGAGCAAACTTAAGCTAGAGGGTATTCATATTGCGCAAAATTTCCCGCAAATTCCAAATCCGGGCTCAAAATTCACGTACGATAACAAATAACTGAAATACAGCCGATTGAAGTTTTGATAGTTGGTTTTTATTTTCGAAATTTTTAATGCTCAATACAGGTGTTCCAGAACTCGCGCCCCAGAGAGCAAGGGAGGGTGCCGACAGCAATACAGATGGTAAATTTCAAAACAAAAATTGACTAAGTTTAATAGTATTCGAGAACTGATAAAAAGTTAACAACCAATCCCAAAAGCTTATTCGAGAAGTGGAGTAAATGGCCATCCCAATTTCCTAGGCAACGAGAGTCTAATGCTTAACTGACCAGTGGATGATAGTATGTGTCCATAGTTACCAATTTTCAAATTCTGTTCCGCTTCGGGATTGGCTACAGTTTTTTGGTCTTATCTCGGTTATTTTTTGAGTTACAAAATTATGGTTTCAAAATTTTGGTTCAGAATTGTTGCCTGCATAAGCCCTTTCTCTCTGGGGCGCGAGTTCTGGGACACCCTGTATTTAAAAAAAATGTTATTTATTTGCGAACTTCTAACGCTTTTTTTGTTTACAGGACCAGTCTTCAGCGACGAGTCCGCCGAGCTCTGCGTCTCCGAACACAATCCCGAAATCAACTGGATTTATGTCGGAAGTGCAGTAGTGTCAGTGTTACTTCTTTTGTGTTGTTTCTGTGTATGTTTATGCAGAAGATGCTGTAGATACTGTTGCAGTGATGACTAAAGTTCAATTTTAGGAAACCAAAGCCTTACAATGAACCTTTAACGAAAAAACGAAGACAAGTCTCCGCTACGTGACAATCCTGCAATAAATCAGATGTTTTGTTTGTAAAAAGCCGTTTTACACAGAATGTAGTCGGAGACTTGTCTCTTGCACTTTAAAGACTTAAAGTTAAATAAAGCGAAGTGAAGTGCACATCGATGGAACTTTTTTGGCAAGCACTCACATTTAGTTTAGATCATTAGAGTACCGTTGTATTATTTCAATTGGATGAAATAAATTTGAACCTTGCACAGTTTTTACGATTCAAGAAATAAAGCGATCATGTTCTAAAGTTTGTTTTTGTAAAATACCTAATGCCAAAAATTCGAAAAAATGTATATTTTTAGTGATAAGTTTTTATTTGAATGATGTAAATATTATGTAATGATTTCACATTTTCATGTGATAATAAACAATTGTTTAAACAATGTCTCTCATTAAGTCACGTCAAATTTTTATTTAAAATCAAAAACCGCAGACTCTCTGGCACATGTGCAACAAATAATAAAAACTTATGAAATGGCGGTACCATGATAAAATATACAAAATAAGTAACAAAATTTTCACACTTTGTACGAACTTACGAGAAATATCTAAAACTACTAAAAATGGCTATGAGACCTATGAGATTCACAAGGTAGTTGCGTTGTACATTTGGCGCTTTGTTCCGATCGCAGAATTCAAGATTACAATTTTCAGCGGCACTCCTCAACTTATTCTGGACGGTGCTCCAGTTACACAACCCCACAGAACAATCAGGATAATTCACTGGAACTTCGTTGAGGAAAAACATCGCCCGGAAACGTTCACCCGTGCGACATCTGCAAAAAAATGGGTTATATAACACGACAAAAAAATTTCAATTATTTCAACGTACTGATACAAAACTGCAGCTAAATTCGATGCGAAGGGATCGATGGTGGACGTGCGCCACTGCCGCTTAGTCTGCTGATAGTAATTGTCTGCTGTTAAGGGTTGGTAGTCTTTACCAATTCCCATTGCGGCCAAAAAGGTTTGAATTGTCACCGAGTGGGTGAAGAAAACTGTGACTTTATTTTGAATGTTGCTACCACCGCTGTTGACTGTTCGTTCGAACTTTTCGTAGAGATCTTTAAGAGGTGGACACCCTACTTGACGGTTGATATCATTGCCGTAACCGGAAGTGTAGTAAGATTTCAAGTCTTCGGCATATTCGAGGAGTTTTAGTTGTTCTTTGTTGAAAACTATGCACCAGGGAGAGGGTTGATCCAAGTTCCTAAAATCAATACAAACGTATTGTTTAATATGAGTTAGTAGGTTTAATAGTAAGGCGGTAAATATTCAAGTGATAGGTTAAACGGGTTTTGATTTACTTGGGAACGCGGGCTTTGAATTACGAAGAAATATGTGCATGTTTAGCCGGCAAAAAACGTTATTTTAAGCAGTCGTTAATGGACAGTTTTTGAGTCACCGTTTGAGAAGAATTGGTTTTTTTACATAACCATTCCTAAATTGATAGAGATAAGAAAATTTGCACCCTTCTCTTGCAAAAAAGGGTCTTCTTAGTTCGCCTTTGGATAAGTTTTTTGCGCTTTGCTTTGAGAAATTACACAACTACCAACAAATTCTTTAGTCAATTGCCGTCTCTCGTCGAAGAATGTTTGTCCAATTCGTGGCCAAAATGACACATAAATTGGATGTTATTTATAGTGAAGTCCAAAGAGGAGTGTGTGAGTCCACTTGCTGTTGGCGTTCTGTAAGGTAAGCGACAGCGGTCCTCAATCAGTGGTCGCCCATACATTATTTACATTTTTTATTTAGTAGATCAAGATAGACTCTGTTGAAGTTTGGCAGCCAAAACACATACTTTTGAATTTAGCAAGAACTCTTTCTTTATAAATATTTTAACCAATAAACATGTCAAATGTATTTTATACAAAAGAATAAGATATTTTAAACACTTCTAAAATCCTCCCGCAAATTCAAGATAAGCACCTTAAATGCATTTTGCATAAACCTCGTTAGAACTTACCAGGCTTTCTCGTATCGACACAAATCGTACATGTCGTTAAGCACTGACTCATTGAGCGTGTACCTAAACCCTAATCTCCTGAAAACATTTCTGGTCATCTGCTGATATTCCTGCTTATGTTTAAATCTCATATATTCGTGTAAAGTTTGCGGATTCTGTTCAACTCCTCTAATCCAAGCATTGCAGGATTTTGTGGGCTACATAAAAACGAATTAATACTAAAAAAAAACTTTTCCTGTCCTCTACCTTGATCAGTCTATCGTTGTTGAAGACGTTAGCATGGACTTGATATGCCTTCTCCTTAAATAAGCCCTCAATATACGCTTGGTAGCTATCGTGAGTCCTGTCAGAATCAGTATATTGAAACTATAAATCAAAACAGGATTAGCAGGATTCGTGACGCCATCTCTGGGATTACAACTTACGCTGTACGCGTTTTCTGAGTAGGGCTCGCGCATTATGTCTTCAAATTTTCTGGCGTATCGACGGGCTAAGAATTTCAAATCCATAATGCCCTGATTGGTTAATCCATTAGCGTTTCTTTCGTTAACAGTTTCATTCCAACGCCATCTATGGAGAAATGTCAATAAAAAATAATAAATGTGCCAGAGATTTACCTCTTGAAAAGCTCCAAGTCTTCCGGACATAAGCGACCTTTGTCAGGATAAGATCTCTTCTCGTCGTAATTTCTTACGATTTCAGCGTGGATTTTGTTAAGCTGCCTCAATCTTTGGATTGATTGGACACTGGGGTATCTTGTTCCGTGTCTATTGATGCTCCAGAATTGAATCGGCGTGCAATCTGCAATAATTACATCATAATTACTCTTTGTCTCAGTTCATTTAAATTGATCTTCAACCTTAATAAGTGTTAATAGAATGGAAGAAGTCATGCTACAACTCTGACTCATGCGGTAATTTAATAATTTCTTATTTATGCCATATGAGAGAGGCATTACTTGTAATTATTGTAGTTTGTTAACATGACCTTCATTGAAATACCTGTGAAACAAGCATCGACTTAAGAATGTCAAAGACTCGAACAAGTACGAAATTACTTAAGTAAATTAAATATTAATACTTTGATCAGTGTATTTCAATGAAACCGGAGAAAGTATATCTATCTATAATAAATAATTACAGACGATTAGTTAAATAAACAATAGGCATTGTTTGACGGATAATAATTTAAGTACACGTACAACTAATTTACAAAAATGGAAAAACGTATCTCCTTTCTTAACACAGAATAATTTGACATGGTCATTTGTTTACGGTGACGATTTTGTTATAAAACTAATCAAGAGGTCAGTGCGAATACATCAACAATTTATGTAACGAAATGTTTTTAAACAAACCCGAAAGTCTTGTGATAAAATACGTCAAAAAACTGTGATTTAATTAGTTCCAACAATGTTTCTAACGTCCTAGAGATTTTTTAAATATATGTCATTTTCCTGCAGAAAATTATAAAAAGCGACAGGATTTAAAAAGGATAAATTTGCCACCTGTAATGAATACATAACAAATTTGATGACAAGTTTTCTAGTAATCGTAAAATGTACCTAATGATCAAAACCCTTATATAATAAAATATCTGCTAATCTGGACTGAAAGTAATACAGTTTATTGCTGATGCTCCTACAATTTAACAATATGACAGTTCTTGTTTGACATTCCGCAGAAATTGCAAAAATTTCAATAAAATAGCTCTGCTAATCAAAGGGTACAAAATAATTGGCTGCAGGAAAAATGAGGTTTATTTACATTGTACTTAATTAAAATTGGGATCTGGATAAATGCAAAGAACGAAGAAATAAATAAAATCTTACCTGGGATATTATGCTGATTTGATGCTTTCCCGAAAACAATTTGATAGGCCGTCTTCGTAGCAAAATTGGAGTACGGCTGCTCATCTTTCCTGTAGCAATACTCCTGGCAACAATCATCGTTTCCAGAAAGTGGACTACCATACTGATTATTCTCATCCCGATTATCATACTGATCGCGATCTCTGTTATACTGATCCCGATTTCCGTACTGATCCCGGTTACCATACTGATCCCGATTGCCATACTGATCTCGGTTTCCTCCATACTGATCCCTGTTTCCTCCATACTGATCCCTGTTCCCATACTGATCTCTATTCCCGTATTGATCGCGATTACCATATTGATCTCTATTTCCACCATACTGATCCCGGTTTCCATACTGATCCCTATTATACTGATCGCGATTATTAGGATCCCGGTTATTGGGATCCCGGTTATTCGGGTCGCGATTATACTGATCACGATTTCCTCCATACTGATCGCGGTTACCTACCGAGTACTGATCGCGATTATCATACCGATCACGATTATACGGATCACTGTTGTACGGTGGTCCTTGAGATCCATAATTAGTTTGATTGTACCGGTCATACTGTGACTGGTTATTTCTATCATACTGCGACTGATTGTACCGATTTCGATCATACTGCGGATTATTGCGATCATACTGTCCATATGGAGGATTCTGGCGATCGTAGTTCTGTCCATATTGTGCATTTTGACGATCGCGATCGCGGTCATACTGACTTTGACGATCGTACTGCCGATCACGATCATAAGGTTGATCGGTACGATCTCTATCGTACGATGGAGAAGTGTTGTATTGAGCGGTCACGCCGAGAGCAGAGAGTGCGAGAAAAATAAGGAATCTGTTCGAAGTCCTGAAACAAAAAGAAATATGAAGTTCAGTGACATTTTTTTACAACAAGTACTGTACAATCATGGGAAAAATGACTTCATCGTTTCCAAGAATTCGAAAGTTCGTAACATAAATATAATGAAAGAATTTCGCCGCGCTAGAGAACGCGGGACAAAAAATTCTTTTATTCGCCACAAACTTATTATGTGTATCCATACTGAGTCTGAGAATGTACGTTTTGCGTAACCAGTATTTAGGTAGGTAAGTGTCAGTGTCCCAAAAATACAATTTTACCGTTGAACGTATGCAAATACGTGCGACGCGGACTTACACTAGCTAAATAACTTAAAACAATGCTGTTTTTGTATGTTAACATTAAAAGAGCATTATTTATTGTTACGACAGATGTGTCGTGTAGATTCCAAGGTGCCTGTTCTCGAACAAGGTCGGTGTAGTAATAGGGGAATAAAATAAAAACATCTACATACTTATTTGCGCTAAATTTTAAGATTACTATAATTTTTGTTTAAATAAGCATGATGAAAAAATGTGGTTGTACCAATTTTTATCACATTATAGAATATCAACCAAACAAATTCCCTTTTTTAGGATGTTTATGGCTCTAAAAATTAAATGCTTTTTTCGAAAAACTGGATGTACATAATTTGGGAAAATTACAGAATAATAATTGCAATTTCTGTAATATGAAAGTTAATAAGAATAAGTAGCTACAGAAACTCTGATAAACCGGTGGAAAAGTACTACTTCCTGTTATATTAATTCCACGGATATGTACAGTTCGCAAGTTAAAAATTGACGAGAGTCCGGAATTGCATTACCAAGCTGGGGACCGTTTTGAAATTACCTGTGCACGCAATCATAAGTGTACATAGGTAAGGTTGTTACGCCATTGGATCCAATGCACCTGAACGAGTAATGTTTATTATTTGATTGTAACATTTTTACAGTTTTTAAAACACTGAAATATATTAACTACAAAATTCTTTCTTGAAATTTTATTATTTCTCAGGAAAGTAAAAAACGAATTTACATTTAGGTACTGCAACTGGCTTAAAAAACAATTGAAATTAATACTCACGCAAATTTTAAATTCAAAAGCAGTAAGCAGCCAGATTACAATAGAAGGATGTAACATGTTTAAATTCAATTGTTTTGTTAAGTTTTGGTTTTACTGAATTAAATCAGCTAAAGCTTAGCTCATAATTTTTTATCGACTAGTTTTTATTGAAATTTAATATTATGCTCTATTAAACATTGTCTTGCTGAAAAATAAATGTGTTGGAAGGTTCTTTTATTCCTCGTAAATTATTCAGAAGAAATTTCTTTTTAGCAGTTTTTGGAAAAGTACTGAAAATATTGTCTTTCAATGTCACTTTTTTTCTGACAAGAAAAAAAACAAGTTTCTATATGTACATAGATACACCAATTTTATTTTAAGAAAAACCCATAAAAAGTACAATTTTTTTTATCTGCAAACAAATTTTTTTATATGAAAAATAGAATACAAAATTAAAATCGGAAGTAGTTTGGGAATTCTGTAATAGGTAAGTACTTGATAATTTAGATATTAAAAGTACTGAGGTTCATGTCCAAATAATCGAGTTATTAGTTGAATAATAAATAAATCTAATAATGCTCCATAATAAAGACATAAATTGATTGAATTGCGCAGTTTAAATGTCCACCTTTACCACAAGCTAATGCGCTTTTTTTTTTAACTTCCGGTATAGCGAGCATGGACACCACAAAATTTGGTTAAACCGAAAAACCGAAAGTTTCAGCTCGGCTATTCTCCCCGCTTTCACCAAGATCATCGACATTATATCAACAGTTTAAATAATATCAGTCCACCAAAATTTTGGACCGGAAAACTCAAAAGTTCACCGATAAAGCGTCTGGGAATATTTAAACACCAATAATGACACCATTATCTCTTACGTCTAAATGGAAAAACAAACAAGTTCTCATGACGAAAATAGTGATTCTCTAATTAAATTACTCGTTTTAGAAGTATTTATCAAAGGTCAAACCCGTCCTTTTCTATCTGGAAAATGGAAAAGGCGCTAACTGGTGTTTGTTACGTGTTAATTGCAAAATGTTGAAGAAAGCTACAGCGCGGGTTGTGAAGATTCTGTTGTACTGTTAGCCGCACCGCATGAAAAGGATTAATCTCGTTTTATTTCTCTTTATCTTATCTTTGACACATTCGAAATAAGTAAATAGAAGTTGGTATAAAACTCGCCCCGAAATCTTGCCGAACGTTAGAACGAGACGCCGATAGACCAACGCGTAGTCAATAAAATAGGTCGTACCTTTAAATAGCTTACGGTACTGCCTACACTATTCTGTCGAAGTAGGAAAGTTTGCTTCATTCGTAAACACATCGTACTCTGCTGGTAACGCCCAGTTTCTCAGTCTCTGAAAATCGGCTTTCCTGCAAGCACGTGTGATTTTCTCCTGCGAAAAGTTCAAGGTGAGTCAAAACTCTGCTTTTTTTAGTGACTGTGTGGTTATGTTTAGATGGCGAACATTGTCAATCTCGTTATTTGGTTGTTGGTTCTTATTTTTATCTCGTTCTGGGTGGCGGGATTCTGTGCTGGAGTCTACATCTTTGTCCATCCTCTGACGGTCTGCATAAAACCGTTAACGGTAAGTTTGATTTCCCCAGGTGCCATAAATAACTATTGTTTTTCAGGATATATCTGACATTTTACTACAAGGAGTGCAGTTTCCACATTACTGCGCTGAAAAGATGTTCAGTTAAACAAATCAAGTCATAATTAGATAGGACTATGTTCCACATCGGGTGTTCATTTGTTTATTTATATTATTTTCACGTGACGTAATAAATGATTTATATTGTATATAAAAGGCGGCAAAGCCTCATAAATTTTCTAATAAAATTTTTATAGTGGACTATTGGCATTATTATTTTCTCTATGCTCAAAATTGAAAACTTAATTTACTTTGTTTCGATTTTTCCTTGAAAACTACTAAAGTTCAAGAACGGTTTCTGTCAATAATCGAAAAAGTTTGTGAAAAGGTTCGTCGGTATCAAAGTCAAAGATTGTTAAGGGTTTTATTAATTATTTACAAAATGATTAGTTTCTTGTTTCTAGTGAAACGCACAATAGGTCAAGCCAATAAAATTTAGCCGCGCGTACATCAATTTTTGACCCAAAACCTACTTATCCAAATGATCTTAAATTAAATCCCACTGTTAATACTTTAATGGAGTTGCTATTAGCAATAACAACTTTACAAAATCAAATAAAGACTAATACAGATGAATCACCTACTCATGACTAATCTAAACAATTTATTATTCATACCCCTTCGAACCTAATAATTGTAATGTATTTAATGACTTAAAACAATTAGAGGAATTTTTCTTATCACATTTCTTAAAAGTATTAATAACCTTCAATATTACATTACACTGATTAAGTTTATCACAAAAATACAACCAAAGATTAAATATTTGGCGGTCAGTTGTTTTAATTCGCTTCAACAGTGAGCTCGTCTTATTATGGTATGAGGAGATGACATCATAACAAAATATTTACTTAAATTATTATTTTTTCATTTTTTTGCCGCACTTGCAAAGCGTCATGTTTCAATAAACGACGCTATCAGCTAGCAAATAAGGTGTTAACATTGAATAACAACGCATAAAATGTATTTAACTAAGATACGAACAAACGAGCTCACTGTATGACGATTTTCTTATGCCATTTTCACAAGAAGTGTGAGCAAAGTTTGTCAGGTGAGATTAAATAGTATTCGTATCAGGAAGATTGACTATCAATAATCCTTTTTGATGGATATTTATAAATTGAACATAAATATAATAATGACGTCATTGAAAATTATTATTACCTAATATCACCGTACACAGGTTATGTTATAATGCATTTCCTCGCCGTCTTCATGCTGTTGTAATAACCACAGACTAGTAAGAAAGGTGAAAGTTTGTTTAGCTTGAAATGCAAGTCTACGTTTTCTTGTTTTGTCGCTTGACCTCATAAAATTCATCAGCTGCAGAATCATGTACTTCTAGTTAGGAGATTAGAACTGATTTGTAATGTTCATTGAGCAGATTTGCTCCAATTTTGTTGTAAATTCCATTTTGGTTATAATTTTTATATTGGCTTAGCATTAAATAAGTTTCAAACAAAGTAAAGCTGAATAATTGTGAGAAAAATTTATGACCTACATATACTACTACTTTAGTTTGATTTTAGAGAGGTTTTAAAAATGTTCAAAATTAGAATCTTCTAATTGCGTCTTTTTACGGACTTTTTGACTGTTCTTTAAAAGCCCATTCGGTCTATTTTGTGCTATTTAATCTCATTTATTGGTTATACCAACCATTTTATTCTCTTGCCTCTTCATGTGGCCCAGCCATCTTCTTTTTATTTTACTAGTAGGTACTTTCTACTTATTTTTATAACAGTGGGTACATCAGTTTTTCTATATTCTTTAAATTCAATACTTTCTAAATTCTTTGGATTCTTCCTATTACATACATACTTTATAAATTTTTGGATCCTAGTTTTTCGATCTTCAGACAAACTTTAACTAATTTTTTTTATAAAAACAAAGATTTTTTTATTTTCTTTTACATAAACATGCATTTGCATTGTTTCATATTCTCAGATTTTTTTTAATCCTTTAAACTCCTGAGAATCTTTAAATATTTGACACCGTTCATTTTAACAAATTTTCTTTAATTAATTATTGTGATTCTTTAAGACTAATTTATAATCGAAATTTTTCGTATTCTTTAGGATTTTTTGGATTGTCTGATTTTCCAAAAGTCTCCAAAATGTTGGAAAGGCAATTAAAAACACTTTTCAAAGACCTAGCGTCAATAGTTTCCAAAACTTCATAAACATTGATTAAACAGTAATTTTTTGCATACGAATAAAACCAGGTGAAGAATTTGGCATTTTTAAGAAGTAGTTTAGTATGATATACGTAGTGTTGAAATTTCTCAATTCTTGCATGCATAATCTAGACAAATAAATTCTAGAAATTTTTATAAGACATTTACCGAAAATTTATTTAGTGTTAAACTAAAGCTTAATAACTCCAGAAAATATCTTTTGGGCAAACTTTTGGTTTAGTCAGTACATTTTTTTCAGTTTGGCTTCTTTATGACAATTTATATACTACTTTTATTTTTTAAGCATATGGTTCTAAACGATTTCAAATCATCAAGAACTACAAAGGATAGAAAAGAAAACTTATTTTACTACTATTTCAACCCATATTTGATGCAGTTAAACTCATAACACTTCTTGTAAAAGTAAGTTTTTTGGTCCAATGCTTATAGGAAACCAAATGCATAACAAGTAAAACAATACTTTGCTTAAAAAAATAAATGAGCCTTTTTCTGTTTCTTTTTTGTGTATACTGTGTGTTTGAATGATAAACATTAAATCTACATTGTTGATAAAATGCATCTTAATCCAATAATACAAATATTCAAAATTTTAGAGAAGAAGCTCATTTCATTAAAATAATTATTAATTTTTTTTTGTTTCTCAGGAAATTGCCACATTACTGACGAGGCATTTTGTGGCAAGACATTTAACTGACGAGATTTAATTTAAATTTGGACAAAAAAAATCGTATAAAAACAAAAAGTGTCAATGTGCAATTTAACATATCAACAGATAAAGTTGAGTACTGGTACTGTAAAGTCTTTACCAGACAGTTTTCCTGTGCGTAGATTAGCCAAAAAATGTCTACTTTACACATTAAAATTAAAATTTTAAATTAAATTAAATTAAAGAAATGTGTTTTATTTTTTTACAATCTGAAATGTTTCTCAACGTTAATTTGCCATTGAGTGAGTTATATTAGGACTAGAAATATTATTGAAACATCGTTTTGCATAAAATTTGATTACAAATATTTGTGGTGTTTTAATATTTTTTCATTTGGCTAATGGTTTGGAAGTAAAATGCGATAAACGCTCGGTACGACTCGCAGAAGACAGAAAAGGAATGAAACGCCTCTATTGAGAACAAAAAAAAAATAAGTACCAAAGTAAGTAGCAATATAATAAATACGAAATTAAAATTTTCAAAAAGTCTGTAAAAATTGATATGAAAGAAATAAAATGTAATAAACACTCGACACTAAAAAGAGGTAAGCGCCCACTTATGGTTACCTATTCTAGCTGTGCAGAGAAATTTCTTCTTAATTTACTAAATAAAAATTTCCACAAATAACTTAAAAGTTAAACATCTGAACTGAGAAACTAGAAGCTTAACAAATTTTACTGTGCTAATTTTCAATTAGATAGACCCTATGACTAATCTCGGTGTCGTGCACTGCCAGGATCATCAGAAATTAACGATATTTTGTCGCGAGAAAAATTTTATTTGTTTGCACTTTCTTGACACAGAAGCGTTGAGATTGTCAAGCACGAATTCACATTTAA
Source organism: Gnatocerus cornutus (assembly GCA_029298725.1). Lineage (NCBI taxonomy): Eukaryota > Metazoa > Arthropoda > Insecta > Coleoptera > Tenebrionidae > Gnatocerus > Gnatocerus cornutus. The sequence continues at coordinate 14,916,474 of CM055515.1, forward strand.
CTTGTATGAAAGCAGAGGTCCTTCTTCACCAAATAAAGAGGTCAATCGATTAAATTTGTAGGTAGGGCTCGAGCAAACCACTTATTTTATTAGATACATTCATTTGAAGATCCAATACGAATCTTATAAGAAAATCAGTTGGGACGGACCATTTTGAATAAATTAATTTTTGAATTACATCACCAGAGCGGTGTGAAAATTCGTGCGATTCTTTTAATGTCCATGGCGTTAACAAGGTACCAAACGACTCACCATGGGTGAATGAACTAGGTACACCCAAAATTTAAGCGAATGTAATGAAAGTTTGGTACTTCTGGAAAAGAGTACTGTGGTTTATTACCTATTGTTACACCTGCACAACTACATAATTGTGTTTTTTCGTTAAATAAGTGCTCTGAAAACGAGAATTTTTTCGAGTTTATGCTAGCTTGAGCGTCAATACAAACAAAAAGAGAGTACCGGTTACCACAAGACCGTTACACCCAAAACTGAGAAAAATTCCAACAAAAATAATTTTATGAATTGTTAATAAGTGCACCGGTCATTACAACGGTCGTTTAAAAATAATGTTGACTAATCCGGAGGCGTGGTCCCACTTGCTGGTACTTATCGAACAATCTCAGAATCAAACACCACTTTGAAAAAATCAAACAATCTATAAAAACTTACATTTTGGCGGCAATATTGTCTGTTTAAAAACCGTTGAACACTTCACTACCGGCCCGCCCCGGATTAAAACACAACGAACAACACGGACCGCGTCCGCTTATGGTCAATACCAAACAAGTTGAAGAAAATGTAATAAAGGAGCTTCAAGTTGGCTCTATCCCACCTATTTCTTAAACCACAACACACCTAGATGGTAGCGGTAATACAATCGACATTTCGTGCTGGCAGGCCGAACAGCGCATTATTTCACCTGAGCTGGTGATGAAGCGATGAGGCCACCGGTGACCGGTGAAGGAGGTCATCAACGGATGGACACATCTGGTTGCCTATGGCAAAAATTCACTCAAAAAGTCGTCGTATTGATTCACAAAATCTTAGTTTTGCTAAATTAATGAGCTGGAGGACGGTGGTCATGATTACTAATGCTAGGGTCTGGTTGTTGCGAAGGAGTGGTCTAATTTAATGGTTTTCTTCCGGCAAGGGGGTGAAACAATGGTCGGTAGCACAGTAAAAACATTTTTTTTAACTGTTATTTTTCGATGTTTTTATTTATTTAATTGCCTGCCGAAAGCATTTCACGGGGTATTGGAAGCATCTATTTACATTTTTCACTCATGAATATTTTACGAAGGTGGACAAACTTTCCTAATTCTAAAATAAGAACAATATAAGGGTTTCCTATGTACTCCTTATCTACTTAAAGATTTTGATCGGTCGCGAAGTAAAGTGGAGTTGAAGATTCGTGGGAGTCTAAGGTCGACGCACTTCACATTATACGACGAAATATCCACGGTAATAAAGTACTAATTAATTTATGAAAATAAAGGGGCGATGTCTCAATCAATAAAAAATGTAGGTCTGATAGGGATATCTGCGTAGATTCACTGAAACTGATAAAATACGTGTTCAGGAAGTCCGTTCAAATGTGCGACTAAAGTTATTAGACCTGAAAATTTAGTTAAAAGTTACATTAAATACCGAAATACAATCGTAACTAGGAAGGTTTAACAGGATGTGCGAATTGTTTATCTAATAATGAAGATTCGTCAAAGATAACGCGAACGACGAGCTTTGGCTATTTGGATTCACCCTCAACTTCAAGAAATTAAAAATAATGAATTATTTTGGCACAAAGTTTGTATTTTTTTATTTGTAGGTACTGTTTTTTTTTTGGTTATTGGATAAGAGACTATTAGTGCTTTTTGGTGCATTTTGTCTGTATTTGGCGGCAAAATATTCAATGTTTACATTCGTCAAATCAGAACCAGAGCTAAAAATTTTGCAGTTTAAACTAAAAAAAAATTAGTTAAGGCCAATGTACCTTAATTTGAATAATTCACAACCACGCAATGAAGAGTGAAGTTGCATTATGAAGATGTGATTTAATGATAAGAAAAATATAAGATTTTCTCTACCAAAGCGCCAAGAATGTAACACCCATTACACCGCTGTAATGTTTTTATCTATTGCTTTCGACGAACCGCACAGTGAACTGACCAAAACTCTAAAGTTTGATATTTTTTTGTGAAATTTGGATATAATGAGCCGGTTTACACAAAAATTTAATTGTAACTAAGTTAATCTTGCAACTAATTTAACAATTACTAAAATTTGATTGGTGGAAAAACGGTCAAAAGTCACTTTAACAGGATGTTAAATATTTAATCAAAATTAAAATTTTAACTTAGCTTCTGTAAACCGGCTCTAGGTGTATTTAAAGTTACTCACAAATTTTTAAAACAATTTGGATTAATTCGTTTATACATATAAAACATCAATTAAAGTCAACTTCATCGGCCTCATTTTTTATTAATTGTCCAATTAACAAATGATACCGATAACAAAATGTATATCAAAATATATAGTTGTAAAACGATTTCCTAATGAAAGCTACTAGTCGTATCTTGCTGCCAGTTTACCACAATGCGAAAAAAAAAGTCTCCTAGAAAGCTTAATAAAGTAAATTAAATTGTGACTTAAATTTTTCAACTTTTGGCTCGAAGTTTTCGGTTCCAGTCGACTCTCCGACCCTTAATTATTATTCTTCTTATTTTTTTTGCAACTTTTTTTTGGTCTCATTTAGTTTTGTAATTTGAATACGAATTTAAACTTTAAAGCCACCAGTCAAATCAAAAACTAACTATTTAGTCGTAAAAAAGTTGTTCTTTGAACACTCTTTATAATAGCATTTATATGAGAACTAAAAGTCAGTTTTGATATGATTGAAAGCTTCTACCCAAACAACATTATAGTAGTAGTAAAACTAATTTCAAACAAGACTTTATTTTTATTACAACACGCTTACTAACAAAATAAGTTCATTTTTTGACCCAGTTTCTAAAACTCGTCACTTTCAACTCCCCCCTTTTGACCCAATTTCGTTTAGTTTGCCTCTGACATGGAGCGCATTATGACAATTTTCAATTTTTCCAACTGGCGGTTAGAAAAATTGTGCCAATTTATCACTTTCGATATGTTCAACCTCCCTATTGTAAAACTCGGATTGTTTGGTTTCTCGCTCAGTTATAGCGGTTTCTTCTTGTTTCAAACATTTTTATTCTGTTATAGAGCCGATATTATGTTTTTTATTCAGTTTGGTCCTATGTATTTTGTATCACTCTATGTATGTTTCTTTTACATAATTATTCGTGTTAATTTTTGTTTTGTAGCTGCTACTTTGTTTTTGTTCTCTATATCCTATAGCAACAGTTATGATGACGTCAGTAGAAAAAGTACAATCATGGAAAGTCACTCCAATTGAAGAAATTCAAGATGATTATAAAAAGGACTTATTTCTAACCACACTGTATATCTTGATAACTGCTTGTTTGGGACTCTTTACTGCATTTCTGTTTTCTTTACCCACAAAAGAAGATACCAACACGTACTTTATAGTACTGATATCCGAGGAGTACTTATACAGAGTCAAGAATCTGTCGTCTTGGTCTGCGAGGATAAGTATTCTCCTTCTGACGTATATTTCAGTAGTTCAACCATCGCTCCGAGCGAGTTACTGGTGGATTCAAATCAAATACGACATCAAAACGTGTGTACATCGCTTAAAAAGTCTCAATAACAGTAATGAAAATATAGATATAGAAAGAGAACTGAAATTTTGCCTTAATTACCACAGCAGAATCTGCCAGTTTGTAGAAATTGACAAAATAAGACATTGAATTATGTATCTTTTTTAGAATCCTTACATCGGTGATTAATGGAATGCAAGTTTTTATTTTGCCGTTCCAAGTTATTGGTACTCTTCTTATTATCAACATCGTGGTCTACTACTTTTGGGTTGTTTTTTCTTCTTTCTGGCAGAAACTGTTAACTTTCCCTTCAGTTTCAGGATTCTCTAACCGACCAATATCCGCGTATAATCTCGCTTAGTTTCACTACTTTCTTAACTCTTGGTAATATAGCCCAAACTGGTCAAGAAGTGGAGGATTTGGTATGATAAAAACGGAATAAAACATATTAATAACACCAATTTTAGTCGTCCGGTATTTTTGATAGATTGTTGGAGCTGAATTGGTACGATTGGAGCGAAAGTAATAAAAAACTCTACTTTATGTTTTTATTGAACACTCAGAAAACCTTCAAGTTCAAATTTTCCGACAATATTTCGGTTAACTATAAAATGGGCGTTGAGGTAAGATTTTAAGAATTCTGCAAAAGTTTAATCAGACTATTTCAGATGGTTAAAGCATTCTTTTCGTTTATTTCCGTCATGTCAAAGCTTCAAAAGTGATCTTTTATAAGTTTATATTTTAAAGTTTAAAGTTTATATTTTCTTTGAATAAATCTTGTAATTTGCATAATTAATTTATCCATTAAAAGGCTAATTGCTTTTTTGACACACCCGATATATCCAAAAATATTCAAAAAATATTTGAATTTCTGAGGTTCCAAAGAATGTCAAAAATTCAGTGAAGATTATTCGAAATCTTCCGTAAAAATAGAATAATTTTGTTGAGCAAAAAAATACTAAGCACGTGCAATTCTTATCAACTAGTCATATCTTGCTGCAAGTTCACCACAATTTCTAGAATTGTAGGGAAGCTTAGTAGATTAAGTTTTTGAATGTTGGCTAAGAATTTTCGGTTTAAAAATTCTTCTTTTAACTTTTTCGCATCTTTTATTTGGTCTCATTTGGTTTTGTAATCTGAATACGAATTTAAAATTTAAAGTCACCAGTCAAATCAAAAACTAACTATTTAGTCGTAAAGAAATTGTTTTTTGAACACTTTGTATAATAGCATTTATATCTTATAAGTCGAAAAATTTGAATAAACGTCAATCTTGATATGACTGAAAGCTCCTACTCAAACAACATTATAGTAGTAGTAAAACTAATTTCAAACAAGACTTTATTTTTATTGGAACACGCTTACTACTAACAAAATAAGTTCATTTTTTGACCCAGTTTCTAAAACTCGTCATTTTCAACTTCTTCATTTTGACCCAATTTCGTTTAGTTTGCCTCTGTCATGGAGCGCATTATGACAATTTTCAATTTTCCAAACTCGCGGTTAGAAAAATTGTGCCGATTTATCACTTTCGATATGTTCAACTTCCGTGTTGCAAAATTCGGATTGTTTGTTGTCTTGCTTTGTTATAGCGGTTTCTTCTTGTTTCAAACAATTTTATTCTGTTATACAGCTGATATTATGTTTTTTATTCAATATGGTCCTATGTATTTTGTATCACTCTATGTATGTATTCGTAACATATTCGTGTTTATTAATTTTTTGTTTGTAGCTGCTTCTTTGTATTTCTTCGCTATATCCTGTAGCAACTGTCATGATGACGTCAGTGAAAAAAGTACAATCATGGAAAGTCACTCCAATTAAAGAAATCGAAGACGGTTATAAAAACGATTTATTTCTAACCACATTGTATATATCGGTAGCTGCTTGTTTGGGACTCTTCACTGCAGTTCTGTTTTTTTTACCTACAAACGAGGATAAAAAGATGTACTTTATAATACTGATATCCGAGGACTATTTATACAGAGTCAAGAATCTTTTATCTTGGTCTGGGAGGATATGTGTTATCCCATTGACATATATTTCAGTAGTTCAACCATCACTTCGAGGGAGTTATTGTTGGATTCAAATCAAATATCACATCAAAATGTGTGTACATCGCTTGAAAAGTCTCAATAAAAGTGATGCAAATATAGATATAGAAAGAGAACTGAAATTCTGCCTTAATTACCACAGCAAAATCTGCCAGTTTGTAAAAATTGAAAGATAAGACACTAAAATAAGTTGTTTTTTTTAGAATTCTTACTGGGATGATTAATGGATTGCAAGTGTTTATTTTGCCGTTCCAAGTTGTTGGTACTCTTCTTATTATCAATATCGTGGTCTACTACTTTTGGGTTTCTTCTTCTCTCTAGCAAAAACTGTTTTAACTCTCTCCGCAGTTTCAGGATTTTCTAATCGATCAATATCCGCGTTTGATTTTTCTTGGTCTCACTGCTTTTGTTACTCTTGGTAATCTAACCCAAACTGGTCAAGAAGTAGAGGATTTGGTATGATAAAACCGAAAAAAAATGTATTGACAACTACAGCAATTTTAGTCGTCCGGTATTTTTGATACATTGTTGGAGCTAAATTGGTATGATTGGAGCGAGAGTAATAAAAAACTCTACTTTATGTTTTTATTGAACACTCAGAAAACGTTCAAGTTCAAATATTCCGAGAATATCTCGATGAACTATAAAATGGGTGTCGAGGTAAGATATTGAGGATTCTGCAGAAGTTTATTTAAGCTATTTTAGATGGTAAAAGCATTTTTTTCGTTTATTTCCGTCATGGTGAAGCTTCAAAAGTGATTTTGATAAATGGTGGATGCGCTGGGTCAGAACGATTCAATGTTTTAGTCTAGAAATCGACAAACCCAAAATTTGTTTCTAAAATTCAGTTTGAATGTTTGTGTAAAGAAGTGTGGTCAAGGTTAATATTTGTCTTTATCCTCGTATATTTTTAATTAGAATAATAAACCAATGAATTACACTTTTCTTTAAATATCCATTGAATCGTCTTTTTTAAACACACCCGATGTATAAAATATTTCAAAAATATTTGAAATTCTTAAGTTCCAAAAAATATAGAAAAGTTACCAATTTTTTTTCTTTTGAATTAGCATCATTTGTAACAAATTTTAGTACTTCTTTTGATAAATAATATAGACGTTTTTTTTACAACTTCTATTGATTTTCGCTTAACAGCAATAAAACACATTGACTTCTAGACCTTTAACCACATTATAGTATTTCAGTTCTTTCCAGTCATTTTATAACACACATCACATTTTTGTGAAGATGATTAAACTCAATTTTAATATTTCTAAAATCAAATGTGAAAATTTCTGCTACTTTCTCGTATTTGGTCTTTTCGAGTTAAAACTTGCTAAGATCGTTTTATTTTTTTCTTTAGTATTTTTAGGTATCTACTGGTTATTTCAAATATATTTATTTTGTTACAAAGCCAACATTCATTTCTTCATACAATATAGTCCAATGTTTTTTACATCATTTTACGTAAATTTGTTTAGTTTAAAAATTATATTTTAGTTTTACTGTTACAGGTATTTCTCTGCGTTGTTTCTTTATATCCAATGGCAAGCACGATGGTACCGGCTATTAAAGTAGTACGGTCCTGGAAAATTAAATCTACTAAAAAGCTCGAAGTTGGTTACAAAAACGATTTATTTTTGACCACGCTAAATATAATTGTAACACTTTGTTTATCAATGCTAACTTCTGTATTTTTTGCTCTACCAACGAGTGAAGACAAAAACATATATTTTATCATTCCGATAAATCAGAAATATTTTTCTGAAGCTCACAATGTTTTAACTTTGATTGCAAGATTAATGACTATTCCTTTCACGTATGTTGCAGTCGTTCATCCATCTCTTCGAGCTTATTACTGCTGGATTTTGATAAAATATCACATCCAAAGTTGCTCATATTGCTTAAAGCAACTCAATGAAAGTAACGATGATCAGAAGATTGAAAAAGAACTCATCTTTTGTGTTCAGTACTACAATGATATTCGCAAGTAACTGAAGAAGAAATTGTGTAATTTTATTCGTCACTTTTTATTTTTTCAGAATGATGAATCAAGTTGTAAATATTGGAAAAAATTACATGTTACCATTTAAAACTCTTGGTTCTCTTCTCATAATAAGTATTGTGGTGTTTTACTTCGAGGTTTGTTTTATTATAATTATATAATATTTTTTTACTCTCTGATAGTTTCAAGATCGCTTACAAGAACAGTATTTTCGAATAATTTCGCTTACGATCTGTACAACTTTCGTTGGTAGTTGTCTTGTTTCAATTGGTCAAAAAGTTGAAGACGTGGTAATATAACACTACCTAAATTTATATTGATCACTACACTTACTTATCTGTATTTCAGTCAACTAAAATTTTTAAAGACTTAATTTTTCTCAACTGGTATCAATGGAATATGAAGAACAAGAAGTTATATCTCATGATACTAATAAATACTCAGAAGCCCATGAAAATTAAATTTTCGGAAAATATTTCATTAAACTATCCTGAAGGTGTAGAGGTAAGAGAAAAAAAGTTTCTTACATAAACTAACTAAAACTTTGCAGCACCTGAAAACGTTTTTTTCATTTGTATCCATCATGTACAATCTACAAATCAAGAACTAAAAACAACGATTATTTAATTTCCATATCTATAATAAAAAGAAGTCAGTTCTTTTATAGTACCAGTAACTTATCTACTAGTAAAACATTTCAGTAAGACAAAAAGTGTTAAATTTTTATTAAGTTAAGTAAGGACTTTTAAAATTCTGTATTTTTGTTTAATATTATAAATCGATGCAGTAATGATAATTGGATAAAGATGGTTAAGCTTAAAAGGTGGCAACAGAACATACTTTGACTTATAAAAATGGTGGAGGCGCTGGGACACAATACTGCTTATTTTCACCCTAATTGTTGCTTTTCTCGGTGTATAATCCTTGTGTGCAACAGTAATCGAATCACCTTTAGGTCAAGTATTCCTGGATTTGCATAATTAATTAATTACCTACTATTAACCACTTTCTACATATAACAATTAAAATTCCTTAATTATCCTTAACATGCATATTGATTTTCAATGTTTTAATGACCCCACAAGAAACTCCCTGCTTCATTACCTCTTTATTAACTCTTCATTATCTAATACGCCATCCCAGTTGTTTCTAGTCGTTCTTGAACACACGTTGTAATTCACAATCGTCTCTTTAAACATGTTTCAATTTAATTCGAACTTAATATCAAAATCTAAATGTGAAAAGTTCTGTTACTTCCTTGTTTTTGCGATTTTCGAAATTCAGCTCGTTAAACTTGTTTTGCTTTTTTCTGTAGTATTTTTGGGTAGTTACTGGTTGTTTCAAACCTATTTATTTTGTTATAAAACCGACATTTATTTATTTATTCAATATGGTCCCATGTATTTTACATCACTTTACGTAAGTTTGTTTGGTTTTAAAATCTTATCATTGTGGAACTCTTCCAGCTATTTTTTTGCATTTTTTCTTTATATCCGATGGCAAACACGATGGTACCCGCTATTAAAATCGTGGACTCCTGGAAAATTAAACCAATTAAAGAAATCGACGAGAGCTACAAAAAGGATTTATTTGTAACAACTCTGAATATAATAATAACGATTTTTTTCAGCACTTTTGACTTCTATATTTTTTGTTCTACCAACGAGTGAAGACAAAAATATGTATTTTATTATTCCTATAAATCTGGAATATTTTCCGGGAGTTTACACTGTTCTAACTTTGATAGGAAGACTAACGATTGTACCTTTTACGTATGTTTCAATTGCTCATCCATCTCTTCGAGGACGTTACTGTTGGACTATGATAAAATATCACATAGAAGGTTGCTCGTTCCGCTTAAAGCAACTCAATAAAATTAATTATAATGATAAGGAGATTGAAGAGCGGCTTAAATTTTGTATTCAATATTATAACAATATTTGCAAGTAACGAAAGAAAAGAGACGTAAGTGTGTACGTCATTAATTTATTTTTTTAGAATGCTGAATCTGGTGGTAAATATTGGAAAATCTTACATGTTACCATTTAAAATTCTTGGTACTTTTCTCATAATAAGTATTGTGGTATTTTACTTTGAGGTTTGTTTTAATATAATTATAATAATTTTTAACTTTTTCATAGTTTCAAGATTATTTACATGACCAGTATCCCCGAATAATTTCGCTTTCAATATTTACTTCTCTTCTCTGTTGTGGTCTCATATCAATTGGACAAGAAGTTGAAGATGTGGTAATATAATATCATTTATTTCAACACTAAACAATAAATTATTGGTATTTAAGTCAACTAAAATTTTTGATGACTTAATGGACCTCAATTGGTACGAATGGAATACGAGTAACCAGAAGTTATATCTCATGATGTTAATAAATACTCAGAAGCCCGTCAAGATTAAATTTTCGGAAAATATTTCATTGAACTATGCAGAAGGTGTTGAGGTAAGAGTAGAAAAATTTTGTACGATGAACTAACTTTAAAAGTTCATAGCACCTGAAAACGTTTTATTCCTATGTATCCCTCATGTACAATCTTCAAACGAAGAATTAATAATTTAAAATTAATTAAAAATAAGAACTAATCAGTTATTTATTGTGCACGTGACATCTCCTTATACAAGCACTACAATAATATAAAAGTGTTAAAAATTTTTTGAGCGATTTAAAAAAGTTTCTCTGTTTGATTATCGCAATAAAAAATAAATGGGTGTGTGGTGTTTTTTTATCACCTCTGTCATTTTCAGGCTTAAAAACCAACAAATGTAAATACTTTTAAAAATTCTTTAAACTATTAAATTTTAAATTAATTTTATTAATCTATAATATTTATAGCTATTTTTCTAACACTAATATGTTATACTGTTTCTATGGTGCATAAGAACTCACCCTTTATATTGCTCTTAAAATACGCTTTTTTTTATAAAGTACGTCGTCAATGACAACGTATCTTATAGAGTTATAAAATACGATTCAAAAATTCACTTTATTCATTTTGCTTACATTTTTCATAAAAGTTAAAAGTACAGTAATTGACATTTTGACCGACGTTCTTAGAACTACCACATTTCTCCCGTAAAACATCGTTAATGTGTTTTCAGCTTCTTCTGCAAATATTTCATTCACAGTTGCTCTTGTAATAGCCGTTTCATTCTTAAACTCTCTTCCAGCATATTCTTCTACTTCGACTACTTCATTCCCAATGGCGCTCATAGTATTAGATGTTCCATTCCCAAAAACTTGTCTAGCTATCTTTAATCTTTCTCCCAGCGACTCTTCAATATAAGATTCTGCTACTTTTGCAGATTCCCATCCTCCATGTCTCTTCAAGGACGTAATATCTCCCCCTACATTGTAAATTTTATTATATGTTCTGAATAATAAACTGACTACTCACCAGCATTAACAAAAAGAGTCGCTATACCGATCTCAGACAATAATTGTCGTCGCTACGCTCCTCCTCCAAACAATTGTCTTTGTTCGGTAAAGTTTCCTTAATTTGCTGTTCTTGTATTACATGATTAAAAGCAGCAATAATAAAATGGGAACAGATGATCATAAAGTACCTATTACTTCTTTGTCCATATGAAAGTCTCAACGCAAAATCTCCGATATATTGCTAATGACAAACAAAAGCAAATATCTTTATGTAACTTTATATTAAGGTATATTATAGCTATTTATTTGAGAAGGATATTAAGTAATTCATAATGAACGAGGACGTTACTTGTTAACGTCCGAGTTTTTTATGAATTAGTTAATATCCGTAGTAAATACAAAGCTTTATCGAAACATGTACGAATGAGGCAATGCTACCACCCAACAGTTCTGCAAATTTCCAATTTTTAACTTAATTTTTGAACACGACGAAACAGCGAGAAAAGCATTTTCCAAGATATTTTATGTTACAATTAATATAAATAAATGGAAATCTTAAGATTTTGGTCTTCACAGTTGCTTTCATTTTCAAAAATACATTGAATATTATGATTAAGAGCAACTATGCTATTATGAAACGGTAACTATGCTATTATGAAACAGTAACTATGTTATTATGAATTATTTGTATCATCACTATTATGATGTACTTTACATGTAAGCATAGAAACGTATTAGATACATCTTAATGTTCATGTTTCGATAAAATAATATTTAGATTTTAGAAACTTAGAATTAACTAGTGATGAGTTTGAGTAAGTTCAAACTTGTTTTATGGACACTCATACTAAATAATGACTACATTTTGACCTAGTTTCGCCAAGTCGTAAGCAGTTTTGTGTATTCATTTTACTTTAGCATTTAGTTCTAGATATGTCTAAAAGTGACCCATTGACCAACTATAAATGTCCAAAATAACAATTTTAGTATCATTATCAAAGACAACTCGTACTAAATGCAGTCCTTTATCGTAATGTACAATGACGATCAGAAATCCAAATATGAAAAACTGTGTCGTTTTATCACTTTCGATATTTTTGATTTAGCAATTGTAAAAGTGGTACTATTCTATTCGTTTGTTTGTTTTGGTGGTTTTTGGGTGTTTCAAACCTTTCTGTTCTGTTACAAATCTGATATTATATTTTTCATACAATATGGACCCATGTATTTTACCTCGCTTTATGTAAGTACGTATTTACAACCACAAAGTGTTTCCACCCTTATTTTCAGCTACTTCTTTGCCTTTGTTCTTTGTATCCTATAGGGCACAAATTAACAGTAATATTAAAAGTGGTACAGTCATGGAACATCCCTCCAGTTTATGAAATTGAAGAAAATTACGTAAAGGACTTATTTCAGACCACACTGTTCACTGTATTGGCCGCTTGTTTGAGTATTTTTACTTCAATTATTTTTGTTTTACCCACCAATCAAGATAAAAACATGTACTTTATAGTTTTTATCACCGATGAGTATTTGACTAAAGCTCAATCGTTTTTGTCGTGGTCAGGAAGACTGAGTTTTATCCCACTGACGTACATTTCAGTGATTCAACCATCTTTCCGTATCAGTTTCTACTGGGTACAGATAAAATACCACATCGAGACTTGTGTGTTTCGTTTTAAAAGTCTCTGTGAAAAAACAGAGTTTATTACAGATGAAGACGTGGAGAAAGAAATCAAATTTTGTCTTGATTACCATAGTAGAATCTGCCGGTAATTTTAAAAATATTGAAAAGCACTGAATTATAATTTTTTGTAGAAGTGTCACTGGAATGATCAGAGTGTTCCAAGTCTACATTTTACCATTTCAAGTCGTGGGCACTCTCCTTACTGTTAACATTGTGGTGTACTACTTCTGGGTTTGTACTCACAGTAACTAAATTTTTGACTTTTTCCTCAATTTTTTCTTAGTTTCAAGATTCTATAATCGAACAATATCCACGATTGATTTCCCTAGGAGTCACCACATTCCTTACTATGATGACGGCTACACAAACCGGCCAAGAAGTCGAGGACGTGGTGAGTGAAAAAAATTGAATTAATGGATTAAAACAAACAGATTGCAGTCGTCTGGGATTTTCAATAGTTTGATTGATGTGGATTGGTACGACTGGAATTGCCGTAATAAGCAACTTTATTTGATGTTTTTAATGAACACGCGGAAACCATTGAAATTTCAGTATTCAGAAAATATTGCATTGAACTACAAAATGGGAGTCGAAGTAAGAAAAATTTTAGTTGAGTTGGTTTATTAGAATCATTATTAATTTGCAGATGGTGAAAACGTTTTTTTCGTTTATATCAGTTATGTATAAACTTCAGAAGTAAAACTAAGCAACAGTAGGTATATCACTATTATAATTTCGATAATAATAAATATTCTGTCCGATTTACGATATCGTTTAGCGTCCATAAAGTGGCTTTTTATGATAAAGTTTTCGCTTTCACATTTATGGTAATGTAATTTCGCGTCATTCAAATCTCATAATTATTTCAAGTAGCACTAGTGAAAAAATGTACACAAATCTTAAACGATAAACACGCCACTAATGAGACAAAAACTTTTTAATCTTAATTAATAAATATTTTTCCGCGCACAAAATTTAAAGTTTCTATTAAAAATCAATGACTTAATGTGATATTTTTTTTTATTTATTGTTTACACACAATCCAGACATTTAAAATCATGAATATCATTGAATTGTATTAAATAAACCAAATACATGACACAACTCGCCGCCAGCTAAAAGAACTAAAGTAGTTGAGTTCCACTTTTTGAAATACAAACCGAAAATGCTAGAGAAAAATCTAAAGGAAAGGTTCCAGCTATCATAAACTTCATTTCGTTTAAGTAGAAATATAAGTTTCTCCTTTTTTCCTAAAATTCAATCTTACAATGTTATAACGTTTTTTACACCCACCTCTTGTAAAAATTCGATTTCTTTCGACGACATCAATTTTATCTAAAACAATTTCTTAAAGAAAAAATTAACGTAAAATAACAAACCTCTGTATATAAACTTTGCACTGGTTGTATTATCATCACAATTTCCAAGGCATTCAGCAGCCACCAAAACCAGGTAATAAAATATGCTTTTTCCAAGTTTTCTCCAAATGTGAAGATAATTAAATCCACTGTTAACCAAATAAAAAGTCTTCCAAAGCTTCTAATAAGTGGGAAATTATAAATCGTATTGATCCGACTACAAATTTTGCGAAGAGAAATTGCGTTAAGAAGAAAAAAACGGCCGTAACTCCTCTCTCTGATAAACTGAAACCGAACTTTAACCTGACTGATAAAAAACACAAATGAAAGTCGAAGCAGTAAATTAAATAAATAAGAATTGTAGTGGCTGATCATACAAGGCAAAGAACGAGACACTAGAAAGTTCGTGTAAACTGCATTTGCCGTATCCACCAAAATTTTTCCTAATAAATGCAGACAGTTCCAAACGACGTATTTTCGAAAATCAGTTTTCTTTTTATACTCAAATTTCGTTCTCTTGTCGAAAGCCGCGATTTTTGAAAATAAAACTTTCAGTTTGTTGTGTCTTCTATTAAAATGAAAAAACGCAAGAGCAAAAGTAAACACAGAGTCTAAACTTATCAAAAAGTACAAACTGGAGCCAAAATTTTCCCAAGCTGTACACTGTAAAGACAATACAATTTGCACTGTTAGAATGAAGGTTAAAATGACGGCACTGATGACTTTAATTGTTGTTTTTTCAGTAAAGTGTCTTTTCTTTGGGTTGAAGGCTAAAGGAAAGAGACCCAAGCAACGAAAAAATTGGTGGAGGTTTTGGAACTCTGAATAAATGTCGTTTTGTATAGGTGGTGACATTTTGCGTTTGTACTTAAATCGATAAATCGATGTTTGGAGAGGTGAATAAATAAAGAATTAAGTGGATTAACACGGGCGATAATTAATTTAATTATCTGTGCATATGCATACATAAACAACCAAAGAACATAAAGATAAATATAGAACAAATCAATTAGAAAATCATTTGAAATTACAAGAACTTTCTTGTCCGATTGTATAATAATCAGTCTTATAATATGTTTAGCGTTCATAAAGTGACTCTTCAAAAATTGTAAAGTAAAAAAGACAAAAAAGTTGAAAAAAGACAATAAAATAAAACCCAAAATCGATCTCATATATTTATTTGCTCATTTATTTACAAAAAATACCACAGAATTTTACTCAGACTTCGCTTCTGAGGAATGTTCGTTCTCATCGGTGCACTCTGTAATTCTAACAGTCTGCTCGCTCTCCTCGTTTCTGCTGGAAGTCCCTGCAGTCGTCGTCGTCGTCGTAACCATCGAACTCTCGCTACTGGTCGTCGTCGTGGTAGTTTTAGGCCTCTGAGGCCTATTATAAACAATTCTCGGCCGAAACGGCATTCTTGGTGGCATCATTGGAGGCATCCCAGGTCTAAATGGATAGGGAAAAGCCCCTGGAGGAATCATCTGTCGTGGAAGAAACCTTGGCTGAAGCATCGGATTTGGTACCCAGAACTCAGCTCCCTGGAAAAAACGCCACAATTACCACCAGAATAAAAGAGAGAAACGCGTACTTCAAAGTAAGGATTTGGTATCCTGGGGGCCTCGTACATCCCCTCGTCGTGTCTGTCTGGAGTGTAGCGTCTTCGCGGCGATCTGCTTCTCCGTGGAGATCTACTACGACGTGAGCGTTCGTAACGACGTGGAGAGCGACTATAGCGAGAGCGGCGGTGGTGAGGCGAGTAACTCCTGCTGCGTCCCCTGAAAATTTAGACGTCATCTAGGGAAAGTTTAGGGTGTCTTTACCTGCTGCTGCGTCTTGGTGGCGGTGATCTCGTTCGTCTTCTTTCCGGCGGTCCTCGATACTTGGGTGGTGACCGTCCCTTTTCTACCACTTTCGGGGGTGGCGATCGCGTTCTTCGTCTTTCAGGAGCGCTTTTGTACCCCGGAGACCGACTATGCCTCTTGTAATACCTCCCAGGACTTCTACTCCTTCCTCTTTCTCTCCGTCTTTGCTCAGGAGAGCGACTTCTTCTATACCCCGACCGTGAAGGCGAAGAGCTCTTATAGACTGACTTTCGGGAGTGAGAGCCGCTGCGGCTAAACACCAAAACTAATACACTAAACTTTTTATTTACCTCGATCTTACCGAGATCTAGAAGGAGCGTAACTTCTGTAAGCCTCCCTCGAGCGACCCCTGGAGCTCTGCGGCTGCGGACTTAACCGTTTTTTCCCCTTTTCGTCATCTTTAGAGACACCTCTGTCAATGGAGCTGCGACTGGACGGCGAACTACTTCTGGATTTATTAAGAGGGTGAGATTTCTCGCTTGGTGCGTGGGGGGCTGTCAGAACCATACGTTCTTCATTACTCTCTCTATTGACTACAATATCTTCGCGGTCGAAAATAGGTCGCACCCCTTCATCTGAAATTGAGCGGTTTTCAGAGGCGGAAAGAGGGGAAACGCGCAAAGACGAATTACTCCAAAGAAAACGTGAAGTTACTTTTCCAATGTCACAAGCAAACACAAAAAAACGTGAAGAAAAACAAAAATTGGAAATGACTAAAGTTTTAGCTCCCAAAGTGTTACATAAAACACTTTCTTTGGAATAGTTCAACTACAGATACTATTGATTATATTCTAAAAGTAAATGTTGTCTTCTTTCGTCCTAGTCTTCACTTTGTTGATCTTGTTGGAGATATGACAATTTGTGAATTTTTAATTATATTAATTTTTCTTCATTAATTAAGATGAGATTGACAAAGAGTGACTGTTTAAATTACTCAATTCCAATCGTAATTATTTTATAAAACTTTAAAAGGAAAATAATTAGGGCGTCTTCTTTCTTCTGTCGTTGCATCTTCAGAGGTCTTCTTATTAAACTAAACTAAATTTACTTAGATGCAAAAGAAAAATACTAAAAACATTACCAGTTTAAACAAAATTACATTAAAAATTTGATAATAACTTCAAAAACAAGTTAAGTGTAAAAAATTAGTCAAACATTATTATCTAGAACTTACTTTCATTGAAGATTCAAATATTGACTATTACTTGTGATCCTGTGAGATGAATCCTTCTCCTCCTCATGAAGTTGTGCCCAAAAGTCTTCTCAACTTTAAATTAATTAAAATTACAAAAAGAATTACGGTGTACTAAAAATTTTCAAAGCCTAGAATATAGTCGTAAAATTTGATATGACTGAGACAAATCTCAAGTTATAAAAATATGTTTACCGGCACGATAATGAATTATTAAATCAGCTGGATCATCCAAACTTCTCAATAAAGGTCCTGACGAATTTGGCTCACTTACATTCCTTCTCATTATTGCAACTTTGATGCTTTTTAATTCGGATTTATCCAAGCCTAGGCGCGTAAACGTTGTGGACTGGGTGTCCGAAGACCTAAAGGTGTTCGTTTTAGAAGCCCCTTTGTCAAATTTTAAACGACTTACCTGGTATTCGAATTAGACATTTTTATTGAGTAATTTGATCAACAATGTGAGTAAAAAAACTGTTTTGTTATCGTAGGAACTTCCACTTTCGTTACAAAGTTTGATTTGACATAACCTCTTTTCGGATAGCTGACACATAACGCGTGGTGTGAAAAGAAAGTCCCTAAATATACACTAGGATTAGACAGTTGTCAGCGCAATGTTGTATGTTTGGTTGCCTATACTAATATAAAATGTAAAATTTCAAATGTTATGTTATTAAATATTATTAATATCTAAAACTTTAAAATTACATTTTAAACGTTATTACACTACTAAAAGTATTAATCTAGGTTTTTTTCAAAACAATTAAATTTAATCTAATTGTGCCACTATTTTTAAAATCGAAAAATTGTTCATTATTTTTGAAGCTTGGACATGACGGATATAAATGAAAAAAATGTTTTCACCATCTAAAATTAATAAATCAAATTCTTCTAAAATAACCCAAACTTACCTCAACACCCATTTTATAATTTACTGAAATATTATCTGAATATTTGACTTTGAACGGTTTCTGAGAGTTCGTTAAAAACATAAGATAAAGTTTTTGGTTTTGTTCATTCCATTTGTACCATTCCAAGTCAATTAAAGCATTAAAAACTCTACAAGACTGATTTTTATAAGATAAATAAAGTGGTTTTTGTTATTTAATTGTTACCACTTCTTCGATTTCTTGTCCAATTTGTGCAAGGCCTCCAACAGTAAGAAAAGTTGTTATCCCAAGCATAATTATTCGAGAATTTTGTTCGGCCAAAGAGTCATGAAACTAAACAAAAATTAAACAAAGAGACGGATAAAAACAAACCCAAAAGTAGTAGACCACAATATTGACAATGAGAAGAGTACCAACAACTTGGAATGGATAAATATAAATTTGCAGACCTTTAATAACCGTTGTGAGCTCTCTAAAAAAAATCAATTATTTTTTTTTTATTTTAGTTTTTTAGCTTACTGAGAAATTTTAATGTGAAGCTGAATACAAAATTTTAGTTCTCTCTCTATATCTTCATGGGTACAAAAATGTTTAAGTTCTTTTAAACGATACAAACAATTTCGAATATAACGCTCTAATTCAATTAAATAAACCTTTCCACGAAACAATGGTTGGACAATCGCTATGTATATCAGTGGTATCATACATAACCTTCCACACCAACATACAAAAACATGAAATCCAAAAATGTATTTGTCAAAAATAGAAAAATACTCAAAAATTAAGAGCATGTAATATATGTCTTTATCTACTTTTGAAGGAATTATAAAGAGAATTGATGTTACCAGTCCTATGAAAATGACAAATATCAAATATAAAGTATTTATAAATAGACTTTTTTCGTAATATTCATCAACTTGTTTAATAGTAGTACTTTCCCAGCATTTTAAATTTTGTAAACACGTTTGTATTAATTTAGAGAGGTGTTTTAAAGAACACAAACATAAAAATACCTAAAATTGATTACAAAATAACAAAAAAGTTCTAAAACGTACTTACATAGAGCGTTGTACAATAAATGGGCCCATATTGCACAAAAAAAATTATGTCAGCTTTGTTACAAAACAAATACATCTGAAATAAAATTATCCCAAAAAGAAATAGAATTATAATAGTTAAGAGAATTTTGATTAGTAGTAAATCGAAGATATCAAATACGAGAAACTGGCACAATTTTTCACATTTTGACGTGTCAATTTTAAAATCAAAATTACAAATTTTTATTGATCTGACGAACTTGCAAGTCATAATGGAGCCACACAATAAGTCTAAAAGGCAAAACTCTATTTTATATAATGAGTAATATCAATAAAATAAAGTACAATTCTATAAAAACTTTTGCTATTATTCTTGATGTTAGTTTCGCTCTTGAATTAATCAATTTACAGGACGAAATAAAGAACTTCAAACAAGTAAGACTTTGGAAAGTCTATAATATATGTATACAACATGACCCAGTTTTTTATTGAAAACAAAAAGAAATACAAATCAAATAAATTAGTCCACATATTTTTATTTTAAATCAAAATTATTTTGACCCAGAACAACGAGAATTGTAACAAAACTGTTTTTTTATTACTCTATAATTAAATAATGTGACATCATTGCAATAGCTTACAGTAGACAAATACTGTTCCGGCGCCTCCACCATTTTTGTGCTTCTTATTTCTGAAGCTTCGACATGACGGATATGAAAGAAAAAAATGTTTTCAGCATCTACAACTAATAATTTTTTTTTTTCAAAGATAAATCCTACTTACCTCAACCCCCATTTTATAATTTATTGAAATATTGTCGGAATATTTAATTTTAAACGGTTTCTGAGTGTTCATTGTAAACATAAGATACAGTTTTTTGTTGTTGTTGGACCATAGGTACCAATCAATATCTATTAAAGCATCGAAAACTCTTCCCGACTGAAAAATTTTCAAGAGAATGAAAGTATTTTCCGATTTAATTATTACCACTTCTTCAGTTTCCTGTCCAACTTGTGCGAGGCCTCCAACAACAAGGAATGTTGTGATTCCTAGCAAACCTATACGGGGATATTGCTCGGCCAAAGAATCATAAAACTAAGAGAAAAGTAAAAATAGTAAAAAAGAAAAAACGAACCCAAAAATAGTAGACGACAATATTGATAATGAGAAGGGTACCAACAGCTTGGAATGGAAAAATGTACATTTGTAACCCATTGACGACTGTTATGAGAGCCCTAAAACCGCCACTATAACAATCAAGATTATGTGTTTGTTAAGCTTACTTGGAAATTCTAACGTGGCACTGAATACAAAATTTAAGTTCCGTCTCAATGTCCATATCTGCGCTGTAATCATTAAGTCTTTTTAAGCGGTGCAGACAAATTTCAACACAATGCTTTATTTGAATGAAACAAAAACTTCCTCGGAACAGTGGTTGGATAACTGTTATATATACCACTGGTATGAAACAGAACCTTGTGCACCAGCTCAAAAGAACGTGAGTTCCATAAATATACTTATCGAATATAGATGAATACTCATCGAAAAGGTAGAACAGATAAGACATGTCTCTATCTAAACTTGAAGGAATAATAAAAAAAATTGAAACTCCCAGTCCGAAACTTATAACCAGTAAGAGATACAGTGTGTTTAGAAGTAAGTTTTTTTCGTAATTCTCTTCGACTTCTGGAATCGGAGTGAGTTTCCAT
This sequence comes from Gnatocerus cornutus, assembly GCA_029298725.1. Classification (NCBI taxonomy): domain Eukaryota; kingdom Metazoa; phylum Arthropoda; class Insecta; order Coleoptera; family Tenebrionidae; genus Gnatocerus; species Gnatocerus cornutus. The sequence continues at coordinate 14,937,360 of CM055515.1, forward strand.
GATTTTAAGTATTGTAAGGATGTCTGTATAACTTCCGCTATGGAATTTAGAGAAGAAATGCACAAAAATACCTGAAATATTAGAAGAAAGTGAGAATGCAATTCCAGAATTGTACCTACATAGAGTGATACACAATACATAGGTCCATATTGCACAATAAAAATTATATCAGCTTTATGACAAAACAAATAAGTCTGAAACAGCATCGTGATAATGAAACATACAAATATAACAAGTAAGAGAAGCTTGACTAGGAATATTTCGAAAATATCAAATACCAGGAACTGCCACAACTTTTCACATTGTGATTTGTTAAGGAAACAATGCCCGGCGAATGTGCGACGCATGTTGAAGAGCAACTAAAAACCTCAAAACAAGTAAAAATATCAGTTTGTTTACTCTACTTTGACTTTGACCCAGAAGAAAGCGAAATTCTATAAAAACTTTCTTGTTTTAAACAACACAACTTTAGCTGTCATTATTGATATTCGTTTCGTTTTATCTAGAAATTAAGGCCACAAGAAAATTTCAAATAAATAAGAAACTGGAAAATTGTTAATGTTTACTTTTTCCACTATTCATTATTATTCAGCAATTCATTATAGATTTCTTCAAGTTATACAACTAATTAAAATAATTACTGCTGACCATGAAAATATGCTTCTATTGCATCACAAATTTGAACAAAAAAAATGGCGAAAATAATGCACTTTTTGATCGTTTTTGCATGTCGAATGTTTTTTTAACTTGGTTTGAGCAGACTACAATAAAAACTGTTAATAATCCAAGTTTCTTTCAGACTTTGTCATTATTTTACCAATTCCTTGGTAATAAAAACACAGTTTATTTGAACACCTTTCCAATATATTTATGTATTTATATTTTTGTATACATTTGTGCAAGAAATAAAAATGCAAACACCATTGTGACCACAGCTCCTCATTTAAACTCTATCAAAATAATCGACAGTATCTCCAGACTTGAAATCTCCCTTCTCCAACAGTTCCAGCAACTTCCCCACTGTTTGTTCAGGCGTTAAAATGCTCGTCTCCTTCACCTTCTTGAAGCTATTTTGCACCTCCTCGCTTTGGGCCCCCTCGATAATCCCATCAAACATGTTAGTATCCACAGGACCTGGTGAATAATTAAAAACAACAATATTGGGCTCCTCTACAGCCAGCACCTTGAAGAACAACTCTCTTGCAGCCTTGGAAGCGCCATACATCGCGAGATTTTTAAAAGGAGTCCGCCCAGCAAGCGAGGTGATGTTGACCACCACCAACTGTGGGGCTATCGGTCGGATCTTCTTAATAAAAACAGAATTCAACGCCGCTGCTGAGAACAAATTCAAATCGAAGTGTTCCCGCCAGGACTTGAAGTCATTCAAATCCGTCGTTTGTTTGATAACCCCCGTGGTCCCCGCGTTGTGGAAAATGACCCCAAATTCGATTCCCGACGTGTCAATTGTGGAAGTCGCCGTTCCGATGATCGTTTCATAGGTTTTGACGTCAGCGGTGGATAAATCAACTGCACGAGTAATTATCGACAATGACTTGTCAACTTCTTGAATGAGATTCTTGGTTTGTTCAAGGTCGCTTTCTGACCTCGCCAGTAAGATGATGATGGAGTTTTGGTTTAAATTGCGCGATATTTCAAGAGCGATGGTACGTCCAATGCCTCTAGAAGCCCCAGTTACCAAAACAAGCGCTTTTTTGGAGAAATCAATTGATGTCATTGTGGCTTTCCTCTTTCTCGCTATCGCTGGTCTCTAATTGATCGTAGTCGAGTAGTTCGACGACTTCGCCTTTGTTCAAAGCTTGTTTCTGCGGAAGAATTGTTCGAATGAGCTGGGAGTTCCCCACTGGAGTATCCAAATCGTTGTCTTCAAACTGAATTTCACCGTTCAGCAAATTCTGCATGCACGCCTCACGTTTTTCAATCAACTGCTTCAACACATTGGGGTCATTTTTTATGTCGCGGAGCTTTTTCTCTACAAATTAAGGTTAAGAACTGGGCGCAGTCATAAAAATTTTTACCTAAAATCGCGAGGTACTGATCCGAATCGGGCAAAGTATCTCGCACTGCCGGAATGAAATTATCTTCAAAGGATGGAGGAAATTGACTGGCCACTGCAGTTTCGTTTCCGGCGCTGCCCCAAGGATCCATAAGAACTGATTTAGTGGTTTTTGTTTACGCTGCTCTTATCACCTTATCAACAAATATTTACATTGCTGCCAACCTTGGTCGAATTAGTGGAAAACTACTGCGTACAGTCGAACAATGGGTGCGTGTTCGGAACGTCACCACCGTCTTCTTCAGAGGCCTAGGCGGTGTTCCAACCACTCCTTCTTTAATTAGTACGAACCGTGGAATTTTCAAGAATTGGTCGCACCACCGGGATTTCACTGTAAGGAGTAACGTCACCTGTCACCTGTCACTTTTGACAGATGTCAACCTAACACGTGCCGGGTTCAAAACACTAGTTGCGTTTTTTTGTGCTTCTGAAGATGCCGAAGCCGCGTTTCTTCCCCAAGAAGAACTTCCACAAAGGTAAAACCAGCGCGTTTCAGAAGAGTAAAGAATACCAGCACCAGAACCAGCTGAGCGAGAAGGATGTGGGCATCACTGAGTTTATAAGCAACTTGGACGGGTTTTCCGGTGTTATTAAAGCTCGTTTTTCCGACTTTCAAGTCAACGAAATTGGTTTGGATGGAGAGGTCGCTAAGCTAACAGACCAGAAGATTCCGGAGGATTTCCGGACGAAACAAGCCGAAGAGGAGGTTCCGGAAGAAACCCCCTCGCCTAAAGTTCCTCAGGATGTCTGGGAAAACATTAAGAAGATGATCGAGACGGGAGCACCAAGCAGTGTTGAGTTAGACGCCACTGAAATATCAAAAGAGGACAGAGCAGGCATCCATGAATGCTTGAGGAAAGTCTTTGGGAAGAAAATCGTAGGCAACACTGTGGTTAAAGACGATAAGAAAACCATGAATTTTATGAAATTTGACGGGAAGAACGAGACGCGGCTTATTTGGCCCAAAGACAAGGGAGAGTATGTGCATTTCTTGGTTTATAAGGAGTGTCTGGATACTTTAGAAACGACTCTCAGACTGGCAAACTGCATTAGAATCCCAGCGGCGAATTTCACTTACGCTGGAGTCAAAGACAAGAGAGCTAAAACCACCCAATGGTTCTCAGTGAAGAAAGTCGAACCGTGGAAACTCATCGTCAAAACGCGACCTCTACATAACGTAAAAGTCGGCAACATCACATTCAAAGACACCCCGTTGAAACTAGGAGACCTTCAAGGGAACAAGTTCCGGATAGCCCTTAGGAACGTAACTGGAAGCGACGACCTCATTGAAAAATCCCTTCAGAGCGTCAAGGAAAAGGGTTTTATAAACTACTACGGGTTACAACGCTTCGGGAACGATAAAGAAGTACCCACTTTTGCCATCGGTGTTCAATTACTACTAGGTAATTGGAAGGAGGTCACTTCAAAGATCCTCAAATCGATTTTTATTGATTGGATTGTTTTAGGCTTGTCAACTGATCCTGAAACCCACGACATCGGATCGGGCCGAGTTCGACATCACCAAAGCCAAGAAAGTCTATGCTGAAACCGGAGATGCAGCGAAGGCTCTGAAGGAGTTTGACCAAAACAAGAAGACGAGTATTGAGTATTTGTTGCTTCAGGGGATGACCAAAGGGCACGCCAACGAGTTCGTGAATGCTCTCTCTAGTGTAAGTGTTTGGAAATCGCTCCACGTCTTCATCTGGTTTTGCAGGTTCCTAGAAACACGCGGCTTCTGTATCTTCACTCTTTCCAAAGTCTGGTCTGGAATACAGTGGCGTCGAAACGAATCGAGCAATTCGGACTTGAGGTTGTTGAAGGCGATTTGGTCTTTACAGAGAGTTGTGATGAATCCGACAAACCGGGAGTTGTAGTGCTAACTTCAGACGAGTGTGCGAAGTATTCCGTTTACGATATCGTGTTACCGTTACCGGGGTATGACGTCACTTACCCCAAACACATGGAAGGGTTTTACAAAGACACTCTGGAGAAATACGGGCTAAGTTTGGAAATGACCCGACAAACTGTCAAGTATAGAGAAAATTAGTAACAACAAAAAATTCATTGAGTTTTTCAGGGAATATTCCTTGAGTGGGGCGTACCGAAAAGTGCTAAGAAAAGTCCAGAATTTGTCGTGGAAAATAATGCATTATGACGACCCCAATTACAATTTAATCCGCTCCGATTTTGAGGAACTGAGAGGAAAGGAAGAGCCCGGTGATGTCATCAGAGGGGCTTACAAGGCCCTGGTGTTGGAGTTCACTCTAGGATCTTCAAGTTACGCCACAATGGTACTAAGAGAGATTCTCAAAACGGACACCGCGAGCAGCTCTCACGCCAAACTCAATAACTATCACACGCCAAAAGAAACACCAAAAGTTCCTGAAGATTGTACTGAAAAAATTGACTTACTAAATGACGCAAAGAAGTTTGAAGCATTCAAGAATTTGGTTTTCACTGAGGAAGAGTCCTTGAAACGGAAGCATGAAGAATGTGAAGATGGTAATGGTAAAGTTGCCAGAATTGAAGAAAGTGGAAGCTGAGCGTTACTGTATTCAGATTAAAATTTTACATTTTATTGTAACTATTAAGTTAAGATGTAAGTTTAAAATTATGCAAAGTACTTTTGGAGTTCGCCCTTGTCATATAAGGCCTTGACGTCGGAGCCCCCACCTAGGCACTTTCCCTTAACAAAAACTCTTGGCACCTACAAGACATAATTACACAGTGCAACTACATTTGTACAGTCTTACAGTTTTGGCTCCAGTTATCTCCCCCAGAATGCCTTGGATTTCGTCACAATCATCTCGCTTATCCAATTCTACAGCAGTGAAGTTCTGCTTCAAATTGTCAAAGACTTCTTTAGCTAACTTGCAATAAGGACAGTAGCTCTTGGAGAAGATCACGACATTGTCGCTTTTGATCAAATCCTGGACTACCTGTGCTTTGGGCGAAGACATGTCTATGGGTAGTTTGGAACTAAAAACACCCATTATCTTGCTGAGTAGAATTGAAAAAGAAGCTGACATATAACAGTATAACGTATTAAACAAAGCTGGCAAGCCCATTTTGTGGTTAGGAAGCACAACACTAAAGTTATATCGGTGAAGGTGCTATCAACTTACTGTTCAGGTGGCTGTTTATTTTGACGTTGAGAAATTAAATATGCACGTGCTTACAAAGGAAACCTTCGAAAATGTTAATGAACTAGAAATTAAGGACGTCAGAGAACGGGTTTGAGGTTCGAGAAATAATGAGATGACACTGATGACAGATCGTATATTAAAACGTCAAATTTGAGTTATTCCGGACATCGAACGTTGCGGTAAAGTTGCTGAGTTTTTCTCTTTTCTAGGGAAGAAATAGATTTAGGAGTCCTAGATTATGTTGTAACTCTTTTATTTAATATTTAAAATTGTTTCCAAAAACAAATCTTTTATGTCAGCTTAACATTGTACAAATTCCATTAGGCTTGTGTTATAAAAATGTCAGAGATTTTAATTTTTAATTTTAATTTGGATTTTCTCGTAAATTATTACAGCTAATAACGAGAAGCAGATAAAAGGATGATTTAGAAATACCCAATTATGCTGTAAGCAAAGTTTTGTGTTGATGTAAAGACTTTATAATTTTTTGTTGAAAAAACACCAAAGGGGTTAAATCATGAACTTTTCATGAACCAATTTTAGCCTCAAAAGCAAGAATTTGAGGTCTGTTTTTCGATTGGGCGCTTCGTTAACTTTTTATTTTTTCGTTAACTTTTAAAATTTAACATAAATCTAAAGAAAAAATAACTTGGCTTGTCAATTTTAATCACCAAAGAATGAATCTGAACTCTAAAGTGCAAGTTACAACGTAAATATTATTTAATTTAATATTGAAAATGCGACTGAAAGTATGCGTGCCGTGTGTCTTAGCTTAGAAACATTCATTCCGGAAACCGAACGTTGCGTTAAAATGTCCCAATTTTGTAAATACGAGTAAAATTACGCTTGTAGCAACAGAGTAACTTTGTCTTTGACCAAGACTGAATTCAAAAACTGCATAAACAGCAAATAAGAATTTTTTTGGCGAAGCACAAGTTCAAATCGTTTTAGTGGACCTTGGTTTACAGTAACACGTTGGTAACCCTGACATTTCAAAATTCATGTTGTAACCTCAGTCTCTCAAAACCATCAACACAATTTAGACTCTCAATTTAACTTCGGCATTGAATTCGGGACGCAATAAACTCGCAAATTATAGGAAGAAACATTTTATTAAAGATTATGTACACTTTATTTAACAAATTACGTTACCTACCTTGCAACAAAAGCACCGTTAGGTAAATATATAACTAAAAATAAATTTTAACATCAAAGATAATAAATAAATAAAGAATAGGAACTATAAATCTACCTATAAATTAATTACATATACAGTGTACACAAATAGAAATTCCCTGTAAAATTAAGTCCACTTAACCTGAAAGAATGTAGATTCAAAACTCCATAAAAAGATCGATTTTTCTATTTAGGACGTTTTCTTCAATTCAATTGTAAAGGCAGTGACTTGACTAAATAAAACGATTTTGATTCTCATCACCTTGCTATTGCTATACACTTTAATTACGTGTAAGGTATTGAAAAAAGGATAAAAGACTTAAGTTATGGACAAAAATATCGATAAATCTTAATATCAAATTCTATTTTTCTGTTAGCGACAACTGGAGGATTTCTTCAAGCATTTTTTCCTCTTGTAATCGTTCCTGTTCTTGCTTTTGCCTTTCTTGTTCTGATAACATAAGAGCCATGTGTAAGTCGGAGTCTACTTCAGGGCCAGGAGTGTTAGTTTCCACTGGGTCTACACTGTTCTGGTACAGCTCTAAACTAGCTTGGATAGCTCTACAACACAGGGTCAAAAGCGGGTCTTATACAAGGAGTTTTACCTTTGTAACTGTCTTTCTTCCTCCCCGACTAAGTTAGGGGTGGCTGGTCGTGACGGCTTCTGAGCTTTAAGCGCTTCCCATATATCCACCTAAGGGACAACTCTAGTTATGAAAAAAATAGTATACACAACTCACTTCTTCCTTTTCCGTGCCAGCGTCGATTAAGCTCTGTTGTATCGCAAATTGTAAGAGATCGTCTTCCTCCTCTGTACTAAACTGTCGCCTTCCATCAGCTGTTGCTGGAATTAAACATGTCAAGACGGGAATTTTAACAAAAAGAATGACAATGATGTGAGAAAATAAAAAATAAGGAAAAAAATTAAAACAAAAAATGGTACGTGCATTACCATTACCAATCTGGGAATATCCCGCTGGAAACTGAAAGATACTTTCATCAAGAACACACGTCAGTCTGTCTTCTTCTTCGATTCTACCAACATGAGGAACTGAAGCGTCTATCGCGAAGATGTTCCCAAAGGTTATCCTAGCATTTAGCACGTGGAAAAGCGGAATTTCTAGAAAAAAGTGTTGTGACCACAACTTCTCCTTTTTTTTTCAGTACCTATTTTAACAGGAAAACCAGACGGTAGTTGCATCTGAATGAAATCCTTCAACTTCGCAAAATGCGAACTCGAAATCGCCATCAGATCAACAATCGGAAGAATTTGTTCCGGCAAAGACAACGGATAGTTTTCACACAGCCACAAATTAGCTTTAAACTTCTGTATCTTAACACCAACTTCTTTGGGTCGCCCTATATCCCGTCCCTCCAGATCCACCTCCGAGTCAAAGTATTCCTCCGGTGTTATATTACACGGATTACTCATATTAGTAAACTCTTTCGGTTGAGTCGCCGCCGCTTGATTCTCCTCCACTTCAGCAATACCTAAGAAATTCTGGAGAGGTGTTTTATTATTCCTACTTCTAGCTTTATCAGTTTCTGTTAAGTGCTCCGTTCGTGTTTTCGTGATCAATTCGACGTTCGAAGCGCTGAAGACTTTACAATTGTGGCCGTTTACTACTTCGCTTTTGTCGGAGCGCCACCCCCAGACTCCGGCTTTGTTCCTTTCAAAGCTTATCTTCTCGGTGTCGACGTAGGTGGTTACTATCGGTGTTGTTAGTCGTTGTGAAACTGATTCTTCGTTTGGGACGAGAATTCCAAGAGCTTCGTCGGGAGTTTTCATCTCCTCGCAGTAGACTTGCTTGATGTCGTGGTTGATTTCCATCATAGTAGCACCATCATCTAGAAGAACAAAACGTCAGAGTGCTGCCAACATGGGAAAAAAATTCAAAGCCTCCTATACAACACACAGAGTGTTTTGTGAATAGTAAATCTGGGAACTTTATGGAACGAGAATCAAACAAAAAAACTTCAGAATTTCTCTTTAGGAAGTCCAGAAACTGAACAATTCGCGGTCTATTTGTGAAACATCCTGTATAAAAGAGATACTTACTATGACCATGGAAAACATAGCTCCTATTCCCTCTCTGCCAAGAAGTGTGGTCAAATCCTAGCAAAGTTGTATCTATGCGCACATTAGAACCTTGTTTGAACACTTTGTAAGTATCACTAGGGCACATTCTTGAGACCAGTGGGACTGAAATTGCAATTTAGAAATGGTGACTTTTGTGTGTTTAGAGTGGTACCCCAACTGGTAAATTCCCATTTCATTTCCACATAGAAATCAGGGGCCTCTTTTAGTTTTTGTAACAGCTCTGGAATGCCGGCCATTCTATTAGAATACCTCTGAAAATCCCTCCTTTCTAAAACCATATGTAATAATTCTGGGTCACCTGTAGCTACTGCTTCTTGAACAACTGTAAGAAATCAATGAATTTTTTTAAGTTTTCTCGTCATTGCTCATGCCTGTCCATCCGTCCCGGTTTTCGCAGTTTACGTTGGCTTCATTATTCAATAAAGTTCTAGCAGATTCCAAATGACCTAAAGTAACAGCAAGCATTAAAGGAGTTCGCCCCCTATTGTCTAATTTTTCTTTGTCATGCTGTAAGATAAACTTTTGGTGATTAGCATGGATTTAGAGGGATTATCGACGCAAACAATTACCTCTTTCGTTTTTAATCTCGTTTCTAACTGTTTATAGTCGTTCTGCCACACTAACCAATGCAGAGGATACTCCTTTTGGATAAAGTCAACTTCCACCATCTTTATCTGTATTTGTAAAATTAACGAGATATCACATTAAAGGAAACATAATTTAATTAGGATTAAGTGGTGCACCCGTTTCACTGTTAAATTTCAGAATGACAGAACTGCTATCTGCTACACACCATATTTGACTGATGAATCATGCTGTGAAACGTCAAAATAAAGCAGAGGTGCTCAAAATGTCAACGGAACGGGCGCCAAAAATTAAAAAAAAAGAACCATGAAAGCAAAGATTTTCTTCATACAAATGCTATGAGTTTACTGGTATTTTATAATTGTAAAACAAAGATCAATAAATAAAAAACTGTCAAAGACTTTTGTTACAATCTAAAGCGAACCAAAGGATAGATGTCATTTTTGACACAAGATGTTGACACATGGGTGTAAACGTAGTTCTCAATTTTCACGTAACGAAATTGGAAACTAACTTGATAAAACAGCATTTTTTGTCAAATTTTGAAGACAAATTGCATTGAATCTAAAATGACAACTGAGATATTTTTAACACATTTATATTGAAAAAAAAATTAATTAGGGATTGATATCACAAACCCTCACAATTAACTAAAAATCATATTTTTAAGGCGTCGCGACGCCAAAACTATCAGTGATAAAAAACAAATTTTTGCGTCAGCTTCTAGAGCTTTGTCAACTTTGAGCGTATGCAAATTTTCAAAATTTTGTCTTTAAAATTAAAGACGATTTTGGGGGTGGACATAAGTGTTGCCGGACCCTGTATAGGTAAATATCAAAGTCCCTGTTACATCTATAGGTCTGAGCGAGTCCACTAATCGCGTTTCCATGTTGATGACGTCAAAACGGTTCGCCTTTTGGCGTGAAGTTTGAATACATTGGTCAGCAAGCAAACTGCAGTACACCGGTATATTTTTGCATGCATGTATTTTCACTTTTGACACTCAATTCAGTCATAAACTAATTCGACCAAACAAGCTTTTTTTAAGGTTTCATGACGAGCACAAATGGTGTCTCCAATCGCTGCTTGACCCAAGTGCCTCTAATGAGAATAGTAATTCGCAATTGGCTAATCAGTACCAAAATGCTTTCAAATTCAAATGAAAGATCGGAAGCTGCACTGTCAGAAAAGTTTGGTCTGCCTATAGATGTAGAGACTTTGTCTTGGTCCATTCCTTCAAAATCGACCGACTTGTCAGAGATGTCGCTTACTTCGCGAGATACAGAAACCTACACCAACAACCCTCGATCTGTCACTAGATAAGACAGATTATAAGAAAAAATATCGACAGGCGAAACATTTCCTTCGAATACAAACTTGTTTGATTCTACATCAGATTCTGTGCAAATATATTCACGTCGACACCTCTGATAGAACATTAGTTTATTGAAGAACACAAAATAAGGTAAGCAGAATTGTTATTAATTTTTGTTTGTATTGATGGTTTCTTCTGTGATTTATTTAATTCGAAACTCATAGAAGCGGCTGTCCTATTTTACATGGCTGAATACACTAGGTACACAACTTTTTATACATTTCTTTATCTGTTACAGAAAAACAATGGTTCAAAAAAAGCAGTTTGGTGTTGATAGTCGATTGCTTGACGAATTAAAAATTTGCCAGCTCACTAGAAAGCAAAAAACAAACATGTTTGAACAATCTGCCATTGTTTCCATAAATGGCGTGGGAGAAACCAAATTGATTGTCAACGTCACCAATACAAGATTAACAATTGTTTCTACACATATCCAGAATATTCGCGTGCCAGAGCAGGTGATTTATGAGGTTGACGAAAGAACGGTGGAATTAGTGATAGACATAATTACGTTGATCAGAATAAGATTCCGTAGTGCTGTTCATTCATTAGGTTTTACAACAGCGCTTGGTAATTTGGCCAAAAATGATTCCTCAGACTCATCAAATGAAGAATCCAGTACATCTCTTTCCACAGAGGAGTCCCAAGCCTCCATTTCACCATCGGATCTAAGAATGCTGGGGTCACCAACTGAAAATTAAGTGTATTATAAAAGATTAATTATTACAATCCATTTATTTTGTAGAATAAAATTAAATAAATTATTCATAGTTTTATTTATGTCAAGAACACAAATATTTTTTGATAATTGCAATTTTAGTCAATTCTAATAGGTTTTAATTCATTAGTTCAATCTATGACAACGTTTGAATTGTTTGATTTTTTTAAATTAAATATTTAAAAAAAAATTGAATAATCTAAGGTGTGCTGAAGTGACCCAAAAGAAAAACGGGGTAAGTTTCTTAAAATTTTAACTTTTAAGAAAAGAACAATTTTGTTCAATGGGTTGACTTCTAGAATCATTAAATTTGAATAACTGTTGTGCTGAACAGACATATCTACATGAGTTTGTATAGCATGCCTTCTACCTTATAAAAACAGGGCGAAATCATCAAAAAAACAAGGGGGCTTACTAGTACAAAATTCAAAACAGGGTAAAATGCATTAACATTGTAACTTTTTAATATACCTACCTTAATAACAGTAACATTTTTTAAATATTTTTTTTTAAATATAGGTAAACCTACCATGAAAACTTGGTAAAATGGTTAACATATTTGCTTTTTAAAAGGTGAACTTGTTTGAACGAAACCGTATTAATTTTTGTGCTGAAGTGGCCCAACAGAAAAACGTAAAATGGTAACTTTTCTTGGCCGAAACCATATTCACGTTTGATAAAACAGGATATATTTCTTAAAATTTTGACTTTTTTAAAAAAGGGTGACCTCAAAAAACCCGTCAATTTCTTTAAACATTTTTAACTTTTTAAAAGTTACCTTGAAAACCAGGTTAAAATCATTTAAAACTCTCTAAAGGCTCTAAAGGGGCCTCACTAGTAGTTGTTAAAAATGACGCGCTCAAGATTTTGACCCTTCATTGCAATAAGCGAGCAAAATGTAAAACCAAATTCACCTACCCCTAAAGAACACTGTCGTGTCTAGAGTTTTGTATCGGCGCACCCTGCACGCGCCCCTCCCGGTCGCGAAATCGATCTTCCCTTTAGAACCATGAATGAACAACCCTCAAGTAGTGTGACATTGACATTTCTGTCAAATCTACGGTTTTATTTTCATTTCTTCATCCGTTAAATCTAAATTCCTGTGTCACCGATTCATCCCTCCAAGAAGTACAATAATGTGGCATCACTGACTCATCTCATCATGGCTTCAGCAATAATAGACCGAGAAATCCTTGAAACCAACGAAGAAGTGCCTGATTGGGTTCTGTCGAAGAAAGGAATAAAAATGTTGATTAATAACAATGCCAAAGAGGCCCAAGAGCTCTTTTCTAAATACCCAGATAGTTTACCAATGTGCGCAGGATACTCCTTCGCAGCTTTCATGGTGAGATTTTTTATTATCGCACTTGATACGATGAAATATTCCAGGATGCCTTAATGACCTTCGAAGACGACAAGCTCAATTTAGCTACATCTGTTCTGAAAGAAGTAGAACGAAAGTGCACTTCAGAAAGCGGCTGGTTCAAGTCCGTAAAAAAAGCATTCGGTTCCAGCGATAACGTGTCTTTAGCTGAAACTTTAGAAACGCAGATAATATTAGCCGATTCGCAAGTTTGTTTAGCGATTTTAACTTTCTTACAGCAGGATATTTCGGGGTATTTTAAGGGAGGGTGGGTGTTGAGGAAGGCGTGGAAAGTGTACCAGAGCGCTTACCACGAAATCCTTCAGTTGTACAAAGAGATCGTTGGAGAGTCAGACAAAAAGTTGCCAGGTACTCACCAAAGAAACTGAAACGCTTTTAACATTTTCTTGTAGAGGCGATTATGGAGACTCCGGATAGTGGAAGTCCCACAGGCTCAGAACACGCGGATCTTGGTTCCTCCTCCAACGGGTATATTAAAAAACTCCCATATTCCCATTCCGCTATTCTTTCAAACAACACCCCTCACGACACTTCCGGTGCTTCCACCCCCAACTCAATGAAGAACAACTGCAGTCGTTCTAGCATTGACGGGTCCGCGATGACTTTCCTCAAAAAGTCGTTTTCGGTAAACAGCGCCTTATCCAAACACGTCCACAAATCCGACTGGAGTTCTTTCACCAGTTCGCTTTCGTTAGCTTACATCACTTCAACTTTTCATCTCTTCTCACCTACAGACAAATTGTGAGTACGCACACCTTTCTTCCAACGGGTATTTTATCGGAGAGTTGCAGGAAAGGCCCCCAAGTGGACAAAGTGACAATCGAAAGGCTAATGGGAGCGGTTTCTTTCGGTTACGGGTTGTTCCAATTAGGGATCTCATTACTACCACCGTCTTTGTTAAAACTAACGAATTTCTTGGGCTTTGGAGGCAACAGACAAAACGGAATATCATGTCTTATGTATGCGAGAGAAGGAGTGGACATGCGGGCACCTCTAGCAACGTAAGCAACACGAAGAAACCTCTTCAGTGTTAACAACCATTTATAGTTTGTCGCTGCTGTGGTACCACACCATAGTCCGCCCTTTTTACGCCCTCGATGGTAGCAACGTCCAAGCTGGAGTCAACGCAGCAACGCAACTCCTCCAAGAGTCGGAAAAAGAATACGGACAATCAGCACTGTTCCTCTTCTTTAAAGGGCGCGTCAATCGCTTAAACGTGCGTAGTTCTTCCCTTTGTGTACGACAACCACACGCGTTTTTCTTACAGTCTGACATCCCCAACGCTTTGACGTCGTTTCAAGCCTCCGTCGACAACGCCGCGCAACGCGAAATTAAAATCCTAGCCCTACACGAAGTCGGTTGGTGTCACCTTATCCAACTCGACTATTCCAGCGCGGAGAGCACCTTCACCTACTTGAAATCTTGGAGTCGCTGGAGTAGAGTCTTCTACAGCTACTTGGCAGGAATCTGTAGCGGATCATGTCAAAACTCCTCGAACCTAACTGTAATCAAAGAACTGAAATCCTCCCAGTCGGGAAACCGCGGCAATCAACTCGAGGAATTCTTAACGAAACGAGCCAAGTGTTGTCCGTCCGATGAAGCGACTCAACTACCACCAATCTTCTGGAAACTGTTAGTTTACGAGATGTTGTACCTCTGGAACGCATTACCGAGTTGTTCTCCGCAGAATGTTGAGAACATTAAATTAGGTTCGACGAGGTTGTTTACGATGGTTGACTGAACTTCTTTTTCAGATTGTAAAGAAGTTAGTAGCGACCATGAGCCGATGCAAGCGCTCTCAAAGCTGATTCTAGGATGTTGTTACTGCATCCAGAGGGATTATCCTATGGGAATTGAAAGTTTCAGGAGATGTCTAGAACTAAGGAAGAACACACCGAACAATGCCATTGATGCCCACATTTCTGCATTTTCTCATTACGAACTTGGGGCGTTACTAATAAAATCAAATGATGTGAGTAAAACAGTTCAATGTTAAAGTGTTAGCGTGTTTGTTGCAGACTAAAGCGGAAGGAAAGCAGTTGCTGCAAAACATCAGCAGCTACAAAGATTACGATTTTGAGCAGAGGCTCAATGTGAGGGTACATTCTATGCTAAAACACTTGTAGACCAATAGCGACAATATTCCAATAGAGCCAACAAGTTTAAAGAATAATTTTGTACAATTGGTGTTTTCTTATCACATACTTAGAATATTATTAGCTTGAGCTATAAATTGAAGAATTATAAAAGACATATGCTTATGATGAAAGTTACTGAGCTGATTCATGTACTCAGAGCTAAAATTATAAAGAACTTAATAATATATTCTAAATTTATGACTCATTTAAGTATAGTTTTATGATTAGAGTACGAAGCACGAATTAAATAAAAGACGGCATCTATTTTCGGTACCTTCGATTCGCTGTTTTAATAGTTTTATATCCGTCCAAATTTGCACTACGTTCTATTCGTTATTAAATAATAATTTATTACCTATAAATGTTAAAATTTAGAAGATCAAAATAAATATTATTAATTGCGAGCGATTTTTCATTGCCACTTCCTGTTTGGTCTTTTTCAATCTTATCGTAGCGTGGACTACTTAAAGTCCTCAACTGTTGTAGCTAAATTTATCACATTTGCAGACTATTTTGAACAAAATAATGATTTAAGACTTACATTACTCTTCCTGCTGATATTTTATTTTTAATGAGGTGTGATAAAACTGATAGCTTAATGGCAGTCGGCACGATAATTTTGAAACAACGGATAAAGAAGTTCCAAATTTGTATATAATTCTAGACGCTCCGAAAGAGTAAACAGCAAAACATGGAGATAAGCTTAAGCAAATAGCAACGACCATTTGACCCCTGTTATTATAGACCCCCTGCAAAGACAAATAATCTTGTTGTTAACGCGTTTTTGGAAATTTGCGATAATATTTTCGAAAGAGGTCAGACAGGTCATATGACTTTACCTACGTATATCTTTGATTTTGGTAACAAATATGCCAGTTCTGTTTAAGCAGTTTTCATTGAAGAAGCAATTTTTACTCGTGTGCGAAAAATGACCGATTATAGACAGGTACGAAAAATGTTTCTTTTGATTGCAATTATGGTAGTTAGACAGTACGCAACCAAAAAAGCTAAAATCAGAATTTGTAAAAACACCTTCTTAGAATAGTTTATTTGTATTTTTCATTAGTTATTTACTCCGTTCACTGAATTATCTCAAAAACAAAACTCGCCCGTCATAATGCTGGTCCGGTGACTTTCCCAAATTTAGATCTTCCGATTTTTTTGGCCCCATTGACGACAAGCATTGTGCAATTTACGCAACAATGTAAAAACACTGAATCAACAACGTAAATGAAGAAATTTTTCTGTTTGTTTAAACTTTAGCCCTCCTCATCCAGATAACAGACCCCCTAGAGCACAAACATCGACATTTGAACTTAGATTAACATGTGGCTATAACATGCAAGAAAAATTCAAGGAGGGAAAATTTAGAACAACTCCTTGAAGGTCACAAACAACATTTTTGCGTGGAAAGTTTCACGCCGTTTTAAAATTGGCGCGTTTGAAACACACCCATTTATATCTAATGACACCTCTAATTAATTTTCTTTATTAAAAATTAATTTTTTAATCCGTGCTGTAATCTTATACAGTCAAAAACAAGTTGTTGTCATCCTGAATTTCATTATCGTTTTGCAATTCGGAAAAACCCCGCAATTATAGATTTAAAAAATCTCGCAACTGATAATTCGAACTCCTGCACCTGTGTCTCACCGTCGTGACAGTAACGACCTTCGGAGGTGTCACGAGAATTTGCATCTAAATTTTCGCAAACTTAAGCATTGTCTTTGTGCAATTACTACTGCGCCTTATTACTGGCGCTTCTGCGATTGTAATTAAGTACAAATTCTTGCGTGTCATTACGTTATCTATTAATGCGATCAACATAACCTCAAACTGTTTGATAATCAAGTTAGATAAGCTCCAAATTCCGAAACTGGTTCCTCTTCGAAAATGACAAAGAATGCAAACGGAGGATTTAAATGAGAATATCAATGTTATTTTCCAGCCGCCGGGGGGTCACATTTTGCCCCCCAAAAGCACACAAACATTTTTACAAGATGTAAGTACAAACATGTGGGTTAGAGATGTGATAAGCTCCCGTAAGTTCATTGGGGGTCTCGGACTGACCTTTCGAATGAGTATAAATGTTGTCATTGAGCGATAATATTCAGTCTTCACTGTGCTGTTGTGTTATGTAAACGCGTTTCTTGCTGCTTGTGCTCGGAGCAAACACTACAAAAACAGTTTTTTGTGGTCTGTTTGGAACTTTCA
Organism: Gnatocerus cornutus; assembly: GCA_029298725.1. Lineage (NCBI taxonomy): Eukaryota > Metazoa > Arthropoda > Insecta > Coleoptera > Tenebrionidae > Gnatocerus > Gnatocerus cornutus. Next base: position 14,954,271 of record CM055515.1, read on the forward strand.
TTGAAGTGTTATCTAAAAGAGTTATAAATGCAGTTGACAAGTCTTTTTGCGAAAATGACCATTGCCGATAAATTCCGCGTTAATCCCATTTATTATTCCGATTACTCTGATACGACTTTGGAGTTGTGAGGACCTGAAAGTCCTTGTTCCCAAGAGTATTGTTTCTTGAATTTAAATATCGAGAAATCAACTTTGAAGACTAATTATCAGTACTTTATTATCCAAAAATGGATATCGTTAGCAGTGTAAGTAAATATTTATCTGTGAACTTAATAGTTCGAGTTTTGGAGGTGATTATGGGACTAATAATAGATTTCTTTTACAGTATCCTTTGGTAAAAGCCTTCCTGGCTGGATCCTTCTCCGGGACCTTCTCCACTGTCTTGTTTCAACCCCTGGACTTGGTCAAAACCCGGCTGCAAAATCCCACCCCCGGCGCTCTCTTAGAGTAAGTAATACATCTTCTGCAATTTGCAACAAATATTAATTCTTTTTTTTCTTCAGGGGCAATGGGGGCACGCGCATGGTCACGGTCTTCACCAGCATCCTCCAACAGGAGCACCTCCGGGGCCTCTGGCGGGGCATGACACCGGTACATATACATACTTTCCTCCTTATCTTTGTGATAACGTTTTTTCTTCCAGTCTATAACCCGTTGCGTCCCCGGCGTTGGCCTTTACTTCTGCTCCCTCGATTATCTAAAGACGCAGTTTTTCTCCGAAACCACACCATCTCCCCTCGAGTCAGTCGCTCTCGGCGTGATTTCCAGATGCATGAGCGGGGTCGCCTTAATCCCCATCACCGTCGTGAAGACACGCTTTGAAAGTGGCGTGTATGGCTACAACGGCGTCTTCTCCGCCCTCAGAGAGATCTACAGAACTGAGGGTTTCCGTGGGATGACGTGTGGTCTCGTCCCGACGCTTTTCCGCGACGCCCCGTTTTCCGGGCTTTATTTGATGTTTTACACTCAAACGAAGCTTATGGTTCCTAGAGAAGTCTTCGAGTCTTCGTTTGCTTCACCGGTGCACTTTTCTTGTGGCATCACGGCGGGGATTCTAGCGTCGGTGGTGACGCAACCTGCTGATGTTTTGAAGACGAAGATGCAGTTGTATCCCAATAAGTTCAATGGGTTATGGTCGGTTGCTGTTTACGTACATGGGAAGTATGGAGTTCGAGGGTATTTCAAGGGGATGGTTCCAAGGATGTTGAGGAGGACGCTGATGGCTGCCATGGCGTGGACCGTCTATGAGCGGTTGTCGCAATCTATTGGGTTAAAGTAGCGCAGAGTACCTTTAAATTGGGCGTGGTAGCCTAATTTGAAGGTTTTTTTTTTGAAGAGTTTGCACTCGACATTCTGAGGCGTTACAGGGATATGATTATCATACCTTATATTATGTATACTGCACTACTTGTAACTGTTCAGTTGCTACTGTTGTGTCTTTTACTATGGGATAAACGATATTGGATTTTTGGATCACAAAAATTCAGTATTATTTTGTGATTCATTGTTATATCAGATTTGTATAATATTTTATTAAACACTTTTATATTTATTCTGTTGTTTTCTTACAAAATGAAAGCCTCCAACAATGTATTTTCTTTAATAAATTACAAAACGGTTTGGTTATAAAAATGACACTAACAATAGACAGTTGTGAGGGTAAAATCCAATCACAAAACGTCACCCTAAAGACTACAGATACACAAGCGATATAATCTCTCTTTTATATACATTTGTTATTTACATCTCTGTTAATAACTCAACAACTATTTACAGTACATATCACAGAATCGCTAGAAACTGGCCAATTACTTCTTGTTTGGCACTTAAATACGGCTCTTTACCACAGTCGTCCAAAACACTAATTCCAAGGAGCAACACAGTCAAATCTTTGGTATCATATTTGGCCTTTTGTCACGAACGCTCAATGAGATCAAATTTTTGGTAACATTCCTGCATCAAACAAATTTTAACAACACCACCACTCCCAATAGAAAACAGACAATTTTCATCCTCGCAGCGGCACTAACATGGACCGCATTCGCCAGAGTCAAAGAACTCAAACTTAACTCGCTCACAATTCTCGGACTTTGCATGTTAATCAAACTGGCGATCTTCTCTGCCTCGCGTACGCAAGCTTCCAGTTGTAACGCCGACGGGAATCTCTCCGTGGTCTGTACAACGACGAAGATGTCCATCTCTACTGTTAAATACCCGCGAAGAACACACTGAGCGACTTGGATTTGGCGGTCTAAGGCCTTCAACATCGCTCGGAGTGTTAACGAGTCGGTGTCGGAGTTCTTCAGGGCGTAGAGTGCTCGGTGGATTTGGTTCTTCGAGTAGAGAAGACGTAGCGCGCCTCCACACAAAGGACAACAAGCACCGGGTGGTGTAATACCGAGACATTGAGTGTCTGGAAGAGGTGGGCATTTTACGTCGGGACACTGGGGGGTTTTAGAATGACTGATTAGACCGACGACTCTGCAGCGGCCTTTGTAGTCCACGGAGACCATGTCGGCCCAAGCGGCACATTCTGAAGGATAAGTCCGACCGTTGATGCCGCAAACTACTCCTTCGTGGCAGTTGCGCAAGCACGGGCCGTGGTAAGAGAGCCGCGCGTTATGATGGGCCAACATACAAGAGTTTTCGTATTCTGTGTTGTTGATGCTGCAAACGGGGGATTTCGAGAGACTCTGACAGTTCGTCGTACCATTAACTATACAAAAATAAGTGAGTTTGATGCTTCCTGAGTTGAGTTAACTTACTGCATTCGTACTGTTTACACTCCTTGTGTTGCTCCATTAAGAAAAGACAGATTTGGGGGCGAGGAACGCACTTGTGACCAATGGGGCAGTTGTGAGAGCGACAAGGGTCGTCGCAAGGGCTTGGTTCGATCTCGGAGTCTTTCAGACCGGCACACCTATAAAGACAAGAAGTTAACACTAAGAAAAGCGATTGATGAGTTGTCGTACTTTGCTAGACATGCTGAGGGGTAACTATTGCCGTCTTTACCACAAACGGGGACGTGGTGCGGCAAGCAGTTACACGGGAGCGTCGTGTAAGCTGTATTTTCACCAGTCAGAGCACTGCTTTCGCACTGTTTCTTGCTACAAATGACTTCTCCGGCGAAACAACTACACGTGTTACAGTCCATGGTAAATGAGGTTCCATGTAAAGGGTGGTACGCAGTTCCCAACAGACACGGCGTTAAAGAAACGCACAGTAAAGGTTGACACTCTTCGATTTTGCCCATGTTGCACTTACAAATCTTCAGACAACCTTTCGGTTTGTTGTTGTTATGGATAGGAATCCGCACGTAGGTACCATGTGGTACCATATACTCGCTCACTTCGCCCAGTTTACACCCTGGGACACACGTGAAAGGAAGACAGTTCGTACCATGGACGCAGTTCTTGTTCAACAGGCAGATTTCATGGGCTTGACACGGATTTCCTTTACACGGAGAGAACACTTGTTCGTTTATTCTTTGGTAGTTGTGTTCGGACGGATAGAGAAATTTCTGGAGATCGACACAAGACACGTTGGGGTCTTCAGGACTCAATCCGGCACAAATCGTCTCGGCTGAGTGCTCAGGGGAGATCCTTTCCCAATCCACGCATTTGGAGAGAATATCCAAACAGACTCCACGACAGATTTGATTGGCATGTGAGTGCCTTGAGCATGGTTTGATCTGAAGAGTGCACGCGACGGTTTTCCATACATTGGGGGAGCACTGAGAGATGTTCTTCAATGGAAGAGTCAACCCTGGGAGTGTTAATTTGTTTTGGAACTGCCACACCGCGACGTCGTTGCGTGCAGCTTCATCAGCGTCCACGTTACAAGACCTGAAGAGTTCAGTCGGGCGGTTGTTGAAGTTCGTGCAGAAGCTGAGACCATCACATCCGAGCTCACAAGGCTCATCCACTAAAAAAACGAGTTATTAACCGTTGTAAAAGCTGAAGAAAAGTTACCTTCATCGATGCAGCTCCTCAAACTCTCTTCCGAAACATGCGATAAACACTTATTATGGAACTCGTCCCAGGAAGTAGCCCAGAATTTGGTGAAGGTTTTCGTGCAGAGTTTTTGACAGGAGTGGCTGTAAGCTCTTTGGCAGCAATGCCACTTCGCTGAGTCCATCCCAACGCGTTCGATTCTGGACACCTCCACCGACGTGGTTGCAGTCTCCGCCGGTTTGAGGAAACAAGACCAGAAGTACTCTTGCGGAAGCGGGAGTCCGCACCCACCCATCTGGAGCCCATCGATGGTTTCCTGCAAAGTTATGTTCTTCGTGGTGAGGAGTTTCTTGCACGCTTCCCGACACTTGCTGTGGTTGGACATGTCGCAGCAGTGCATTTCTGTTGAATCAAATTGTTACTCATCACGTTAATTCAAGAAAATGACTTACTTTTGTGTAAATTCTTGGCCGGGGTGACTTTAATGAAGTCTTTGACACACTCCATAACTTTCGGACTGTTCTTCTCGCAAGTTTCTTGCACTTTGAGTCTGAGACTAGAGTTCGGCGTCCATCGACTCCTGAAGATGTCAACACATACTCTCTGGCAGTCTTCGGTTTTGGCGTTGCTGCAACAACTCTCGCCTTGTTTCTGTCGGTCCAAGCAGCTGAAGAAGTCGATTTCGTCGCTCTGGCGACAACCGTGGACCAAATCAGCTGAAGACGTTGCGGTGATGCATGCTTTGCGACAGCTGCTGCTTTGGGGGATGGGACAGCAGAAACGGCCCGACCAGGATTCGCCTCTGGACATATCTAGAAGAGGTTTGCACTTTTACAACACATTGTAATTTGTTCAAGAATGTGAAACTGGCCATTAATGCAGTCTCGTTTCTGCAGAACACGCGTCTGCATCTCCGTATCAATTAACTCCAATCCTACCTCATTAACCAACCGAAGATCCCACTCGCGATGAGGCGAGTTTAATTGTGGGACCTCGACTCTTGAATTATTGCTCCATAACTCTGAGCAGATAAGCGTTGATGCTCATATTTACCCAACATCATTTAATTAATTTTCTGCATACCTCAAACCAAGGAAGATTTTTTTTTGTAATTATAAATGTTGGTACGCTGTTAATAACTCAATCCTTCGACGCGGTTTTAATTAAATGAAAAATAATCTATGACTCGAAGATAACCTCCGACATTTTTATCTTGCCGTTGGCTCTGCAAGCGCAGATGGGGACAAGAAATTCGTGTGCTGCTGCAACCACAAACAATAAATGCGACCAGCTTACAAGGCAATAAAGAAGCGATCGTGAGCTGTTGCAACATGTTCGACGACATCTTTGCAGGATGTTTCAAAATTTTCTGAACATAAGGAGACTCGGAATAGACTTGTAAGAATGTGAAGCATTCTAAAACAAGTGTTGAGCGTTCATTAATCATTGGTGATGGCTCGACGGACTGTCGATGCGGATAAATTACGTATTTGAGTAATTGCACGGTGAAGAGATGGCTCCATTTTCATTCATTCTACTTACGGTGGTTTGAAGTGGGGGCCACACCGTTTTTAACAGCCCCCTGAAGACTTGTCCCCATAAAACAGAGGTGTGATCATTAAACTATACGAGCAATTAATACATTAAACGTGTCTGCTTAATTACCTGTAAAATTATTATGCGCATACATTAAAACGAAGCAGTTGGACATGTCACAGAACTTTTTCTCCATTTTTCTGAGACAACGTATTTGGCGTTTTCGTTTTCTGATGGAGGTAGAAAAATCGAAAAGTTCCAGACCATTGTTAATGAAAGCAGTTTGTTTCGAAAAAGTACCAAATACCATAGAGAAAACCCATTTAAATGCCAATGCTCTCGAAAACCGGTAAATGTGGGAGTCACCACCATTGTTGCATAAATGGCAGCTGATAAAAGACACAAATTTATCGTAACTAAATGATTGTACATTCGAAACTGGAGAATAAATTTCGCGATGATTGATGAGAACTGGCAAAAGCTTGATAAATATGCGAGTTCCGCTTCATGGATTGCGGTAATGTCGAACGATGTGGATGCAATTTATGAAAATTAATTTCGTGTCGACACAATCTGCACTTCGTTTAATGAGTTATTAAGTTTTTATCGGACGAGCAGCGAAAATAAGAAGAGCTCAATTTTGTCAGGATCATCCGGTCTTCAGTTTTCTTTTAATGAATGTAATCACAATTTGTCAGAAATGATTTCTTTTTAAGATTACTGGAAAGGAAGGAAAACTTTCCAATCCCATCCTGCAGATGCTAATTCCGTGCCTTTTCTTCGTGCACAGCGCCCCTAAAGCGCCTTTTTTCTTTCCGCTCCCTGACCATGGTGGTTTATTTACAGATGTGCGATACGAGGCTACTTGAATCTGCAGCGTGCTCAAATGTCCACCGGGTGGATTTATGGGCGAAGCGAGTGGCGCGCCTTCGTGCTGGGTCTTCGATGGTCCTGGGACTTTTAATAAGAACGATAATGATCGAAGGCACGGTCGCCACAAATTCAATAATAAAACCAGACTTATTTGTCCACGTCGATGGGCAGGTTGTACCAACAAAGGTCCCATTCAAAATTATGACATGTCATCGAATATGGTAATCTCATTTTCCTGGGCGAGCGTAATCGTATGCAACGCCAGAATTCCAAATCGAAACGAGTTGCTGCCCACGACGAAGAAATTCAGATTCAACGACGAAATTTTGTGCCAAACGAAGTTTTTCGCCGGATTTAACAGCGCTCGACCGCGCCAAAAGCTATAAATCAAAAAATCGCCTCAAACACACCTAACCTGTCCCGATAAATTAAATTAAACGTGTCTATTAATTTGTTCGAACTGTTGGTTTGGATTATTTACGAGGCGCTGTTGTTTTTTAATTAATTCTTTATTTAAATGAAAATGTAAATGAGTGCGGGGACCGGATGTCGAAGTGAAGGAAAAAGACTCTTACCTTTGAATGTCGCATTGAGGCACTCCCAAAATGTGCTCTGAAACAGATGCAATTTATTAGTTCATTAAAGTGAGATAAAATCGTGGTTTATTTGTGATTTCTCGCTTACCCACGCTGGGACACGACAAAGACATTAAATTCGCGGAGGAGATTTTAATGATTCCGATTTTACAATCGTACAGTAACGTGGAAATTAATTAAGCTGCAGGAATTTCAACCGCGGGTACAAAATTCTACAACAAAGCGATCATTTATCACTTCAATAACTGTTGTCAATTTCACTCTTTACTTTCCAATACTAATGTCTCTTTTGATTCAAATTACCTTTCTTGTGCTGTCATTTGTATTCTCGACATTACTTTGTTCTTTGTGGAGTAATTCTAGGCCAATTTGCCCCATTTAGATTAGCCCCGCCCACCCCTCGGTCAATTTGTCAAGTGCAGGCAAATGCAGTCATTGCTAACTTTTGACGAGCTCACCCCTAATTTGTCGAAACCAGACGCCTGTTCTCTTGTGGTTTTAATTAGTCTACCTCACAAGTGGTTGTCAAAGACACATCCCAGAAGCCCCCAGTAAAACAAGAACCTCCCGCAAGACCCGTTCTTGTTGAAAAAAAAAGACAAAACCTCGTTATCGCGTCGCGAGATGAAGCAATAAAACTCGACAATAATCCCAAAGAATAAATTGAAATATTTTATAGTTTCTTATCTGCGATCTCCAACGCGTGAAATATCGTGGGCTGTAAACGAGGAATTTGGAAAATATTGTCGACGTTAAAAGAGACGACATCCACGAGCAGCTATTTCTAAAAACGTTATCTCCTCGACATCAATCAAACGTTTAGTTGAGTGACAAGAACAAGATGCCTTACCAGCTGAAGCGGACAGAATTTCTGTACTTCTTGGATCGTTTGGTTTCGTAAACGGCCATCGGCGGCGAGTTGCGCTAATGATATCTGAAACAATAAAAAGTAAACAACTTAATTGGGTTTCATTAACGGTTATATTTAGAGAGGTGTTAGATGAGGAACTCTTTAATATCCATATCAATAACTTGTTTACTTTGGATGTTATAATAAGAGCAACAGCCTCGCGGTGTTTATTCAATTTGAGAGCACACTTATTAACGTTAAATTTAGATGGTTATTAGTTCAGTAGTTAACACCTGGATTCGGAGCCATTAGTCCGCTGAAAGAACTCGTTTTGATCGCAGCAACGACTTGTCAATTTCAAAGTTCAATTTCGTTTATTAAAGATCCGTCTATTCTTCTCAACCGATAACACCAGTCACGTTTCTTCCCGAAGAAATGTACGTCAAAGGTCAATCTTATCAGATAATTGTTTTGAATTTTTGCAGCTACCACATGCCACAACCCAATTCATCAAACGTCTTAAATTAATTATGATGTATTACAGTGTACATTAAGAACTCCGTGTCGCCGAATCAATTTGAAAAATATTCTTTCGATTATAAATCGGGATAATTTCGTGCACTGAAAGGAAATGTAACTCATTTATCTTTCAGCAGGCCTGAAATAACCGAACTTTACATCTGCTGCTAACTTCAAGCGATACTGAGAACACTTAACTGTACACTAAACACTCCATACTTTGAAGGAGGGTAAAAATATAGAGAGACCTCTCAAAACCGAAATGAAGAACGTCTTCACGCTGGCAATTGCGCCATGTTTCCCCGTGGGCCGCTAAAATAAAATCTCGAAATCTACATAAACACAGCCGTCATAAATAAGAGTCGCGAGAAGATAGAAATATATGGTATTTCTCACGCTGGGCTCCACATGTGAGCGCAGCATCCAAAAAAAAAACCAACACATACGGATCTTTAACATTGCGAAATGTAGCCTTTTATTGAAACGGATTGGATGAATTACGGGCAGGTTTATGGCCCCCCGACGAATTTATCACCACGAGCTCTGAGCTCATAAAAGTCACTTTTTTGACACCGTGCTTGACAATGGTGCTGGTGCAATTCCGATGGGAATGCGCCCCACGCACTAGCTGCGATAAATAAAATTGATATGTTTATGTAAAGAAGTGGACACTAAGACGTGTTCGGATAATTAATTGAATTATTCAATAGCAGGTAGGGCCTCCGACGACTATCTTCACAAAACAAAAGGAAAGTCGAGGAACAAGATGAAGGTCGGTAAACACCATGACAGATGGGAGTAAGTTCGATGTGTTGCTTCTCGTTGGGGTGTCGTACCTGCTGGGACCTGCAGACATTTATCTGTGTCTTTTATCGGAACGACGATTTTAATCATATTGGGCATTGGCCTTGGGGCTTCACGCAAGGACAAGAAGAAACCCTCAGTTGGTTCTAAAGCCCACGACGGCGGCAATAAAACCCGAAAAAAGTAATTTTATTACAAAATTAGCACAATCAGCCGTCATTAGCGTAAATAATGATGACAATACTGTGGTATTTAACTCGTTGACCTCACATTTCTCACGCCATCGTTTGTCGAATTTCATATTTGAATCACAAAATTTGAAATTTTCCCACCGAAAAATTCTAATGAAGCGTCCATGCGAATCCACGCACCTCAGGGATCTCTTCTGCTTGTGCCCGTAATTGACTTTTTACTCGTAAAAGGTGCGAGTTTAATTTTCCGCTATGCAACTGCGCGCTTATGCACGCAACAATAAATAAACGTTGCATTTATGGACTACGAGGTTAACAAGTGTTAAAGTATTAAAAATTTCGCATGATCTTAACGGTCTTTGTTTATTTTACAGCCGTAAACGTCTGAAATTTTATTTCAAGACGGGCGTTATTTACGGGCGACGTTTACGCCGCTGTGAAACGAAATGGGAATAAAACCAGCTTCCAGCGTCAAGAATGGGCACTTTTAGAAGTTTCTGCACTGCAAGGGAGGAAGTTCATGAGTGTTTTATTCCTCGTTTGCATAAAAGCATTTTTCATTAGAGCGTCATGTAACAACCCCATTAATGTCGACATGTTTGCTTCGGGTTAATGAGTGTTTACTAATAATTGCTACAGTCTAAACAGAATTAACGGATTTCAACGCGGAGATACACGTTTTCTTAGTGAAAGCTTTATATTGTTTCGATAGAGTGGAAAAGGCATTATTCACTCGCTAGTTGGGTGTCAGGAAGACAAGTGAGGCTGTGAGCATCTGGTGAAAGAAAGGCAGAGTTACAACTTCAGAGGAAGAGCTCGTTTAAAGAAGACTTAAATTGCGTGCTTACCTATTGACATTTTCTAATGAACGAAAAAGTAAGGCGCAGGGGTCACGTTGGAGCCACTTGTTCAATTCTAGCAAAATGACACAAAAAATTGCAAGAACTAATTGATCTGCATGATCTCCGTAATCATAAAAATAAAAAAAACGCATAGGAGCTTAAAATTAAGATAAAAGAAGAACTAGTTTTTTGTAAAATGAAGATCAAAGCCACTGGAGCGAGACGTTGCTCGCACTTATGGAAGATGGTGGGAAAATCATCTTACTCAAAATTTTATGGAGAAAAATCTCTTGATATTTTTTGATTTGACTGACAGTTCGGAAGAAAAATGCTATATAAACTATCGGGTGAAGCGCCCACTATTGAGAAGAAAATTTTTCCGTGCTTCTTCTAGATGGGTAAACGAACATATTCCTAGGACTTTTTATTTTAAACTGTTTCTTTTATTCCTTAATGTTTTATCAAAACTGCATGGACCATAAAAACAAAAGTAGAATAGAAACTTTGAAATTAAAACAAACGAAATGATCACATTAAAACTACTTTTCCAATTCCATCAAATTCAGATATAAATGCTAAGAATTCAGAAGAGAAATAAAGAATTAAAATTAAGAAAATAAATAAAAAAATAACGAAAAATTAAGAAAAGATGAATGGCAGTCCATTTAGATGCGGAGTATTTGTTAGAGCTCTTGAAATTTAGAGAAAAAAGAAAAAAATATGTGCAGATTAGAGAAACAGTAGAGTGAGAGACAAATAAAGAAAACGGAAAAACAAATCAATTGTAAAAATGAAGAACTAGACGCGAAAAACGCAATGAAGCAACAAATAGAGAATAAATCTGAAACAGTGCGCTAAAAAGTACTGAAAACTTTTACGAAATTGCAGAAATTATTAGAGAATCCAAGAGAATCCTAGAATAACGTAAAAAATCCTGAAAAATCTCAGGAACTCTAGAAAAATCTCATCGAACTCTGAAGAATCCCAGATTATGTCTTACAATTAGAATCAAACCGTATTCTTAAATTGAACTGTATAAACCTTCTGGAAGATCCTTAAAAATTCTACAGAATCTCAGAGGACACCAGAAAACCCTGAAGTGTATTGGAGTACCCTGAAGAACTCGAAGCATTCTGAAGAATCTAGAGGGTGTTAGAAAATCCTTCAGAAGCCTGAATAATTCTTGTTAAATCCTAAAGAATATTAGAAAACCTTAGGCATTTTTTTAGAAAATAAAAAATCTCGGAGAATTCAAAACTATATTAAAAAATTCTTTGTTACTTGATTGGAAACTACCAAATTTTAAAAATTCAAGGATTTTTGGTGAAATCATTTTTTTTATCTTGAAGATGTCAACAAGCGTTTACAAAAAACAAAAAAATACGAAATAAGACGACAGGAATTTTTTATAAACGAAAGAAAGAGCCGCGGCTCTACGATATTGAAAATCGATGGTAGTAGCGTCTTTCCATGTGCGTTTCTCCTCGCCCAACCGCAACACTTCCAATCTTGTCATTAATTAACAATGTCTTTATATTCCTCCTTCCTTGCATGTAAGCCAGTTAATTCCCAGAAAGCACCCGCTCATATATTATTCGAAATAGGTATTTATTCAACCGGCATTGAAGTTATAGCATTCTCACAACCGCGACATGTTCTTCATATTGATAGTCGCATAATGGCCGCATTTATCCATTAATATTAATGAGGCAAGCGCAAGACACTGTCCATAAAACAGTTTTATAGTTTCAAAGAGAACAATACAAATGAGAATTGGATTAAAGCTAGAATATTCGTGTCTTATTACTAACACGTGAGCTTCGTTCTTCCACTTTCGCGACAGCTGCAGTGCCGATAAATTCGATGATGGAATTAAAAAGATCTAGAAAATCGCCCTTTGTACACGTTTCCGTCTTGAGTGACAGATTTAACCGTGTCTAAAGACCCCATGCCGGTCTTATTTATGCTACCAGAAAGAACCCAGTAATCCTACACTAAACACTCGACAATCGTTCTATTGTCGAGCGTGAAATGCTGCCATTCATCACATTTTTTCTTTGTGAAATCGGGAAAATAGACCATCAAGGGTGTTAATAAAACGATGATTTTCAGGTATTTAGTATTCAACGAGGAGATGCCGAAACCATTTCCTGTACTCTGTCATATTTTCTATTCTGCTCGCTTCGGCTTGGAATTATTCATCAGTTAAATTTAGTGTGCTAGAGCGACATGTCAGCATGAAAACACAATGAGGAATGCCACGATTTTAATTCGGGATTAAAATAATGTCCCAGAAATAGCGGAGGTGATGTCAGTCAAAGTAAACTTTGAAGGCACGTTGCGCAAATATTGTCGCCACGAAAAACTCTGTTTTCCAAAAAGAGCTGAAACCCGAGTCAAATCTGTGGCGCCGTTTGGACTCAGCCCGTAAAGTAACACCATACCAGGTGTAGCCAACATTGGTAGCACTTCGTTAAGTTACACTCGTCCAAGAATGAAAAACGAATAAAAGTGATGATTTAGATTTGGCGACCGGTTGCGACTTGGCAAAATTCCAAAATGTATTTCTGGCTATAAAGTCTTTGGCCTGCACAGTGCGCGTCTCTTGCTCGTACATATTTTTTTTAATAAATAACCGAGATATACGAGCAGCCGTGTCCGTAAAAAAAGACGAAACTGAAAAGCATATTTATCACACCTAAAACAACAAAGCGCCCGCGAGACTAAAATGCTTTGATATATCGTTTATATTTTCGTCATTCTTTGATGTTGTTATTATTTACGAAATAGTTTGGAACGGGATATTAAACAATACGCTAGTAAACCTAGTTTCGGTGATTAATCGGTGTAACTTTTCGGTCCTTCGAGCCGTATGCACTACTCATGGTGCATTTCTGCAAATTGCAATCTGTTATTCCGTCAACATCTATCGCCGGAACCCTTGCCAGGCAAGTCAGCGCCACACATCCGGTCACGTTATTCAAACGTTTAGCACAACTACGTTGTGGGTGGTAATTGTTTAATAATTTACGGCCATAATAAGTGCTCATAACGATCTGCCTGATATTTGCAATTTTAATATTTAATTATGCTTAGGAGGGAAGGCATTGTCTCCATCGGACTTAATGGGATCTTTATTACCGGCTGTGTTCGATCGGACGTTGTCGACAATGCCTCATTACGAATTCCACGATTTTCGGTGGATATTGTCATCGCAAGACGGTCTCGAATGCGTTATTGTCTATTACGCTTAACAGGGTCTTTGACCCACTAACGAGCCATTAGCGCAATTATTCAGAGACAGTCTTCATGAACATTCAGGAGCTGCTACAATGTAGTACCACTTTTCTCCGATTTCATTAACCTGTGCTCCTTCCGCCGAAGCCTTCTGAACACGAGCTTTCGGCTCCTTTGATCTTCAAAGCGTCGAAGCGTCGGAACTTTATCGGATGTTTCCACAGAAATGTGGAAAGTCGTTTCAAACCCTAAGCTAATAAATCCACGTTAGGCGCGTGTTTGTTTTAACTGTATAATTTGTAGAGTCGCCGGTTATTTCGGGAGCTTTTTTATCAACTCGATTCTATTTATTTTCTCTTTTCACCAATCATAATCGGGAGAACATGTGTTGGGTATGTAATGTGATACCACATTAATCAGAAAAAACTGGGAAATAGAAGAAAAGCGGCGGCCCTGACATGTGGCAACTTTTGATACTGAGACGCTTGTTTGAACAGAATCGTAAATTTTCACTGCTTCTGGATATGCCTCGACGATATTTCAATGGGCCTGCGGCTCTTTGAAGAGATTTCGGCACGAAAATAAATCAAAGGACTCAAAAAAAATAAACAAGTTGGAGGAAATAGGCGCAGTGGTCACATTGAAGCCACTTTTTAGCAGCTCAAAATTCAAATAGATTTTCAGAAAATTATTTAACGCAGTTATTTCAAAAAGTTGAACTAAAAGAAAATTGGCGTAATTTCATTAACTCCCCAGCAAGTGCCGTTTATCCATAGATAAACCAACGCACTGATAACTGTTAACAGCCATCTGCTTATAAAATAAACCCGACTTCCGCCTTGTTTCGCTAACATCTTTATTTACTGGTCAAACAAATGTTTGTTCGTGCATTTAGAACAACTAAACTGTTTTCTCTTGTTTCTATATCCAACAATTCGAAGTTATCAGTGATAACCTCTTATCGGTCCACGGAGAAGTCATGTAAATTAAATTGGTAACAAACAGATTGTCTAGACCTAATAAAAGTCGTTTCATATTTAAACATTTATTATAACAGTAAATATTTTATTGCTGCTGATTTACAACCGCAGAGCTCTCTCAAGAGGCCGTTTCTTACATCACGGTCTGACCATTCAATTAGAGCAATTATCAGTAATTGTTATTTATAGTGGGGGTGCCTCAACGAGACCAGAAAATAAATTATTTTAATTTATGAAATATTTCCCCCGGTATTTCTTGATAAAGTCATTTGTTGTTAAACCAGTTTCGCGTTATAAAATACTGTTTTAATTGTGTGCATTCTTTGTCGCTTTGACTGGAAGTTAATTAATTTAATGCCAACACCGTCTCATGATACGTGAATGTGGTTGCTGGTTTTTATCGTGGTCGAGTTAAAATCCTATAAAAGCGGATATAAAGCGAGATTTTGCGTTAGACTTAAAATTCGGCTGGAATGTGAAACCATTAACACATTTAAATAAAGAAGACGTTGGTACCTCCTTTAAATAAATAAAAAACGAACGGTGGAAACTGAACAAACAAATAAAAGTAAATAAGAAAATCTCACAGTGGGCTGAGTGGATTAAGAAGTTCTACATAAATGAATAAACTAAGTTAGAGTTATCTTCCACAGGATAGTTATTTGATATTACACATATTTACTGGATAATTCGACGAAACTGTGATTATTCCTTGGCAATGTGCCATCACACAACAACGTCTTTATGTAAATTGAGACATCCAACTAATCAGTTCAGCTGTTGGATATTTTTAATTTTTTATTCAACAAATCTCCATAGATTGTCATCGGATTTTGACTGGTTACAACTTGGACGTCTTCTAAATTCGATTTTTTTTCTTCCAATTTCAATGAATCTTTGGTATCTTCAAGAACGCAATGCTCTATAAAATTTGGATAATTTTAGCCAGAATGCTTCAGTTTGTAATGTACTGAGTGTTAAAATTTCGCATTTTCGCATGCGTAGATTAAAAAAATCATTTCTAGAAATTTTTGCAAGTCAATTCGACGAATTATATCGGTGGAATGTAGCTAACTAAGCATGTTTTTAAAAGAAAAATACTTTATTTACATTACTTGACACTACGTACATACTTCAAAATGGCGGCCAAGTAATAAATTTTACGTTTTCTAAAAATATAGGTTTACGGCTCAAAATTTTGAAAATTGGATCAAATTAAATGTAGTTTTTATGTACATCATTTAATCATACAGTATACACAAAAAAAAAACAAAAAAACGTTTATTTATACTTTTAAAGCAAAGTATCGTTTATACAAATTGATGCACTTAGTCGTTTATGCGTTGTGCCTAAAAACTTACTTTAACAAGAGTGTTATAAATTTAATTGCATCAAAAATGTACTCAAATAGTAGTAAAATAAGTCTTCTTGTCCGTTCTATGTAGTTTTCGATAACTTAAAGTTGAATAGAAGTATATGCTTAAAAATAAAAGTAGTGAATAAATGGTCGCAGAAACGTCAGAGTGGAAAAAAAATTGTGCCGACTAAACCAGAAGTTTGTCCACAATGTCTTTTTTAAAGACAAAAGTGCACTTATTAAGTTTCAGTCTGACACTAATTTTTAAGAAATAAAAATGGTCGCACTTATAGAAAAATTAAAGTTTGTTATTTGGTTGCTATTTTGAAATATGCAGTATCAATGCGGGATTTTTATCTTATTATTCCGCCAATACGTTTTCCATAATTGTCTTGTAATAATTTTTAAAATTTATTTTTCTAGTTTATGTATACAAGAAATGAGAAACTTCAACACTCTGTATCTCAATTTTGCGTCCAAATAAAATTAGTTCGAATGTTAAAATGTTCAAACTAGTAAGTTATTAGTTTCGGTGAATTGTCAACAGCAATAACAAGCTCTCCCCTCGTAGCATAGCAATTTTAATTCGCACCAAACCGTCCCAGGAGGCAAAACTTGCATCCGATAAAACCAAAACCCGTCCCATTCAATTTACATAGTCCATTTACAAATGAAAATAAAATTTCACTCACCTTCTCGCACACACTTCGACAAGAGCCAGTCGTATGCGAACAGCACATTAAATCTGCAACAGGAAAAATTGTCACATCAGGAATGCGAAATTGAGTTGTTTGTGACAGGATAAATCAGTCTGGAGACGAGGGAAAAAACCAAACAACAAATTAAATTGCGTCTATAAATTGCCAATGCGCGATGGCATATTAATAATTTGCATATTGCGATCAGAAAAGGTTAACTAACGAGTTGGCAAGCCGGAGGCTTATTTATGCCCATAATGGCCTGTCAATCATGGATTCGCTTGTTTTCTTCGCTAAATTGACCACTCCGAATAAGTTATCTTTGGGAACGTGACGGGATGAAGGATTGATCTGAAAGTGAAACTATAAAATAGAGTGATCGGAGTGAGACATTTATTGACATTCCGAAGCGAAAGGTTTCGATTTATTGTCATAAATTATCGAAGACGAAACCAACAGTTTTAGCAAACCACTACAATGAGGCTATTTCTAGTTCTTTGATCACGTGCTCACCACACATCAAAGCTTTACGACGAGATCAATCAACACAGTTATTAGCATTGCAGTTCTAAGTTATTCCGAGAATATTTTTATGGAGCATAAACGATTAAACTTTCATTATCAATAACAATTTTTGAAGCTGCTGCGTAAACCTCACACTAATTATTTAATTAAATGAAAAACTGACTCATCCCGCCTTCATAAAATTGTTGCAAAAAGAAATTGAACTTGGTGTGTCCAAAACTTTGCAACAAATAATAAATCAGCTCGGACTCGAAGCAGCTGCAAGTGTTATCAGATCTCCACCGAAATTTCAAGATAAAAAAACGTCAAATTCTTCACGGGCCTTTAGTTTCCTGCTACCGTAATAAATGTTTTTTTTTTCGTTCGAAAAAAGGTTCTGTCGTAAACTTCAGCTGGCCGTTTAAACAAAAATCCTCATTGATCTCCGAACGATTAAAATCCGACCAAAACACTCATGACTCACTGTACGAACTAGTAAAGTCGCTCATAAATCTCCAAACGGGTCATAAATTTGAGAGGTTTTCTTCCACAAAGACACTTTTCACGGTGAAAAATCGATTATTAGCTCCGTTCTAAAATAATTGAATAATTTAGAGCACGAGCCTTAATTATTAATTAATAGTTGATGACCGGCGCCGAGACGGTTTCGTGCTCACCTTGCGCAGATCCGTGGAAAACCAAAATCAAAACGACAATGCAAAAAACAGCACTTTTAAAAGTCTGAACTGACATGATGAACGTGCACGTGAACGCGCCTTTTGGAAACGAACCATCACACACTCATATCGACGACTGTTGAGCGACTGAATTTCTAAAAGTAAACAAGAAGAGACACAGTCGGTGGTGGGACTGGTATTCAAATGCAATGGTCGAGCGGGGACAATTCTGGTTCGAAACCACCCACAAGTGCGAATAACTGCCATGTTAATAAATTATGATTTTTAGTGGCGGTTTATGCGAGGTGTCATGTAACGAGGATAAAATAATAGGAAGAGGAGAGGTTTTCAAATGAAAGTGGGATTTATTCGTTGCATTAATCCAAAAATTGAGGTTGATGGGATGTTTGCAATTACTGTACTGGCGGTCATGTGGGTCGCTTTTGACGTAAAAATAAACTGAATGTGAGGAGAATTTGGTAATCAAATTCAGAAAAAATGCGAAACCAAAGAATATTTCTTGTAATAAAAACTCCTTCAAACATAATATAAATATTTCATTTCGATGGTACATGTTTAGGTACCGAAATCTTTTTCCGGAAGCACGGCAATCGAAAAAAATTACTGATTTCTGGAACATTAGATATAACGAGTTTTTACTTTCAGAAATTTTATACATCCGGAACTAAGAAAATATAATAATAATAATAAAACTTTGAACGGATCTTTTAAAATCCCCATTTTACATTGCAAACAATAAAAGATATTAAGGAAAATTGATTTTTTTTTTTAAAAAAGAATGTGCACAAAAATAAGAACAATTTAGACAAAGAGAATAATATAAAAACTAATAACATAAAGTTGAAATTTTAAAATGTTTTTTAAATTAATATTTTATTATTAATTAATAACTAATTGATATTTTACCCCCAAATTTTAGACAATTTTTTTGATTGTAATTTTGTCTTATTTTTTCAAAACCAAAAAGAAATAAAACAAGCATTTTTATAGGCAACCAGTAAAACAGTAATGCATGCAAACACACCGACAAGCAAAAAGCAGTGTAATTAAGGGCGATTATTATTATCTAATATTTATTCAATTTTCTTAACATTTAAGTATAAATCGTTAAATAATTTGTTTATGTTTTTGACCTTCGCATAATTGCTTCAGATAACTTTTATATAAACTTACATTTTTTACAAAATGATCAATGTAGTGGAAGATGTTAGAAAGAAATGAGATACCAAAAACAGAAAAAAAAGTGTTATAATACAAAATTGGTTGCAATTGTTAATAAGTTAATAAAAATATAAAAAAAAATAGTTTCTCTGTAAATAGAAAGTCTTTTTGCAATTCAAGTCATTTTTTTCCATCGTCGTTCTTTCCCAACTGTTAAAGGTCATTCGATAAGAATTTCCAAGAACAAAAATCTCAGTGCTTATCGAGAACCCGCCATGATGTTGTCACTGCTAAACTTACTCCTTCTCTTCTACTCAACAAACTTCTCCCATTCCACCTGTAGAGAATCTTACATAACAATTTGTGATAGTGTCTCAGACGTCCCACACAATCCTCAAAGAAAATTCTGGACGGCTCTATTAATAAAACGAAACTTCAATAACACACCATCTTACACCTTAACATCTCGGCAACTTCCCAGTGAGTTGTCACGTCTCGAATGGTTGATAATCGACGAACAGTTGGTAAAGATAGAAAGCAATGCTTTTAGTTCGTGTAAGAACTTGCAACACTTGATTTTACATGCTAATGATGTGAAGACGATTTCAAGATCAACTTTTCTCGGGTTTAAAAATTTGACAAAGTTGTCTTTGAGGAGTAGTAATGTGAAAGAGTTACGACCGAAAGCTTTTATTTTGTCCAATATTCATACTGTGGACTTGTCGGACAATAATTTAGAGAGTTTAGTTGGTGATACCTTCAGAAAATGTACGGTGACTACTTTAAGAGTGACCAACAATAAACTTGGGAGTATTGAATCAAATTCCATACCTACAAGCGTGGAGCATCTTCATTTAGATCACAACGTTTTGGATACAATACCACAAGAACTGGAGAATTTGAATCAACTCAAAGAGCTGACATTGAGCCACAATAATTTAAAGAATGTTGATGTGAATCAACTCCCCACTCTTAAGAAACTAGATCTGTCTTTCAACAATATTATTACGATCAGTAGAGAATTCAACAATTTGGTAAAGTTGAAGTATCTAGATCTGTGCAATAATAAGATCGAGAAGTTTATTTTCACCACTCAATTCGTGCAGAATGTTCGCGGACAATTCGTATTGTTGCTAGCACACAACAGATTAATGAATTTAGACTTAGGCGCTCTTAGTCAAGCGGAGGTGACAGTGTCACTCTCTGGAAATCCCTGGAGTTGTAAGTGCATGGATCAAATGTTGGAAATCATCAAAAATAGCAGTATCACCAATACGATTTGTGACCGATTGACTATCAGCTCTGGAATGAATCCATACTGTTTTGCCGATGGCAGCCAGCGATGTTCTGAGAGCAGGATTTCAGAAACAGACCTGGAGAAATTTCAAGAAGCGGCCGTAAACAAGATTTGTGATGTGTTTGGCGATGTTGATTCGTTTGTTGAATAAATTTTTATTAAATCTTTTTCCTTGTGTCTTGACCCAACTATTAGAGTTCAGAACGAACCGATAAACTCGCGTCTTTCCAACAGTTCAGTCAAGATGCAGACGCCAATAATTGTTTTACTACTCCCAATAGTCACAGCGACTCTTCGTCACGGTAAGTGTGGTTTTTTCTTTAATTTTTTTACCATTTCTTTGAAGATTACTACTGGAGAGACTTCTCTTCGGAGATTCCCTCCGATGCTGTCCTTGGTGGTAAAGACATCAACAACCATGACACGTACATAGGACAAGCTTATATTCATGGTCATGGTACTTTCGTCATGCAGATTATCCCAGGAGAAACCACTAAACTTGCGGCTTACGGAGTCAAGAAACCTGCCGAAGTTAAAAGGGTTTGTACCACTTATCCTCTTCTAGTTTTAATTAAAAAAATTTAGATTCTGTGCTCCCAGCATCTCGATAAGTTTAAATGGATGAAAACCACTGCGAAGACTTTTCATTTGGATACTATTGATAAGACTCCGGTTGTTGGAGGGTACGACCACGTCAGTGCAGACAAGGGGATGTTACAAGTGGGGCGATTGATGTACGATGGAGGGATTGTAATTGGTTCAGTTGTGGGGTACCAACTGGAAAATGCACAGTTATGGTTTATTGGAAAGGACAGAGAACAGAAATCCAATTCTTTCGAGATTTTATTGTTTGATTATAATTCCACTAATTTGGGATTCTATTAATTGTCTTGTCAGTCAAATGAAGGAAAACAATTTTTGTTGCCAATTACCGCATTTTGAAACTGATGGAAAAATTCTTCCGGGAGAGAATCTGTTTGATTACACTTTCTTTCATATATTCCAGTCACACAATAAGGGACTTGTCCACTTTCCATCAGCTTCTTTTCGCAGTTTATTCGTCGAATTTGGTTTGTTTTGTTAAATATTACTTTATCTAACTCCTGGGCGCATTCACAATTCCATGGATTTCCAATTATGGAAAATTCAATAGGAACGTGTACCAAATAATGTAAATCTAATGTTCTCAAACGATTATAAGCCAGAGAAATAAAGTTAATTTGTGCCCTATTTTTAAGGATTCCGGTATGCATATAAAAATTGTACAAATTATTAAAAGATAAATCTGCATATCTTATTTTACTGTAGAAGTTGAAGACTGACACCGTAAAGAGTTTATTGTGGCTTAGTGTTATTACTTCTAAGTCTAACGATCTATTAGATGGCAAACTAAAGCTCTCAAATTCGTTATAATCTAGATATAAATTTTTTATACCTAATGGTAAAGCATTCCATCCTATGCTTGTTAACATATTATGTCTTACCACAAGTTTAGTGATGGTAGACATAAAGAACCTGTCAGAGTCCAATCTTGTCAAATTATTATCTGAGAGATCAACAGTCGCTATTTTGCTATAAGAAACAAAGCCGTGATTCAACTCTCTTATCCCATTGCTTCTCAAATCTAGCATCTCCAAACTTATGTTGGTGAATGTGTACTCTAGAAGTGTCGCCAAAACATTGTCGTAGAAAGTAATATGATTTAAACTTCTTAGTTGAAGAAGTGAAAGTGCATGAATTGCGTTTAAATGATTAACAATAATCAATCGACTTAAGCTATTCAAACCATCCAGAGAAATGTTTTGCAGCTGCTGGTTTGGAGACGAAGAGAATCCACACTCGTTGTTAATAAGAAGTTCTGACCAAGTGTTTCTGTCTTCGTACTTTTTTACGTCTTGTAAGGAGTCACAGATTACGAAATAAGATTTTTCACATGAAGAATGCACAAGAGTTCCAGAAGTGATGGTGAGGAGCGCTGACACGAGTTGCACCATTTTGGTTTCAAAATGTTTGACCTTTCAACTCTTATCAAAATGTTTCTTGTTGTTATTGCTGTGTTAAATAATTAAATGGATTTAAATTCTGATGACTTTAGTTTTATCGCAATGAAATTTTGAGAGCTCATTTTCTTTCACCTTTTGTTAGCTGTGCCAAACTACAAAAATTTTGCACAAAAGAATCAAATTTTAGATATCGTTTTAGGTATAAAACAAGATCGATCCTGTTCTTCGTGATCGCATTTCACCAACTTTTGATTACACAACAAAATCAATTAGATCAAGAAAACTTTCGTCTTGTATCGTGAAAAATTCAAACCGAACGTTGCACAAAAAGTGACATTGTTCTATTTTTTACGAGACTTCAGAAAATGGTGCAATTTCAAGCTTCTTCAACTTTCCTGTTTCATCAAACATTTAAAAATAATTGAAACAACCCTCCAGTAGTTACAAGTTTTACAATGGGTAAAGTTGACTTTGAAGACCCTCTAAATTATCTCAACGCTGTGGGATTAGATCCGAGAAAAAGCAGCAATTTTGCGAAAGTTCGAAGAACAGTTACGCTGACTGTAGTTTTGACGGTTGCTGTGTTGGGGCATTTGGAACTAATGTTGAATAATAAAGGCTTGGAAACTTGGTCCAGAGCCTCGGAGTCGCTGCTCGTTCAATACCAGGTAAAATTAAACGTGCTGGAACTTTTTATCATGTTTTGTAGGCTATTTACAAAATATTCATTTTGTTGACTAAAAAAGAACAGATCTTATGGTTAGTGAAGCACAGCTCGAAGTTTTGGGAGCTTCAAGAAGAAGACCGAAAATCGAATTTTGTTCATAAACTACTCACATGGTTTCTTTGCATTTACAAGATTTTGTTGCTTTTACTGTCTCTTCTGTATGTTTTGCGGAAAATAATCAATCGGAATGCTTTACCACTGGCTATCGTTTACGGAGAAACGGATGGATTTTCACCAATGACGGACAATGTTATTTTTTTCTTGCATTCGGTTTCCACCTTTTCTATACTATTGGTCGTTCTTGGTTGTGATGGGTTATTCTTTTATTTTGTCGGACACATTCTAACTGAGTTAATAGCAATAAAAACGTCTTTTATAAAGACGAAACATAATTTGATTGAGAGCATACAACACCACCAGTTTGTTTTGAAGTAAGTTCAACAGATAATTAAGTTCTTGGAATTTTTTCCTCTTCAGGTATATAGAAAATCTTAATAAAACCTACTCCAGCATGATACTAATTCAACACCTCACCTGTGTCTTTGGAATTTGCTTCGGATTATTTCTACTATCAAAAGACGGGTAAATAAACCCATCGTGAATTTCATTACTTATTGATTTTTAGGACTCCGCCTGACTTGGCCCACATTATCAAATATCTCCCGTATATCCTATCGTTTACAACTCAGAATTTTACTTTTTGTTTTTTTGCGACTATGATTGCGGAATGGGTGAGTTGTCATTAACAGTCTTCGGCAACGATGAGATTTCTGAAGACCGTAGAAATTGCCGATGCCGTCTTCTACAGCGGGTGGAACAAAGGAGAAGCTTATGGAGATAAGCATGCCAAAATCATGATAATTCGGAGGACGCAAAAACCGGTGAGACTTACAATGGGGCGTTATGGCGCCCTAAGTTTGGAGAGTTTTGCTTGGGTGAGTTGTTAATAGAAGTGCTTTAAGTTTGCTGTGTTTACAGGTCGTTAAAAATGCTTTTTCGTTTTATGCGTTTATAAGCACTTTCGGCGATGAGTAATATTGAAGAGGAACTGTTATAATTTTCATTTGTAGCATTTTGTGTAATATTAGTAAATAAAGCTGCTTTTAAATATAATTTT
Organism: Gnatocerus cornutus; assembly: GCA_029298725.1. NCBI lineage: Eukaryota > Metazoa > Arthropoda > Insecta > Coleoptera > Tenebrionidae > Gnatocerus > Gnatocerus cornutus. Next base: position 14,978,214 of record CM055515.1, read on the forward strand.
ATTAGAAATAGAAGCATTACAACGTCTAGATAAAGATGTTTTATTCCAGCAACAACTCCAATTTTAGTATTTTTTGATCTACGCCAATAATTTAAAAAGTTTTTTTTTTATTTTTTTTACTGTGCCAAATTTCATAAATTTTGGATACAAGAGACAAATTGTAGAAATTTTCGTTAAAAAAATAAACTAAATTTTCAAAATTTTCCAAATAAAGCCCAGAAATTCTGGTGATTTTGGTTTTATCACAATAAAATTTGGGGAAATCACTCTTTTTGATCTTCTTGTTGACTGTGCTAAATCACAAAAATTTCGAAGTAAAGACACTAATTTTACAAATTTTTGTTTTTTGAAAATAATTTGAATTTTGAGAATTTTTCATTTAAAGCAATGAAATTCTGGTAATTTGGGTATTATCACAAAGAAATTTAGAGAGCTTATTTTATTTAACCTCTTTGTTCACTGTCCGAAATTACAAAAAATTGGGATACAAGAGACAAATTTTAGAATTTTCTGTTTTGAAAATTAACTAAATCCTTAAGATTTTTTATTTAAAGCGCTGAAATTCTGGTGATTTTTTAATAAACTTAATTATATATTAATTAACTAAATTTTGACAATTTTTCATTGCCAGCACTGAAATTGTGTTGATTTTTGTTTTATTGCAATAAAATTTCTGGAACTTGTTTTATTTGATTTCCTTGTTGACTGAAAAATTTCGGACAAAAGAAACAAATTTTAGAATTTTTTCCCCGTCAAACGGAATATTCAAAGTTTATCAACTTAATCTACTTAACCTTTCAACTCTTTAGATTATCAAGCTGACCTTAAACTAACCATTATTTTCTAAACACTCAAAGAGTGCACTCGTGTCTGTATAAAAAACATGTGCTTCTTAAAGATTATCCTATTTTCAATCCTCGTATACATATATAAAACGTGTACAGGCGGAACGCCTCTAATAAAACGAGAATACCGGCGAACGAGTTACGTAGTTTTGCGCGAGTACCTTCTTTCACCGATTTTTTCTCGACACTTTCGCCGAGCTTTCCCAAACGTACACTTTCCCGAGATTCCGGTGGTTGTGGTTTGGTCCTTTTCCGATTTTTGCTTTTCGCGTGAGAGACTTTTGAAAGTCGTTTTCGTTCGTCCGCCTTTGCTGACGTGGTAGATGTTTCAAAATGCTTTAATGTTCGTGGGGACAAAACCATAACCATTAAGTCGAGAGACTCAGTTATAAACATCTCAAAAGGGTCTGATTTTTTGTACACACAACATGTACGGTAGCGGCTTTTTTTCTCGGCACTTATTTAAATCGGTTCGAGCAACGAAGGAAACATTAGCGGAGATTGATTTATTAATCGAATTCGACTTATTTTTAATACAGGATTTCTTTGACCATCAAGGTGTGTTTTGGGTATGTATGCGTAACTTACACATGAAAATCTTTAAGCATATTTCAAAACTTCAATTTACAAGCGCGAATTCATTGTTTAATCACAGATTATCATTTGATAGACAAACATTTCTTGATACTCTGTATAAAAAATTTGCATAAATACCAAGTATCTAAGAGGCTATTTTTAGGGATACTTATGCGAAAGTACAACAGATAAATGAAATGAACGTGACGATTATCGAATTTTATTACGACTCCGTCGATTTTTAATCGTTGATATTAGAGAGACTAAAAATGCGGGAAATCTTTACACAAAAGGAGTAAAAAATTAGAAAATTTCAGAATCTGCTAATTTACTGGTTTAATGCTTTTGTATAGTGAGTACTGCAATTAAGCCATGAAATCACTATTTGGTACCTGCTGTAACTTGACAGCGAAGCTTCAAATACTACTGTATTTTTTACCTCTTTTCTTGGGATCTGAAGTGGTAAACAAACTGGACCGCCGCTTTCGGGTGACGAAGACTTTATTACTTAAAGCATAATCAAAGAAACGAACGTGTAATCAATTTGGTTTTTTTAAATTTTAATCCATTCCCGACCTACTACAACAAAGTCGTACTTTATTATCTCTCGAAACCGTAGCGTATCATTTTTCATTAATTTTTCGCATATTGGGATATTTCTCCAAACAGTTACCGATGGAAATTTTATTCCAAGCGTGTGATTTTGGTACGGGGAGAAGTTACAAAAAAAACATATCTACAAATAAATCCTAACTTATTCTGTTCTGACGATATAAATAAAATATTCTTTATAATTTAATTCTTAATTCTAAATCGACATCACTGCATTCCTGTTCACACAACTAAAACAACGACCATCACACAGCGATAGTCGCGATAAACAAATATGAACTGGACGAAAACAATAAATTAACAAGGGATTAAGAAGTCCTGATGGTCGTTTTATTGTAGTTTAACAAAAAAAGAAAAGGGAACCGTTCATCATAAATAGGTACCCCAAAACGCAAGTACCATTTACGACTCGGCCAACTTATAATCGTTCTAAAGCAGTAAATAGATATTAGACGAGACTAAAAGTGCAAGTGTGTATGACTTAATAAGGTACTTATTACACAAAAAGAGTACATCATCTGAGTTAGTTTTGTTATTTATGAGTATTTATAAGTACCGACATCCACTCCACACCCTTTGTCACCAGAAAAAAAAACGACCATCAGACAGGGATAGTCGGGTAGCACATTTTGCCGATGTTTTTCATCAATAACAAAATCTGCTATTCGGTAAATTGGTACTATTGTGTAGTGAGTTTTAAAGTAATGCCGACAACTGTTCAAGCGGAGATAAGAAGGAGGTATATGAGAATTGGATAAATAAGAGTGACTTTGCTGTTCGCAATTTTGCATACGCTACGCTTCGCCTTGCTACTACAATTTAATTGCTCGACAAAAAGTAGCACTTTTCTGCCGTCTAAAAAAATCTATTTTTTCAAACGTCAAAAATTTGACAATTTTCACGACCGAACTATTCTATTCTATACTATTCTCGCTCCTTTTGCCCTTTTGCCGACGAGTTTCCAAACTAACAAAGTGGCGGGTTTTCGTCCTCTTCGGCCGTTTAATTTTCGCAAAATCAATTTTTAAATATCGCGGTACGTTGGTCGTCGCGTGGACAAAACCATAACCATAATGTGGAGAGAGTCATAAAGATCTATCACCGTTCCAAAAAAGGGTCTGATTTTTTGTATACATAACAAGTACGGTAGCTGCTTTTTTTCTCGGCACTTATTTCAATCGGTCCGAGCAACGAAGAAAACATCGGCGGAGATTGATTTATTAATCGAGTTCGGCTTATTTTTAATACAGAATCTTTTTGACCGTCAAGGCATGTATGTGTATCTTACACTTGAACATCTGAACTCCTCTTTACAAGCGCGAATTAATTGTTCATTTGATGAACAAACATTTGTCGACACTCTGTATAAAAAATTTGCATAGATAGCAAGTATCTAACGAGGTCTTTTTTGAAATTTCGACTATCAAAAAATAGATTGCCGTGATTTTATCGAAAGTCAAGGCAGATCTCCACGGTCCACACCCATCCTCACCTGAAAAAAACGACCATCAGACAAGCGACTGGTGAATTTTACCGAATTTGCTAATTTACCGGTTTAATGCTTTTGTGTAGTGAGGACTCTAATTAAGCCATAAAATCACTATTTGGTACCTGCTGTAACTGTAACTTGACAGCGGAGCTTCAAGTGTTGCCCGAGTATTATGACCAGTATTTTTTACCTCTTTTCTTGGGATTTGAAGTGGTATAAACAAACTTGACCGCCCTTTCTCGGTGACGAAGACTTTATTACTTAAAGCATAATCAAAGAACGGAACCTGTAGTGAATTTCGTTTTTCTAAATTTTAATCCATTCCCGACCCACTACAACAAAGTCGTACTTTATTATCTCTGGAAACCGTAGCGTATCGAGACAAATACGATTTTCATTAATTTTTCGCATATTGGGATATTTCTAGAAACAGTTACCGATGGAAATTTTATTGCAAGCGTGTGATTTTGGTACGAGGAGAAGTTACAAAAAAAAAATCTTCAAATGAATCCTAACTTATTCTGTTCCGATGATATAAAAAAATATTCTTCATTGTATAATAATGAATGAACGGATAAACAACTCGAAGAAAACAAAAAATTTTCAAGGAGCCTGTTCGGCGCTTATTTTTAATATGTAGTACACAATTTGATATGTTTTCAATGTCAAGTAGCAAGCTATTTTTTTCAAAGTGTCAATTCCGACTAAATATCAACAAACAGATTTGCACAATCTTATCGAAAGTCAAAGCAGACGTAAAAAGGATACTATTATACTTACAGTTAACAAAATTTCAACAGATAAATTAAATTGATGCGACGAGTTCAAATTTTGGTGAACATTTACGATTCGATCAAATTTTTAATCGTTGTAAGACAGCAGATATTAGAGGGATTAAACAAATTAAGCGAATTTTACCCATGTCTTTAACAATGAGAAAATTTTAGAATCTGCTATTTGGTGGTTTTGTTCTATTGGGTAGTGACTACCCCAATTAAGCCATAAAATCATTATTTGGTGCCGACAACTAGAAGTTCATAGCCGAGCTTCGAATGTTGTTCGATTCTTTCGCGGAGTCTGTAGTAATTTGAGAGGAACTGATGGAATTAATGATGTACGATCGAATAAAATAATGTTCATTACGAATGAACTGATAAACAAATATGAACTCCAAGAAAACAATAAAATAACAAGAGATAAAGAATGCTAAACCTATATAAAAAATGATCGGACGTCCTGATAGTCGTTTTATTGTAGTTTAAAAAAAACAGAATCGTTGAACATAAATACCCCAAAACTAAGTACTATTTACGACTCGGCCGATTTTTAATCGTTCTAAAGCAGTAGATATTAGGGAGACTAAAAATGCAAGTATGTATGGCTTAATTGGGGTACTCATTACACAAAAAGAGTAAACCATCACACTACATGATTCTTAATTAGTTTTGTTATTTACGACAAGTATCGAGATCATTCACACCCTTTCTCACCAGAAAAAACTGACCATCTTGATGGTCGTTTTATTGTAGTTCAACAAAAAAAAAACAACCCTTGGACAAACCCCAAACCGTACATCTACAATTACACGATGTTTATACAAAATGTTTAAATACATAAAATATAGTTTACGGTAGCGGCTTCTTTTCTTTGAAAGAATCTCCACTTATTAAAATCAGTCCGAGCTCTGAAAAAAACATAATTTGACATTAATTAATTACGAAACCGTACTCTCAATTTACAAGAAAATACGATTTTTCATGCATGTTTCGGATACAATTATTTGCTTTGGGTGTGCTAAACGAGTTCTTTAGGTCCTTATTTCGGTAAAAAAAAAGAATATTTTGGAAGGTACAGGCGATTTCTGAGTTGGTGTCCTCTAAACCATAAAATGGAGCTGCTGTAAATCAGTAATAATCACATCCTATTTACCCTTTTCTTTTGTGAATGTGGTACGGGTACGACTTTCGACTAATCTTCGTTCATAACTTATGATAACAGGCGTTGGAAAAGGAAAACAATAAACCACCAAACGGTATCGATAATAGAACAAAACTTATCCAAAAAAGGTTGTCAAGAATAACAGAATTCGCCTTGTGCTTACATTTTCATTTAAACATAGAAATAAAATAATACAAAATAAATAGAATATTGAAGTAGCAATGATGTTATCGGGGATAATTGAAGTTACAAAATTTGTTCAATTTTTTGCTGTCGGTTTTGCGTTTGAGAAGCTGTGGGACCTGTCATGGGTTCCAACCATTTTATGACTTAGCGGACACTAACTTAGAAATCGCCTTAATTACTATGGAATTCTATGAATTGAACTGTCGTCATAAACAAAAATTATCAACAGCGTAGTACTGTTAAATTTTTAATAGCGAAGTCCGTTGGTTATTTTTTTTAAACCTTTCAGTCTGTTTTTTTCTAAAATTTTCAGAAAATTCTTCATTTTGCCATGCGTAGTTATTTGTATCAGAGTTTCAAAAATCAAAAAAAAACAATATATGAAGTTATTTTAAAACTTTCTTTGCTAAATGTTAAATGACAAAATACAATTAAAATTTTACAAAATGGCCCTCGGAATTCTGTAAAACTCGCCTTTTTTGTTTCTTAATCTAACAAATAAACAATTTCAAATTAATATGCAACGCCACGGAAAAGCGAGGTCCACGAAAAAAGCGAGTCTACAGAATTCCGAGGGCCACCTAGTTGTGCAAATAAAATCTGAGTGTAAAATCACATACATGCCAATCTGTGATACAATCCATGACGTTCGCTTCGCCCAAAATCGCCATAAATGGACAGAACTATTAATCCAACCCAAGAACGACTGCAGAAATCGGACTTATCGCTACACTTTAACAAGAAACGCTTTCATCAATTCCGGAATGCAACTTTTACGACGCTTGATAATTGTCAGACAAGTTCGAAAAATAAAATCGTTTGCGTTTCTTCGTGAACTAAATGTAAAAGAGTTGAATTTGGTTCATAATAATGTGACTACAATAAAAGAATATACCTTTGAAGATGTTACTCTTGAAAAACTACAGTTCAAAAGAAACAATCTGAAGAAAATCGAAGCTTATGGATTTGCAAACTCTGTTATTAGAGTAGTTGATTTATCTTATAACGAGCTTAGACTACTTCAAACAGATGTTTTTTATAAGTCCAAAGTTTCTCATTTGATAATCCGATTTAATCAAATTAGGCAAATTAAAAATGTTTCACTGCCTTTAGGTTTACAGTGTTTGGCTTTAGATTACAATAAGTTTCGAAAATTTTCACTCGCCGGACAACACAGATCTTTAAATATTGCAATTTTATCACTTAGTCATAACCAGTTAATTCAATTAGACACCGAATTATTACAATCAGTGCAGATTTTAGAACTGTCTTACAATAAAATCGAGACTGTAGACCCGAAAATATTAGAGTTACCGAAATTAGGGGTATTAAATTTAAATAATAACAACATAATTAAATTTAATTTAGCCAGTCGTACCACACACAAAATTCTTATTTTATTAGAGAATAACAAACTTAGAAGAATTAATTTAGATTTAGTTTCCGAACAAATTGATCTTTTTCTACTGGGAAATCCTTGGAACTGTCGGTGCTTTGAAGAAATGGATCTTGTTCTTCGGAACCATTCTTCGTCGATGTTTAACACTTTTGAGTGTACTAAACGAATGGTGACATCGGGAAAACTTCCATATTGTGTGATGAAAAACTCGTTCAATGAGAAATGTCGCGATGACGAAATTTCGGACCACCAGCTTAGACTTTTCCAAAAGATGTGGCACGAAAATTGGAACTGCTTCAATTCGTATATTTTCAAGTTTTATGGAAAATTGAATCAATAATTATATTTAATTTATTATTAAGTGGTCAAAAACATTTTATAGTCTTTAAGAGCAATCCGATTATCTTTTCTCCAAATTTCTTTTTTCAATCATCGTGTTAATAAAAGTGAAGAACGAAAACGCTTTATTCATTACCTAAAATCAAACCAATTTACATTTTCTTACTTTTCTAGAAAATGATCACCAGTTTGAAGCTCTCCAGGTCCAAATTTCTGAATGCCCCAATTGTGAGTTTGGCTGGTCGTTGTGCTCTTTTTATTGTCAGCACTCTTGCTGTACCATTCTTATAATCAAAATCGTTTTTCCAGCTGCTGTAGAAAATTTGATCAGGTATCTCTGAAGACTAAGAAATCGTAACTTTAACAGTATCAAAAAACTCTTACCCAATCAATAAGTAATTGACCAGCAAAACAGAAAGTCCAGGTCTGTATAATAAAACTCAAAATATAAGGCACGTACTTGAGAGCCAGTTCAAAACGAGGAGGTAAACCATCTTTGCTCATTAAGAATAAACCGAAGCAGATCGCAAACAGGCTCGACAACTGTTGGACTAGTAAAACCACAGAGAAAATCTGACTGGATGTTTGAACAAATCTAAAAAAAACTCTAAAATTTTCAGTTAAAACACAAACACTTTGCTAACTCCAGAACGTGGCTGTGGTGCTCTACACTATTCCGAAACCTTTGCTTCTCGTCCCAACTTTTTTCGATTTGGTTATTCCCAAAAGCGACTTTAATCATTCGTAATTCCGAAAGAATGTGCCCAATGAAATAAAAAAATAACCCATCAAACCCGTTGATTACATTAATAGTCAAGAAAGTGGTTAACGAGTGTAAAATTAGGTACAACTCATCGTATGGCGTCTTCAGGCCTTCCGACTCCCCGTAACTTATACACACTGGAAGTTTGCTCTTAAAAATTAACTTCGCAGCTGTGAACTGGCAACACGTGAAGATTATAGCAATTTGGTAGAACTTGAAGAACTGTCTTAAAAAGACGTGAGTGGTACCGAAACTTTGAAATTTAGACCCAAATTTCTGCAGAGGCCAAAACTTTTGACTCTTATCGAGGAGCTCGCCCAATCGTTTTTTTTGTAGAATTAAAACCGCCAGTTTGGTTAATAACTGAAAAAACGATTTAAGATTCCGAAGGTTTTTCACGAGTCTTACTTGACACTGAGGGACCATGGTATCTGTGGCTCTAGCATAAGTCGTTAAGCCAGGATTTGAAATAAGTTCCAGAACTCCTGAAAATATGACCACTGCGTACAACACTAGAGTAAAAAACTGTCTGATTTGTGAAAACCGGCCGTTTTTGAGAGGGTGCATTCCTATGACGTTTAAGTAAAATAGGGGTTGAGCAAAATCAAGTTTTTTCATAGTCGGTTTTTATTAAACTGCTAGGAATCGTTTTATTGCTAAAAGTGATGGATGCGCCAGGTTAAAGTTTTCAAAGTACGTAATTGGCATAAATATCACAGTTTTGTCACCAATTTGTGTTTAATGGTGAGTTCTTTGATCTGTTAAGTGCACTTTCATCAGCGCTTGCAACATTTATGAAGCGGAAACAAAGCGAGCTTTAGTTAGAAACGGGAAAATTTGATGAAATTAGAAGCAGCAAAATCCATTGAACAATCTGATAATATTAGATAACAATTTATTGGATTTATAAAGCATTTTAGAATTCCAGGATATTAAAGAAACAAAGGAATTAAATGATAAAAAATATTCTAAAATAACGATCCTAAGAAATTTTTTTACGATTGTAAAAGATAATATGTAAAATAAACTTTAGATTTATTAAAAATTTAACCACATTGGGCCTCGTTTTCATGCAAGAATTGTTGATTACAGATAGTCTTGACATCAATATTGTATAAAAGTGCGCGCACTTTGATCATTGTTTGAAACTTTAATGAAGAGGTAATTGTTGCGGAAATTAAAGAGGGCAGGTATAAATCAGGTATAAATCAGGTATAAATGTGAAGTTAAATAATTTTTTGCACAGTTTTCTTTTACGGCTAGAAAATTGCTTTTAAAACTAAACTAAAGTTGATTAATGTGTCGATTTCAGTTTGATTAAAAATGGTGGATGCGCGGGGTTTTTTCTAATTCTGAATAATTAACAATCTAAATTCATAAATTTACCGCCTAAAAACTGTAATATATTGTCGATAAATAGAAAAGTGTGTCTTGGATCTAAAACTAATTTATAATTTATCGTTCTCCCTATTTATTAATAATAATTAGGTAGATTTTTTACCAAGAGTCTGAAATTAAGTCGTGGAACTTCAAACAGAAAATATTTCAGAACCTACTAAGAAGTAAGATCTGTTGTTTGTTTTTTACAATGGAGAAAGTCGACTTCACCCAGCCCCTCTTCTTCTTACACATCATCGGAATGGACCCTCAAAAGCAGAACAAATTTGCGAAAATCAGACAAGTGTTTTCGGTCGCAGTTTTTGTCTCTGTAATTTTTTCCGGAACTCTGGAGATTGTTTTTCACTTCAAAGGACTTGAAACTTTTGCAAGAGCATCTGACTCGATGTTCCCCCAATATCAAGTACCCAATAAAATTATTAATTCTAACTCTAACATTCTGTTTCAGCTGGTCGTCAAAATGATTGTCTTAATTCTAAATCGAAAAAAAGTCGCCGGACTGTTAAAAAACAACACCAGATTTTGGCCCCTTGAGAAGTTCGGATTAAAACACCAAAACAAACTTTTCGGTGTTCACAGTTTCTTACAACGATTTTTCTTCTTTTATAAATACGCAATTGCTTTTACTTGTGTGCAGTTTTGGGTTATCACACTCACGGTAAAAAATACCAAACCGATGTGTATAAGTTATGGAGAAAACGAAGACCACAACGGACCATTTTTTTTTCAATTTTATTTAGCTTTACACGGAACTCTCGCATTAATCTCTATTTACATAATCGTTGGTTTTGACGGTCTGTTCTTCTACTTCATCGGTCACATGTTGTCCGAACTGGAGATGGTAAAAATAGCTTTTGGAACGGTCAAAATTGAGCCACAATGGAACGAGAAGACGAGATTTCGCATTTCTGCACGTCACCACGGCTTTGTGTTATTGTAAGTTTCAGTCGTGGCGTCTTAAATTTAATGCGTTTTTAGGTGCATTGATCAATTGAACGAGATTTTCTCCGCTGCGTTTTTCCTGCAATTTTTGTCGTCGCTTTTTGGGATTTGTTTCGGGTTGTACCTCATGAGCAAAGACGGATTACCTCCTCGGTTTGACTTGGCTGTCAAATACATTCCTTACATCGTCTCTTTTATTATACAGATTTGGACTTTTTGCTTCGCTGGACATCTTCTGAGTGTTTGGGTACGTGTGGTTTTTCATTACCACTTTATTGTTTTGTAGTCTCTAGAAATACCCAATGAAATTTTTTACCGTGAGTGGGACAGAGCCTCTGCTTTTAGTAATGTCTATGGGAGGATGATTGCGATGCAAAGAGGACAAAAACAGGCAAAATTAACAATTGGGAGTTTTGGAAATTTAGATCTTGAAAGTTTTAAGTTGGTGAGTTCAGTGAAGTGAACTTGAAATAGAAATTTGGTTTTGGTTTTAGGTCATGCAAAAAGCCTTTTCTTTTCTGGCGTTTATTAATACAGTCACTGAGAAAAAAAATTGAAGATTTCGTAGTTCTGGAGTTGTGTTAGCTTAAATATAATAAATGTATGTAAAAGCAAAAGCGTTATATTAATTTATTGTTCTTAAAATATAATAAAATTACTCACCCAGTTAAAACCTTTTTTGTTAAAACTACAAGACCTCGATACATTTTTAAAGTGCTTGAAAAGTTAATGAAGACTGACAAAATGACCTACAAAAGAAGCCCTATTTTACAACAGATTCTGCGCCTGGAGCCCGTTAAATACATTATAAATAAATATGAAAATAAGCCTTTACTTTGTAACCCCTAATTAGTCCATTTTTTTATTATTTAGAACCCCAGGTGTCTTTTCCACCGAAACCACTCATTAAAACTAATATTTTTGATAAAAAAACTTAAATGAACGACCCATAAATTATTAACAAGAATAATTAGAACGAGGACCAAATCCGAAGACAATTGTCGTTTGGGCACGCAAGAGTTGAAATCATGGAGAAAGTCGATTTTACAGAACCTCTGTCCTTCTTGCATGTAATAGGAATGCATCCTTTGAAATGTGACCGATTTGCAAGAATCCGACAGTTTTTCTCGCTTGGAGTTTTTATCGCCGCCATGATTTCTGGACTTTTGGAACTCGCTTTTAACTCCGAAGGTCTGGAGACTTATGCCAGAGCTGCAGATACCATGGTTCCCCAGTGCCAAGTAAGCACCCCCTTAAAACCCCCAAAGTCTCATTTTTCTTCCAGCTTGTCATCAAAATGATCGTCTTGATCCTCAACCGACAGAAACTCACCGAACTTTTGAAAAACGGCGCCCGGTTTTGGTCTCTACGGAAATTCGGGCCTGTTTACTACAAGAAGTTCTGTTATGTCCACACGTCTTTGGAGAAGTTTTTCTACTTTTATAAGTACTCGATTGCATTCACGTGTTTGCAGTTTATTGCAGTTTCGGTGATTTTTAAGAATTCGAAACCGATTTGTATAAGTTACGGGGAGAATGAAGAACAGGGGCGGTGGTACTACGTGGGGTATATTTTTTTGCACACGGGAGTGACTGTCGTGTCTATTAATATAATCATTGGGTTTGATGGTTTGTTCTTTTATTTCATCGGGTATTTGTTGTCGGAGCTACAAATGGTGAAAATCGCCTTTGGGAGTTACAAGATTGAGCCGGTGTGGAACGAAAGGAAGAGATTTCGGATTTCTGCAAGACACCACAGTTTTGTGTTGGAGTAAGTTTGATTAAAATAAAAGTGAAGACACTTCATGTGGATTTAGGTTCATCAGAAAACTGAATGGTATCTATTCAGCGTCTTTTATGATCCAAGTTCTATCGTCTCTTTTTGGTATCTGCTTCGGATTGTACCTCCTGAGCAAAGACGGGTCAGTTTTCCCACAAAACTTTAACTTTTACTGATTGAGTTTCAGGTTACCACCTCATTTCGACTTGGCTAGCAAATACTTACCTTATATCGTCTCGTTTATAATACAAACTTGGACTTTTTGCTTCGCCGGTCACTTGCTGATCGTTTGGGTAAAATCAAATTTTTGTCAATCGTATTCATACCTTTTTAGTCTTTAGAAATCCCCAATGAGATTTTTTATCACGGGTGGGATAAAGCCATCGACTTCTGCAATGTAAATGGACGAGTCATTGCAATGAAAAGAGGACAAAGACCTGCAAAATTAACAATCGGAAGCTTTGGAAATTTAGATCTCGAGAGTTTTAAATTAGTGAGTGTTTTAAATTGTAGAAAGATCGAATGAGATGTGAGTGTTGCAGGTTATGCAAAAAGCGTTTTCATTTCTGGCGTTTATTAACACGGTGATGGAAAAAAAAGAAGAAAATGTTGAATAAATTTAGTTAGTTTTGTAATCGTGTAATAAATTGTTAGTCTTGTTAGAGTTATATGTGAGTGAAAATTAATAAAATGTTTGCAAGGTTTTCATGTCATGATTTTTATTAATATTTTGGATTCTTTGAAATCATAAATTTTTGCTTGCAACTGTAATATCGTAGTTTGCTGATAATTTTTAACATGATCGTGACACGATGCAATTCTTAAATGTGTTATTACTTTTTTTCTCTGACCATTAAAAATTAAAACGTGAATTACACTCTTCAAATAATAATTGATTCGACTCGCTGCAACAGAATGGGCAAAGTTAAATTCTCCGATCCAATCTACTTTCTAAAAAAAGTCGGATTTGGCCCTCACCAAACTAGCACGTTTAGTTCTTTAAAAAAATTTGCTTGTTGTTTAGCTCTCGGTCTTTGCATCATTTCCGCTCTCGCTGAACTATTCTCGAATTTCTATAATATCGACGTAGTCATACGAGCTACAGAAGTCATCTTTCCATACTACCAAGTAAGAGATTTACTTTCTAACACGTCCAACGTCCTGTATGATTACAGGCTATTTGGAAATTGGTAGTCCTTCTCAAGCACAAGAAAGCTCTCGCCGTTCTCTTGAGAAAAACCAAGACGTTCTGGTCTCTCGACGCCCTTGGTGAAACGTATAGAATGAGTTCTATGAAAGACCACAGATTTTTGGAAAAAGTGTACCAAATTTTTCGATTTTTGACGTACTTCACATGCTCGCAATATTTTATCGCTGCTGTAGTTTCGGACAAACCGATGATGTTGAGTTTTGGTGAAACGCACGGACTTAGTATGAAGCTTCGCGTGTTATATTTAATCCTGCATCTGATGTACGTATATTTTATTGTCTGTGTTATCTTTGGATTTGATGGTCTCTTTTACTACATTATTGCCCACATATTAACTGAGTTAAAAATGGTAAAAATCGCTTTTGGAAATGGTAAAATTCGACCGTGTTGGAGCTGGAAGAAGAGGTTTAGAATAGCGATTCTTCACCATATCAACGTGTTGAAGTAATGTCGAAGTCATCTTCAATTTGAGCTAACTTAATTTGTAGCTTCGTCAAAGAAGTTGATTCGGTGTACTCCGTGATGCTGCTCCACCAACAGTTTACGTTTCTCTTTGGTTTGTGCTTCGGATCTTACCTTCTCATCGCAGACGGGTAGTTGGTTCCACCAGTTTCTAATACCTAGTTATAATAATTAATTCAGAGTTCCAGACTACGAGCATTTATCAAAGTACATCCCGTACATAATTTCATATCTTTCCCAAACTCTGATGGTGTGTCTAGGGGGAAATTTGATATCAGTTTGGGTAAAAAAAAATAAAACAATGTTGTTTCTTTATCCTATTATTTATACCTTTTAGTCAATGGAGATTTCCGACGAGGTTTTCTACGATAATTGGTCCATGAACCGAGCTTTTGAAATGAAAACTGAAAAAATCATGATTATACAACGGGCGCAACGTCCTGCGTGTTTGACTTTAGGAGGAGTCACGAATTTGGACTTGGAAAATTTCAGGCTTGTTGTGAAGAACGCCGCGTCGTTTTTCACCTTTGTCAACGCGGTTACGAACAAATAACTTCATTTTACCAAATTTAGAATATAAGGAGGTCGGGTCAAATATAAATAATTCGTTGCAGTGATTATATTATCAATAACTTTACCCACTCATCCACCCTTTTTAGTACAGTTTGGTCTATAAAATGGACAAAGCACAATACTCAGATCCGCTTTACTTTCTAAATATAATTGGGTTAAATCCTTTTAAAAATGATACGTTTTCTGGAATCCGAGCAGTGCTGGCGATTTTACCGTTCATGTTGACTGTCTTATCATGTCTCTTGGAATTGTTTACTCATTTTAGAAGTGTGCAGACTGTAATTCGTGCCTCAGAAGTGATTTTTCCTATTTACCAAGTAAGTGAAGAATGTTTTGTAGTCTCTTAACACAGAATTTCAGTTTGGTTGGAAGTACTTCGTGCTAATCAAACACAAGAAAGAGTTAGCCGCGATGATCAAAACCAGTGCTAAGTTTTGGCCCCTAGACAAGTTCGGCGAACACCACAAAACAGAAAGTGCTCAAAATCACCGAAATTTAGAAAAAATCTATCGTTGTTACCGATTCTTAACTTACTTTCTAGGTTTACAGTACACAATTGCTGCAATTCTTAAAGAAAAGCCGATGGTACTAAGCTTCGGTGAATCGAAAGGGTTGAGTACCAATCTCAGGATTTTTTATCTTATTCTTCATTTGGTTTACCTGGTGTCTGTTACTAATGTAGTACTGGGTTATGACGGTGTGTTCTTTTATTTGATAGCTCATATTTTAACTGAGCTAAAAATGGTGAAAATCGCCTTTGGAAACACGAAAATTAAGCCGCGTTGGAGCTACAAACAAAGATTTAATTTGGCGGTTCAACATCACATCTATGTGTTAAAGTAAGTAGAATTTGATAGAAAACTCTTCTTTTTGGTTGTTTCAGGTTTGTACAAAAAGCCAATAAAGTGTACTCCACGATGCTACTGAATCAACACATGACTTATCTTTTTGGGTTCTGTTTTGGCTTGTATCTTCTAATTTCTGATGGGTACTTTAATTATGTGCGTTCCAATCTTAGAGTTTTTTTTTTAGAATGCCACCGGATTATGAACACTTATCGAAATATTTGCCTTATATCGGTATCTACATCTTCCAATCTTGGTTGGTGTGCTTCGCCGGTAATTTAATTTCTGCATGGGTAAAATACACTTTGGACTGGAACTACCAAATTCTTTTGATTTTTCAGTCGGTAGAAATCTCGGATCAGGTTTTTTATGATAACTGGTCATTAAATCGCGCCTACGAAGACAAACTCGACAAAATTATAGTAATGCAAAGGGCACAGAAACCGGCGTGTTTAACTTTGGGACAGTTCCAGAATTTAGATTTAGACAGTTTTAGAATGGTAAGAAGAAGAGAGTTTTTCAGGATATTGTTTGAGTGGTGATTTTACAGGTGGTGAAAAACTCGGCGTCGTTTTTTACTTTTGTCAACACCGTTGCAAATAAATAATTTCTTAATTTAGTTTTAAAATTGTTGAATAAAAATTAAAAAAAAATGGAATGTTTGTCGCGTTTGCTCTATTTGTTTTTAATTACAACAGTTTATAAGCAACCTAAAATAGAAATTCCTGAAAATTGTTTTCGATTATTAGGTACACATTTTTCTCATGGCTAAACTGAACTACAAACAATTTACTTTGAAGTCCCAATGCATAAATAATCCTTAAAACTGATTGTGCTCACTACGTAATTATTTTAGTAATGTTTAATCAAGTTCAATCGACATCAACGAAAATAGACGCGTTTTAGTTGACTCGTGGCGCATAATGGATAAAGTACAGTTTTCCGATCCTCTCAAATTTTTAAACTTTATCGGACTCAGTCCATTCCAAAACACCAATTTTCCTAGATTTCTTCAATTTAGAAAAGTTATTTCTCTCTCTTTAGTTTATTTAACTGTATTATCTTCTTTAACTGAATTATTTTTACACTTTAATAATGCTCATGTCGTGATTCGTGCATCAGAGATTATTTTCCCGTATTATCAAGTAAGAAATCACATTTTTTAAATTTAGTTAAAACGATTTTTAGATGTCTTGGAAGTTCTTCGTGCTTATCAAATATAGAAAACAACTGGCAGATCTCATCAAAAATAGTGAAAATTTCTGGCCCTTGGACCAATTCGGCGAGCCTTACCAAAACGAGAGTTATCAAGACCACAGACGTCTTGAAAAAGTTTACTTTTTTCATAGATGGTCGACGTACTTTGCTTGTTTTACATATATAGTTACTGCGATTTTTAATGAGCAACCAATGGTGCTCAGTTTTGGAGAAACTGCAGGATTGAGCGCCGAGCTTCGTATTGTGACCCTTATTTTCCATTGTCTGTATATAATACCAGTTGTATGTTTGATAGTTGGGTTTGACGGCTTATTCTTTTATATGATAATGCATATTTTAACCGATTTAAGAATGGTAAAGATCGTGCTTGGAAAGTCAAAGATTCGACCAGATTGGAGCTATAAAAAAAGACTGAGGAAGGGAATTTTGCACCACAGTTATGTCTTAAAGTATGTAAATTGTTCAGTAAATTTTTGTAACATTTTCGGTGCTTCAGGTACGTGCAAGATGCTGATAAAGTGTATTCCGCAATGTTGTTCAATCAACATATCACTTATCTTTTCGGTATATGCTTTAGTGCATATCTTCTAATAGCCGATGGGTTCTTATTCTTACCCTTTCTTTACCTTTTATTAATTAATTTTGTTGTAGAGTACCTCCAGATTATGAACATTTATCTAAATACATCCCTTATTTGAGTGTCTACCTTTTCCAGGCGTGGTTGGTGTGCTTCGCTGGAAATTTAATTTCAGTTTGGGTAAGATAAAATCTGAACTCTTCTCCAAAACTAGTTTTATTTTCAGTCATTGGAAGTATCAGATCAAATCTTTTATGACAACTGGACTTTGGATCGAGCTTATGAGGACAAACTTGATAAAATTATAATCATTCAAAGAGCTCAAAGACCAGCTTGTTTAACTTTGGGGGGATTCCAAAATCTGGATTTAGACAGCTTCCGACTGGTGGTCAAAAACGCGGCGTCGTTCTTCACTTTTGTAAACACTATTACAAATAAATAATTTTATTAATTTATGAAATAAAGATTTCTTGCTTTGAGTGTTAAATGATTACAGAGATAGAAGGTCGGGTCAGACATAAATAATTCGCTGCTGTGATTATCAATAACTTTGCCCACTCGTCCACCCCATTTTAGTACAGTTTGGTCTATAATGGACAAAGTACAATTCTCAGATCCTCTTTACATTTTAAATTTAGTAGGACTAAATACGTTTAAAAATGACACGTTATCTCGGTTTCGAACATTTCTTGTTGTTTTAATATTCGCCCTAACTGCCTTGTCAAGCTTTTTGGAACTGTTTACACATTTTACTAATCTTCCGACCGTGATTCGAGCCTCGGAAGTGGTTTTTCCATATTACCAAGTAAGTAAGCACAACTTTACGGTTAATTTAAACAGAATTTTAGATTGCTTGGAAAATATTTGTGTTAATCAATCACAAGAACGATTTAGCCCAACTCATCAAGACGAGTGCTAATTTTTGGTCTCTGAGCCAGTTTGGGGAATCCCACCAAACAGAAACTTCGCAGTATCACCGAATTCTCGAAAAAATTTTTCGTTGTTACCGATTAGCAATGTACTTTCTTTGCATCCAATACACCATTGCTGCGATTTTTAGCGGAAAGCCCATGGTGCTGAGCTTTGGCGAAGCTAAAGGATTGAGTACGAATCTGAGAGTTTGTTATTTTACTCTTCACTCACTTTACCTCGTGTCTGTTATAACGGCAGTGCTGGGCTTTGATGGTTTATTCTTTTTTTTGATAGCGCATATTTTAACTGAGTTGAAAATGGTGAAAATCGCGTTTGGAAATGCGGAAATTGAGCCGTGTTGGAGCTGCAAAAAAAGATTTCGATTGGCGGTTCTACACCACATTTATGTGTTGAAGTAAGTGAAATTTAATAGAAAACTTGTCTTTTTAGTTGTTTCAGGTTTGTCGAAAAGACCAACAAAGTGTACTCCACGATGCTACTAAATCAACACATTACTTACCTTTTTGGTTTCTGTTTTGGGTCGTATCTTCTAATTTCTGATGGGTACGTGAATTATGTGTGCGTGAATTATAATCTTAGAATTTTTTTTAGGATGCCTCCAGATTATGAACATTTATCTAAATATTTGCCTTATATCGGTATTTACATCTTCCAAGCGTGGTTGGTTTGCTTCGCTGGTAATTTAATTTCTGAATGGGTAAAATAGAATTAACTCGAGTTATCAAATTTTTTTTCCTATTTTCAGTCATTGGAAATTTCGGATCAAGTTTTTTACGATAACTGGTCACTGAATCGAGCTTATGAAGACATACTAGACAAAATTATAGTAATTCAGAGAGCACACAAACCGGCGTGCTTAACTTTAGGAAAGTTCCAGAACTTGGATTTGGACAGTTTTAGAATGGTAGGTAACAAAATGAGGTGGTTTAGAATTTCTCCGTTAATTGGATAATTTACAGGTAGCGAAAAACTCGGCGTCTTTTTTCACTTTTGTTAACACACTTGCTAATAAATAATAGTTCTAATTATTTGAATTCACATAATTTTGGTAACTTTAGTGAAATTTGAGGAAGCTACTATTTTCGAGTCGTGTTTTAACTGTGCTAAACTTCAAAATTGTAAAGCAAAAGACACTGATTTTAGAAATTTTTATTTTTAAGAAAGAGTAAAAATGTGCGACATCCTTCACCAAAATTCGGTAATTTTGGTAGTAATTTTAGTATTATACTTATCAAATTTAAGGAAATTACTATTTTTGAATTGTGTAATAAGTTTTCCAAAATACAAAATTTTATAGCAAATATACAAATTTTAGAAATTTTTGATTTCGAGACTAAGCAAAAATTCCTTTACTAAAAATTCGTAATTTTGGTCATTTTAGCGCTACAACTATGAAATTTGGAGAAATTACTATTTGTTAGATAAGTATTAACTCAACTTAATTTTAAAATTGTTAACCAAAAAACACAAATTAAAAAAATATATATATTTTTCAACATACCTCAGCTAAAATTCCCGACATATTTTCCTAAAATTCGTAATTTTGGTAATTTAGCGATTCACTTATAAAATTTGGAGAAGTAACTATTTATGAATTGAGTATTAACCTACCAAATTCTAAATTGTAAACCAAAAAAAACTAATTTTCGAATTACAACAAAAAAAAGTTGATCAATTTTTTCTTTAAATTGACTAGTTTACTGGTGACGAAAAACTCGCTGTCATTATTCACTTTTGTTAACACAGTTGCTAATAAATAGTTCCAAAAAACTATTAGAAGTGCTTGGAATGAATTTTGTTTATTTAATTTGTTATAAGAACAACTCATCTTTCTAACTTGGGTCTTTTTGTTATCAACATCCCAAATGGAATTAATTCTTTTTTGCGAATGTAATGTATGCAATAAACAACAGTTTTGGCTATCTAGCCAATGAATGAGAACTTACGATCGAGTTGGTTGCCCTCCTTGAATACGTTTTTTCTGATAAAAACCACTTTGATAAAGATTATGCCGGCCAATAAACGAATTCTGTTTACGGCTTTAAGCCCATTTCAATCACATTCTCCATTTTGTTCTGAAGAAAGGGGTGGATCTTTAAATAATAATTTTTAAAATCCGTTTCTTCTGCTCAAGAATTTTATAATTGTAATTTGTTTACGGATATGGCAAATTTTTGATTAGATTTTAAATTTTATAGATTTTTATTTAGAAAGTGCTAAAATAGACCATTAAATTAAACCGTATGAAATTGGATTTATTTTCAGCAATTTTCAGCGTTTAAACAGCCTATAAATAAATTTCACATCGAAACGATTACTGATCACAGCCCAATAATAATAAAATTTTAAAGTAATGATAGCATTGCTTTCAAATAAAAAGGTAAAGTTGTGAACAGCCTTACTAAATAAATAAAAACATAAAATTACTCTTTTCATGTCGTGATCACACTTAACGACTTTATGAAAAATTCAATCATATTTGTTCAGATTTATAACTAATAATAAAATGGTAAATGGTAGAAATCACGCAAACGTAGATAAATCAATAAAGTTATTAATAAAAAAATCATAAAAATCAAAGTGTCCGATCACCCCGAAATGATTGCACTGTGCAAATTTTCGTAAATTGATCGTTTCAGTGGCAGTGGAGCGCTCATCCCAATAATCGTTGTACACTGAAATCGTTATTCCAGCACATGCGCTTCCTCAGTTTTCCCATAAACAAGCAAGTGAAAATGCTACTTTATCCCAACGAAGATGTGTTCTAAAAAACTGTCCATCAAATCCGCACAATTTGGTGGTAAACTAGTGCAAATTTAAACGCCAGCGTCTGAATCTCTTCGTAGATTTGTGTTCTTTTACTCTACTTCAAAGATAGTCTAATCTATTCAACAGGTAAGTTATCGATCCCTTCTTCTAACTCTAAGATTTTTGTACTTGTTGATCCGCGTTGAGTTTTTTCCAGGTGCGTTGATTTAAGTTAACAGTTTTTGGTGTTATTTATAGCCGATTTATAGGTGCGTCAATGGGAAGTTGGGCAATTTCCGGCTTTCCTCGCGTCATTTTCTTGTGGTTCATATGATGACTGTTTGCAGATGCCGGAAAGCTTGTTATTACCCGCGAGTTACATCGTGATGGCGGAGGCCGAACCGGACCTAAGCACTTTTGAAAATAAAAGCGGCCTCGCCGAAGACATGAAGTTCTTAGCTTCCATGCCGGAGTTGTGCGATGTCACCTTCCTTGTGGGAGACACCAGGGAACCCGTGTGTGCTGTTAAGGCCGTTCTGGCGGCGAGGTCCAGGGTGTTCCACAAGATGCTCTACCAGGTAAAAATCGCTTTTCGTGCTTCTATTTTCCTAGTTTTGGCGCAGTTCTAATAAATAGTTGTCAGCAAATTTCACGATGGAAAAATAAAACCGCAACTTCCTCCCATGACACATGTTTGAAATTACCATTTTTATTGTATTTTTTTAATTTGCTTCTTCAAATAATTATCGATCATTAATTAAAAATAAAAACGTAATGCAGAATGAAAGTTCTAAGATTTTGAAACTTTTATTTTTTATTTTTCGCTTATCTCAATTTTCTACGTTCTTCCAGGCTTTGGAACTTTACAAAAACAGACTTTTAGGTCTGGCAGAGTCTATCTGAAGCTTCATCAGTTTTTTGGTTGAGTGTGAAATTTTTTTTTAGGCCCCGAGTCCCCAGCGCAAAAAGGAACCCCCACCTCGCGAAAACAAGCTCCGTCTCTTCCTGAAGCGGTCTTCAGAGCCGCTCCTCAACCTCCAGAACGCGTCACAACAGGTACGTTTGAAATTTCTTTCTTTTTAACATGTAAAATAGCAAATACGTGCTACATAGTCGACTGCTTAACTCGAAATCTTGCAATATTTAACATCGTGGTTTGTACATAGAGAGGGTTCACCCAGCAGCTGGCCCCTATCCAAGAGGTAATCCGACAGCACTTCCTCTTCCAAAATCTCCGTTGCTTGTCTGCCTGACATTCTTAAATTTTTCAAGCACTGATTTCTAGTACCACTAACTCATTAGAATAGCTCACTGATTGGCATGAGAATAGACAAAATTTTAGCAGAAGTAGAGGGTACAGTGCATGTTTTTAGTTCAAACATCGTGTTCCAGTAGGGGTTGGTTCGTCTTTGCCACTTTTACACCGTCTCGTCATCTCTGTGTACAGGATAAAACCATTTTTCATTTTTTGCATGTCAACTTTTCACGTCTTGGCGAAGTTATGATAGGTTTTCTGTTTAGCCCGCGTCGCAACAGCATCAAACTCTCATCATTGAAGAATTCGAACCAGACGTTTTCAGGCAGTTGATCGAATACATACATACAGGGTGTG
Organism: Gnatocerus cornutus; assembly: GCA_029298725.1. NCBI lineage: Eukaryota > Metazoa > Arthropoda > Insecta > Coleoptera > Tenebrionidae > Gnatocerus > Gnatocerus cornutus. Next base: position 15,000,658 of record CM055515.1, read on the forward strand.
TCACTTTACAACCACGCACACTTCTAGGTGAGTACCATCAAGGTAAAGTTCGGGAGGTAATTTTTTGGTAGGTGTGATGAACGCAGCGGATTACTACGGTTTGGACGAACTCCGAAGAGCTTGCGCTGGTTTTGTTCAATGTTGCATCAATGTCGATACAGTGTGTGCTCTTTTGGCCTCAGCTGAACGCTACATTCAATACAAATGCACCAAAACACTCGTTCAGAAAGTGAGTTGAAATAAAGAGGAGGTAAGACTGTTGTTGATAGGTTTTAGAATTTGTCGACGAACACGGCAACGAGGTACTCAATCTGGGTTCTTTTACTCTTCTACCCCAACACGTTGTCAGACTGATTTTGGCTCGAGATGAACTCCACGCTGACGAATTTACGAAATTTCAAGCGGCACTCATGTGGGGTACGTAGAAGGTACCCGTTTTTTAGGACTTGCTTGCAAGTTGGTTTTAGGTAAAAAATATTGTGATAACAACCCCACAACCAGCCTGAAGGACGTGATAGGTAACTTCTTAGAGTACATTCAGTTCCATAAGATACCGGCAAATGTTCTTATGCGGGAAATACACCCCTTAGGCTTGGTGCCCTACAACATAATAATGAATGCGCTAGCATATCAGGTGCAGTACCCAAAATTTAGGTTTTTATGCGGCATATGCAGCTTTATCGGATTATTTACTTATTTCGTTTCACTTGTTGCGTTGGTGGGATCTAATTGTTTGCACCATTTGCCACTTTGCACAGTACGTATTCACAACCCCGAATTTCCCGTTTATGGGGGCTGACTGAAGAGGTCTGTTTTTAATACGATCAGTTGGCAAACTTCTTCAACCAGACTCTCGGTAGCTGCATGGCAAACCGCTTTCGCTTTGGTCGTTGCAACCCCACCAAAATGGTCAAACACTATGTGTTGCAGGCAGACCCGGCAAGTATCGACCCCGGAAAGCTGTCACCAAATCGAGTAAGGCGACAAGCGCAGGGTAGATCCATGTCGGTGCAAAGTTCTCTGGATCCCTACGGTTCCAACACAACGTTGAGCAGCAGCGGTTCCAGCGAGCTGGCTTCTTCAGATGGCAAGCATTCTTCCAACTAACATACGGCCACTGTCGCGCCACAACCACAACCACCTCCTCCTCCGCCTCCCCGATCCCAATCTCCTTCCCCACACCACTTTCCTCATCCACCCACGGTGACGGTGTCGTCATCGTCGCCTTCGTCAACTCCACAATCGTCTCCAGCGCACACTTTTACCTTCACCATTGTGCTCAAGAAGGTCACCCCCAAAGAGTAGCAATATTAGACGGGAGTAGCTGATCTTGTGATAACTCGTCGGACTTTTTACTGACAATCCTCTATTTTCCCAGAAGGATATTTCAGCGGTTTGTATTCAAAGTACAAAGAGCTGATTTGTTGTTAATCCAATCAGACGTTTGTTGATTATTTTGCGTAACGTCTTACCTCTCATACCTTTGGTCAAAAGCTCCAACCACCAAACCTGGACATCCTAGTGTTGAGGCGCAACAGTGGCTTAAATTTCGTTTAATTTTTGTATTTGTTGTAAGAGAGAGCTTGTGTGTGTTAAATTGTTTATTGTAAAAACCAAGAATCCAATGCTGGCGGTTGCTGGAATTTAATAATAACATAAAATATACAAGCGAACCGATAATTTCAGCAGTAATTTACAAAACAGGAAAGAAAAGCAATGTTATACCATGTGCAATACATGATTTGTGTTATAATTGTTGGCAACAATATATTTACCACGAGTTGCAGCTAAATGGTTAATTTAAGTCACATTAAACAGTGAATTCGTTTGCTAATTAATGCAAAAAATTATACTTTCCACGATAATTGTTATGTACCTTTATTTTGTTGTCTCTCCAAAATTCTAGTGATGTTACTGTTTAACTGTAAATTGTATTTAATTTAATGTTTTGAATTCTGATTATAAAACTTTTTTTCATTGTACACTGTGTGATGTCAGAATTCATAACAGAAGGAAAAGCTACAAAACTGTTATGTTACGGAGCTTATCTATCGATGTCGGTTATAAATTGGATGTTAATTATAGACGATAAATTATTTATAAAATAAAAACTGTACTGCATGCTAAAAAAAGATTGGAAAACATCTTTCAAGTCGTTAAAACGTTTTGACCAAATAATCAACTGTATATGTGGGCTAAGATGTTATAAATATATTTATTTACATATCTTTTCTTGTTTCTGCTTCATCCGATCCAAACATGCAATATTAGGTACATACATATATAAAAAAAAAGACTTGACGATTAGATTCGAAATCTTTAAAACGAGAAAATTGCAGAAATAGCTTTGTACTTTTATTTTATAATATTTTTCTTTATTCTGCGCTTTATTTGTATTCTCTGATTTGTATTTGTATTCGTAAATCTGCTCAGTTATAAATACTTTTTTGAATTTTTGAAATTGCGCGCTTTTTTCTTAAACGTCAACTTGGTGAAGTGACAGCATCACGCTAGATGTCCCTCTCCGCGTTGATTACAAAATCCGCAAAAACCTGCCATTGACGTATCAATAATCAAATAATGAATGAAATTATAAATTTGTGATAACAGCGTTTTGTGATAAGATTTATTTAATTTGTGATGCATCGAATTTGTGCCAAGTTTTTCCACATTTATTGAAAGAAAATGACAGCTGAGTCAAATCGTAGTTAACCATGATGTGACAGTGGAGTGATAAAAATCGAACTTTTCCTTATTTTCTCGTTGATTTTCTTTCATAGGTGAGTCTTTATCACTTTCTTATCGTTTTTTGCTTTATTAATTGACGTTTTAATCTCGTCCATTGTAGGTAGGCCGTAATGCTGGGTGCCAGAGACAACCAAAATGGATATTATGGAGAGTGTATCAAAAAGAACGTTCAGTGGTTCTAGTGGCACGTATAATGTCCAAGCTTTAGAACTGGCAGCGGCACGTGAACGTAATAAAACGAAGGGGTTCAATGTCATTGTGCATTTCCTTGATGACACTGTCCATGAGTTCAGTGTGGAGAAAAAGGCCAAAGGGGGCGCAGTTATGGACCAAGTGTATCAACACTTGGAACTAGTGGAGAAGGACTACTTTGGATTGCAATTCTCAGACAATGGGAGCGCCCCCAGCATCAACAAACCTGAATTAATGGTACAGACCAATACACTTTTAATTAGAGTCTCATTGTTCTTTACAGCGTTGGTTAGATCCGTCCAAGCCAATCAAGAAGCAGCTAAATAACTGCCAATATCCACTGTTTTTTAGAGTTAAGTTTTATGTATCCGATCCAAGCAAGTTACAGGAAGAGTACACAAGGTACCAATTCTGTCTACAAATCCGTCGAGATATTTTAGAAGGGAGACTAGTTTTGGCTCCCAGCACTGCCATTCTTTTAGCTAGTTATACAGTTCAAGGTGAAGAAAATCTTTTTAGGGGTTCAATTCTAATTTTTTGTTTTAGCTGAATTAGGCGATTATCAACCTGAGGAACATGGGCCCAATTATTTATCAAATTTACAACTTATTCCAGCTCAAAACGAAGAAATGGAAATGAAAATTGCAGAACTGCATAAGTTACACAAGTATGTTGAATAACCATCACAGTGGGTGTGGATTTTTTAGTTTCCTTTTATTTATCAGTTTTCCTCAAATATTTACTTCCATTTTTTATTTACTTTGAGGCTCACAAAATACCACAGTTTAATTAGTTTGTAGTACTTAGCGAATTTATTTACTTTCGCAATTATTATCAGAATTATCTAAAATTATCAAGGACATTGATACTGCGAAATTTCAAGAATTATATCGTTTATTGTTCAGGAAAAACCACAAGATTTGATTTCATCTTTCTGGCTTTTCTTTTGCAGGGGACAATCTCCAGCCGAAGCCGAGTTCAATTTCCTCGACCACGCTAAAAGAATCGACATGTACGGAGTCGAGTTCCACAAAGCGAGGGTAAAACTTTACTTCCCCTCAGTCCAAATCTCACTCTTTTCACTTCAGGACAACACAAATCGCGAAATCCAGTTAGGGGTGACTCACATCGGTTTAGTAGTCTCCCAGAACAATCTCCGATTAAACACATTTTCCTGGTCCAAAATCATGAAAATTTCATTTAAGCGAAAACAGTTTTTCATACAACTGATCCGGGAACTCGTAAGTCGCACTGTGTACCGCCACGACTTTACCTTGAATTTTCCAGTCGGAAAACTACGACACCATATTGGGGTTCAACATGGAATCGTACCGATCATCGAAAAGTTTATGGAAAGCCTGCGTGGAGCATCACACATTCTTCAGATTAGACTCGCCGAAGGTGAAGAGAAAACTTCCGTTTTCTTTGGGTTCTAAGTTTACTTATTCCGGACGCACGGAGTTCCAGACGGTGACTGACGTGAAAAGGCGAGGAAAACTCGAACGGAAATTCGTACGCTCGCCTAGCAAACAACTGGTTTGTGGTTTTCTAGTTTTTGAGTAAAATTAACGTGTGGTTGTAGGTAAGGGCTCCTATCACTGCTGAAGAACGCGCGAAACTTCCGGCCCGCCCTGCAAGACCCTACGACAACAAAGTAACGTCATTGGGGGCGAAAGAACCGAGGAAAGCATGGGCGGACGATTCGCAAATGTCGGACGAGTAAGAAAATCTCTAAAATTGTTCTCCAATGTTTCGTTGGTTTTCTAGTGATGGCGGGTTCTTGGAAGCTCCACCTTTCTCCCCGGGAATCGCAGGACGTGTGTTGAGTTACGTTGACGAAGAAGTGCCATCTCCGACGTCCAATGGGATGTACGACACGCCTCCATACAGTGCAAGCCATTCTCCAACGTCTCAAATAACAGATGAAGGCATCGTCACTATAACTTTTTACCCCGAAGACGGGAAATATGGCTTTAATGTTAAAGGTGGGGCTACTCTGGACGAGCCTAATCTAATATCAAGGGTAGCCCCCAATACCCCCGCCGATAAATGCACCCCCAGGCTATCGGAAGGTGACCAAGTTGTAATGATCAACGGAACCGACGTCTCTAGGGCGTTACATGAAGACGTCGTGAAGTTGATACAGAAAGCCCGGAGTACCAGTGATGGTAATCTAACTTCTTGTTTTTATAGCGTTTGATAGTTTTCTTTCCAGGAAAGTTGGTTTTAACTGTTAAACCCAACGTTTTGTATGCTGGGATGGAGGAATTCGAAGAGCCTCCGTATCAGTATGTTCCTGTGGGAGACCTGCAGAGGCCGCCGTCTCCAGAGAACGCTCTGGAGCAGAGTATGCTTTTGTTGGCCGATGGGTTGGCTAGTGGGGCTCTGATTGCACGATACGAAATGTTATTTAGAAAGCATTCAGAGATGACGTGCGATGTCTCAATGGAGCCGAAGAATGTTAATAAGAACAGATATCGAGATATATCGCCTTGTAAGTAAATGAAATTCAAATAGAGTTGAAGGAATTAACTGTCTCTTTGGTGCTTTTCAGACGACGCAACTCGTGTGATATTAAAGAACGCTTCCGGCGGCGACTACATTAACGCCAATTACGTAAACATGAGAATAAACGGCACTGAAACAGTAAATAGGTACATAGCAACTCAAGGACCACTCCAGACGACCAGTGAAGACTTCTGGCAGATGGTGCTTGAAGAGAACTGCAATCTAATTGTGATGTTAACGACAATAGTGGAACGAGGACGAGCAAAATGCCACAAATACTGGCCCAATCTAGGCGAATGCGTTACAATGCAAAATATGGTGATCAAATGTCACAGCGAGGAGACTGACGCATCGCAGAGTTTTATATTCAGAGATCTGATCTTGATCGACGTAAAGGTTTGCATTTATTCCTTTTTGTTTCTCTAAACTTGGGTTTTAAACGTGAAATAATGGAAAGGTGTTAGGGAATGGCAGATATCAAGTTCACCTGCTTGGTATTAACAGTTGCCTTTTCAGAACAACGAGGAAAGGAAGGTGAAGCACATGCAGTACGTGGCTTGGCCCGACCACGGAGTCCCAGACTCGCCGGCTCAGTTTCTGAGTTTCACTGAGAAAGTTAGGGAGGCCCGAAAAGGGGACCCCGCGCCGGTGGTGGTGCACTGCAGTGCGGGCATCGGAAGGACAGGGGTGTTGGTGCTCATGGAGACGGCGTTGTGCTTAATCGAGGCTCATGAACCAGTTTATCCCCTGGAAATCGTGAAGACAATGAGGGAACAACGAGCAATGATGATACAAAATGCTGTAAGTGTAAAAAGGTGAGGTAACTGTTATATCATTTGTAACGTTTTTTTAGAGTCAGTACAGATTCGTTTGCGAGAGCGTCCACGCCGCGTATTTGCATAAAATCGACGACCCACAAGAAGCCAAGCTTTTTAGGTGAAGAAACTGAAAGGTTTTTAAATTGCGACAAAGTCGGTCCTGATGTTTGTGATTTTTTTGAAGCCTTAACTTACACCAATGTTACGAAGCATTGGGTTCTTTTCCTGGAATACTCACATCACTTGATTTCGGTCCTTGCGACAATTCGATTAATACGTTATGATTTCCCGTTTTTAAGGAATGTTAGTGCTTGTGGTTGTTAGGCATTTAATGATTAATCGTACTAAGACGAAGACATTAAAGGCTGATTTTTCTATTGGTAACTTCATGTGGAAATTTAGACTGTCGTGTACTAGAAAGAAAGAATCAGAATTGTGTTCGTGTTCATCACATCGTGTTTTTGTAACATATTTATTTAACAGGTTGTTGTAAACATTTGTACTAATCGTGAATTGTTTGAGCAAGTACAAACGTTATTGTAAACTACTTTTTCAGTATATTTTCCATTAATCACTTATCTAAAAAGTCCTTATATTTAATCTATTAGACATAATACAATTATGTAATTTTTAAAAGTTTACAAAAGATTAATATATTTGTCAATTTAATTTCCGATATTTTGCTTGGATCCAGACCCTGTACATCTTAAGAAGGCGTCCACGGTTTACCTGTAACCTCCGGTCTGCGCGATTTTCCTCTTCCACAAATCCACACTTTTCAAATAATTGTTTAATTTCATCTACAACAATCTCATGAAACCAAATCCAAGAAGCTTACCACCTCACCTTGGGTAAAGAAATATACACGAGTCCCGTCCCCACGGACGTAAAAGTTCTCCCCTAAGGACCTCCCCGGTTTAAACCTCAGCTGCGCCAAGTCGTACCGCCCGTAGTCTCTGAACAACACCAAGCCTCCCGGTTTTAAGTATTTATGAATATTTTTGATGACATGCTCAAATCTGAAAGTAGCATTTCAGTTTATGAAGAAAACGAAAAATGCGCTGTACTTTAACGGGTTTATGGCTGATAGTACAAATATTAGGACTATGATATCTATGCTGTTTTCTTCAAAAGGGACGCTCCAAGTGTCGTCAGTGGCATCAAGAACAAAGACGCTGCAGCGATTAGCATCGTACTCCGGCGCTTCCTTGAGGATGTCAATGGCTTTCGCGGAGAAGTCGCCCCCGTAGACGTACAAATTTGGGCTTTTCGAGTTTTGCAATATAGGACAAATGGTGTTTCCCACCCCACATCCAATTTCAAAAATTCTTTTATTTTCATCGTTTTTCACAGATAATTCGGGGAATTCAGTGAACAACCAGTGACGGTCCTTGAAAAACCTATTCGTGTGAACATCGTAAAAAGCATCCCAGTACTTATCAGCCTCGTTTTCGTATTTTTCGATAACTTCGCTGGGGAATTTAACCTCACTGTTATCCTGAACCTTTTTCCGAGCCTCCAGTTCTTGGTCCTCGTCCCACTCAACGTCGTCCCTGATAAAAAGACGTTATTAAGATAATGGTGAAAATAGGCCGTACCAGGCATTAAAAGCGAAAACTTTGGATTTATCAATTAAGTAACGAGAGCCGTATTTGGGCTTTTTACGGTGTTGGGTGTGACATAATCTGGAGAGAATTGAAAGCGTACCACGCGTTATGCTCGAAAACATCGCTGTCTTCACTGAGGAACCTGTTTCCGAATTGGGGCCTCCGGAGCTCCGACATTTTGAGGTTAGATTCGACAGATCGGGGAAAAACAAAATGGGGTTGGTATGAATGGTTTTTAGTATAGTCGCACCTTTCAATGAAGAATTTTGAAGATTTGTTGAGATTACTCTACAGTTAGTGGTTAATATGATTCAGGTGTAAAACGTGGGGTTGGGTGGTAAAATTGCGATGTTTTCGTAAGGGTTGCGAATTTTTCTGGGGTGGTTTTGTGGGGTTGATGGCGAAGATTTCATCGCGATGGTGCGTCTATGTTATGTCTGGTGACGTCACCAGATTTGACATGACATTAGTTGGTATTTACCCAAAGAATTCTTGTGTCGTACGCGGTTCGCTGCCGCTAAATAAAATCGGGTGTTTCTAATATTTTCATAGAGACTTGTTGTTTTTATATGAATTTACATAGTCGAAATCAGTACAAATCAAATAAAAAGACTGACGTGCCGTGTTTTGTGGATTTCGTGGTGTTTTGGGCGTTTTTGACATCTGTCAAAGTATCGGGAGGGCGTATTCATTGCCAAGGAATCCGAGAATTCAATTTCATTTTTGATCGTTTCTGCTGATTTTATTTCGGGAAAAAGTGCCTTTGTCAGCAAATGTGCACGGGATCGTTGGTGTGCGACTCGCATTTTCCATATTTTTAAGGTAAGTCTAAAATTCGTCTGACAGCCTTGTTATCACAGGTTTTGGTATTTTTACACTTAGAGCGATTATATTTTGACCGGTTGGAAACGTAAGCAGAAGGAGCCATCTCTCGTGAACTTGGACTTTTCCGAAATCTGGTCATCGGAGCGGGGCGCAGTCCCATGGCGTAGGCCACTTCTCGAAATTAATTATTTAATAAAACGTGATAACGTTATCGGAGATTTTTTGCTCTGAACTCATTTACGCCGCTTTCAGATTTGATTATTCAGACAATGTGAAAGTACTTTGTCACAGATTGTAGAAACCTAACATGAGACTCCAACCAGACCCAAATCAGTCCCATACTTCACCTCCATTTAATTAACAACAATTAATTCAGCAATCTGTTCGGGGAAAATTCCCGTTAATTTATTGCTGCTATCTCACTACTTGATCTCCACTACAATGCAACCAATTTGTTTAATAATGTTGTTGATGGGAATTTTCAAATGCCTGTTGTAATCATGTCCCATTAACGAGTTACCCCAAAAGCGCGTTTTTGAATGAACAATCGTCAGCCGGAAGGAAGTAATTCCATTTACGAAGAAGTGGAAAATGTCCATGCATTCGCTATTTCCCGAGGCGAAAAAATGGCCGGTTATTATCGCCGACAATTGTCATTAAACTTATCGTGGGGGTGTACGAATTCGGTTTTTATTGTTTTGCTAGGGTGGAACACATCGGAAAGGGGTAGCGACGACTTCAAGAGTCTCGAATTAAAACGTTTTGTTCCAAAGTGTGAACCCCAATTCCTTTCCACGGCCATTTAAACGTAAAAAACTTGTTGGGGAAATTGGATTTGATATTGTTTTTCTGGGACTCATTTTCTATTGATTAGGGTGAAATTTAACACGACCTTTGGTACAATTGCCATAAAAGCATCTGCAATCTTATTAGATAGTTTCAAACTAACGGAACGCCTCGAGACGGATCTTATTCAAATAACCAAAGTACCAAAGAAGTACACATAAACTTTAAGTCTCCATACTAACGCACCCCTCTAATAAACCAAAGTTTCATCCATATCATATATCGATCCTCATTTGTCGCATTCGTTATCACTGAAACGAAATGTTAACTGAAACCGGAGTCTCAAAAGAGTTTTTCAATCGTTATTGATTTTGTGTCGTCCTAATCACACGAGTTTTGAGTTATGTTCTTGCTAATTATAGAGCTTAATTACAGTTTTACACTATTAATCTCCAAATTTAGAGCTTATCAGCTTTATAGAGTAGATCGATTTGGATGCCATGATTTTAATCTAGACAACTATGTAATTAGGAAATTATCTATACCCATTCTGCGGTCTGGGTTTAACGAGATTGTCATGTTCTTCGATCACTGTAAATTTTTAATTGCCGGATCGAACGGGAATGAAATACAATTGATTCGATGACTGGGACAAAAATTACTTGAATTGTCTGATTTATTTAGCGTTTTTCGCATTTTTAAGTGATAAAATGAAGAATTGGTCAATTTACTTAATCTTACTGATTGTCCATTTAAATTGGGTTCTGTAAACCGTAAAAACGGAGACTTTTGTGTTTTTTGCGACGAGATTTTAGGCTCTGTTTTCCAGTTATTTGTATGTATAATTGAGATTGTGGAATAACATATTCTCAAGGATTTGCACAGGAAAAAGTAGATATGAATTACATGATGACTGGTGAAGGAATATGAACATTGAGGATTAAGTATCAATATACAAAACGTGGGAGGACAGCGTATCTACAGATACACGAAGAAACAGTAAAGAGAAGTACAGAAAATAAATATTTAGAGAAGACAATATGAAAAGGCATTAAATTCTAAGACAGTCCGATTTGGAAAGTTGTAAACATAAAAATATGTGGGCATTAATAGTCAAAATTTGCGACAAAATCCACAGAGAAATCCAGATTCTTCTTCTAAAAATTCAAGGAGGATCTAGGAGCTGAAGAATTCAAAACTGGATAAACACAATGTGAAAATATAATAATGAAAATGAATTAAATGTCAAAACTGATAAACCACTGCTCAAGCACCATGTTGCTTCTTTCCGCATCGCAAGCTTCCCAGAGAAATTATCTTCAGAGGTAATCCAGTACTCGTGTCCGTTGTATTTTTATTCTTCACCGACGTCCTTCCACAAGGATCGTTCTTTCCGACAGTCCATTCCACCATGACCAGAATCAGATACCGTTCGGTGGAATAATAAATGGTTCGGCTTCCTCCGGTGCCGCCTGAGGTGACTAGCGTTAATGTTTTATTCCGCAATTGAATTCCATTTAATCGATGCGGTTCGAGGACGCTGGCGGAAACGGAAATCGGGAAAGTACCCGAATGACGTCGAGCTATTGTCGAGTTTTGACAAGAAGGGAAGCAACAAGTGAAGAGTTGTAATTTTTGGGGAACCTTTCTTTATTCAATTCGAAATTATTCCATCTCACTACCCTTATCTCTTTCTGACTACATTCCTCTTGATAATGACTTCCGTTTGGTTCATCCTAATAACGACTGAGCGTCAATCATCGCTGATATTGTTGACCATTGGTTCGGTCTTATCCTGTGCCAACTGTAAATATTTACGACCCAACAATCACATGCACTAGTGACACAAACCGCTTTGGAATTTTTCATGTTGGTATGCATGTCGCGTACCGGTCAATATCGTCAGGGTGGGTTTTTACATACAGGGGGGGGTGGTTATGACCTCCTTATCTCGAGGATCTCATTAACGGCAGCTGCTTGACACTATCATTACGCGATATCAGTCGGGGGTACCAATTTTCCTAGTGGTACCGGTACGGATCCGCGATTAGCGGCAACAACAATTGACTCATAATTCGTGGTAATTTTTGTTGTCGCGGTTTTGTCCGGACGTAAATAGGGTGTGGGATGACAGACGTGACGTGGTAATGGGGGATAAATATGTAAATTATTGGTAAAGGGTTGAAAATGGGATGAGATGTTATCAGGCGGCAATTTTATCTAAATTGTGTTTTTTATTTTATTATCGCAGAATTTTCAAACAATTTTATGGAACCCAATTTCAATTCCACCTTGTTTTATTCTATTGCTTATGGCATATGTCTCGTTACCAGTAAAAGATTTAATCCGCCTGTGTAGCAATTAATTTCTCGTCCACGAACACCCAAAGAAGCTATCCTAATCGCTGATTAAATTTTAATTACGAACTTTTAGCTACAATTTGAAGCCATTGACTCACTGTAAATAAAAAATGATCATAAAACAAGTATTAGAGACTTTAATCTCGGGAAGCACTTAAAAAGTTAGGGAATTTTCGAAGCTTGACAAACATTTTAAGTATGAAGCGAACTAAAAAAACTTGAGAGCTTTAAATATTTTTAGAGCAAGATTACATGCGTATGAATGCGTATGCTCTTGAAGCTGCCAGGAAAACCCCAAAGTGTAAATTTTGTATTAAATTTCGTCCTACAAAGTCTATTTTTATGATTGAGCAAGGTTTCAGCCCCCTTCAAAAACCATGTCCAAATTCTCCCGGCATCCCGAAAATTCGCGACTCCGGGCATATCCACCTCTTCCGCATTGTTAAAACCGTTAGGGTCGAATTTACGTCAACCCGCCTAGACTAGACTATATTCTGATTTATCTTATTGCACTGTACACCATATCGATTTTCGCCTGCAAACCGCATGCGTTAAAAACCAGACGGTGCATCTTAAGAAAATGCGATTTCTATTCTTAATTTCCCTCGCTCGTCTCAATCCGCATCATTTTTGGGCTCTTCGAGTGTCCCCCGTTTTTTTCCCGCAACTCATTATCGCTTATTCGTAGTGCAACGCCCTTACCGAATCATCCCTTTTTTTCTTCACTTCCTTCATTTTTTTTTTTCTTCGGTTCGTGTCTTGAGGTCCGTGAAGCAGACAGATAGATCCAGCGTGCGCGCGTGAGGGTTAGCGCCCTGTCTAGACTGGCCCAGACACCCCTACTACTTTACCACGTGTCGTGCTTCGCCCCCTTCGGAGTTGGCATGGGGGTCGAAACATAAACACAAACGGAGGTAACACCATATGTGACTTATCCATCAACAGGCGAGCTATTAAATTAATGTGCGGGAACGTAAAAAGCGGGGCCAAATGAAAAAAGTTTAGCGTGCTGTCGCATGCTTGGACTCTTAATTTATTATGGGGTTTTCCGCTTTTCCGAGGGATTTATAATTTTTTTCATGTGAATGCCTTAGGGTTGAAAGCGACACGTGTTTTGATGGGGTGTCATAAATAATTATGAATATAATAGAAGTTTCGGGTCGGAATTTGTAGGTTTTTCTAAATTAATGATTACGCTCCAGTGAAAAAATTACAAGCTCCGAAATATGTGTTCGCATTTCCTAGAAGGTAAAATTATAGGATCCAGCTTAATTAAATTAGTCTAACAATTAGTTTATTTTTAAAAGCAGTTGACGAGCCGCCAATGTTGCCATGTTATATACCGTTAAAGTTATCTAAATTTTGCATGATTCATTATTATAATGTGAATGTGGAAAATTCTGCGTAATTTTAATTTATGATAGTTTTGATAGCATCGACCGGAACAAACTGATAATACGAAGTGCACTGATGATTAATGCAGTGATTTATTACATTGTTGCAAAATTTACACGTCACTTTTTTAAACTGGCTGCAGTGGTGTGTCATGTGCAGAAAAAGTTCATTGGTGCGTCAATGTTTGATAAGACGTCCGTTTTTTCTGAGAATTTAGGACCTAGGCGGAATTTTGAAATCCATCTAATAAGAATTTGGCCAAAAGTTCAAGAATTTAGATTCTCGCAAACTGTAAAAACTGTCCCAGAACTTTTCGCTCTGATTTGTAAGCTTTTCAAAAATGTTAAGGAGCTAAACTAAACAAAGTTCCGGAATTTAGCATTCTGGGAATTGTAGGAACATTTTATTGTCATTTTATTGCACCTACACCTTTGCCAGGAGTTTAATAGCTGACAGAATAATTTATGTTTTTAGTAATCGCAGATAATTGGTGTCATTTAATTTTTCCATTGTCTAACATCATAATTTGCCAAGAATTAGCATCTTTATCTTATGATTGACACTTAATTTTGGCACTTTTCCAAAACTGACCATTTTTCTTGACTCGTTGGCATTGACTGTGTTTTAGTAATTATTCAACGATTACTTGTTGATTAACGTAAGACAGACCTGCGACCATTTTTTTTTAATGTTCTACCAAAAATATTGTCACTTTGATTTTCTGCTCATTATTAATTTTAAAAAAATTGACATAAGATACATGATCAATTGTCATGCAAGTAGTGGGAGCGGAATTTTTGTGGGAAGTGTGAAACGTGAGATGAATGACGTTTTAGATTACAATAAAAAGTTCCAATTTATGTTGTATTAAAAACTGACAAATAAAGAGGAAATGCAATCGTTAAGCTTTCCAGGGCCACTGATTTTTGCGTAATCTTTGATATAATGGTCAATTTACAATCAATATGACACATTGAAAATTGGTCCCACTGCTTTTTCTGTTAATTTTTTGTTGTGGTGTTTGTAGTACAATAAACCCACACAAAAACAGAAAAATGTAGACAACTCTTGTTTAATTTTTAACAGTTTTTTTGATGGCCGTAAAACCGATTTTCATTACACTTGCGTAATGTTATTTTTCCGAAGTTATTCGAGGTTATAAATTGTCGGCGTTGAATGCTAAATTGTGCATTATGTAGAATCATTAAAGCTTTACGCCTATAAGTGCAAATTTTATTTAAATTATGATGACGTCTCTAATGTAGAAGGTGGAAATTTACGAGTTGGAGCATTATCTGCTTTATTGTACGATGTGCTCAAATAACAGCCACTTCTAGCAGGCGTTGGAATTTGAAATGGGTTGGTAGCACTAGTTTGACATCTCCAATCTTGACAGGCGGAGGTGCCAACGTATTTTATTCCAAAAGCCGCTGTCATGTGTTGTTTCTTCTACCTTCTTAGACTTTCTTTATCGTGTCTCTATTCTCTAATGAAACGTTATAAAATATGGTGAATGTAAGCGGATCCTCAAAATGTACGACCTCCCACGTCGCTTTTTTAGCATTCCTTTGTCCTCTTCTTTTTATAATCAAAGACAGATTCATGATACACTCTTTACTTCATCATGTAATCGGACTCTATTATTATCTCTCCATCATAGGGCTCGATCAATCGCCAAATTCAAATTCGCATCAAATTCAGACTATTAATTTTCCCATGTCTCATCATTCATCATCGAAATGAACACTCATCTAGAATATCAGCGTGGGAGGGAAAAATCCAAATTACGTCTTGGATTCCCGGCAGCGAAATTTTACCGTGCGCCCTTGAGCATTTGAAACTTTCAGTTTGATGTATCACTTTGAAAAACGTCGCACACGAATTTTATGGAGAGATTTGCATTTTGATGGTTGAAAGACACCATCTGAGGCTCGTCTGCACGAAAGAGGAGACCCCAGGCACCTATAGGATGAAATAAATACAAATCAGTTCCTGGAGGGAAATCGAAATGGAATTTTCAATAAGGAAGCGAAACGGGTTTTGGTTTAAAACTGTTTAGATATCAAAAACGTGACTTTTCGGGGGTGGAAAAATAATGATGATCCTAAACATGTCTCCCCACCTCCTCCGGTTTGATTGATCATAAAATCATTGACCCTGCGACCCTCCGCTTGCATCCAAAAATCCGTTTTCCTCGGTATACCACCCCCTCGTGATAATTCGAAAAGAAACTCGGTCACGCCTGCCGGTATTGATCAGGGGTTGTGTCCGCACTTCCGGCGGATGCGACGTGTCCTCCTCAGACGTCGGCTTTTCTCAGAGAAGGTCGTGGCCCCAAGGGGCAGAGTCTTTGCCCGGCTTTCATTCAGACTTTCTCTCAATGACGGGGCTCGGGATAAGTCGCGAGTTCGACGACCCGCGCACATCTCTCGCCTAGCGGTGGACACGAATACCAGACCAGACGGAGATAGGAGAGGCGAGACCCTATGTGGGCCCCCGAAGACTGCGGCGGGCGCATTTTGGAGATGCGGGAGGATTTTGACACCGGAGCAGGTTGTCGCGACGGCGGCATTTTTTTGGATTATTAAGAGATCGGATTGTTGTCAAGCCGCGGCCGCCACGCCCGCCCCCGCTCCCATTTATTTATTTAAATCTATTTAAAAATGTTGTAAGGCCTCGCCAGGTCACCTCCTAATGATTTTCTAATGAAATACGATTGCTGGAGATCGATCCTTTCAAATTAAATTTCCATTTTTTGTTGCAGATTTTCCGAGGGATTTTCCTTTCATTATACCGGTAAGTACGCCCGCGGATGTCCTTTTTATCATCAGAATTCCAGACCGCATTTACAGCTCCTTCTTAATTATTCAGCTGCATCGAGCGAGGATTAGACGTCGCGACGTCCGTCGTTTTCGAAATTTCGTGGGGAGAATTCACCTGCAGTCCTGCCAACATAAATAAACCGTGGGTTTTTTTTGTGTGCTGCTATTTTCTCTCCAAACATACGACGAAGCGATTATTATCCACGCAAATAACGTTACTCATCTTTCGCATCTCTGACAGAACTTTAACTTTGATCTTGACACGGAAAATTCGTCTCAAGGTCGACTTTCGTTTGGGCGGCGATCTGTCCTTCGGCGGCGGCCAGCGGCCAAATTAAAACTTATCGCAGTCAAGGGACTGCCGACGCGGCGCGGCATTTCGACCAATTTTCTTCTTTGGCGGTGCTAAACCTCGCCGGTTTCGACAGGTGTTCAAACAGGGAAACAGATGTGCATGGGACCAGGATGTGCTGTATGTAATTTTGTCGGATTGTTTAAACAGAAAAGTCCTCAGGCAGGTTTTGTCTAATTTTCTCCTCTCAGAATGAAGATATGTCGGCAGTATAGGTTTTGGTGCTGTCAGAGGGTTTGCGGGAAGACGGCCGATTTGATCAGAGACGTGCGTTTTTTCGCCGCCGCCTCGGCTTGGTTTTGGTGGAGTCACCCCTATCGGGTGGCGTTCGTGCGCCGTCGTGGTTCACTCGGCGGCGCCAACGTACGGCGAGTACCGCGGCGCTCTCGCGGAGTTTCGGCGAAACGAAACGTCAAGCAAGATGGTGTCCGCGTAGCGCTGCAGCGCCAGCGAGGGGAGTGGCGGCGGCGACGTTACACACGATCAACGCGGCGGTGGTGCGGTGGTGGTGAAGTAGTTACTACAACGACTGGTGGCGGTCGGGCCATCCGGTCTTCCCAAAAAAGCTAGAATCTAATCGAGTGAAAAAAAAAATATCGAGATCCCCCCCCGTTCCGACGCTCGGCGATAAGATGACCGTCGTCACCACATAGTGTGCCATGACACTGCTCCCAACGAATAAAAGACACACCCCTAAGCGATTCAACTAATCTGTGATAATTTTACTATGGCCGTTCGTATGGACAGTTCCGCTACGCCAAATAGGAAGATCAACTATAAAGTCACGGTATGTGTTTTGTTTTGGACGATGCGATCTGAAAGGTGCACGTTTCATGACCCCGCCCATTTTCATACTCCGTGCTTTAAGCGTGTGGTTGCGTAATGACCCTTCGATGGGTTTAAAATTTAAAGGGAGACCCATGACGACGCTCAGCTGTTTTTTTCCGCCGTGCGAAAATTCGACATATGGCTTGCTACGATGTGGGTGTACTATATCGGAAATCGAAGAGGGCAGACATAACCGCCCTCGTAAGCCGGAAGTCGTGACGTAGTCAGTTCCTATTCATCTGTCGCGTAACGTGAGCGGCGGCGGCGGCGACCGAAGCCGGCTTTTCATTGTTAACGTTATTTGTATGGTAGGCAGCGACAATCAACAGACGGAGATGACAGGTATTTTGACTTTTGACAAGAAATGACACTGTTTTATATGCGAATCGATAGTTGGTGGTCCTTGCAGGATCGCGACTTGAATGCTAACGCGATGGAAAGGTTTAGAAGGCGTAAAGTGACGTTAGAAGGGATGAAAGTCGCAATGAATGGGATCCGGAGAGCTTGAGAAAAAATTGGTTTTATAAGCGAATCGTGAGGACATTTCAGTCAGTGATGTCATGTGAAGTTAATTCAATTATTAAGTACCAGAATATCATCACTGATATTGATCATCATTACCTCGAACCATGAAACATAATAACGACCAAACATCCATTTTTATTTTTCGAAAATTTGCATATATCGATTCTGATTTATTTCCTCCGCCATGAAAATTTTACATCCATCTCCTCCACCGATCGTAAAGTTGTGCGCTTTTAAATGGACAGGACCTCACATAAAAAATACCCAAACACTCAAAGTCCAACTTTGTGCAGTGATTCATAATTTATGGTGTTTTGCACGAGACAACCAAATGAATTTAACGACTTAATTGGTCTGGGAATAGAGAACGTTGGTCGTAGCACCGGTGCATTGTGTCGGTTTTGACAGCCGCGTGTAAATTTTTAACTTTTAAAGGTGCCAGGTTCTGCAATTTCAGACAGACGTCTTAATTTATTTTATTCAAACTGGTTGAAAACTTGAAAGCCGCAGAAATTCGGAATGTTTTTCCAGTTTCCTATTAAACATTCTTCGCTCATTGATTTGCAAATGTGGAGCAATGAATTACAGTTACTTCGCCGGCTTTGTCGATTCGTATAAAATCGAATTATCTACACTTTTACAATGGAATGTTTTCATTTGCCGGCATTCAGAGACTTTAACGAAGGAATGTGCAGTTTCTGTCGTAATTTGACATTTCCGTGTGTTCTGCAGCAAACCTAAAAGTCCGCCCGATTTGAATAATTCAAGCAAACGCGTCACATTCCAACTTCACCTGAATTTTTGTCGAATTTCCTGCTCAACCATCTGGCCATCCTTCAAATGTGGAACTTTTCGTTAATCAGATCAACGGAGAAATTTACGTTTCCAAGTTCCGGAACCGGAGTTTTTTTTTCTAACATCCTGGACATGTTCGATAATAAAACGCGAAAGTGACTAATTAGTCATGAGCACCGCGGGTAATGAATTTTTAATTAACGAGTTTCCACATACACGCAACTTCTTGCAGGAATTTTGGGTAAAGTTTTTTTGGTTTCTTGCGTTCCGGATTTCGTTGTTCTTCTGATTATTTCGACGAGTTGCTATGTGCTCCAACACATGCTGTGACGTCGATAATCCAATAACCGAAAAATCAATGACTCCTTCGATGCCATGCCCTGGTAATTGGGTAAATCAATTCGGCCTTGGACGTGTTTTATTCGTACGTAAGGGCTCTTCAAGGAAAAAAATTAACGAGTTGATTTTATTGTTGACCACGATTTCACGCAGATGTGGGTTGAATACGTGGAACTCGCTTTAATAAGTGATAATGATAACCACGGACTCGCTGAAATAAGAGTTTTTTTGTAGTCTGTCGACTTTTCCTCTTTTTGAGTGCGTATAAAGCAGATGCCCGACAGCCATTAGCAGGGCATCGACTAAAATCAGCTTGTTGTTTCGATTTACGATGAGCAATAAATTGTGCTTTATGGTTCGGCATTAATTTAAATTCTCTGGATAGATAAATTAAAGATCGCAGCTCATCTCCAAGCACAGGAAATGACGCCGACGAGTTAATTAACTGATTTTGAGAAAATTCTACGAAAAGAAAAATATTGAAAATATTGAAAAACCTTGAAATCCGGGACAAGTAGGCCGAAGAAGATATTTTTGTACCTAGTAAAACTTTATGATGCTATTATCCTGGGACAAACCATACAATGGCGAGATTGTGGGTGTTATTAAACGACACGTGCTGGATAATTGGAGCAGAGTCGTAATGAAAAAAATGTGATTGAAATCCAAGTTTTCCCGTATTGATTGTGTATTTTCCGCGGCCATTACCCTTGTGATTAATGCACAATATTCGTAAGCCGAATGGAATGCCAAACGTACAACTGAGGAGTTATTTTTTAAAACTCAATAAATCCATTTCATACATTATTACAAGGGTTTAAGAAAAACGATAATTTGTTCAATTTACTTCAACTCTTTTGGCATAAGAGGGTAACACAATGTTTTAGCAAGAGGTTTCTCACTGAATAAAATATACACATTGCTAGATTTACCCAAAATAATCTCAAATTCACATCAAACCCACTATCAGTCAAAATTGGATTTATTGAGTTTTGAAAAATAACTCCTCAACTATACCCGATTCGTACAGGTGTGCTTTTCGGAAAATGACTGAAAATGAGCGCTTTCGACTAGACTAGTTTATGGTTATTAATTTTTATGGTTTTGTTTGCGTCCCGATCCGTCCGTCAGTCAATACAGACCACCATCTTGTCGATGCAATTGTAGTAAAAAGGTTGAAATTTCACGGTTTGTAAATTCATGAATCGTCATGTTTAAAGGTTAAGGGGATATCTAACAAACTGTAACGGTAAATTCTGTTTCAAAATTCTGCGTAAAGGAAAAATTATATGAAACATTTTAAACATCCAAACGTTAAATGCAGCATCTCCCTTCAACCCTCATTATTTGTAGACGGCACTCTTTTAGTGAGTTACCCATGGTCAGTCTGCTTACCACGGTAATAAAACCATAAATAAAAACTACTTCTTAAAACCCCAGCCCGAGTGGTTTAGATTATTATTACCATCATCTTGTGGTCAGGACAATAGCTAATAGTTTTGACTGCACTGATGGCCAAATTATTATTGCCCATGGCCAGTAAATCTTAAATACTTTGATAGTAGAGTCCGATATTTTACAAATTACACCCGTGAAACTTAATAATTACAATATCTCATTATTATTATTTAATGTTTATCTTCATAAATAAATTAAATTTTTCCCGAAAAGGTGGGATTTGTGTAATAGCAAAAATTGGAATTAATTAATGGATGCACTGGGATCTTCGAATTTTGTCCAAGATTTTTGTGAATGTAACAAAAAATAGTGAACATAATTATAAATAATTAAATTATATATAATAATTATATTCTGTTGCTTTAGTGATTGATCTATCTTTTAAAACCTTTAAATTACGAAAATTTTTTCAGTATTTTCACCACCCCAAAGTCATAATTTTGGCAACAAGACGTTATATTACTGTCTGGTTGTTCTCAAAATACGTATGTGTGAATTTTGAAAAGTTTACGCATGTGGAATGCTAAAAATTATTTTGCTTTCAGCCAAGTTTACGTATTTAATTAATCAAAAAGTCATTAAAGAATCATTTTACAAAAATTATATATAGCATTCAACATAGTGCACGTTGAACAGATTCATATGCAAAAAACAAAAAGCAATTTACTCAACTAGTTTTCGAGTAATCGTGTTTGGAAAAATACATTGAATTTGCCTTATATTCAAATTTGTTCGAAATACCCTTAAAAAATAAAGATAAAGACAAATATTTATCACCTAAAACTATTCTAAAACAATTTAAAATCCTAATTCATCAGATATAAAGTTCAAAATTTTGAAATGATTATCCTCAAAGCTACGTTCAGTTTGAATAAAAGAGAAAAATCTTGTTTCAGGCAAATTTAAGATTTTGTGTGTTTATGGAAAAGCTTCAGTTGTAAACTATCCCTTCGGCTACAAAATTGATTTATGGTACCCGCATTTCTACCTACCAGACCTCTCTGGTACAGAGAAAAGAGATGTTACTGCTAAACAAGGATAACATGTTTCGAATATGAAATTTTCCAAACACGATTTCTCAAAAACTATTAACTTTAAAAAAAATCTGTTTAGTCGACATTATGTAAAATTAGTCTACGCATGTGGAATGCTAAAAATTATTTTGCTTTCAGCCAAGTTTACGTATTTAATTAATCAAAAAGTCATTAAAGAATCATTTTACAAAAATTATATATAGCATTCAACATAGTGCACGTTGAACAGATTCATATGCAAAAAACAGAAAGCAATTTACCCAAATAGTTTTCGAGTAATCGTGTTTGGAAAAATACATTGAATTTGCCCTATACTGAAATTTGTTTGATATCCCCTTAATTGTAAAAGTGTTAACGGTTAAATGCCGAAAGAAAATTCTATTGATCGGATTATCACCGCGTAAATTGTCCATTGGATGTGGTGCTCTTAATTTGGTTTCGATGTTTCCCTAACACTCGTAATTATCTCAATTGGAATAATAACGATCACATATAAAAGGTGATTATCGGGAAAACAGGGACGCGATAACGCATTTAATTATAGCTAATGGGGCTAAAGCGAAAAATTTTGTCTCTGGTATTTTCGGAATTTCAGCTAATAGATTGAAAATTGTCGGCGCGATCCGAACCTAAGCCTGTGATTAAGATAACAAGTTTAATCACGTGACTTTATATCAAATAGTTGTGATAATAAAGATAGAGAGAGGGCTTCGACCTGATTGACGTCAGCGATATTTATTTTATTCACATTGTAGGAATTGAGGTGTGTTCATGTTACTCAACTGTGAATTTGATTGACCATGAAATGTATATACAAACAGAATTTTCCGATTTTTCGCAGTCTATTGGAAATGAAGAAAAAATTAATAGAACTTTTCACGTGTCACCTCCAGAGATTTTTTTTCATCTTGTCAGAAGTCTGCTCCAAAGTGTATAAAAGTGTAAACGGCTTTACCGTCTTCTACAAACAGCTTACGTCAAAACGTCAGTCGTTTAAAGTCAAGTTAAATATCACTTAAATAACAATAAACTAATCACATGCTGTAGAAGCGAATATGTAAATAAATACAATAGCGAACGCGTAATTGTTCAAATACCAAACATTTTAATAGTTTGTATTTTCATCCACAAATTTGCTAATTATTCCTTGAAAAATAAAAATTATTGCATTGGACCATGCCTATCACTCGCCTGTTTCCTGTACAAATTATTAATTCGGTGATAATTCAAATTGTAAAATTTATGAGGCGTAGTCGCCACATTTCGTGTGACGTCAGCGATAACAAATAATTGTAACCGTTTTTCGTTTTGGTAAAATGTAAGCGCGCTCGTTAAAAAAGATTAACTTGTTTAATGTATGGTTTAAGGTTATTGGCACAATTAATTTTTCAGTTATTCTCACTTAAAATGATGGCTGAGTGCAATCAAGAAGCATTGGCGTGAATACAGGGGTTTTGGGAAGGGGAAGTTATTTGATACGCCACTGGGTACAAATTGGGATTTGCATTGATAAAGTTTGTGTCTTGGGAAACACAAAAAGTCAATTTCTTTTGGTACAGTGGAAAAAAGTTTATTGTTCATTTCCTAGTCCTTGGAAAAAGTGCATCCGTCGTGGGCGAAATTTCCGCCGGACGATTTCGATCTTCAATCATAATCAAGCACTCTTATGCCTCCAAGCGTAGTTTCTACAATCACATCCGGGTCGAACGGGTCGTTTTGCAAATGCAAACGTTGCGGATACGCGCTGACCGTCCATCTTGCAATGGCAATTTTCGTTTTCTAGCGAAACATTCCGCACTCTCACCGCACACCCTCACTGGAAGATTCCTCCACGCGAAATTGATGGACTCGCCGTATTGTTGCGGTGATAGTGAGTAATCCCGTTGGCCTTGGTTACATTTACCATATAGAGTGGAAGGTCGATCGTGTGCATAAAGGAATAGACGGTCAATTTCAAAGTGGTAGCTATGAACGAGAATGAAACCAAGCCGAAGGAAAAAATCCGGGAATAACAATGATCCCTAGGCGGTTCCTTGCGGCACACCGGCGATCTCGCACAGCGCTCGCGGCCGCGCCGACAAGTAGAATGTTTGGAATGTCGAATTACAGTAAATGACACACATGTTCGGAAAGGTTAGTTTCTTCGGAAGACGTGGAAGGTGTCGCTCCTCGACTTCGACGCGTCGACGATCTATTTTAGAGACCTTCGTCGCAGAATTTCGAGAGGTCCTCTTTGATTGTGACCGCGGATGAACCTGCGCTGCATCGCGGTTGGCTTAGAAGATACATAGATAATCCAGTCGAGCGACGGCGTTCAGTGGCTCACCAGCCTTCGACTTAATCATGTGATCCGTGCATGTGTGTCATTTGTTTATGTGGCAGTGTTTTGTTTTCGAGCTGGGCCTGTTGCGTTAGTCGTGGTTTGGGTGATATGTGCCGTGCTTGGATTTTGGATAGTTTTGCGGTGACGCACCATCAGGGAATTAGGTGAGGGGAAAACAGAAAAACTCGCTGTTTTTTGTACCTGCAGGTCCTCTACGTCGTGCTAAGTTATTTATAGACTTATCTCCTTTTTTTACAATTCGGTCGATGACTTCCACTTATTTACTCCGACATAAAAGAAATCAAAGTTGCGCGATCTCAGGTCAGTCTTTTCGTCAGGTTTTACGAACCACCTATCTACAGATCAAAACATCTTTATCGCAATTGTGCAAACATCTCTCTTTCGGCAAACACGATAAGGAAGTTTTTCAACAAACCAATCGCTGTTTTGGTTTGATACTTGTTGATTTGTTGGGCTAGGTTAGGCTATCTTTGCTACTCACACGGACTGATTTTTTTGCGCGTTGTCTCCCAACAAGTATTTTTGGAACGTTACTGCATCAATCATTGTGGTTTCGCTGGCGCTAGCTCAATTTTTGAGCATTAATGGGGTCAATTACTGTTGATCACAAAAATCCGACGACCGTCTTGTCGGCGATTTATTGATAATGTAAACACGAACCCACTTATGCAATTTGTAAATGCTGCTCTGACCTTGAAAGAGGAGGAGTCCATGAACCCACCTTAAAATCATAAAGTAAAATGATGCGTACGAATATCAAATTTTGATAAGGATGTTAAGGTCATACAGTATCTTCTTGGGAATGTAAACATCGTACGAATTTAGAATATCAATCAGCCATTTGGTCAACTACTTGAAGAAAGAATGATGGGCAGGGGACAAAATTTTTGACTTTGATAGGAGAATTAGCCAAGGTCGCTTTGGCATTTGGAAATGAGACTTGTGCCAAATAACACAGTTATTACACGAATACTGAAAGGTCTAAGTTGCTAAAAGGTGCTGATGTAACCGTCTTGCGAGTGCCAACTGAAAATCCCATTCTGCAGGGATTTCAAAATTTGTGAATTTAGAACCTTTCCACATCTTTGAATCGTCGATTTCCTTTGGAATTTGTAATCCTGTTATACCTACTTGTCGGCAGGATAATTAAATGCCAACTTTTCAACGATTCGATAAAGTCTTCATACTTTCCAGTATAATGGAGTTTGGCTGAGTTCTTTACAAGATTGCATGTCATTATGTAAATATTGCTCCTCATGTCGATACAACTCACTTTTTTCCCAGTCGTGATGAATGAATGTCTCTGATCTAGTTTTCCAACAATATGTAGATTATGTAACAGATTCTCTGGGAATTAAGCAGTATAAACATTTTGGGCCAAGCATCAAACAAGTGCTTAAAGAAAGCAGTGACGCACCACGCAAAAATTGGAACCGGATACAACA
Source organism: Gnatocerus cornutus (assembly GCA_029298725.1). Lineage (NCBI taxonomy): Eukaryota > Metazoa > Arthropoda > Insecta > Coleoptera > Tenebrionidae > Gnatocerus > Gnatocerus cornutus. The sequence goes on from CM055515.1 coordinate 15,025,839, forward strand.
AGATGTTACTACAAATTCCATTCACATTTAAATGAACAACAGTGGCCCAAGACTGGACCCTTGTGGTAAACCATCCATACAGTCGTGCCACTTCTTATTGTCCAAGATCTGCAGGAATGAAAGTAGATCGAGATCGAATTAGATAGAAAGAGGAACTGAAGTGGCGTTAATTTGAATGTTTCGCATCGCGAAGCAGACGAACGGTGACCTTGAGAGGGTCGACGGACCCGAAGTAGGCGCTGTCCGCTACCTCGGACACTAGAAACCGACGTCTTTGACAAAAGTCACGTCCGCGGTTTCTTCATTTTGAGCAGAAAAAAATCGTCTTGAATTACCCGATCGATAAGATTCCGCTTTTCGTCCTCGTGGTAGATCTTCGTCGGCGTGTGACGGCGCTTTGGAGTAGTGACCTCCACTAACCTAGATTCGCTTATATGCCGTGCGATTCTTCGGACGTGGCCGCGGCATTGAAGTGCATTCCTTCACGGAATGGACGGAGGAACGCGCAAGAAGTGGAAAAAAACTGGTTAGAATTTACCCCAAACAATGGGTCGTAAATCGCATTGATTCAGGATGATCTGCTGATTGCGGTTAACAATTTTCTCTCCAGGATGGAATGATAATTGACCAGCCAGGTGGCACCAAGAACTCTCTCGAGAGTCTTTTTTAGATGTTCTTCCTCTTAAAAAAGAGCATCCATTTCCATTAGCGAGCTTCCTTCGATCGACATCTGCTTCTGCCCTTTTGTAGTTCTCCCCTTCTTAAAAGGGGGTCTATTACACGACGTGCAAGAGTTTGCTGCTCCCGGATGTAAGTGAACGGGGCCGCAGCGGAGAGAGGCTTTCTACGATCACGTGACGAACGGCCTCACCATTGACACATTAACATGGTGCACTTCACCTCGTGCTCCACCCTCTTCAGGAAGACTAAAATTACCAACTCCAAAACTGAAATCTTCTTTATCTGTCGGGTCGATGACTCCTAATCTTAACATTGGCTTCGTGAAATTCTGACGCCGACATTGTATTTAAATTCGGTTCGACGACTTCCTACGTCTACTTATGGATTGAATTTTCGGCCAACGCCGCCATTTATGGGAGAAGTGAAACCGTGCAGCAAAAAGAATGTCTCTCCAAACTAACAATGACTGAGTCGTTCTTCGAATTGTGCCAATTTTAGATCTTATCTCTCCGTTATCATTAATCGATAATCAAACTTCCTCCATCTCTTTTTTCCTTTCGAGCTTAGTAAGTGGACCGCCGGTACCATCACCAAGAACGTCGTCAACCTAGACCTAGATTCCAACCAACAATCCGCCCCGATCCGCGTCCTCCTTGCTCGCAAAAAAGACGTAACGTGTTATGCGCTTCAAGGTCGTATTATCAGCTGGAAGTTTTCTTCGTCGTGATTCATCTGACTTACCCCTACTCTAACGACAATCTTATCAGAACGCGATTATTTTCGTAACGTCATTGCAGTATTAGGTCTTAGTTCTTACTCCCTTGAACATCAGTGACGTGAAGTAGTGCAGTTTTTCTTGGTTTTAAACGAATTCCTTTTTTGTTCTGTTTGTTTGATGTGATGGAGCCGCTGTTTGACTTTTTTTCTATGAAGGTAAATTTGATTTTGAGGCGATGCGTGTTTGTCATGGGTAAATAAAGCGTTTTGTTTATGAAGAATTATCTCACATGTGATAAGGTGTGAGTTGAAAGGTTACTTTTACGGGTTTATTTTTGAATTTTCGTGGCGGTAGCATTGGAATAACATAAACATTACATAAAAGGGAACTTGATACTGTTTTTTAGCTTTTACGTGATTGTAATTGGATAAATCTCGAATACAGACTTGTCAGCCTTCAATCATTGTTTATATTATTTATTAGTTTTCATGTTATAACAACTGTTTTATATTAAATCATTCTAAAATTATCCGGTTTTAAAGTAGGCGTCAACAATCACAATGCTTACAAAAATCAAAATGTCAGTGACGTGACAGAGGTACCAACTTATTTGAAATTTCAAAGCCTGTCCTGGAATTTATGCGACTTAAAAACAACATAAAACTGGTGGACTAAAAATGACACCGGAAACTGGGAAGGATCAAAGTGGAATATTTTTGACAAAATAAACAAATTTCGGAATTCGTAGACAATAGTTATTTATGCAACCGGTTGGGAAATACTTATAGTTATTTGCAGGACAAACGAATGGAAATTCTTAACTTAAAGTAACTGTTTTTCCTGTTCAGTTATTTCAGTGATACAAATTTCGTTTTTATGGCCATTTGAATATTAGCGTTTTATCTTTGTTCGTACATTTTCTTGGAAGTACCGAAATAACTCCGTTTGAAGTGAAGACGCTGATTCACTAATAAGAAACGCAGTGTGTATTTATCATGAAAAATAATTTAGAAAATGTTGGAGAACCTGTGTGGAAATTGTGTAAAACCCCGGCGATAAAAGCTGATAAGTAATTCTTAGCTATAAAAATAGTTTCTCAATCACCAACAAAATGTTCTGTTCTGATTAATAAGTACATTGTCATTTTTCCTTGGCGATAAGCACACCTGGTAAAGTCCAGTCATTTCGGAGCGATTTTCTTTGTTTGAATGCGTCTTTGTTGCAATGCATCTGGAGAAAACGTTATCGACTAAATATAACAAAGTCGGTTAAAAATAATAGCAAATAAGGAGCGAATCCGCCCAACTTTTCCCGATCCACCTGACCCCGTTGACTTTATTCGTGTTCGAAGTATTGATGCACGTGCACTATGGCGATGATTAATAGTGTTTTTGTTTTAGAATAGTAACGGCGGCGGATCGAGGACAGCGTCGTTCGGCGGCGTGAAGGGCGGTGGCGGCGGTGCGCCCATGGCCACCCAGCACCAGACGACGGGGGCCTACCGCCAGTGGGGCGGCGTCGGCGGCGGTCACCAGCACGGCCATCCAACAGGTAACACCTACTACCAGCGATATCCCGCCACCCAGGCAGCGACATCAGCCTCAGCGACAGCGGCCGTCGTCCAACAACAGCAACAGGCCTCGTACACTACTAACTCGACGACCACTACAACATACAACTCCTCGAACTCGGTGAGTTTGGCGGATGCGCCGGGCGAGGGATCACGATTGTGAGAATTATCTGATAAAAGATATGTTATCTTGCCGTTTGGGTTTTCTACGAGTGAGGTTAATTCGTGTGGGGCTTGCAGTACGGGAATCAAAGAGTGCCAACGGCCACGTCGCCATCGAACACGAGTAGCTCGAGCAGTCATACAGGGAGTCAAAGCGGCACTGTGTCCACTTCACTAAGTAACAACATGCCGAATAACACGAATTCGTCGCCAAACAACTCTTCCGGGTCCGAGCAACTGTCCAAAACTAACCTGTATATAAGAGGACTGAATCCCGGCACGACGGACAAGGACCTCGTCAACATGTGCCAGCAGTGAGTACCATACCAACACCTAAAGTCGACAAAAATTTCTAATCTAACAATATCTAATTACTCCAATTAGATTAAGCCAACAAATGCATTGTTTCCTTTTCCTTTATTATGAACTATTTTACTCGGGCGTGTTACATGACATTAGCTCTCGTGACAAATTACTTACTTTTTCTAGTTATTATTCATTTCGGAGTTATATTTATGTTATTTTCGGTTTTTATCAAGATTATCGTTCTTTAATGTTATTCTAATTTCAAAAAAACAAACATCATTTGTGGTGACAGTTTATTGAAATGTCCCGTTTTATTAATGACGCAATTTGCTCAATTTCATTGTCTCGCCTTTTATGTATTGTTCTGTCACTATTTTTAATTTTTTTTTTTCGAAATACAGTCGAGTTTCTATAACGAGAATCCTCAGCAATTTAAAAAAACAATTTAATTAAGTAAAATAACAAAAATGACGTTTCCTTCTCATTTTATTTGATTACACTGTGTAACAACAAAAATAATTATGTTATTTTTTTCATATTTATCGTTAGAAACTAACGTACTTTTTGACATGTCATTGGTTTTGTCGAAATGTTATATTAAGAGGAAAAAATATTTTCAAAAATTTCTGTCTTCGCTCTTTTCCTCACTGCGAATTAAAAAGTGCCCGCAAGATGACAATGTGAATTATTTGTGAACTATTTATCTACGTAAGGGGGTGTTATACATATAACAATTAAATAAGTCTTAAAATAACTTAAAATAATTTTTGTGCCGAAATTTTGGGAAGTTTATTTCGGCATTAAAATCTCCAAATCGGCTATGTCAAGGGTTCAATTTTTTTTGTGGAAATAAAGACATGGTATCTGTTAGTCTTTAAAGTCAATAACTTTTACAAATCCTAGTATCTAGAGAACTTCAAGATCATTTCACTAACTGCTATTTTGGGTTGCTGTTATTTTCCATTTGCTAACAAAAAGGAAAAGTACAAAAATTGTATTTTGAATTTTTAACGTAAAACCGCATTTTATTTTCATAGTTTATTGTTTTTTTTTTAACATTTTTGTTTTATTTTGTAAATATAATTGTTAATTTTCCAAAGCGAGAAACAAATGAATTTATATTCTTTAAAAGAAAGCCAAATTGCAACTATATTAACAAAAAAATCAGATAAATATGACTTTTGTAAAATTTTGTTACACAGTGTTATCTTAAAATTATTTTTATAGCTCCATTTAAGTAATTAATTTTTGCTTTTAGTTATTGATTTTTTTTGCATTTGTTGGCTCTTGAAGTAATTAAACCGCAGCTTTGGATTTTAAAACGTGTTGGTAGCCTTGTCATTTTGCCAGAGCTGCCAACTGTCTTGAGATTCCCTAGCGCTAGAAAATCATTTTTGTCTACTTCCATGCCTCGACACTCTTCTCCTCTTTTCTCACCTGTCCCCTTTTCAAGGTTCGGTACCATCATCTCCACCAAAGCCATTCTGGACAAGACAACAAACAAATGTAAAGGTGAGCGCTCCCCCGACGCCTATCTAACTTCATTGAAATTGTCTCTTGTCTCCAGGTTATGGATTTGTTGATTTTGAAAGTCCGTCGGCCGCAGAGGGTGCTGTGAAGGCGCTCACCGCAAATAATATTCAGGCTCAAATGGCGAAAGTGGGTATATGGTATCATCAGCGTAGACAAGCCACTGTACGTTTGCATGCAAGTAATACCTAGCTTTACCTACAAGCTCTGTCACGGTGCTTACACCGGAGCGGTTTTTTTCACAGATTTTTCATTGCTATTTTAACACGAAACGCGACTTGGAGGTTGGAGAATGCTAATCTTATTGAAGAATTCGAACCATCATGGGCCATCGATGTATTATTTACCTTGTTTTTTCGTTATCTGATGTTTACGATGAGCTTATCTCATGACGCGCAACAAGGAAACCAGACTTGCGACTTGCACAATTTGAAATTATTACAATCAAAACCATCATCTATTAGTTTTATTGCTTGATTATGGTGCTAATGAAGTTCAGATTGCCAAGCAGACGTCATGATTTTATGAGACTAAGAACTTGGAAACTTTATTCGATAGCCTGATATTGGTAGACTTTGCGAGCTATTTCAGAAATATTACTTTCTAATGACTCTGGATCATTGTACCGAGTTTATACGACGGGAATGACGTCGGCAATTTACAAACATATTTAACTCGAAGACCAAACATGGGGCCCTGATGTGCAATAAACAAGAGTGTGCGATTTTTACTAATTAGGAACAGTGACGATGACGTGGCGGAACTACGTTTGATAATAAAAATACAGAACTGGGCGTTTTACACAAAAGCGAACTTCGTACTAATAACAACATTACTGTAATCTCTTTGATAAGTCAGTTATATTGTTTCTATAATTTCACGATGGTTTTACGTTATCATTAAAGGAATTGAATCAAATTTTAAAACAATGCGCTTTTAGGAATGTGCATTAACAACATGTGAACATAAAACTGCTTCAGTTTGCTCCATAGCGCAAATAATCACTATTGTTTATGATTACAATTGAAAGACATTAAAAAGGCTTAAATTTAACGTTCGTTAAGTGCAATAAAAATGATAAGTAAGGAAACAGTAGTACCAATTACACACACGATTTAGAATTTCAACTAACTTGGGAACTCTCCAAACTGACAAAAGCTTCAGTTTTAAGTGAATTTCTTTTATCGGAAAAGCATTCTCCACCACGCGAAGTCACATTTCAGATGGCTGTCATTTATGTTTATCGCCAATTCTTACCTAACTGAAAGTAACGAGTGTTTTTGCGTCTGTTTGTTTTTTTTTTACCGCAATCGTGTGTAATTCAACACCCTGAAAAACGGGAATTTTTTGCACAGTCCATCCACTGATTCCGAGGCTGTGACAGAGTAGTAAAATCAATAACAAAACTCAATTCTAGTGTCGAGGAATGGCAGTTATGTCTCACCATGGAAACCACTAGACTTGATTTTAGTTCTTTTTATTTATTTATGTATTTATTTATTATTGTAGTTTAGAATTGTCATGTGCTATGCATAGATGCATGAAAATTTAGGTTACTTTGATGCCCTGCCCTTCGAGATTAAATCCTGATAAATTGATAGAATAATGCCTGAAGTATCATGATCAGTATGTGAAGTGGGCACTGTAAAATATGCATTTTTGTTAGAAATCGTAGGTTTGTTTCATGGAACGATAGTTGGCGTGCTGTGCTTGGATCATCCATGAAACAGATTCCGTTTGTTATATAAAACTTTGAGGTTGCATGTTGTAATATAACAACAACCTTTTGCATTATTGTACAGTTGAGACATCTAATTGTGGATTGTGGCACTTATTTCCCCAACTAACAAATCTTGATGGCGGAGGGCAAATTTCACAATTTAGTGAAACTAGCCCGAGTAGTACAGGTCACTCCTTATCAAACCTATCAATAAATAAAGACACGGAATGACCTGTACGACACGTACACGCACCGTCTACTGCAGTAAATTAATGATAAGAATTAATTCACTGCATTTGTGTGTCGCTTTTTTGTCTTTCCCCCCTTTAATCGCCCCCATCTTTTGTCGACAGCAACAAGAGCAGGACCCCACAAATTTGTACATAGCAAACCTGCCCCAACATTACAAAGAATCAGATTTGGACAATCTCCTGTCGAAGTACGGTCAGGTGATCTCGACACGGATCCTTCGCGATTCAATGGGAATTTCGAAAGGCGTCGGTTTCGCGCGGATGGAAAACAAAGATAAATGCGAACAGATCATCACGATGTTCAATGGAAACACGTTGCCCGGAAGTAAAGAACCCCTGTTGGTTAAATTCGCTGATGGCGGAAATAAAAAGAAAAACATGTATAAAAACAACGAGAATGCCAAAATGTGGCGAGATGGGACTGAAGGAATGGCGGTCGCTGGGTACGATCCCAACACGTTAGCGCAGAATGGAGTCGCGGCGCAACATATGATACCTGCAGCTATTTCCAACTTCAGGGCACCTTACGGACAGGTAATTTGACTACACCATTTGGACATCACACAAGTGGTACTTGAAATAATTTTATGGCCCAGTTTTCCAGTTGGGACATTACATTTCATGCTTGTTTCGTGTGAAAACTGTTATTTTTATTGTTTCTGGCTTTCCACTTGCGAGAGTTAATGACAGTTAACAGGTTACAAGACATTCACGCATTACACACTCCACAGTTGTGGGTAAAAGTAGATTTTATGGCGTTGTTCAGTGTTACAATTCAAAATCAAAATGCAATGACAAACTAAAGGTTTAAATATAATATTAGGTCGATATTCTGCGTTATATTTAGTTTAAATTTAGCCTTGCGCTGATGCAATTAATTAAACTTGCATTTGTCAATTGTCAATGAGTCTTCATTCAACGTAATTAAATTTAACCAATTTCGATTGGTTTCCACGCTTAAATCGACAGTTTGACATCCTTATTTTAACTAAAATTCTTGTTTCTAAATTCTACGCTCATTATTTTACCAAAGAAGTATTCTTGACAATTGACAATTCGCCTGAGATTGAACGTCGAATGATTTTTTCTATTTCCTAGTAATAAAATGCTCATTTTATAGAACAAATCTCATTATTAAAACAATATTTTGATCAAAAGGATGATTCTTTACAACGCAACGCGAATAAATATTTAAATAAAAAAATACAATTTGCATTATCATTGAAATGTTTGTTGCTACGATTGGCTTGTTTGTAAAATACGTGACATTTCACGTAAATTATGTAATTTGGCGGTTTAGAATCTGAAAGTGTCTTCGCAATAATAAATAACTAAAGAGAGAATCCCACAAGATGTTCTGAACGAAACTGCAGTTGCATTATCGAATTTATTGCCAGAAAAATCAAAATTTGTGTAGGAAAAAAGGACGTAAGCAATATTTTTTTAATCCTACGAAATTGGGAAAAAAATTGTATGAAACACGTGAATAAACAAATCTTGTTCACTCAAAAACATCATCTCTGCATCGCACGTTAAATTACACTGATCAACCCAGCTTTTGTTACACGATTTCTGTAATGAGATTCAAATATATTTATCTCACCTCAATTCAAAAACAACAATATTTTGTTTCTGTCACCCTCAGTTTTTTTTATGACAATCACATATACAGGGTCCGGCAACACTTATGGACATTTTTAAAATCGCCTTTATTTATCAAGATAACTTTTTAAAAATTTGTGTACGCTTGTGGTTAACAAAGCTCTAGAATCTGTAGCAAAAACTTATTTTTTATCACCGATAATTTTGGCGTCGCTACGGTTTAGAAATGGAAATTTTTTTTTTTCAATATAAATGTGTCAAACTTAAGTTATTTTAGATTTTTGTGCGAATTGTGTTTAAAATATGAGCAAGAAATGCTGAATTATTGAGTGTTTCCTCAAAAATTCAAAAATCTTTCTTAGGCATCGCGACGCTAGACTAGCGGTGATAAATAACTAAATAAATTTTTGCGTCGAGTTGTGGTGCTTAATCAACCCTAAGCAAATTTGTAAATTTTTATCTTTAAAATTAAAGGCGATTTTTGGTAACCACATAGCGCAAAATTATAAAGTTAGTAATGATTACTGGCTACTGATTACTGCTAAGGCTTCAAGAAAAACCTATCCGAAGCCAAGTACTAACGAAAGTTACAAATATTGTATTTAAGTGTGTATAAATTACGATCTAATGTATCTTTGTTGTTAAAATATTGTTTTGATTGTCACAGAAAAAGTGACGTGTCAATTTTTTTTTTAATAAATTTTTGTTAAGAATTTATAGTACTCTCAAAATTAGACGCGAGATTTTGTGACACAAAAAAAAAATAAATTTTGTAGACCAGTGTTATTTTTTCGTGGATAAAATTCGTCTTTATTCACTTATTCCATAAATACATATCTATTATTTTTCTAAACAGGGGTTTTTGAAGGCTCAAAATTCAAAACGCAGCTTTGTTTGGCAGTTTTACACAAGACGGATTTAAATTCGTGTTTTTTGTTAAATAAACTTTGGACTTTTTAACGCTCCCACGTTTTAAAGTAAATTACACTTAATACTATATTATTAATTCTAATTAATTGTTGCTAAATCGATAATTGCTTAATTGATAAAGCCCGAAATTAAATTAATTAATCGTGCCATGTAAGCCTCCAATTAGAGACTGTTTTTAAAGAAACGCTCGTTTTTGCAGATAGAAAATAAGAAAATTAGTACTTTGGTGCGTTATAAATTACCACAGATTGTAGTTGTAAACAAGTTTTTCAATGGAAAATTATCGTATCACTTTACATATCAATTAGCAACTAGTTGGAATTTTCTAAAATACTGGTTTTGTGGTGTGAAACTAGAAAGAACTTAAAACAAAACAAAAAGGTTAAATCGTGCTGACTTCTACATTATTGACCTGAAACAAGCGAGATTATACTAATTTAGACGTTTTTTGTCCCTCACATAACAGAACTAGCCACAGTATCGACTTTTTTTTTTCATTGATAAATTAGAATGGTTGAATGACCGTGGACGGGATTATCAGTCCGGCGCCCTTCATTTTTTATGCGTGATAAACTCGAGAAAAAATGCGAATTTCAACAAGTGGAGATATCGATTGAAAATCGTATTCAATTAGCTTGAAGAACGCCTCAAGTCTTCTTATCGCATTGTGTACAAGATTAATCACACACCACTGTAATTAGCCGGTAGAATATGACATGAAAGCTGATAAGGTAGTTAAAGCGCCTTCCATTAATTAAGTGTATTTGCTTGGCGGCAATTATCGGTTGTTTATAATAATGTTTTGTTTTTAGTACGCTGGATACGCGCCCAGCGCGCAGTGGGTCCCCCAATACGTAATGCCCGCGCCGATGCCCCCTGTAGACGACAGCTACAATTTGACAGGGCACATGGCGCCGTACAAGAGCGACGGCCAAGGTCCTAGAGGCATCCCCATGATGCTGCCATCTCCAGAGGCAGCCGTTCAGTACACGAACATGATACCTCAGGTAAGAGATCGTTGAGTTGGACTCAACTGAAGACTTACAGTTGAGTGACTTTAAGGACATGGTTTGTTTGCAGCTGACCGCTCAGATGCAGGCCATGCAGTTAGGCACTGGGTCATACATCTCACAGCCGTACTCGTATTATCCGTCACATGTCATCCATACCGTCGCCATGGGTGATTCGGAACACACATCCAACGCGGCTAGTCCCGAGGATCCATATCAGGCGTATCCGCCTGCACCTCCTAAATAAGTTTCAGACTTAGAATGAGAGAAATTTTTTCACATAAAAAAAGGAAAAAATAATTAACATTTTACGATGTCGCAAAGTTGACTGTGCGGATTGTACCGGGCGATTAGTTTGTAATTTTTTTGGAAACTCTTCCGAGTAGTCGAAGCACTGAAAGTGGTTCTGTTAGTTTTTTTCGTTTTTGTAGGATAGCTATTTATAAAGTTTAAGTGAGGGCACGATCTGCAGATTTGACTGTGTGGACTGTGTTTATATTATAGTTATATCGTTTGACAATTTGTTTTGCTGCTGTTCGGTTCTTTTTCTTGAGTTCATCCGAGTACGCCATTGTTACAAGATTTTTAAAAAATGACTGAAAATATGTGTAAAGTAGGTATTTTTGATACAGTATGTTCCTAGTTTCAAACATTGTATTAAAAATATGGAAATAACTGGTCATCTGTGTAAGAAAACGGATTATTTTCTGTTAATGTTTTCGCTTAGTATAGAAATGTGTGTACATATGTTGAAAGAGAGCGGATTTTTTTCTTACATGGATCGAGCATACCAACACATTAAAAAAAAGTGTAGATTTTTAGATAAGTAGATAATGAAAGTGAAGAACACGAAACATCGTTTTTAAGATACAAAGGTCTGACGGTAGATAGCTTAAAAATACAGCAGTGAAATGATGAAACCGTATTTGATCTTCCCAAGCCGAAATGGCATAGGTTAGGTAAATTAGCAATTTTATTTTTTGATGAAGATCTACATAGGTAGTTGTGTGCGCAACGCAGATGCGATAAAAACTGCTCATTGAAATCAAATAATTCTTCCTAATTACCATCTATACAATATGAACTGAACTTCCAATATTGTCTTTATTTATTTTTCGTTTAATTATACAGTTATAGCCTTTAATTTATTAAGCTTTTCACTTGTCAAAACCACCGTTTTGTTTAACACCGCAGTCGGTACATTTCTCGCAAGTTTTGGGGTAGTTTTGTTGAGTGGAAGGCGCCTTGTAATATATGATTTTCGACTTGGATAACCATCAGTTTGACATTCCAGTCTCTGAACACAGAAATTTATTTATTACCGGTTTCATTTAGAAAAGTTTCCCTTTTGTACAGTTTTTATATAGTGCAATTTTGTTTTTATTTTTTAGATTTATTTATATTTATATATTTAAAATGAAAAGTATATATGCTCGGGATTCTTTTATAAATGGACTGAATTTATTTATTTTGATGATAGGTATGCTACGACTGAGACAGCTGTGATTTTTTTTGTGTCAACTTATATGTTTATTTTATTTTCCTTTGAGCGCGTATTGGATTGGTTGGGTCGTAGTGTATTTGTCATGAAGTCGACATTTTCGGTTTAATTACAATTGTGACACAAGCCTTTTTGAAAATCGAGACGAGGCTACCTGGTCTTCAAGCTCCTTCCCTCCTTTTCGTTTAGTGTTGTCTTATCTTTGTTGTCGCTTTTTGATTTGTGCGTAAAAGGCCAGGTTATGAATGGATTTTACTACACGTTATTGAAATCGTGCCTTTTCAGATTGTCCATTGACAGGGATATACTGAAATATTTTAATATATTTTTTTAACTCGGTGTTTTCATGAAAACCGACAACCAAATTTTTAACTTCTAGTTGTTTCTATGTTGTAGACAGTTGTAATGTTCGTTTCCGTTGTTCATTTCGATTTGATTGGAGGTCAGGGTATAGTGCGAAGACACATTGTAACCACTGCTATTGCAGAGTGTCTTTACGGCCCTCCATCCAAGATTCGTTTGTGTGTAATAGCTAAGCTAACAAATTTATAGGGGATTTTTCGATTATCTGCTCGGCCTTCGGGGTTAAAGAAAAATCCACACCGTAATGCTTAAATATGCCTTATATAGAAGTTCAGAGTTAAACAAGAGAACAATGCTTATGACAACACGGCGACTTGATGACCATACAATATTTGATTTGGACTAGGTAGACACCATCGACTTTTGTACACCTGGCGGCCCTCGCGAGTTCACTTTCTTTCTATATTTTTTTTCTCTCAGACATTGTTTGTTTTCGTTGGAGTCGAGGGGGCCGTCGCGACGCCCTTCCCTCCCAAATCTCGTACTGAATGCCTATGTAAAGTATATTTGAGGAATAGCTGAAACCAAATATTGTATTGACAACACTTACACTAATACGAGAAATTTTTACATTGTTAACTGATAGGCTCAGTTTATTTTTGGTATACCGATACCACTCACGGGTGGTACATTAACTATTTTTAGACCGTATTAACGATGAAGTCAGCGACTACCTATTATAAGTCTCGGCTGGAATAAGTTCCGGCCACTGTATAAAGTACGCGGATGACCGCACTTAAGCTAAGATAGCTTCTAGAGTAGTTTAGAGTGTTTAGTTTTAGGCATTAGCTTAGATAGTGTTAAGATAAAGAAATAAAACTAGTTAGAACGTAGGTTTAGGCGTAAGATGAAAGTGAAGAGATAAAAGTAACAATGTTGGCCTGGGCTGAGGCACGAGAGCGGTTTTTAGTTAGTGTTTATATAAATATAGTATATATAATTCATGCTGGATTGGTGGCCACGTTTAGCAGCAACGTCCTTTTGACTTGTTGGTGAGGAGTGGCTGGACTCCAGGTGGTGTTTAGTCATAAAGGTGCATCGCTGCGGGCCTCAGCCGATGCAGAGACTAATTCTATGTCTCGTGGTTGAATACGTTAGCATAAGTAAGTGTTTTTTATTGTTGATTAAGTTAAATCTGTATGTTTGTTTTGATTCTTTTGTATTGTAAGTCTATTTCCTTTGTGTTGGTAATAAATTGTATTTGTCCAGGCATCATTTTATTCTTTTACAATTTTACAATTAATCAATAAATCTATCCAAAGTGCTAAGTTTTAAAAAAAAAGTGAAACGAGTTATCAAGTCTAGTGGAATTCGAATAATAGTAAGCTAGACATACGTCGACGACACAATAGAAAATATCAAAATACAACAACAGACGCCTGAATCTAAAATCAAACTTCAGATTCTTTCTCCTGTGGTCGAAATTGATAAAGAAAGTATTTTCGCCGAAAAAATTTAAGTCATAAAAATCAACGGAGCTTTGGATCGAAAAACTTTGGACAAATTCTTGTACCTAAGGTCCGAATTGATGCAAAAAGTTGGTTTTTGAATTCATTTTTGGTTTCAGTTCCTCGTTATCTGGGATACTTTCATAGAAATTCTTGATTGTCTTTTGTATTTTGCATTTTCCGCGTCCAAGTGAAATGTCAAGCTATCAAGTTCAGTGGAATTTGAATAAAACCAAACTAAGTCATACGTCTACAAACCATCTAAATATTAAAATAAAACAACAACCCGCTTGAATCTAAAATCAGATTTCAGATTGTTTTTTCTGAGGTCGAAATTAATAAAGAGAATATTTTTCTGTTATGATTTTCGCTAAATATTAAGTGTATAATTGGTTGCCTAAACCCAGACTCTATTTTAATATTAAATACAATAAACTTTAGAATATTAAATGTTTTCTCTTGAGATAAAAATAACAGTCATGTTTTTAAATTTTTGCGAAAAAATTCGACTTTGTATTCCAATATTTAAACATCGATAAAGAATGACGAAGAACCGACCATATTTTCATGTTCCTGACGTCCAAATTAATAAAAAAATCCATTTTGAGAAGATTTTAATTTTTGTGGACATCGACTCAAACCATGAACTAACCACTTTGGTATTTTTTCGAGCTCCAAGTTTTTTAAATCGACGCCAAACCTTATTCACAACATATTTTGGCACAAATAGCTTGAAAAAAAAAATGTTGGCATATTTTTAACACTAAATAATTTTTGCCATCTATTTGTAAGAAGTTCATGCACCTACAAACCGACGAAGCAGTAAACTGAAAGATTTCAACGAACTATAAATAGTGAAACTCTCCTTAGAGGTCGTTACTAAAGCCATAATGACGAATCTGAAGTCCTGAAACTGGAAAAAGGATTTCAATTTACATAACTATTGCTCCAAGGGTTTTTAGACTCATCACAAACTCCATTTCTCTAATTTATTTCTACTTTAATAAAAAAGAACACATTTTCCATTTCCCACTTTTCTCGTGTTTCAGAGACCCCAATAAAATCGTGTCTCATTGTTTTTATCATCGCCAGCGCTCTATTTTCCAGCAAATTTTACTTTGAGAATCTTCAATTCGCTACCTACATTTCATTAAACTCGAGAAAATATAAAAGTAAAAAGAAAATTATATTGCGATGCAACTCCAACATTACTTTTTTATTACAAACCGACAAAATAAAAATCAATATGCTATTTTTAACAGCTTGTTTGCGAGACAGCTTTTGATCTAAAGTTTCCTAAAAATGAATTTCGTCTAATAAAAAAATTTCCATTTTTATACAATAAATATCGATTTTAGTTTTAAATCCTTCCACATAAAATTTAAAATATGCAAAACCGCGTCGTATTTTAAACGATTAACGTCGTGATGTTTTATATCTTAATTTTATTTCAGTGATTCGAGGAACTTTGAAAAAATTCAGCAATCAAACGTTGCCGACGGCCGAAATTCTAAAGTTTGAACTTCATTGTTGCACAAATATTTTTCTCTTCCCATGTCAATCGATAGGGAAAGTTTTGATCTTTATTAGAATTCATGTAACATTTCCTTTTACGGTTTCTGCGAGTAATACGAAAAATGCATGCAAATTAGTGATTAATTTTCAAACATTTCCGAGACATTAATAATAATTTCATTGCATGCCGAAATTCTGGAAATTTCGGGTAATCGCAGATCCTTCCAAGTATTTGGCCGCAAAAGAGGAATTAAAAGTGCGTTAAAAAGATTTTATTGTCAGTTTTCGTATTAATTTAGGGTCAGGTAGTTAGAAAAATGTGAAACGGTGCTAGAGATTGTCGTTTCAATGGCCAAGGAATTTTATGTATGTCGTTAGAACAGCGTGTTAACTAATTATATCATACAAGACACAAATTGCCGTTTAATAATAGGTTTGAAGGTGGGCTTATTTATCACTGCTCTTACAAGATTTATCATGTTTGATTGAGAAAACGAACACCAAAAAGCGAAAACGGAAGAGAATGGACAGTAATTGAAAACAGAAAATTTTCGACTTTCACTGTTAACCTCCTCAATTTGTATTTGTCAGTTTTGGTGTGTTGGCCTTTTGAAATTTCATCCACCAATTCCCCAATTTCGACACTTTTTCATTCAGTTAGTCCCAACAAGCGTGAACCGAAAAATTATTAGGCACGTTATTAATAACATCCTTAAAATTAATTTTTCCCCGGTTAGTACATTAAATAATTTGAAAAGCATTATAACAAATAGCATCTCATTTATTAATTGTAACACGTTGGTATAAACAGGTAATAAATAACGTTAAAAACACGGGGCGAGCAACAGTTTACACTGTAAAAAAAACGCCGTCTCTTTTGAACATCTACAATGGGAGAAAATAAGCTTTCGCAACAACACGTAGAAAATAAATCGACCTAATATCTCACCTAGTCAAAAATTCTAATTTGGTCCAGGTATGGACTTTTTATAAAGAGCTTTGACTTGGTTCTGTTCCCACTAAGTTGGAAACGTCGCAAGATGATGAATTTATGAGACAACACCGCTATCGTGGCTATCAGAGGCGGAGAAGACACAAAAATTAATGAAAAACGATCACAACTTATTGAAAATTTCACTAACTAAAGCGGTATTTTAAACACCTGCATCTGTTACGCCACTGGATTTAAATTAAAACTGTGACGGGGAAAAAATGAGTGCATTATTTCAGGTCGGATTTTGACAAATGTGGGTTTTGATTGAAGCTCGAGTGGTTTTGTGAGTGATGAGCAAGGTCGCCAAACAATAAATAGCTTTGGATTCGTATGCAAATTAAAACATCGTGTTTACGTTCAATTCGATTGATTTTGGGACGGAAACTAATCGATTTATTGGTGGTTTTGTTCGAATTTTCTTTATTACTTTATTTGAACCGCACAAAATGTTCGCTGTTTGTACATGTTTGTTGGACAGGTAAAATTACGATTAAAACGTTTTGTTGAATTAATTGTTACCCCAAATGACCAGCTGTCCTGAATTAAAAGTATTCACATCAATTTTATAGATTTGATCTAAATTTACTTGTGACGGTCAAAATATTGTAGATTTAATCAACTAATGTTAAAAAATTGTTTCCGATTAAAAATTTAATTGAGACGAAAGAAGACGGAATTCCTTTTTGAGGTTTTGCAAAGTTGTCTTTTAATAGTTTTACCATTTTTTTTTATTGCTGTAAGTCAGTTTTTTTGTGTATATTTTCAGGTGTAAATTAGGCTTTTTTTAGGGAAAAAATTAGGTGAAATGTGAATGTAGCAACACGTTGTCAAAGTTGGGTGTATCAACATATCACATTAATTAAGAAATAATTAAAAGTTTGTTCAAAAAGAGAAACTTTAATATGAATTTAACAAGTTTTGGCATAATTTGCATAGAACTATTAGCTTCTACGCATGTCAAAGTTAATTTAAGTCAAACGCTTTTGCTGCCAACTGTTACCGATAAAAATTGCTAGGGGCTGGTGCCAACTTTGCTTTCTAATAAGCTCTGATATTTTAAATTAGTATGTTATTTGTTTCACTAGACTGGAAAATTTTCCAGACGTGTGAAACACAAAATTTTGGGCGCCAACAATAAATTGATAGTTAGTTATTTTGACTTTTCGTCTGAATTTGAAACGTCAACTTATTACTTACTTAATTAGTTTATATTTATTGTTTTTAAAAGTTATTGGCCTCAAAAACAGTACACAAATTGACACAATTGACATTTATGCAGTGATATCAACTAGCAAAATAAAACGAACTATTCTAAATGTCACGTTTGTCTGCCTAGACATTTAAAAAAGATTTTCTTGCCGCAAATGAGTATCACAAATTTCATGAAAAATGACGGAGGCGCACAATAGTTACTTTTAAGCCGCCGACCTTTTTTAACATTTTTGGTGATATGTAAATAGGCCAAAAAAACAGCGTTTGGCGGTCTAAGCCTCCAAAAAAAAAACTAGTTAGTTTTATTGTTTAACGGTTGGTATCACACTGTTATCAATGAATAGGAG
This sequence comes from Gnatocerus cornutus, assembly GCA_029298725.1. Lineage (NCBI taxonomy): Eukaryota > Metazoa > Arthropoda > Insecta > Coleoptera > Tenebrionidae > Gnatocerus > Gnatocerus cornutus. Next base: position 15,043,699 of record CM055515.1, read on the forward strand.
TTTGCTGAAGAGGAATATATTGTTTTATTTTTAACATAGTCGCTAAACGAGCAACATGGCAGAGTAAAAGTCACTAGATCAGAAATAATTGTTAATTTTTAATTTTTTAAATTTATAGGCCAAAAAAATAATGTGGATCACTCGTCTGATAATGCTTTTGGAAGTCTTCACTTAGACTTTTTTCAGTCTTGTATTCCAAATAACTATTCTTTTACTAAACTGGAAAATGTCCTTTTGGAAATGCGAGGAAAGTGTTGAAATCCGAGCCCGGAGGGCATAAATTTTTATTTTCAAAGCTTTTTTCAGACGTGTGAAACATAAAATTTTGTGTTTCAACTTGATAGTTATCTATTTTGACTTTTGGTATGAGTTTAAAACTTTTATTTGCTCATTTAGGGAAATTTTATCAGAAGGAAAATAAGTTGGTAGCACCGCATTCAAATCGAACAATTTTTGTTGGAACTTTACTTTGTTAGTTTACCTTTATAATTTTTAAAAGCACTTATTGGCCTCCAAAATGGCATACAAATTGACACAATTGACATTTCTGCAGCGATGCCAACTTGCAAACCAAAACCAACTATTCGAAATGTCACGTTTGACTGCCTAGACATTCTAAAGGTGATTTTCCTGCCGCAAATAACATGAAAAATGACGGAGACACACAATATACATTTAATAAGACATGACGTGTATTTTACACTATTTTTTTCTGTTGAGCATTATTTCACCGTTTTTTAGAAAAAAAAATTGAAGGTTCCATTTAGGGATATTTTTCCAGAACAGTTAACTTGGTTAAACGTCATTTAAGTGTCAGCTGTTATCAAATGATGTTCTTTATTGAACAAATTTGATAGCAATTGACAGGAGTACCAACTCACAAACAGTGCTATAAAAAGAAGTTTTTTCAAGCATCGGAAAATTGAAAAACAATGGAATAATGAAAAAAATAGTAAAAGAGGATCGTTTATTGCTTTGAAATACAAAAAAAACGAAATTAAAAAAAAACTGTTTTTGTTTCATTTTTTCTACACTCTCAAATGTAAGTTAACTTTGAATAGCCATTGTCTAAATTATATTAGGACTAAGAAGATAATTCAGATATTGTCTGATACAGAATTTCATGAAGAACATTTTCGGTCCCTTCATATTTTTATTTGCTTGATTGTTTGGATGTAAAATGTGATCAACGCTCGGTACGCCTCGCAAGAAGATAAATTTTTGTCAGAAAAAAGTGAAGCAAAAGCTATAAATTTCTAAAAATCTGAGAAACCGAGAACCTGTGTGGAAATCTCCGAGAAACTAAGAAATTTAACATTAATAAAATTTGAAACTCGTCAATAAATGTAGAAATCTAAAAATTCAAAGTTTCTCCCTTCTCGGTGTTAGGGAAATTAATAGGGAAATGTTGTTAACATAACAATTGTTGCAAAATAGCGATTTTCGAAATAAAATTGAATTTTATAGGTACAAATTTTAAAATAAAAATACTAATAAGGCAGCTTTTGGACGTTATAGTTTCTAAATATTTTAACATGGCTTCTAACACAATTCTTTTTACAGCGCTCAAGATGATTCATCTGGTAATTCCAATTGAAACAATGCTTTTACAACTGGAAGCTCGCCACTAATTTCCTTATTCCTTTCCATTGTTCATTACACGTTGTTGTTTAAAAATGAAAATGGACAATAATCATTCAATATTAGTTGAAATGTACCATTACAATTTACAATTATTTCTACGTCTACGATGGTGGCCTGCCTACAAACGAATAAGAATAGAGCTCACGGCGACCCCATGAATGGCGAATAATGGCAAATAGTTAACTTAATTCACCATAACGAGTGTCGCCCTTTGAATGTACCGCGCCGCCCCAACTTTGTCTCACATATCCACGTATGCAGACCGAGGGACTAAAACTGGAATGCAGAGAGAGAGAAATTACAAATAAAAAAAAATGAGAAAGTAATTCCACGAAAACATCTAAATTGAATCACTGCTCTTCACCCCTTTCTATGAGAACCATCCCGCTTATTTGCCGAATTTAACCGCGCCAACGACATTAACAGGAAGTTATAGTCGGGTTATTTATTAAATTAGTATGTGCCACCCTTTGTATTCGGGGTAGAAACACATAAATCACCTATAATAAAAGCCAAACGTATGAAGTTAACTGGCTGCATCGAATCACTGCCGTTTCGACGACGGAAACCGCCTTTGAACATTACACTTCCGCCATTTTCTTTTCCTGATGGCTTCGGCAAAGTTGTTGATTCTTTCTAAATGCGTTTGCTGCAGTTGCAGGAACTGCGTCACAGCTAGTTTTCTTAGTTCACAGGGAAATGCGCTTTTCAGGGAATTCAATGGAGTCGTTTTATGGCGATTTTGAATTTTTGCCGAGCAAAATGCGGAAAATTGGATAGGAAGAGGCGGGGATATTTTATTACGGGCTTTTAGGTTATTGTTTCTGAATAAACATCGCATTAATAGTAGCCACAAAACTTGCACAAGCGAATTTTTCTTTTATTAAAATTGTCTGAATTTTCTTGGGACGTCGCTGACCATTTTTATTAAACGTTATTAAAAATACCTGAGTTTTCGTTTAAAATGCTTAGTATTGAAGCAGGACAATTTTACTTGTTACCACAAAGATGACATGAGTCTTGTCACTACCTGCTTTTCCTGTCCACGTTTTAATTGTCACAGCAGACCTCCAGCCAGAAATTTTATAATTAAACCCCTGCTCCGTTGTTCGCATTTCCGGGAAGCTTTTTAAACATTTCGTTGGACACAATACTGACCATCACTGGCCACATTAGCACGTGTCAAAGTATTTAAACGAAAACTCTTCTAATCCTTTTACCCTTTGTAGAGTTTTAATCCTTTCGCCTTTTAACGTAAAGTTTGCTTATTTTAGACGTCTCAATTTCACTTGAATGCGTTTTTATTTTGATGTGGTGTCATGTTTGGAAACGAGCTTTTGCCCGCAAGCTCTTCCTTCACTCAAACGACTGAGCTTAGCTAATCCAGTTTGGTGAAAGCATTGAAAAGTGTAACGAAGAAGGAAGCGTTTTATTTTACGAGTTGCGTTATAATTTGGTCGTTGGGGGGCTATAAATAGCTGAAAATACTTAAAAATGAGTAGTAATAAGGTATATTCTTGAAACAATGGAAATGATTAATATTTTGTTTCGTCGGCATTATAAAGCCGCCGTTGATTGCCGTGAAGACCGTAAGCTCACGCGTCGATTCCAAAAATGATTGCATTACGACAAAAAACAGTCGCTCGCAAACGTGGCGATACATTTCGCTTAATTCCTACGGAGTTCCATAACTTTGCTATTTGAACGTCTTTATTAATAAATGTTCAATGGAAGCGTAATTTTCTTGTAGGAACTTGCCGATCCTTGCCAAATTAAATTGGGGTGAGTCGAGATATTAATTCTTGCTGTGTTGCGAAACATATTCTCTTTTTCTCTTCACTGTTATTTAAATTGAGTTTGGTCGAGAAGTTTTTCCGCCGGAAACCTAAAATGCGTGCTTTTGTTTTAAGGACCTTAATAATGCTCGTTTTGACATGCGGGTCGCAGACTGAAATGTCACATTTTCAGATTAGTAAGACACAATGGTTTCGGTTTTCAGCTGATAAAATTTCATTCTGTGATGTTTTTTTCGCTCTTGTTTTATAAAAGATTATAGATAATTTTATGAAAGACAAAAGAGGCTAAAGCTGCTTCTGTTTATTGATCAAATACGCTCCAGTTTTTTGGTCTATTCCTTATACATTTTCCAATGGGGTGTGACCAAGTCAGTATAAGTTTTCAGAAGTTTTCAACCGTGAAGTCGTGCCATAAAAGATGTAAATTAGTAGAGGCCATATGAAGTTTTATGGAAACAACGAGAATATAAAAAGGTAATAAAACTAAGAGTTACATAATGTCGAGTACATTACATGTGTTCTCAAAATGATCCAATTTCTTGAAGTTTTTGGTTGAACTTTCCTAATTTTAAAAACGTTAGGACAAAATAAACTGCAAATTTTCAATTCATAAAGTCCGCAGACTTACCAGTTTATGAATTCCGTCTATTTATGAAATTCTCTATATATTCTTAAATTTTCGTAAATTTATATTAGTTTTCAGGTTTTCAGGGTTCCATTTTCCAGGTTTTTCAAATTGCAGTACAATTAGACTTAGATACGTAAGTTATCAATTTATCAGTTTTACACGCCTAGTTCTTCGATTTTTCAAGATTTGGGAATTCTCAAGTTCTTAATTTTTCAGTTTCTTTGACTTTAGATTGATTACAGTTATAGTAGACTCTCGATAATTTGAATCTCAAAAGACCAGTCAAAAAACATCAAATTATCGAGAGTTTAAAATATAGTGTGATTCAAATAATCGAAAGAACGAAGAGAAAAAATTAAATAAACGATAGTTTAAAGGTAAGCAGACAATAGTCAGAAAAAACAAACCAAGAGAGCGTAAAATCAACTAACTCCACTTTGACGAAATATCGTAAAACTTATGTTTTGTAAGCTATTAATTTTTCTGGTGAAACAGATTTATGTTAAAACGAAATTTCCAAAAACTCTTTATTAAAAGACGGAAGTAAAAATGTGTAAAATCTGATTTTAAAGCAGCAATGGAATTTTTAAGATTGGTTTGTTCAGAAGTTTTTTGTTTTTCTTGTCCGTCCACGCGAGGGACTTCAAATTAATGAGAGTTCGGGAGGGAAAAATTCAAATTATAGAGTGTTGGCGGGAAAAAGTTCTCGATTTTATTTCCAATTAACGAGGGAACCAAATCACATTGAAATTTTTCAATTTATCGAGAGAAATCGAGGGAACCGGGAAAAAAATTATCGAGAAATTCAATTTATCCAGGTTCAAATTATCGAGAGTCCACTGCATTAGGTTCTTTAGTTGTGATTTTCTAGTTTCTTCAGTATTTCAGTTTTCTAGATTCCACTTTGTCTAAATTTTTAAATGATTAAATTTTTAGATTTCAATATTTACGTTCTAAAATTCTCACATTTTATAGATCTTATATAATTTTTTTCTAGTTGGCAAAATTTTAGGTTCTTTTAAGTTCTCTGGCTTTCAGGTATACTGTGTCTGAAATTGTGAGCTTCAGGTTTTTAATTTTTCAGGTTACTTACATGTGTAGATTTATAATTTTTCAGGATTTTTTATTATGTACTAGGATTATAAATAATATAAATTTATAAATATATAAATTTCTATATTTTCAGATTTTCAGAATTAAAAACCGAAATTTTTTAGATTTCTATCTTCTTAGATGTGTATAAGTTGTCGATTTTTCACCTTTTTAGATTTCTAGATCTTTAGGGTTGGTTTACACAATAATTTAATTGAAATTAAGTTAATCACGCAACTAATTTGACGATTGCTGACATTTGATTGGCGGATGTTAAATATTTAATCGGAATTAATAATTTAATTTAGGTTTTGTAAACCAACCCTTAAATTTTTAGGTTTAAGAAGCTGCTTTTACAACTTTTTTATATTCAAAAGTTTACATTTGACTAGATATATACTTTTTCCTAATTTGTATCTTAAACATTCCCAAGTTGCTATGGAAACAATGCTATTCTAACATTCCGTATCGAAATGGATATTCTAGCACTGAAAACGAATTGGAAAATAGCGAAAATAGCTGTGTTACAAGAACAAATTAGGAAAAATAATATAAAAACCTCGTTCATAAGGCCATTTAGGCACTCATCCATTATAAAACTCGCGGCTTTGCCGCTCGTTTTATAAACTTGGATTCGTGCCTAAAAAATTGCCTTATGAAACTCGGTGTTTTAATATACTATTTTCTATTTCGCGTTCATAAGGAAGATATTTCGATACGCGTTTGAGCGTATTTCGGTATCGTAATGAACCAATCCCGTGCCAATATTTCCAGGAACATATATTTTTCTTAGGTTTGCAGCAGACAAACCGTCAACCTGCCGTCAACGTTGACAATTTAGATTTTGGTTTTGTTAAACCTTGATGAATCGATCAATACACTATTATTTCTTGTTGTACTTGGCTTAATAATTCATCGGACAAAAACTCTTTGGATGCAAGAGAACCATCATGATCATGATCAACATCTTCGCTCTCTTGGCTCCCTTGCGCTCCGGTAACCTCAAAACGTCACACCTGTCAAACTGACTGAAATTGGATTGGCTACTTCGAATTTTTTCCCATTCACATTTTGCAAATGCCAACTACTCTAAAATTCCCTAGACTTCGAAATCAAGTTTTTTCGTTTAAAATAAGGCGAAATAGAAAAAATAGCGTATGATACTTGTTCATAATGCATTTTGCCGCACTTACTACTTTATGACACTCCTCGCTGCGCTCGTCGTGTCCTAAAAACGTGCGTGCGGCAAAATGTTCATTATGAAACGCGTTTCATAATATACTGTTTTAAATTTGTAGTTTGTGTGTTTGATATTTAAGCCCTTAAATTTAAGTTTTCAGTATTAAAAGTTCCGGTTAGTTTTAGTACTGTCTTGTAAAAATATGAATCTAAAAAACTAAAAATACCTACAAGAATCTCAGAAACTCAAAACTAATAAGATAAAACAGTAAAAATCTCGGATCTGCAGTACCAAAATATGTAAAAAAAAAACAATATTTTTAATGAACGCTATTGTGACCCAAAAAGTCTGAAAGCCGTCCCACAATTTTCTTAAAAACGCAGAAAGGTAACATTTCGACTAGCACACTGTCACGGGTTTTGTTCCGGTAAATTCGTCCCGGAGTCAGTCTACAATAAACGATGTTCTTTTCAACAAGAACGAAGCACATGCTCTATTCTTGATATAACACGACGTTCCGGTGGATTTACGCTGATTCCTAGCATCTGCCTCCATAGAACCTAGAGCAGCCTACGTATTTACCGATGAGATTTTCTGGTTAAATCTGTTGAGCCATTAAAGTTTTGATGTTGAGAAAGAGTTCAACATTAGATAATGGTAGTTACGTCTCAAACGATTCGTGGACAAGCATATCATTTCCATGCACTCGAAATGAATTTCCACGCCACCTAATCCCCATCTCCACGTCAAGTTTTGTGTAATTCATGCACAAAATGCGATTATTCAGGTCGTTAAAAAGGCAGAACTAAACAATTAGTACCCGTAAGACAAGAACCACCCTTAAGACGTCCTTTAGGTACGTGTCAATTTAATCGTTCTGGTTAACAAGATCAACCATGGCCATGTCGTATGAGAATTTTCATCCATATTTTGTACGCAAACTTAACGGAAAAATAGCCATTAGTGTCTATTTAAATTCCCCGTCCCCTTCCTTTTCGGTAACAGAAATTAAGCCACGGCTGCTGCGATTGTGGCCTAAATACAAGGACGGGGCTATGGGGTTGCTTTTCGAAGAAGAGAGACGAGGGATATTTAGCGTTCAGCTGTTAGTTTTTGCACGCTTCACGCTGAATTTTGATAGAATTTTCATGTCTTTTCAAAGTTGATTTTTACGGATGTCAGAGGCCACCCTGAGCATGAGCTACCCCTAAAATAAATGGCAGGGTGCAAGCAGGCGTTGGTTGGGTGGCTGTGTCGCACAGGATAATACTTTGGTTTAATTAATCTGGATTTATTGCGTAGCTTCGTTTTCTCATTTCACTTTTTCTATTTTTTTAGTACGTGTATATAGACGTGTTTCCTTTATTCACATTACACCTGTTGATGTATTATGTCCGATAGTTCTACAGGGCCCCCCATAGAGGCCCCCCAAGTGCACACAACTCCAAAAACGCCACTTTACGACGCACTACCTCTTTGTATTGTATTGTATTTTTGTTATTGTCGTAGTTTGTCAACTGCGCCACCGGAGTCCTGGTCCTATTGCTCGATGACAGCAAAGATGGATTTGATTTTTAAAAACAAGACACGGTAGGTAAATTTTTTCTTACTCGAAGAATCTATTATCTGGTCCAGTCCCTGTAAACACGTTATCATTGAATTATAAATTACCGAAACCTATAATTTAAAATAATTGAGTTAATCTATTAATGAAACACATAATCGATTTTATTGTAGGTAATTTTAATAATGAAACACGTTACATCATTTTTCTCCCCGCAGCAACGAATTCAGGTTGGCAGTTTTAATTCGAAGATTAAATTGCAAGCGTCCTGTTTAATCTAGTTTAATTATATGATGTCGATACTTCTATTGTTTAATCAAATTTACTGGTGGTTATTATTATTTTACTGTTTAGTTGAATTTCTTTGTTTGATAAAGTTTATTATTCACAGCGCACTCCTTAGTGGAGCTGATGTCATTCTGCTTTTATTTCTACATAAATTTTTAAAGACATTTAGCAGCTCTCAAATGCGTTTGTTGATATTGTAAGAGCATTAAAACGAAAATATTAAACTGCATGTGGTCGTAAACAAGTTGGCAATATTGTTAGATGATAAGTAAATATCTTATTATTTGGGGGCGTTTCAACCTTCAATTTTTGAGGTTTTTATTTAGGTACTACTGTGCACTTAGTTTTTATTGTTCTTCATAATTTTTATTTTAGATTTGTATTTCTGTTTTAACATCGTTCGAGTTTCTAGTTCTGAAATTTGTATAATCGAGTAATATTTTATATTCAAGTTTTCAGTTCTTAGATACTCAGCACCTAACAGATTCGTATTTTTTTTATTCCCCGATTGTAGGCTTTCGATTTCTCAGTTATTCTAGTTCTAAATTCTTCAGGACACCTTTCATGAAGTTACTGAAGATCGATTATCATAATCAAATTTTTAGACTTGTTTTTGTAGATGAGGTCCGATACTATTTCTTCTTTCCGAATTCTCAGATGTTTTAAGGTTCTGTTTTGATTCTCGGTTTCATAGATTTTTAGGTTTTTAGTCCACGCAACTTGAAGAAGAAATTTGAACAGTTTCCTCTCAACGATGGGGCTTTATTTACTTTCTGACAATAGTTACTTGTTTTATTAGCTGGAAAATGTTCTTTTTAGACATGCAAAGATTTCAATTTCTGAGCATTTTTAAAGCATTTTCCAGGCGTGATAAACACCAAATTTTTATGCGACAATTTATAGTAATTTGGATTACAAGACCGGAAAATGCTCTTTTGAAAATCTGGGTGAAATTGCGAAGACGAGGAGAAGCCGAGTCGTAGCAACACGAACACTTTCAAAAGCATTTTGGGACGTGTGATCCACTATATTTTTTAGGTCAACACAATTTAAAGAATCAAAAAAAATTCTGATCTAGTGACTTTTACTCTTTAAGGTTGTTATTACTTACTATTTTGAAAATAAAAGTTTCTAATCTCTTTTAAAATATTTCAGCAGAATTTTGTGTTCATTAATGACAGTGCGATACCAACCGTTAAGCAAAAAACTAACTACATAGTTAACCTTTTGGAGGCCTAGGTCTATTTACATGTCTCTAAAAACGTTAAAAAAGGACGGCGGCCTAAAAAATATGATTTTCCTGATGCAAATGAGTATCAAAAATGCCATGAAAAATGACGGAGGCGCACTGCAGTTGTTTATTTTGACTTTTGGTTTAAATTTGAAAAGTCATTCATCCATTTAAGAAAATTATCATGTTTTAACAGTTAAAATTTCCAAAATTTGTGTCTTTTGGTTTACAATTTTGTTATTTGATATCGGTACTACACAACTTAAAAATAGTAACTTCTCCAAATTTCATACACTAAAATTACCAAAATGACAAATTTTAGTCAAGGTTGCCGTAAATTTTTTCTTCGTCTAATAAAAATCTCCAAAATTTGTGTTTTTCAGTCTACAATTTCGCAATTTGGTAGAGTTAATAGACAACTCATAAATATTAACTTCCTTAAATTTCGTACCTATAACACTAAAATTACCAAAATTACGAATTTTAATGAAGGTTGCCGTAATTTTTTTTGTCTAATAAAAATTTCCAAAATTTGTGCTTTTCCGTCTACAATTTTGCAATTTGGTAGCGTTAATACACAACTTATAAATAGTAACTTTCCCAAATTTCGCACCTAAAACACTAAAATTACCAAAATTATGAATTTTAATAAAGGTTGCCGTAATTTTTTTTTGTCTAATAAAAATTTCCAAAATTTGTGCTTTTCCGTCTACGATTTTGCAATTTGGTAGCGTTAATACACAACTTATAAATAACAATTTTCTCAAATCAGTTGGAAAATAGATTGGTATATAACACCACACAAATGCCATGAAAAATAACGGAGACGCTCAAAAATCTTCGTATAGTTTTGCCAATTTTAAATTTTCCTTCCTTCGAATTTTTTGGAATCTGTACTCGACTCTGACATAATCTTAGTTTTATAGGTATGTAGGCAGTCTGTGGGTAACATTTCCGCGCATCTAAAAAATCGTGATAACCGCCCGCGTTAGCGAAGGCCACCTGTGCCACATTCTTTGACAATTATTTGCGCTCGCTGATTGTCCACGCACATCGGAACAATCTTGAAGAACACAGAAGTTCAAAGAGTCGTGCGGGGGTGGAAACGATGCAGATTATTGCTCAAATTTAAAACAGTTTTATGGACCGACACGTGACTCTCAGTCGATCGCCGCTTTTATTACCGGGGCCGCCTTTTGTCCGTTTCGCAATCTAAAAAAGAAAAAGTAAAACACATCACTTTTCGCTTGACCATTCGATGACGCGGTGGTTGTTTCTCTCCGGCGTTTCCATGAAACTTTAAACGACTCTGTTCTTGGCATGGACAAATGGGGCGTAAATTTTCGGAAATGTGTGCACAACAACGGTAGCACAAATGGCCATAAAACAATTACGTTTCGGTAGCTTCCGTTGATAAAAGCAGAATGATGGTCGAACGGTGCAACAGTTGTAAAAATGTCGACGGAAATGATGAGTTTATGTCGTCTAGTAAATCTTTTACAGGACGAGGGACCCGAAATTATGCCGTGGCAATAAACTAATCAGACTCCCAAATGCGAACTTTCAAAAAGAACAATGAGCGAAGATACGGTCGTAAATCAATCGTGATATCTATCGGTAAATGCATTTCAGGTTAAAACGCCTTTGTGGAAATCAGTGGGGATTTTATGGACGGTACAGACAATTTTAATAGTTCCATTATTATTAACTTTCTTGGTAAAATACGAGTTGACAACAATCTCTCAGTATTCCCGGTTTTTCATTTAGTTTATTACTTACAAACGGTAAAATGAAGATAACATGATCACTACACGCTAATATTATCATTGTTTGTAAATATTCTTCTAATTCCGATGTTCTGCTCATTTGTAAAACCTCATTATCTCATTCAGAAAATGTAAAACCATGTTTAAACAATTAAAACGACCATTAAAATGTGCCCATCATTGCAATTTCGCTTTGTTTTCCGTTGCTCACATTTCGTAACGAGCCCAAGGCAAAGAGCCTCGAATAACAGTCCTTTAAATCCATATAATTAGTTAATGGTGGACCACCAATAGAACGTACCATCGAAAAAACGAAAAAAAGTTGTTAAATATTGGCTTTTAAAGGTATATCGTTTCGAAATAAGGTTAGATAATTCCGATCGATGTATAATTATAGCACCGAAGCGCTATTTTAGAAAATTATACAGGTAGCCACTTTTTCGATCTAATTTTACTAAGCAGGAAAGAGAGGTTTTGAGTGATGGATACTTTGCATCGAACGATTTAAATGGGGAAAATTATAACGTGGGTTATTTAGTATTACTATCATTACGAATAGTAAGGAATAAGAGAATAAAGTGATGAAAAAAAAAGGCTGAACGGACAGAGTATCTGCACGATTTCTTTCAGCTGTCGTCGCTTGGGAAACGATTTGATCGGATGGAATCCAATATTGCAAAATATTTTAATCTCAGTCACACCTAATTAGCAATTTTTTGTTATGGTTATGACCTACACAACGTTGATTTTATTATGAGTAGTAGGTGTCTAAATTAAAAGATAAAACCATCGAAGGAACTTAACTTGTTTATGATGTAGTAACAAAGATTGTGGTGATCGATACCGGAAAATATCATTGCATGTGGGTCTGCAAAAAAAAATTAAAAAAATCGGAAAACGACATCTTTCCGTCTCATTGAAAGTCAATTTAATATTCACACTTTTTGTACCTTGTTAGATTTATAGCACCTTTTTCTTTGTTCACTAGTAACAGAATATGTTGCCTGAAGGATTCAGATGGATACTATTTTCCACAAATTATTATTTATAGTCGAGATTGGACCTTTCTCAAGTCCCGGTGCCATTGCAACTGATTTACATTTTTTTTAGAACATCCCACCTCTCATGATCACTCACTGCCTTTTATCGTAATTTGCTGGAAATAGCAGTGAGGAGGTCAAACATTTCTAGTAATTATACAGGATGAGCCCGAATACAAAGCTATTATCCATAGCATCAGCTAGCACTTTCCCAAAGGGTACAAAAACCGTTCCCATAAAAAACTAATGCACTCGCTCTTATAGTAGTATATTTTAAACTTTCACTTATTTAGAGACAATACACATTTCAATATTATTAACAAATTTGAAATAAATGTGGCACTCATCTCGATTGGTTCGTATTAGATGACTTTTTCGACTCGATCGATGGATCAAACTGAAATTTTAATTAGAAACAAAATGGTGAAAAACTTACCTGAAGCTGTACCGAATAACACTTTTCAAAAACACTGGCAAGATAAAAAATCCCAACTCAAAACAATCCAAATTTGAACAATTCGGCACTGCAACTCACCACGTTCCTCTACCACTGTTATTGTAATATTGACGGGAACTCTGATTGATAGACATTTTTTGCCATTTTACCAGCGTTTTTATGTTGATGATTTAACCCATTGGCATTGAAATTGGCAAATCAATTGCGCAAGGCGATTTCTGCTATAAACATTGTCCCCTTTGCTTTGTTTTTTTCGAGTTCACCCAAAAAAAAACATTACGTCACATAAAATAAAACCAAAAATTTATGTAGAATAAATTTATTGCCCTTAAAGTTTCGTACAACTAACAAATATTCACAGACAGAGTTATTAAATAATGTTATTGAAAACCTACAGCGCTACCTTAATCTAAGATTTTGACTTTACAAAATGTACAGATTAAAACAAATAGTACAAAGGTGCCGTGTGAAATAAATACAAGTAAATAAAGCTACGGTACTACTTTTCTATATACACAGTTTTATCCTCGAATTTTAATGCACGCGACTGGCACACATATCCATGGTGCCCAAATATGGGTACCCTGATTTGGCTTCGCTTGGAGAATGGGCTCCATAGTGACTACTGGCAAACAGGCTGTAATAAAAAAAAAATTGGAATAAGCACAAAGTTTGTTATTTCTATTTGACATTTGACATATCATGGGTGAAAGGATTCTTTAATGTCCCATCAAAATAATTGATTCAGGTCCAGGTTCAATCGCGGCAGTAATAAATCGTTTTCTACCTACGCATTTAGCTGATTGAGTAATTTGTGCGCAATGGTAAAACGGGGTACTCACGCTCTTCCATATACAAAAACGAAATTAATTACGGCATTTTAATAAACAACCGGAGACCGTATTTAAACCCAGTAAAATGAAGGTAAGGCATTCATTATCCGAACCACGGACATAAATTAATTGCGTCTACTAGTGTATTATTCAAACGTGCCGGCACCCACCAATTATACAGTTGATCAGTCATGCCGTCTTCAGGCATGATCTGTTCCAGGCCAGGAGGCGGTGCGCATCTTGGACGGTTGCAGTTGAGGAACCTTGTCATTCCGATTTTTTCGGAACGGAACTACCAAAGTACGCAATCATTGAACGGGATTCGTGCTAAGCTAAATTACACGGTGTTAGTTAATGTATAGCCGCGCCGCTCTCTACTTAAGGCATAAAAGTACTGCTACTGAATGAAATATGTTTATATACATTGGCTGGAATATATTTAATTGATTGGGAGATGGAAGATCTGGTTTCAATGGCTTCATTCATGACAACGCGATTCTGACAAAAGGCGGCCACACACGTAAAAACTTATTTCCGAGTCTTCTAATTTGATACTAGTTAACTTGAACCAGTATTGTGCCAATTCGCCGACTTACTATACAATCGTCTCTTCAATTCATGCCAATAAATAACCGCCCTTTCTCCTCAGCATACTGAAAACTTCGTCATTACGACAACCCGACACTAAATGCATAAATTATGATTAATACATTGAAGCATAACAAAGCGGTACGTGCAAAACCGAAGCGTTCGATTTCTTCATACACCCGACAGTGAATTATGGTCCCTCTGATATCGTCCGTGCCGATTTAATTCGCGTTTTATCTGGTGTCGACTTCCATTATAATTACAATGCACAATTCACCTGTAATTCTCGTGCCAGGTGCTCAGATTCTCGGCGACTTTATTGTTTTGAGCGTGCCTCGTCCAAACGGTGCTTTGCTGAGAAGGCGAGACGCTATGCTGATTAGGTGAAACTTGGGCCATGTTGTAACCGAACTGATTGGTGTTGAGGACATTGCTTTGGTCAAGAGTGCCGCTGCTGGAGTTGTAGCTGTTGTAGGGCGTGGAAGAGGCGACGCTGGTGCTTGTAGCTCCTAAACTAGCACCGGAGCCGGTGATGGTGCTAGCCGTCAAAGCACTGTGAGGAATGGTACTACCGCTCAGTGCTGCTGAAGCGTAGCTCTGCTGCGCCCAAGAGCTCTGAAATACACACAAATACCTCAAATAGTGTTCAAAAAGAACACGTTGAGACTTACCTGATTGAAAGTAGGATCGCCGTATTGATGTTGTACCGGGAAAGCTGACGGTAATGACATGGAGTTAAAGGGGTTGAGTTGTTGCGAGTTTAATTGCTTTCTTAAGCGAGCTCTACGGTTAGAAAACCACACTTGAACACGAGCTTCTGTTAGTTTGGTTTTCTGTGCCAACTCCTCGCGAGTGTAAACGTCTGGATATTGGGTACGACCGAAAGCTCGTTCCAGAGCTTCCAGTTGTTCGCCCGTAAAGGTGGTCCTGGAACGCCTTTGCTTTCTTTTTAGAGGAATCCCCGGCTCTGATTCCGTGTCGCTTTCCTCACATGAAGAGGTCGGACCTGAACCAAAGACATTGCCAACTTTTAGGATAGAAAAAATAAGTTAGCATGGAGGTATTTTCGTAAGAAATCCGAGAGCAAACACAGGAAACCATTTATCTAATGACCGCCAATTTATTTTCTTATCTCCCTGAAGACCTACTGCAATTTTCAAAATAAATAACTATAACACCACCTATACTTTGAGCCGAAGCCTTCACTCCCTAAGTAATTATTAAGATGGATTATAAGTTGTAATTATGTGTGGCCAGAAGAGCCGAGATCAACTTGAAGCGTTTCAGTTCTAATAAATTTAACATGGGGAGCGCGGTAGCGCGACCATCAATTAACGTTAATTAATTAATAATGTTTAATTTGTCTTCTGGTTGTGATTGATTGTGTATTGCCTATGCACACGCATTTTTATCTCGTAAATGTGATTTGTGCGCCTCAGGGCTACACTTTCGTTCCATTGCTTATTCAGTAGATACGGTCATAAGAACACGTGCGTCTTTTTTAATTTCAAGAGTCTTTTAGAAAAAATTACTTACTTAGACTATTGTAATGTGCATGTTTTTGTACGTTATGCATAAACGAAGAATATTGCCTCGGTGATTGAGTAACGGATTGGGAAATGAAGATTTGCTTTGTGTGGCGGCGATTTTATTTCGTTTTTTCTATGCACAATTACATGAATTATTATTTGTTGATTGTTAACGCTTCGAATTATTGTCAGGAAAACTGTAATAAATATGGAAATAAACTTGCTATAGCTCATTCATCGTTCAGATGAATTATTCAAGTCTGACAAAATGATTAATTGTTAAAAAAGTCAACGGGATTCGTACTTGAAAAAATTGCCTGCGCCTGTTATTACAAGAATGTTATCAATTATTGTGTTAAAATTGCAAAATGGTACTCAAAAAATAACGGATTCAAATGAAACTCAAACAAGTAGCTGAAGTTTTAATTATTTTTTGATTGATTAAAGCCGAAGTAACAAAGGTCATTATGAGTCGTATCGCGTTTTAACAAGAAAATTAAGCACGGAAATCGTGAGCGACAAGTGTATTTTGTTATCGCGGTTGACCGTTTATGGCTGATTTTTATTTTAAGGGAGAAAGAGCTAAATCAAAACATTTTAAACGTTATCAGTGTTCAGAAAACCATAACCTAGTTTCTAAATTAATTATTTTTAATTTAATTATTAATTAAGTTTCTCCCCAACGACCCCACATTGGCAACACGGAAGTTGTGCGAAGAGAAATTCGTGCCAGAGGTGCAATTTCCAAAAAATTGGTAGCTGGAAGCCGCCGCCGATGAAATTTAATTAAGGTGCAATAAAAATCAATCACGAGAGAAGATCAACGGGTTCAATGAAGTTAATATGTGGTAATAATAAAATGAACCGTCATTATGCCGACGTGGACTTGGTGTGTAGCTCTTTTGTGTTGCGTCATGGCTCATCTTGTGAGGTCCAAAAATTACGTGTGATAAAATTTTCTGTCAATTTTAACGTTGAGTTGCTTCAAGCTTTTTTTTCAACAGCCCCATCATAGCCACCAACATGCCGCTTTTATTTTATTCAATAAATCAATTTGATCGCTCCAGTCATGGTTTTTCAAGCACGGCAAAAATGACGCGAAAAAACGGCTTTTACGGAAATTTCATCCGTCGGGTTAATGTTGTGGTTATTGGCATTAATTGAAAAATTAGGAATTTCGATGTATTTTTCGAATTACTTCTGGGTAATATTGAACGGTTGCGGTACATTACGGAGGAAATAGCCGTGACAGTTTTTAGTATGAATCGGTAGGTGATTGATTTTACACTAATTTAAAGATTTTCGAAAACAAACATGCGCGTTTTTGTACAGCAACCGTTGGGAATTTCCCTGGTTTTAAGAAAAAGACTTTTTAGAGGTGCTCACCAAGAATACCTTCGATTGAATGCTTCTTTCGATCGGGATCTTCTTTTCGGCCTCCGCGCAACAGACGGCTGATGGAGCTCACGGAGGGCGCTGAGTTCTTGTCGCAAATTCCTTCCTGAAATGGACATAAAAGTTCACAATTATTTACACTGATTGTGAGTTGTAAGACTTCAATAATATTTGGCTAAAAGCGTCACAGAAGAACACTTTTCTAAACTTGAAAAATTAAATAAATTAAGTGAAGCTTGTCAGCAGAGAAGACTTCAACAATAATTTATTAAACAATGCCTATTATACTCGTAGGTGCAGCCTACAATAAAAATCTAAACACCCAACAAAAAACTTGTTATTTTCATCATAATAATAATTTTTAAATATCGAAGCAGTTGTTTCCAAAAGGAAACACGAACAATAAAGTGGTCAATTTTATCGTTCTTCTACACCTCCAAGTTTCCGAGCCAATTAAAATTCCGTTAAATATTGTTAAACAAAATCTTTATGCCAAAATTATTTATGCACGCACTAGGCAAGCTCAGCCAAAAATTTAATTTAACGCAAGATATACTTACTAAAATGATTTTTTATTTACGAGTTAAATTAAGATCCTACTGTGCAAACATAAAAACAGTAATTGCATGCATAACGTTGCCATTTTAAAGACATTTTTCAATTATAATCATCCATCCTTGAAGTAAAATTATTTCTCGGAAATTTCCCGTGGTCAACAAGGACTTTAATTAAGCATAAAAGGACTCACCTTGATTAGTCTTTCTCTTATCTCCCAGGAGAAAATTTGAGGCTCTTCTTTCTTGAGTTGTTCTATTCTGGCTTCGACTTCTAATGTGGCGACGCGCGGTTTGGATCCTCCAATAACTCCCGGTCTTATGCTTCCAGTTTCTTGATAGCGATTTAAAATTTTTGAAACGCAACCATGAGAGACTCTCAGCTGTCGCGAAATGACACAGGGTCGGATTCCCGCCGCTGCCATTTCGACGATTTTCAGTCGAAGGTGGTTAGGCAGAGGGCGTCCGTTGATGAACACCCCGCCAAGCTGGTTAACACGGCCCTGACCTGTAACCAGTTAGGATTTTTACAACTTTTCTTCGTTGATTTACTGACAATATTTTGGAAGCTTGTTTCTTAGGAAATCGCGTGAATTTCAACCACTTTGTAAGGAGAAAGGGTGTCTAAAAATGCAACCAATGACACGGGAATAAAAAGAACCTAAATTATGACCGGTGGATTTATGAACCTAATAACACCTGATGATTTGTGATGTGGAACCGCTCGAGTCGGATGGTGTTCCGACCAAGGATGAAGGTAAGCAAAACATTCCTCGGTTAATAAAATGAGGGTTTTTTCATGAAATTTGTGAAAAACGAATTGGACAGAAAATTGCTCAATAGTGCGTGAACGCTTACTCAAACACCATGAAGAGCTTCTTTTTCAGAGGACCACCCCGTTTTATTTACAAGAAGTATACCATCATTGTTGGAATCTAAATACTGGACACAAGAGATGTTTTTCATTGTTGGCAGAATTGGATTTAAATTTGAGATGTTTTGTGATGTTGCCATTGTAACACACAATGCCACAAGACAACCCTTTGATAATATTTGCCTGTTAGGATACTTTATGTGCGACCACCGAGATGGTGTTAAATTGAATTAATTGCTCCGTCAATTTTCCGTGGAAATCATGTAATGTGGTAGCTTTATTACCGCACGACTTAATTAAGGGCCTTTGTGGGTCGCGCGAGCCGCTCGGAATTCCAAAATTTGCCGCTCTGTTTCGATGGTACCGAATCAGGTGTAGGATCTGGCTGATGAAAACAGACATTAGTGAGATCAAAGCAGCCGCTGACCGGGGCCGGCTTTTCATTTTGTTAAATGTCCGCACGCCCACCTCGCACATCTCTCACATACAATAACACAACACTTGGAGTGTTTGCCAGAATATAACCGTCTGGTTGCGGATAGTTTACGGTTATGCAATTTTTGCCTTAATTGAAATCGTATTGTACACTTTTAATTCAGTGCCTTTTCGGGAGTCAACTCAAGAAAGCTATCTGGACCCTGATCCAAGCCGGTCTTTCTCGAATCTTCTTCTATAAATTAATCCCAAGAATAGGAATACTTTTTGCAGTATTATGAGAAGATTACAGTCAAAGATGGAGGTAAGTTATGGTTGTATGGTCAAATTGAAGTGTCAAATGTGAAAAAACTAATAACGTAGTATGGAAGAAAAGTGAGTGTACTGCTATAAATCAGATACGTATGACAAGAAGTAGATGGATAACTCGTTGATTACAAAGTTCATTTCGCTACACATACTGCTCCACATGTTACCAACTTAAAATTCACGGTTCAAAAAACGTGTTATCTGTCAACAGGTTTCGTTTTCTCCCCTTGCCAATTATCCCACAAACATGAAAATGTTGTAATTTTGTGTGCGCACGTGTTACAATGGAAAACAATAGCGTCAGCAACAGGCGTGGTTGCCTCATTGTATTTTAAACATTATGAACAAGTCCAGCCCCATCATCGCACGAAGAAAATTACGGAATAAACACAACCCATTTTCAACAGATGGCTGTTGGTTATTTCAATCATTGAATATTTAACTAGACACGCACATCTAGGAAATAATTCTATCAATTGGACAGGGATTAAGACCGTGATTGGCAGGTTCTTTCCTTTGACTTGTTTAAAAAGACCGATGGATGGCAGGTTTCTAAAAACAAAGGTTACGCCTTGACCACATGTTATGCGGAACGGAGGCTATTTAGGCTACCCCATAATTTCAAGGTGGATTCACACCTTGACAATGTGGAGCTAAAACGTTTACTGCCGGTGATAGCGAGTTTGTAGAACTGTAATAATATTTCGAAAAAATCTCTTCACATTAAATATTTATGTTGACTGGGTTAGTGCCCATTATCACACGAACACAATGACGGTTGATAAAGTATTAGAATTAACAAAATCTTGCTTTCAATCCCACGCGAGCGATAAATAGGTAGTATCTATTATGTTCCGGTTAACAAACCCTTGGATTTATTGCCCAGATCATGCGCCAGTTAGCAAACTATTTGTTAGAAGTTGGAAGCGACATTATCAAAATCAAACATGGGGATGCCACCTCCGTTTGATAGTTTGAGGTTGACTGCTGTATTTTTGTCTCATCTATCTTCTGATAAAGTAGCGTTAGAAAGTTAACAACTATGAAAAAAGCGCCATAAGCTGAACCTTTCAATCCTCGCATTATGACATAACTTGCGGAACCGCTATTATCACATTTGTTGAAACCTAAGTGGCCTCCGTGAACACGAGTCCGCCATTCAATATCTTTAATTACAATTCATCATCGTTTGTTGATGCACCTCCATGAACATGTTTTGACATGGCTTGCACCTTGCATAGGCAGATTTCAACAATTTGCCGTAAATTGCTCCGCCGAAAGGTGTACATTCCCACTGAGATAACACGAAAAATTAAGAAACGACAGTAAATCGTGACTAAAATTTTAAATTTTCAAAATTGCTCAGTGTCAGCGATATGATATGCATTCCCTGAGGCTTTCCTACCTGTTGGATGGTGAGAAAACACAATGATGAGTCCCTGTTGTCCGACAGAGCAACACAGGGGCCGCACCGTCAGAAAAAGTAAATAAAAACTGAGTGCCGATGTCAGATCTGGTGTATAATGTTATCCCCGATAGCTTATGTCAAATGTGTTAAGATAAGTATCGCCTTAGCGCTGTCGGTGTCTGTTACACCGACCTACACGCCATTAAGGCCTTTAATACATGTAAAATTCACGTTAAATCTGTATTATTACCTTATCGCGGGATCTTGATAGCGCTTCGTGAATGAATTAAATATTCATAGTCCGGGGACCGTATACGGTCGCATGATGTACGGTTTCACCAGAAAAATTAGTTTGTTAAGATCTGTCAATTTTCTTAGGGCGGATGCTATCTTATAAGAATTCCAAGCATTTTTTTAGTCGTTTTATACGAGTTGTATTCCAACTATTTTTAATCAGTTTAAAATTATAAATAAATCAAAATTATATCTATCAAAATTATCCTTATTACATTATTTACCATTTAACTTCAAAAAATTTGATGAGTTGAGTTAATCAAAACAAAAAACTGCAATGTAAGGAACTTATCAAAGTTTGGAAATCTTGGAAGCTTGTAGTTCTATAGAATATAAGAAATAATCTAGAAGAAACAGAAAACGATTTAAAATTTTGACAATCTATGCAAGCCGAAAGACCCTCAAAGATCCACGAATTTAGTACAACACAACTTCATAAATTCTTAATAATTTATGAAATCTAATGAATCAAAAAAAATTGAAATAAATCTGGGAAAACTATTTATCCACAAAAATCAAAATAAAAAATTAGAAAATCTAAAATATAAAAACTTTATTGAAAAATAATTGATAATCACATTCCTAAAAACGAAATATTAAAACAAAATTACAGTAAGCAATGTAGGTATATATTATTTTTTCATTTTAACATTCTGAGTGCTGCTTTGTCGCCGCCCTTTAATTCAATTTTGAAATACAAAAATAAAATGTCCCTCTTATTATACCAATTTTACCATGGAAAATTACTTCCTACACCCTTCCTAATTCATGTGGGAAAACTGATACCAACCCCGCCTATAAAATGGAGCTAAAGAGGTGTTTCAACAGAACGCCAGATATAGCTAAATAAACAGATTATCTTTCCGTTTATTTATTGAATAAATACCTAGCAACTGTAGGTACGTTTTTACCCTAGAGCTAAAATGTCAAATATAAGAAGATAATTCGATTTTAGCACGTGAATTGAATGTTGAAGCGACGGACTTTCATCTTGAGCGTTTTGGCTTATCGAAATGGTATATTATTATGAAAATAGAAACGATTAGTTTTGTTCCGAAAAAGGTTTGAATTCCATTCAATATCAGTTCATTATACAAGATAATCATAGAGCTATAATTAACAATTAATTTAATTAAATTAAACGAACACTGATTAATGGTGGAGAAAATACCGCATTTACTACACCAATTGTTTTAGTGGGTAGAACATGTCCCAGTAGCATAAACACAACTAACCACAGCTCTGGTTTTATGGTTGTTCATAATGGCACTCTCAATAATTACTTAAGTCGAGTGTAACCCACAAATGATAACAAATCATCTCGTTGATATTCGAATCATTCTACATCTGTAATAACCATATTTTGTGGTTTCCGTATACCTAGAATATATTAATATGGCCTTTTAATGAAAACCTGTATCAACCACAAGATGACTAAGCTTTCTTTATGTGAAAACGACTCCTTAATGTAACGATAATGGTTCAGATCAAATCTGGCGTAACATTTTCAATTATAATAATTATATTACCTAATTAGATACACCTGTTAGTTAATCTTAAGTGACAACAAGTGTTGAAAGTGTCCGAGGCGAATTTTATGAACTATAGTGAATCTCATTTGATAAAAGGCGAGAAATTCCCACAAAGAGAACAAAAAATGGTACACGAAGATGGTGCTTGAGTGACGCGACGGGGGCTAGGAATTTTCAAAACAGCAAAAAGATGATACCAGTAATTAACAAAAGAGACAATTTTAGAGCTACGTGAACTATTGAATTATGAAAATATTAAAACAGACCTTGGAACGGATATCCAGTAAAATAGGGTGCCATGTTGAGAGTCGAAACTGCCATTTATTCCAGTAGTCGAAATTTCCTCAAAATTTCAAACACTACCAACGTCCACAACGGCACGTACGCACCAAACCCGGTCAATATCGTGGCTAACCAAAATAAATTCGACGGTCGCGTCTCGTCGTCACCGCAGAACTTCTTGAAGAAAACTGACCAGAGCCAACTGGATGACCACACGCTTTGGTGCTGGAAGGTGTCAGGTAAGACCGCCCAATACCATAGTAGTTATTTTCGGCTTGACTCTGTTGGTTATGATTGGTGGGATTGACGATGGGCGGAGTTATGGTATTGGAGGTTGTTTTCAAAGCAACCATAGGTGGTTTTGATGCTTCATGTTCATTCATGAAGACCACCCTTGTTGGTGTGATTTTTGAAGAGTTGTCAGTCAATTTTTTTCTAAAGGGACCGCCTTTGTCAACAAATGTTGATCTTGAATGTTTATAATTTCTTCGGATTAGCGTCTATGCTCTGGTTACTCTAATTGATCTAAACATTTTTGTCTTTGGGAGCGTTTCCCATGACGGCTTGTGGTTTGACACGACTGCCGATACCTTTTTATCAAAGGTTGCGGCTTAATCCTTTTTTTGAACGAGTGTTGTCTTTGAGAAATTTAATAACTTTTTCATTGCAAAAGAAGACACAGAATTCGTAGTTAAAGATTTTGATAGAACAATGATAGCTTTTGCAATAGATATAATTTAAGATGAGCTTCTCTTCAAATACAAAGAGTACTCCTAAGGCTGTAAATTGTTCATGTTCGTTTCTTTAAGTCTATTACTAGTTCCCAGGCCCATTGTCATCTCCTATGTCATTTAAAATGATAATTGTCTCTTCACGGTGCCATTCGGTAATTATAAAATAACATCATCGTCACACGTCACAGATTTAAATGCAATTAACACTTTACTACCTAATTGGTGACTTTATGTGCACCGATTTTATGACCGTGGCATATTCGCTTGGGAACTGTTATACGTTTGAATTGAAAGCCTTCTTCATCCCTTAGTTTTGAGAATCGGTACGCACCATTAAAAATTACCGAGAAAAACATCGACATAAAATAAATTCAATGCGGATCATCGATTGTCTGAAAAATTTTACCTTTTCAAAATGCAAAATTATGTGTGTT
Organism: Gnatocerus cornutus; assembly: GCA_029298725.1. Classification (NCBI taxonomy): domain Eukaryota; kingdom Metazoa; phylum Arthropoda; class Insecta; order Coleoptera; family Tenebrionidae; genus Gnatocerus; species Gnatocerus cornutus. The sequence goes on from CM055515.1 coordinate 15,067,586, forward strand.
TGTAATTCGAAGAGATAAACCATAAACACAAAGTCAACAATGACGGGGCATTTTTCATCGTCGGCATGTGTAAACTCATACCGGTAGTTCATTAACCAGTCACCAGTGGACACCTGTTTGGAGCTTTAGGCTGACATCATGTAAACGCTAAATTGTCGATCGGATAGGGATTTTGCTGCTACACTGCCGCTTTTGGGTCACATTTCACCGGCTGGTTTCGAGCAGGGAAATCAAATTTCACTGCCTCGGGCCGTAAAGACATTATCAGACACTTTTACGTGCCTTGGACGGTAACTATAACAAAATTTGGATTTCATTCGGCTCTACGTACCCAAATTTGCAGGTAAACATGTTATCCCAAAATCCCTTCGTTACAAATATTAATCCAGTCAATGACATTGTCGATTGACGAGGCATTCAGTTCTGATATGCTTCAATCATCCTTTTCAATAAATAAGAATACACTCCTAAACGCTATTCAAGAGAAGTGGATGTTCTGTTAACCCAGAATTTCTGTCATCCCATGAGAAAACAGAGACCTGGACAGTATAATACACCGTTGGAAATGAATTAGTCCCAAGTGTTTTAAAACAAATTCGTACATACCTTCGTACCACCGGAGACTAATCGGAATGTCGGTTTCCGGGAAATGGCGAAGACAAATTGATTTATTAAATCGCACAATAAGAAACATTGTAGATTAACTTTTGACACTGTTAACGATTCTTTCGACATCATAATCTGCTTTGCGAAAAAAGCACACATTGATGGATGATACGAAAAGTGTTGTATGCGTTTCGAACCCATGACAACGTCGCTGTAGGTCGAATATTATCTGAAGATTTACCGCCAATGGAATCAATAAATGATTGATTGAGATGGATATCTGATGTTCGTTAAGTCACAATGTGACTAGGTGTTGTAAGCACATTTCAGAGGTTTTTTTTTATAGCGGGCCTCGGTACCTGTAAATCAACACTGCGAAAGAATAACAGAAATATTTTTTGAGATCATACTGTCATCAATCTTGAAATAAAAGCAAATTTACAATTCTAATATTTATTTCTTTTTCTTCTATCAAGCTGAGTAATTGTCTCTTTGAAATTACATTCATTCGTCGTAGAAATTTTCCTCATTGTCCTCATTGTCAAGTGTCTCATTTATCTTCATACATCCTCCTAATATCACAATGTTGAGCAAGGTCTCATAATTAACCGATTATAAATTGCACTGTCCAACCCCTCTTCAATGTTTCAACCACTTCTCAAACCAATTAAGCAAGACTATGTTGAGTCAGGTCCGGAGTACGGGGAAATTTTCAGTTCACACCTTCATAATCTACCAAACAAATCAAAAAGTGGTTTATCTGATCGTTGTTTACGCCCAACCGTCACTTTATTTTCTTTAAAGAACTTTTTATGGCACTCTCTATCACTGGTAAGCTTTGAAAATTGTGATGTACTGTCCTGTGCTTCCAGGGCGGTATTCTCTTTACCGGTTCATTGTGCGCTTTCTGAATGCGTGTTTAACTCATTCTGGCGGCTTACAACAATAGCCATAATGCGACCACTATACTGTTAAATATATTGAAAATCATGTCGTCATATAAATAACATAATTTTGTTTATTATTTTGTTGCGATTTGCGAGAAGACAGAGGCGGCGACGAGATATTTTAAACAAGTCTATTCGAACTGAAGATTTTTTCACTGACTCGTCGATATTACTATGTAGAAATGTTCACCTCTTCATATTGAAATTCAGAAAACAATTCCCAAGATCTGATCTAATGGGGTCACAACCTGACATATGTTGCGAGACCTGAGGGCTTCTAAAGCACAAGGGGTTTATACCCATCGACACATTAATGTCCGCCGCGAGCTAAAGCGGCTCTTTTGGTCTCAAACTCTCAGCATTTATTGGGTTTTATTATGTTCGACCACGTTCAACTTTCGCTTTGACTTTGTAGGTACTGGATGCTAATATTAAGAAAAAATTGTGGTTATAACGGAGTCTTATTTTTTACATTCAAAAGTTCAAGCTTTGAGAACAAAAACTGATGTAAAGCGGAAAAAAAAGAATCTAAACTATTTCATTACTTAAATATTACTGGCATTCTTAAGAATTCAGTTACTTTATAACTACCGTATTATAACAACCTAAACATACAGGTAATTATGAATTTAGGGAATGCATACAAACCCAAATAAATTTAATTCAAATCCAGATACCTTCTATAAAATTACTTTTATAAAATTTAAGTAATGTAGAATTTTTAAAAAGTCGTGGGATTCACAAAAGCTTTCAAAGAATCTAAAGGAAACATTAATTATTAATTCATCATTATCAGATACATTTGCAAAATATCACGAATTCAAATGAGAATTTGAAACGTTATTGGGGATTCTAGATCATCTGAAGAATTTAAAAATAAAAAGACATCGTCGGCTTGAAGTTGATAAGTTGTAAAGTCCATTTTTAGATAAAATGCGTTTTCCATTTTGTTAAAAGGAAAACAAAAAAGTTTGGGATTTCATTCTGTTGTGGTTATCTATTATTTCAGAGTTAAGAAACAGTTTATCTTCACTCCCCAAATTTTCAACTTTCAGATTTTACGACAAATATGCGAAAAATAAAAATTCCTCAACCTCTGTTAAAAAAAAATAAAAATAGACTTAAACCAATTTAATGACGACATCTGTCTTTAAGTATCAAGAGATCAAATAAAAATTCATCCTCAGTTACCTTTGGAATTTTACAGCGTGTCCTTAATCGCCACTTTGACAGCTGCTAATTTTTATGTTATTAGTATTAGATGAAAACTGCATTTAAATGCAAAAAATCGAAAGCAAGAGTACGGGTTGTGATTACTTTTTTATAAGAGAACAACGTCAAATTACTTGACAAAAACCAAAGATTGTTTTTTCAATCAAAACATGACTTGAAATTTCATAACCAACTGAATATGACTTTTTTTTGATCGCACGATAAAACTTATTTAGTTTTTGTCATTTTGATGATTGGAAATTTTGATTTTATGAAAACCCCCAAAAACAAAACTTAACTTATTAGTATTAGGTACAAGCGATTTATTAAATTTTTTAATTTAATTGCACGATACAAAATCGAGCATTTATTAATTTAAAAAAGGTTTAGAAAAGTAAAACTATTTCAAAAACAAAAATAATTCAAGAAGTAATTGTATAAAATCTAAAATTTCAACACAATCCGACGCGTCCATAGTCTTGACACAACCGATTAATAGACTCTAACAATAATTTAAAATTTCAAAAGGCCTACTACATATACAAACATTCTTTAGATCTATTTAGAATGGAGAGAATGTGAAAATAAATTCAAATAAATTCAACCCCAAATGTTAAAAACAGTTTGTTTATTCAAATTAATTAAAAACCTAGAGTTTAGTGTCATGAATTCTTGGGCGGAATTAGCTTAGAAGTGTATCCAATAAACAACCTCCTTTTAGCCAAGAATGAAAAGTTAAGATCAACTTGGTTCTTTTGCGTTTTCTGTTATAAAAACTATTTGATAAGATAAATTAAAACCAATAAAAAAAATCTTTTTTGGGTTTAATCACATTCTCCATTTTACTATGACGATGGGGTGAATATTTAAATGAAAACTTTTACAATTTGTCTCTTTCGCTCTAGAAGTTTGTAATTGGACACGATTGTAATAGGTAATTATGTCAAATGTTGTAAATTTGCCAAAATTTATTATTGTAACATTAAAACTACCAAAATTACATTTATAGGCGACCTTTTCTTTCATTTTTGTCCGTACTAAGGTTACACCATCTATGGTTATTTATTTTTAAATTACATAAAGATACCTTCATTACCTCTAATGTTATAATTATATGGATAAAATCAAATCTACAAACTGTTGTAAAATGCAATAAAGACGTGTTAAATTATTGCAAATAAACATGTTTAGCAGTGCTGCTGCAACAACATCGAAAAGCACATCAAACCTAATTCATACAAATTGTAAAGCTACACATGCCGAAACTACAAATGTAAATAAAGAAAATATAAGCTCTTCTGAAAGGTATTTAGTTTTTATTATTTAGTTGTTATAAATGATTAGATCAATAAATAATAAATAAATATTAATTAACCTGTAAATTTACTGATGTCGCCTAAAAAATCTTGTGTGTATCACGGCCAAAAAGTGCTTTTTGTCCTCGCCTTCTTTTTGGCCTTGATCGTCTAGCGATGAAAAAGTGTAACTTTTGCTTCTTGTTACAAAATAGTCGTCAAAAGAATATCAAAACTTGTAAAATCTTCATTTTAATCAATTTTTATTATTAATGAAAGGGTCAAATCCACAGCGACATAATCTCATTAAATTTTGGTCTTCAAGAGGAAAATTTCTGTAAAATAACCAAATTTCATTCTAGAAACTATGCTATCTAAATAAGGTGTCGAATTCAAATTACATATAAATTACATAAAAATATTAAAAGAATTGAACAAAATCGAGTTCGACATATCAAAATTCGTCAATTGAATTTTTTTTATAAAATATTCCAGGGCAAAACTCTTTTTCATTTTCAAATATCAGTCCTAAAATTCCAGGTGGTCCTAAATTTCGCACACAAAAGAACCGACCAACATCTTACACGGTAAAAAATTAGTCAAGCCTCTTTCACGATTTTTCTCCCATTTAGTATCGGCACACAAATTCGAACATTCCGAATTTTATGAATACTCATTTATAATAACAGTACAGGGCGAGTCTCTCATAGTAGCCATTTTGAAGGTAATTTTCTCGTGCGTGTTTTCCTTCAAACATAAGCATAAAAATAATGTACATAATACTTTCCTGACCAATATATCGTCGTTGTAAGGCAGTACTCACTGCAAGTACCTCCCATTCAAGCTTTACAATGCCGCTTTGTAGACCCTCCCATATATAAAATCGGTTTGCTCGGCTTGGTAATAGGTTTCATGCTCATTTTTGTTGAAATGCACCCTTCATGGTACGTCTTTACACCATCAAAACTAATTTCCAGTTATTACAATAGCGACATATGAAGCTTTTTGACCAATAGTGCACGAACTCATTTTACTACCAGATGGTAAACATTTTTTTCTCGCCTCGTACACAATGTGAATGATTTCTCATAATGCAGTTGGTATAGTGTTGTTTTAGTGGATGGGAGTTTTGCTATGGATTAGGGTGAAAATGTGTAAAATGAAAGTTTCCTGACTATGTAGAATTAATAATTCATTTATTAATTATGGATATGAGACCAATTTTCGGTGGTTATCCTTTTCAAGGTAAGTTTGGAATTTCTATACGTTTAATTAAACTTCCCTGGAATGCTTCGAAATTAGGAATGATCATAAAAATAACATAATTAATAAAGGTAAAGGCGGCCGAAGCTGTTCATCTATCACTCTGACCGCCGCCGCGGGCAAAATCAGCAATCTCAACAAATTATAGTAGTCGGGATTCGATATGGCCTTCCAGATTACTCAAGCCCACCCCTGCAAATGTGATTAAATTATCATTAAGGCTCTCCTGTGCTTTTGAACAAGCTACTGTTTTCGCTGATTATTCTCAGGTATCTGTAAAATTTCATTCAACGCACTCAACAGACTTTAATCTAGATAATAACGAACAATTACGAACTTCATCTTACCGCAATTTGCAACCAATTCTGTTCAAAAATTATAACAAAAAAAGTTTTAATAAAATCACTGTCAAATGTCGACGCAACTTTTTGTCAACGGATTTGATGAATGCCTTCCTGTAAGAAATATACATACCTACCAACTACTTGTAATTTATTTAGAGCTATGATGATTAATTGGTCAAGTTGTTTTAAAATGGCCGGTACCTGTATTTCGAGTTATATACCTATATTTCTTCGTAGCTGAATCGCATGTTAATTTAGAGATAATTTCCTACAATTCTCACTCAAGCGCATCTTAAAAACACGTGCGCACTTCCATATAAATTTATCTGGAATAATTGTAATCTATGACTCTTTTGTTTAATTTTTTTACGACCTGCTAATGCCTGATATTTTGTAAACACACCTTTCCTGCAATACAGTCCTTCAGTGCTAAATAATAAACCAGTGGCCTCAGATTATCCATGACTAGTAGATAATAGTGTTAATATTTCTCCTCAGAAAAGTCATTACTTTTACAATTATTAAACTTAAACCAATTAAATCTAATAGAAATTTAATTCACCTGCAGTTAATTTTGCCACTAGTCGGTACATCAGTTCAACTCACACCATAAACTAATTCTAAATTGTTTTCTTTCAAAACAGGCCAAGGACGTGTTAACCAACTTGGAGGAGTCTTTATCAACGGAAGACCTTTACCAAACCATATAAGATTGAAAATCGTTGAAATGGCTGCTGCTGGAATTCGACCGTGTGTTATTTCAAGACAGTTGAGAGTTTCACATGGATGTGTTTCGAAAATTTTGAATAGATACCAAGAGACTGGAAGTATCAGACCTGGGGTTATTGGAGGGTCAAAACCAAGAGTAGCAACGCCGGAAGTTGAACTCAGGATCGAGCAGATGAAGAAGGACAATCCGGCGATTTTTTCGTGGGAGATTCGGGAGAGGCTGATTAAGGTATTGTCTCTTAAAGATTTTAAAACAGATACAATTTTTATTCAAAACTGTGTAGAAATTTTTAGATTATCTTGACTATTTTCAGTTTCTCATAGACTATTTGCCTGAATTTCTCGATTTGAATTCAGATATTTAAGAGGTTCTTTGAAACACTCTATTTCAAATATTATTCCAATGCTCATATAAAAGCTTGAAATAGACTTCTAGACACCTAAAAAAGTATAAACATTAAAGTGAAGTCCTTGGAATATCAGAGTTTTCCGACGCTATAAAATCTCAGTCGTTTAATTGAAGTTTCCGAACTTCCTAATGATAATAAAATAAACTACCTAATGAACGTGAATTCTGTTTTTTCTGTTTTCTTTCCAGTTTTTTGGCTTCTTCCAAGTTGTCATGTGTTTATAAGGATTAATTTTCATCAATAAGATCTATCAGTTTTCAGTTTTCAGTTTTCTCTGTTTGAGAATCTAAGTTTTGCATGTTCTTAAGCTTATGCTGAGATCTTTGTATTTGCAATTTTTTCGGTTCTTTACTTTTATTTAGATTTAGAGCTTTTGAAACAGTAAGCATTGAAATCACCAAATGTGCTTAAATTTTGTAATGGTTCCCAGATTTCTACTTGGATTTTCGATTATCAACTTTCATTCTTCTTGAACTTGCAGAATCAGATTTTTTCTTATTCGAAACCTCAAATAGTAGGTATACCAATAAATTTCAAACTTGTCTATTTTTTTCTTTACTTTCTCATTTTTCAGATTTTCCCAAGTTTTCAGTTGATATTCCAATATTGAAATTTTTCATTTTTGAGTTTATTCTTTCAAGTATTTTTCAAGTTTTTCATATGCTCTCAACTTCTTCAGATATTCTGGTTTTTCTTATTATCGAAATTAAATATTTATACATAAATTATATACAGAGTGTTTTTGGAATGCACTAGCAAACAAAACACGGTAATTGCGGAAGAGAAGTAGAATCAATTGACAAAAAATGCTGTATGTAAAAGATAAAATTAATCGAATCTTTGGTCAAAATTTCTACTTCGCCATTTGATTAAGGATTATAATCTTGATTGCTTAGCAACAATCCAAAGTTTGTTGTTTTAGGTGGTAAAATAGTATATGTATTATGAAACGCGTTTCATAATGAACATTTTGCCGCACGTACGTTTTTAGGACACGACGAGCGCAGCGAGGAGTGTCATAAAGTAGTAAGTGCGGCAAAATGCATCATGAACAAGTATCATACGCTATTTTTTCTATTTCGCCTTATTTTAAACGAAAAAACTTGATTTCGAAATCTAGGGAACTTTAGGGTAGTTGGCATTTGCAAAATGTTCAAGACAAGAAATAATAGTGTATTGATTGATTTATCAAGGTTATTCAAAACCAAAATCTAAATTGTCAACGTTGACGGCAGGTTGACGGTTTGTCTGCTGCAAACCTAAGAAAAATATAAGTTCCTGGAAATATTGGCACGGGATTGGTTCATTACGATACCGAAATACGCTCAAACGCGTATCGAAATATCTTCATTATGAACGCGAAATAGAAAAAGTGTTTTTTTTATTGTTGGAAAAAAATTAAAAAATAGTCAGTGTGATTCTTTAAGGCTTTGAAGCAAAGACTGTGTTTAATTTTTGGTAGTGTATTTCCAAAACACCCTAAATATTCTAGTTATTGGCAATTTGCACATCTATAAGAATTTTTGGAATTTTCCCCAGCAGCCAAATAGACAAAAATTTGTTCATTAATTTGCGTCAAACACTGTGGGAGTTAATTTTCGATTTCCAACAAGTATAAGTTCCGCTAATCTTGATAGACAATACTGCACCGATAGCAAAAAACCATATAAAGGTGTAGTTCCCTGAAAGCTACCAAATTATCTCCGCGTTCACGCTCCATTACTGTCGTGCAACATACATAATATATCTGTATCTTTCGCTGCACTGGGAAGTCATCGAGTTCTCCGCCTCTGGTGCGAGTCTCAAGCAAAAAACTCGAAGAAAAGGAGGCGTTGCAGTTCGTTTATCGGGCCCGAAGCGGTGCAGATACATTTTACGACAACATACGCGATCCCGAGGAAGAGTGAAGAACCAAGAACCGGTGGGTCCGCGAGATGCTATCGCCAGATGTCCCGGCGGTAATTTGAGGGCGGTAACATCGGCACGCTCGCTACGTCAGGACCACTATTATCATTGTGATGTGTCCTCTGGCACGCTGCCGGCCCTTTGATCCAACGCCGACATATCGCTATTATCTCGTGGTAGCCACACGAGATCAATCCGAACGTGACGTACTGTTATCGGGATGATAACGTCGACTTCCGTACGATGTTATCGATCGCAAAGTGAGATAATCCGGGATCGATACGATCGACGAATGGAAAATGACAGCCGATGTTGACAGGAATGATCAAACCGCAGGGCGAAGATAAAACGCAAAGATAATCGACATTTTTATGTATGAGGTGGTGTGGAAGTCTTATTATTGCAGCAGAAGCCTCGGGGAAACATGAACAACACGACTGGCATCGCCAATGTAACACCACAACATATGGACAATAGATACGAGAATTTGCATTTAATTGCTTCAAATTAATTTGAATTTAATTGAATTCTATGTTTGGCACGAATCAATTTATTTTCGTATAATTGGGGCTATCAGTGTTTGTTCCCATACGTGCTAATTTAATTTAATTATTCGGAGAGATTCTCAGATGTACGGGACATTTTACATCTACAAAACATAAAATCGGAACAATCAAGATGTTTACGTTTTGCTCGTTTACTTTTACTGCCTTAATTAAGGACACTAATGTTCATCGACGCTCTGATAAACAACATCAAAAAACGAAATTTAATGCCTGATAATAATTTTTCAGTTACCGCCGTCTGACATCTCATTGCTCTTCTAGGACCTCGCACGCCCTAGATTGATGTATTGGCAACAATTTTGAAAAGACAGACAGGGAGACAGTAAATTAAAAATAAATCGAATTCTAAACAGTCAAGACGGAAACAAATTTTCTAGTGTCGCCAAATGTCCAATATCCAGAAAATCGAGACAAGTAGATAATTTCACGCCATTTGTGTTTACGAGAATGAAGTCGTTTCGTGAAAGTTTGGGCAAATGTAAGTTGGAGGCCTCTGGAACGTGGGTATAATGAATTCAATGTGAAACCACAAGAGAAAATAATTTTCTTAATTCTCCGAAACAGTTGTTGTTTTAATTACATTAGGGAAACGCGTCGAAACAGAATTAAGTTAATTGTTGAGCGAAAAAAGTTTCACAATTTTTCAATTTTCTTTCGCCGTTCGTTTGAATTTGAAGAAACCGCTGAGCTCCCCAATTAAACTAGGATTCTCCCACTTGAAACCAGCGAACGAATTCCATTCTAATGTCACGTATCGAGGCGAACGCTGTTGTTTTGCATACGCCTTTCAACAAAAGTGTATAATTTTGCCTATGAATGGTCATTACCGAACACCTGTGCCTCTACACTCGCATTAACCGTATTTTTCTCGCTTCGTCCTTTTACTGATTTTACCGTTTCCGGAAGAATAAATTTACTGCAATGTCCTAAATTTTCATACAATTGAGGTCACACTTTATTCTTTCAGGATGGAGTGACTGATCCACCGAGTGTTTCGTCCATTAGTCGCCTCCTTCGTGGTGGTGGCCGACGAGACGGTGATCCTGACGGGAAAAAGGATTATACAATCGATGGGATCCTGGGCGGTAAGTCGACTAACTGTTTTCGGAAAAGCCGATAATCTTACGATTGGAGGGTCAAACGGAGATGATGTTAAAGAAAAACAATTCAAAGGCCCTTGGATGTTATAGTCTCGACGCGATTAAAGTGTAATCCAAGCCATTTATCCTTTGAATTATGTCGTAATTAAAAAGTCTCTAAGTAAACAGGGAGCTCTATTTCAATTCCGTTTTAATTATATTCATTTCTTGGGCTATACGAAGAATGTTGCTTATTGTTTTAGGTATATTATTAAGTTAGGAGCTTTTAGACAATACTCGTGTAAGTTTATAGGCGTAGGTGCTCCGTAGTATTTAGAACTTTACAAAGCTCTTGGAGAAACAAAAAATAACTGCTGCGAATCTGAATCCGGCAAAAACTCTCCATTTTCTCAAAACCGCAAGTCCTTAATCCGAACCAGTGAACATCGCGATGTAAAAAACGCACATCCAACGTGTTTGCAATTGCAAGAAGCGTCACAACGGCCCTAACTGTTGCACTTACACCCACTTAATGAGTCGGCATTCATCTTTGTCTATGGCATATTAATCACAAGATCTCGCGGACCGCCCGCTGGTCAATTAGACAGGTATTCTGGCCCACACAAGTCGCCATTGTCACTTACTTGACTATAATATAAGGATTAGTATCCTTCGAGCGGCTCGTGCCTGCACCACACATTCCGCTTCCATTAAAGTCTTCAGAACCAAAATGGAATATCATCGAGTGGGTGTTTTTAATTGTTTCCATCAGGTGTTAAGTCGGATCTAATTGTTTTTGAGATGATACAACAATTTTCTTGGAGCCGCCTCCATCGGCGGTCGAAGTAAAATGCTGAATAAATTCCGAGCGGCAGGTATATCCTCTTCAAGCCGAAGAGATTCGGGGATTTACTCTATGGAATAAACAATATTTTGCTGCAATTTAAGCGATACGTGCCTTATCTCGCTGACCTATATGAGAATTGATAAAGTACAGAGTGATTCAAAAAAAAAATCTTGTTATTTTAGGTCTGCTTTGCACAACCTGGAATTTATATTGTGCATAAATTGCGCTATTTGCAAGCATGTGAGCAATACTCCGCGCATAAATTTCACGAATTCTGTCCATTTCAGCCACATATCTCCACACATGGAAAGAACAGAGGTAATTTATCGGGTAAAAAGACAGAATGACAGATGAAATATATAGTGCATCTGAGTGGTTAAATGATAAATGCTCTTACTTATAAAACCAGCGACCTCCAGGGGGCAACTCTTTACCGACCCCCCTCGAACTCCTCGAACGCGTTTACGTACACGAAATACTAATTTCCGTAATTAATTTCGTTCATCACGACAACCGTCTATACGTATTTTTTCTCCTTCAGATTTCGAAAGTCGCCGACCACTTCCCAAATAAATCACTGCGACCCTAACTCAACCATAATACGTCCCCTCATTCATTAGCAGGGGTGGGAATCACCCCTGAAAACGAATGAATCAGGGCACTGGGTGGCCTAATTTAGCCGACGAGCGGTCTACCACAGTCAAGGTGTTTCAGAAGGCGTTCCTAGTTGTCAACCATTTCCTTTGATCAAAGAGGCTCAAGATCGCCAAGAATGCGGCATCGTAAAAAAATTGTGTGGAGGGTTGAACGAGCGGTCATCTGTGAATTTTAAAAGAGTATAAAAACTTTGTTCTTTCATTCAAAAATAATGAAATGAAAACCAAGGTAGCCACGCTGGTGGCAAATTGAGCAGTGAACGGCTAGACCCAAAAAGCAAAATGCATGCAACATTTAGGTTTTAAATTTTGATTTTATTTTTATCCCCCTTTTAATTTCTGGATATTACAGTTTATTTCCAAGTGCTCGATTTCAAATTCAAAAACTTAGGCCTTTCAGACTTTAAAAATTTCTTGTCAGGTTTTTAAATCCTGAAGTTTTCATAGGCGCACAAGATTTTCTCATCTTTTTAACTTTCTTTTTTAGTTTTCAAGTCCATAACACAATTTCTTTTGATTCCTGCAGATCATTAATAGGCTCCTCAAAAAAAATTATTGCTCATTTCCCCATATTCTCACATTTTAATTTTAAGTAATTCAATTAATTTTTGTTGCCAATTTTTCAATTTTTAATGTAAATTCTACATAGTTTTTTGGAATTTTTGGTGCTATAAGTATACGACAGATAAAAAGTTTCTTGCGCTTTTTCTGATAAGAATGCGATGTTTCATATTCCAAATTCAAAAAATCAATTTTTCCATGTTTTAACGTTAATCTAATCCCCTTAGCTTTGGAAAAAGCAATAATTCTCTTCCCCTTTGAGAGATTAAGCTTAATGTGGAAAGTAGGGAATAATATAACAAGGAAGTTGCGTTTCTTTTTATGAAAGATGAACAATAAAGGAAATAGAATAAATCAATGATTGAAGGTCGAAAAGGCGCTTCCTCATCGCGCCCTCTGCACTCAGTTGTGGATGGCCGAAGAATAGCCATGTTTACAAGCAATTGACTGCTTTCACCGGTATTCAGAACATTTCATGTGGGTGACGTTTGAACAACACTTTGCGGCAGGACCGACTTCCTTTTTGCAAGCCGCCGCTTGCAAAACTTTGAATAGGATATCAATAGAATCCGGCAATTTGTAACATACAAAAGATAAATAATGCAACCACCCACTGGTCTTGTTGTTGTAATTTGATTATCGCCGTCTTTGAAGGAAAAATTACAGTCGAATCTCGATCGCGGTGTATATTTCAATTCATTGTGGATTTATAACCGATACACAAGCGTTTAAATGGTGACTCTATAACCTGCGGCACCAAATCAATAATGTAAAATTGTTAAATGGTCGGCCTCTTTGAGAAATACGATATGTGATCGGTTCCCAATATAGAAAAGGACGAATAGTGGTCGAGAAGTGTAAAAGAGATGAAGATGGGTGTAGAGAGGTGTAAAAATGATGAACGATATGCAGTTGTAGAGACGAAAGACTATACGACTTATGAACCGGCGGTTAAAGTATAGCCTTTGGTTGGACTGTGACGGTAACATTTAGTTTTGTGATTGAGAAAGAGATAGATATCACACGTGTTCAGTAATAATCTGTCTCATTAACATATTAAGCTTCAGCTTTGAAAGCTTTTGCCGCCTTCAGTTTGACTTCATTGATTAGCTTCATATTTTTAGTGCCGTTTTTGTGGACTGTTTTTGTCATCATGCCAATTTCTTTTTCTCCAACTTATGACTATTACTGTAATTAATTTCACAATTCGAGTTCATTCCTAAAATATGCTGAAACGAGCAAAAATGCTATATTTGAACAATAACAGTTACATAAGCTTTGAAGCAATTAACTGCCTTTTTATGATTAATTTAACATTCTTGGCAGTACTAAGATTTTGTGTAGCAATAAATTTATTTAGTACATATACATTTTACTATCCGTGTTGCGAAATTAGTCGTAAAATTATTACAGCTATCGAAAAATAATGTTTATAAAAATTTATTGCCATTTCCGTTCCTACTTCTAATAACATTACTGTTTTCTTGAGGTACAGTTAAGGGAACAATACACAGTCATGTAAATTTCATTAACCCACCGAATAATTTGCACTTGTAATTAACCATAATTAAATATGTTAATTGTTACTTATTTTATTTTACGATTTTCCCAGCGTTGCTCGCGCTTCTATGAAACATGGTGATCTTTAATTTCCGGTCAATCCATTCCAAATTCTGCAATAGAACTTCACAACTACAATAAAATAATAACTGCACTATTCTGTAGCCGGAAATGTAAGTTTTAACTCTATTTTATAGTTTCCGAACTCCGTGAAGCCGAAATTAAAAAAAATAAGCTGGTAAAGCATTATGCCGATCTACAATCTACAATAAATCCGCCTTTTATATCACCGAATTTTTTAAGCTCGTCCTTTTTTGAGAAAGGAAGTGGCGAAATCGTCAAAAAATCGGATTAGATTCATTGGACAAAAAGTCAACCTTAGGCTGAGCCGGAAGGGCGATATGTGTTGTAAGAGTGTGGTTTTACAGGTCGGCCCTTTGGCGGTGTCGCCCGACAATGGTGTTCATTGTGAAAGGTCGTGTCTCGGGCCGCGGCAGCTTTGGCGGCGGCACTTTACAAGCCCACCCTCTGAGCTAGTGAGATTTATGGTGTGTTCGCCATTTGTTGTCTTGTCCTAACACTTATTGCAGTTGACAACGAACACGACTTGCGCGATTTTTCATAATTCACCTGATACGAGTTGGTGTTATAAGCACCGACGCAGCAGGAATGCTATTCCTGCGCCTTTGTTAATAATTGGGAAGACTGTAATTAATAGACTGGAATTTAAGGAGGATCGAGAAGAGAGAAAAAGATACTCACGTATATGAGCAAATGAGCTCTCATTACCGGTAGCGAAATATGGTTGACTCTAATTAATCCCCTTTTGTTTAGTGTCCGCGTTTTGTGTTTAAACTGCCGAATGATTTATGACCGACATCAGCAAATAGCGGGCAAATAAACCATCTCGAATAATAATTAATATCCTAATAATAATCGCATGTTTGCTCAGTTTATCTTCAATACATTCTTTAATTACGAATCCCGCTAGCACGATGATCGATCACATCAGAGGTGTAAAACTCGTATGTTCATCAGACAGAGACAAAACATCATTTTCATATACCAAGTCATTGACCATGATGGTACACTCAGTGGTTCCCAAAATATTACCGAAATATTCGCATTTCAAAACAAAGTATGTAGTGACAAAAGCCGAAAATTTCGCTAAAGAATTATTCCATTTTCTGTTTTTCCAAAAATTTGAAAATTTAAATTACTTTTTTTATAAAAAAAAAGAAAATGTTAGCGCCACAACAGTTCAAAAATCTTAAACATCCTCAAACATTTTAAAACTTAAAATTACCCGATAGAATTTGGTGCGGCCTATTTCAATTCCTGCAACATTTTTTAAACTCGACTCCTGTGGATGCTCTGAAAATAATATCCGGTGGCGCATTTATCTGATTAAAATCTAGCTTTCCAAAGCTCTCTTCTAAGTGTGTATGAGCTTCTAACAAATTTCCGCTCCGTCACACAATCTTTATACGTAAAAAATGTTATCAACAAACTATATGGTTGCACTTTTTACTTCAAAGTATCTTCGTGTGGTAGTAAAACAATTATGAAGTAACAGCAATCAAAATATTCATGAGTAAATCACCTTTCAAAAGTGCACGTTTCATGCTCGTGAATGATTATGATTACACAATTCCTGAGGAATCATATAAATGTTGATATTATGCAACGTAAACTACACCCTCGTGTTGAGTGGTCGAATCACCCCCTCATCTCTGAAAATTATTCCAAAGCACAGTTCGTTCGCTGAGTATTTTCGATAAAAACTAATGAAGCCCTTAAATCTCTCCTCTCATTTTTTCGGTATTAATAATTCATCAGAGTCACATTCGGCGAAAGCTTCTGTATTTTATAAGGTAGAGAACGCGGTTGAAGTGTTTTATGAAAAACTGGTTGGCGGAACTAAACGTAATTTATATGGTTTCGTGGTTTTCAAATAGTTTATCTGAGGCCGCTGGATATACGATACAAGACGTTATTGTTACACCTGACATGTATATTGTTTGTGGTGTTATTTTAAAGTAATTGTTTATGGATTTTGAGAATTTCAATTGTAGAATATGCATTTGTGCCACCTGCGCGTGTGAGGTTTCCTCCTAAACTCTCGGTTTTATTGGTTTTGTTTTTTGTTCATTTATGCACGGGTGAACATTATCTTACTATGTTGCAAAGTGTGATAGTTCTTTTCCCAAATCTATCGCGATTTGGTTACTCACGCAACGACCTCTGATGTTTTAATTACAGGTCGTGAGGACGACAGCGACACCGAATCCGAACCAGGAATTCCATTAAAAAGAAAACAACGCCGCTCAAGAACAACATTTTCAGGCGAACAGCTCGAAGCGCTCGAAAGAGCTTTCAGTCGAACTCAATATCCCGACGTCTACACTCGAGAGGAATTAGCCCAACAGACCGGATTAACTGAAGCCCGGATACAAGTACGATAACATTTTTTCAAAAACGTGATTTTCCTCAATGTCAATGTCTCAGGTGTGGTTTTCCAATCGAAGAGCTCGGCTTAGAAAGCACGTAGGCAACGGAAACCCGGCGGCTTTGGGTTTCGCATCTCTTCCTCTAGCCAACATGGCTTGTCAATATTCGGCGGAAAGCGCACAACACGATTGGAGGAACGCTCAGTTTACCAACTACAACATGTTTCCACAGAGTTCGTATAATGCGAGTCATCAAGAGAATAGAACGGACTATTCGGCAATATTCGATGCCAATTATGCCCTGGCTCAGGCTCAGATGGCCCAAGCTGCCAAGACGAAAGAAAGTGACACGAAGGATGGGATTCTTGGGGCAAATTCTGGGGGAATGGGGCATTCGTGGGGAAAATCCGGGGACTGGATGAATGTGCAGGAGAATGTTTCAGGGAGTTTCAACAGCGACGTTTTCGGACAAGGACAATACGCGCCGCACCCAACGAAGAACTACTGGACATGACGATAAAAATTGTTCTATTTGAGTAGTCTTAGGTTAAGTAAATAAAAACATTGTCAATAAAGTTTATTTGACGCTTAAAATTCACATTTATTTCATATTAACACTAACTTGAATGAAGACAGAGCCGTTGTAAAATCCGGCCGTTATTGTCTACAAGTACATTTATTGTCATTATATATTTTAGGAGAAGTCTATTGTCATACACAGCAAAGTATTGTCATGTTTAGTCCAGCCCTGTATGAAATTTTGTAACATCCAATACTAAAAATGATCATTTGGCCTTAAACTACGCTAACCCACTAATGATAAGTTGAGGATGATATTCTTGATTGAGACTTATTAAAAATACCGTTTACTAAAGATTTGATACACATCCACGGGATATGGTAAAGTTACCAGATATGTAACGAACCTGAAATTGGGGAAAACAAACTAGGATAGATCTGAAAGAAACGTGTGCGTCCGCGGGTGCATAAACATTTTCCTTAATAAAATCTGATCAACGGCTGGTTGTAGTAAGAATCTCTTATCTTCTAATGAAAGCGCGTTTTGGGAGAGGGCGTCGTCTTCGGTTTGCCCATCTGAGGAAGTCTCCCTGAAAAACGAACTTTATAAGTCGCTTAACATTCAATTCACATGTGAATTCTAAAGAAGATGGAACATGTACCATGTGATAACGGAAGTATTTGCGGAATTTGATTCTATTAAAGTTACGACTAACATTCAGACTAAGTTCGGTCCGAGGAATTATACAAGCAGGAACACCCGTTTATTAAACTCCTCGTCCTGGGGAGCGACTACACAATCCTTGCAAGGCTAAACATCGAACTACAAGGAGGGGGCGTTGGAGCCAAAAGCTCAATTTGACAGTTAAATTAGATTATAGACAAGGGTCAACACGATCACTTGAAGAGTATTGATCGGCCATCAAGAGTGCACACATCGCGAAATAATAATAACCATAAATTTTGATTCTAAAGCGAGTAAAACTAAGCCTTAGAAAAACAACAAAATTCTGAAACTGGGCTGTATGCAATGGTCTAATCTAATCTCCAAAAATCCTGCAAAAAGCCCTCAACGCCCCCTTAATCAACAGCTACCATCTTTCCAACCTGCAGCTTTCCACACTGGTTGATCTACCAGATCGGTTGAATCTTCTAACATTTCTGAGCGTCGGCAACCAACCCAAACGAGCTAAAGCACCTATGTGTCTTTTTTCAGGAGCTTGAAAGCGTGATGTCGGCCTGAACCAGCCGGTTTTGGCAACCGAGCCTATATAATTCACTTCGATAATATTCATTCACAAAAAAGTACACAACTAAAGATAACGATTCCATTATCAACGCATTAACGCTATCGATTTCAACATTTCTCATCAAATCACACGGTAAATAAAGTTCATTTAGTCGATTGAAAAAACCCCCCGCTGGCAAATCCAGTTTTCCACCCCCAAAGTCTATAAAAAACGACACGTCTTTACTTAAAATCCTAAATCCACAATACCGGAATCAATAAATTCGTGTCCACCAAACTCGCAGTGTAATCACTGTTTCAGACTCGCGGCATAATTTAGCTTATATCATAAAATCTCCGAGAATATTCGAAGGATAATCCTCGAAATTAAATTTCGCTCTTGAAATTAATTTTCCCTTAATAAAATTCTTTATAACTCACCTAAAAATCGTTTGTCGCTGGTAGGATAAGCCTCCGTCAACTCATTCAAGAGTTCCTCATAATCGTCCATATTCTGATTCTGGTAAACCGGAGAAGGATACTCTCCGTTTTCGACGTCGTAATAACTGGCTTCTCGCTTATTTCTGGTGGCTCGTTTGAATTTCGGGGAATATTGGGCTTTGATTGAAGCAATATTTCGTTTTTCGCTGTCGGCTTCTGTATCTGCTGTCTTATCATCATGCGTTTGTCCATTTAAATAGCTACTTTGTCTTAGAAGGGCTGCAGCGTTTCTTTTACCAAATCTTGCTCCTTCTCTAGCCAACGCAGCAATATTTCTTTTACCATTATATTGAAAATCTCCGTTTCGCATCAAGCTTCCTAAATATCGTTTACCATAAGACGGAAAATTGAAATTACGCGCTAGACTACCTATATTCCTTTTCGTGTATAGTTCGTCCAACAATTCTTTGATTTCTTCTCTCCGATTGTGCAGCTCTCCATTACGCGCCAATGATTGAATTCCCCTTTTACTTTCATTATTCTGGAACGAAGGGAGTTGTCCATTTTTGGCCAACGTAGCCAAACTTCTTTTATTAGGATCCTCCTCATCTGGAAGGGGTAAAGTGCGAACATAGCCAGCTCGAGCTAACGCCTCCAAATTCCGTTTTCCAGGTAAGTTACCCCATTGTGCCAGAGAACTGATGGAACGTTTATCATCCATTTCATCTTCAGCGTCGGCTTGATCAAGAATCTCTTGGAACCGACGCAACAGATCTCTTCGCAAAGCCTGCTGTTGAATGGAAGGGTATTCTTGCGGAGTAAGGAGAGTTTTGAGAGTGTTTTCTATTTCTATATCACATGTTTCATCCGAATTTACCTACAATCAAGAAGTGGTGACGTAATTGGAACAATTTTCAATAACAAAATGCGATGACTTTGATTGTCACGCAATTCCTGGGATTTTATAATTAAACCGAACAAAAACAAAACTGTAAATGACTGATAAACATGATGCATAATGGACTGACAATTTGGTTTAAATAAAAAACAGTGGCAGCGTAATGTTCAATGAAATCAACGAACTAATGGATTTGTTATAATGAAACGTTCGATCACGGAAAGGGGAGTCGCATATCGGAGACTGCAAATCATTGATTTTTTAGTATTTTTATTGGTGATAAAAGTAGCCAATTTTAAACGAAAAACGACATTCTCTTGTCTAAACCTAATTGCTCTTGTAATTTTATTAAACATATTAAAGTAGGTGGAGCGGAAAATGTTTTATTATCAATTATTAATATTCCCAATCCTTCCGTTAAATTCCAATTGTAATTAGGTAATAATTTTTAAGTGTCTTTGAGCTTTCAATTTGTAGATATTAGGACATCCATTCTTTTGCTCAACATTTCGTGACCAAAAAATGTTGGTAGCTCTGCTCTCAACAGAAAAACCAACATGAAAAAAATCCAAGCCGAGCAACAACTGGAAAATTCTATTTCTTTATTAAAACCTAAAATTAACACACAGCTCCATTATCTGAGTCATTCCGCTATCATTTGCTGTTACTAAATTATTGAGTTTAATAGAACGGCTCTGATATTATGTTTCTGTTATGATTGTTATAAACAGTACCTAAATATTTCCCGGGGCCACTTAATTGCCTTCACATTCCATGTGAAACATTCGCGGTGCCGATAGCAATATTGCGCGAAGACCCAAATGAAAGCTTTAATTAAATTTAGATAAATCAAAGCGTCAAACATAAAAAATTCAACAGAGTTAAGTGGAATTTGCGTAAGATTTGGTAGCACTGATTTAATATTGGCATCACTGCAGTCGAAGACAGAAATACCAACATATTTCAAATTCCAAACCCGCTTAGATGTCGTTGGTATTCGATCATAGGCAACCAAATATACCTTAAATTCAGGAAAATTTGCATTTTGACAGCTGCTGTGACTAAATTTTATTCCTGCATAATATTTGCAATACCGTTTTAATTTTTAAATGAATTCCTCACAAAATAACCACGCTTGATGCTTTTAGTGTTCCTAAATTGAATAAATCCATGGAAAAGCTTTTACAACTGCAAAGCTCAAAACGGAACTTAATTGATTTAACAGAACTCACACGCTGCACAACATTACTGCCTTCACAAACATATTAGTCAGATATTTAATGGACAGTAAAGCTATTAGGTTATTCCAATAAAACGAAATTCTCGTCAATACATGCCCTAATTAAATCGAAGCTGCTGTCAAGCTGAGGAGTGATCTTCCATTCAAGTATGGGTAATGTTCAATTAGAGAGAACAAAGATCGCCTCCGTCACCGCCCCCAATGACATCTAATCATTTAATCAAATTTTTCCGAGAATTTAATTTCGTTTTAATTGAAAACATTAATTCACGACAGGGCGGGAAATCTACCTGACATGGATTTATTTTCTCAGTGAAAAGTGGCATTACTACAATTTGTAGATCAAAGTGAGGGGCTCAGAGAGTGATGCCTTTACCGCCCTCGCATCCAATATTATTGAGTTAGCTCATATCTAGAAACAAGAGGTTGCTTTATCTATTTTGTGGAGGTAACAATAGTGCTAAAAGGTAAAGTTAAACGATTTAGTGAACTGATTAGAGATTGTTGTGTTGTGATAGTGAGAATTAACACAATGCTTAAAAATAGCGCCCGAATGAAAATCAAATAAAAGCTCGAAGCTTTCGAAACCCAACGAATGACTACGATTAGTTCATAAAGCTCCTTATTTTGCTGCAGTTGATTTCCACAATGTACACAATTTTATCCTCTTGTTCTTTTGTGGGTGGAATTACGGCTTTCTACCTCTAATAAAATAGAACATTCGGAGTTATTCTCCGCTGGTAAAACTAGCACACGTATATAACTTTATAGTCGCTGGCTTTATTTTAAAAGCGTGGATATCGGATATTTATAAAGAAGCTGGTCATATTTCATTCGTATCGACATGATGTCAAAACATTAATTGATTAAATCTGCAGATTGTATTGGGGTAATTCGCTTGGTAAGCTGGCGAAAGAGATATTAATGTCTTCTTTTGATATCACTAATACATTGTTTGAGCATCAATGAAGCGTGGCAAAATTCCAATCAATGAGAATTCGTGAGACTTATTAGTCGAAGAATACCGTCCTAGATATTTCTATAGCAGCTTAGCTTCGTTAACGAAGACTTAAAGCTTGTACTGAACATGAAATGGAAGTTTAAACTTGGACGCCACCACTTTTATTGCCACTAAAAAGGAGAGACACAATTTTGTTTTTATACAAAAAAAAAACAATTTAAAAGAGTCTTAAGGATGTTCTGTGAAAATTACCACTAGAAGTCGTTAAAGAGAATTTAATTAAACATTCTTTTTAAGTTGCTTAATGAGTCAACTGAAGAAGTAAATTATATTTTCAAGAGTCTAATTAAGAAAAAAATATCCGTTGCATCATTAAGTTAAATGGAAAGAAACATATTCGCGCTTGATTTTGATTATTATTAAAATGTTGATCAATAGGAAGAATTGCAAATCAAAAATTAGAAAAGTCTCGAGTTTCCCGCTGAAAGCACACAGCCAGTGATATTACGCTAACAAATTTTGTTCCATTTCTTCCGTATATTGATTTAACTTTCTGCAAGTTTTCACTTTAATTGTGCGGAAATCTTTAATAATGATTAATGATAAACAATATGCAGCAATCAACATTATTTAAAAGTTGTAAAACTAGGTAATAAATAATAATTTTTGCTTACCGTAAAAAATAAGGCAAACATCAAAATCCCGGTCCCAAAGAAAAATTTCGGCGCACCGAAAACAGCCATCCTTTCAAATTGGCGCCAATAGAGAGAATATAATCCACACTGTTGCTTCAGATGCAACACGTCGTATCAACCGTCGACGGACGCTCACAAACCGTCGTGACGCCCGCCGTCTGTTTTATACAGTTAGGAAAAACAGCGGGGGCGGCGGATATGCGAGATTGGGGCGCTCCGCGCGCAGGATCCGGGACTAGGACACGAAATTCTCTCTTCTATTATCCTGTCAAACTGCCTACGACGGATTTGAGTTATCGTTTCTGTATTTGACGATCGCGGGAAATTCACGATTAATCAATCAATCGAGAAAGAGAATTCGAGGAAAAGCAGAAGTGAAGAAAAGTCATTGAACAATTTTGAACACGTACGATGAAATTTGAATTTGAATGATATTTGTTGGATTAATGAATGTTTGTATGCATCTGTTGATCGATAATGAAGACATGTTCTGGATATTGATTGGGAGAAATTCACGCTATTTTGGGTTTGTTGTGAGGAAGTAGCAGTTTTTGCCCATCCCGACTGTTATTGTTATTGTTATTGAAAATGAAGCCCCATTTATGGTACTGCAAAAATAACAAACACGACAAGAAAACTTACAAAGTTCCACTGAATAAAATTAGAAGCTAGGAGCTCTAAAATTCAAAATTTAGGGTGTTGGTAGCCCTGATTTTATCTGTTTGTCTGTTTTTATTCAATCATATGGAAACTCGTCAAATTTCCCAAGTCGTCTACGCCGCTCTTTACTTTCCTCAAATTGTTTAATTTTAACGGCATTTGCCAGCGTCCACCAATTCGCAGGTAAAAATCTTAGAGCACAATAAATCCCTCGTGAATAAGGGTAGTTCCAAACAAGTTTCCCTTCTCCACAACCCACGCTTTCATCTCTTTTCCCCAACCTTTGAATCTGTGGGCTAAACAAGAACAGACGACCCCCTGTAGCCCTCAAACGACCACTTCTTCCCAGACCCGTAATTCTAATAGGATAACGACTTTCGAGGGTTTGCTATGTGAATCTTACTAGAGTTCAGTAGAAGCAGATGTGCAGTAAGGGCGAGTGGAATCGCTAATAATTTCAAAAATAAATCAAATTTGTAAAGTGAAACGCAAGGATAATTGCATCGTAAATAACCACCGACGACATTTTTTGAAAAAAATTTCCCAAGAGGTGGATCAAGTTCAAGATGACTTCAACACCGAATAACTCACTCAATTCGAGTGATATGTTGATGGATTTGTCCATAAAAAATTTCTGGCTAATTATCCATTACCCGTGCAGCGATCCGGAGTCTGAGTACGAAATTGTGAGTAATAAAGACTTGGTGTTTGACTCCTGGGAGGTTTTACAAAGAAGTGCGGAGGTGACGGTGAAGTATGGTAACGCGAAAGTGCAAGGGATCGTCGTGGCAGTTTCTGGTAAGTTACCACCGAAATTTCTGTCACTTTGACTCAATTTCCAACTTTTAGACGACTACGACGGGCTTTCCGCCAGCTTTGATGACCACGTTCAAGAGTACAAAGACCTTAAATTTGAAACTGTAAGTTCTATTCATTGCTAATATCCTTAATAACTTTCGTAACAGGAAAAGAAACACCCCTCCAACGAGAAAAGCGCCCGCTACTTAATTAAAGTCGCAGATAAACAAACTCAAACAGAACCGGAAGCGAAAAACACGGAATATGAAAGACTAAAGCGCCAATACGAAGACCTCCAAAACAAATACAACAATTTGAAAGCAGCTATTACAGGTGAGTTGCTACTATGAATTTCAAATTCCAACAGGACAATTGCAGAAGTCAAGACTGATCTCCAGAGTACGATGCTAAAACTCGAAGGTGTAAACAACGGAGAACCGATACCAAAACCACTTCAACCGGCTAATCAAAATGAAAACAAAGAAAACTCCAAGGGAATGATCGAAATTGGGGTGGGTGGTACTAAAATCCCCCAACATGTTTACAACTCGATAAAATGGACGAATTACTCGGCCGCAACGCGAAAATTGCTCATTACCCTGTTTCCTCGAAGTGTCCTCGCGACACATTCCTTGACAGGGAAACCGAGCCCAGCTTTCATCTCCACGAAAAAGACGAAGAGACAGTAAGTCGTAAAATGGTGATAATAACTTCTTAAATGATCTTCACAGGTTGAACGCGACGACCATCTCTGATATTATTGAGATTGTTATGAGAAAATGTGGAGTTTCCGAGTCGTTGGTTCGAAACGCGATTACCACAAAATGCGCGGATGAGAATAAAATGTACAAACGGAGATTAGAGAAAGAAGGAGATGGAGCAAACGATGAAAATGAAGTGAAGAAGTCGAGGATGGAGCTGTGATTGTGATTGTTAATTTAGTTTGAGCTTGGCGCGGGTTTTAGGAATCTGTAGCAAGTGTTTTGTTCTTGGGGATAGATGGTGCCACTGTACATTTTTCGAACAAGGACTTCTAAAATCTCGAAAAGGATACATTTAATTTGTTTTTTCACAATTTTGGCTTACTGTAGAAGTTTACTTTTCATAAAACAGTTTTTTAATTATTATAATTACAGTTGTATGTATATACAGGATGTATAAAGTACTATAAATTCAAAAGCGCTCTCAAAAATTTAGCGGTCCTTGTGCTGCCACCCCCCAATTATTTCAGTGTGCCTCCCCAGCTAACTGTTCTAAAAGTACTCGGCTATAAAGTTTTCAGCTTAGCTCCGGCAATTTTCAACGTAAATGTTTATATAAAAGAAAAATAAATTCGCGCTGAGGCATTTTTATTACCTAAAAAAAAAACAACAAACGGATTATCAAAAATTTAGAACCTCATTAATAAACGTAAGGTCAAGTGAATTTTTAGACTTGTTGTTGAGGAAGTGGCCCGACCATGGAAGAGATTATTTACGAAAGATACCCCAAATCCCCAATAATTTATAATTATTTACCAATTTGTGTGTTACCGCTAAGTAGATTAATCTGATCTGACGTCAGTAGGAACAATATTGTTTTTATTAATGGTTTGATTTATTTTATCAATTAGAGATACTTAAATTGTTTATCTGTTAAAAACATCTTTAAACAATTAACCGCAATAACAAGGTTGGAAAGTGACACTTTCGTTGTTTTCCGAAGACAAAGAACTTTTGGGGAAAACACGCGACAAAACATTTATTTGTTGTGGATAAACACATCGAAATTTACACTTTCTCTAACAAATAAAGATAAATATATCAAAAAACAGAAACTGGCCCTGTACTTACGACATGGTTATTAATATTACCACAACAGAACCTTAACTTGAGGTCAAAAGTGGATTTCGTTATTATCATAATATGATTTTACCGACGAAACTTGCCAATTATTTAAAACAACTGGTATTTTGGTTTTGTTAGAATCAATAAAACAAAATATCGCCCATATCTGCCGAGTCAGGTTCCAAAGTCGATGCGAAGGTATCTTGCAAGGTAAAATGACCATTTTAACACTAAATCAAGTTTAAAAAGAAGACTGTTATGTAAAATGATAATAAATGAGTCAAATGTCCGGTGATAAAACGGCGTAAATCTACACTAGAATTGGGACTTGTAGCGGAAATAATAATTGAAAGTTGATTAACATAACAGCATTGTATTTTGATTGTGACCATGGAGGTGACTGCTTTCCATAGCCGCAATTTTACAGTTATGTTACTCGAATACGAAAAATCGACGTAACGTTGCACTGCGGAAAATTTGTGAATGCGCACTTCAAAATACGAGAAAAACAATTTTCTAGGACTGGGCGTTTCTGTTTAATTCGTGGATTTGTGCCAACCAATTTTTCTTCTAGCCCTACTCTCTGCCAAAACGTGGAAACACTGAATAAATTTACAAGGAACTAAAAGTATACGTGTACTTGGAACTTTGGATGTGAGAAACTCGCACGTGTGAAACAACAAAAATCGAAGCAATTATCCTGAGATTTCGCACTTATCCGACTTGAATCGTTTCATTCACGCCCTGTAAATATTGACTCCGATAAAACGGTGACACTTAACATCTCTATCGATTAGCGGATAACTCCCAATTAAAAATATTCGCAAATAAACCTTGGCTTTACGATACATTTCGAATTTCTGGAAAATCACCTAGAAAAAACAATCGTTTGGATTTCGATAATTTCAATTGAACTTTGTGCCCGAAAAATGACGCAAACTTTAAAGCGCCTAGCTGTCTAGTGCTTTGTTCCGTCCACATTTTCAAGGTTCCACGTGGGATGGTGCGTGGCATCCACACTTCGCGAAACCGAGTCAACAAGACGGCGCTGACTCCAAACAGTTGTGACCGTTTAGTGTTTAGTTTTTTGCGCGACGCCGCTGTAGTCAAACCTGCGAGGAAAATTTCAGAGAAAGCAAAGATAGTCAGTGACTGACCACTGGTAAGTAGAAGAGTAGTTTCCACTTTCGCTCTTTTATTGCTTTCTCTACGTCTTCTTTATTAGTTTGTTGCTAATTCCTGAATTCCTACTGTTTTATTAAGAGAACTACGTATGTGTCACTCGGTGAAATTTATATTATTGTTTACGCGTTTATTTTCGTTTTAGAGATTTTCCACTAGGAGCGAATCGATTTATTTTTATGTAATCGTCATTTAAATGTTAAACTTTACGTAAGGGTTCAACATTATCATATCTTACGAATAAACGAATATTAATGGTGTTTTTAAATTAAAATTTAAGTTCTGCATTAATGATCGAGATAGTCGCAGTGGATTTACCTGACAACAGTTTGCAATTCCTTGACATTTTCTGGAGAGCCTTGAGGATAATGTCGGTCAACTTGCGATAAATAAATCAATCTAAAAGGACCGTAGTCTTATTAAATTCATTTATGAATCTCAATTGGAAAGTAATAATTGTGAGTCATGCAAAAAGAGAAAACGGGCGCTGCCGGAGGCAGTTCTTGAAACGAATTGGAGGTTTCATATAAAGGGCTCGATAAATTTAAACACGTGGTTTGCACTCATCTGTGTTTGTTATCTAAATATACGTGAACGATGGCAATGAAAAAGTGATATATTATGTAGGTACCTATCAATATTTTGTTCAGAGTAATAGCAGTCGCATCAATTTATTCTGAATTCACCAAGTCCCAGTGGAATTTGAGTTTCACTTCGACAACAAACTAAAATAGCAATCTAAAAAGTGCACCAAAAATTAGAATAGTTTTATTTAATTTAGTAAATTTCCAACTGCACATTAGAAAATATCGTCAACTTAAGTGATAAGACTGATAAGATGTAAAATTATTGAGCCAGTGGAGATATTAGGTTTTCGATAGTATTGGCAACTTATTTTGACCAAAAATGGTGAACTTCATCCAAATTATTCTTATGTACCTGCCTATTATAGTTAGTATTAATTCTTCATTGCTAGTTTGAACACGAGTGCTTTAAACGCCACGGAAGTCATGACAATATTTGTATATGTTATCTTACAAGGCTCCAAAGTTAATTAGAAATCATTAATTAAATGTAAAAAACAGATTAGACAGCTGACGCCTACTTTTTGAACAAAATCTTTTCAAAAAACGCCTGTTTTTTAAACAATCGCAGATAAAAACATAATGAGTCATCGTATTATGTAGGTAAAATTCTGATAATTTTGTTGACACACATACCACTAAATTTCGTATTGTGTCAACATTTAGTTCAAAAACGAAGTTCTCAAATACTTTATTTATCACCTAAATAACTTACTTATCATTAAATCCGTGTCTTTAAATAGAATCTGATTAGCTGATGTAGGGTTTGACAGCCGTAGAACGCTCGACTAATTTTGTCTCTAAAAATATTTTATCGGTCGATGGTGGACAATTTACACTCTCAGATAACTTGTCGTTTGTTCATAAAAAGTCTAGCCATTTCATAAAACGACTCAACTTCCTTTCTTTGCGATGTAATATTACAAATTCAATACATACACAATTAAAGCATTAAATAAATAATTGCAAAATTAATATAAATGAAATGCCATCTAACGTTCCTTTACGTCATTCCGGTGTTAAACAGACTGTAAATTGTATTTTATTTAATTAATTTCTGATGATATAAGCATTATGAAACATCAGAGTTATGTATTGTTAAACGTTTATTTTTGCAAATGCACGTTGATGCGACGTGCTGCAAAATTATTTAAGATAAAAACTAGCTGAATTTACTTAATTTAACACAACACTGCGGCAGTAAATATCCAGTTCTAGAAAAATATAAAGTTAAAATAAATAAATCTATAACGACTTATTTATTCATGTTATATACATATTTACGTGACTGTCATTTTTCTCAGGTGTTTATTTAGAACGTAGAAGATTTTAAAGATGTTTTACTTTTCCACGACGATAAAGAAAATTGATAAGTATGTACCAGACATTTTTTCGTAAATATTTGATTTTTAGCAATTAATTTATATAACTAAATAGTGCGATGTAACATTTCCTTTGGAGAAATACAAGGAAGGTCGTAACATTCTAATAATAATCGTCATCTCTTGCACTCCAATTTATAACAGTAACTATGCAATTTCCCGTTTAGCAAACATTTACTCGTGTCCCAGGAAAGAACAATTTCCCTAATCAGCTATCCTTAATTTTCCAGTCAGAGCCGGTTTGGTTAATTCGCGTTCATCATAGTAACATAAACAAGTTTTGCAAATTTGTAAAGCTCGCCCACGAGTACATTAATCAATGGGGAATAAAGCACATCCACGTGTCTACAACTGCCAGAATGGGCGTTTAAGAAAACATCTAACAATTTAATTAAGTTGAACTTTGATCAAATTTAACCGTTTTGTACCAAGAGGATTATTCACGAATTCCTAAGGAATGCTTGGACGTAATTGTTCATCCACGTGCTTCCAAAATGCTAATATTTCCGGCACGTAAACAAACCAATTGGGACCATCATGAATTAATTAATTATCCCACAATGGAAATGTTTAAACAAATTAAAGGAAGTTGGAGATCAATCGAGACACTTGATTGACATTCGTGTGTATTTTTAACCTGAGATTTCTATAAATAATTTGTCTCAATCCATCATTTTTGATACCGGCAGGACATTTCGAGAATGACCTTTCCTCCAGTTGGCAACACCCGTTTTGATAATGTCGGATCGTCAAAATTTCGACGATGTTTATTAAAGGCGCTTAAAATAATTTCCCCATCCAAACAAGCATCAATTTCGAACAGTTTACACTTGTGACGCGCCCAAAGCAGATCGAGCTAGTAATTGGAATTTATTAAAATTGCAATGTCAGTGGAGGACAATCATTGTCAAAAGACGTGAGTACTCGAGGTCGTGAATTTTTCATATACAAGGCATGGCTCTAATCCATAACAATTATGATAATAGACGAATTTACTTTTATGTCACATTAACTTCAATTGTTGGACGACTACAGAAGACTGTTGATAGGAGTTCACAAATATTTACAAAGACTTGAACTGGTAGCAAGAATTACAAGTACTTTTCCGTTGGAAGAAATTTACAATAGACAGGCTGTCTCATAATTTAGACAATTGATTTTGGATTTATCACGAGATTAGAAGCTGTTTACTCGTAGACTGTGATAATTGATAATGATCTTTAAAATTTGTAGATATAACAAGCTACGACGATCTTTGAGGTCAGTTTGTTTCGAAGTCTGTGTAGTTTTGGAACGTGAAAGAGTGCCTCAGACGACATGAAGTGGGATATGTAAATATATTTTTTGTTATCTTCCCAAACCGCGGTGATGTAGTTAGATTTTTTGATAGTTATCAATAAAAAGTTCATGTAGTCCATTTGGAAATTAAAAAATGACATGTTACCAATTGGTCGTTGCAACAGAACTTTCGTAACCCGAACCATATTTTTTATCAAACAATTCCAAAAATCTAAAACCTAGTTTTCTGCCCTACTTTTGTCTCCAAATGTGCAAAATCTAAATTTAACCGAAACGTAAACTAAGCACGGGGACTTGTTTTGTTTGATCTCGTATTTACAATGACTCCATTCAAACATTACCACGCATTATTTTTTCATTTATTTTGATAACTTTAGTAAATTTACACAAGTCATTTGAAATTCAATCAAAACCACGAACGTTTCGCTCTAATTATTCCGTTTTCAAGGTGGTACTCCCACTGCTGTGCTAATTTACATTGTCAGGGTAGTCAACTATTATATTTCAACTGTTTCCAGGGAGAATTTAGACTTCTATTAATACCGGTATGTTGCAACAAATTATGGTTTAAACAGGTGAAGATTTTATGTAACGCTATATCTGTTCCATTCAAACTTTGCTCTTGGCTGCCTATTTTTACCGCGATATCACAAAAAGCACTCGAAAATGGTCTGAAAATAGGCACTCGAGTGCCGAGTGATGTTATCTTGATCATGATCCTCTTGACAACTGTCCATTGTTTCTATAAATGATTAGTTTCCTTTTCCTGACAAAATAGTCGTGTCTACATTACAATGTTTGCCGTAAAATTATGCCATTAAAGTGTTTGTTTGGCTAGTATTTACTGTTCTGCGGTTACAATTGGCGATAACAATATCTCAACTTCGCGTCCACGTGGACCACGAGTGCCTCAGAGTTACGCGAATGCGAATTCAAAATCATATTTCAATAAAGTCCAATTAGCACCAATTTGCGAAATTCTGGGACTAATTATAGCTCAACTATAAAATTCGCATGAATTAACACAATCCTCCCAAAATAGCAAGTCAACAAATCTCAGCATTTATATAAACGTCGGCTTTTTTTTTTCGGTTAGTTTTACGTGCAGCGTTGCCACGACCGGCGACGATGGTGAAACTAACGTCAGTAAAAATTTCGCAGCGTTAGAATATCTCTAACAATCTGTTCTTACAGAATGAAAATGCCGACGAAACCCAAAACCCATCACAAAGAACCCGTGGAGTTAAACGTGGGTACGGTTGCCGAGGAAATCGAAGTACCGGTCGCGTCTGAGGTCGTCTTCAGGAAAATATGGAGCATCAAACGCTTCCACAAGACCATCGCCAAAAGGGATCTTGTGGATAGTCCGGTTTTTAGATGTTCGGTCAACGGGATGAGCACTTTTTGGAACATTTCGGTCAGATTCTGGAAAGGTGAGTCTGGCACGTGTTTGAATTCTTGCCAGGGTAGTTAATATTTAAAGTTTATTAGTTTTGGCGCCGGCTGAACGATCGTTTTGCGGTTTCAAGGCGATAACGAGTGTAAAATGTTAACGTGCCGTGTGAAAAGCGGCGAAGCGATCTTTATGCTATGATACTCTTACTTATCTTAAATATTTCAAGTCTCAAGTCTCAAGATAATGAGAGAATTGCATCGTAGAGATAAGCCGCAAATAGAATTGGCGTTAATTAAAATTTGTCTTTTCCAGGACCCAACGGGAAGAAGATCACCAACCCTTTGGTGGTGTGTCTGAACCTAACCGGTTGCGAAACCGAAGAGACGGGCCAAGCGCGAGTGCGATTCCAATTTGGGGTATGGGACGCCAGCATAAAGCATTGGGAATGTTGTCCCATTTCCAGTGTGGTCTTAAATCTCCAAAACAGTCAAGATCTGCTCTCTGTAGGCTATAAAAGCTTAGGAATTCTAGACAGACATTTAGATAGCAGTAAGTAGAACATGTTTCCTCCCACACGAGTTTTTTAATTAACGAAATTCCAGCAAAAGACGTCAGTATTATGCTGAAACTGCAAATAATCCAAAGCGACGAGGAAGTCCACAGCTTATCCCAAGACATGGCGAGATTACTTCAAAAATCCGAGGACAAAGACACCGTCATCGAATGTTCAAGAAAAGAGGGCGAATCTCCTATTAAAGTCCACAGTTGGATTATAAAGACACGGAGCGGGAAATTGGGAGCTAAATTACAGAAGAATGAAGATGTAAAAATGCCGAATATCAAATATAAACTGGATCTGGCAGATATGCAACATGGTTTAATAACTGAACTTGTGCGGTATATTTACACAGACAAAGTTGATAACGCTGATACTCACGCAAACAAACTTCTGCCACTGTCAACAAGATACCAACTGCCAGGATTAACGGCTTTATGCGAAAGGACTCTTTTAGAGAGCCTTACGCCCAGCAATGTCGCAAATATCCTTCTTTTAGCCGATCAATGTCGGTGTGAGAACCTGAGAAAAGCTGCCTTACATTACTGTGAAAATTCCGAAGAAATCAAAGAAAGTGTTCATATAGGTAAGATAAACAACTCGATTGAAGTTTCCCGACTAATGACATTTCTTAGGAAAAACTCTGGCGTGGAGAGTAATGGAGATGGTCAATCCCGATTTATTTTTGGAAGCTTGCGAAAGTTTCGGGAGTTCGTCGAGCAATTTAGACAGTCCTGGGACGCCCGGATCTTGGAGTGATTAGACTTGTTAATTTTAGAAAATTTATTTATTGCTCATTTAAGTACAAATATGTATTGAATTCGTTGAAACAGATCTGTGTTATTTATTTTTAGATGTTGCAAGAATTGATGTGAAAAAGTGTAATGTGATGTAAGTGTATATTCGCTACAGCCGTATTTTGATTGTATTCTTTTATATAATTTTATACCGCTTGTGTAAAAATGTTATAATTAGTCTTAATTTTAAGTAAATAGTTATAGAATAAAACATTTCTTGTATAGAACCATGATATTAAATAATTTCCAGGAACTCGCCTTTCTGTCTAGACCGAAATGCTAATTAAGCCAAACCCGAGTCTTATTTTAAGATTTAGTGCGTTTTAACGTTACAGGAAATCCGCAAACTCAATAAACTCATTATACATTGGAGCAGCAAAATTAGAATCCAAAATAAGTAAAATGCACTGACCTTAACTGCGGTTCATCTCCCTGTAACAAAAAAAAACATTAAAATGTGGTCATATGAAGTCATTTTCGAAGAAATCAATAATATTCTTCACGTTTCCTCGCGTCCTCGCCCCGAACTTCCACCACCACTGTTGGCCTCGGCTCGCCTCGTGCGACTTCGTCAAGGAGATCGATGAACCGAGGCAACCATTTTTGTCGCGTTTCCTTCCAGGTGTAGGTCACGTTGCAATAAAATGTCGATGGATCAAACGACAATTTTGCAGTTTATATTCTTATATAGACAACACGAGGTTCTTTGGAACCCTAAAGATAAATCCTACTATGATTCAAAGAAGAAAGATCAGGCGTGGAACAATATCAGTGGTATCTTGCAGATCGACATTAATTCCTTACAGAAGAAGATGGAGAGTTTACGAGGCTCATATAGGCGAGAGAAAAGTCGACTGAGGCACAAATGGAAAATATCAGGTAAAGTACTTGTATGTGTTTTGGTAATTGTTTTAACGTTGAATTGAAGAAACCGAAGACTGCTCTTCTCAGTGGTACGCTTTTGAAGCAATGTCGTTCTTAGATAGTAGGAATTCTTCCATAAAGAATGAGGTGAGATCGAAATTTTATTTTATTTTATGATTACATTTTATTACGTATTTCTAGAAAATTTCAATACCCAAAGAGATAAAAACAGAATACGATTTCCTGGATATCGAGGATCATAATTTGAAAAAAGAAGTTCAAGAAGACCGAAATGATGAAGAAAAAGATCCTCTTCTTATAGAAGTCATAACTCCAAAGCCCAATAATCAAAGTCAAGAAAGTAGCAGTACAAAGCGAAAAAAAATAGAGGAGTTAAAGACAGAAGAAAACTACTCTTACTCAGAGAAAGATGGGTGTATACTGTTTGGAGAGTATATTTCCAACAAACTAAAAAAGTTGGATGCGGACTTACGTGCCTCGGCCGAACATAAAATAAACAACACTTTATTTGAATTAGAAATGATTCAAATAAAACGGAGGAAATCGGACACAAAGGGGTAATACGTACTTGTACTTTTTAGGAGTAAAATATTTTTGTTGATGTAAATACATAATATTAAAAACTTGTTTAGATCAAGTTTTGTTAATAACAGGCAACCAGCAATACACCCGGAAGAAATAATAAAGATGGTAACGACTGAAAGAAGATTGCTTTGATTTCGGTTAAGAATCCACCCTTTCTTTATAACAAAATGGAGAATGGGATTGGAGTCGGATTAAAACCCAAAAAGTATCCACTGATTGGTTCGCATATCTTTATCAGAATAGTTTTTGTTACACAAAAACGTACCCAAACCACCAACTGGATCGAACCTTTTCATTCATTGGGTGGGGTTAATTTAATTTTTAAGCTAATTAAGTCACGCACAAAAAAGTTAATTGAATGCATTGGACGATGATAAAAAACACTCAAAATAAAAGAAGTCTAAATAATTCTTGTTTTGGGGCGTAACTTTTCGATTGACTTTTGTTTATTGAATAGCAAAAAATAGAGAAAGCAAAGAATGTGCTTAATTGCACAATAGGGTCCAATAGTGTAACGATTAGACCACAAATTCTGCAGTTTCTTTGTGTAAACACCGGGAAACTCAGATTATAATTAATCAAACATCAAAGTGATGTAATTGATGATTACATGATAAATTGATTCAAGAAGTGGACATATCCACAACTCATAATTTTATAGAAAACTAAAATAAAACGTTCAGTTCTTGCACTGAACTTACTGGATGGACAATCAACATATCGCATCCTAATGTCAGCAACTAATTAGGCAGAAGTTCAGTTCTTATTAATCCGGGCATTGCAGCAAAAATTCAGTGGCATGTACTAATACCTCATTTTCGATAAAAGTGGAGATTCAATACCATAAAAATTAAAGATACAGCGTGAACAAACAGCAATAATATAATAAAATATTGAAATTTTAAACTAAATAACTGATAATGATAAATTATGTACCTTTTAATGGGCCCTTTCTTAACTAACGTCCTCTTCCTTTGGGATTGTTCTTTCTGCACACTACATATGCACATTTACTCACACAATTAAAATTCACAAGTTTTCAGAAAAAGTGCTTAAATTAAACTCCTCCACTCTTGTTATAACACAAAAATTGATAACAATTGCACAACTGTAACTGACAATAAAGAAAAAAACAAAAGAAGAGCATTAGAGCTCACTTTGATTTAGTATGATTTAGTGACAAACTAGTGTTGTAAAAAGCTCACCAACTACAGAAAACCATTATTAAACCACCACTAAAGCAACTTTACACAAAATTAACATCAGTTTCAAACGATTTCACTTTGTTTTAAACTTAAATCACAAGAAAATCTCATCCACAAACTCAAATGTCAAATTTAGCGGTTCAAAGGTATCAACTTGCCGCTACTAAAATCCCCAAACACCAACCAAACAAAGCAAAAGTCCCTACATTTTATTTGTTTTTGTTTGCTAATGGCGTGTAGCCGAAGAATTTTTAACATATCCGGTGTTTGAGTGAAGTGGTGACGATGCCTGGAACGATATTGGAGAACTTGAGCGGTCGCAAATTGAGTATTTTAGTGGCTATTCTGCTGCTTTGTCAATTGGGATGTTTTCTCGTGGGGTTGATAGCCCCCAAACCGGCGACTTCTCAGGGGATAATTGCCACTGCGTGTTTCGATAATCACACTGCGGCGAAAAGTATGGATCATTGGGTGGATCTGGGATGTAAGAAGGTAGATTTGACGAGGACAGAGCCGGGATTAACAGCCGATAATATTGTAAGAAAAATGTGATTTGTGGGGTTTTTATTATAATGTGATGATTTTTAGGTGTTCGTGGCTCATATGCCTCTTCACGGTTTGGATTTTTCTCGGTGGCAACAAAATTTAGTTGGAGTTCTTCAGTTTGATCTTATTTATCACCATGGTTTAGCTCCTGTGGAATTTATTGTGGAGCTTACAATAGATTCTCGTTTAGCCTACAGCGACAAAACTCGTAATGGGGGCCGCACCCAATGGACGCACTACGCTCATTCTGAAGAGAAGCGCTATATGGATTGTAACATTGATCTTAAGAGCGTCAAAGATGCAAATGGATACCCTTACAACTGCTCCATGGTGCCTCTCTTTGAACTGGGGGCTCTCTACCACGATTATTACCTACTTAACATCCGATTGCCGTATGACGACAAACTAATGAAAAACATCGATTTGCAGCAAATCCAAGACGTCTTTGTCCACATGATCCACATGAATGGAGGCTTCACTCGAGTTTGGGTTGCCTTGAAGACGTTCTTTTTCCCTGTTTTGATAGCAATCATGATGTGGTTCTGGAGACGTGTCCACATGCTCTCTCGAACTCCCGCTCTCTTAGAATACATGTTGATATGTCTAGGGGGCACTCTGGCGTTCCTCGACCTTCCAGTCGAATACCTCACTCTATATTTCGACATGCCGTACATGCTCCTTCTAAGCGACATCCGCCAAGGGGTCTTCTACGCAACTCTCCTCTCATTCTGGCTCGTCTTCGCCGGAGAGCACATGCTCATCCAAGACAACGGCGAGAAAAACAGCATCAAACTCTACTGGAAACACCTCAGCACCATCGTCATCGGTTGCCTCTCTCTCCTCATCTTCGATCTCTGTGAACGAGGCATCCAACTCGTCAACCCTTTCTACTCCATTTGGGTTACACCCATCGGTACCAACCTCGCATTGTCATTCATCATACTCGCCGGGATTTCCGCCAGCATGTACTTCATCTTCTTATGTTACATGATCTGGCGCGTTTTCAAGAACATCAGCATCAAACGTTCGGTACTCCCGAGCATGTCACAAGCCCGCCGTCTCCACTATGAGGGTATCATTTATCGTTTCAACTTCCTGATGTTAGCTACGGTGGTGTGCGCCGCAGTGACGGTGGTCTCGTTCATTCTTAGCCAAGTCGCCGAAGGTCAAAGCAAATGGGACGAAAACATGGAATTGGATTTGTCGTCAGCCTTGCATACCGGCGTTTATGGAATGTGGAATGTCTACATTTGCGCCATGTTGATGCTGTATGCGCCTAGTCACAAACAATGGCCTGCTGAACCAATTTGCAACGACGGCGAAGAGGTCGAGTTCAGCAGGTTGCCTACTGATGCCAGTCCTAACGAAATTTCGTCTCTCACGTCCTTTGCGTCCAAGGCCAGTATCGAGTAATTTTAACTATTGACGTATAAACATTTAGCTTACTTAAGTTTACTTAAGTGAGGTGGATACAAGGATATAAATGTTACTAATGCTTATTAGATCTGATAAGTACTTAATATTCTCTTAACGACGTTTGTGATTATGTAGATATTACAATGCACACGCACATGATTTTTATATTTATACCTCATGTAGAACGAATCTATTTAAGTGTTTTTAGAATTTTTACTACTGACTCGTCTCGTAATCTTTGTATATTATGTTGGCAGTATTATGTAAGTCTTTGTTGTGATCTTTCGTCTTCGTAACGCAGCAGTCATTTTTATATTGTATACCCAATCAGTATTTTACGCATTTCCTAATAATAAATTATATGGTATAACGTGGTGATTTTTAAAAACCTATGAAAACACAATTCCTATTAGGCGCCAACGCCTTTTTTTCCTTATAACAAATCATTCGTTATCCGCCCAAACTCAACTACGACCAAATAAAAAAAACATGCAAACGGCAAAAAAAGGATTTCCTCCATACAAGCGGATAAATTGCACACAATAACACCCTGCAAACACGATTTCCGTTGGCAGTGAAAGCTCCCATTTCATGCAAAATCTGTTATTACATTATCCTTCGTTCACTGTAAATTTGTATGTTGTATAGCGGCACGTAAGTGTCATTTCCCTTCTCACTTGCTTGTTCGTTTTTCATTCTGCGGCTGCTGATGTTTCCCACATGGTTTTTCTCGTTTTTCTCTTTTAATTGATAGTTGGACATTGTGGTCTTACACTGTAATTGAAGCAGACATCCAATACCGCCCATCGCAGTGCATAAACTACATAGGGCCAATTAATGTTGTTACAGAATTGGCCCAAAGGCATCTAAACTTGTAGCTGTCAAGCACAATCTTTCTTTTTCTAATAAATTATTACTTCTGCTGGTTGTAATTTGAAATTATGGAGCTTCTCCAAGCCTACCAAGCTCAAGTTTATTACCTCTTTATGTGGAACAAAAACGTAGAAAGAAATAGCTATTTCGCGATTATATGTTTTTTTGTATTTGAAAAAATAGAAATTACAAAATTATCATTACATCGTTCCATGTAAACTAAGCTAAGTCGTCTATAAAAACGCGAGTAAGCTATACCATGGCAATTACAAACCCTAACTTACGATAATATGGCTTCAAAAATACGGAGTCACTCCCATTTACATTATCTTACAAAATGTACAAATTCCAGAAAATCGGAACATTTATACAACTTCAATAACATTGAAACTCTATGTACATCAACTTAACAATTGAATCAGACGTAACTCTCACTTTCCGCGTCTGTGACGAGGAGCAACTTGGCGGTGGCATAGATCGGGGGTGGAGGAGGAGGCGGCCGGTACATAGGAGGCAGATGAACGGGAGGTAAATGACGTAGAGGGGGAGGTCTCCGCGGCGGAATCGGTGGTCCACAAAGACTCTCGTTTGATGTACAAAAAGCCTCATCTTCTTCGATCCACGTGTTGTCCAAAGAGCGCACTCTTGCTGCTTGCCGCGCCCAGTCTGACCGGTGGAACGAAGGATTGTGGTAGTTTAAACCGGGACTATCGCGGTCATCTTCGGAGAGGGTAAGTCCGGAGTCGCGACTGAGGGACTTTTGGTCTTTGCTTAACTCGACACTGTCTAAGGAAAGACCCAGTGCTGAAAAAAAGAAATAGTTTAGTCAAGGTCTTGTAATTATGATAATTTAACTGCACGTGTTGTAATTAAAAGGTGACTCACAGTGTAAGCTGTCAGACTCCTCGGCTCCGCTGTCGTTGGCAACCTCGCCCAGTAATGACACAACTTGGGGGCCAAATAGAACTTGGCAATTGTTGATTAACATCTCAACCAACGTGGGCAAGGTGCGCAAGGGGGCGTTTTGGACAGACTCCCAAAGTAAACTGGGGCCCACACAGACACCTGATTGCAAAGAATTACTCACAGGAAGTGATTCAAAGACAATTAACAAACCTAAGTTGGCTGCTGACATCAGGTTAAATCTGGCACGTTTAGCTATATTATACAAGACACAGATGACATTGGCTAGAAGCAGGTGGTTTTCT
Organism: Gnatocerus cornutus; assembly: GCA_029298725.1. Taxonomy (NCBI): domain Eukaryota; kingdom Metazoa; phylum Arthropoda; class Insecta; order Coleoptera; family Tenebrionidae; genus Gnatocerus; species Gnatocerus cornutus. The sequence goes on from CM055515.1 coordinate 15,107,196, forward strand.
CTTGGTAGAAGGCCGAGCAGTCTTCGCAGGTGATCAGTTCTACCACTACTGGCAACATTCAACCATTCCTGAGCATTTCCGGTTAACACAGGCTCCGGCAAACTCCTGAGAAAGTCTTTTAGAAGTGCCGCCAAGAGCAGCGCGGGGGTGTTTGAGATTTCTTCACACACTGCAGCTCCTTGGGTGTCGACTTTTTCGCGCAATTCGCGGAGAGCTCTAGCAGAGGCACATCTTCGGAAAATGCCCTGGGTGTGGGGACCTCTTTGGAAAAGAGCTCGAAGGCAGGCGGTGATGGCAGGAGGCAAAGCGTTGTTCGCACAAAGACGAGATAAAGGCACTCCGAACAACCGTCCGGTGGTTTTTCGGAACAACTTTAAAGGAGTTCTGTGAAGAAGATGTCATGAAAGAATCTTGAGGGGTTTAGCAATACTCACTTTCTAGGTGACGGTTTGATGTTGGGCTTGAGCTCAAAAACTATGTCGCTTGGTATCCTGTTGTTGTTGCAGTGGGTGAGATCGAAGCCTTCTTCTGCGCACAATGACTGTCGTAACCTCGCTAACTGTATAGAATGAGGTCTTTCGCATCCTAGGAGAGGACAGGGACCATTATCTCTATCCCTCGCGTATAAGGTGTAAGGCCACTCTCCAATCCTAGACTCGTCTAAGGCCAACCTAGCCACATCTCCTGAGCTCATCTCAGGACCAACTCCAAGAGTCTTAGAGCATTCAGTGCCGCTCAGAGGATCTCTGAACACCACTTTAATATTCGTGGTAGGTGGTTCCAACCGCAACTGAGCTTCTAGAGCTTGCTGCAGCTCGCGCCACCACGAATCTCGCGCAGCCTGAGTGCAGAACGTCACCAGGTAAGTCCTCGCTGGTGATGGCCAGCCTAGGAGGAAACCTGTCTCCGATTCTGGACACGGTGCGATCCATAACTCCGATACTCGAACGCTTTCCTGAAAAATGGAAGTCTTTGTAACTTTCTCCATATTCCGGAAACCGACATGTTCCGAAAGAATAAACTCATCAATAGGTGATAATTACAATAGCAAACAAATTATTTCCGAGTATAACTTTCACCGGAAATTACTTCATCATGTTGGTGCAAATTGGCCGCGCACGAATCGATATCTTCATTGGCGGAGAAGGTCAAGAACTTTTCCGAACAGGAGTGAAATGTCTTTACTTGACATATGGGAAATGAGTGAAAACAAGAGCTTTCGCTGTCTAAAGAAGTCTTTTACCTTGAGTTTGAAGCTGCTGGTAGATCTGGGTTTAGCCACCAGTAGCAGATCCGAGAAGAGGAAGAGGTGTCTTGGTTTGGCGTTGAGTGGAAGGTGAGGTGGCGACATCGCACACGGCGCCTCCACCAAAAATATCCTTTTGCATGATGAGTCTCTGGTGTTTTCAATCAAGTTCAGGTCGCCGAGTGACTTCTTCCGGAAGGACTTTTTCTGCAAAAAGAAAAAAAATTCACGCTCGTTGCATCGCTAACGATATTCAAATGAAAATAATGTAAGAACGCCGTTCTTCCGCGACTGGTGACACTAGTGAAACCGTTAGATTGCGACACGATCTCTAAAAGATTTCTGCGTGTTTGCACATTGTATTGCAACGTTTATGCAGTTTTAACGGTCTGTTAATGTGCATTAAAACTACAACGATTTAAATAAACAATCCGGTCTCGATGCACTTGGAATGTCGTGCTCGCTTCTTACAACATCCATGAAGATGTTCATTGACAAATGTCATCATTGGGCAATCGATTCAAATCAATTAATTGCGCTCGTTAAATGGAAACTGAAAGTTACGCATCTCGCCAAGAAAAAAAACGCCATAAAAATGGAAACGATCCCTCTTGTTTCGTAATCGATTTTTTATAGATCTGCCTGCAAGCTGTTGCTGCATTTAACACTTGGAGTGCCACTTACCACGTGATACGTAGAATTAGGTTCTGGTTCATGTAGAGCTAGGTAATCGTGCGGAAATAAGTCTTGTATGCGGTCTAAATCGCGCCGTCGACCATCCAAAGAAGGCTGGGAACCACCCAAGAGACGACCATAATCCGCCAGTCGCTCCGCCTGGAACAAAAAAGTTATTTAAGTTCCTGATTGCAGTACCATCGAAATAAAGATGTTAAAAGTGATGAATGCGTATTGGGTAAAGTAGGAGTATTAGATCAATGAGCTGTCACTACCGCTCACGAACTTCGTGAAGATCTAAGAACCACGCAAATGGTGTTTAATTGAGGATGTAAAGTTCTTTAGGGACTTTTTCAGCGCGCGACCATAATCACTATTAATTACTTTGTCGGAATGAAAAAGTGATCGCAGTTTTTGTCAAGGAACTAGTGAATGTACTGTACATCGAGCTACGATTATTTATGACTGCAATTACAGTCCAAATCTGCCTTTTACCGTAATGAGCTGTAAAACATAACAAGCACTGATTGAGTCACTGTTAATTGCCGTTTAGACGAATTGGAGGATTTACCGACAAAAACTAGGCTTGGTGAAGAAAGTTTGAGATCGTGCATCTCAATTTGCCAATTGCGCGCGTCTTAAGTGTTAGATAAAAATCGAAAGAGAAATTCCCTCGCCCAAAACCGGCTAATTACGAAGATGCACAATATGAAAGTCGATAATCTGCATACAAATAAAAGCATCTCGTGACTGGAATCGATGTATAATTTACGATGAGGCCTAAGGCCCAAACGTCTGTGTGCCCTTAGGTCTCGCTTTCACCGTCAACCTCGCCCCTTTCCATTCAGACGGTGCTTTATACCCAACCTACTTAGAAAAAGTAAAAACCCGTAATCGTATCAAGAGTGCGCAATGAAAGTTATTTGTCGCTGTTTAGTCTCCCATGGAGGAAATTCATAATTTCAAAGAGTCTAGACAGCACTCGAAATTCGCAACTTGAACTTAACCTTTGCTTATCTAAACTGGGATCGGCGATAACTCCATTAGCGGTTGCGAAAGCGTCCCACAAGGTTCCACTCCGGGTCCATTGCTATTTGCATATATCGAACGTACGAAAAACAGCAATCCACGTGTAACAATAATAATAGTAACGTATTACCGCGCCCACGTCCCACATTAGCATACGTATTGTGTTGTTCCGACACAACACACTTCGTCATTACAACTCGCCATAAACGGCATGTTATCATTGTTAATTAATTTCGTCTATTCAGAGCATTTACTGTTAGATAACTGGATGGTCTTTTCGATTTCGCCGAGTGTAAAAAATCCGAGGCAATTACAAGAAGCAATAAGCAATTAAGCAGTCTGATCTAAGAAATTTAATTAGAATTTCAAACATTACCACCCATGTCTCGCGTGACTTTAACACTGTTGCTTTTTTATCCCATGTCTTTGTTTTAGTGTTCCGCAGCAACAGCCTCAGGTGGAGTCGCTAACCTCTCAGCGAAAGTCTTTCTAAAACGTAATCAACGTAAAAGTTGTCTCGTTCGAATTTGTCGAAACCCACGAAGGGTCCTTATTATGCAAATCGCGAGCTCGCCGCTGTTTTAAATGCAAACACGGCAGCTTCGACTTGTTGTGCATCATTAATTAACATTTAAATGTGTACAAAGAGATGAGGCGATAAAAAGACTTTGTATTAGAATATGAAGGAATGCGTGCTCTTTCATGAATTCTAATGGAAGAGAAATGGAATAAGCTTGGTCAGGAACAGGTGAATTTTATGAGGCCATCTAACAGAACGAGGAGGTCACGTTACCTGCACCTGACGAAAAGGTGAAGGTATTAACTACCTGAGCTTATTAAAGCCGATAATCAAAATTAGAGAAAAGTTCCGAGAAAACGATCAAAGCAACTGGAAGAGCTCCAAAGACGTCACCACCACCAAAAAAATTTATTACAAAATTATAAAAAACTGAGCTTAAAACTTGCAGTCAATGACACCAACAGATGGTCCGGCCAACTATCAATTCACTATTTGGAAGCCAACTTTCTTATTAGTAATAGCTGCAGTGTTGTTTTATGGTTTGATAAACTTTCAGTTTCGTGCACACTGGCAAAATCCGAGAAATTTGGAATTAAGCTGATATGAGTGATATGTGACTCACTTTCACTGTTATCTAATGTGATCTAAAAACGAGGCAAAATTGGGAAAGAATTTCGATCTTTCACAGCATCAAATCAGCATTTGCTTTAATTTCTAAGCGAATTCTTGGATTTATTGGAAAGAATTCCTGTGGGACCCATTTCTCCGTCCCGAAATCTAAAGGGAATCCGATGTAATTCCTTAGAAAAAATTCCCAGGGGGAATTTAGCAATGCAGATTACAATGATTCCCCTGCTTCCGTAAAATATCGTGAAAGACTCATTGGAAAAAAACTAATCATGACAATTTTAGGTTTGAAATGTGCTCCAGTTTCGCGCAAATTCACAAATTCGTTCCAATTTATTAGACCATTTCACGGTTTTCAACTCCTTCCATCCATCCCATAATTACAACATCATTAAATACCAATTATCGGATAACAGTGACAGCGACGTCTCCTGATTAGATTACTTATCCGAAAGTTGAAGCAACCTTTGTTGTGGTCAATAAAAATCCGAAACAATAGGACATCAGAGTTTCGCCACTACATAGAATTTCCAAATTCGTTCCACTTTATTACCGCAGTTTTGACGCTACGGAAATGAGGTTTCCACAATTTTAATTCCAGAGACCTCGGAGGGAATCATGTAGAAATTTTAACGAGCTCACATTGTTTTAATATTTAAATAATTGTTTAAGAAAACGCGACAACAATAGAGAAAAGATGCCCCCCGGCTTTGGAAAATCTCAAATTAAAATAAAATGCGTGAAATTTATTTAAACTTTCCATCACCCACTCTATATTTGTGTTGATATTAAAATTGTAAAGATAGGAATTACGATGAAATGGTCATATTTTGGACTCGTGCCATAAACGTCAACGATGACGAAAGAATGAAGGTGTGTGAACAGTTTTTCACGCAACCACATTAATTTTAATTGAAAGGAAAATATGTTGAGTAAGTAAGTACAATTCACTTGCACTCAGCTAATGACTTGTCAGGAAAAAATTCTCCGAAAATGAGTGATGGAAGTGCAATTTTAGTTATAGTTTTTACCTTGTGAATAAATTTGTCATAAATGTGCATCTTGCACATCCCCGCTGTTGAGCGCTGTTCCGCACCGATCACTCGCCACACCACAAACACCTGAAGATGGCTCGACACAAACTGACAAGGTTTCCGATCCTACCTGAACACTCGGTGCTTTCGTAATAGGCGTAGAAACCGCTGGGAGGCGTTTTCTAGGGAAAAATTCGAGTCGAATTGTCGCTAGCACGATTCGAGCTTAATTACGTCCGACGTCTGGACTGGGACCAGGAAAAGGGTGATATTCAGACAATGGACAGATTTACAACGGCGACAACGAAAGGTTTACAGCCAGCGATAATACTACCACATTTCAAAGTTCATCCAAGCTCTATGATGGCTGGGAGTGCTAGGAAAAGTTGTTAAGGCCGTATTTTCGATTTAACGGCGGCTTTATGGCTTCTAGCGATCGTTTTGCGACGCTTTTCGATTTAATTGAAGGAGACAAGTCGAAAAGGTGGAAGGATGAATGGAGCGATTATTTGCTATTACTTTGTCGCGCGGAAAACGCGGATTTGATTTGAAGAACTGCTCAACCAGCTGGCACTAAAACCGAGATACTATAAATCATGAAATATTGACCATAAAATCATAAAGCACGGGCTGCAGGTAGATGGAAATAGATCATAGTCTAGCAGGACTTGCATTTTTGACGTGGTAACTTCAAGCTGTCACAGTGACGTTTTGACAGAGCTACCAAGCCTTCGACTCTAAAAATTTTTGTCCACGCTCGTTTAATAACCTTTCAGAGCGATACGCTTCATGCTCAACATTTCAATCATTGTGAAAACTGCATTGAAAGAACATTTCAAATAGTCTCTTCCGGGATGCTTTGAATGTTGTCTCGGTTTGGCGGTTTTTCACACTTGTTAAGGACTAGATTTCAATTTTTCTATTTATATTCATAAATATTTTACTGTGGTGGTCACGTGTGCAGCGGTACGTGTGATTTTTCAATTCAAGTTAATTTATGATTAATTATTGCGTTTTTTCAATTTCGCGTAAGGCAAGACAACATAGTATGAATTTCATATAAAGAAACAATAATAAAAAGTTGCCATTTGATCAACAAGCTTTCTCGTTATTTGCAATTACAACTAGCAAATCAACTTTCCCCCTCTCGGGAGTATTTTACTTCAATTTTCAATTTCTCTCTACAAAAGGTGCTGAAAACTTCTCCGATTTTTTAACCCGAAAACACGACTCATGAATGGAGTAGTAAAAGGCACAGAATTCAATAAATAATTCACGCCTGCAAATAAATATTTACTTTCAAGTCGAACAAGGTCGCCACGCTTTACCGCGATTTTGACCCGACTAACAATGCAGAAAACTGCATATTTATAAGCTCTCTAATTCGAAAAAATGCTCTCCGTCACGTTGTCGCCGTATTTAGGACCCCCCCGACTCCTAGTTCCGGTAATTTCAGCCGGGGCTCAACGGGTGGCGACGAAATTCTCCAAACATGACAGGTAAAGATAACGTACTTAAAATACGAAATGCTTATGGGCTGATAAGAATTTTGGGTCAGGTCATTACGTCAAGGATGCGCGCTTGGATGAAAAATGGACCCATCACATGTGACCTGTTTTTAAGCTCCGTGTTTCAAATTTGTTACGTAAGCACGAAAGTGAATAAATGAAATTGTGGAGCCTTCAACTGACACGCAGGATATTATAGAAATTTCATTTTAAATCGTATCGTCAGGCTCAATTTTAAACACAAGATTTGATACGTTTGACTTCGTGTGGTCAAAAGGTCAGGCGTCTCAAACTTGACTTTCGATTGTGGTGAAATTTGAAATAATTTTCTAAAATCATTCTTCGAAGTGGCCGTTTTATGGGTCATGGATGCATTGATATCAGCCCCATCACATCCGCCCCATTTTCTCTCCTCCTTACGTAATTTAGACGAAAGTTAATAAACCGAAATTTGGAAGCCTTTCACTGATAGTCGCCGCTTTTTGGACAAGGAAAAGCACTCTGCTTTTAAAGTGCAAGCTCACGGCGTACTCCTGGCTATATCTTAATTAAGTTTTCTCGTTGTGGGATTAAGATTTACTTTCTCCGATATTTGTTATTTCGAATTATCGACACAATGGACGCGCTCTCTAATGGTTTATCGATTTAATTGAAATTTCTGGTTCATTTAGATATGAAGAATCTAGAGAATGGTGAATGCGTCGTGTTTGAAAGGTGACAGGATGATGACTAAACTTCTGTGTCATTGTTTAGCTGTAGTTAACAATTCTTTGTCAGGTAAAGATTTTTAGATGCGCTGAAATTTAATTGGGTGGTCACGAAAACGGAAGGAGTTTGGCACGAAAAGTGTGTGTTCGGTGTTTGCCATATGTTGAAGTATCGAGTTGTCCAGAATGCCAAGGACAGAAATAACCATCAGCATTTAGAGTCATTATTTCACATTCAACATGCCACGAAAGATCAACAAAATTATTCATTATTTTCTTTAGCACGTAAGTTTATAGAAAACAATTTCTGAAAAAAACTAGAACTAAACATTGAATTATTAATATGACCCAAATGCAGAATTTTCCTGTTTTAATTTCTAAATGACTTATAAAGAGTGACACTAATTATGGCATGAGCTGATGGTTGCTTTTTGCGATAAAAACATGGCATCATTTCAAAAGTGTAAATATCAATTCCACTTCTAAATATGGAGAAATAATTATCAAAGATCTAATTTAGTCGTGTTGTTTACGTCTTTTCCAGAATTTCTGTCAACTGTAGTTTTCTATTTGTACAAGCAAAATTATTGTTATTATCAGGTGCTTTTATTATTGAAAATTAAAGCATAAATGATTTCCTATTACTAATGATTTAATTAAACGTCCTGAAACTACCGGCAATATTACCAATTTCTCCTCAGCTGTAATAAATACAGTAGTAAAATGGTTAGTACTCCAATTATCAGTTTTAAATTTGTTCAGTTCATTGCATCTCCGATTGGTGATATGTTGGCGCCACTGGTAAATTTGTTTGTGGTTAGAAAATCGTTGGGGTGCCCCAAGGAGCAACTCCGAGACCCCTGCTTTTTATTATAGATATTATCTGCAAAGTTTAAATGTAAATCGAACCTGTTTTTATAATTGAAGTGAGCATCACAATGGCGCCTGAGACAGTTTTGAATAATTGAATTTTGTCACCATATGGTACATTCCAAGTTAGTCCAAGAACTTGTGTTCTTTCTTTTTGCAGTCAAAGAAGGTAAGACCATCGCATTTTTTCCGTCAGCAAAAACGGTAGCAAATGAGAATCCACGTCGAGTTGCACTACTCTGCAACTGTCATGTCAAGTCAGGATCAAAACATAATCGTTTATTAAAGTTATTTCATTAAATATAATCCTCGCGGCCGCCTCAACAAAAAGCAAATTACAAAATTTGTGAAGTCTCCAGTTCTCCACCAACATAATGATTAAAATATCTCGTCTCGGATGTAATTAACCGCGGTCTGTACAGTGTTATTTTTTAAGAAGCCGAGAGTAGTCGTCTCAAGGCCTAGCTCTGTTTCATATAACAACTTCAACATCCGATCAACTTTTTTGTTTTTCTTGGGTTTTCACATAAAAAGTCGGTTAACTATACTGGTATAGTTGCCGCAGACGCGACTCCACACAATGATCCTGCCAACGTAATCTCTTACTAGAAAACAGAGTTATTAGTTATTAATAAAAGCGAACCAAAACCAAAGCCGATAGCAAGGCAATTAAAAGTCCAGTCAGTGTGTGGCACTCAAGAAAAAATCACAAATGCTTTCAGTGTCACCAGTTATTGATAGTTGTTGATTCAAAGCAACGTGCTTACAAATGCATAAAGATGAGAAGAATGGAATGTTGATTGCGAGATGAAATCATAAATTGGATTTGTAACATTATGTCAAATTAGTGATCCTGTAATCTGGCCCAGTTTCGACATTTTGTGAATTGCGGCGGTCCGTTACGTCTGGATCATTTTTACAATGTCATCAAAACTCCTCAGGTTCTAGAAAGTCGGGTTTATGCTGAAATGCTGAGTTTTGTTTTTATGTTTGCGACATAAGTGGGCTAGAACTGCGGGAATCCACTGACTAGTTTAATTAATTGGACTTCAGTCCATAGGTTGGAGGATGTGGTAATTATTTTGATTTCTTTATTAATTATAGCTGTTGTGTGAAAAATTTTTGGCATTTTAAAACCAAGGTAAAGTTTTTTCAACCCGGCGCCTATAAATGAAAAAACTTTAAATTGAACGCTTCCTTAGGACGGCCTGAGATTATAATTAGAAGTCGAAGCAAACATTGATATTTAAAATAAACGATCTGTTAATCCCTAAATTAGCCAGTTTCTCGTGAAATTTTCACCTTCAAATTAGTCAGTTTTGCGATTATTACTATTATACTAAATTTTGAGCTCTCTGATGGCGTTGATGACGTGAAACGGGCAATTGAGAGTCGGCGCTAATCTAAGCAAATCTCAATTCGACCCAATGTTTGTTCAAAATGTGTCTAATCAAAAATATCGTATTTTTTTATCATGCTTCAAATCTTGACAATTTAGATTTTAACGGGCAATAAATTGTCAATCTGGGCTTTGGACATAGTAAATAAAAATATTTTTAAGTCGTGATTGAAAATTATAGCTGCAGAAAAAAGTTAACAATCAAACCTAAAACAAAAACCACTAAAAAAAGAAAACCATAAAAGTTAATGGGAAACACATTAATAACTTTTATTGATAATAATTTTGAAATTCATTCTAAACCTGCTAAACGACGTATTGTACTCTAATGACTACAACCTTGTAAAACCCAATATGTAATCAATTCACCAAATTGGAGTGATGGACAAACATCAAACCTAAGTGGGTATGAATATTCATAACTTCACTTTTTATTAGACCCGAAATTTGGACCTACATTTGCGAAAAAACACGTTATCTGAGGTCATCAAATAACATAAAAATTAAAAGTGATCGAATTAAAATTAAATGCAAATAAAAAATTACTTTTTGAATTTTTTCCTGGCTGCCCATCCGCGTCAGCTTCTTCCCATCATTTTTCCTCTTTCTAGTGATCTGTCGTTGCGCCATGCCAACTTTAGAATCACAACACAAAAAACACGTCCTTTTCAATCAAAAGTCACGAATTAATAGTAGAAAATTTAACTAGACACATAATTTTAGCTCAATAAACATCACATTAAATGTCCATTATGAGATAGCAAAGTCCTTGGCGTAACAGTAAATATTGAATATTAATGTAGTTTGATAGTGAAATTTTGATAGATCAGTTCCAGCTTGACAAACAAGGAAATGTCTATCAAAGTAGCCAACCATGCACTACCTTATTGGTACGCGTAGTCTACCAGAGTTCTCGTGTCTACAATTTCAGTTTAATCCGAGCCTCGTTCTAGACTTGGTATACCTGTTGAAAACCCCGGGCTAAGGTTGCTTGTAATCAGTGGTTACAGCGTTCCAAGAAGATGCTGGTGGAACCGCCCAAACGAATACTTCAGTTGTGACACATAAAAGTTCTGTTAATCCAGACAAGACTGCGATTGTGATTACACAAAAAAGACTTTGTGATATTTCCAATTAGCAGACCCTCTAATTACAACGTGACGTATTTGTTAAACGTGAAAGTTTCCACATAAATAGAAAATGTACCTTTAGGCGGTAGTTTGTACCACGTTACTTTGTAATTAACTCAGTGTTCCTGAACTAATGCATTTTTTCTAAATTGCCCGCCTCTATTAATTAATTTTATTTAAAAGTGGGCACCTACGCTAATCTACTCACTCTACTTCCAACTCCTCGTTTACGTACCTAGAAAAAAAAATCGTGTTATTAGAAAATCTGTAACAGGGACATATTTCTGTCGGATTCCCAAACAGATAATTATTAGTTCGTTAGGGAGAGCACCTTATATTTTGTAGGGTATCACGGTTGATGACATAATTACAGACGGTGGATGACATTATGATGTAAGAATGACGACGCCTGTTTTTTAGAGGGGCTTTTTATATCGTCGTTAATGCCGTAATGACTAGCTGGGTCTGAATGTTTACTTCCCTCTGAAAAATGAAGGAGTCGTAAAACGAAATGGAGTTTTTAGATGGGACGATTTCATGAAAATTATTAGAGGTAAAAATAACGAATTGGGATTTCTGTAAACGACGCTGTAAAGCTGAAGGATTTGGTCACAAAGAAACGAGCCTCTATTTTTAAAAGTTGATGTTTATTAAACATTATTTCTCTAGTTTAAGGATTTGATTGATATATTCGACTTCTTTGTTGTTCCCGCCGATTACAAAATAAATTTTATCTGAAAAATATTGGCCTATTAATTAGTCATTTTGCTGGTGGAAACGATTATCTAAATCTAATTCGGTCTTATCTTCTTATTTTCAGAGCAAACTTACGTTACTGGTACTCATTTTATGCAAAAACTGTGCGAATTTTTAACGTACGACCACAAATAAAGAAATTATAAGCGATTAAAGTTCGAATAGTGATTTTTTAGTTACGAAATGTATAAAGCTTCTCCAAAACTAACTGCGAAAATTTGCAGGAAGATGCGGTCTTTACCATCGTTTTTCTCGCGCTTTTTTACCTAAGAATGCGGTCTTAGGTAAATATTCTAAACTCAAAAATTAAAAAAAAAATCTACCCAGCAGGTAGTTTATGAATCAAACTTATTAGTGCTCATTTTACGCAGAAAACTAAATTGAGTAGAGTTGTTTAAAGTCTCGCATGGTAAATTTTCAGTTCCAAATTGTTTAATGCTCCATATCTCCGAAACTATAAGTCTTACACATCCCGAATTCAAAAATTCAATTAATTTCTGTAATTTACAATGTAAATATGTGGATATCAACAAAAGCTCTCTTTCCCCTCTTTCTAAATAGAAGACCCATTGAATTCCGCGTTGAATGTAATGCAAAATTCCATTGTATAATATCGGAGTTCGGTATCCTCAAGACAGATTGGCCTAAGCATGCAGAAGCAGAAATAGTTTCATTAATCTGAACCACTGTTGAATGCAAAGATTCCGGAAAATTTTGCCATTCCCATTCGGTTGTGTGGTACGCGATTTTCTCTCGTTTCATCTCGATATTTATGCAGCCATTGTCACATAAATGGAACTAAACGCAGAGACTTACGACACGTTAGATTAAATTATTCGAGGATGAAATATAGCTAATGTTAGCGTTGTGTATTCATGTTTGTTATGAGCGTGATTACGGGATTAAAGAGATAAATAACTGCCATTATAAAGTGTGCACGCAAAAGACGAGACGGAGAAAAAAGCGCTTTGAAAGAGTCGTGTTTTAGTACCTACCTAATGCAGAAAAATCAGAAAGAAAGGAGCTTTTGACGCCATTTAAGGGGATGATATGCCATTAATTCTTTTTGTGACTTGACGGCGGCTTCTCTGTAATTTTCAATTCGAAAATTGAAAGAGCGGCGTGCTTAATTATCGTTTCAAAGGAATTTGGAGATTTGCCATATTTTCAGTTTCACGTGACACTAATGCGACAATAATTTCAAACTTAGGTAGAAAGTTAGCAAACGTGTTTTCGCTATTGGTTCTAATTATTATTATTAAGATTTCACAAAAAGATTACTCCAATTATGTCACCCGAGATAATTAACAATTACCTTAAGATTACCATGCCATAAACGTGTTTTTCATAACGCTGTCACTGCGCAAATTATTTTCATGAAAATTTAGAGCCATCAAATTAATTCGTTTTGCCATAATTCTCCTGAAATTATGCGCATCTTCTCCATGACTTTTATTACAGCTGTAGCCTAGATTTGATGTTCTAAAATTCGGGTCATAGGTCCCAGTTTTGGTCCGAATCAGTCAATCGCCCAAAAATGATAGAACAGTCGTGATCGAGTTTGGACGTGGAATATGAGATTTATTATCAATGTCAACTGTCATTGTGGACAGTAATTGATCAGGTTGACCTGGAAATTAATCTAAAAGCTCACATATTTTTATTTCGTCATTGATAGTTTTGACGTGGAACAACGAATTTGCTTTTAGTCGTCAAACAGTTTGAAAGTGAGAGTATGCGGGTACTATTTATATTGGCGTCGGTTAATTTATTAATTATTACTAATTAAAAACGTAATTTGAAGTTAATTTTCGAAAGCGATAAATTGATTTTAGTCCGAATAGTATTGGCCGCAGATACCCATCTCTAGATGTTCGAACAAAGCCTCATTTCATATCAAAATTCCACGAACCACGAATGTTACTGTTTAACCCCGCGATGCCCCGATTTAATCCTCCTGTAAATACCTTGGTATGTTTTTAAACAAGCGAGGTATCACACCCATAACAATAAATCCAAGTCGCCGGTGATTTCCTATCTCGAAGGAATGCGTTCTTCAATCTTCGGCCCCGTTACGCCATCTTATCTCTCTTCTTCCCCACATCTTCGTCACGGGAAAAAAGAAGACCTTCGTCAAGGGGATTAAACTAATATGCCATGCTTGGATGAGTTTTATTTAGAAACGGGATCGACGTGACCCGCAGCATGCCATCGAGGATGTCTCTTTCGATTAGATTTTCGGAAAAGTGAAGAAAGGCTGTTGGACTGGTTGTTAATTAAGTGCACGATCGTAGAATTGAGTGTTTATTAGAGCAGTTGCTACAAAGTAAGTCGTAATGGTCACTTGTGCTAATAAAACGAGTACGTTAATGGTTTTTAGAGATGTGTCTTTTGTGGCGTATAAGGGCGCCCACGCTCCTTTTAATTTAGAGACTTGCTGGTATTTCTATGAATTTTGTAAACAAGTGGCTTGCAAACACCTGCTGAGAAATGAACGTGGTTGAGGTTTTTACATGTGCAACCTGCGGGGTGACCTTAATGAGTTATTTAGAATCGATGACAAAGTACACGGTGGGATGTGGCGTAATGTGGCGGATTATGCTAATTTACGGGATGTTTTCCTTTATCATAGTGGAATTATCTGTTTTTCTCCCGTGTCCATTCAACCATGACCTCCGTCCCGGAACCTCGCATTGAGAAAACTCCGAACCCAATTCTCAATTAATCCTCGGAACAATATATTTCAGAAGGCGGAACCGATCTGCACATATGCCGTTAACGTTCCGTTGCTCGTAATACCACTTTCTGCATAATCGTAATTATCTGTGCATAACGAAACTAAATTGGTTTGTTGTCGAAGAAAAAGGCACGAGTTCCATAAAACGTTCGATTTAGCATGAATCCCGCGGTAATTAATTCGCGATGTCCGTGTTGAGCGCTCGCATTGTATCTCGGAAAAATGCGTAATTACGCAACTAAACGAGCTGTAAGTAATCAATTGTGGTTTAGATTGGTGCGGCACGGGAAAAAACGGAGAATTCCTCGCAATCCACCTTGCATGTTATGCAAAATTCCATTGCATAATATCCGAGTTCGCTATCCTGCGGACAGATTGGCCTAAGCATGCCGCTGCAGGAATTGTTTCATTAATCTCAAGAGCTGCCGGGGGCGAGGAGGTTTTGACAAGTCATCGCGTACGGCTGATATCTCAGAATTAACAAAAATTCTGAAATTGTACATTTTATTCTTTTATTCCCGACTTTTTTCCTGTTGACTCAATCCTATTATTCCTGTGATGAAACTTTTGGAGTAAAACACACAATTTACATTTAATATTCGAGATTTGATAACGTCGTCCCTTTTCTAGGCCTCAGAATTCGCTTTCAAACTCCGTTGTCCCAAATCTTCTGCCTTTCAAAGTTGAAAGCGAACGTTTCGTAGTGGCCAAAAAGTTATTGAACCTCGTGCCTCCAAAAAGAGTGTATCCGTCTAACATCATTAATTTTTTGCAAACCGCAAGATAATCTTTTAATTACACCTCCAACCGTATCAGTTTGTTTCCAAGGTGCAGACGGCTTATTAAGATGAATGACGTTACGTAATTCATTGTAGTAAGAAGAGAATATGACAAATTGGACCCAAGCGTGCATTCAACCCGATCCGCTTCTAATTTTCGAAGTAATTGAAAGTACCTATTCACAGTTTTCTTTTAGTTGTTGCTGGATAATAACTCGTGTAAGAAATGATAGGGGAGGAGGCTTAATGAATGAGGTTTATTTTTAGGCTCGCGTCCAGTTGATGAGAACAAATTCAATTTAGTAATAACGTTTCATTAATATTCATAGGAAAAATAACAGATTGAGAAAAACGCATGCGAGCTGGATGCAAATTCCGAGAATCATGGCCGCGGATGTATATTGCCTCACACGACTAGTTCTCGTTAATGGAAAAATAAATAATTGGAGTATTTACTAGATATATGATGTAATTATTCGGATTTTTGCTCGATTTGTTGTTCTGCAAAAGGGAGTCCGCCATCAACACTGATTTGTTAAAGTGAAACAAATTTGCGTAATTTATGATCCATCACCGCTAATTATACCTCCAATCAAACGGAAAACACTGCACGACTTTCATACATTGTATACAAAACTGGGCGAAATTTGGCACGGGTTGATTATACGCCATCCTGCATCAGAACAAAAGGCCGTTACTCTCTTTCGACTTAATAACTGTTTTAGGGCCTAAAGTTATGCATTTTGAAATTATTATTGCGTTCCAACTGCTCATTATTGGGTACTTTGACCTTTTTTACACGACGTCTTTAACATCGGGCCAAATTGCTGGTTTCAGGGTACATGATCTCGGTGAGAGCCTTTGACGAATTTTGTTTATTTACCGGTTCATTTTTATTTTTCGAGAATGCCACGCTCGGTTCATGCGGTTTAAAGAGAACTGGATGACGCAAAGGACCGTTTCTTACGAACAGATTAAATAGGGACAAAGGCCAACAGTGGGAAATGTGAGAAGAATGCAAAAACTCAAGAAAACTTGCCTTTGAGCAGTCACGCAAAGCTTTTATTGTAATTGCAGCGGAATGGTGACAAATATTTGGAAGCAAGTGCTATTATGATAAGACGCAGGTTTTACTTGACGATTTTTTCATCCATAAGTCGAAAAAATGCCAATACAGTCTACAGTTATGTACCGAGATAAGACATGAGTCAATGTCAAGACGGAATTCTTGACCTTCATTTAGAGGCGACAAATATTTAGCAGACTTCAAATTATCAAACAAAGAATGTTTGTTCTGAGGAAAGTGGCTCTAAACTGAAAATCCAATCCAATAAGCCAAATTTGAAGCTTGGGCTTTGGATTTCCAAGAATTTTATTATTTATTGTGCCCTCGACACGCATAAAATTTTACATTCTTGAAGCCCATAAATGTCGCTAAAATATTACATATTTTTACTTCAGATGCGAAAATTACAGTAATTTAGCTCTTAAATTTCACTGTGTGTATGCAAAAACTGCAAACACCGTAAACTCAAATTTTGTCGTTTTGAAATGCAGAATTCTAATTGTGAATATGCCTGATTAGATCAAGCAATTTGCAGTTAAAATATAAATAAACCGATTCTTGGAAGAAAGCAAAGAAATCTTAATTAAACTCGCTAAAAACACAGCAATTTTCTCGTTTAAAAAACATTTTGTTCCATCCATGCATGATAAAATTTCCATTCCGGTCTGGCATCTTCTGTTATCAATTCTGACAGTCGATTACTTACATCGTCCAGGCGCAATTTGTAATTTTTATCACCAATTACTGAAGAATCCCCTCAACTAATTATATAAATTCAGCGACAGTTGACGCGTTTCGATTAACCCATTTACTAAGCAAACTGAAAACTCTCATTAACAGTTATCGTCGTCGCAATTCATCTTTCCGTATTTCTCACGCATCAATTAATTAAAAGCGACCTCAAATTTTGGGCGTGTGTGGTGATAATTGCGACCTTTACCCAATTAACGAAATTGAAAAGATTACGCAAATTTGAAGAGACCTCCGATCCAAGCAGCGACTTTCTAATTCGTTTTTTCCAAAGAAATGAAATTGTATAGGCACTCCGAAGTTTATGGCGAATTCCACGCATTACTTGTCTAGTACAGTTATTAACTGGTCTCGCAAAAATGTCAAATTACCTTTCTCTTCTGTTTAATCAGTGTTTGAGTTTACGTGTCACGTACGATGACCATGGGGAGTGTTTTGACTGAAAACGCACCCTTTAACTAAATTTCGCATGACTTTCGGGGAGAAGTCACGTAAAACTCATTAAATTTGTTACTTTATTGTTGGAAGGTGACCACTGAGCTTGGAAAAAATCAGTTTACAGTTTCAGGTGCGAGAAATTATGGAAATTTCAGGGATGTCGTAAACGGGGACTATGGAAAAATGATGTAATTAAGAATGGGATCGTAAATGCGGAAGGTTTTCTCACGATTTCTCGCCGTTTGAGGTTCATTTCACTTTTAGGAAAAGGTACAAGCACGCGTGACGCTCTATTTATTTTCATGTTTTTTCGCGACAATGTGCACAGCTTCCTTCAATGGAAGAACACATAGAATATTTTTTTTGGTCAACCGAAAGTATTTTACCTTAAAGTATGCAACAAACTATACATGAAATTTGACCTACTCTGGGCCAAGGAAATTATGACAAATCTAAAACGAAGCACAGAAAATACGAAGACGAACTGAAAGGATTTAAATTATTCGATTTCAGGTTTCGTTAGCATTAAATTTCGCCATTTTTTGGCCGTCGTAGAAGTTCTTAGATTATAATCAGAATTTCTGTTTTTTTCTACTCAAGGACTGATGAGTCAGGGTCTCAGATTCCTAGGTCTGTTGTCAGGATTTTCCTAATTCTCCTCTTCAGTTGTCAGATTATCAAACTCGTACACTTTCTTCCTCAGATGATGAAATTGAATATTCTTCTATTCCAAGAATTCTGAATACTGTAGATTTCCCAAACAAAGTACCTCTTTGGAAATTTGGGTATTTCTAGATAATTGATGATTCTATAGGTTGCTCCACTAATTTTAGAAAAAAAAACAAAAATGAAAAGAACCTTCAGCATTTTTCAGCTGAATTTCCAAATTCTTAAACTTTTTTCCCAGACTTTCTCCAGTTCTTAACATATGTTCGGTTCCTGTCACTTCTTCTCCGCTTTTCAGATTTTCCTGTTTCCGAGTTCGTAGATTTTCTCAGACTTGTGCATTTCAGACACTTTTCATTTTCACAGATTCTCCCAAGTAGATTATCAGAATTTCTTTTCACTATGGAAAAAAATATTTCTGATAGTTTATTATTAATTCCAAATTTTAAAATGGTAAAAGTTATAATGAAAACTAATTTTGATTCCAAGAGATATAAAACTTTAAATTCAGGTTTCAGTTTCGCTGTCTAAGCAGATTTAAGTTTCTTTGATTATTCGAAATTTACAGATTTCCTGGAAAATCCGAGCAAGAATTTCAGAGTTTAGAAGGTTGTAGGCCTTAAATCCATCACCGCTTCTTTTTGATATTTTAATTGTTTGTATAAAGATATTAAATTCTTCTCTTATTTGCTAAAACTGGGTTTATGGCCAAGCTCCATGAAGAACATATTAACATATCGCGATTTTTTCCATATTCTGATGACACCCAAAGATAACTCCATAAAATGAAGTAATAAACACCAATTTGAAAAAACAATTTCCCCATATCCACGTCGATTTCGATCTAATCTTTGTGTGAGCGCAAATCTGGAACAACCAACTAAAAACTAAATCAAAATAAACAAGAAATTTTAAGACAGCGTGAAAGTTATAGTTTAGCGCTATTATTTATGATTAATATTTCTCTCAAAGTTATGCGTTATAAACAACATTATGAAACGATTCGTCCATAAAACCCAAAACGACATCCACCGCTAAATGTCAAAACGGTACAAATATGAAGCAACAACAAATCACTCCTGGTAATTAAATTAATTTAACAGAGAATGATCCTGTAAATAACTTGGTACGAACGCCGTAATTCCAAATTAAATTATCCGCTAACGCCCCGCATGCAATTAAGGATTTTCCACATCACAAACGCCACAGTTTCAACGGATAATAATTATCGGGTTTTAATATTATTTGCATTCCTACGATTCGGTTTATTGGTAAATCGTGACGCGTATTAAAATTAATAAACTGGGCTTGTGTTACCGAGAACACTCCAAGAGGTGTGCGTTATTTATCGTTATTATTTTAAATGCTTGTGAATTTTATAAATTCCCCCTTCGATGTTGCGTAACTAGACTGCAAGCAAGGCTAATGGAAATAGTCCGGAATCTGTTTCTCCTGACTAATATGTCTGAAAATGTTAATTGTATGGCCACTTGAAATTTCGAGTGGGTTTCAAAGCACAGTATTGTTAGGGTTAATCAAGATTATGGCTAAAAGCGCTATGACGCAATGCTTCTAAATTTCAACAGTTTTTATGTGCTTGAAATTGTGTTAGTGAGTGAGATCAATATTTGATTACGAGGGAGTGTCGAGAGGATTTACAGTTTAACATCTCCATCTGACGTTTATAGCGCGCAAAGTCAAAAAAAAATCAGATTTTTAATCACTTTGTTTTCGCGTGTTCCAACCACTTTTGGCCCATAATTGCTCCAAGGCCAGCATGGTCCAAAGACTTTTTCCGAGCTTCCTTTGGCTTTGTCTCATCAAAGGTCGTGACAAAGGTCGGGTTATCGTCCCAACAACCATGTAGAGCGGAAGTTCATTACGAAGTTAACTTTGACACAATGCGTGCACACACTGTAACGATCCCAACGTGATATTTATCAGGAAGTGCAAGCGAGACAAGGACGCTGATATGGGCAATCGGCGAGTTGAAGAGCGAAGCACATGCAGACTTTCCCATGTACGAAACTACCAACTTGGTGGTTTTCGCATGCATCGTTGGGCGGCTTCCGTTCGGGGACTTTTGGTTTTGGTTCTCCAGAATTTTTCTTGTTTCGTTTTCGGGACCCAATGGAGTGTGAAAGGCTCCACGACCTCGTTTGTCATCTGCTTATTGTTGATACACTTACCGATTAGTACACTCGTGCCTTTGGAATGTCGCATAACGGTTTCCTCCCGTTCAGATATAAAATACCTTTGTGCTTCCTCAACGTTTTGTTTTTATACACAAGCCATTAATTAAAGTGATAGTAAATGGCCGCTCCTGAACGGGACTCGTCAACTTTGCCAATTTTTGACAACAAGAACAAAAATCAGGCAGATGCTATGAACTGGAAGACAGATGCGAATCAAGACGGACAGTGCATTGTTTAAGCCGCAGGAGCCCGGAGCGAAGCGCCAGGAAAAAAACGGCACGTGACAGAGAACAAAAGAAACTAGAAGACGGGAAAAAGTTGATTGGCCAGCGGAGGAATTTTTCGGGAAATTTTCACTTGTTTTGGGTCTTTTGATCAAATTTAACAAAGCAGTTACTACAAATAGAAAATTAAGAAAGGCGCATGTTGGTATGGCCATCTGCTGCAAAAATACTCTAATCACGCACTCTCCACCGAAGAAAAATTCCTTTGAATGCCATGATTCCCGCAGGGGTCGGCTCGGAGACCGCTGCTTTTCTTGCAATACACGATAAATAAAGTAGCGTCTCCCTACAAGGGAAATTCGACATTCCAGTCGTCGTCCTGTCTTTTACAACCGCGCATCACCTCTCTTCTCGACAAATTGCTCGAAATCTTATCGATAATTGCCCAATCGATTCGGAGAGTGTCGACACTTTTCTTTTTACAATCGAACTTAACATATAATTGCTATTCATCGCATGTGGTATACAGTGTTAACAACTCGCATTATACGTGCTAACAATAACTTACGATTCTAGCATACTTAAACCTTCTCGTTTTTGAATAGCCACTTTATTCGAAGGTGAAATTCGGGACAATGCAGTTTCTCATGCCACCTGTTGGAAGCATTTTTTCCAAAATTGAATTTCAGCAATTAGTTCGTTCCAGTCCATAAAAATCTGCGTTCGTGTACAATCACAAATAGCAAAATGTGGGTTAGAGCAAATTAAAGGCCAAAAAATGAATAATTTCATTGGCAGTATCGCGAAAGTGTAACGTTCAGGTGAGTTAAACAGAGTGTTAAACAATGTGTTTACGTCTATTAAGATATCGAGAGTAAAAATGTGTTAGTAGTGCGCCGATTGCACGGTTATCGCGCTATCGGAAGCGAATTTTGCGGATATTACCACAATAAAGAACTAATGAGCTGTTTAGAATGACGCAGGAAAAATTGCACAAATCGTGACGTGCATTTCTATACGTCATTTTTCCTTCGGAGAATTTACCGATTTACTCTTGAAGTCAGCCAAGGAATTAACTGGGAAATCGGTGTTACAGTCTTAGGAAATCACTAGGAAATCAGGGGAAATCGTTAGGAAATCAGGAGAATCAATAGGAAATCACTAGAACATCAGGGGAAATCATTAGGCCATCAGGGCCAATCAATAGGAAATCAGGGGAAGTATGAGGAAATCACAAGGAAATCAGGGGAAGTTGGACGAAATGTCAAGAAAATCAGGGAAAGACGAATTAAATCACAAAGAAATCAGGGGAAGTATGACGAAATCACAAGGAAATCAGGGGAAGTTGGACGAAATCGCAAGGAAATCAGGAGAAGTTGGACGAAATCGCAAGGAAATCAGAGAAAGACGAACTAAATCACAAAGAAATCCGGGGGGGTATGACAAAATCACAAGGAAATCAGGGGAAGTTGGACGAGATTGCAAGGAAATCAGGGAAAGACGATCTAAATCACAAAGAAATCAGGGAAAGTATGACGAAATCACAAGGAAATCAGGGAAAGACGAACTAGATCACAAAGAAATCAGGGGAAGTATAACGAAATGACAAGGAAATCAGGGGAAGTTGGACGAAATCGCAAGAAAATCAGGGAAAAACGAACTAAATCACAAAGAAATCAGACGAAGTTGGACGAAATCACAAGAAAATCAGCAAGGAAATCAGGGGAAATCAGATGTAGGACATTTTCAACAGGATTTAAAAATTTGGGAAGACAAACAATGTAAGCAACCGAGAAGAACATTTTAAAGAATTCTAAATAATATGTATAATACTCAAAACAATCATAGGAAACCCCAACAATTACAAAATAATACAAAATTGATTCAGCGAGTTGGAAATCCGCCATGTGAACGCTGTCAACAGTAAGCCAAAGCCCATTTTTCTCAACGATCGTTATCCCTTTAAAGGTGATAGTTTGGCCGATTCCAGAAAGGTAGAATTTACGACTTCTGGTTCAAATAATTGCTGACATAGTTTATGACAGCGGAAACGAAAACATGTTCGATTTAGTGCGATATTTCCTTCTGAGGACTTCTCCACTGATTTAGCTTGTTCTCCACGCCTTTCAGCTTTTCCAAATAAATGCTCGTTGGACGACATATCCTTTACCAGCATTTATTGCACGTGTCATCATCTACAAATTACAATCTTCCTCCAGCAAATACCACTATCAATTACTCTCCTCGCCCAAAAGCCTTCTCATCCAACAATCGTGACTATCGAACAAAGAAAGCACATGTAAACCTCTGTCGCAACTCTAATTAATTCCTTCATTTGTAATAACCACACGGCATTTCTCGTGTTGGATTTCGCCATATCAACAGTCATTTGCCACTCCATCAACATTTCTTATTAATTTCCTTCGATTACGTGAGTTTATTGAACAAAATTCGTTTCGGTGTCGGATCGATTGGCCTGATTTACAGCTTTCAATCGTAAAATTCGTTTTGCTCCCGTTGCGTGCGAGGCGTTAATCGTAAAAATGGACATAACGAGATGCCTCCGGCTTCTCAAAGCGCAATCCTACGTAATCTTATTAGTGCACTCTTCTGCGATCAATCGCGGAAGATTTAGTAGGAGTGTATAACTGCTGGGGCATCAAAGGCTTGTTTGCGTTCCACCTCATTTATTCGCTTCATTACACGACAGCTCATATCATTGAACTAGTGCTAGAACTAGCGGAAATTCCACGAGGCGGACACGTGCCGGAAGAACCGAGAAACTCACCCCAACTTGGGCACTTTTCCTTTTGCTCCGAGATTGTTTTTAGAAGCGCGACGAAACGAGGTCACTTACAATGTACGATGTAAATTACATTGATCATGACACGAGTTTTTCCATCGGGGTCTTCTTATACCGTAATTATCCAGAAGTGCTACGTAATTGAAGCTGCAACTTTGTATCTTTTCCTTCTTTTTCCAAATTAAGTGTGATAGAAGAAGCAATCGTCGCTCTTTGAAATGAACCATAACGAAACGCTAGTAGGTCATTACTACTGTTACTCTTCTTTGATGAACCCCACCGTCTCTCACCGCAATTATTTAAACGTCTGCGTTTCCATGAAATCGCGATTTTCCTATGAAAATCGTGACGAAATTGTTGCCGAATTGATTTCGTACGGTTCTTGTCTCTCTAACATTGTACCCACTGACCTAGGAAGTCTATTTAGAACGGCGCCACGCAATTAAAACACACACGACTAGTTCAAAGAACCTCTTCTACAATGACAGCAATTCGTTACCCGCGGTCTGCTTTATCTTCATCGATTCGATCGATTCCTGTTTGCATATCTAACAAGGAAGCGTCGCTCGGGATGTCATTAATGATTTTTCAGGAGCTCGATACGCACTTTCGATGCAAATTCGGGCGTGTTCTCCACGATCTGATAAAATTTGCAGTTGCACAATATAGAAATTATTAATTATCGTGAAAGCTCGTTCCTTTTCAGGAAAAAGCGTGCAGGGGCTTGCCGTTCAGGAGAGCGGCGCCGAAACAATTCTGCTGGTAATTTTCGGCATGACGCAACAATTTCAGGGCGAAAAAACAGAGATGACGCGGGGTGGTCTCAAAACAGCTGAACCGATTGCCGGAAAGCCAAAGTTTTTAAACAAAAAAAGAATTTCGGTCCACTGAACCCCAAGGAACTATTAGAAGAATCAATTAGAAACTGTTAAATTCTGAAACCCAATGAATCCCAAAGAATTTTTAAAAATGTTGATCCGCCTCGTAAAATCCCGAAGAGCATTCTAACGAATCCCAGAGAATTACGAAGAATCCTCCATTAGCCGGACAATCTAACAAATTCTAGAGATTCGAAGAATCCAACCAATCCCAGACAATCGAAGGAATCCCAAAGAAAAAGTCCTAAAATCAGCGGCGCCGAAGCAATTCCGCTGGTAATTTTCGGCTTGAGATAACACAGGTGGTCTGCTAAAATCGCAACTAAAAGTGCCCTTTCAGCTGAATTGATTGGAGGATTTTATGGGTACTTTTTTGTAATTTGGTGTCGACTGACCGCGTCCAAAGTGCCGCTAACGGATGACCAATTATGTTTCCGTTACGTCGTTATAGACAATAATGACGACAATGACGCGTCATCGCACGTCATAACCACGCGTTTTTTGGTTTGTTGGTTGGTTGTTTCGTATGAACACATAAGTGCATATTATATCGGATGCGGAATTTAAGTTATTTGGCCATCAGCCTCTTTTGCAACCACTGGTTGTCTGTAATTAGAGCCGCGTAAGAATTTATAAGTTTTTAACATTACCATTACAAATTTCGCAGTGAGAGACAAACTAGTTTCTTTAGAAATATGAAGAAAATAAATAAAACATGATGGCGAGTTGTAACGTGGGATCTCTTGGATTTTATTTTCCAGAATGCCGCGAAATTTTTTCAAATGATTTGAATTTATCACATTTTACCGAGACACTTTAATTACAACAAAAAATCCCCGTCTACTTATATGTTGTTGATTCGATGAAAAGAAAATAAAACGGTAATTTAAAACAGTTACAAGTTTTCGAAAACTTAATAAATAGACTCGAATCGGACATTAAATCGGGGATTCGGCTTGATTTACGGCCATTTTGTTGGCGGAACATTAATTAATTCAAATGGCGGACAAAATCCAATTTTTATTGGTTTCCGTTAATGTCCTACGCTAGTAAAAGACGGTAATTTATTACAACGGACCGGTAGTTCGGCAACCATATGGGTGCCGTTTATGCACCTTTTTATCGTGTCACTTACTCGCACCATTAAATTTTAAGTGGTTCAGGGATTTTCACGCGAATTTAATACCGATCGTTTCTTCATATTTGCGTCGAACCAACTCCTAATCCTGGAGAAACGTCCAAAGAAAAAATTGAGACGCAACACCAAAAAACTACAATAAACAACTGCGACGGGACGGAATTTGCAAAGATTAAAGCGAAGAAAAAGACTCAGATGAGAAGTTCTCATTAAAATGCAAAAATGTAGCCACATGTGTTCTAAAAAGGGAAAAAATCGCGCACATACGTGGATGCGATGATTAACAAGGCGACCGCTCCGACTGTATTGTTGAATTAATTTCAACTTTCTTACACCAAAATCCGAAGACGTTTATTTACACAATGCTCATTACTGTAAAGGCAGTTAATTCTAAAATAGCTGGCAAATATTACAAGAACTTGCGGAATGGTACAAGCAATCATTTAACCATGACACTCAGGGCCGGCTTAGCCACAAAGACGGCAAATTCCGTCAAAAAACAAAAATTACATAAACTTGCATTTTTTGTGTCACCTTGGAATGTTGCTTGAAATCCACGAGTTTCCGCGTCGCAAAAATAATACTCCTATTTCGGCTTCGACAAGGAAATTACTAAATATAAACTCACCTCTTTGAGCCCGTCGAGCCTCCCCAAGCTCCTCGCTTGCCTCAGCCCCGACTCCACGGCCCTGCGCCCCTTTTTCCTCCTCTCCAAGAGCCTGGGCTTCCTCGGCGTCACCGGTTCATTATCTTCAGGATCCGAGTGGACTTCTGGACAATGATAAGTGTGTCTCCTCCGCGACGAAGGACTCGTAATTCGCGTTATTAAATTGTCGAACATCTTAGTTGTTAGCAACGTGACATGTTGTTCAGGGCACGTGTTAGAATAAGTCCACGATGACCTGGAATCAAATTGAAACTTAATGGTGACATCTTAGATTTATGATCGCTAATTAGTCTCCGCGATCCATGTCAGAATTGTCCTACCTAAGTCAACACGTTGCATAAACATTACTTAGAACAGTCCAAGTTGAACAACCTCATGACTTTTTATCAAGTTTTAGAGAAAGTCAGCCGACAATTGAAACAAACGTTTAATCATAGAATTTACGCAACTCCTCAACACTAATATTTGACGGCTGATCTGGAGGACCGAAAAGAACAATGCGTGATGAAACGAACGATCTATTTTAAAGTATCTTACGTAACGACCTTTATCGATAATCACCGTGTAATCTATTCACTATGCTTATTAAAAAGCGATTTTTACCGATAATTGCAAGCCACGAAATCTATAACCACCGTTCTGCAATCGTGATGATTTTATTTCACGGGCAGAAAAAAACGGATTATTGGACGTCTTATTTTGTGAGCGCCGCAGGGTTCAACATTGGGACCGTTGCTTCACATAATATTTCGACATTTTTTTATAAACTCACAATTGTAATTACGGTGCCCAATGTGTGAAACGTCGTTCAGTTATTTTTATTATTATTTATTGTTGGCAGCATGAGAATGCGCAATTCGATGTGAAAAGTAGGCTATATGGCAATAACACTGTAATTGCTAATCGCTGACTGCGAAATCTGTGTAATTTTGACTAAATGAGAGGACAATTTAATAAATGGAATTGGCTGGAAGCCATTTTCATCAACTGAAGATAATTAGATTTGACGAAATAGACGCATTTTTCTGTTTTAGCTAATATTAACTTTGTCGTTTCGCCGGGAAATTAATTTCAAAGTATTAAACAAAGGAGACAGGGTTTGTTCTGTGTACATTCTGCATTCCTCGCTCATGTTGCCATATACAGAATTAAATGGCGTTTATAAACCAAATTTAATTCTTTAAATGGCAAACTGAATTGTGAACCTGTAAAGAACCGTAACCTGATATCAGTTGAGTCTTTAGAAATAATTTTTTTTTTCAACTCTAACTTAAATAAAATGTTGAAAGTTTCATTCAGACTCAACTAATTTTAGATACAATCTCCCCTTTGCAGGCACTAGCTAAATTATACATATGAATCCTATTTGCTTAAAGTGTTAGAGCCCATTTATTTTTCATTTTATGGATTTCGACAAGTCGTTAAATGTAAATCTCTCTTACGACCAAATAAACTATCCCACACTATAAAAATGAGCTTCTGGATAACAAACGGTGGAAAAAGTGCATCTGCAATCTCCGTTATGCTTCGGCGCTTGGAGAATATGCAACGATATGCATTTTTATCTGTGGTTCGCATCGACCACCGATCGCACATGATGGATGCTTTTCCGTTATCGAAACGTTTTTAACAGGGTCTGATTAATCGAGACTGGACAAGGACATAACTAACAAGTCTCATTAGCATTTCTAGATTTAATCGAAGGGCCCAGATTTCTCACTTCGCGGAGAAACGGTTTGATGGTAACCTTGGTTTGTTAACCTTGGTCTTCACGGAAGAGGTACGAATTGAAAATGAGACGAATTTCACGCTAGTTCTGCCAATTAACAGAGTGGAAATTCGACTTTGGTTAGCATGTTTGGAGACGACCTAATTATTGGCGATTAAATATTTGGTTGCTGTAAATAGCTGTCATGGTGTCGCTAATAGATGCTAAATAAAACTATAATGTGTTTGTTTGCTCTATTAAAATGGTCGGAAATGGACAGGAATTGAAACAAAATTTGGTGCCGAATTATAATCCGCGCTCGGTGTGCCGCAAGGCCCGACGTTGGGCCCATCACTTTTCTTGGAATATGTCACGGCATCGTGTCCAGATTTACGATTAATAAATATCCAAACAAATAAAAAAGTTTGGACATGACATAGGCGCACCAGATCCCAGTCCGATAAGAGAGGTTTTTCGGCCGCGATGTTTCAAATTTTGACAAGCAAAAATACGTTTTGCTTGCGAGTGTTAATTACACCAAGGTTGCAATTACTGCCGATAGCCATCGCCTAATTCTCGTCTCGCTTGTGAGAAATTATGATAATTCTTAATTGAACTTCCCGCGTTCCATGGGATTTATATTCCACGTTTTTGAGAAAAATTCTTAGCGTGTTGTGTACAAACGACACGATAATCTCACGTTACACAGATAAAGTGGAGAACAAATAAAAAACAATAACAGGAACATGATAATTATAACGCTTGTTCTTGGCAGTCGGGTACTACCAGTTCGCGCTTCTTTTTTCTTTTCACCCTGTATAATTCCACGTGTTTAAGATTCGAAGTACGAGTTTTCTGACCGGAAGCATCGAGGAATGCCGAGTCCAACGACTCCAGAATAAAAATGATTGGACGCTGGGCGAATTCAAAGAGAAATCGTTTATGGTACAACGATGGACGTCATATACCACGAAATGTCTGATAAAATGGTTGGCATGGTTGTAAATTTTATCCCGTTATGGAGACTACACGGGTTTTCGGTTACATATTTCCAGAAAGTTTATTACGTGCCTTGATAACGCATACTTTATGCTCTTGGGAACGAAGAAGGGAGTTGGTGGTAACGGTAGTTGTGCAAAGAGTTGATATTTGATTAGCTCGTGTTGGTTTTCTTTAGGAAAACTTGCACAGAGATGTGCATTTTTCGACAAAACGACCAGTCATCAACTTACTAATTAACTTACTCTTAATTAACTCACATTTTTAAACTTTCTTGACTTGGAAATGTTAATAAACGAATTGCAAAAGACTGAGTTTGTGCCGTTTATTTCAAATATTGAAGCCATCAGAAGGTCATCTAGATGTGACCGAAAAACCTGAAGAAACGAAGAACTGACAAAAACTGAGGAAAATATGAAAAAAAGTCTGCGGTGTTTCGTCAACTGAACCTGCCATCAGAAAATCGGGTTGAAGGCTTTGCTTTACCTTGAAGCTTTCGGCTTTATTAAAAACCCAAATTTGCTTGCAACTGATAACGGTCAACTTTTCTTAATTAGTCAACAAGTGAAACCGGAAATTACAAATATTGACACACTGCTGATGTTTGTATGACCCCAAAACTTTGATACAATTTTTTTTAAAAGCCTCATATGCTACCATGAACCACTTAACATCGGAAATACTGCACGCTGCTTATCGTAAACTCTTCTGTTTTTATGATCCTCATATTGGTGTCAATTACAAAACAAGCAGCGCTGCTATTATCAGTATTATCACAAACCGGATTTGTGTTCATTCCGTCAAAAAAAAGCACTTTTACTTTTGCAGAAATGAGTTTTATCGCCTATAATCTATCTGCAGCTCGCAAACACAATTTGTCCATGACATGTTGGTAAACAGTGTAATCTTTATTCGACTAGAAATTCAATAGCAACAAGAAAAATCGCTTCGCACATACCAAGACCGTGTCGTAATCTCTTGCCCGTTCAAAAGTCAGCTCCGAAGTAACAAATAGTGCCACTACAATTGGGAAACTTCCCATAAAAAATGTCACAATTTAATATTCAAATAGTCGTGTCATCAGTCATCCTCCGGATTAAGTCAGAAAATATGAGCATTGCAGGTGGGTGCAACTGTTAGATAAAGTGTTCTTTATGTGACGTCCGCGAGATGGTCTCGTCCTTTTTCGCAGCAACCTTGAACATCGCGCGGACAACGTGCAGGATTTCAACGCTGTAAATTGCCGATGGTAATCAGCATCCATGGCGGTGACCACAAGAAGATGGCACCTCCAACCCATTCATATTTGGACCAAAAAACTCGGACTATTTGTTTTGAAAAAATTCGCGTTTCTTTGTTTCTTCACACCTCCGTCGTTGTCAAACGTGTTTGCTTAATGGTTAAACCGTTTTGTTCGTTTTGTAGCTCACTAGTCCAAAAACAAGTTCGCTTTAAAAACCCCGAAGATGCCCCCCAATTCCGTGTATTCATTATCGTCTCCGTTTTTCCTCATCTTTTTGTCTCTGGATTAACCTTCTCCGAAAGACACGGTCAGTGGGTTCCGCCGTCGATATTAAAAATTAGCTCTGCTTCGTCTGTAATGAAGCAATTCCGAAACGTATTCATCGTTTTTATCGCCAGCATCCGTTAGCTTTTTGAATGGGACCAAAGCAAAATGGTTCTTCGATCTCAGCGTTGTTAAACAATGGAATGTAGTGAGGAGTTGCGTGTCATATCTTCGCTAGCTGTGGAACTCCGGTCATCCTGATTCAGAGGCAGCTCCGCCGCCGGCTGAACAGGTCTCGAGGAGAAGAACATGTGTGCTCATAAAATTTATTCAAAATAGAATGTGATGGCTCGGGTTTGCCGGGGCGGCGCGGGGCGGGGGCGGATTTCGCCGCTGTCCTTGATTCCGTGTCCTTGGGCCACTTCGAAGGGATGGAAAAGCTCACCATAAACACGGAAAATCAAGAGAAATCTTAGTGAGAGTGTCAACGTTTCATTTTCTAGAAGCGAGAGAAATTTTGAATCATCAAGATCGAGCTTTCAAATTAGGTTTTTGACGACACAGAATTGGTACCGCGCTAGTAGGTCTTCCAACTACAGTTAATTTACTGTAAACACACTTCTCGCAACATTCCGACACCAAGCAAACCGAGGAAAGTGAAAATACCACGGTATTAAATAATGGCGGCTATAATACCAGTAATCTTCTGAATTTCCTGAATGATCTCAAAAAGCGCCGTCTCTCCCAAGCATATCGCTCCCTTTTTTGCGTCTTCTTCCGTCATGACTGGCAAAACGCTCATAAGAAGTAACTTTCAATTTGAGTGCAAATCAGTTAATAATCACGTTGGACGTGTCGAACTCTAGTTAGCTCCATCTTCAATTAGCTCGTTTCAAGTTGTTCGTGATGGATCTATAAAGAATTTCCGTGGGTCGCATTTCTCCATAAGAGCAGGTTTAGCTTGTCGGCATCCGCTCCACATTACCACCGATTCTATGACGCGGTACCTCGCTTCATCCATCGTTGCTATCTCCGAGTGATTTGCAAGGAGTGCAGTCCAAATCGCGTGTGAGACGTCAAAACGAGAACGGACGACTAAATGACATAATTGTAAGCTAGATGTGTGTTCCTGGAATCGTTCTAGGAGCGAAATTGCCGTGTTTGACTATTTCCAGAACCGCTTTGGATTTAAATCGTGAAAGTTGGAGGCTTCCGCAGGAATCAGGGAAAAACACGTTGTTATAGCCGAGAAAGAAGAAGCGAAGCCTCCCCCGTTGATTAAGCTAAACTTGTGATTTTACCACTTTAACTTTTATGAGTCTGCCCAGCAGGTGCTCCAGCGAAAAGCTCTAAAAACGTAGTGCTAACACGCCCGTAAAGTTTTCTGCCTATGAGCAAGTAGTCAGGCATTCAAATAAACCTTGGCATCTCCTCGAAGAATTTTATCAGTGAGTAAACTCGAAGTAGACGAAATTCCTCGAAGTAACCACTCATAAAAGTATTATCAACCTGCAGAAAAATCCGAAATCCGAAAGAAAATAAAAACAGGTTCCATGTTAGGTGATTTTTTCAACAACCGCACGTTATAAATCAGAATTACGTCGCCCAAGACCGTGTTTGTAGTCATATTCAAAGTGACGGCGCGAATATTTCGCATGTAGATTAGAAAAATAGCTTATGAAGTATGCACGCTTCCAAATATGGCAAAACAGGCTATCTCGCACGGTATTAATTATCGCAATATCCTAAATGTATGAAATTCCTCTGCAGCTCCGTAGGTGGGCGTCGAATCTTCTTCAGAGTAACGGCAATGGCGAATTTATAGCGACACAATTATATCTAGGTATATGATGCACAGTTACTTCAATACCTTGACCAGAATTTAGAAGAAATCCGCGATTGGTACCGTTCAAAAATTTGGCGGTGGTGCCTTTTCCTCCCACACATGTCGTGGGTGTCGGCCGGTACAGAATTTTATTATCGTGAAAAGTTGCACCGTGTTAACTCAACTGAGTCACCGTTTCGCGGATTTCATGCAAGAATCACCACTTGGCATTCTCCGGAGCGCCTCCGAAGAGGACTCGAAAGGTCACACTCAACCTGTTTTCGACGATTCGTTATTAAAGACCGAATTGGCTATTAATTAAAAAGCCATGGCGAAGGCAGGTAAATCGAGACGCCAAAAATAGAAGAAAAAATGCAAGTAGAGGTCTTTGACAGAAGAAAAAGGTTCCATGTGGAGGAAACTCAATTTTTGCTTGGTTCCAGGTCGGTAAGCTCGTGCCACATTCGCGGTTCTTACGTCCTTTCGTGGAAGGAAGCGGAGTTTTCAAGGCAGATAAGTACTTTTTTTGAATATCTCTTGGGTGGAAAGCAGGAAATCCACATGAGTTTGCGAGGCGGGAAGAAGACAAATTTCTAGACTTCAAGGAAGAACCTGTTGGTAGATAGATCCGTTTCGAAGGGAAATTTTCTCCGGGCAGTAAAAAGTAACAGGAAGCTGCTAAATAAGCTTAAAAAACTCGACTGTGTGATGGAAAGTGCCGTAATTTTGGTATCTCTCAGTCGATAACTATGAATTTTGGTCACGTCATTATTCTTTAGCTGTTCTTTAAGACTGCCAAATTTGAACAATGTACACCAATAAATATTCCTTCTACGATTTTTTTTATTTGAGAATTGTACAAAAGTTTGATAGTGTTATTCTAGGTGCCATAACTCGGTGTCTCTCAGTCGATAATTTTGAAATTTGGTGAGATTTCTCTTTTTTTAATGTTCTTTAAGAGTGGTAACTTTAAAAACTGTAGATACAGAAACGCAAATTCTACAAATTTTGAAATGATAGCGAAGAAACTCGACTGTGCCATGAAGAATGCCAAAATTCCGGTATCTCTCAGTCGATAAGTATAAGTTCTAGTCACGTCATTATTCTTTAGTTGTTTGTTGAGACTGCCACATTTGATAAAATTACACCAATAAATACTCCTACATTTTTTTTTATTTGAGAATTGTCCAAAAGTCTCATAGTTTCACTCTAGGTGCTATAACTCCGATGTCTCTCAGTCGATAATTTTGAGATTTAGTGAGATTGCTTTTTTTTCAACGTTCTTAAAAAGTGCCAAATTTGAAAACTGTAGATACAGAAGAGCAAATTCAACAAATTTTGAAACTTGATGAGTGCAAAGAAACTCGACTGTATCATAAAGGGTGTCATAATTCCGGTATCTCTCAGTCGATAACCATGAATTTTGGTGAATTTTTGTTCCTTGAGAATGCCAATTTTTAAAAATGTATACCAATTAATACTCCTACAATTTTTTTTTATTTGAGAATTGTTTAAAAATTTGATAGTTTTACTCTAGGTGTCATAACTTCGGTATCTCTCAATGAATAATTTTGAGATTTGATAAGTTAGCTCCTTTTTCAAGGTTCTTTATGAGTGGCAAATTGAAAACTGTAGATACAAAAACACAAATTATCCAAATTTTGAAACTTGATAAATGCGAAGAAACTCGACTGTGTTATGAAAGGTGTCATAATTCCGGCATCTTTCAGTCGATAACCAAGAATTTTGGTGACGTTATTGTTATTACTCTTCAGTTGTTCCTAAAAACTGCCAAATTTTAAGAATGTACAACAAATAAACACTCTAGAATTTTTTTTAGAATTGTCCAAAAGTTTGATAGTTTCACGTTAGGTGCCATAATTCTGGTGTCTCTACATCGATAATTTTAAGATTTGGTGAAATTGCTCTTTTTTTAACGTTCTTTAAGAGAGCTAAATTTGAAAATTGTAGATACGGAAACGCAAATTTTGGAAATTTTGAAGCTTGATGAATCCGAAGAAAATTGATTGTGATTTTTCTTTTACAAAATTTTAAATTTGAGAATTACTCAAAAACTTAAATTTTCAAGACTTGCGGCTTCCGAAACATCAAAACCAATTCTGAACATGCAGTTCTTAGAAGGACGCCTACAAAAGCATGTTAAAACAACTAAAAAAGGCATTCTAAATGATCATAATTTCCAAAAGCCCACGAAACTGAAAAACTGAAAAATAAAAACTCCCGAAATTACAAGTTATATTGTAACCTTTGTATCGTCCTCGAAATCTTCTGCAGCCCCTTCATTACCCCTATTATCACCCATCACACCTGTCCCCTCAAATCCCCCCCATTAAAAGCAGGTAGTAATTCCAAGACCTCTTTTTGTCGAACACACTGTACTTTTTGTGCATATGCAAATGATTATAATGACCACAACCTCCACACTTTTAATTATTTCCTTCTTCTATTTCAATATATCGGTTACAGAGGCTTCTTGTAGAATGCAGCACAAGAAATCCCAATCCAATCGATCTCGACGTGTCTTAGGCATCTTAGAAGAGCGCTCTACCGTAAAACTCCGGTTATGTAATCCAGGTAAAATTCTGATCTCCAACACGGTAACAACAAAAACAGTTGTTCGTCTAGACTTGCGGTGTTCGAACTCGGCTACTTCTTATAGAAAATGTACAATGGATCGAGGAAGTTATTATGTTCAAGTCGAGCTGTTTTATTATGATATAACGAGCCGTGGCCGGACTGATTTGCATCGCAGAAAAATCAGAACGGAATGTGAGAGGAATGGAGTATGTGAAGAAGAGTCGAGGAGGAGGAAAATCCAAAACCAGAAGTAGATGGCATGTCGAGATTAAGAAGAGAATCAGCGTGTGCTTTAATTTATGCTAATTTGTACAGTTATAGAACATGAGTTTTTGTTTTACCCCACCCTTTGCAGGATTCTGCTTAACCAAGCGTTGCAACCACACCTGCAAACCTTGCACCACAATTTCCCCAAAGAACCTCCAATGTGTCATTCGGAAATTGGAAAACGGAACCACGGGTACTAACGGTTCCACTACAGGAGACAACAGACTGAGTGGGAGACTATTAAGTTTATTTCAAATGACAATAAATTATTCAACAGCTGCGGAGCAATCTGCAAATTTAATTCAACCATTGTTCTAACCGTCTTAATGGTTTCTATTTTTTCACGGCTTGTGGGATGGGCAACAAAGTGGTGAAGACAACAACCAAGACGAACTTTTTCGCAATCCCTCTTTGTCCAAAGTGCAAAGTGCGTTGCACGCATTGCAATTTATCGTTCTGATTTTGATTCAGTTCAAAGAACTCCCAATGACATCGATTTAGTCACGATTTCAGTAATCTCAGCTTTTAGTCATTCGGATGCTGGTTATCTCACATACGGCATTCTTGGAGAAAACGTTAGATAATCATTCTTGTACAGGATTAGCGTAATCTCTTCGTGTCTCTTGTGCAATGATTGAGTTATGATTCATTGTGGTCGTTTGGAGTTCAAGTTTGTTGTGCGTGAAAACGAAGCACGTGACAAGAATTTTTTAGGACCTCAGGCGTCATGGAGGTTTTGACGTTTATGACAACCACAGAGGTCAAGTTCGCGAGAAAAACGACAGTTTTTAGAGGCACGTGGAAGTAATGATGTAGTTGGCAACGCGTCTTCCACACGTGACGACACTGACCAGTGGTGCCACCCAAAAAGTGTCTGCTTTAATTAAGTTACCAGTCGGCTTCTTGATAATCAGAACAGAAAAACAGGACCAGGATGTGTTAGGTTGGCATCACTACCAATAAAATAAGACGTTATGGCACGTGTCTCTTTTATGCGAAATTAAAGTCAGTAGTGCCACCCAAACTGTGGAATCAATTTTTTCCATTAACACAATATAATTTATTATTGTGGCAGTTACAGTCTATAGAGCCCCCACAAAGTCATATTTCGTGTTTTACTACTGTGATAGCGACGACACTTTGGACTGAAAACGGGACTTTGGAATTTAGAATTGTGTTGGTAGCCCTGGTGACAGTTTGAGGTTAATCATTAATTATGTCATTCAAGGTAAAAATGCAGCGCTCACTTGACAATTACATGGTATATTATGACGCAAGAGCGGTGAGTGAGTAGTTATCATTACAAATACAAGAAGTGGTACAAAAATACGACTTTATTTCAAACCCGCAATTATAATGTGCGTATAAATTGATTTCTTGCAAGAGCGGTATAAATCATTTCCTGATTAGTTACTGCATTGATAATAATACACAATTCTGTGAAACCGAAGAACAATACATTCTATTATGTAGTTAAAAAACACCTCCATATTAATTACACGTAAACAGCATGTATACCTGTCATTCTATGCAGTTGGAACAACGAAAAAAACTTTTTCCACACCGAACCAGTGCTACCATCCACTAAATGTCAAAAGTAGCATGTACAGCCATCGTCATGAATCACAATTGTAAAAACCCACGTATCCGATGTTCATTTAATTGTAAATCATGACCAATTTGATGTGAGATCAAATTTGAATACGAGTCCAATGACCGTTTGTTTGAACGCGCGTTTTTTTTCAGGACGCCTGTATTTACCCAACCTGTGTTTACCGAAACAAATCAAGCGTGCCACGATTTTGTAATTGTCAATATGTCAAATTTCGCCCGGGCAAAAGTGAGGTTAAAACCCGACTATCTAACCGTGAAAGATTATAAACAAGTATAATTATAATAACTCAAAAGTAGGTTTACCTCGCGGTCACCAAATCCGGCTTAAAAATCCACTTAAGTCAAAACCTTCTTTTCCACGCACGCCACCGCTTTATTGTCAAAACTTCAAAAATCTGTCACAAATCCAAGTTGGCACTCACAAACAATTGAAAAACGATACGATATGTGAAACAACGCGTCCACAGGCAACTCGATCTACGACTACTTTGAAATCTTTTCCGACCGCTCAACAGGTAGTTGGCGCAGGCGAAACAAAAACATTACGATACACTCGTGTGGTTTCGTTAACGGTCGATCTTAATTTATGCCTATTCGGATTGTGGCTGCTTTTTTCGGCGCGTTTTAGGTTTGTTGTAGTATAGAACCATAGAACGATAAATAATAATTGATGGATTGTCGGAAATTAATTGATTAGAGGAAGCGGCATTAATCAATGATTGTGCGTTTCTATGATTGTTTTAATTAAGGACGAAGTGAGAATTAAAGTGATTTATTTTCATTAAGTTCCAGGAACTGTTATTTTTGATCAATTATAGATTGGATGGGTGCGCCTCAGAGATCTGTCCTAGGACCTAGGCTTTATTATTCGGGGAATTTCACTTTCGAAAATTAGTAATATTATTAAAAATTTGAAAGGACATTGTTTATGACGAGAAAGATAAAATATTCATAGTTTTATTGTCATTCTGAAAATTCCACCTTGAGATAAGTAGGTTAAAGTTGGATTATTGCAATTATTTTTCGCAAAATTTGTTACTAATAATACTTCAAAAATTGCATTCTTTTTCTAACGCGGTTACGCAAGCTACAATTATTAATCACCAATGCAATCTACTGATCCGTTAATTGTGATTTTGAAGTGTTTTCGAAATTCTACTGTTTAGAACGGTTGTGCAAAAATACAATTACTGTTGGCAATGAATTTGATTTGGAAGTCTCTGATTACGGCATTTTAAAATTTTTTAACTTAACTAGACCCAATACCCGTTCTCTAAAATCAATTAATTTGATAAAAAAATACAATCTCTTATCGCATGATCTAAAGTGAAGAAATCCAATATCTACCAGCAGTGGTTTAAAAATGATATTGGAGCTGATAATCTAAAATAAATAAAAGCAGTAAAACAGTTTTTCTTTGTTCTTTTTGTAATATAATCCACATCTTTTATTCCTTCGACCCTCTTTGGCGATCTTCCATCAAAATCCCGGCGCCTGGTCAACACCTTTTTATCCTCTGGCCCTAGAATTTCGTCCTCTCAAAAACCATAATGCCAGAATGTGATGTTCGGCAACTTTGTGTCCCTTTGTTGTTTCCTTTTGTTTGGAGTGATTCAGCACAGCTCTGGATGTTAAATGACTCATATCTAATCAAATCGTTATAAATGTGAATTTCGACTTCAAATCAAGCGTATCTGTAAAAACGTAGCTATTTTATCTCACTACTTGTTTACAGTTACCGCTATTTTGTTATAATACAGGATTCGTATAAAAGACGATGATTTACGGCGTGTGATGGATGAAAAATTATATCTATCAAGAGAGAAGTCTTGAGTAATTGCGATAATCACGATAGGATTAATACATGATTCATGGAAAATTCTCATGAAACAGAAAGTTGAGTTTATGCCGGTTTAATGGCGATATCTGCAACAAAATAATCATAAATCAGATGCTGTATCAATTAATCTGAATCGAGTGGATGTGCATTATCGGCAGACGCAGTGGCGGCGCAATAATGTAAGATAAAAAAGAGACACTTGAATTTATGTGGACGCAGAGTCAGTGCCCCAACTTTCAACAAGGTTGTGTGATAACTTGACGATAACAAAAGAAAGGTCCTTTCCTTGGAATTATAAAATGGAGAGATTGTCTCGATTCCCCCCGAACGAGCCGCCCTTGTCACCAACGTCATCCGTTCTGGGTGGTTGCTTTTTGTCGCTCTATCGCTGTGCTTCAGTTGTTTTTTCCACTTCCCTTCTCGACAAAAAGCAGCTCAAAGCGACCGTCAATCATCCACACACAAAAAACTATAAAACCACCTTAACCCAAATAATAAATCAAAAATGAAGAATCGAAAAGTCGTTGTAAAAATCTTTTAAGCACCACATTTTAATTTCCAAGTTATTTTTTATGATCTTATGAATCGTTCATCATTCTTAAGACGACTAGCGTTACACTTTTGTTAAGTAATCCTGTAAAGAAAAGCACGAGATATTAATTATCGTCTAACGGACTGGTTAAAAGGGTGCGGTATGGAGCATTGTTCCGAAGAAATGAGCTATTTACAGAAAATATTAAACCATTGTGAAACCTTCGCGGTCACTTTTCTGCGAAATGAAGTCATAAAGTTATATCTCTTTTCATAAATTTTCTGCGAGAAAATGGAACGCTTCCGAAATTGGTCGTTAATATCTATTATTGACTTTTATTGCGGATTCTGACCTTCCTGATCGTTTATTATTTTTCTTATCACTTGCCCTCAGTGTTCCACTTGCGACTTGGTTTATGGACTTACCATAAAACGAGTTTTTGAAATCTTCATATCGTCCGGGAATTGGTACAGCTCTAATCTTATCTTATTGTCTCCAAATTGGGTTAAAAAATAAGCTGCGTTGACAAAATTTGATCAGGCTAAAATAAACCAAATAGTGCAATGAAAGCCAAAATCTTACCGTAGAACTTGAACTAATAATAATAAATATTGGTGGATATGTTAGATATTTCTAAAACTAATTATTTTCTTACCTGGAGCAAAAGCCATTATCAGCCTCGGCTCCTCGCCCCTGCCACGCTTCTTCAGGTAGCCAGCCACGTCTGCCCAAACAGGTGTAAGAAGCCCAAATATTTTTTAAATATGATGGACGATCTGTTTTTCTTCTTTTCATCTCCGTCGTCATTTCGTAAAGAATCCTCATACTGTATGATAAATAAACCGCTCAGCATGTGCTCCGACCCTTTCGTTAACGAATCTCATTTCGAGCTTTTGTAGTAATTTTACGACGACGATAAAAAAATATTTTCAAAGGCCACACATCAAATTTTTACGACAAATCAATGTCGAATGTGTCTCGATAAAAAGAAGTATTTAAATGAACCGAAAATGATTAATAGATAAATCGTTGAATAAAATACACCTGTTGTATTGTAATATGAGCTAATGCGAAATTTCCTTTCACATTTTGTTGTCTTTTTCAGGCTCGCGATTTCGATGTTGTTGTCTTTGTTGAGATGCGAGGAACAACCTTCGCACCAAGTATTGAAGATTTCGTAACAAATCCACCTGTCCCTGGAGATTTAAAAACTATCGATAGTTATTTCTGCTTCATTATCGTGAGGTAATATCTTTAAATCATTAAATGAAACTGATCCAATTTACAAACTAGTTTTTAATTGGCGCGCCAAGCTCGCTTTAATTGAAACAGAACTTTTGTCATTGTTGCTATTATTTATTTCAGCGTGGTGTACATTATGGAGGGTGAGGTAATTGTGAAAGGTCGATTTTTTTCATTAACGCACTACTCCATGCATTATTTAGCCATTTATCATTTCCATTGTAAAGAAATAACATTATTTTGTGATTTTTATGGTGCTTTTATGCTCTGTTATAATCTACCATTACGTTATCACGTAAGTAGTTCTCCCAGGCATTTTAAATGACAGATAATAATGGTATAATTTAACGGAAACATGAAATGTTGAGGTATCTCGCTGTAAAACTGTAAAATATCAAGTTTCTCAAACATACGCCTCGGATAAAAACCTACAACCGGCTCGGCATCTTCTCATCATATTGTTAAATAATTACCATAAAACAAAAC
This sequence comes from Gnatocerus cornutus, assembly GCA_029298725.1. Lineage (NCBI taxonomy): Eukaryota > Metazoa > Arthropoda > Insecta > Coleoptera > Tenebrionidae > Gnatocerus > Gnatocerus cornutus. The sequence goes on from CM055515.1 coordinate 15,147,656, forward strand.
CAATAAAACGATCAAATAAACAAGTCACATTTTTTCGTCGCCTTATCTCAACGACCACAAAATTCGAGTTTACAGAGACAGGATAACGCACAGTCTCCCCACGATCAGAAATATTATCTTATTAAAAACAGAAGTTATATCCCAAACCATTCGAAATAAAAATAATTTAAAATCTGCAAGAAATGTTGAGATAATCTCACCAAATTTTGTTCTTCGTCTTACCTATAAACTATTCGACGACAGTTCACTACCTTGAAGCTCAGAGCTTTACACCTTTATTACCTGAGGAGCAGCATGATACCACGAGCGATGGTAATCTCTGATAGATTTTGTAATAACTTCAGCAAGAAAAAACATAATCGATCCTTTGCTACCCATAAGAATGAAACTAACAAAACCGCCACTAATTACTGGGTGTCGACTGCCTTTAACCTCATAAAAATTTAAATACAATTATTTTCAAAAAAATCCGGCAGATTTCAATCAGATTCGCCACGGTTGTAGCAATTTCCTTCGACGTTTATCATCTTTGAAGTCATCAAGGGCGGTGTCAAAATAATCTGACATTTGTCATCATGATCTCCCTCAAAGAATTGGTCAACGCGAACATCAAAAACCGCGCTGCGTTCACACAATTGTCCACAAAACTAAACCGCTTAGAACGGGAAAAACAGAACGAGCTCCGCATGGCCAATAATGAAATTAAGAGATTCAGAGCGCGGTACTCCAAGAGCAACTTCAGGGATTCCGCTGAGGTACTCCTAACCGAGATAAAGTCGCAATTCCCCAATTTTACAGGCGTCCGACGTCAAAATGTACGACACGCATTTCCCAGGATTTTGCTTCAAGAGGAGTGGCGAGCATAAAGGAGAGCAGCTCAGAGAGATAATCCCAGAAATCGACTTTGAGGTAAGTTGGTTCATCAAGCACGTTTCGTTGAGTTCTTCCAGTGCTTGCACTTTTTGCTCTTCACGAGTGGTGAAGTTGACATAGAGAAGCTGCTATGTCTTCATCTTCTTTCGACGCACGAAACGGAACATTTAACTCCACCTTACCGGCCCCGAAGCAGGAGAGGATCACCTTTAGAACAACTAATCGAAAGATCGAAAGACAACACGGTTGAGGCGTTGGAAGATCTTCCGACGTACGTTCTTGGTACGGTTGGTTTTCTGCCACCACCACGTTAATAACACTCTGGTAGATGTTGCTAGAGACGATTCAAAGAAGAGTTTACTGGACAAGCGTTTATCCGCGCGTCTGCTCATCAACGAGAAGATTCTTGAGATTATCATGACTGTGCTTTCGGCTCTGGAACACTCAAATCCAGATAAAGTGCAACAGTTGATTAGTTTAGCTAGAGACACCAGCAGTTTGAAGAAGATCTTCAAAAAGCAGCATATTCAAGAGTTTATTGCGACGCTGAAAAACCACTCTTTGATCAATAGGTACGGGGAGAAAACAGAGATCTTTAATGGTGGTGTAGTTGCAGTTCTTTTATTCTCACGCAACCGCTGCAGTGCACACCAAGTCGTCTTTCAATCCGAACTCCTGGGGGTGCGTTAGAAGAACTAGTGAGTCACATCCGCGCTAACGTTCTCCAATTTCCCAAACGCGAGGACTGGATTACGGAGACCGAGTCCAAAGAGTTGTGCGTTATTGAACAGACTCCTCTACCTTCAAAGAGTAGCAAAATTTCGAATTCAACACTACGGCGCGTTAAGAAAAGAGAAGACCCGAAGGAGATACCAACTGACTGGAAGTTTCGGCGCAAAGGAACGAACTTCATCCAGAAGAATATTGAAGACATCCCCAGGTTCTCGAGGGTTTTTAACGAAGAAGAAGATTTATTTCTTCCTAAGGTTAGAAGGAGTTCTTCTACCTCCAGAAGAAAATCGGTGGGCGAAACGAAAAAGAAGCTGAGTGAGGATCGCAGCAGAAAGAGCACAGAGAGCTCCCCGAGGTAAATTAAAATTCTTGTCTCAATTACTTAAACAAACACGTACGATTCGGTATGCAAGGTTGAGGTTGGTTTTACATCGATTACAAGTAATGAATGCTGATTTGTTTCCAGGGAACAGTCAGAGATTAAAGTTCATTTGAAGCAAACGAAGTGTTTGGCTTGCATGCAGAAGTGGAAGGTGCCTTTACCTGAGCCAAAAGTACCGAAACGCACATCGAGACTTGATAGTTTTTTCGTGTTGCGAGTTCCTGATAATGAAAGTTCTGGTATTAGAAAATTGCAGACTATGATCGAACAAGAACAGTTCAAGTTGCGGTCGTACGACAGAAGGTACTCCAATGCGAGTACTTCTTCGGTTTCCTCGAAAAAGGAGAAGAGGATCAATGAGGGGTCTTTAAATTTGGTGGCTTTAAATATTTTGGATTTAGAGAAGATTCGGCTCGAGATTCGGGAAAAGGAAACGAAGAAAAAGTTGGAGAACTTCTTGACGGCCTAGACACTTTCTACCTTTTCAGAATTCAGTTACGCACATTTGGTGATAAATCTCCGTCCAGTGAAGCACTTTCACAATTTGGCAAATTGTGGCCTGCATATCACCGTTTTTTGCCTATAATCAAACTTTCACTTATTTGCGATAACCCATTATTAACAAAATTTATGTGAAGTTTTGTCGTTATTGGAATTGGGAGCGAATTAGAAAATGAGCAAAGCAGAAAATATTCCAATTATGAAAAAGAAATTGCAGTGTCACCATACGATCATTCTCTTAATGCAATTACGCGGATTTACTGCCTTTCCTTTAGATGAATTGTTTAATTAACCGTTGAAGAGCGACTTTCCAATGAGGGTCCGTCGCAAATAAATTATCGAACCGTTAGTTTTTTGATTTGTAAAAATTCGCTGCTTACTTTGTTGCTAGTATTATGCAAAACAGCGTGACAAGCGTGTCGGGACAAAAAATATGAACAAATAAATTAACGGTTGAAGGTGCTGATCGATTAAAACAGTTCCTAAATAATTCGGTTTTTGGAAGTGTAAAAAAGCGCTCAAACGAGGTTTTATAGCTCCAATAAAATCTTTTTGGAGTTCATCAATCACTTTCCAATGAATTTACGATCAAAACAGAAGACGTTGAACAAAAGTTCATGCAAATTTAGATTTTTAAGGCGTGAAATAAATACACTTTGTCTCACAAATCCACGTCCTTGACCTTTTCTAAATCAGTGAAGAATCTTGAATTAAAAGTTTATGCATAAATAGTTGACCTACTTGTATCAATAAAATAAACATAATAATAACTGGTTTTTAAACGGTTTCGTGTTTGGTAATTTAAAAAATAAATCAAACACTTTATTTATGTATGTATTTATTTATTTAGATAACGTTTTTATACATTTTTTGCTTGTGCAAATATTTATTTGATCATGGAGACAACGCTTTGATAACTTACAGTGTACATTTGTATTGTTGGTTGCAGAACCTATTTTTTTAATTTTTATATTGTTAATGTTTAAATTTTGCAATTTTAGATTCTTTATGGTTCTTTTAGTTGGCTTTTTCCTCTAAATAGAGACTTTAATTTTTTCTGAGTTACGTGATGCGCTACAGGTCCTTCAACAGTAAAAAAACATTTTTTTTTAAACTGTTTTAATTTTTGTTACATAATATACAATAACAAATCTTAATATACACATAATTTACTTAAACTCAAGAATGTACTTTTTCCCGATCATCCCCTTAATGGTCATCGTGTTCATCAGCGCCTCTTTGTACTGGTCGAACCCGACCATCTTAAACGCCGGCCCTTGCAATTCGTTACTAGTCATCATAGAAATAAGTTCCTCAAACATTTCAAATCTGTCCACATTATCAGAGTTATCCTTTGACCATTGCGTCATCCAGAAGCCCCGAATTTTGACGTCTTTGAAAATAAGAGCGGATGTTGGTACTGTGACGGGTTCACGCGACATGCCTCCATACGTCACCATGGAGCCCCCTCGTTGCAAATGCCTTAACACTTCTAAGGCGTTCTGTCCACCGACGCAATTAAGTGCCAAAAGTGGTTTTTCAACTTCTCCACTTTTGAAGATTTGCGTTTTTCGGAGTTCTTCTTCAGTAAGCACATAAGTGGCCCCTAGATTTTTTAAAAAGTTGCGTAAGTCGTCGATTCCGGCTCTGTCTCGGATGATGTTGACGCTTCGGATCCCCCAAGCTCGGCAAATTTGGATCACGTTTTGGCCGCACGCCGAGTTGGCCCCATTTTGAATGACAGTGTCGCCTGGTTTCAAGTCCACGAAATCGCGCAACATGCGATAAGCTGTACATGGGTTCACTGTGAGAGTCGCCGCTTCCACAAGCCCCAATTTCTTTGGTATTTTCAGCACGCTGCTTTTAGATAGGACGCAATGTGTGCGCCAGGTCCCCATTCCGCTAGCTAGGGGCACAACGCGGTCTCCAACTGCTAAATCAACGACGCCTGAACCAACACTTACAATTTCGCCCACTCCTTCGTTACCAGCGACTGCCGGTAAAGGGGGGCGCACTGGGTACTTCCCTTGAATGGTGTTTATATCAGCGGGGTTTACGGGAGCTGCCAACATTTTTACCACCACTTCTTCGGGTTGAGGGTCCGGAACTTCATCAGTTTCTCGATGAACGACTTTAACGGGGTCTCCATGTTCTGTGTACACTAATTTAGAGCCAGTGCTACTAAAACGGGGGTGTACTTTGAGGTTAAGTTGGGCCCGAAAAATATTTGCAAGTTTCTGGGAGATGGTGGCCATTGCGCTTTTATTATAATGTTTGGTGGCAAGAAGGAGGTCACGCAGGGCTTGAAAAAATAAACTTTGAACCAAGAAATGATCGCATTTCTGTGATTTAAATGAAATGTCAAACTAACGTCACAGTAGGGACCTGAATTACCAACCTGTGTTACCAACCTTCGTAATAGTTTTTAAAAATATATCTCAAGAATTACGAGTTTGCGACTTAAGGAGACCATAATTTCTAGTCAGTATTTAAAAGGCAGACGTAATGGATAAGAATTGGATTCACATTTCTTTGAATAAGCAATTTTTTTGAGTTGTGGGTAGATTTCTGTTATACCGACGTCAAAGTTTGTGCAGTTTTAAAATTTGACTTGAGCAGTTTTTATTTCAGATTTATGTATTTATTTATTTAAAGACGATTTGAAACAAGGTACATCACATATTATCTGTATTTATTCTCCCTTTAACTGTCTCTTTCAAATTTGTGTGACCCAATTTTGGTTTGTCACTTTTGACGTTTTGACACAATTTTAGGTTATAAAAACAACTCGTGATGAGAAAACAGTGTAATAAATTGACAAAAAATCAATAATACGTCAACCCAGACCTTTTTATTCCAGCCTTGGCTGTAATAAAAAGTAACAACACGATTAAAGCGAAATTCTTTGACGTCTCATTTGTAGGTTATGTCACGTTTCGCAACAATGGAACGAAAAATCAAATTAAAAACGTTCAACTCGCATATAACATGCAATATTTGTAAAGGGTACCTTATTGACGCCACTGCCATATCGGAGTGTCTCCACACGTTCTGCAAAAGTTGCCTTATTAAACATTTCGAAGCGCACACAACTTGTCCCACTTGTAACATAGTTGTCCATCATTCATATCCTCGCCAGTACATTAATTTCGATCGGACTATGCAAGATCTTGTGTATAAGTTAGTTCCGGGACTTCAGAAGGACGAAATTGAGCGAGAAAAAGAGTTTTATCGACAAAGGGGGTTGCCTTGTCCCAGTGAGATCTTGAATGAAGAAAAAGAAGAAAAATCACCGGAGCCAGAGGAGGAAGAAAAAGACGAATTGATTAACTTGTGTTTGGAGTACACAGTGTTGAATCCTGTACAACTGAAACATGTTTTTGTTAGGGTCCCCACAAGAACTACTGTTTTTTATCTGAAGAAGTTTATTGCCGGGAAGATTTTCAATAACTTGCATTTGTTGGAAAATATCGATATTTTATGTAACTGTGATGTTCTAGATATGGGTGATACTATTAAATATATTTATTTGACTAAATGGAACGTTGACGATGTGCCTTTAGTGCTGAAGTGTCAGCCAAAGTTCACTATTTAAAGTCTTGTTGTTGATGTTTCTCAGGGATTTAAGTTTAGCTGTTGTACCTAATTTAAGTATTTGTGATTGCAGCCGATTTTTGACTTAATGTGTTTTTCACTGACCAATTATTATTAATAAATCTAGTCTCAATGAAAAGTTTTCTTTATTTCCCATTTTTATATATTTCCTGTCTCTGACTAGGCAGATAAAGTGATGACGTCATTACGCCCTTGACGCTTGTTAAAGCAATCATTTTTTTCTACATTTCTTTTAAGTATCTCAGTTTTATCCCTTCAGTTGAGTTACATAATTCTAGTTATTTCCGTTTTAAAACGACTTCGTTGTAAACTAATCTGCGATTTTGGCTCACAGGAGAAAATCAATAACACTTGGCGCCAAAAGGACGTCGCTCCTTATGAAACCTATATAATCTCTATTTTTCTCATTCCTGCACTTTCAAAACATTGTTAGTAAACAACTTCAGTTCGCAAACGCTCAACCAGTAAGCATGCGAACTTGAGCCCGAAAACAAGTCTTCAACATCCACCGTCTACCCAGAAACCACCCATGGCAGCTAACACCTCCATAGACGTTAACGATCTAACAAAACTCTTATTTCATTGTCTGCTCACTTCCGACCCCGAGTTCGACTCTGCAGCTTACTTGGAAGGCTTCGCATCGAAGAAAACGGAATCAAAGAAAGTCACTTTTGTCCACAAAGATGTGAGCAAGTTCTTCCATATTTTCGTCAAGTACACGAATCACTGTAAAGATGATTTCGTGGCACTTGCGTTTGAAGAAACAGCAACTGAGGACCTCGACAGTGGGAAATATATGACTGCTCTTCACGGGTATAGTAAATGCATCGCGACGGCGGAAAGTCGCGATCTTCTAGCTCTAGCATATGGGAACAGAGCGGTGTGCTTCTTAAAGTTGAAAATGCCGAAGAAGTGTTTAGAGGTAGGTAATCTATATGTACACCCTCATAACAGTGCTAACTCTTACTTTAGGACGCCGAAAGGGCTCTGGCGTTTGACTCGAAAGAAGAACTCAAAGACGAGCTTCTAGAGATTCAAAAAGAAGCAGAAAAGAGCAAATCTTTGCAACGCGGCTACTACGAGCCTATCCCAGAAATCGCGAGTTTTCAAGAAAACCCTTCCATTCAAAGCGCCAATGACTGCGTCCGCATTAAAGTGAACGAGGAGTTCGGAAGACACGTAGTGGCCACAAAAGACATCGGCATCGGAGAAATCATCTCCATCGAGCCACCCTACGCTTGTGTCTTAACATGCGATAAATTAACCCACTGCTATTACTGCTTAGAGCTTTGTTACAGTACGATTCCTTGTGACCACTGCACGGTGGCTCTCTACTGCAGCGACTTCTGCAAAGTTAAAGCGTACGCGACTTACCACAAGTACGAATGCTCAGTTCTTGCGAGTCTTTCAGAGCTGGCAAAAAACAACACTTTGATGTTGGCTCTAAAGATTACGCTCATCGTACTGGATGATTATTACAGAGCTTATACAAATGGAATGGATAATGATGATTGTTACCATTCTGATAGGTACAGAGAGGTGCAGCGGCTTCAAGCATCAGCGATGAAGTGTTCAGTTATAGATCAGTTACACAATGCGATCCAAACTGCAATTGTCTTTGAGCTGTTTTTGCGGCAGACAAACTATTTTAACAGTTTTGGAGAGGACGCGAAGAGGACTTTCAAGGAGTTGATGTTTTTACATCTTCAGATTACTAACAACAACGCTGTGAAAATCTACGAGTACACTCATAATTGTAACTACAGTGAAACTACGAATTTTGGATTGGGGGTTTACTCCTTTTTTTCTTTATTTGCTCACTCCTGTTGCGCCAACGTGATGAAGACGTTCCATGGCAGTACGATGGTTCTTAGAGCCATCAATTCAATTAAAAGAGGACAGCAGTGTTTTGTCAATCGCTACGGGTAAACAATTTTAATTAACGTCTTACGAAGATTTTTTTTCGATTTTTTAGGATTCGATACGAAGCTTTTGCAAAATCAGTCCGACAACAGCTCTTCGAAAGCTACGGATTCGCTGAGTGTAAATGTAGAGCATGTTTGGACAACTGGAAGCCTGTCTTGGGCAACACTGAGGAAATCTGCAAGAACTTGGGGATAAATTCAATGAGTTTATGCGACATTATGAGGAATTTTATTGGAACTGATATTAACATTGCTCATTATTTGTTGCCTCTGCTCATTAAGGAGTACCAGAAGTGCGAAAAATCCGAACCGGAAGGAAATGCCTTGACGCTAAAAAAGCTACTTGTACACTGCTACGTTATTTTTGGAAACAAGAAAATGTTGTAGTGTTTTTTTACGTTATTATAGTTGTTAAGATTTAGAGTTACTATTCTGCGTTAAAATAAAAATATTGGAAATTTTGTTGTTCGAAATTCAAATTTGCAAATCTGCTTTATCGATAGAGTCAGAAGCGCGCGCTCGGCAAATTCAAAAATGACAGTATTTGACGGAGAGAAGTAAGGTTATATTTTTGTCAATAAATCGTGCCATTGAAAAAGAAACTGTGCCAATTACTAAAATTCACACCAATGGCATCGCAAGCAGGAACCGAATTCAACAACCTCGCAAAATTGTTATTCAAATCAATCAGCACCCTCAATCCCGAATTTAACCCCCTAACTTACTTGGGCGAGTTCGACGCAATGTCAACAAACCTAGACAAGGTTAATTTTGTCTACAAGGATATTAAGAAATACCCCACAGTTTTTGCAAAGTTCATAAAAGACACCAAAGACGATAATCGAGCGTTGGAGCACGCCGACAGTGGGAAACGAAAAATGATGGCTGGGAACTACTGGGGGGCTTTGGAAGACTTTACCCGCATGGTTTCAACCGCAAAGAGTGACAGCGTGTTGGCTTTGGGATATGGTAACAGGTCAGAGTGTTTTCTTGAGCTGAAAATGCCTGATAGATGCATACAAGTAATTGGCAGCATGTTTTAATGTTTTTAATTGTCCTGTTGATTGTTTAAGGATATTGAAAGAGCCATGTCAGACTACCCAAAAGAGTTGATTGATACTCTAACTGAGCGTAAATTGAAGGCCGAAGCGATGGAACCGTCGGTGGGATATTACTATGAACCTGTGCCTCAATACGAAAACTGCGTTAAGACCGAATCAGGGCATGTTATCGCAACGAGAGACATCGAAATCGGGGAAATTATCTCAGTGGAAGCCCCTTTTACGAGCGTGTTGACTTCAGATCGTTTAACACACTGCCATGAATGCTTAAATCTTTGTTATAATCCCATTCCTTGTAACAACTGCACTGTGGCATTGTTTTGTAGTAGCACTTGTAAAGAGAAAGCTCGTTCTTACCACAAGTACGAGTGTCCAATTCTGCTAACAGTCTGTTACAGAATTCTTTGCGAATTCGCCATTGATAGCAGTCTCTTGTTAGCTTTAAAAGTGGCACTGTTAACGAAAGACAGCCAAAATGAAATCTTACAGTTACGAGAAACCGATACTTGCATCCAAGTCAATTTTTTGAAAATCAACGCGACATTCTCACGCTTTGATTTGTTCCATCAGGCTATTTTAACTGGTCTTATGTTTGAGCTCTTGTGGAACTACACGAGTTTCTTTAGCGCCATCTTCTCAGCCACCGACTCTGCTGATAAATTCAAAGAAGTTATGTTTCTGCAACTCCAGAGTACCTGCATCAACGCAGCAAAGATCTACGAGTATGTGTACAATCATTGTTATAATGGTACCAACAGTTTTGGTCTCGGTGCTTACTCCTCCTTCTCCACGTTTGCACATTCTTGTTGCGCCAACGTTATGAAGTCGTACCATGGAAATCAACTGGTACTAAGAGCGCTGAACTCCATCAAGAGCGGAGAAGAATGCTTCGTCAACAGATATGGGTATCTAACTAAATTTTGTTGTTCTCGATAAGTCTCTTGTAGTCTTAGGTACGACGTGTCTTCGACGTTTGACCGCAAACAGTATCTCTTCGTGCGTAAGCTACCGAGCTGTGGATGTAAGGCGTGTGAAGAGGACTGGACGGCGAGTTTGGGAGATCTACAGCAGATTTGTGGAATTCTTAACATTGATGTTATGGAATTGGGAGATATTGTTAAGAATGTCATTGGTTCTGATGTTACCAAAGCGGCGGAATTTTTGGTCAATTTGATTCCTGCACTGAAGGAGTGCGAGGATTCGGAGCCGGAAGGAAATGTTTTAGCTCTAAAGAATTTGATTGTTCATTGTTATGTTGTGTTTGGGAATAAGAGGGTCGAGTTGGACGAGAAGCTGGAGAATAATGTGGTTTTTGTGCCTTAGAAGGACGTCGAGAGCCGGAAATGTAGGTCTTAGAGGTGCGAAAATAGTGAGATTTTACTGTTTAAACGTATTATATATAAAGCGCATTTATTATGTAGTTTTAAGTGTTTTAGAGACGCACATTTACATGATTTTATAACATTGATAAAGCATGCATTTCTTATTCGCAACGTTACGAAATAATAATCTATCTTAACTCCTAAACATCCATTAAGTGTTGTTTGTTTAAAAAAACAAGAGTTATATTTTTGCTAATAGTAATATAAATGTTTCCTGTTAACTGGAAGTTACAATAAAGTGTTTTACTGTCGCATTTCAAGTCGTTTTAATTTTGAATTTAGTTTTTTTCGCGCCAATTAATGCAACCTGAGATTTGCTGCATATAATTAGTTTTTGCTGCAGTTTTGTAGTAAAAGCATTTCTGGATAGCTTTGACTAAGTTTTTACAGAGGCGTTCAACAAAAACGGCGATTTTTGTTTATTTTCACTAAGGTATTTTGGTGCCTTTTTAGTTATATTTTGCTGCTAGGTTTTGCGCCACAAGCGCTTATGTTGGTGCCTCTGTATTTTTTCTTCCAACTTCGTGCTTGTTCTTCGCGTCATTTTCCAGCCTCCGTCTTTGATTTCTGCTTATAATCCAAGGTAAGTCATGTTTTTAAACTCCTTTAAATCGATGTTTAAACAGTCTTATAGTCGCCGAAATGGAGAACTTAGACAAATTACCCTCATGTTCCGAGATTTTTCTGTATCGAATGTCCACTATAAATCCTGAATTCAGCGTATCCGCTTATTTCGCTAAATTCAAGAAACTAGAAACAAATATGGAGCGGGTTAAGTTTGTTTATAAAGATTTGAAAAAGCACAAGCTGTTCCCAAAGATATCCAAGTTTGGGAAGGATGATAATTTGGCTAGGGAACATAGACAAACAGGAAATAAGTACTACAAAGATGGCCAATATGAAGCGGCGTTTCAGCTGTACAGTGATGGGCTGTTGGTAGCGAAGACTACAAAAGAATTGGGCTTGATGTATGCCAATAGGTCTGCTTGTTTGTTCAAAATGAAGAAATATGAGGAATGTGTTGTCGTAAGTTTTTGTTAATTTTTTTTTATTGATATCTCTTTCCAAATCTGATCGTTTTTCTCTATAAGAAATGTGATGATAAATTTCTGGAAAATATCAGACATGAACAGTTTTTTCCTACAGTAATTTAGATTGAGAAAAAGTTCATTCACTTCTTTTTAAGTTATTTATTTGCTTCTACGTTTTAATTTGTATTTTAAAACCGATGATTTTTTAATTTCTTTCTAAATGAACATATCATTTTTTCCAACTACCAGGACATCAATAGAGCTTTTGAGAACAACTATTCCGGAAATTTAAGAATAGGTCTCTATGCGCGTCGCTGCAACGCTCAAAAATTAATGCGCATTTTCAAGAAAGATCCATACCATGACGAAATTCCAATGATCCCCACTGATAAAAGACATCCGCACATCCAGAGTGCCAGCGACGGCATAGCCATCGAAACAAACGAAAAATTTGGAAAACACGTCGTTGCAAGAAGGGATATAAAAATTGGAGAACTTCTTTGTGTTGAAAAGGCATTCGTTTCTTTTTTCAACAATGGAATTCACAAGCATTGCCATTTTTGTTCCACGTTGTGCTGCAATCCCATTCCATGTAAAAACTGCGGAATTCTTCTGTTTTGTTCAGACACTTGTAGAGATGCGGCGAATAATTCGTACCATAAGTATGAGTGCTTGATTTTGGGGACAATAATACATTGTGGTATGGATTATACAGAGATTCTTGCATTGAGAGTTGCAATTCTGGCTAGACCTCATTTTGATAAGTTGGAGTCACTTGGTAATGAAGACGGATTGTATCGCTCTGATCGGTACAAAGAAATGCACAATATTGACACAGAAGTGGCCAAACGCCCGATGGAGCAGTTATTTCAGTTTGCATTGGCTGCAGCCCACATGCATTTTTTACTATCAAAGAAAACTTCGTTTTTTAATGGAATTTCGAACAAAGAGGCTTTTGTGGATGTCATCTTCCGTCAGCTTCTCATCGCGTCCATACACAAATTGCCAATACAGGAAGACATTGTCATTTTTGACGAGTACGACCGCTATATAACGGCATGGGGCTTGTATCCTCTTACCAGTTTTTTCAAACACTCCTGTTGCCCCAATGTTGCAAATATCCAATATGGCTCGACCATGGTCTTGAGAAGCTTGGCAACCATCAAAAAAGGGGAACAGTGTTTTATATCTCATGGGTAGGTGGCCAATTTTACCAATCCCACCACTGATTTTTTTTGTAGGGTGACTTTCCAAGATGACATGCAAACGCGTCTACTGTATCTCAGTCGATTGTTTGTTACTTGCGACTGTTTAGCTTGTAAGAATTATCAGTACTTTTATTCTTATATCTTTCAATTCGAGCGTCCAATTTTCTCCGATTTGGAAGTTAACGAAATTGAGCTTCTTCGTCTAGCATCCCAGGTGTTGCAGAGAAAGGTAGATATGGTTAAAGGCCAAATACCTGTGCTGAAGAGATATGTCCGAAAACTTGAAGAAAAGGAGTCATGGGGTAACCTTTTGCAACTTCAAAACCTTCTAAGCGAGTGTTACATCCTGCTTGGTAACAAAAGATATGTCTAAGTTTTGTTTTATCATGTTTGTCGTTTGATTTTGTTTCATTTTTACTTACATTAATTTTAGTTATTTGTGTTGAGTTTATTTTTTCATTTTATGTTCATTTCATTGACATTAGTTTAAACATAAATTTGTATTGCTATTTATTTATTTATTTATTTTTGTTCCCATGCTCTTTTAATTTTCCCGCTGTTTTCATCTCTTATGTTGTCACTCCTGTCTTTGATTGCGCATCAATTTCAGTGTTTCCCAACGAAGTTCCAAATAAAAGTTCGTGAGATAAAGTGAAAAATGTGGGCCGAAAATAAACCGGAAAACTTATTTTCTGTACTTTCGAAGCTAAAGCCCCATTTTACGATATCAAATTACATTGATGAGTTTACTAATCTGAGTGCTTTGGAACAAGTTAACTACGTCTATGCTGACCTCAAAAAATATAATTTGTGGCCTAAAGTGAAGGCGGAGAAAGATGACACCAAAGCAAAGTCACACAGAGAATCAGGAAACAACGAATTCAAATGGGGCGACACTGAGGAGGCCTTGCTGTGCTACAATTCAGCAATTCTTACAGCTAAAACTTCAAAAGAACTGGCTTTGGGGTATGCCAACCGATCTGCGTGTCTTTACGAAATGAAGAAGTTCCAGGAGTGCGTAACTGTAAGTTGTAATATTTTTTCTGTGTCAACTTTAACTTCAAGTCACCACGACTGTTCTTAGGATACAGAGAGGGCTTTTGCAAACAATTACAGTGGAAATAAGAGATTAAAACTGATGCAGAGACGCATCAAAGCCGAACACGCCTTAAAAGTAGCAAAACCAGCAAAACCTCTCCATGAAAACATTCCAAAAATTTCTGGAAGACAAAAGCACCCCCATATTCTGTGCGCCAAAAACTCCATTGATATAAAGAAGAACGAAGATTTGGGGACACACATTATTGCCACGAGAAACATAGAAATTGGGGAAGTACTAAGTGTGGAAAACCCTTTTGCTTTCCATGTAGAAATAGAACAAAACCGCTGTGACACATGTATGAAATTATGTTACAACTTGATCCCATGTGAGAATTGTATCTATTTTAAGTTTTGTTCAGAAGCTTGCAAAGAAGCAGCTCATGAGTACCATAAATATGAGTGTCCATTTTATGGTGTCCTTGTGTCATTGTCAGATTACCCAACCATAATTCTTGCTTTGAGATTAACAATCTCTGCAAAAGACCACCCAGGAAATGCTTCTGAAGAAGAGAAGTACCATTCCGATCGGTACCAAGAGTTTGCTGACCTTCCACCAGAGACAGACAAGCGTCCCGTGGACGAGTTACTACAGTTTGCTATTACTGCCGCTTTGATCTTTGATCTTCTGGAGAAACACACTTTGTTTTTTGATGGAATTACCAATAAAGACAGATTCAAGGAGCTCATTTTTCGCCATCTTGAAATTGCGTCTTTGTACAAATTAGGAGTATGTGGGATTTGGCCTGAAGAACCACTTCAGAACATGAATCCTATTATTATGGCTTGGGGCATGTATTCATTTAGTACCCTTTTCAAACATTCTTGTTGCCCCAACGTTATTTCCGTCCAGTATGGAAATAAAATGGTACTCAGAGCGCTGAAAAGCATAAAAAAGGGAGAACAGTGTTGTGTTTCTTATGGGTATGGACACGCTATCTCATCATGGTATCCGTTAATTGATTCGGTTCCAGGGTGTCCTACGTCAAACCGCAGTCAAGAAAGAAGAGACAATTGCATGTTATGAAACATCGCTTGCATTTCTGCAGGTGTGAATCCTGTGAAAATGACTGGAAAACCTGGAATGATCCTGTACCTTTTAAATTTCCTTTGTACCTTGACTTAGGGATCACCGTGTCTGAGACCTCGATTTGTAATTTGAAGCAACGACTCTTTGATGGTGATGTTGACGCTGCTCGGGAATTTTTGCCACTTCTTATACAGGGACTTAGGCGGTTGGAGCGTTTTGAGCCTTGGGGTAATGTTCAGGAATTAAAGGAACTGGTTGCTACTTCCTACAGGATTTTTGGGAACAAATTGGTAACCTTCTGCGCACATTCTGCTATATAACTTTTTTATTATTTTTTTTATAAAATTTATTTTTATTTCATCAATAAAATGTTTCCACTGACTTTTTTACTTTATTAGGTAATGGTTTTACAAGTGAGTAAAGTTAATCGGTACGAAGCAACTTTGTCTTCGTGTTGCCTACAAATTTTTTTCTCGTTTGTATTTTAGACTTTAATAAGTGAAATGTAGACAGCACTCAGTACCTATGGCGTTATTCTGTGATGCCTAATACGGAATAACAATTTCAGGAACTACGTAATTCGATAACCTAAAATATTTCTTAGTACTCCATCAGAAAGAGAAATGGCTGATGATGGTACCTATTGCAAGTTGAAAAAGGACCTGTCCTCTCACTATTTAAACGAAAAGTTTTCCGATGTGGTCTTCAAGATCGAAGGAAGAAGATTTCACGCCCATAAAGTACGTATATTCAAGTAGTTTTACCCTGACGATGTTCTTGTTTCTTTAGTTCCTGCTAGCCGCAAGAAGTGAGTACTTCGAAGGCCTTCTTTATGGAAATTTCAGGGAACCAAAAGAGGTAAGAAAACCCACTTCAAGTTTGCGGCTTTGCGTGGTAACTTATTTCCGCTACTAAATTTAAATTCTTATGGTGAATGATTCCAGGAAGAAGTGGAATTGCAGGTTGATGAGGCTGCTTTTGAAACGCTGTTGAAATACATCTATACTGGTATGTCTGCTGTTTTATGTACAATTTTGTTATTCTTAAAATTGTAGATGATATTATTGTGACACCTTCCAATGTTTCTGAGAGTTTAGATGTCTTAATTTTGGCCAACAAGTACCTTATGATGGATCTTCAATCCATGCTTAACAAAAAATTGGAATCTGTTATGACCCTCAACAATGTTTGCCAAATGTTGAATGTCGCCACTGCAAACGATTTTTCTTTTCTTGATCTTAAAAATTCATGTTTGAAGAAAATCGAAGATGAATCTTTACAATTTTTGCAAGAACAGGACACGATTATAAATGAATTAACACATGTATGTAAGTGAGACATTGATCGAATTATTTTGGTTTTTTTCTTCTTTAGGCATCAATTTGTTCCATATTTAGCCGAGACACTTTCTATGCTCCAGAGATTGAAATCTTTAATACAGTTTTTGCGTGGTCCCAAATGCACAAAGATAACTCCGTTTTTCAGTCTGATCTTATTAGATTGTCTTTAATACCAGCAAAGAATCTTGTTATGGAAGTTTGGGACAGTGGGACTTTTCCTGAAAAATTATTGCTTGCCGCGATTCGTAAACAATTACTTGAGTTGGAAGAAATTCGCAGAGCTCGCCGATGTATAATAATTAAAAAAAAACAAACTAACTTTATATTGACCACTTTCAGATTATGATAAAAATTTTGTTTCTGCTGATCAAGCGGAGATTATTTCCAACCCTGAATCGCAACTGTTGACAAATCAGCCCAATTATTATGAAAAAGTACGACTCAATTCTAGTTTGATAGTAAAGTTGAATATTCCTACGTGGATTAATTGTATTCGGATTTCGCTTTCAAAAGAAATGTAAGTTTCTGGTGTTATATTTAGTGGCGACTTAACTGAACCCGTTAGGTCGTCGTTTTACTTTTACGTGGAAGTTTCGGATGATCAACAGACTTGGAAGCGGATAATTGATTACAGTCAATTTTGTTGTCGTTCTGAACAAACTTTGTATTTTGATCCCCTCATAGCAATATTCATTAAAGTAGTACCAACCACTGGCTCTCATGATGTAAGTTTCTGAATCTGCGATTAAATTTTAGTTTGTTTTGTGTAGGTGATTTCCGTGAGATCCATACAAGCAAGCTACAAGAGTGCAGCTCCACTTTTTGAGAATGGAATTTTACGGCCAGAATTCGACAATATTGCTACTGTCGCTAATGGGGCTACCGTCTTGACACAGTGAGATGCCTTTATTATCGTTGATCTATACATGTTGTCTTTAGCCCTCACTCGCAGTTATTACGTCGCGATTCTACGGATGTAAGCCTACGGAATAACTACACAAGTCATAATTTAGTTCAGCTTGGGTTTCCTCAAACTGCTCAATGTATCACTATTCAGTTGAGTAAGTACTGTAGTCGTTTTTGGATAGTTCCGGTACTCCAATTTTTTTGTTTTGTAGATCAGCCATACCTTCTTTCAAGTCTTTTGTTGCTTTTATGGGATTTAGAGAATGCAGGCTATGGTTATTATATTCAAACTTCCGTTGATAACCGAAACTGGAGTATATTAGCAGACTTTCGAAACGACGTTCGGCGTTCATATCAGCTAATTCATTTCAGTGAAAGACCAGTTGTTTTCATTAAAATCACCGGAACTTCGAGCGCCCATGATAATGTTTGTATGGAATTGTGGTAATGTGCTGTTACGCTTTATGTTCTAGTGGGAATTTCGATGCTTTCATTTTGAGTGTCCGGCTGTTAATATCGCGGGTGTTCCATTGGAGAATAATGTGGATTTAAGACCGCAGAACTAAGAAGAGAAATGGTGGATGCGCGTTTCATTTGGTTATTTTGTTGTCTTGTTTCTCTAGTTTTAGTTGGTTTCATATGATAAAGTTTATTTAAAATAATGTTTTTCTCATAAGCTAACAACACGTTTCTACACTCTAAGAGAGTTTTGCAGCTTGTGGAAAATCATCTCTCGCTTAAAAGGTATTAAAAAACGAAGTCATGTAATGTCATTGCAAGATTTTTATTAATTCAGCAACAACTTTAACATTAATACTGTTTCCCAACAGCATATATTTTTGCCTGTCGGTCAGACTCTCTGGAAATGAAAAGCTTTCAGGAAAGCTCATTAGTCTGCTAATTTCCCAAGGCGTAAAAAATCGCAGTTTTAATTTCCGTGCCAATTCGAGATATTCTGGCGCATCTGGCTTACACACTGACAGCTTTTCAAAAATTGCTTTGACGACGTCTTCAGAAACTTCAGTGAAGACGCTGCCTGTACCTTCTAAGTACCTTCCATAAGCCTTGGTGAAACAACAAGAATTTTTAGAGTTAGAATGACAAATATCCAATATCTTTGCATACTTCCTCAAGATTTTGTCTTCTAAATAATAAGGTTCTAGATTTTCGGAAGAATTTAGAATATCACTGATAGGGTAACAAATTTCTTGGCTCCAACTAGGAAGTTCAGTTTTCTGTAAACAAAAAAAAATGTTTCTAGAGTTTGTTGTAGGTATAGGTGTCCTTACCAAAGCCCCAACTTCAAAACTAAACTTCTCAGGGCCCTTTTTCGCCACGCAATAGTACCTATGTCTACTGTTAGGCACCCCAATTTGATTGGGGCTCAAGATAAACTCCTGCCAAACAAAACCACATTTCTCCAGGGATTCCACAAACAACTCCCTCATTTGTGAACCTTCAAACCCTTTCACATTCTCAACCAAAATATTCCTAACATTCAGTTCCGGTAGTATTTCTAAAATATGCAAGAACGACTTTGTTCTGTCATCCAGGACATCCTTTTGTAGTCCATTTCGCGTGAACGGTTGACAAGGAGGCGACATCAGAATCGTATCCACATCCAGACTATTTATAAATTTCGGTGTGAGACTTTGTATATTGCGATTGAGTAATAAAACGTCTGGAAAATTGTGTTTATAGACGGAATTTGCGATGGGGTTTATGTCGATGGAAGCCTTTATTTCGCCCTCGACATCGCTACCTGTAAAATGTCAAATTAACGTGGAGTTTACTGTGATTGAGGGGGGTACATTTTAAGGCGAAGTGCATGCCGCCTATGCCGCTGAAGAGCTCAAGAACTTTCATGGTTGGAATGGAATGACGTACTGAAAATTTAAGGTTACGTTTCCAAAAGTCATCTAGAAATTGTGGTAAAAAAGTGAGCAAATACTAATAATTACTTCATTTCAATGTCCCCATATTCAAATTACATAATTTACAAATAGAAAAAGTGAAAAATTAAAATAAAAAATGATGATTTTGAATTTCACCTCATTGGATAGAATTGTTGCGAGACGATAATTTGTCACATCGCAACGTTTATTTATTAAAACCACCTAAACTGCCATGAACAACTTTAGTTAAGTTTGCAGTCAACACGTAGCTTTAACCGAATTAAAACCGTTACGAAAATCTTTACTTTTTGCTGCCTTTTTTTCGAAGTAATGAACTTCTTATCCACTGCACCCAACGCGCAACAGCTGACTTTGACATAACCAACATCTGTCAAACTCTCCAAAACAGAGCCCTTCCCCAAAACGCGTTGTAATCAAACTAATTAATGCTAAAATGTTAATTCCTCGTGAAATTCCAGTGTGAATGGTGTCAAATTTGGTTATGGTGCTTGACGAAACACCACAATGTTTCGTAGTAGAAGCTGGTTTGGTGGTGGTTGGGGTCGCCCCAAAAACCCTCATTCCCTGGAACATCTAAAATACCTCTACAACGTCCTTTCTCGAAATCAAACAGTATCTGAACACAACCGTGGACTTTTAGTGGAAACTTTACGCTCCATCGCGGAAATTTTGATTTGGGGCGACCAAAATGACTCGTCTGTGTTTGAGTAAGTGCATAGTAAGGGATTTGTGGGGACTAATTAGGGGGTTTTAGCTTCTTTTTGGAGAAGAACATGTTGTCGTTTTTTTTACGTATAATGAGACAACGGAGCGGAGGCTCGAGCTATGTTTGCGTCCAGTTGCTTCAAACGCTTAATATTTTATTTGAGAATATTAGGAATGAGACGTCGCTTTGTAAGGGCGTGGGGTTTCAAAATCAGCTACTAATTCTCGTTTTCAGATTATCTGTTGTCTAATAACCATGTAAACTCCATCATTGTACACAAATTTGACTTCTCTGATGAAGAAGTGATGGCTTACTACATCTCGTTCTTGAAGACTTTAAGCTTGAAACTGAACGCCCACACGATTCACTTCTTTTATAATGAAGTAAGTACAGTGAAGGGTGCAGATAAGTCGTTATTATTGTGTTTTAGCATACAAATGACTTTCCTTTGTACACTGAGGCTATAAAGTTTTTTAACCATCCTGAATCAATGGTGAGGATAGCAGTGAGAACTTTGACTTTAAATGTTTACAAAGTTGAGGACGCCAGTATGCTTGCGTTTATCAGAGACAGGACCGCAGCTCCTTATTTTTCTAACATAGTTTGGTTTATTGGGAAACATATCCAGGAGTTGGACGCCTGCGTCCGCAACGACGCCGAGTAAGATCGCTTTTAAACCAAAGTTCTTTATTTTCAAGTTTTCTTTCAGCCACCAGTCTCAGAACCGTCTGGCGGACTTGGTAGCAGAACATTTGGACCATCTCCACTACTTAAACGACATTCTTTGTTTGAAAATCACGGATTTGAACCACGTTTTGACTGACCACCTTCTTCACAAACTCCTAATTCCGTTATACATCTACTCTTTGACCACAGTAAGAAAACCAGGCGCTGAAGCTCTGACCAAAGCCCTGACTCAAAAACTGAGTCTGAACGAAACAAACGGCGGAATTTTCCACGAGCTCTCCGCTGGAAAAGTATCATGCGTCGTTGCTTTATTCCTCCTTTCGCAAGTGTGTCTTATCATATCGCATTCGCCTCTAGTTCAAACTCTAGCTTGGATCATTCTTAAAACCGACAAATCGGTGTTTGAAAAAGGAGTAGAAAAACTGTTGGAGTCGTACGAGAATGAACTTGGCCAAAGTGGAAAAAGTGATGAGGCTAGTGGGTCTGAAATTAGTTTTAAAGACGACGTTGTCGAGGAGCAACGAAACATTACTGATGAGGAGAAGCAAAGATTAGCTACGAGCCCCATTGAAGGGGATACTGTGACGGATAAGCCGTTTTTGGAGACTGTTTATAACGCGCTCGACTGTTCAGAGAATGACTACGCGGCTCTTTTTGCTTTAAGCTTGCTCTACGCCATGGCATACAACAAAGGTGGTAAGAGACAAAACCGCGCATTGAGACTAAATCTCCCTTTCTAGGTATCATGCCGGATATTCATGAGCAAGTTCTTAAACCCAAGAAGACGTACACATCGAAAACGTCGTCGCGAGATGTACGATACACGTACAACACGCACTTAGTCGACAAGTTACTGTATATAGTCCTCCTGTCGTGTCAGCCTTCATGTCGCGTAAGACTGGTAACACTGGAGCTCGCTTTAAAACTTCTAGTGCAATTGGTAATGGCGGATGGTAAGAGTGTCCTCCTGGATTCCCATAAATCAACTATAGATTCCGCGAAGACGCAGAGCACGGCGCTTTTGCGCAACTTCTACAAAAGTGAAGAAATCTTCTTAGACATGTTTGAACATGAATACTGTGATATGACAAAGAGTTCGTTGAATGTGGAGTGGCTGTGTATGGATAGTGCGATTCTCTTACCCCCCACGGGGACCCCCATGACTGGGATAGACTTCACGAAGCGGTTACCATGTGGAGAGGTAGTACTGACTTCTTCTGATAATAGTTGTTACGTTTATTTTTACAGGTCGAGCGGGCTCGCCGGGCAATCAGGGTCTTCTTCTTAGTTCGTAATGTGGTGCTAATCCTCAATGGTGAAATGGAGACGCAGTTACCACTAACCAACCCCCAGAGCTGTGTCCAGATCGATCAAGCTTTGGACCTGAGTATATCTCGTTGTGTGTCAGAACTGCACGAATCAAACAATCGTTAAATTGCTCCGTCAAACCATCTGAGAAAGTGCTCTCTGCTTCTTTCATTTCTGCTTGTCTTGCGCTTTTGCACTTTTTGCATGCTTGTTGACTGTCGCACTTTCAGAAATTTAACGATTGTCTTGTTCTGCGGTATTCCTCTGAGAAAAACCCCCTAATAAGACGTTTCGTTTTGTTGCAGATAATTCGGATCTGATCGCCTGCACGGTGCTATGGAAGGATGGTACTAAAACGAGACGATTCCTAGTGATCGATGTCCTCCAATTGATTCTAGTGGAGCCCGACACGAAGAGATTGGGTTGGGGCGTTGCGAAACTCGTTGGTTTCCTCCAAGACATCGAAGTCACGGGTGATAAAGACGACTCTAGGTGTCTTCATATTACCATTCACCGGCCATTGTCGGGGACTACTACCAACAGAGTACCGCTTCTGAGTGCCAAATTTGTCTTTGATGACAACATCAGATGCATGGCCGCTAAGCAAAGACTCACCAAGGTAAACCTCGTCTGAAATTAGAATTAGAACATTATTAACATTTTTCCCAGGGCCGCATCAAGGCTCGTCAGAAAAAAATGCAGCACATAGCCCGCCTCCTGGAAATCCCCGGCCAATCCGGCCCCCCAAGCCCCGCTTTCGTCGGAGGCGGTCTCTACAATCGTCCCTCAGGACGTGGACTCCGAGATCGCCCCTTCGCTTTGTCCCGCGGTCCAGGTTTCGCCGCTCCCAGATGGGAAAATCCTCCAGGAGTCACACATCGAGCGGACGAATCCCGACGACACCGTGATAGCGATCCTAAAATTGCCCCAAAGAAAGAGGATCGTACTCCCAATCGATCACGGGATTCTTCGTCTAGTCGGACGAAGTCACGGGAAGGGTCTCCTCGAATGCCACGGCCGCGGTCAGAAGAGATTCCCTTGGAATTGATTAAAAAGCCACCGAATTCCATCATTGATATGGCGCCGAAAATTACGATAGTGCCGCGGCCGCAAGTTCGGGAAGAGGATGAAAGTGCTGCTAAGAAACCAGAAGAGGCGGACGTGACGATCAGTTCGGAAGAGACTTCGTTTATTGCGAGTCAAAGGAGGAATTCGAAGAAAGGGGGAGATGTGGAGACGGTCTAGGGGAAGGGGTTGTTGAGTTTAGTGTTGTCATGATTAATAAAAGTTGTTTTATGATATTTTTTGTTTTGATGACAAATCCAAAACCCTTTCAAAAGTTCTGAAATGCCAACATGAAAAAAAAGACGAGGCCTCCAATTCTGGACAGTTTTCCTTAAATCTTGTTAAATATCAGTGATGATCAACAAATTTATTGCTTACATTAAATAAATGTTTGCTGAGTGATAAAAAAGATAAGAAATAATGTCTTAACCACTCAATTTCAGTTTTTTTCGAAAATCGCCTCGCCACTTTCACACAATTACTCACGACAGAGTTATTTTTAGATTAAAAATTCTCCCATCTTGGAGTTACAAAGATCATGAATATAAGACCGAATTTATTATTAGTTTTCAGCCCAGATCAGCTGTGAAAATATCACTGTCACTTGGCCACACTCAAAATCAACAATAAACACATAAATTTAGCGAAACAGTAATAAATTTGTCGGCTGCTATCAAAAGCCGCAGTTGGTTTGTCTTTGATTGTTTTTATGTAATACAACTTGTGCGATCACTAAATAATTTGTTATTCAGTACTTTTGATGAAGAGGCTCGCCATTCAAGGACTTTTTCCTTAGAAAAACGTTAGATAACGTTAGCTAACAGAACTCCATTCATAATCAAAAGTGCAACTTTGCAAAAAGAAATTGTATAAAACAGCAAAAATCAACGAGGTCACTATTAAAAGTGATGTTACAAAACTGTTATTTTTTAGCGCGTTTAACAATAAGATTCATCATGGAGTGAACATTTTATTACCATCTGCAAAACCGTTACAGCATGACTCATGGCAAAAGCAAAAGTAAACCTTTGATGCAACGAGTGTTTTACATATTTTCACTTCCATATATGGTTCACGATTTAAAAGCGTAAAAATTCTACTCCACTTTGATTGATTTGTGTTATTCAATTATTTAATTGCTCTGATAAAGTGGCGGTATCATTATTTACCCAAATGGCGTCTTATCTTGGACGAAATTGTTTTCGACAGCCGCTAATGAAAAGTAAAATTCTATAAACAACAAGAACTGCGCTAAAAATACAGTCGTTTTGCGGGAATTTAATCAAATTTGACCTAATTCTCTTTGATCTATTGGAGGATTTCCTATTATGAATGCCTCTTTAATAAGATTTATTGTGAATCTAATCTGGGGAGTGCCAGTTTTGTTCGCTGAGTGAGAATGCACTTTTTGCAGGTCTTATCTTGGCACCTCACTAACCAGAAATGCTTCTAATTGACACATTTTTGCTGATAGCAATAATTACTATTAATTAGTGCTGAGATAATGCAAATTAACGATATGTAGAACGCGTGAATCAGAGGTTTATCAGGATTTGATAATTTGTAAAAAAATTTTAATCGTGACGAGTATTTTAATATTTAATTTGCTGCAAAAATGGTCATCCCGTCCAAAACTCAAGATATTACGAGTTCGCCAAAAACGAGTAAACAAATTGCGGCAAACTTCTGTCCAAACACAGAAACGCGGAATTAATGATTCTCACCGTTGGAATTTTTAAACAAACATAAAAAATTATCTTCCAATCAATAAACACCACTTATTAATCAAATTCTTACTTTAAATTCGATTTCCGAGAGGAAAAACAAGTGTGGATGGCGGCATCCAACACAATTACAAGAGGTCGCTCCACTATTAATTATAACAAGAATGTTGGACCAATTATGATAAAATAAATATTGACACGATGTCACACCATGTGATTTTAAGGCACTGCGAGATAAATTAATTAAAAACGAAAGAGGATTTTATATTATGTAAAGCTTGATGACTAAGAAAATCCATTAAATCTGATTTATAATAATGAATTGTAGGAAAATGGGCGTTCACGATTTTCATTGATAGAGGAACAGGCTGTCCAAGAAATTAATAATTTATCTTACGACTTTTCCATTCGCATGGTAAATATAATTGTGCGATTTGGATTTTGCTCAAATTAATATATTCCGCACGAGCGAGTATTCCAACATAAACAAACAGTCAGATAAAACGTAACATTTAATTTTTTACATTTTATTTATTAATCCTAACAGCATTCTTTCAATAACCATTAAATAACATAATACCTGCATTCATTAACTCTTGGCTCGTCTCAAACAAATTGCCATGATTAGTCGAATCTGATCTTCCTTCGAAAACAGATATGACCGTGAAGAATCTTGTTCTTTTTGTGATTTTCTTCGCAGTTCCCGCGAAATGTATCCAAAACAAATACTGTCAGCTCTCTTGCGACTATGTTGTGACGACATTTTCACACACTCTCTGTGACAGACAACAAGAGGTGACTAAAAATGGTAATTATAACATCTCAAATTTGATTTTAGAAATGCGGCCCTCATCCTCGATGCGGACCTGATTTTAAAGAAGTTCCTTTGACCGACGAGCAAAGACAAAATATTCTGGATTTACACAATGAGCTCAGGAATCAGGTGGCTACAGGAAACGAGACGAGGGGTGACCAGCCACCAGCCGCCAACATGAAAATTTTGGTAAGAGAATGTGTACAAAAATTCGCGAGGAGCGAGTTTTTCCTGTTTTGACCATTTCGTGGTTTGTTTTCCTTGATGGTCAGCACGAAATCTTCTGCAATGACCTTGCGGAATTATAATTGTTCGGCCTTCAAATGGTTGGAGATGGTCGTAGTACCATTTCCTGGATGTTCTGCATGCGTTTAAAGTTTGAAAATGATTTAATCCTTAAAAATAGATGGCAATAAACTGAGTTTTTGTGCGATGATAAGTGTTATTGGGTTAGAGTTATCTTCTATTTTTTTGGTCTATAATTGTCTTCGTTTTATTACTTCTGGGATGATTGCTCAATCACAGTGATTACGTTGATATGGAAACCTTGATGATGATTGTGATATTGTAAATAACAATTATCGCATCTTCAGAGACTCGTGTGGAATATATTACCACTTTTACTCTTGCAGACGTACAGTAAAGAACTGGAGCTGATAGCCCAATGCTGGGCCAACACTTGCAATGGTAACCCCCTCATTCACGACCACTGCCGAAGAACAGGTACAAACTCCCAACTCCAACCCCCGCGTCATTTCTATATTTTATCTTTCAGCCGACTTCGAGCATGTCGGCCAAAATTTGGGCTTTATCAACAGTTCTCTCCCAGAAATCAACATCGACAAATCCATGAATGAACTTACAATGTTATGGTACGACGAAGTGGCCATCTTCGACAGTGATTGGGTTAACGACACCCAAGACAGAGGTCCAGATTTCAAAGTGGGACACTATACCCAAATGATGTGGGCTGACACGTCCCAAATTGGTTGTGCCGTCACGTATTATTCGTCTATTTTAAATGAAATTACGTGGTACCAAATTGTCTTCGTCTGTAATTACGGCCCTGGAGGAAACTACTTGGGAGTGCCAGTGTACGAAGTTGGAGTTCCAACTTCGAATTGTCTTGAAGAGCCTAATGAGGAGTTTCCGGGACTGTGTGGAACCTCGAAGAATGTGAGCGATGATAACATGGATGTGGGATTTGAGTTCTTTGAATTAGAATAGCTTGTAGGTTTTGTATTTTGTTTAATAAAATTTCGGGTTGCCTGTCGTGCGTTCATAAAAGACCTTCGATACTCAGGAGAAAGCTATTAATTATCAACTACTCCGATCATTGATTACGAAATAACTTCATATTGTACTCATATTTTTATTTTGCGGCTGTTTTTATTCAAAGAAAGTTCTTAGAAGCGCAGCTATTAAAGCAATAATAAAAGGAATTTGCTGGTCAGGATAAAAGTAAAACCAGTCAGCAAAACGTTATAAATACTGTCATTAATAAGTTAATTAAACGATTTAAACAAAAACGGAATTTTCAATTTCAATAAACCTCAGTTGATACTTTGACCATTCATCACGTCAATAAGTTATTCAAAACACCTGTTCCAAGCGCATTATATTCAAATAAAACACATTTCCACATGTAAATTCAACTTGGAGTCATTAAATTTGAATGATGATTAATTCGAGTTTCAAATTGTTCACCCAACTGCTAAAATAGGTTTAACGTCCGTGATTGCGTCATCAGTTTACCTCATGCTTTATCAACTGGTTTTCTTTCCGTTTTCGCGGTCAGGAACGTTTATAAATTGCCACATTCGAAAAAGGAGAATTTGAATAGAGAGGATCTCGCGCCAAAACGGCAATTTTTATTTTTTTGGCGGCGAACTAAACTTGGGATTTTAGGGAGAGAGATTGGCAATGAATTTGAATGAATTTAAAAAAACGAAGAATAAAAGCACGAAAATAAGGAGCTCGCGGTGGATTACATGCTTCTTGCAGCGTGAAATGAGTTGACAGTACTTGTTATGATATTAAATCAATAAATAATAATTAAACACTTTTTGTTCGGTGAGGTGGAATTGAGTTATTTGCTTTGATTGAATTTTTACTCTACTTTAAGTTTGTATTAGAAGAGCATAGGTTTATTGTGAATTTAGCCAAGAAGAGTCTCTTTAGGCTAAGATTTCTTTTTATGGTGGTTTTAGTGCAAAACTGGGGCAAAAACGCGTCGAAATGTCGAAATAAGTGGGAAAATTCCTTTTTCGCGTTCGTATTTGGTGGTTTAGTGGGGTTACGTTGGCAGCGCCTCGGCCGGTAAATCAGGCACGGTAGTGTCGACCGCCGACCGTTGTAATGATTTAGCGAGCGGCTGTCATTGCATTCGCACCGCCCATTCTGAAGCAGAGCACGTTGACCGGTCGCGTCCAGACAGCCCCCTTAGGTGTCGTGCTTCTGATGTGCATTTAGTGTAGACTTAGTGAAGTGTATAGACCCGGCAGCCAGCTATGGCGGACGGCGAGAAGGACCGCTACGATCCTGAACTCAAGTACTTATGCGTGGACCGAAACAACTTCAACGATCCAGCCACCCAGGCCGAATGGACCCAGAAGCGCCTTGTGTGGGTGCCCCACGAAAACCAGGGCTTCGTGGCGGCGAGTATCAAAGGCGAGCGCGGCGACGAGGTAGAGGTCGAGGTCCAGGAGACAGGGAAGAGAACCACCGTCGCTAAGGATGATATCCAGAAGATGAACCCGCCCAAATTCGACAAGGTCGAGGACATGGCGGAACTCACCTGCCTCAACGAGGCCTGTGTCTTGCACAACCTCAAAGACAGATATTATTCAAGTCTTATTTATGTAAGTTTGAAACCGGCGAACACGACACTTTGGTATTTGACCTTGGTATTGAATATCGGCTGTAGATTCTAAGAATTCAGGTTGTTTCGGTGTGGGAGTGCTCGGGGTGGAAATTGGGGAGCGTTGAATGGCACCCGAAAGGTCCGTTATAAACTGGTTATGTCGCTTTGCAAGTCATTTCGGGTTGTGGCTCCTCAATGTGGTTTATTTTTACATACATTTTATGAATGTACCACACGTACAAATGGTCATTTGATACTCTTGTTTAGCCAGAAACGTGTAAGACTAACCTCACTAGTCAGCTCAGAAAGGGAATTCTACTTCGAATTTGTCATGTTAAACATTTCATTAACACTTGCCGTTGTTAGACAATGTTTGCTGTCTGATGAATAACAAGCAGGATCCTCTCTTTCACAAATCACTCCCAAAATAATACCAAGGGCTGGAAACTGTCTTTGGTGGTAAACAACCTCAATTTCTTTGTAGTCTCGTCAAAGTTCAAATGCCTGAAATTCCACACGTGATACAGTTTTATTAAAGAAAATTCTTTCCACAACAATTGCCACTACTCAAAAGAACGAATCGCATCCACTTCATTCATGTGCCAAATGCACCAGATCTAGAGGTCGGTTTTATTCTTGGAACACAGAACATTTCCAAGAAGTCTGTTACGTTCGTTCATAAGAATCAATTTCCAAAAAATAATTTAAATTAATTTTATAGCCACAAGATAATAGCATTGTAAACCTACGACAAAATGCGTGGTTTCAACATTGACATGCTTGTCGTTTATCAATAAAATTGTTTGTTTCTGACGACAAATTAATTTTTCTGACAGGTTTTTCTGTAAAATTTAATTATCCAAGCGTTTTTTCCACGTTATGAAACGATTTTGCAAGCAGCGCAACCAGAAATCGGAGTTTTTTTGAATGGCGTTTAAAAATGGTAAAGTTATATGCCATAAAGAGTTTCACCGGTGTAGGATATCCAGATCACTTACTGAGAAAATCTATAATGCAAAACGTTCTTGGTTCTTTTCCCGACATATTTGTTGATAATGCTATTATTATTAATGTGCAGAACGTTTATTTGTATAAAATTATTAATAACTGGAATTATAAACTTTCCGGTATGTTTAGAGGAGCAAGTTTTTATGACGAAACGGCGTCTAGTAGGCCTTGTTAGTAGCAATCTTAGAGATTTGATATACCAACACATTTCAAATGTTTTGGACCTCTTCAGGTCAGATAACATCAAAATTCATAATCACAACTTTCCGATTGTTTCGCCTGATAAAAACGATTAAAATAGACATGATTTTGATTTAATGACTTCATCGATTGACATTAAAAGATTAGAATTTTGAAACGGGAGCCTCATCATCTTCAATCTTCAGAGAATCTGGAATATTTAATTAAACGAAACGAATAACTCATTAAAATATTTAGCGCTCGTAGTCTAAAATTAACCATAATCGTTACTCATTTTCCGCTTTTCGCCTTTATTATTCTATCGCTCGTACCTCCACAGCGCGTTTTTTCAACGATCCATGATGTCACTTCTATTGAGCAACGCCGATTGTTTATTTAGATTAACCAACGGAAAATCATGATCCCCGTTGATGTCATCTTCAAAATTTTCTAAGCGGAAGAACTTCCAAACATCCGCGATCATTCATCTATTTTCGAACTAAAGAATCCGGTGGTGTTAATAAACTTTGCAATGTTCTGACGATTCATTGTGTTTCCAGGTAAAAACGGTGATATCGTGTGGTTTTCCTGTATGATAAGTTTATATAGAAAGTTGGTAGCGGTAGTATTACTACCGAAAATACTCAAAACGAACCAATTTGCTTCGTGTTATCAAAATCACTGTTTAACTAGTCATGATAAGAGTTACTACGGCCCACCCTTGGATATTATCGTAAAAAACCGCACCCACGGCTTGAGATAACCATCACAATTAAATCTGACATCCATTCATCAAGAACAACCGTTTTCCATGTTTACACAACTGTCTCAATTAAAGGAGAAAGATGCGTTACAAGAATCATAAACCGCCAAATGTAGGTGGATTCTGATTTAGCTCATGACGTCTTTTGTGCAGACCACATGTTGCTTTCCGTTTATTTTCGTTAAAACTTTTGTCCCCCTTTCGTTATACCGCATGCTCCCTCTATATCGAACAAACTCTCGCTTTTTTGCGTTGTTTATAACAAATCTACTTCGGCCCTTGACTCCGTTATACATGGAATCTCCTGTACATTTCCTGAGATGGTGCTTTTTCGATGTAATTCTGGTTGGTATGACATGACCTTGACAGAGCGGCGACCTGTGGTACGCACAGCAGGTCGAAGTCGTCGTGGGATGTGTTCACAGCCGACTTGGATCGTGCCACGAATGTTTTGTCATTGTTGAATTAAAAAGACGAATTCTTTTCTATTAAGTTGTTATTAGTTAAATTTGGTTGTGATTTGATGGGGGCGTTGGCTTTTGATTGGGAAACAGTGGCGGAGAATTTGTAAAAAATGAGAACAAAACGCTTTTTTGTTGTGCCACACCTGCGTTTGTACAATGTTTTTTTCAAGGTGACAGCTGAAACCACCACCGAGTAAATATAGAATACAAATTTGCACTATTTGTAGTTTCCGACTGGAAACTGGTTAGAGCGATGAGGGTAAAAGGAAATTTTTTCTTTGCAAATGTCAAGTTTACGCACGTTTGGTTACGCATATCAAAGAGATTTTGTTATTACATATTTGCATTAAGCTGTCATTGTTGGTTTTATCTTGATACATCAATCAATTGAGTGATTTCCCCTTCAGTTCTTGCAAACGAGATACGTAATATCGTAGCAATGTTGAAGGATAATTATTCAGTTTGTTTATTATTATTATTTTCAGTTAAAAATTACTGGGGAACTCTGGATAATTGTTTCATTCAGAAGTTCATTAAATTATTATAGTTCAGTCAATTTAACACAAATTGCACGTTCGTAATCGCCTTAGTTTACTACTTTTACTATTAGGAAAATTGCATTGTGTGAAATGTAAAAGATTGTTTCATATTTCACAGTTGGACAGTTACAACAGGGATTTTCCATCGTGTTGAAACTCTGAAAAATTCCCATTTTCTCTGTTTTCTCATAAAAAATTTCCAAATTGCCAGATTTAAGTCTAGAAATTTTGCTCAGGTGGTGCAACATTTTTGGAATGTTGAAATTGACTCATTTGGTCAAGTTTTTCTCGTCTCCTGAAACCAGGCCAGGCTTTAGTTATTCCAAGCACGACCCAAGTAACGTCAATCTCTCGTCCGTTTCCCATCTTAAATCAGTTTCGCTTGTGTGCATTTGTAATCAAACATCCTTTTTCGTGATTCTGTACCTGACTCAGCTGTTCTTCTACCTTGATGAGTCACAACAAACCGATAATTTAGGGTGCGGCCCCCACAATATCGGCGCCCATGGCACTATTTAGATATTTTTATTAAATGTAAAGTATGCGATGATGACGGGTCGCGAGGACTGCATTCTCAAAGATAGTAGAGCGAGTTTTGACTAAAAGTGACCCTAATGACGGTATTTCCAAATTAGTCATCCGAAGAAGTAGTCACGTACTTATCGAACAGGAGAAAAATGTGTACAATGCACAAACATTGGTTTAGTCATGTGAAAAAATGTTGACGCTGGGATTTGTGCAGATTTTTTAGAATTGAAGGCTGAAGTGTGGAAGTTGAATTCCTACAATAATTGCCCGTAAAGCGTAATTTAGAACACGTTAACTTGGACCATAATTAATTTTTGATAAATGTGTTTGGCTACTTTAGTTTAAAATTTTAGCTTGCGGCGAAACACTAATTACCTCCTTTTTCTGATATGTCAATTATTTTTTCCAACAATTTCAATATGTTTAAAGTAAATATGAAAACATTTTATTTACCGAGCTTGTTCAATTTGAAAAATATGATTAGATAAGATAGGTGGGTTATTCCATTAATATCGTGAAGTCACTACTCGAAATATTTTTGTCTTGGATAATGCTCTGTAAATACTGCTTTGGTGCAGGTGTCGGTTCTATTTCTGCTCGAGAACAAATTAAACGAACAAAATATGCAAAATGGTGTTTTTTGTATACAGAAAGAAATTATCGATTTATCGGAACAGCGGTAATTAAGTGAACGTTTGTAGAAAGACAAGTTAATTATGGTTGACAAGTTCTTTGTTAATCAAGCTAATTTGTGGCAATCGAACTAGAAAAAAATATGGAAAAATTTGGAGGTTTTTTGGCTTTGTATATCTTCATTATTTATGATCGGTTTCAAAAAAGAAATTTATTAACTATGCAATTTTGATAATGATACTTGTTAAGTAAATGGCATTACGCAATAAAATTTACGAGTTTTCACTCTTCGGCCCGTAAAAGGTAATCACAGATCGCACATTTCCAATTTATCATATCTAAATATCAGAATAAACGTTCCGAATATGGTGAGCGTTGTCCATTTTAGTCCTCGGAAGTCCTAGAAACTAAGTGGGTTTAGTCGCTCGCCCTGATTCTCTATAAAAAGTGAAAAATAATTATAAAAACCAATATAGTCATCTATAAAACATGTCTTATCTAATAAACCAAACGTTGGCCAAAAACCACATCACCTCACTTTCAAAACATT
This sequence comes from Gnatocerus cornutus, assembly GCA_029298725.1. Taxonomy (NCBI): domain Eukaryota; kingdom Metazoa; phylum Arthropoda; class Insecta; order Coleoptera; family Tenebrionidae; genus Gnatocerus; species Gnatocerus cornutus. The sequence continues at coordinate 15,180,488 of CM055515.1, forward strand.
CCTTGTCCATGACCCGCTCTCTAACCCATTTCTTCCATTTATGGTATAAAAGCAAAAAGTGCCCGGCCACAAACGCGACTTAATCATCGTCAATTTCGAAAACGACGCATTCCAAAAGCAAACAATTATTACTCCATCATCGCCGCGAGGTGGCCTGTTTTTTTGCACACACAAACACATGTTGGGTAATAAGATTGCACTCCTGCACACGTGGGCGATATTGTGGAGTGTACGGGGTCAAAATCCACCTGGCGACCGGAAGACACCGACCTCACCTTTTTTAATAGGGTGAAAAAGGAGCGGCCCTAGACGGCGGCCCTGCGGAGTCCCGAGCGACGACCTGGGGAACAATGGAACGAACAGCTGAGGCGCAATAAAGGTCGGAGCCACTTTCTCTCGATAACGATCGAGATTGGCGATGGCGCGGAGTTTCTAATAGGACAAATAGGGCAAAGATTTTTTATTTATCTTGAAACATTGTCTTTCGAAACTATCGGACAGACGCGGAGATTAGAGTGCAGTTATCACTGGAAGCCTGCTTCCATGTAATCTCGACTGATAATGAATTATGGTTTCTTCGTCGTTTTGTTTTTCTCAAAAGCACTTTCTTTAATCTTTGGTTGGAATTTTCTTCATGCCGTGGCATTGTTATTTTTACGATTTGATATGATGTCACCGGACGTCATACCACAAATTCTTGTCTGAAGCCTTTGAAAAAAAAGAACAGCATGTTCGCATGCAACTACATAAACTGACAACTTAACTACCTACGCAAATTTAAATCGAACACATAAACTCGATAAGGTAAATGTGTTTATTAAATGAATCACCGTGTACAAAAACAATGGTAATAAAAACGGACACAGTACTTATTCGTTTCATAAACCTTAATTCGTCGCGAAAACTTCCAGCAAGTTCAAATGTATTAAACTCAAGGTTACTTTCAATATTAATGTCGTATTCAAATCAGTTTCAATTACAAATCATAATTATCCTACGACTTCATTAGGAATCTTAAGAATGTTATCTCTTCTAAAGTCTCCAATGGAGCCAGACGTCTCGTCTGGCGACTTGCTATTAGTGAATTTCGGTGTCGTAAATACTCTCAATAACTTGGGAGAAAAACTGCACCGGTGCCAGCGACCTGTACCCACACCTTCCACACGAATTTTTAAACCCAAAAACACCGTTTGCACTGTACCATTTACGATCAAGGTTTGATCGACATCTCAACGATCATTAAATGAAACGATTTACCAAATTAGACGCTAATTACGTGACTTCGGGTAATTGCCACGAATTATTTCCATATTTGAGGCTAGTGTTGACCAACGACTCCATATGGTGCTAATTCCAGAGGCATAAAGTTAAAATACCCATGTCTTGGTCATCACGCCAAAAACTCAGATTTCGGAATTTTACATAACACTCTCGCAATGCAAGTAAGAATTGCAGTGTAATTTACATTTTTACATGAAAACTGGTTGGTGCATTACAAGAACAAACACAGTCGATGAAAGAATAATTACCTGATTTATCTTTAATGTGTTTAGTTACATGTTAATGACCCACATACTGTATAAGGCGAAGTTTGAAAAGGAAACTACACATGATTACATCTAAAAATGTACAATTTATTCACAAACATAAAATACGTTTGTACGTATAAAATCAATAAAGAGATACAATCAAGTTCAAAGCACCTATAACCAGGTACTCGATGCAAATGACGCCAATTATTTTATTAAATTTCTCGATAAAAAACTCGAGTCTCATTACGAGAATATCCAAGGAAGTTGCAGGTGCATCGTAAAGTTCTTTTGACCTGACTGAAGTTTTATGAAACCATAATTTTGAGTAGTAGCAACCCACGTCCTGACCACTTGCCAAAACTGCATTAAACTATGCAAATTTCTGAAGATATGAAACTAAAATTATTATGTTTAGACTTACTCTGGCCTCTTCTGCGTGGTCGTCAACCCCTACAAAAAACTGCCGATTTACACAGAGAAAATTATGGAACGATATAAAGGAATCAAACGCCATGAAGTGCCGCCCCACGTCTTCGCCATAACGGACACAGCTTATCGTTCCATGTTGCAAGGTACACACGTAACTTCTTTTTTTTTAGACACGATGTAATTTTTTTTTCGCAGAACGAGAAGATCAATCTATTCTTTGTACTGGAGAATCTGGAGCTGGTAAAACCGAAAACACCAAAAAAGTCATTCAGTATTTGGCCTACGTGGCTGCCTCGAAGTCCCCGAAAGGATCGGGAGCGGTAAGTTGAACTTACCATTCTTGTATAGTTGGCATGTCTGTCACTGTACAGTTTCTTTGCAAATTCTGTCTTGCAGCACGTAGAGATTTTTTTCTAATGTTTTCTTTTTCTCTTCTTTTGCATGTTTTTCGTTCTTTCGGGGCACAGCAGAAAGACCTTATTGTAAGTAGTACTAGTTTTAAGTTGGTAGCGATGTGTGCGCGACTATGATAATAAACATATTCATTTTTTTTACTTTACATGCTTACGCAGAGTCCCACGAGAGAATTCTCGGTATGTAAGTTACATGTGTGTCAAGAGTTCGAAAACTAAAAGAATAATATAGTGAAGTAGTAAAGCCACACGTAACCATCGTACAATTAATACAAACGCCTAAATCCCGACTTTCGAAATATTAGAGATGTGTTCAAATATTTCGGAACGACGGTCTGCGTGTATTTACCACCATTTGTACAGTGTCATATCCTGTTGCTTTGACGAATTTCTATATACAGGGCGGTCTAGAACAACAACTTTTGCAAGCCAACCCCATCCTCGAAGCCTTCGGAAATGCCAAAACCATCAAGAACGACAACTCTTCGAGATTTGTAAGTCGGTACTTAGCAATAAAGGCGAGCTCTCACTTGTTGCTTTAGGGTAAATTCATCAGGATAAACTTTGACGCGTCTGGATACATCGCAGGAGCCAACATTGAAACCTATCTTCTCGAGAAATCACGTGCCATCCGACAAGCCAAACAAGAAAGGACTTTCCATATCTTCTACCAGCTTCTGTCGGGCGCTTCAACTGAGCAGAAGAGTAAGTCGTCGCATGCTTGTCTCCTTGAACTTCGATGATTATTCTTTCTCTTTGCTCAGAGGAGTTTATTCTGGAAGACCCCAAATCCTACCCGTTTTTGCGAGAAGACAATCATATAGTTCCTGGTGTTGATGACTCGCTTGAATTCCAAGCCACCGTGAAAAGTATGAACATCATGGGGATGACCAATGAAGATTTCGCTGCCATTTTCCGCGTTGTCTCCGCTGTGATGTTGTTTGGAACCATGCAATTCAAGCAAGATCGCAACTCCGATCAAGCGACTTTGCCTGATAACACTGTCGCGCAGAAAATCGCTCATTTATTGGGATTGTCGGTTACCGACATGACCAAAGCATTCCTGAAGCCTAGAATCAAGGTTGGAAGGGACTTCGTTACCAAGAGCCAGACTAAAGAACAGGTGAGTGCTGTGTGGAATGCACACTTACATCACATGTCGTCGAATCTGACAGGTTAATAACCACTTTTAACGTTTAACCGTCAACCAGAACGTGGGCGTGCAAGTATTATCAACGCTTTTTTCTTCCCCAGGTCGAATTCGCAGTGGAAGCCATCTCCAAAGCGTGCTATGAGCGCATGTTCCGCTGGTTGGTAACCCGCATCAATCGTTCTTTGGGCCGTACCAAGCGCCAAGGGGCCAGCTTCATCGGAATCCTCGATATCGCTGGTTTCGAAATCTTCGAACTGAACTCGTTTGAACAACTCTGTATTAATTACACGAACGAGAAGCTCCAGCAACTCTTCAATCACACGATGTTCATCCTGGAACAAGAAGAGTACCAACGAGAGGGAATCGAATGGAAATTTATCGATTTCGGTCTTGATCTTCAACCCACGATCGATCTCATCGACAAACCTATGGGAATCATGGCTCTTCTCGACGAAGAGTGTCTTTTCCCCAAAGCCACTGATAAGACTTTCGTTGATAAGCTGGTGAGCTCGCATTCCACTCATCCGAAGTTCAAGAAGAGCGACTTCCGAGGAGTTGCTGACTTTTCTATTATCCACTACGCTGGGAAAGTGGACTATTGTGCCAATCAATGGTTGATGAAGAACATGGACCCACAGAACGAAAATGTGGTGTCGTTGCTGCAAGCGTCGCAAGATCCGTTTGTGGTGCACATTTGGAAAGACGCAGAGAGCATCGGACGTGCTAAAGGCATGTTCAGAACTGTTTCGTATTTGTACAAAGAGCAGTTGGCTAACCTGATGGTAACCTTGCGGAATACCAACCCGAATTTCGTCCGTTGCATCATCCCCAATCACGAGAAACGTGCTGGAAAGATCGACGCTCCTTTGGTTTTGGACCAACTGAGATGCAACGGCGTGCTTGAAGGCATCAGAATTTGCAGACAAGGTTTCCCGAACAGGATTCCGTTCCAGGAGTTCAGACAACGCTATGAGTTGCTCACACCGAACGTGATCAATAAAGGTTTTATGGACGGCAAAAAGGCCTGTGAAACCATGATCAAAACTCTGGAACTCGACCAAAACTTGTATAGAATCGGTCTGTCGAAGATCTTCTTCAGAGCTGGGGTCCTCGCGCATTTGGAAGAAGAGCGTGATTACAAAATCACTGACTTGATTGTGAACTTCCAAGCTTTCTGCAGAGGGTTCTTGTCACGAAGAAACTACCAGAAGAGAGTGCAACAACTCAACGCCATCAGAATCATCCAGAGAAACTGCTCGGCGTACCTCAAACTCCGCAATTGGCAATGGTGGAGACTCTACACCAAAGTCAAACCATTGCTGGAAGTCACCAAACAAGAAGAAAAGTTGATGCAGAAAGAAGACGAGTTGAAGCAGGTGAAAGACAAGCTGGACCACCACATCAAGGCAGCCAAAGAATACGAAACCAAGTACCAGCTAGCACAAGAGGAGAAGGTCGTGCTACAAGAGCAGCTGCAGGCGGAGGTCGAACTTTGCGCTGAAGCTGAAGAAATGCGCGCTAGACTAACAGCGCGTAAGCAAGAACTCGAGGAAATTCTTCACGATCTCGAAGCTAGAATTGAAGAAGAGGAAGAACGAGCCAACGTGCTTAATAACGATAAAAAGAAACTGCAGCTCACAATTCAAGATCTCGAGGAACAACTCGAAGAAGAAGAAGGCGCGAGACAGAAACTCCAACTAGAAAAAGTTCAGTGCGACGCTAAAATCAAAAAACTAGAAGAAGACCTCGCTTTGAGCGACGACACCAACCAGAAGCTTCTCAAAGAGAAGAAGGTACTCGAAGAACGTAGCAACGACTTGAGTCAAACTTTGGCCGAGGAAGAAGAAAAAGCCAAGCATTTGGCTAAACTCAAAGCTAAACACGAGGCAACCATCGCGGAATTGGAAGAGCGTCTTCTTAAAGACCACCAGCAGAGACAAGAATCCGATAGAACGAAACGCAAAGTTGAGACTGAAGTCAATGATTTGAAGGAACAACTGGTGGAGAAACGCACACAGTTGGAGGAATTACAATTGCAGCTCGGTAAAAGAGAGGAAGAGCTCGCTCAAGCTATGGTTCGTGTTGATGAAGAAGGGGCTTTGAAAGCTCAAGCTCAAAAAGCACTTCGTGAGTTGGAAAGCCAACTTTCCGAACTTCAAGAAGACCTCGAAGCTGAAAAGGCTGCTAGAAGCAAAGCTGAGAAGCTAAAGCGCGATCTTAACGAAGAACTGGAAGCTTTGAAAAATGAGCTTTTGGATTCGTTGGACTCAACAGCTGCTCAACAAGAGTTGAGGTCCAAACGCGAACAAGAACTCGCTAATTTGAAGAAGAACTTAGAAGACGAGAATGTTCAACATGAAGCCACTTTGGCTGATATGAGACACAAGCACACTCAAGAGTTGGCAACTTTGAACGAACAGTTAGAAAACATTAAGAAACAGAAGTCCAGCGTTGACAAAGCAAAACAAGCTTTGGAGGCAGAAAATGCAGACTTAACTAGCGAACTAAGAAATGTAGGAGCTAGTAGACAAGAAGGCGAAAGAAGGAGAAAACAAGCCGAGAGTCAATTAGTAGAAGTCCAAGGAAAGTTTGTAGAAACAGAAAGAGCTCGCGTGGAACTTCAAGAAAAATCCCAGAAGCTCCAACAAGAAATGGATAACATCGTCCAACAGTTGGAAGAAGCTGAATTGAAAGCATCTGCCGCTATGAAGAACCAAGCAACTATTGAATCACAGTTCGCTGAAGCACAGAGCGCTTTAGAAGAAGAAACGCGTCAAAAACTAGCTCTCAGTTCGAGGTTACGCCAGTTAGAATCAGATAAAGAAAATCTCCAAGAACAAATCGAGGAGGAGGAAGAAGCGAAGAAGAATTTGGAGAAACAATTAAATGTTCTCACCGTTCAATTAGCGGAAGCTAAGAAGAAGGCCGAGGATGAAGCCGAACAAGCTGCCATCTTAGAAGAAAGCAAAAAGAAACTCGCTAAAGATTTGGAGTTGCTGCAACGTCAAGTCGAGGAGTTGACAGCAGCTAATGATAAACTGGAACGTAGCAAGAAGAAGATCGCCGCAGAGCTCGAGGACACAAACATCGATTTAGAAGCTCAGAAACAGAAAGTCTCCGAACTGGAAAAGAAACAGAAGAACTTCGATAAAGTGCTTGCGGAGGAGAAGCAAGTTAGCGAGCAACTTATGGCTGAGAAAGACGCCGCTGAACGCGAAGCACGCGAGAAAGAAACTAGAGTTTTGTCTCTTAGCCGCGAACTAGATGAATCGAATGTTAAAGTCGAAGAACTTGAAAGAATTAAGAGGCAACTCCAAGCGGAACTTGACGAACTAGTTAACAATCAAGGCACTGCAGATAAGAATGTTCACGAACTGGAGAAAGCCAAACGCTCACTGGAAACTCAATTGGCCGAACTGAAAGCTCAAAACGAAGAATTGGAGGATGAACTCCAACTGACTGAAGACGCTAAGTTAAGATTGGAAGTCAACATGCAGGCTTTGAGGGCTCAATTCGAGCGTGATGTTCAAGCTAAAGAAGAACAAGCTGAAGAGAAGAGAAGAGGCATCGTCAAACAGTTGCGCGATCTTGAAGCTGAATTAGATGAAGAAAGGAAGCAGAGAGCGTCCGCGGTCACCGCGAGGAAGAAGCTTGAAGGTGGGTAAACCGACGGAGTTAAGTCGGATAATCACTTTTTATTTTTCAGGCGACCTCAAAGAACTAGAGGCTCAGATCGAACTACAATGCAAAATGAAAGAAGACGCTTTGAAGCAACTAAAGAAATCCCAGCAACAGTGCAAGGAGGCCGTCAGAGACGCCGAAGAAGCTCGAGCTTCGCGTGACGAGCTTGCTGCTAGCTGCAAAGAAGCTGAGCGTAAAGTGAAAACTTTAGAAGCGGAAGTCCTTCAATTGAATGAAGATCTCACCGGTTCTGACCGAGCGAGACGTGCTGCTGAAGCAGAACGCGACGAGCTCTTGGAAGAAGTCAATAATTGCAACAGTAAATCCGCGTTGCTTATTGATGAAAAGCGCCGATTAGAAGCCAGAATTGCCACTTTGGAAGAAGAAATCGAAGAGGAGCAGAGCAACAACGAGTTGTTCCAAGACAGAGCCCGCAAGGCTCAACTAACCATCGAACAGTTGACTTCCGACTTGGCTACCGAAAGGTCTCTTGCCCAAAAACAAGAATCCCATAAGTTATTGTTAGAAAGACAAAACAAGGAGCTTAAAGCCAAATTGGCTGAATTAGAGACTGCTCAAAGGACAAAGACGAAAGCGACAATCGCTGCTTTGGAGAGTAAGATCACCAACTTGGAGGAACAGTTGGAGGTTGAGGCGAAGGAGAGATTAGCCCAACAAAAGACTAATAGGAAGTTAGATAAGAGGTTGAAGGAGCTAGTCATGCAATTGGAGGATGAGCGTCGACATGCTGATCAGTATAAAGAACAAGTCGACAAAGCCAACTCGAGAGTGAAGACGTTGAAGCGGCAATTGGACGAAGCAGAGGAAGAAATTACCAGAGAAAAGGCACAAAAGCGGAAAGTACAAAGGGATTACGAAGACATGTTGGAGAGTAACGAATCGATGACGCGTGAACTGAACAACCTCAAAAGCAAACTAAGGTAAGTCGCTGCTTTTGTGAATTTCGATCATCTCATTGTTGAAAATGTAGCTTGACAGTTTCGGTGCTAATGTTTTGTTTCTGAGGGGTTGTAGATTGAAATTATAACGCCCCTCAGGGCAAGCTACGTTTCGTCACCTTCACAGCTCATCTTCATTCATCTTTTGTTGGCTTCACTTGTTTCAAATCTTTGAATTTCCAGCATTAAATGATAGCGGGTTCTGTCTTCATGGTGATCATGTGGTATGTGGTGTTAGATTGGTGTTGGATGTTTGCAACGGTACTAACTCTTTGTTTTCTTTTTGTTTATTAACACGTTTTTGTTTGGGGGATTGTTTGAAAATGATTTTATGTTTTTAGGCGCGGCACTGGTGCCGGTGGCGCTATGGGCTTGCCCACTAGACTCAGTAGAGGATCAGTACAATCAAGTGGTAACGGCTCTGGTGACGATTCCACAACCCAAGATGACACTATTGATGGTGAAGATGCTCCCAATTAAACAATAACTTTTTACCCATGTTGTAAATATATTTGTATATCCCTTATTAGTACTTAGAATTTTTTATCGGATGATTTGTAAAAATTGAACTTATGTTCAGAGAATCAGTATCAGTTAAACTTCATTATTTCCTTATTTGTAGGTTTTTTATTATTTTATTCATGCTTTATAGTAATTAATTTGTATTTTATAACAGTTGATTGCATTTATTTATATGAAAGATTATTGCTTAATTTGTTTTTAGGGTCTCATTCGTACTTTATACTTTATAAATTTAGCTATTAGTTTGGATTTATCGGCATTTAATAACCCATTTACACTTCTAATAATTATCGACTTAATAACCCTAACGAAAACAAATGACATTTTTATACAACATTTATAGGAGACTTGATAGTAATATATTTTGTAAAAACGCATTCATTAGGAAAAACAACTTTTGATATTTGACTTTTTGTAAAAATTCAGTTTTGTATGTATATATCATTTTCTATGTATAAAATATATACATATTTTGGGGTTTGGGCTCATCATTTATTTGTACTTTAACGAGTTCAATAAAATCGTGGAAAACAGCATTTCTTATTTCGTAACCCACTAGTGCCAATTTTCCTACTTTCCCATCTAAATTTGAAAATTAACGAGTGGCTTGAATGTGATTTTGACGAAATTAACTCTAGATGGTTAACGCAGTGATGAAGAGCAAGAAAAACGTTATCTAGTTCGCTATATGTTTACAGAAGCTAAGTTAAATCTTTAATTTAATTTAATTAAATAGTTAACATCATGTTGAAGTGGCATGTTATCTTTTTCCGCCAATCAAATGTCAGTTTTAGCATACTAAAACATCTTTGGGAATGGTAAATTTTCAAAGTACTTTTTCTGCCAACAGAAGTGACATGTGAAACAGGCAACCAACAATACAGTTGTCTCCATACAAGTTACAGTCTGCCTTCGATTCATCGTCCCACATTGGTTCTTGTACAAGTTTTTGTTCGATAAGGTTTTAGGTAAGGTTTTGCATGCTTGTTTGAATTTTTGCGGGCAAATAATAACACCAATGTAGCGGTCTTAATCCGCCGACGAATAAACGCGAAGGACAATTTTTATCGAGGTTTCGTAATGACTTTGGGCCCGATTTCAAGTGAGTGGCGCAAAATTGCGTTGACGCTGTTGCTAAGGTAGTATCAGTTTTATTGGGGTTGCTAAGATGCAACTCTGATTTGCAATGCCGCAAGTCAACATGAAATCGAGCCCTTAGTCCCTTCATTTAATCAGTTGAGCGCTGCGACTTGAAGGAGACGGATGTGTTTGTGCAAGTGAAGTGAAATAGTGCCGTTTTGGGATTTTAATTGAAAGGTAGATGCTAAATGCATTTATTTGGGAACAATGCAGTGCAGACACATTTCGCGGGACTTTTCATTCAATGCGGTGCATCTCTAATGACTAGGTACAGTTATTTATTTGAAACATTCGGTTAACTTCCTTCTAATTTTCTTCGCTTCCGGAATTTGAAATACATAGTTAAGAATTTGGAGTGTTCTTTTTAGATCGCTCATCGTATTAAATTACTCGACTAACAAGTCCAGCCGCGCTTTTGAAATTGAATAGTTGAGTGGTGTGTATAGTTCGGGGACTGAAATACCGTGTTTATGACTTAATTGGGGTACTCACTGCACAAACAGTGCATACTAGCAGATAGTTTACTGATGAGTGCCGTTTCAATTTAGACATTTTGCATTAGTTTTTTGGGACTTTTCGTTTATTAGTTTAAACAATTTTGCTTTTGTTTAAAGTTGAGTATTATAACTTTACCCGTTAGGGAGGTTTATTTCCTTTTAATGTTCCTGGTTTCGAACTTTGTTAGCGAACATTTTTTGCGCAGTTAGGTAATCACGTAATCCTATTTAATTAGTTTGAATTATAATATTATAAATGTATTGTGTCTGAGTTAATAAAATTAGTTCAAAAATCGATGAATTTTGTTTTATTTCCCTCGCGTTAAAACTACAGTTGAACCTCGAAACAGAAAACACAAATTATCGATTTTTTTGAAAAAAAAATATTTTAACAAGAAATTTGTCTCAAAACACGAAAAAGAAAACTTATTTTATTCGCAGCTGATCAAAAATTGATTTGAAAAGGCGTCTTTTTTTCAAGATTTAATTTTTATTGATTTTTTGAAAAATGGTGAATGCGCCGGGATATTTTTTATCTTTTTCCTGCAACTTTTTATTCATTTCTTTTTTAAATTATATGATTCCTCCTCTATTTAATTAGAATAAAAATCTTTACGCCTTCACCATCAAAGATCTTAACAAGCGCCTGTGAAGTGTTCTCTCCATGATCAAAACTAGTGGAATCCGAAATATCCTTGCTGACAGCTTACATAACCTAAAATCTTCATTTAAATTAGTGTTTTAAAATGTAAGTTATTTTGCAATACTCTCGTAACTTAACTAATTTATATGTACATGTGACTACTTTTACTAAGAAATGCACATTTTAGGTTAGGAAGACTGCCGATTCTGAGTCTCTTCAAAGAGTACAAAGTATCCAAACATCTGAGCACCACTACTCAAAATGAATATAAAACTGTATATAAATTTCCATACATTCGAGGCGCAGGACTAGTAAATAGAATGAAATTCTACCAAACACTGGTAACCTCAATGGCTATACCAAGTGCAGCGATTTTAAACAATTTAGGTTTTATATCACAAGATGAAGTAGTTTTTACTGTAATTTTGGGGCTCGCTGGTATTATCCCGCTGTACAGCTTTGGACACTTCACACATAAACTAATAGGAATAGTGTATTTAAATGAAAATAAGAATTTAGCAAAGTTTGCGTTTATTGACTTTTGGGGGACTAGAAGAGACATGGTAATGCCTGTAAATGAAATTGTGCCTTTTTCAGAAAGCCCCAACTCCATCACTGATCCTTTGTACCTAAAAGTCCGTCAATTTTCGTCGAAAACAACACTAAAATTATGTACAAGATACGGTGTTCTAGATGATACAGGTTTTAATAAAATATTCTCAAGTTACTTTGGTAAAAAATTTAATCTAACTCCACCTATAATGAGCGTAGGCCCTGTTTGCCTCACACTGCTTATGTAAATCTTGTTTTTTCTTTACAACGCGACCTTTGTTATTCGCAGCGTCAATCAACTCTAATGCTAATTGATAATGAAACCTTACATTGGCATCTTTTTCTTGAGCAGCAGCAATCAACCATTTCATTGATAAAAACTGACTTCGTTGCGGGGTAATCGGTATCGGCACTTGATACCGCACTCCACCTCTTTTAATAGGAGTCAACCCCAAAATCGGTTTACAGTTTTCAACAGCTCGGTGAAAAATCGCACGGGGGTCTAATTCAATCTTGGCTTTTCGCTCTTCATCCGCGGATTTATGGTACTTTTCCAATTGGATGCGTTTAATGTTTTCAAAACATTTTTCTACAAGACCTCTCGCCAAAGATTTCTCACCGTCTCTCATGACATAATTGATGAAGCGGCTACAAAATAAAATGAGAAGAGACAAGGGGGGTTCTTGTTGCTTACTTTACTAAGTCGTCTTGTCTCAGGGAAGAACTTTGATCGTTCAAAGCCGCACGGGTCGGCATATGCGCCAGTTTTTGGGCTTCTCCGGACTTGATCAACTCCTCTTGGGTTTCTTTTTTGTAAATTGGTTGAATGTAATAACTGGGGTACTGAGACATGCCATGTTTGTGGATGAGGGGGCTGCAGAAGTAAAAAGTGAGGTTATGCCACTTTCATTTAAGACAGTGTCTTGTTCGAAACCAAGTCGCTTATTGCAAACAGTTATTGGGGTTGTAGCAACGACGGTCTTACCTCAATTTAGCACAATTTGTTTTGAGAATTCTGCAATTTTTGAAAAAAGTCCGAATTGTTGCCATCTCTCTACTGCGCACGTGCAACTTCAAATTCCACTAGACTTGTAAATTGTTGTCATGACAATTAAATTTGAGCCAATGAGCGCCCGAGATAATTGAAGTCAAGTGGAAACTTCATCGCCCCCGCGCATGAGCTGCCAAAATGGCGACATTAAGAAGTCCAGTTTTTGCGTTTGCTGTTTTTGAGTGAATTTCGCAGCCAAAAGTGCTATGTTTGTCGAATTTTAACTAGAAACACCAGACTATGCTCGGAATCACTTTGATCTAGTGCAGGCTCTGTGCAGTGGTTCTCTCCAGTGTTTGTATCCCCGTTGAAAATTTTTGGGCAAAATGGCAGATCAGCCCAGTCAAGGTAAGCATTCCAAGTTTTTTTTATATTAGAAAGGGTTCGAAATTGCGTTCGTAGGTCGGAGAACAATGCTTAGGATGGAATTTTCCGTCCCTAATAGTAACAACACTATTGGTGGTTTTCGCCCCCTTCCGAGCCAACCTGGGGCCAACACTGAGAAATTTGGAGCTGCCGCGGGTACAAACCGCCCTAAAATGAGTCTGCCTGCCGTCCCTAAAACAGCTATCGATCCTACTATTGACAGACCTAGGTTTGAGGCCACTGTGGTTAAGTTTGAGGTAACACCACAATGTAGGGATTCAAGATTCAAAATTTGTCAGTCAATGAACTCGACTGGAAAACTCCAGATTGGGGGGCAAACTTATGATTTTACCTCAGATGATTTACAAGATATTGGGGAGATTGGCAGAGGGGGATTTGGAACTGTCAACAAGATGGTGCATAGAAAATCAAACACAGTGGTTGCTGTGAAGAGGATAAGATCTACAGTTGATGAAAAGGAACAGAAGCAGCTTTTGATGGACTTGGACGTCGTGATGAAGAGCAATGAGTGCCATTACATTGTTCAGTTTTATGGGGCCCTATTTAAGGAGGTTGGTTAAGAATACTTATTTACTCATTTAAATTTATTTAATGATAAGAAATGAGATAAAGTTGATTAAAATCTTTAACTTCTTTGCCCCATAATGGATGTTGCAGGGGGATTGCTGGATTGTCATGGAACTGATGGATACTTCTCTGGACAAGTTCTACAAGTTTATCTACGATAAACTCAACGATCGAATTCCTGAGGAGATTTTGGGCAAAATCGCCCTCGCGACTGTGAAAGCCCTAAACTATCTAAAAGAAAAACTGAAAATAATACATCGAGACGTGAAACCTAGCAATATTCTCCTGGATCGTAACGGGAACATTAAGTTGTGCGACTTCGGCATTTCCGGGCAGTTGGTAGACTCCATTGCCAGGACACGCGACGCCGGATGCCGACCATACATGGCTGTAAGTTGAAGACAAATTCTCGTTTTTCCGTCTTGACCGCGTTCTTACAGCCTGAAAGAATAGATCCTCAAACCGCCAAAGGCTACGACGTGAGGAGCGACGTCTGGTCCTTGGGAATCACTCTCATGGAGGTTGCCACTGGCCGCTTTCCGTACCCTCGATGGTCCAGTGTTTTTGATCAGCTACACCAAGTGGTCAATGGGGAGCCTCCTCGCCTTACAGTTAACCATAACGCCAATACATTTACGTCAGAGTTTGTTAATTTTGTAAATACTTGGTAGGTTACAGTTGGGGTTTAATGAAAGTAGCTTACACTATTTTTTCTAGTTTAATAAAAGATGAGCATGCGAGACCAAAGTACAAGCGGTTACTCGAAGACCCGTTCGTTCTGAGAGCCCAGAAGGAAAAAGTGGACGTAGCGGCTTACGTCTCACGAATCATGGATGAAATGGCCAACAATGGTATAAGTGCTTTCACAACAAATCAACAGTGAAAACGAGTGAGCTACGAGTCACAGGCATCTCAGGTGATGTAAAGTAGGAAAAAACTATTAGTGATTACTTATTGAGTAATAATCGCTTAGAAATAATTTTATGATTAAATATAATTGGTAAGTTTGTGCAATTGCGGCTCAAGTCGCGAATTCTTGGTGATAATTCGACGATGAGATTCAGTTCATCAGTCTAAAGATGTAATTATTGAGGAAAATATATAGCTTTAGTAACTCCATGTTACATAGGTCAAGCCACTGAAAAACAGTCCAATGTATATATAGTGAGTGTCCAGTTTTTAGGTTCAATTCATGTGATGTCTATTTTTCGCATTTATTGGATGCATTCAAGGTGCTTTCTGCATTTTTTCTCTTCGCGATTATTTCGAAAATTGTTACCGATTTTAACCAATAAAACGTTGCCTGTTCTATTGTACCTTGTACGATCTTTAACTGTAAATAGTTAGTGTATGTTGTTAATATTTAATTTTTTACTCAATTGTTTAAGAAGTAAGCAAATTGTATGTTTATTTACCAACACAATGTTGAGTATGTAAAGTAAAATTGTACAGAAAAACCTATTTATTCAGTGGTTACACCTAAATATCACAAACTAATACAGTCATTCCCATTCTTTTGCAATTTTCTCATACTCGTTGTCTTCAATGAATGGCTTATCGATGTTTCTTATCATATTCTCCCCACAGAAGAGACACTCAGACGCGACAATATTATCGATTTCGGACTTTACCACCTCTTTTGCCGACATTCCAGAACCTGTGCTAACGTTGTCGACGTTGGTCTGTGTATTTAAGATTTTTAGTTGGCGCTCCAAGTCCGCCAATTTGTTCTTTTTCGCGGGACCTAAATCACAAGTCAGATTTGCCTGAATACTCTAATTGAAACATTACCTAATAACGGGTTCAGTTCAACCATCAAACAGTCTGTATGGAACTTGTGCTGACACGGGAACATGTAAAATGGCCGAATCATCAGAGTAACGTTACAAATTTCACAAGTTTCATCGCTGCTGATGAAAGTGAATCGATTTCTAAAGGATTGTATCTGTTCTCGAACTGATTCCGCCGATTTTGTCGATTCGTCCATTTCTTCTTTCAGTTCTTGAATGTGTTGGTTGTACTCCTAAAAACACATTTAGTACCGAGTAAAACGCGTTGTTTTGTACCTTCAAAGAGTTGCAAATGGCTTCTTTGAAGTGGTCAATCGTGACGAAATCAGAGAAGAATGGTAAAATGTCTTCGATTCTGATTAAGTCGCATTGTTTTAGGAACTCCATAGCTTGTTGAATGTCGTTTTTTCCACTCACCACGTGTTGGGCTAGAATTAATTAGTTAAAATTGTTAATTGGTAAAATCGATCGATTACCTATTTTCAGCCATAATTTCTTCCTAAGCTCAACATCATCTTCGGGTGGCATGTCAGCTAAGTGTTTCGCCAACTTCAGGTTGTTATCTGTTAAAGCCAACTCAACGGCTGATTCCCACATCCCCAACAAACCAGATAAGTGGACACAAGCTTCTTTCAAATTCGCGTCATCTTGACAAAGACGCAGCGCAAAATGGACGTCGTAATTCACCAGAGTCAGTTCCTGTCCTTGCGACATCAAATACTGCATTAACTTCTCTTTGTCGTGTTTGGCGTACAATGACAATAAGAAATTATGAATCGCTTTGTCAGTGTTTTTTAATTTATCTGTACAAAACTCGAGGTACTTCATGACTTCTTTGGCGTGGAATTCACCCTCGCAAGTAACGAGAGCTGGGAGGAGACGCACAGGGTGTAGTTTTTTCCCTTGGTCGATCAAAGCTTTAACTGTGTATTTTGGGACTTCTTGCATGAGAAGGGGGGCGAATTGGTAGTACAACTCGTACTTGTTTTGGCTTTTCAGGACTTCCAACGCCTCGTGGAAGCTGTTTTTGTAGATGTGGTGGCGTATTAGTTGTTCAAAGTCCTTGTTGACTATCGTAAGCTTCATTAAATTTGCCTTGTCTCCATGACTCGCCATCAACTCATATATTGTCGATTTATTCTTTTTGATGCAATCAGACACCTCCGACAGCGCTAAGAATGTCTCGAATTCCTTCTGGATGTCTAAATAAGCAGCGCTTTGCTCCAAACCCGCTAATCTCTTCTCCTCTAACTTACTCAAGTACAACTCAATTACCCAAATGACGATCATGGTGATCTGAGTCTTATCTTGGGCTTTCAGAGTATCCAATTTTCTTCTAAGGAAGATCTTCAAGGAATCTTGTTGGTCAACTTGAATGAACTTGAGGCAGATTTCCTCAAAACTTGATTGAGTTTCCGCGTATCTTTGCGCGCTCAACTCGAATTGTTTGTTATTGAACAACATGTCAGCTTCTTTTATAAGAACTTGATTGTAAAAAGCTTCGTTTCCTCGAGAGTACTTTTTGGCAAGATCAAACTGTTGGTTTTCACAGAAAATCTGCCAGACATTTCGCTCCTCTTTAGTTACTTTGAATCTGAAAACGGCGTTTTCTGTAACTGCCCAGATATCGCCAGTACTCGCGTCTTTGACGATGTTGATCAACTTTCCAAAGGCCTCGTTATAATTGTCTTCGTACACCACGTCTTCGTTTAGCAAACAAACCCCTTTAATGGTGTCCATGTATGCTAATAAAATATGGAACTCTGTCAACGCAATAGCTATTGGAAATTTCGGCGACACTGAATAATCCTCGTACAAAGGCTTCGGATATTTAATTAACCGCGTCTTGTTCTCCAAACTTGACATACTTTCGTCAGTTCCAGAGTCGAATTGACCGTAAATTATCCCTTTTTCTGTCATCCAAGCGAAGGAATTCGGGACAGTCAGGTTTTCCGACCAGAACTTCAAACGGGAGTATCTCAGGTTGCTGTCAATTTCGAGATAGGTGTCTTTTTCCGGTATGTTCAGGTAGCGGTTGAACACCTGTTGGAGAAGGGGCTTCTCTTCGTGCTCAGCTCGACCAATGAAGTAGTACAATCGCGTGGGTGTGGCCGCGAAAATGACGTATTTATCGCTGCCTAGGACTTTGTGGTATTCTAGGCCGGTGATCGGGGTATTGGAGCCTTTGCCGATGTCGAAAACCTGGGAAAAAAACGGTTATAACAATTGGGTTTTAGGATGTTAGGTTAGTACCCAGGTGACTGAGCAAACTTAGGTCCTAAATCTGTATAAAAAGACCTACAAATTGGTGTTTTCAATGTGCGCCCAGTGTGAACAAAAAAACAAGAAAAGCAGTGCAAAATTAACATTTTTATTTCTAATTGGTTAAACCGGGACACATTCTTGCTGGTTGCAATAAGCCTACGGATACTAGCTGCCTGCAAAATGAAGTTCGGAACGAGTGTAAAAACTTGAATAAGAAACTAAACAGCAAAAAGTTTTAAACTATCAAAAACCAGCAAATTTCTCTAATTACCAATCCGTCAACTTCTCGATTTCCATACAAAGGTAAATAATTCGGCAGCTTGTAACATGTAACTTTGAGTCTCTAAGCTTCAGAAGAAATCATTTTTACCTGTCTCCAATACTGCTCCAAACTAGATGAAAAACCGGACGTGAAAAACTTGTCCCCTTCCAAAACAATCTCGGTTTCAAAAATCAACCCCTTGGAAGTCCCTAGAAGAATAGCCCCAGTGGTGCTCTCAGACTCATTCAAAGCGTTCCACGCCACTTCGGTGAATTCGTGCCCTCTGAACTTCGTCGTCGACTTCAATTTATTTGATTTTCTAGACAAGTAGAGAAGTTCAGGTCCCCCTTCTACAGTTTTGGGGGCAAATGTAAGCAATAAATGGTTTCCTGTCGGATCCATAAACAGATTAGTGAGACGAGAAGTGGCGGTATACTTTGAAAGGGAGATCTCTAAAACTGTCTTTTAGTTGGAGCTACTTAAAGCTGTTTCCTACCGTCGTGTTGTTGGGGGTAATGCAGATTCATGCGAAATAAAGTGTTGTTGGCCATTGCCACAATTAGTTGCTTATTTGATATAGCTACATGTGTAATCTTGTCTGAGGGCGTGAAGTCCTTTTTTGCCTTACTAAAAATTGGGAGGTCTTGTTCAAACGTCATGTTGATATACCCATGGGAGCTCTAAAAAGAATTTTAGTGCCTGTCTAGGTAAGGAGAAGTATTACCATTTCGGCAGTCGAGAAGTTGTTATTGCGAGTTTTCATGGAGGCCTGCTCAAACTGATCAAACAACGAAGTCATTTTGGGGCTCCTGTATTGATTGGGGTTATGTTTCTATTAACGTGATACACGGAAATGAAGTCCGAAAAACAAGGAAACACTTGATAGCACTACATGAAGACTTCACATAAGAAAAACAGTGAAATACTTTATTTATAAATACAATCTGACAGTGACAGTTTTTTGACACTTGACGTTTCTACAGCTCCCTCTCGCGGTCGTCACCCTAAGCATCACAATTCCTAACCTAAAAAATCTGACGTTTGGGGTGATAATACTCATCTCAAATGCTGGTATTTCGCGATTAATCCAACTATGGATGAGCCTGCATCTTCGAAAAATACAGTAGAAGATGACGAAATTGTTAAAGAGGTATGGTACAAATCTCTTAAATTTCTATTTTGAGGTTATGTCACACTGTTGGGGGCCATGTGTCATTCTTTTTTTTTTAATTTTAGATCCCAGTTTTTCACTCCACGCGTTTACAGAAGAACTTATACCTGTTACGATACCCACTGTTATCTAAAAGTTGTCGTAACGAGCTCGACGTGAAACGTGGCTTTTTCAAACCGAACAATCAAGAAGTGGAACTAGAAATGGGGATTGATGTAACGTCGTCGAATTTCGATAGTGATAGAGCAGAGCTTATCGCTCAGGAAGTTGACGGAGCCCCCGAAAGCCGGAAACCTGCCACAAAAGTACATTTTAAAAATGATTTAGTTGACAATGTTTGTTTGAAGTCGTCCCAAGCCGTTTATGAGCCTAGTAAATACGCAGCTTTGGTTTACACAGGAAAAGAAGTGCATCTAACAACGCTTAGGAACATTTTCGAGTTCCGCCCGTCGTTTACATACTTAGATAAAATCTCACGTAAACGCAAAGATGTGGATCATAACGACCTCAGTGACGATGAAGAAGCCGGTCCTAGTACAGCCGAACCAGTCATGGTCAAGTTCAAACAAAGCGACGACCGCTGGAAGAAGTCCAAAGACAGTTTTAGGACTTTACAAGCAAAGAGTGCGAGTGAACCTTGGCTACCCTGTGAAGTCCACTCAGAAAGCAGCTCTCTAAGTAAAGTTGAGAAACTAAAACTCATGGCAGAGAACACGGAACGGACCGGACAAGCGATGAATCTCACGGATTCTGAGTATGTTAGAGTTTTGGTGCCTGAAGATGAAGGACAAGGGACGACGGAACCGTCTTCTCCTTCACACATCATGTCGTTACATACTTTAAGAGCGACGCCGATTTTAGAGCAGTTGCGAGTACTGCTAAAAGACGCACAAATAGTTCAATTCCAACAACTTATGATGATTCTGGCGGGGGGCGAAGGTCTAACCCCGGACACTTTGTTAAAAAATTTACCGAAAGTTGCTGTGCTAGTCAGGGGGAATTGGGTAGTTAAAAGCGATGTTTTGTATCCGAGTAACACTTTCTCGTCCACGAGTGGTGTACCTGCGGAGCTGATGTGTCGAACTAGAGATTATGTGGTAAATAAAAAGAGTTGAATTTTGCGGACTTTGTAACTTAATGAATTGTTTCAGCTTTATTCCTTCACCAAAAACGATTACGTTGAACGGAAGAAAATATCTTCAATCATGAAAATCCCCGCCGAAGAAGTGAAGGAAATCTTCATGGGTTTTTCAAAATTGAGCCATAATAAAGGTTGGGAATTGGTGCTGCCCACAGATAATGATTTTATTGTTAAACACAGTGATATAGTGCAAAAACAAAAAGACGCCTGGGAAGAAAAGTTTAAGCAGTTAAGTGAGTTTTTAAGAGACCACCAAAAACAGAGGCGGAAGAGCAGGAGTGTTAGTGAAGTTTCAGCACCAGAAAAAAAATAAAGACTGAGATTGTTGGAAAGTTACATATTATTAATTTAATTGTGAGAATTACGTGTTACATAATGGCACAAAACCAAGTTTTATATACTTTTTATTAAATAAATTATTGAACATTGCCGGAACTAGGACAAATAGATGCGGTTTTTGCCATCGTTTTTCTCGCGTCTTGTACGATGAGGCTATGGTTTAACTTTAAAAGTTTTTCTGCTTAAATCGATGGAAAAAGTGAAATTCAACCCTTTAATTAAAACTCGGGAGTAGTTGAACGCTCTTAAATTCACATTCATGACTATTTCCTTGCTCGTTTGTAAGAGAAATGACGTAACAAGAAACATTTATACAAATAACAAACAAACTAAAAATAAATTCTCTAAAAATCGAGACTATTGTTTTGACGCAGTGATCACATTGAAACCACTAATGGCCCGATTATGGTTTCATGGTAAAAAATCATAACTTTATTGTTTTTAATTTGGTTATAACACAAGATCTTGTACTGGGCTTTAGTTTCATAATAAAAAAGTTATAAAAGCAACATTAAGAGGATAATGACACCTCCAAATACCTGCAGGATTATGTTTTTTCTTAATTATTCCTAGTACTGCCCTGTGATGGTACCTAAATAATGACCATTCCCACCCTTTTTTAATCCTTTATAAGTTATCCACCACCAAAATTTTCCAGAACTCGCTTAAAACTCGTGAGAACTCGTTTAATTTGATTGAACTTCTTCTAACTTTGTTAAGTATGGAGTGTTTCTCCTGCCACCGATTTGTTGACAATTCTTTGGAATGTGAAGAAGAACACCACGTGTGCCACGACTGTCAAGACCATCTGAAGGAACTCTTCCCAATCGTCATGTTTTTGTGTCTTGTTTGTGGATCAAAATATTACGAACCTGTTAACATTTTTAGGAGGAGTCATTTTGATGACCGAAACAGGCGAGGATTGTAATGTTAGGAGACAAATTTATTGTAAAAATGTGATTATTATGAACTATATTATAAATAAAAATTAACTGAAGTCTCTTCTTCTGGGGAGAAACTTCACAGCCTTTTGACCCCATTTGGTCTTGTACCCTTTTTTCGCCACTCCCGATTTTTTAATACCAACGTACCATTCGGGGTAAACTGTCGATTTGAAAGCCGTGTAAGATCCTTGGAAGTGCTCTTCGAAGACTGTCGCGCCCACTGAAGGATCAGCCTGGAATTCAATATGACAATCACAATTCCCATCAAATGTGGTTTAACTCAGACTAATAAAGACCTCACTTATTCATGACAGCATCCGTTCATTGCCGATAATAAACATCGTTTCCTTTATTAAGAACACGTGTGAAACATACTAAACACATTTACCTCTCCATAAAGATCTCCATTTGGTGTAAAACACAAGTACAACCGACTGTCTATTCCTCTTATTCTGACTAAAGCCACGTCTCCACCTGAAGAAACTTCCAATCTGCCCCCACCGTCGGAGTCATCTTTGGTTCCCAAAACCTCTCCACCGGGTCGTATCGTTAAATTGTAGCCAGTTTCTGAGTAGAGAAACATTTGGCCTCCACTCCATTCTGCGTTCGGTTCCATCTAAAAGCAAGAAACCTTTGCACCACCTTACTCCACTGCTTCCTGGTAAAGAATGGGGTAATAAATGAAAAACTAGATCATCCAATATTTACTGTTATTCATGACTCGTGTGGAAAAGTACGATACAAACATAAAAAAATACTGATTTTAGTACCCTAAACTGAGTGTGTTAATACTGATCACTGAAATCTCGATCTTCTCGGTAAAAACATGATGGCCTTCTGCCCGTATTTTGTTCGAGATCCTCTTTTGATCTTCCCGGATTTCTTTATTCCGATGTACCACCCTAAATGCGCGTATTTCAAAGATAAGTACGTGTTGTAAGACCCTTGGAAGGCTTCGACGAAGACTGTTGCGTCCTCGTTCATGTCAGGCTCTCCATATAAGAGTCCCTTTTTATTCATTGCGATATACAGGTTGGTCAAAAGACCTTTGATACGGACGTGACCGGGATAACCCGCTGAGATTAGCTCCAAAAAAGCTAAAAAAATGTTATTAGGGATGAAGAGACGGTGGTTGGCCACTACTGTGTAAGTCGTTGTCATCCGGTGTTCCTCTGACCACACCATCGGGGTAAATAGCCAAGTGGTGCTTCGTTTTGGAATATAGTTGCATTTTAGTTCCGTATACAGGGTTACCGAAGCGCACAGGGCGCAATTGGCGCCAGTTTGCTGAGGGGTTGGGAGGAGGCCATGTGATTTTAGGGGTCGAAGAGGAGGAAGGCTCGTCTTCAACACCGCACCTAAAAGATATTTATAGATTTTATCTTATCGATGACAACATTCTTAAACAATCAACGGTTTCAATCATGATAAAATAGTTAAACAATAAACAAGGCGGTGAGTCAATCAATAAAATTTCCTCTGCGCCCGTTTAAATTTTCCGAAAAATAAATATTTATTTCTCAAACAACTGCGGACTTAATCACGGAGTTTGCTTTCTAAATATTTATATCCGAACTCAATATCCCAATCGGTTTAAATTTAGAATCATTCAGAATTGTAAATAATCGTTTTGAGTGTACTACTTACCATGCAATTCCTCGTTTTGTTCTTTTTACTTTAGCTTCGTCTGTTGCGTCTTCACCAGACAAACTCTCATTATCTGTGCTATCACTATCACTAGTCCCGTTTTCCATTTTAAAAACACAAAAAAAAATCAACGAGTGTCATTAAAGTCTCCTCCCGCGTTTCAAATCGGACTGTTTCGCGTTTCGTGCTTCTAATTTCTAATTTTCCGCGATTATAAATAGAATTTTATTTGGAGTTTACGTGTCGATCGTATATCATAAGTGGGAGAAAAACATGTGGATTACCTCAATGTTTTCAGTTGACGCTGATGGGGGCTCTTAATTGCACAATTGAAGCAGAGGTCTTGTAATATTGGTGCACTTATTTAAACTAAATTGGTGGTGGGTGGAAGAGTATTACTGGTTACATAGTCTTGATTACTCTTATCACATTATGTAACGTTGGGGTGGAAAAGGGGCGGCAGGTTTAAAACCGAATGTGAACGATCTCAAATGAATCACGTTAATAATAGCAAAAGGAAACTCGGAATTTCATGTTTTAATGACTGATTATTTTTGGAGAATACAACTCAGGATTTCCAAGTCGCAACATTATTCAAATTGCCCGCGGCAGTCACACCAACTTAGTTCTAGTTACTTTTCTAGTGAAATTTGAATTTTTCAATTTTGAATCACAGTGGCTGTGGGCAAAATAACGAAATGTTTCAAGGTGTATTTTAACAACACTTTTTGCAGTTTTTAACCTTTTTAACAAAAAAGTGTTCTATTTGTAGAGGTAAGAAGATATAACTATTAAACTAATTTTGAAGAGTATTATTTTTTATTATTTAAAAAACCCTGTAAGTATGCAACCAACTATTATATACACTCGTCCTTACTGCGACGTATGTCGTAACTTACCCTCTAATGACAAGCTTTGCTGTTGCAACCATAACCTCAAATTCAAACAGTTTTTTATTTATCTCAAAAAACACGATCATTTTAGTTCAAAATGACCGAAGATTTAGACAATGTAAGTTTTAAACAAGACTTTTCCTTTTGGTCACAGTAAATTGTTTCAGATCCCGTCGATAACCGTGAAAGAGCCGCTCGATTTAGTGAGGTTAAGTTTGGATGAACGAATTTACGTTAAAATGCGAAACGACAGAGAAATTCGGGGACGCCTTCACGTGAGTGTGTCTGTTTATGTTTACAACGTCTATCGTGTTGTTTTAGGCGTACGATCAACACATGAATATGATTCTCAGTGATGCTGAAGAAACCATTACTACTGTGGAAATTGATGAGGAAACTTACGAAGAAGTTTATAGAACGACGAAACGTAACATTCCTATGCTTTTTGTACGAGGTGACGGTGTGATTTTAGTCTCGCCGCCGATGCGCACTTCTTAAATAAACTATAATTTGGACATATTCTTTATTTACCCATTAAATATTTTACAAAGATTTCTTCAAGATGGTTAAAATATTAAAAAGGAGTATTAGAATAGTACGAGTTAAATAATTCTCTATACAGCTTAATTTATAAATAAAACGTTCACCATTTACAACTTTCTCGTTACAATATTTACAGATTTCTTCCAAACTTACCACTATAGAATTTAAGCTTACTCATGCATTAGTATATGGATTACTATGGAGTTGGGGGGCTGTCCGACATTGGATAATACTGGAGATTTGGCATATTGCTTATATACATGTTGCATAGTAAGGATAGATTTCGTTGCATCATTAATAAATTTGACTAGCCGTGCTAGCCTTCCGTCGATGTCACGCAGACGTTTCATTTTCGCCCCATCCCTCGCTATCACATTCTGAATCCGACCCTGACTCCGAGTCGCTGAATTCTACAGCGACCCTTCTTGCCAGAATACTCGCTACATCATGTAAGCCGTTTCCACGCTCAACCTCTTTCTGTTCGATTTTCTCCACCTTTCGCAATTTAATCCCGTCTCTGATAGCTTTCAATAAATCGTTTCTGGGATCCACCATGGGCGGCGCTTGCTTTGCAATAGGCCTATCCTTGACCGGTGTTAACTTGGGCGGTGACGCACTATTCAATATCTTCGCCAAGTCCCCGTTGACCAATGGCGGGCTAGTCGTCGGTCCGTTCAGCAACGGCATTGGTGGTGGAGGAGGCGGAGGCGGCGCTTGAACTGGAGTTTGTTGTTTAGGAGGCGAAGCTTGTTTCGGCGCTGGAGGTGGTGGAGGTAGATCTTGCACAGGTTCAGGCGTGGCTTGATGGGAATGTGGACTATTGGATCGCGACTGACTTTGAGATCGTACCAAATGAGCTGGAATGCCATTAGGAGGAGACATAGTAGCGTCAGGAGGTGGTGGAGGCGGAGGAAGAGTGTCTCTCCCCGTCGACATACTCCGGCCCCTTGTAGGCGTATTCGAAGACGGCGTGCTCGTATTGCTTGGAGGCGCTGGCGGAGGCTGACTAGGTCGGACTTTACCACCTCTTGTAGGCGTTCCTCCTTGATACAACGATTCTGAGCTAAGCGGACCTTGTCCATGCATACCATGTTGGTACGGATTCTCCTCATACGGCGGATACGTCGGCGATTGAATCCCATCAGGTTGTTCCTGTTGGTACGACCTCCTAATTTCTATAGAGTTCGGCCGAGGCGGTCTTTGCTCAATTATCGTATCTTCAGCTGGTAACAATTGCTGTTGCTGTTGCATTATAGCTTGTGGTGTACGATAAATGGTGTTCTGTTGAGGCATGATGTATTCACCGTGGCCAACAGCAATTTGCTTTTGTCGCTCGCGAGTATTGTGAGGCTGTCGCACCCGTTTCTTATGCCTGTTGCCTTGGCCGCCTTCAGTACGAGGTCGGTGCGGTTTCTTACCACGATCGTGCATCATCCGTTCGGTATCGTTGAGCATCTCCTGTCGCCATAACTCGAAGAAGTAATTTGGATCGGTGTAGAACTTTAGACCATCTTTGCCGTCGTCGCGGTAACAGTTCAGTTTGTGGAGCGGAGGCGGCTTATCGCAAGACTTGTACGTTTCCAACATTGCCGTCGGCATTGTGTCGCGAGAAAAGATCTAAAAAAGAAGAAACAAAAATTTGTATTACAGGAAAATGGTGGCAAGTTTGTGAACTATTCTACTGCAATAAATGGGAAAACATGGCCAAAATCAATTCCGTTTGTTTGATTTGTTTGGTTTATTGTATTAGTACCTGTTTTACGATAATTACGTACCTTTCCCATAATTAAAAATGTACGAACCTTAGAAAAACATGTTTTAAACGAGGAAAATTTTCCTTTACATTAGTACAAACAATGTTATCACTGTTACCTAAGCCTACAATTACTCTCCGTCCTTTTATTTGATATCTTAATAAAATATTGCGGTTATGACGGTCAAGGCTTGTAAAATAGTAGATTTTGTTATACGGAAGAAAAGTGGTACTTTTTGTCGAGCAATTAAATTGCGGTAGCGAGGCGAAGCGTATGCAAAATTGCGAGACAGCAAAGCCACTTTTCGGCGAAATAACAAATACTACATTTCCTCCAAACGTTAAATTCAGTTCCACGACCAACAACGAGTGAACGCAAAATGAACTATAAACATTTGGTTGGCTATGCCTGTAGTTGTCATTAATGACATATACTGTGAAAAATATTGGTTTCAAAGAGTTTCAAAGTTAATATTGTGCAAGTGTGATACAAAATGTAAGTCTCAAATAGTAACAGTCACAAAAAAAACTTTTTCTGCCTAGGCAGCAAGTGTTTCCAAGTCAACGAGCGCTTTTCATTATTTATGTCTGTCTAAAAACGACTAAAAAGTAGTGACTTTTGTGACGTTTGGAGAAAAAATTTATTATGTAATTGAACAAAAACTCGTTCAGTTGTATTTGGCCTTTTACTTTGATTTGAAACATGTGGATCAATATTGATTGCGTCAAAAATCAACGACTATACTCTAATTGACGAATGCAAATCGCCGAAAATTTATTAGATCATTAAACCCCACATACTGCCAACAGTAATTCGTAAAGAAACATCTGCCAAAATCAAACACCAAAACACGTGTTCGGCTAATTAAATAAACAAACTGAAGTGACCCCAGAAAATAAAACGTAAGTCGCAGAACACTTACTTGCTGATCGAAAGCCACAGTGCTCTTGAACGCTTTTCTCATATGAATATCTTGCAAAGACACCTCCTCAACGGTACTATCCAGTTGCGTCACTTTAATAGCTAACCTATCGATCCTAGCTTGTAAAGAATTCGACCTTTCGTAAATCTGTTGGGCGTCTTTGGCCAATTCGCCGAATAAGTCCTCAGCATGTCTAGATAACGAAGATAACTGTCGAACTGTGTTTGCTAGAGTTCCATTAGTCACAGCCTCGAGCTCGGAAATCAAAGGGAAGTCCTCAGGAAGGGTCCCTCTGGCCACGTGGACCGGCTCTATTACCCTTTTCGGCAGGGGCATGGTTGTTAGTTGTTACGGCCACCACAACTAAAAAAGAATGTTGAAAGTTACACCTAAAAATATCGGTTTGTTGGGCGTGGAAGACATTAGCGGAATGAAGTTCTCCAGGACGTATCATTTTACCTGTCATGTCACGGTTTGTATTGATTCTACGGCTAGACAATAAGAATATTATCTAAACTCTTGGCAAGCCCAATGAAACAAAAGAACAGTGAAGTTGGGCGGTCAAAATTATACGGAGTGACTCGCTTTTTCGTTATTTGTAAATCGCCCTGTATAATCTTTGCAACCACCCACTTCACGAACATCTCACTTTTAATTGCAAAACTGTTTATTGCTCCACACCTTAACTCAGCACAATCAAATCTGATAATTCGTAACACGTTGGTGTAGCAATAGCATCTGCGAATGCCAACACAGGTTTCACATTATAACTGATTATTTACTTATTGGAAACACGTAGTGCAATTTACATTTTCATAGTCCTGTCTAACGAAGATAATAAAATTACAAATGGTAATAATCGGGTCTCGGCGTCGTTTACATTCCAGTTCTCTGGAGAAAAAAAGGTGAAAGGTAATGTGCAGAATGTTATTAAACTACTTATGACGCTCATTATGCTGTCAAAATCCAGTAGGTTAATGTAGATCGACATTTGGTGTACGCTTAGACGACACAGAAAAAACGCAGCCACACATTAGTCATCATTAGAAATCCAGTGAATATGGAGAAAATTGTACGATGGAATACGGAACTCGTGTCAATTCGACGTTTTGAGGTTATCTGTCATTATGACAGTTCTCGAACTTGGTATCAGTTAAGAACAGACATGACTTCCCGATTCCAAAGCCCATTCCACGTTCAAAAAACAACACCCAAACTGATTACTAATATCTTTATCCACTTCATTAAAACGAAAACACCAACACAGCAAATATGATTAACCAAATAGCCCCTCAGCGCTCCCCCACGTTGGAAAATACCTCCCTGGGGGGTAATTCTAGCGTGAGGCAATGAAAATTTATGACGTTCTCTACCTGTGCCACCAGATGGTGACTGGCAAACATCACTTTTGAGTGTATGGAAATAAATAAATCAGTGCATGACGTGAGAAAGAAGCTGTTAAGGTTATTAACCGCCAATTAACAACAAAAAAGCAGCGTGGCAGGAAATAGGAGCAGGGTAGGCTTCAGCTCCCATTTCATCAATACTGCCTCCGCTGCCAATAAGGAAGTGAGTCATTAAGGGCGGTTCGTGGAAATGATATTTAAACATGATTTGTTATGAGTAAATTGGAACTCACCAAGGTCGCGTTTTATTTATTCAGTAAGCACAAATACATTGATAAAGCTCCAACTCTCGTGGACACTTCTTGATGTTTGAAACACGGAATTTCTCACAGAGAGTGTAGACAGGGGATTTTAAAGCGGAATTATGCTGAAATCGATGCGTTTTGGTCCGTGACATGGGCATTTTTTGTAAAAATGTCAGATAGAAAGGGGAAAGGCCAACAAACCGTTGTCGAAGTGTTAACCAAATTTAGGTCGATTTCTTACCTCCGCATGCTTAAACGTAGTCATTTAATAAAGCACAAACTTTAGCACATCGTTTTCTGGGCACAATTTGAATTATTTACTCGAAAAACGAGGTAATTCTGTAAATATCGTAGAAAATGGCGAAGCGGTACACCCAACAAACACGATTGGAGCACGACTGTTGCCACACCCACAAAATGAAAAACACCAAGTCAGACACTAAATGGAGCACTAGCGCCACGTTTGATTTAATCATGATCAATATTTGAATTGGTATCTTAAGTAAACACCGACCGGTACTTTTTTAAGTATATTTAAAAAATAAAATAAATAGATAAAGGTTAATAACGGGTAAAATATAAAACTATAAAACATTAATGTATAACGTAAATGATTCTTCTCTCCAAATTCAACTCTGCATATTGCTGAGACTGTAATATACAGAGAAAACATTGAGTATTTTTAACATTAGTATTTAGAAAACGATATGCAATATGCAACACTAAAGAAAAGACACTTAACGTGCATACATGACACATCAACATCGACGCAATAGTCTAGGTTGGTTTATAGTACGTTAATTAACAATTACAAATTAGGTTTAAACGTCACGTTTAGTCCAATAAAAATGTGAGGAGGGCCTCTTGTTGAGTATTCATCAAGTTACGACAATACTTTCAATTGATACTGGGCTAGTATCAAATTTGATTGCACAGCCTGAGGCCGTACGAATCAAATTTTCAATATACTATACTATAATACAAAATTGCAACAATTTTACTAGAGATACATAGTATCAACTTATCGATAATATTATGTGTTAAAACAGAGGGTTGACACCACAATCCTTGAAAAGCGTTACTCCTATTTAGTACAAATCTACTCAACTACTTATATTATTCTTCAATATGAAGTTATTTTGACAATCTAAACTACACCGTCGGAAATCCATTACGTTTAGATAATGACTGACCAAACCTCGTATACGCTTAATCTCTCATAAGCCCATAGAAGTACAAACAAACCACCGATATGTATAGTCGGCAGCGGGAAACATTACCATTCCCTTTACTGAGTCTTCTGAAACATCGACAATATCGCCGCGCAAATCTTCTGTGGGTTAGTTTCATCCGGGAACATTCTCATCGCTTGCGTTACTTGTTCTTCAGGAAAAATCGCCGCTAGATGGTAATGCATTTTTCTTCTAGCGTCTTCTTGTAGAGTTGGAGGCGGTGGAGGACCATTTTGCGGCCATAAAGGTGGACAGACGTTTAATTGAGGATCTGAACAACTCGACATTCTTTGCATGTGTCGGTGTTGGGGGTGAGCCGCCGGTGGCCACGGCCTATACGAATCCGGAGCTGAAGCTATCCTAGTGACATGTTGATGCATCTCCCAGTTAGGTGGCGGCATGTATTGTGGCTGTGGGACGTATCTGCGCAGTAATCGAGGATCGGTCGGATTTAACGTAAGCTGTCTTTGTAGTTTTCTGTGTAAGTTCTCAGATTGGGGTTGCTGGGGTGAGGTGCCAACATTGTCTACACTTCGACTCTTTGAAACAATCGCATGTTGGATTTCTTTAGGCGGTGGGATGTTAGATCGGGTGCGTCCTAACGGTGTCTTTCTTATATCTCCTTCTCTGGCTTGGAGATGTCGCTGCGCGTGTTCCGATAAACGCTCGGTGACACTTTTATGAGGAAACGGTCCTCGTTCGGGGTGGTGGTACTTGCATTTGTTACCATATGTACACTTTTTACCATACGGGCAAGGCGGAGGAGGATCGCCTTTCTTAGGTTGTGTTCGTAGAAAGTTATCTAGAGTAGGTCCGGAACGCCCTAGAGGATCGTCGGGTGGCATAAAACGGTCGTTGACGAAACTATACATCAAAATTCGTTCTTCTACTACTTTACGGAACTCTGCACTTTCTTGGCAGAGGTCTCGGTAATTATCGTTGCTCACTACGATGCCATCGACGTCGGCGGCTAAACGTAAGATGTAGCGGTCGTCGTAACACACCATTCTTTTGCCGCCGACTAAACGAGAAGGAGTAAATACCAGCAGTCTTTCTTTTTCCAGTTCGGCCAAGATGTCTTGGTCGCGGACTGGATTGTCTGGACGGGGGGCTTCCTTTCGCCATTTCGGAACGAAAACAGTTATGTCTTTGTGACCACGAGCCTTGAACCAATCCACGCAGATCTTTATTCCCCGACACGAAAAAATCTCCTTATTCCCGTGGCTACAAAAAAAAGATATTTAAGTATCAAAGTCGCTTTAACATCACTCCAGCTTACCTCATCGCCACATTGCTTCCATCTATCACAATCGCCCTCAGAGCGTGTCCTCCGCCCTGTTCCCCTTGCACATCGGCGACGTCCAGCGTGCTCTCCGAAGGGCTGCTATCACACGAAGCCCCCTTCTGCGCCCCTAGCTTGATCAATTCAGCGAGCAGTTCGTTTTGCGCCGGCGAAGGCCCCAATTTCTGCAAAGCGGCTTGCACAAGCTTTTCCGTGTATCCTAATTTCAGCGCGAACTCCACCCTCGCGGTGTAACCAGGCGACGTGTCGGGTGTCGTCTGTACATACTCGGCGTATTCGGCGGCAAGAGTGTCGCTTGTCGTACGCGACACATCTTGGTGGCGGGTTGGCGGATCCGCTTCGTAATCCGAATCGTAACTGGAGTCTTCGCCGGCGACAGATCGCTGGCATCCCTCGCCACAGATGTCGTCTACATATTTCTGAAACGGACACAAAGCTAAGGTCAATACAGACGTCATACTGGAGGTGTTCAACGTTCTATTTTTAGGGTTAATTTGCATGGGAATAAATCCACAGTGGACTAATTAATTATTATTGATGACTCTGACAGGATTTAATCGCAACGGGTGATAACAGTATCTACAGTTATTATTCGTCATAGAAAATTGAATGAAAGTTCATTCTGCGATACACTTGACTCCTAAAATAATTTGGCAACAACTAATAAACAATTTCGGATTCCGCACAGACGAGTAAGACTTCAAAACACAAAAAACAATTTTGGATCTCAGTGTTATCAATGCGATCGTCAATTAATTTTCGCTAAATGGAGAATCTCCGGAACATGAAATTAGAAACTCTTAATTTGTAGTTAATTTACACGACTGCAAATTTCGTTTGAGAAATCAGGACATACGTGAATAAATTTACTTTTTTAATTAGAATTATTTTTTGTACAAATTGGGATCAACGAAAAATTATCATTTTCCCACGTCAAGCTTAATCCCGGAAATATTTAAACAACAACAATAAAGATAAGGTATTGTTAATAATAATTGCAAATAGCCTTGTTTTCAGATTTGTTGTAATCCTTAAACAATAAGAACTTACGTAAATAGAAGTACGAGTGAACATTACCAGTTAATTTATTTTAATGGCGGTAATTGCACGCTGAATAAAATTTACATTTGCATTAAGTTTTTCTACAAAAAAACAGGTGAAAACATCTTTATATAGTAATTTTATGTATGAACCATTTTTGAAAGTCTTTCACGTTATTATATTAGTAATTATTTCCACAATGGCTGCATCAAAGGAAAGTTTCTAGGCTTCCATGGTAAAAGCCGCAAAAGTTTTTTTCAAAAGTCAAGGAAATCTGTTTGCGTCCTATTAAATTTTTTTAAGACGGTATTTATTGTTGACATTTACAGCTGAATTTCCAGTAGTTTCGTCTTAACACGTCTATTCCCAACAACTTTTATTTTTTGTTTACCGTGAGCATGAATCAAAAACCAACCGCACTTCTTGGCTCGATTTGAGTGATTTTGCCCGAATTCCCAACCCGGAATGTAAACAACTCATCTTCAAATTCCGAATTAGAAAGCTACATTTTTCGTGTAAAGATCAAAGCCAACCGCAGCTCACGTGACCACGGCAAATCGGAAGCTTACGTCACTGAAGATGGCAATTCAGAAACAGGTATCCGGCCCCGCAACCGGATATCGCTATCAAAAACGCGATAAAATATGGCCTGAATTGTCGTCATTGTGAGGTCAATAGGGCACGTTTTTGACGTGGAGAATGGCAAGTTGGTTACCTCGTCGACAACTGTCATATCTTGGTGAAGATAACCGGAACTGAAATCCAATCCATTCCGTTCACGTTGACGTCACAGCACTTATCACCACATCCTGGTTCATCGCAGACACAAACAGATATTGGGTTGTTGAAAACACTGATTTTAACGACTTTCGTAACGAACAGGATTTCGTTGGTTCGTTGCGTTGTACGGTCAAACCAAAACTAAAACCGTTGCGACCGAATAAAATGAATGAAACGTACTCAAGCGTCGAACCGGATTTACATTCGGAACAACCTCCTCAAGAGTCGGTGCACGGAAAAGACAAGGTGAAAGGGAGAGGGAGACGGGAAGAAAGTAGATGGAGAGAGGAGGATCATCCATGTTTTGGCTGCAATCTTATAGGAACATCGGTACTGATGGTACTCCGTTCTAAATAATTAAATGTTCTCTGACGTCTCCGCCACAAATCCTTGTTTTGTTTACCAATACACGGATTATTTTCATCCGCTCCTTCATCGGTGTGTAAATATTTACACCGTCCTTGTCTCATTTACGTCATCGACCTTATTTTCTCCCTAAACTACGAAAACTCAATTGAAATTGTTTCATCCGAGCTCAAAGTTCACTGATATGGGTCAATGTCGAAAATAAATAAATCAGGGCCTCCTTCAATGTGGGTCAAACTTCGAATTTCGCGTTCAACCGTTCCACTAATTGGCGGATGTCGTTACCAAACCGCAAATTGAAAAGTCCACGGTGCGTTTATTTTCGTTTCGGTCTTTGCACCACCGCGAAGTAAACTTAATAATTCCTTCGGCGAGGATGACCGACGGCGAGGTGGACGGGAGTAGAGCGAGCGGTGTCCTCGTGACGTCAAGCGGAGATCCGGGTCGTGTGGGGTACGCCACGGCAACGTTTAGGTCGCTGAACCATGCCGAGAGAGTCGTCGACGGACCTCCACGACACGGACGGACGATGCTGCTGACCTACTCGTCCGAAGAAGACGGATGAAGGCGACCGCCTTTTTTCATTTCTTCGGTTTTCTACGAGGATGCGTAAACGAGACCGCGACACGGAGGCGCTCGTAATCACCGAAACCAGAAGCGTTGCGGAAAGTGGAACGGTAGTTTATGAAGACGAAGAAAGGCGAAGAACAAAGGGAAAAATTCTGCGCCAAGGAAAATTCAAATGCTTGATTTATTCATTTTCCACCAACCTGATCAACTGTGGCCATAATTTATACACTTTCTATCATGAAATTAAGTCATGCAATGTGTATTACCAATGTCAACATTCACAATAGACAAGAAAAAACCGAAACTAAAATCCTACTGGTCTTTCTGATTCTATCAATTGTTACTCAAGGATTAACTGCGCGATAATGAGGCCCAAAAGAACACTCCTAAGTACCTCCCAATTAAATAACTTCGACTACAAAGAGGATTAATAATAAACGTGATTTTATACTTCTAAGTTTAACTCTTACACAGGCTATTAAACCAACATGATTTCGGTTCATCTGGGATTATCCTAAACCGTGCTTTAAACCCGTCTAAACCAAAATAATTATGCAATGATCAACAGCAAAATTTGATGAATTGCATGCGACACGAAAAAACCCCAATAAACAAACACGCGGAAAACCCAATTTGCCCAAACCAAAACAAATGACGCGAGTTTTGTTATTCAAACTGTGAAGGGCTTGGCGACAAAATCAGGGCATAATTCTAATCTCTTTAGTCACGAGACAAATTGTTTATCCCGGAAAATACACTGCGGCTGCAACCTGCAGATTTGCATACGTCTGTGGTTTCAATAATCCAATCAACCGGTGAAGGTTTACTGAATTCCTCTGATTTAAAGAAAGATTAATTATTATTTTCAAACTGCATTTCCAAGGTTTCGCACGAGCAAAACCACGTCATTTCAGCGATGGTAAAATTTTTGCTACGGAAATCCCAGTTCTTCTTGGCCCACATCTTAAAGAGATTTTTGCGGTCGTAAATCTTACCATCGGTTTGTTATTCAGAATATACATCTCAATTGCACGAATGTTATCTGTGAATCATATCAACTCTGCAACTGTGTTTTTAGTGCTACTGAACCGGATCTTTACAAAGATCACAAATGGAGGCAGAAATCCATTTTAATGGCTTCGGACGAAAAATCGCGAGCAGAAGTTCATTCGAACAGCGGGGTTTTCCTCAGAAATAGACCATCAAACTTATAAATATTTCATAATACAATAAAAAATAGATCGTAAACTATTCGAAATGGAAAGTGCGCGAAAACCCACTGACATGACGTCAAAATTAGAATTCAGACAAATAAAAAATCTATTTTATCTGAATTTCCAAATTTAACTCAGCGCAGTGATTAATTTTAATTAATTAATTGTTGTGACGCGAATCCAATCACATTGTGGAAGTTTTAACAAAATATGTAATTTATCTGTTTTCTATGTAAATGACGTAAATGCGGTTGTAAAACACAAAACTGAGACATTAAGTTTTCTGTTTATCGGTGGTTGCAATAAAGATTTCAATGCCCGCCTATTGTCTGAAAGTCCGGCTCTGATAACCGATTACAAAAATGGAGAGAAAGCGTATGGTTCTTGGAGGTTAAAGATTTTAATCTTGTCTTTGTATTTAATTTGCACGAGTTGTGAAGTAATGCGAGAAAGTGCAAACAAGAAATTAGAGAATGAGTTAATTTTGTGAACCGCTCCTTTTTGACAATTTTCTGGCATGTCGCGGTGAAAATATTTTTGTCTTTTCTATAGACAGCACTTTTATGTAACAACAGCAAATTCGGCGCGAATTTTGAATATTGAATTTAAGCTCGTAAAGACAAATTAACACTTAACTTTGTTGACATAAAACTAGTCATAAAACAGAAGATCAATTATGAAACGCTACTTACATACACTCCTTGAACCATTTTATGAACATTTTGAATTATCTGTTAGAAGTAATATTTAATGTTGCTGCCGGCAAATTAGAAGCTTCGTCATGACATTACCGAAGCTATTTATTACGTACCAATTAATTAATTAAAAAGTTAAATACCTCCTTGAATGTCGTCTCGTCACTTGATCCCCTGCTAAGTACATTAAAGATTTCCATACAATAATCGATGATATCATAATTACATTTCTATGTAAAACAACTCGAGGACTCGGAATAATATCCACATATATTATTTATTAATGACTGGAAATATGATTTCATTTTATAACATAGTAGATCGATCATCTATTGTTGTACTAAAAATAACTGTTTTGTCGATATTTATTGGATTGTAGTCACGAAAGCGAGTTGAAATTTAAGATATATTGGCGTTACTAAGTAATGAGTGGTTGGACAAGACAAATGGCTACTGTATAAAACAGAATCGATCAAAATTAATTTGTATTCAGTCTGAAGAAAAATCATTAAGTTCAAATCAAATGAATCATCGCGAGGACAATAAACAACAATTCTTTCTTCTCGTGCAACTGTAATTTATCGTTGCTTCTCATCACTTACAGTGACATAATGAAATATTTTTTTAATTCGGGCCACACGGATCTGACCCACAAAACAGAGCTACCACTTTTACTTTTTCCAACGTTTTGTGTCCAGACAACGGCCGTTTTTTCGTTTATTGGATAAAAGAGTTAACAGTTGGTGAAAGGTGAGCAAGTCGAAGGTTGAAAATGAAATGTATAAAAAGACGCATCCTGGTCCACGATTATGGGCCACTTCCGTGTCGGTTGTTACGTCATGGTGTGGCCCCTTTTTGGAGCTGATACCGTAACCAGCGACCGGTTATTGGCCCACAATGAGAGACGATTCTAGAAATGTGGAGACACACTGGCGACAACTTGGATGTAAATTTTTCGGTTTTTCTATAATTCTGCGTTACGTGGAGCCCCCAGGTCTAAACGTGACCTACGCCCACTTTAGGTGGTCATGATTCAAAGAAGAACCACAGGGAAAGTACTAATCATGATTTTGAACCGGAAACGGGGTTGCCAGAAGTCCCAAATTTTAATTGTTGTGGAGCTCAATATTAACGACGTGTCATGTTTTAGAAACGAAGAACCTTGATCTATGCGAAACACAATAGATATTACGGACATCCTTAATGAGGCAAAAAATATTTCTTGGGAGATCGTATTTCACGATCACTAATTTATTTTATGCGCAGTGATTCTGTACAACAAAAATACATGCATTGAAGAGGGAAGTCATGAATATGCAACACAATACAAGGAAGAATTTTACACTGACGACCACGCAAATTCTTTATTTTGTAGTCCATATTTCAGAAGTTTATTACCTGGGAGAAATTTATTCAAGATCACCTGTCTGTGCATATTTTGCCCAAGCAGGAAGTAGCATTATTTATTTAGGTCTAGTTTTATAGTCCATAAAAGCATTCGACTGTAACTTTGACTTTTTCAAAACTATATTTGAATCAAATCTGTTCTGATTGGACTGGGACAAAACCAATCACTTCCCAGGTGACTTAACCAACAACCAACCGTTACTATAGTGACAACTTCGAAATCATACGCATGGAGCTACGACATGCCTTTTCTCCTCTAGGCCGTCTTAATCCTAAAATTATTACTTTTAATTTCGTACCTGCAGCCTTATTATAAAATCCGTGCTTGGACTCCTCTCGCATCCACTGGGAGCCAAAGAATGCACTTCGAAGTTAACAATATCACTTTTGGTACCATTGTGGCTTCGATCCTCTTCAAGTCGTGCCGCAAATAGCACAGAGATCCTGTCGAGGTTCTCCAAAAGAAGGGGCGTACAGGTGCATTTTATTTTCACTGTGCCAAGTAACGTCGTTGCCGATGTTGACATTTTCGCAAAAGCCCATGCTTGTTACATGGCGAAAACTCACTACACAAATTTATAAACGATTTGAAGTAATGCTATTCGAATTATTCTAAGGACGCACTTTATTTATTTCGATCAAGGTCTCGCGCACAGCTGATGGAGGACATCTTGAATTGATGTGGGTGGGCAAGTTCGACAACCTGTTTCGCGAAAAGCACTAACTTTGAATTTTTAAATTCGAGATTAACACTAATTCTTCGTTAATAATGTTTTTAATTTGATAATAAACATTTGTTGTTCACATTTTGCAACATATGCAGTGAGAGAAAGTTTTTTCGATAAATTAATTTTAAAATGTTAATAAAATGTAGGCAACCCATTATA
Source organism: Gnatocerus cornutus (assembly GCA_029298725.1). Taxonomy (NCBI): domain Eukaryota; kingdom Metazoa; phylum Arthropoda; class Insecta; order Coleoptera; family Tenebrionidae; genus Gnatocerus; species Gnatocerus cornutus. The sequence continues at coordinate 15,218,831 of CM055515.1, forward strand.
CACATTACAATACCCCTGTACGGTTGGCAACCCTTTAATCTAGTGTTATTTCTGGAAAATTTTGTTTTCGCACTAAATGTCAAATCTCAATATTACCCGGGAGAGAGATTAATTTCAATAAAAATCAGTTTTTTTCGTTTTTATGTAAAGAAGTAGGGAAGAAGGAATAGGATTTATTAGAGGGATGATCTGTAGTTAAAGCATTCTTTACACTATGTACTTTTATATTAAAATAAAATATTAAAATAAAATTCTTGTTAGTTAATTAATAAAAAATAACTACAAAATTTACCTACAGGTTGAGTTTATAGTTCGGGGACTGAAATACGGTTTTTATGACTTAATTGGGGTACTCACTGCACAAAGAGGCAAAACCACAAGATAAAGGAATCAACAATGTTGGTGGTTTCGTTTCTTTGTGCAGTGAATACCCCAGTTAAGTCATAAACACGGTATTTCAGTCCCCAAACTATATACACTTTTACGTACTTATATTCAGACTGCAAGGCAGAATCTGTGATTAACAGGTTTTGGACGAATTGCGAAACACTCAGTAAATGCATATATTTCCTTTATTTCTGTCTATAAATCATAAAAGCACACACATTAAAAATATACAAATTTGTTAGAAAGATAAAATACAAAAAATCCTCGAGTTTACACAACTAATAACATTTAATAACAACACTTTTTTCTGTTTTTTTGTCGATAACTGAAGACACGGACACAAAATTCTGTCGTTTTCACATTTCCTAGTTTTTTTTTAAACGAACTCAACCAACACCTCTTCACTTTTGATGATTCTGCCTGTAATGCTTCTCCAACAAATTGCCCTGTCCTTCCCAGAAACATCCTTCTGTTTCCCGAAACGGGCACCTCTTGGGTTTAAATCTGCACTCCTCCACGTGCCGCCTCATAAGACTTCCTGAGAGTACCGTTCGACATCCATAACTGAAGTACTTACAATTAACATCCATGAAGTTATAAATGATTTCGAGAATGCTGGCGACGATGGGTTCTAATTGAAAGCCACTGTTGCAAATGGGACATGTTGGAAAAGTGTTTTTACTCGTTAAGTCAAGCTTGTCGTAACAATCGCCACAGACCCCGTGTCCGTTCTTGCATAAGTGAATTGAAGGATGGAGAACGTCGTAGCAGATGGGGCACTGCATCGCTGAAGAAGCGCGAGAAGAGTTGCCGAGGGACATGCTAAAAAAATCAAATTATTCTACGTTGAAGAAAAATTAGAGGACGCACCTAACAATGTCGATCGAAATTTCAGTTCAGGATTGAAATAATGTGGAAAAACAACTCATCTTATCGGAGAAACTTAATACAAAAAAAACTATCGCATTTTGACAAAACAACTCATGTTTTTCTGGACACGAAAATGAAATCAAGAAACATAATTTTTTTATTTTTCTCTAAATAAAATCTTTAGACAATAGAAGAGAGCCAGAACAAAATCTTACCGAAGAGTAGTCAAGAGAAGTCGCTGGTAAAATTTGAAAGACATTTTACATCTCCAAGTGCTGTGAGCAGTGTGCGCTTAATAAGTTCGCGGGTCCTTCCCAAAGACACTTCAAATTTTCCCTCATTGGACACCTGTTCGTCTCAAACATGCAGTGTCGCATGTGCATCTTCATGCAGCCTCCGCAAAGAACTTTCTTACAACCATAATGGTAGTATTTACATTTTACTCGCATGACGTTGTAGAAACGTTCCATCAGGATCCTTGTCAGCGATTGCGGATCAAATTCTGCACGACACAGTGGACAAGAATGTTGGCGGGCGAGTTTCATCTTGTCGTAACAGTCTCCACATACTCCGTGTTTGTTCTTGCAGACATGGATGGGTGGATGGAGAACGTTGTAACAAACTGGACATTGCATGCGAGGGGGAATCTCTTCGGACATTTTTCAGAGATAGATCGAACAAAACTAACAAGTGGTGGTGAATTTACCACCAAAGAACTGTAAACAATTTCCCAGAATTTGCATACCTGGCAGCATAAAAGGGGGATTGAGGCAAAGCACCTCATTAAGAGATAAGTCGTTTACCTGACACTGTTCAATTTGAGTTCCAAGAGGATGGACTACCAGAAATTGTGAGTTTGAAAAGTTTAAAGAAATTCGCAATTTTTGAGTCTTCATTTCAGTACCAAAGAAGCTCTTTCTTTTTTCCACTGTCCGATGTGTCGTACCGTCCTTCAGCCTCCGATTCATCTCTGCAAAAATGGCCATGGACTCTGTGGTGATTGCTACAGGAAGCTAATCAATCCGAATGTTTGTCCTTGCCCAGTTTGTCGAAAATCTCAACCACAATTTGCGTTTTCTTCTTTACACAGAGTGCTGCAAGGAGTTAAATGCAAGTATAGTGCCTTCGGATGCAAAGAGGTTCTTTTTGGGGTGAAACTAAGAGTGCATATGAAGAAGTGTCCTTTTAAGTTTGGCAGAAGTTTGTTAAATTGTGAGCTCTAAATTATTGTAATGAAAAATAGAAATTTAAAAAGTAAAATTGAGTTTCCGTTCAGTAGCGCTCTCTATCCTGAGTATAAACTAGTGTAGACTGTGCAGTTTTCATCTTTCCCGACTTTTCTGCCTGAAACTTTCTCTCCAGGGATGGAGCATTTGAGTGTTGCTTGTCCAAAACAAAGGTTTTGGGGCTTAATCGGATTAATTAATTTATTCCAATTAATCCATGTTCTGTAGCTAAATCAATTTTGTTAGGGGTGAAATTCTCTATTTGATTAAGTCTCAAATAATTGATTTCTGCGAATTAGAATTGGAGAGAAAATAATGATAACTGGTGCGGTATTATAGCAGAAGACATTATTAAATAAAGCTCTTCTGGTTTAAATTGACGTTTGAAATATAGTTATTACACTCATCAGAGTTATTTAAACAGTTCGGTACAACTTTTGTGCAGCGCATCAGATTACCGACATAATTTTTATAATGTTGCATGCCTGCGTAACACGACACGTCAACGGCAAAACTAGTTCTTTTAAAAGTAATAATATGTGCACGATGGTATCTGTCGTTTGTACGGCTTAAAGCTTTAATGTCAGTTAGCAAAAAAACTGATAAGCTCGAACATGTAATAATAGAAAAAGTATAAAATTCCCGTTGTCTTTTTTCCAATTTTTCCTGAACTAGATTTAATAAATAAACCCTCGAAAGAACGATGCAGCCATCGAGAAATCAAAATGTTGAAAAACCCGAGTTGAACGATCACGATATTCTAACAATGATGTATTCTGACAGCTTCTTGATAAATCGTCATCCGCACGCTATTTTATGCAGACTTTCCTTATTTAATATAACCGAATAGGATGAGATCCTTTATAAGTCATCGCAGCGTCATTTTCAGGTGGTTTCATAAATAAATCGCGTTTTTGGCACCGACACAGATTCAAAATAAATCTTTTTTATATCTTGGTAACGCGCACCGGTTAATGTTAATGACCCAAATTAATTTCAACTGAATAAATAGAATTTCGTGCATACATGTATGTTTAATCTGATTTCGGCGGATTTGCATTAAAATTCAGAATGTTTAACGATTCAACTCGAACACTTGCCGAATAGAAATGGTTTAATTAATGCCTTTTTACATGCTTTCGGTGAACTCGGCGTACAATTTTTATAATAACATTGATTTTTTTTCTTCACGAAGATTTAGTGCTACTTAACAGGAAAGTAATGTTGGCGTATCATGCAAACTTACCCGTAAATATGAGAGTTTTTTCAATATTCTCGGTAAAAAAGCTCTGAAACATTTAATTTTACGATAGAATTACGACAGTCGTAATTTATGTTTTTAAACAAGTTATTTCTAGATTGCGGCTTACAAAGAAACGAGACTCATAAAATAAGTCATCCATCAATTATTTTTCAAAACCGATGATTAATTTTAGTCAGCATGACCTCGACGACAATAGTCTTATTTACATAATTTTATAATTTGTATCATAGGCCCTGTTCTTGTGCAAATCACATTGTCGTGTTTACATTTCATTACCTGTTAATAACACTTATCACATTTTAGATGTGTCGTGAGCTTAACAATAATAATTATTCAATATAAATGCTAATTATCATACGACTTTGCATAAATAGTTGTATTTTTAGCCCACAGATCAAATTTAACTTTAACCAAATAATGTTAGTAATCATAGAGAACTTACAAAGCTGTAAGTTCTACAATATAACAAAGCTAGGATTGTCTCTGATGTCTTCATCATTTGTCGTCGTTGCGAAGCTGTTTTAGTTAACAGACAAAAGTTTTGCCCGACGCATCCACCATATTTCTAAACCGATACATATTTTAATTAGTGGTACCATTTCGAGACACGTTTCTCTCAATTTCTCACATTTATATGCAAGCATTTAATTATTTAGCGTTTCATGTTCTTGCTACTTACAATTTTGCAGTTGTTCTCATCTCAGTATTTCCTACTTCTGGTTTAGCTTCCTGCTGTCTTTACCATTGAAATAATAATTTTTTGTTTTTATCTTTATTTTATTTATGTATTATCACTCTATAGTTACAATTGGCAGTTTTCATTAATTTTATTTTCTTTCATTTTTTGGCTAATAAAAGATTTTTAGACCAAGTATTTCAAAATTTGTCAAGAGTTTTTAGCTTCTCAGTTTCTTGTAATAAAGAGTACATAAGAGCAGCTAAAAACAAGTAAAAATGAATAGAAACTCTGCTGCCCATAACACGCAAATTACCAGTTTCTTGGCTGAGAGTTTTACAGCGTTGCCTGACATCTGGAATCGTAAAACTATTTTTAAAGTTATTTATTTTTGGAACTACAAAACCCAGATATTTTTGGATCTATTTTTCTGCAATCATGACTTCCAATTGTTAAAATTGCGTTTTTACGTTTAAGTTCCCATTAGGGCAGAAGTAGCGACTTTCTTTTTATTTTTAGTATGAACATCAAATATTTTAAAATTTGTTAGGTTTTTAACAACGTTTAAGCCCCTTTACTATTTTTACAGTTATTGTTGCAATTTCACATCCTATATTAAATCTTGCCTTTCCAAACTCTGCTCCAGTTTTCTCCAATTTTAATGTGAAGTATCTGAACAGAATTCAAGAAAGATTTTTTTATTTTTTTTTATTTTGGAACAAATCGTGTCCTTTATTGATCGAGCTTCAGTGAACTAGAGCCGACAATTATTTTGCAACTGTGTTCAAAGCTCGCGTTGTAATTAAGAGTTTCTTTCCCCAGAAGCTTATCCCAAAATTATAATCACAATTGAGGACTATCCGAAGCTCGAACAGAAATTTCAGTTAATTTGAAACAAAATCGCACAGAAAGCTCAACTACAAATTGAGCTTATTTCATGCTATCAGCGAGACGAAGGTCTAAAATTCACTTCTTATTAGTGTGACGAGTTTCGTATAACAGAAATAATTGCCACATGATATTTAGCAGTAATGACTTTCGTCGATATAGAAGTCGACGAAATTAATTTAATTCCATCAGAATTTGTAAAAAATCGCATCCCCCAAAGTTTCGCAATCCCATTTCATCCGAGTAAAACAGTTGTTAGTGAACTGTAAAATACAATAAAAATACTTGAAGACGTAATTTAAAACTTAATAACATCGTTTCCACGAGAATAAGTTTTCAGGGTCGGAGCACATATTGATCGTTGAATGATCATATTAAAATAACCACAACAGTGAAAAGCAAGAACAAATAGCTGTCGAAAAGATTAATGGTTGTCGTGGCGGTGAAAAATGTCGCAAGAAATTATCCTTAATAATTATAATGCAGGCGTAAAGCTATTAGACCAACCTGAAAACTCACTCCTGTTTAAAAAATTCGCTGTCATAAATATCATTTAGCGCAGAGCCGCTGTTTCGCATTAAAGATTCGTGAAAATGTGTACATAATAAATTTCAATTATAGAGTTATTTGAAGTTCCCAAGTTGGCATGAAAGTATAATTTGTTAATTCAAGCTCCCTTTGCACTGGATTAATGTGGAAATAATGTAAGCGATAGCCAAGGATGTTAACATTATGTCAAAGAAAATTTATATTTCACTTTAGCTAAAAACTTGGATAAACAGTATTGATTAATTATTATTTTATTAAGTTCACGACACAACCATAATGCGATAAGTATTGTTGGCATGAAATGTTGACACGACAGCGCGATTAGAAAAATGGTGGATGCTCTAAATTCTTATTCTTAATAAAATTATCTGTCAATAACAGTTATTGTTTCCCCGCGGTATAAAAATGCATTAAGTTAATTAAATTACACCACATTATCACTGCGTGTCCAAATAAATTTCGACGTTATTGTTTGGGTTCTTCCCAACAAAATAAAGCTTTCAGTGTCAGTTTTTCACTGTAAACAACATTATAGATTCGAATGGATGCTCTGCAACATGCTGACCAAAACAGCTGGTGGGTAATTATCATGTAATGAGGTGAACCACTGGTCGTATTTCCAAATGCGAGACGATAATATTGTTTTAACTGTTCAGAGTTCCGCTACGACGCATCCGACGTGTAATTTATATTGTTTGGTAAAGCTTTAGAGGTTGACGCGAAAATAGGTAAGTTGCTATAAAACTATTTCAACAACAATTTCTGTTTTCATTATGATGAGGAAATGCCTTGTTGAAGGCTATTTTCGAAACGCCAACTAACAATTTTAAATGAGAAACAACGACCGGAAGTTGGTACGAACAAGCAGCACAAAACATGCCAAGAAGTCAAAAAATTTTAGCGCGTTGAAGTGAGAATAAATTATTCAGTGAGCATTAGTTCGTCCTTGCACTGATTTATTACTGGCGAATTTAGTATTCCATTATTGTACCGGTGATTATGGAATCAAGCGCGGATAGATATTTTTGAATTATTAACGCGCGTGAAAAACTCATCGCAATCAACATGTGGAAAATTGAAAAGAACGACGTTAAACAACGCACATCTTTGAACTATATTAACATCCAATTAAGCTTTTTACGACGACGACGTCTAATGAAAACATTTTATGGTCAGTTGATTAATGAGAACTGAACACGAATTGCATCCATTACAAAGCTTGGGGAGTCTGAGTGCAAAAGCACAAATCATTCTTATCAGCTGTGAAATTATATAAACATGTCGTCCATTTGAATATATGTAAACAAGCCATGTGATTGCATGAAACACAGAGCTTTCAATTTACAGCAAGATAATCGATCGTACGACTTATTATTATCACAATTATTACAACACTCCAGTTCACTAGAAACGAAAAAATCTTTTTTCTTCCGCCTCGGAATCTCAGTCCAACAAAGCAAAGTCATTATGTAAGTAATTTGTCAAATGTTGTCGCAGTAGGATTATGAAATGTTTATTTGTTGAATGAACTTAGACGTGGAATCGAAAAAGTTTGAGTCGAATGTAATTGTGAAAGAAAACTAGTTATTGAAAAACCATTCGGCACGATAACAGTAATATAGATTCGACGTCAGCTAAAAGGATACTCGTGTCATTGCATTATCTATTTACTGACTCTATAAAACACCAAGAAGAGAAAAAGTTCGGAGATTAAATAATAAAATGTGTGATGTTGGAAGGATCACAAAATTGTATCTAATTTTATCTTGCGGTTAAGTGACCATCTAAACTTTCATAAATATGTGAGCACTTCTATAATTGTCTATTTTTCATGCGGAAACGTGAATTAGAGAAATTTTTACGGTGCAACGGTGCTTTATAAGGAATTCAGTAGAGTGCGCAAATCCAATGAGCGATCTGAAATAAACGAGATACTTGCATTAAAAAGTTCTGAATGTCGTCAAATTGCAAAAATGCTCATTTCGCGGAATTGGGATGCGGTAAACGCCATCACACTTTTTAGCCATTAATAGAAAAAAAATCTTAGTTTATCTTAGTTTCGAAAATGGGTCAGAATAATCTCGATGTTCTAAATGCGGAAATTTTGACAAATTCGAGGTTTCTAGATTATTAAAAAAATTCTTTATGGTGTCCCACTTCTTAAAATTACTCAGAGCTTTTAAACTACGAGTGGATTGTTTACTTTTATAGGTTTACACGCGATTTTTCGATTGGTATCAGATACGTTTCCGTGGTGAAAAGTACCATCAAACATTAGGCTTAATAAATCGGTTAATATAAGCTTAATTTGGGCTTATGTGAAATAAAATGCATTTATAAAATATGATTAAAATTACACGAAAATAGAAAAAGAAGAGAATTCTAGTTTCAGAGATCAATATCTCATAGAATCTCCAGGAAGACCATCAAAAACCTCCAATCTCTATTGATAGTACACATCTTTACAAACCATTCAAAAAATTTGATTAAATCTAACAAAGTTACCAACATGAAAAGCTCATTTCAGTGTCATTTTATCTGAAATAATAAAATAACGTTCGTACTCAATTCAAATATCTCTTGTAGAACTTGACAAGTTAATAGATCTATTATTGTGTAGGGTGGACTCGTAATTATAATAACCCCTCGTTTGTAAAAATAAGGTTTACTGTTTTTACCATAAGAACTTGCATGTCAAACGGAATTCATCACGTGAGTCCGTCGTTCGCTTTGTTCACGCCAACAACTCGAAAGCTTATAAATTTTAAAATTATGTAAAACTGAAAACGGAGTCGATTATGAACTAATAAACTTGAACGAAGAAGGAATTATTAAAAATTTCTTGATGGTTTAAAAAATAGGAGGAGCAAAAGTGTTCTTTTATTAACATTTCCTGCTGTGTGTGTAAGAGAATTTCCTGTTTGGAGCGTTTTATTGGGCAAGCACAGCAACTGTCAATAAGCATTCAATTTTAATATGTTTCGTTGTTTGACTTTGTAAAGTTGGTGATATTACATTGACTGAACCGAAAATGGGAAAAAGTTATTGTTTTGTAGAGGAATAATTCAAAGGTTCGACTATAAATTTTATTGCGCGTCTCTCGCATTGCTCGAACTTAACAAATTACAAGTTTCCAAATTGAAATGAACAACAAATCCACAGATCGTATCAGGACCTTATAAACTCGCTCCGAGGCTATCAAAATAATGAATTAAATAAATCATAATTTGCTTTCTGTATTTCATTAAACGAATTAAAAAAGGGAAAATATAAATCATCTCTTAATAAGAACGAAGAGTTTAAGATGCCAGTTATTTCATCGTAAGATGAATAATTGCTTTTCCTAACTTTAATTGAAATCACTTTTTGTCTCTCTCCCTTTCGGCCGCCTCTTGTGCAAATTAATTACCATTGCACAAAATTTTCCTCGCATTTTATTGTACAGTGTCACCGTAATTCCTCATCCACGACTCGAACAATTTAATTTATACCTCTTCCACCCAACACATATTTAGTATTTTTCATCTCCAACTCGCAACTGAGAATTTATTGATATGTACACGCTGTGCTACGTAATAAGAACATTAATCACTCAAATATAATGAGGTGTGCGTGGGAGGCAAATTAGGGCAGGTGACAACTTACTTTTCAGTCACGATAGTATTTTGACGCCATTATGTGTATTTTATATGTAAACAGAAATGAGCGTGAACTGTGAACGAATTTATTTTCGTTTAGTAAATTATTCATGCTAATGTTTCCTTTGGTTGGACAAAAAGTTGTGCGAATTTTTTTTGTTTATGTTCACGTTTTTGTACATTATAGAACAATTCGCCCGGCGCATCCACCATTTTCAATACTGCATTTTTTATTATTATCAGTACACTTTAGGTACTGAGTTCGCTTTTTAGACGTTCCAAAATTTTGATGTTTTGTTGGAGGAACTAAACAGAATTTTAATAATTGATTTAACGTCCATTAAATTTAAAATATTGACGGATTGAATCAATGGTAAAAATCTGCATAACCAAAACTCGGTATTATTATTTTAATCCATCACCGCATTCACACAAATTTGCTAATAGTGCAAATTTCCAGCAAAACCTGATGACCCAAAGTGGATCCACAGCCTCGCTGCATATAAATAGTTCTATATTTTAATATTTATCGGGCCACGTATGCAGCAAATCCCTTTGCGATACGAAAACCACGAACAAATACGTGCTTGTGCATGCATTTCATTTTTGCATATTAGTATGAACTATATACAGGAATGTAGCATCAATTTTTTATCCGCTCTGTTTTAATTCCAAGCCTTACAACAAATAGAATCACGAAAAGCGAGGAAATGTTAAAGAAAAGCGGCACAAATTTTCCATGCTTTATGGGTGCTCTCACCCGGAGTTATTGCGGCTTCCGGTTTGGCTAGAAAGCGACGAGTCCGGAATCATACGCATTCCGGGGAAGATAAGCGTTCATAACTAATAGTTGTACTAGTTCATTTTAATTTTTGAATAATTTATGTTTTACACCTAAAAATATCTCCAAGACCTTAAAACCGATACATCGACTCCATTACCGTCGTCATGAAAGTGTATTTTTTCAATATTCAATTTTCTTCGATTAATTCAATTCAGTCACGCAAACTAATCAAGGCATTACTAAAACCAATATGAATGACAGTGACTTGAGTTCGTGTGGCAGTGACGGCACAACAACCCGGAAACACGCTTTCATTTTTCTAGACAAAATTGATTAATTTCCGTACTGTGCAAACTCTATTGTTTTCTCATGGACGCCCCTGAAATTGATATTTAATTATAACACAGTTCCCCGGGTTGAACTAAAAGAAGTTTCATCAAGTACAAAAAAAATTAAAAAGGTTGTTGAATATTTCAAAAACATCCCTCGTTAGCTGCAACTTCTAAGTGCAAATTTTAAACGATTTTAAGCTCATTTTTCCTGCCGAGAATTTTGTCAAATTTAAAATGCGGCTGTGATTGGTCATTTGGTAGAGCGAGTTACACAATCCTGTTTTTCTTCAATTTCTGCGAAATGTCAAACAAGAACTGTCACATCTGTCAGTGCAGATTAGCAGATATTTTATTATAATTTTATGTTTTTATCATTATATTTTGCTATTACTAAAAACTTGACTGTTGTTTGTGGAGCCATTTATTAATAAAATTGATATGTATCCATTACAGGTATCTAACTTATCCCTTTCAAACCATCAATTTTGTTTCTCAAATAACTCAAAAACGAAAAAAGCACAGAATTTACGAATTGCAGCACAAATTAGCACAGAATTAGGACAAAATTATGACTTTTTTTTTTGCGATTTATGATGCTCAAACTTGACGCACCTCTTCTTAATGGCAAAGACCAAAATTTGGTTAAAAAAGCACATTTAGTGTAGAAAATTTGGACAAGAAAAAATTAAACTGACTTGGGATCTTAGAATTGAGCTTGCAAAATTTTTCTTTAAAATTTTCAAGAAAACTGAGCTCCCTGTTACTGGTAGGCTTAGAGCTACAATCTCACTGATTGTTGTACGACATTCGGCAGCAGAAATTTCTCCAAGATTATTTGTTACTGCACTTCATGTTGTATTATTCAGCGAAATTCCCGCTTATGCATAACAGATTCACTTCAACTGCAGGCGAGCTGTAAATTATTTTCTTGAAGACCTTTTATTAATAATGTAGCTGCCTCAGAATGTTCCGAGCAACACGGAAGATGATTATTTATTGACGCAGTATGAATATGGTTTGTTGACGGAACAATAGCCGAAATATGGGTTACGCCGAACGGTTCGATAATTGAGTTCATACCGTGATGAAAATGATTACCTTAGAATTGGCAGAGTAATTTTAGTCATTATTAAGATTATAATCGTTTCATATACAACACAATTACTTTAATTATGAAAACCATTAGATGTTACATAATAGTTGGAAACCATTTATTGTTGTAGGCGGAAAACAAAGGCTTTTGTGTGGGTTTGTTCATACAGCATCTCAGTTTTCAAATAATTAGACATTTATCGGATAGTTTTTACCTAAATTCGGAAAGAAACTCTCTCTCAAAACCCATAAATTGTTAGAATAGTGACGAATGTTTATTTTTGTGCAAATACAATCCCGTTAGGAGGTTTCCAGCACCGACTTTTCCTTTGAATGGAAAAATTTATTATCGGGATCTCGTAGAAAACACATCGTGAGTGAATAACTCGTACAGGTGCCTCTGTAATGCTGGCAGAGAGAAATGAGTGGATTGAAAGAAACAAACGGCCAAACGTCAAGAATGCATCAAAATAAAGTTACCAAGAAGAAGAAGAATACCGAAGCACTGGACTAGAAAACATTTTTGTCACTGTTTATACAAAATTTGATTTGAATTCGGACGCGACGTAGATCGATCGGTATGCATCAAGTTTCTCCAGGTTTTTTACAGAATTTTCTTTGCATCATGCAAGAGGATGGTGGAGTCTACAATGTCAAAGAGAATACATCGGAAACTAGACACCATAAGTCATTGCAAGCACGTCTTCGTTAATGGGACAATTCGATACCACTGGCTCTTTTTGTTGAGATAAAAGAACGTTACGGTGGATTTCAAGCACTTGAAATTTAAACAAAGGCAATTTTGAAAAGTAGTAACAAAGATGTAATTTAATACGAAAACTTCTTGTAGTTAAAAAAATTAATACGTTTAAGGGATGCTGGTATTTAATTTAATTCCGTCGATATTTGAAAAACTCGCCGGTTTTGTACTCACGGCCATATGAAATCAACAATACAATGGCCGGATTTCATGCTTTTAGCGAAGATTAGAATTTTTTTTTGAACACTTCTAATTTTTTTTATTTCCAGAATAATTTCTCGTCTACCAGAAACTGTGACAGCAGTTCTTTGATTTTGTATTTACGAAGATGAAAATGTGCAAAAATTAAAACTAAAAATCTTAATTTTTAAAACCTACCGAAACTAGTAGATTCTCAAGTTCTATGAATTTGTAATTTGAAACAGTTAATAAACAGATCAAAAATAGTAATATCCCCAAATTTCATTAAAAAAGGATTTAAACTGCAATAGTTACGAATTTTAATATCAGATAACGCAAATTTTGGTTTCACTGCAAATAAAAAATTTCCGAAATTTTTTTGATTGCTTTATAAATTTGTAATTTGCAACAGTTAATAAACTGGTCAAAAATAGTAATCTCCCTAAATTTCATTGATAAAGCATTAAAACTGCAATAGTAACAAATTTTAATATCAAATATCGCAAATTTTGGTTCTGTTCAAATCAAAAATTTCTAAATTTTTTTTTATTGCTTTGTAAATGTGTAATTTGCAACAGTTAATAAACTTATTGAAAATAATAATTTCCCTAACTTTTATTGATAAAGCATTAAAACTGCAATAGTTACGAGTTTTTATATCAAATATCGCAAATTTTGGTTTCTCTGCAAATCAAAAATTTCCAAATTTTTTTCTTTTTGTTTTGTAAATTTGTAATTTAAAACAATAAACAGGTCGTGGATAGTAATATCCCCAAATTTTATTCAAAACAGATTAAAACTGCAATAGTTACGAATTTTAATAATAAATATCTTAAATTTTGGTTTCTGCTTAAATCAATAATTTCCACAATTTTTTTCTTTTGCTCTATAAATTTGTAATTTTGAACAGTTAAAAAACAGGTCGAAAATAGTAATCTACCCAAATTTTATTGATAAAGCATTAAAACTGTAATACATAGTTAGAAATTGTATGTAATATCAAATATTGCAAATTTTGAATTATTTTTAAAATTAAAATTTCCAAAATGATCCGTTATTGCTCTATAAACTTTCAGTTCTTAAAACTCAATGTCTTTTTTTTTAGATTTTTTTAGCTTTTAGAAACTTCTTTCTCAGGAAGATTAAAATTCCAATCAACTCAAATTTAAATAAAAAATCTTAATTTTTCTAAACCTCCCTTGCCACCGACTTTTCCTCTTCAAATACCATAATTACAAATCACTAACCTTCGAACCAGCGCATGTCACTGCTTCTTGTTCAGTGGCACTGGTGCGTCGACCATCAGTTTTCCACGTTAGTTTGTATCGTCGCGACGCCGACGTCGGAACTCGCGACATCCCTAATAATACGCTAAAACACGTGCTTTAATACGTGGCTCGGATTCCATTGTAATGTTGTAAATTCTCGCGGCTTCCGTCAAATTAATTTGTTTTGACGAGTTCGAAAAAAAAAATTCGTAGATTTTTTCTCGGATTTTAAGATCATATCGGAGTAATGTGAGTGCTCGAATTAATAATGAATGTTCCAAATTTGTGCCAGATTACTACTATATTTTTAATTACTGGTAAGGAGTCGTTAAATATTGATAGATAGAGGTAGTTATATTAATCGATATCTTTAAGAAAAGTTCCAAAAGTTAAAAATAATTCTTGAATTATTAATTTAAAACGTGCCTTTTTTTTAAGCTGTGTCTCCGTCTTTAGATCAATTCCGTTACAATGAAAGCGACAAATTACTTTAATTCTCGTCTAAATTTCAAGCGAATTAATTTTTGATGAGTTATTTATATCCCCTTCATACATACTTCGAAAGGGAAACTCGAAAGGTGTTCCATTTGGTATCAAATTGTTTATCCGTTCGTGACAAACATACCACACAATAAGAACCCCTAAATTATATCCTTTTAATATTTTATCAATTTCAAAGCTCGTTTCAATAAGAACCGACCATTTCATGTCGTAATTACGATCAAACTCAGTAAATAAATAAACTCTCAAAATTATTGCTTGCTTTAAAACTGATCGGAAAATTCACGGTTATTTACCGGAAACGCAACCTTGACACGAAAGTCGCAAAAAGTCGAACCTTTCGAATTAATTATTGAAGAAGAAAAATTGATAAGTACATGGAAGAGTACTTTAAATACAGTTATTATTGGATAGGCATTTTAGAAATTTATGAAAACAAGAATGTGCTCTAAATGAGCAGAGGATAAATATCAGAGGTTTAATTTAATTTTATTATTTTATTTTACGTGCTACAAAGTTAGAATCGTAAAAATCCCGCGGGTAATTATAGGATAAATTCGTCATAAAAAATTTAATCGCTTTGAACGATACTCTTAAAACTGAGCACTGATAAATGAGACGATGACTCCTGACCACGAGTGTCTAATAAATTATTTCAAACTTTGCAGTAGTTATCAGACGTTTCTTGTTACAAAAGTTATTTTAACATCTTCACGGTTATTTCTGTCACTCTTGTTTCACTGTTCATTTCGTGGTTTCAATTGATTTGAGACCGTCATTTAAACCCGCTTTGACGTCACCGGACCTAAAAATTGTTGACAGCAGTGAAATCCAATTAGAAGACAAGAGCTTTAATCAACTTAAATCGTGTAATATCAGATTCTTAAATTAGCTGTCTGACTAAAAGCACAAAGAATTATTGATTGTGTCCAAACAAAGAAAGTACGTACAGAGATATTACTTATATTCTACCTATCAATTATGCTCTATGACAAAATGCACTCTACTTAAGGTAGTAATCATGAGGGTATTTGCTAAGTTCTTTGAGTTCTCAAACACAAAGACTCTGAAGTATTGAGAAAGAAAAAAGTCAGAAGTAAAATTTGTTCGTTGTTCACTTTTCTAAGTTGGTCTTTTTGTTGACCACTCCCAACATGTGAGTATCTTGAGTTAGTCTAAAAACACCAAGCAATTAACTGCACGCGACTAGAAATTGTATGTAGATTAAACGTATTTTGATTAAAGGCTTGCTTTAAAGGAAAATGACATCTCGTAAATTCAAAAGAAAATTTAATTGTTCTTTCAGTCGTTCTTACCTTTCCACTTTTTTATTATTCTCAGGTTCTAGTTTTATGAGATAAAACTTTAATCATGAGCACACAGTTTTCAGGTGTTTTAAGTTTAGTTTTATAAGTTTTTCTCTCAAATTGCATTTGGAAATTTGATCATATTATAATTAATTCTAAAAATTGATATACATTTATGTAAATATTTCAGAGATTTTCTGAATATTGTATTTTGAATTTCTGTATTTTTGTTAAAAAATAAGACAAAATAAATGTGTGCATAACAAGTGCGGAAATTTAGAGATCACACGGGTGTGGAAAAGACGAGTCATGTTCACCACTCTCCATCTAATAGAAATAAGTTTCGAAAATAATCTATTTCTTACCTCATATAAATGTCATTTTCCTACGACCTATATAAAAGTTATTAATATATCCGAACAGACATATCAAAATTGATGTCAGAAACGATCTTATCAATTTATTTCTTAATAAAAGCTTACCACTTGCAAACTAAATCTCCTATGGCATTATCGTCAAAAAATATTAGAAAGTTTTGGCTCATCTTGAAAATGAAAATTGCTACAATACGTTGCTGCTGCTAAAAAAAAAATGGAATTTGGGACAGACAGTCAACAAGTAGTAATCTTGCCAAATTTTATTTCTGTAGTGTTAAAGCTACCAAAATAGCGTGTCCGAATGTAAAATATTGGAAAGTTTGGCTTGTCTTGAAAATTATAAATTTTGAAAATTCGTGCCTGTTGCCCAAAAAATGTGGGATTAAGGACAGATTGTTAACAAAAATAGTGTTTGATCAAATTATAATTGCCCCGGTGTCAAAATTACGAAAATTACAGGACCAAACGGAAAATATTAGAAACTTTTAAATTGTCTTAAAAATGAAAATATCTAAAATCAGCCCCTGCTGTTTTTTTTTTAAAGAATGTAAAAAATCTTTGAAAATTGTAAAAACCTGTTTTGCAAAATTCCAAATTTGTATTTTCAGTAAGATTTTCCTAGATTTTTAGATTAGTAAATCTCAGTTTTAGTATTTTCAAGTTTTTAATTTCCAAAATTAAAATTAAAAATTAAATTAAAAAATACTTCAATGAACTAAAAAAATTCTAGACTGGTGAAGATACATTTACATTTTGAGATTTCAGCAAAAGAATCTGAAAAATTTAAAGTAACAAGAGTATCTAAATAATTTGAATAAAAGAAACAAAAACCAGAAAGAATCCAAAATAATCTAGAAAATGAAAGATTTAGGCTGCCTAGAAATCTCTAGTGGCCATAATAGAAAAAACGTGAAGCAAGTCCATAAATTAAAATGTTTGCATTAACTAATATATGCATCAATCAAACGTTTATTTGGCGTTTGAATCAAAAATGTTATCTGACCTGAAGACAATAAGACTTTAAATATTTATACAGTGGAAAAGCAATCAAAAAACACGAATAAATTATGAGTGAAACAAATTCAAACGTAAGCGTTTTTAAAGATGTTTAGAATTTTCCGAATTTTTTTTGGGGTTTTTAAATATTTCCATTAATATCTTTAAAGTCTCCAGGTTCCATTTGAGATTAACCAAATGATGGTTAAATTTTAGACCCAACTACCTAGAGGAAGATTCACATAAGTAAATTTTGACAGACCTGAATCTATATTCATATCTTCATTTGTGACTTTTACTTTCGTAAATAGACTGGGAAAACATCATCTTTCCGAGCCATTTAACAGTGTAGAACAAGTCAGTCTCATATGGGGTCATAATAAAATTCTTTTCAAGACCATTTCTTTCACTTTCTAAATGTTTAATTGGTAATTGTCAGGTTGTTCAATAATTTTCACTTATTTTAAAGAACTCACGACACAAAAATTATTAAATTTGAGGTTGTAATAATAGACTTTTGAATGTCACGATCAGGTCACAAAAAATAGAAGTTTCCACGTGCTCACCTTCATTCCTTCTAAATTTCAGTTTTTTTTAATCCAAAAAATCAAACCCCCATTTTAAACAGACAGTTATGATCGTATTGAACGACGCATTTTTTCCAAAATTCAAACTCGTCGTTATATCATCCCCGCTTCCGTTGCAAATTTTCCCGCTCCCAATGATAATAAATTATTATCACCACCGCATGTTTATTACCTCGTATTTTACAATATTGCTTAAAATCGATATTTAGCTGCTCCCTTTGAATAAAATATCCTTCATCGCCTTAAAATTTTGCTAACGAGATAAAGCGCTTAAAAGTGAGCAATAAACTTCCTATCTCTCTTTAATTGACATCTTAAATTTTCGCTTTTCTCTTTTTAGAGGTGTTTTTGTTGTTGGTTAAATTTTTAATGGTCCAGTTGGTGAGAAAAGTTCAATAAATTCCCATTCCCGCTTTGGTTTAAGGTATAATCGATACCTTCACTTCTAAATTGTGTTAGTGGACACGACATAGAGTGAAACCAAGCTCCCTGGAGATTCGGTAATACGCCTTGGTGTCTCTGGAGTATAACCGGCCTGATTTATTGTCTAATGTTTGCTTGCTAGATCGGCCAGAGGCTAGTCGTTTTCTGACCTTATTTACAGTAGATTCTGTAAGAGTAAGCTAAATTTTTAAACCAACTCTCTTTGTGATTTAGAGTTTATACTTCATACAAACTGATAAGACGGAAAACGAACAAGAACAGCAAATACCTCATAGCTATTTCTTTGTTACAGGAAATTTACCAATAAATCGATGCACAAAGAATTTCTAATAATCTAGTTATCAGCTGAATTTACAGTTACTGCGTATTGCTTGATGCTTAATAAATTGATTGAAACTCGGGCTGTATCGTAAGTAATAGTCCATAAATTCATGTAATATCTTTCTAAATCATTCCAGCCGCTTGTCCGATGGGATTGCTAATCCATTTCATGTTTGCGGTGCTGCGTTTTAATTAAAAAGTGAATCAGTTTCATCATCACAACATTGTAAGACCGACAAAATTATAAAAAAAAAAGATTCTTATGTTAAGTGAATCCTTTGAGTTTATTTAATAATTTTTTGCACTGAAATCATTTCTAATTCATAAAGTAAATAGTTTTATAGAAAGTTGTAAAGTTCATAGAAATTTTCATTTGTACTGGCAATTCGCTACTTCCGAGTTTATATTTTCTCCACGGTTAGTGCCAGAAAGTAGAAACTTAAAAAACTGATGCTTTAGTTTTATGACTAGAAACTTTAAGGTCCCAAAATTCTAAAGAAGCAAACTTAAAACTTTGAGAAATTGGGCCAAGTTTCTGCGATATAAGTTAATAAGAAGTAAATTTAGATATTAAGCTGAGAAGCCGTTAAAACGTCACTTCGCGTGTCAGATAGCATCGCTATTTATTTATTTGCTTTTCAAGCACTTTTTGTTCTCCTCAGGTCAAATTGTCATAATACAACACCAACGCCCTGCTTTTACGAAATATCAAACTCCGAGATAATTAAAACATTCCCAGACTAAAGATGAGAAAAAATAAAAATGATTTTAATAAATATCACCATTTTCTTCGCGACTATAAATTTTATCTAAATATATCATCTCCCTCATTACACTCTAATGAGAAGAAATGATTCAAAGCGTCTCGTTATTTTCCCTACACATGAATGGAATTTATGTTCTATGTAAACGTCTTCAAAATAATATTAATATTATTATTATTCCAAACGCAACATCAGAACTTTGAGCCGTCAAAATTTTATTTATAAATGAAGTAAAGACATCATCTCACATCTCCCTTTCAAGAGGATAATGCAATGAAGAATTTATTTATGTTGCTTCTTTGTGTCCTGGCTACATTTGGACTGTCATACATATTTATGGATAAAGGAAAAGAACCATGTGGGTGAAACATTTCAAACTCGTTTTGTCATCTAGTCACGTCCACAATCTTGTAACACTTTGTACTCTTGTTGAGTTGGAACGAAAGGAGGGAAACAAATATTGTGCAGAGGATATTTACAGGTTTTTTTTCTTTGAACAAGAGAAATATTGGTAATTTCGCTGTACATGTAAAAAATTCAGGTGTTTCATCATCTCGAGTAGTCCCAAAAAATGGAATTTTAAAAGTATGAGCCTTATTTCGTGACGCTTGTCTTTAAGATATTAAAGTTTCAGAGGTCGCAAAATATGCAGACACGACCTTACACAGTGAAGTTTGTCGACTTTAATGTAAGTAAACTGAATTAATAATGCAACTGTTCCATTTTGTTTTCAATTATGAGATTAATCTAAAATTTTAACTCAAAACTTTCGTCGTCGTAATCTTATGCATTCTGATTAGATGTATTATCATATTGATGAGTGTTGTTTGAGAATTCACTTTGCCACGTTTCTATAATTTAAATTCAAACCGATTTTTTGCCGCAATAGTCCCGAATAAATTTGTGTATACTTACACTAGTAATTTCGGTTAAATATTTAAAAACATTCCATGTTTCACATGGGCGGCCCGTGTTTGTGGCATTTTTAATTAATAATCCCTCGAGTCCTTTCTTTGCAATGGAAAGCGCTTTTCAAACTTAAAATTCGCTCGATAATAAAGAAACAAACCGCTTTTAAAGTGTACATATATTTTCTCTTGATGCCCGAGGATATGTGACGAGCTCTCGCTTGAAAAACGCTCATAATTGCAGAGGTCTCGGCAAGAACAAAAGGTTATCATAAATAAATAAAACTTGGTGGTGGAAGCTCAAAGAGAATATTTTATAAATCCAGTTGACATGAGGTTAGTGGATTTCACGGTGGACGCTACTGAAAAATTATGTCAAATGCAAATGCTGAACTTCAGGCTAAATGAGTGCTTTTTCAAACGTTTAAATATTCTTTTTATGGACGCTGCGTTTGCTTGTAATTTCACGAAAGTCCGATTTTGTATATTTTAACCATTTTCGAAAAAAAAAAGACGCGCGACGCGACGACCATTTTAAGGGCCAAGCGACGATTCGAGGGTTCTAAAAATCTCAATAATTGGGATTATATGGCAATGTGGGGATTTGGTATTCAACACCTTTCAATTTTTGAGATTCTTTTAAATCCATTAAATTTTCAAGTTTATTGATTGTCAATTAATAAATAGATTTAGAATAAATATATGGAATCATTTTTTTATATACACTTAATTCTTTCAACTCCAGATTTAACTGTGTTTGAGAAAACCAAAAATTTTATAAACTATAAAACACGTTTTTCTTAAATATCTTGTATCATTAGAGCTTATAGAAGTACATAATACAAAGCCACTTTTTCTAACATTTTTTGTAGGCCAGTGAATCAATAATTCGTTGTCACGTAAAACAGCGACAACAGAAACTGTTGACACTAGCAAATTCTAAAAACCGAACTCTAAAAATATTTGTACAAAACATCAATTTAAGTGCTTTTAATTGTTTCCTTAATTTATAAAAACAATACGTATGCATAATTTAAAACGTCCATTACCTTGATGAACAGTAGTTAGCTATATTTTCTTTAAATAAATAAGTGGAAATGTTCGTCGGTCAAATGTTCATGTTAGTTCTTCAGTTACCGGTGACAGGTACACGACAACCCATCAATCAAAATCTCTGAAAACCCGTCATTCTAAATTTGTATTTTTTGAAACTAATTCTGCGATGATTTCGTCCAGATTGAGTGCAAAATGACTTCCACTGTGTAAAAGAAGCAAACAAAGTGTGACCCATATCGTGTTCCGAATCACTTACTTCTACATTCGGACATCGAATTTTCAGAGTGCGTTTCAAGCAACCAACAACTAAAGTAAGGTCAGGGTTGTTCTTCGACAAAGCCGTGCAGGTTTCTTTAACGATAAGAAAAGAAAAAAGAGGGGAAATAAAAGAATAAAGTATTGACTTTATAAAAGCGAGCTGGAACGTGCATTAGCTCTCCATTAGCTGCTAAATCAGAGGTAGTTGGTCAAACAAAGTGGATGCATCCTGAAAGCCATCATTTCTAGACGCAATTTTTATAACAGAAATTGCACTTTTACGGTCTAGACCAATAAAAATCTATAAATGTTTCAAGCTGTAATTAATTTGTACTCATAAAACTGTTGAAAAAACGTGTTAAACCATTATTCTGGTTTAGTGGTAGGATTAACGAGGTAACATTTGGCAAATATACTCCATGAAACGAGCAATAATCGACTGTCTTTCAGAGTTATATTCTCGAGTTTGTAATAGTCTGCGTAGATATTTGAATTAATTAATAATGTTTTATCTCCTAATAAAGTCGTAGAATTATCAGTTTTTTGTCTAATTATTCAGATATTAGTTTTGTTAAAAATGGTGGATGCGCCAGAACAGCAACGTATTTCCCATTCTAGTACTTTGAATTGTTTGATCGAAATCGCGCTCTTCAGTACCCTCAATTTGTTGCCTGCTGCAACATTCTGTTCCAAGTGTGAAAGCAGTTCCTTGAAGTCCGGAAGCAACTAAGTGAAATAGCGAAGTTAATAGATTCACTAGGCGTTTCAACGTCGGGTGTTTTAGATTCCACACATGTCCTGTGAAACAAACCCTCTAATATAAGCAAATTTCCTCTATCCATCCGAATATATTCTAATTAGTTAGTATTGGGATAAAGCAAAGGGGACGTCCGACCAAGAGAAAGACAAGCTGTGCATGCGAATCGCTGCAGCTTATTAAACAACAAACTATTTGCATATTTACATATGGTAATCGAGTCTCTAGCTTACGGATAACATGCTCGGTATAATCTAAAGACCAGATATGCACCGTCAAATTGGTGGCTTTCTGTTAAGTATATGCTCGGGTTAATAGGGACCGGGAAAATCCGGTCTTTTTCTTCACGATGCACGTCACCGATGTTTCATATTTTCCATTTCATTTCACTGATGATATCACAAAAAATTTCATTAACTTCACACGCAATCTGCAAAAATAACAGAACAAAGCGAATTATTATGCTTTGCGCAATTAAATAACGTTCAAAACATGAAAATAACACCACTAAGTGAGTAATTTTCAACAATTACACAGAAAAGAACAGACCCGATTTAAAAACAATAAAAAACACAGCCATCATCATATCTACACCGCAATTTGTCAAAATAAGCAACCCAAAAACCCGAACTTTTCAGATAAAAATACATATAAAACTGCAGAGTTGCGCATTCATCACAACTCTTACCACCTTAAAAATATAAAATCACTTGTCAGGAGAAAAATGGAGTTTTCATCATCTTTAACCATCAACTCCTCCCTTAAAAATAAATTTTTATGTTTATTTATAAGTCTCTGGTGATTTACACACCAAAAACAATCGTTTCATATTTTACGCTTATGCTACGTTTGATGTGTTTATGGTATAAGTTTTGGAGTTATGGCCGATGCCAATCTCCAATCTGATACACTCCAAGGTGTGGATATATTCAAATTGATGGAAGTTTTCAAAGACATTTTAAAATGAGATTTTTGCGACACACGTAATTAGAAACTTCTGCAATACTTAGTTGTACGATAATCTTATTCCATTGCATATTCATATGAAAGAATGGCGTGCAGTGAAAATTTATTCAATGTCTATTTGCGGAAATAACTCAATTATTAATATTTATCTGTCGGTATGATCTGTTTTACATAAATGTCATTTGACGTTTATTTCGACTATTATTAATGCTTTTTTGTGTAGCTGTTTTTGATTATTAATTGGAAGTTGTAATCCGACAAAATAAATAATTATATGAATTACTAATAATAAAAATTCAGTTTGTTTACTAATTAGGACATGACAACGAAGTGAAAAGGTCAACTTTCAATCTTTTCTAAAAGGAAAATTTAAAATAAGATTCAGATATTTGTTTATAAATAATTAAACAGACAAGTGCAATTAATAAAAATTACTGGACACTGGTCTGCAAGATCGATTCGAGCATATCCATAACTGGATAGTTCTTACCTTAGTGAAATTACAAAGAGAATTAAACAAAACATTAGAAAATCGAAGGGAAAATGTTATTTATAATAATTGTACTTCCAATCAGGTACCTTTCTACTGTAATTAAGGTTTTGTATCGATTCGGATAATAACTTTTTGATAATAACTAAAAAATAACTTCGATTCAACCTTTTCCAAACTTTTCAGATTCTTCTTAGTGTTTAATGTTTTACTGCGATTTTTATGTTTCTCGTATTGTTTAAGTCTCGTTCTTTTAAGATTTGCTAATTTTTTCAAAATCCTAAATTAGTTTAATCTTGAAAATATTTTCAACGCGATAATAAAGGAAATAACAGACCCTGAAACGTGTGACCCTTCAATACCAACCCGAAAAGCCCAGTTCCTCAAATTAACACATTTGTATATTCATTAATTTGTCTATGGAGCGACCTCAGCTATCTGTTTCTTACACTCCCGAAAGCTCCCTTTATACATTTTCGTTATTAGGAGCAAGGTAAGTGTAAAATTGAACGTAATTATTTCGATACAGCTTTTCCACTGGGTTAGTTCCACATAAAAGCGCAATAATACGCGCTTAATTCTCCGAAATGCTTCCTGTGGCACTTTATTATTGTTTACGCCAGTGGGGATAATTAAAACAATTGTTTCTAAACTGATTTGAAAATTACGTGCGTAATTTAAATACGACAGGAAAAAAACGTTCTCTTATTTAATTATTTTATTAAAGAATTTTTGCTGTTGTTGAACTTGAGACCTTTATTGATCTATAATAGCGTGACTTGCTTCAAGATGAAAGTACCACTAAATAAGAAATAATTGCAGTTTTGATCGATACTTACATGTGGTGTTCTGTTGGATTAGATATCAGTAATTCAGAATAAGAATGTTACAAATTGATAAGCACTGTTATTCAAATGCATAGACTTTTCATTGCATATTATAACCTTTTAACACCGCAGACTATTATGCGTACGGTCGATACTTTAGGTGTTTATTAAGAGCGCTATCTCAACGGAAGTGTCGTTCTGTGTAGGATTACAAAAACACGAACTTTCACTGATATCGCAGCTTTGACGGTTTAACACTTCCACATGTTAATTTACCTGTATTAATTAAAATTTAAAGAATGCCTTTGACACTTCAAAACTCGAAATAATTCTAAAAAAGCGTTGATGAAGCTTGGAAATGATATACATCGATTGGGTATTGAACCGAGTACTTAAGGGAGTTTGTTGAAGCAAAGGTGTTATCTACAAAATGTTATTATACTCTTATTTCACTATAACTAAGGCGCAATATTTTTCATCGTCTTGTAAAATATTTATGAAGTTTTACCAGTATTGACGTGTTACTTAATATTCTAATAAGCTCTTGTTTGTTACAGCGTCTTTTAATTTGAGTATGGGAGTGAAAATCAACAAACTGCAAGTTCCTGAAGTTATTAAACATGGGACGTCGGTAATTTTAGATTGTGATTTTTCGTTAGAGGAAACGGAGGAAGATCTTGTTGTTAAGTGGTATTTTAATAAGAATAAGAGTTTGGTTTATCAGTGGATACCAGGTAGGTGAAGAAACTCTTATTAATAAATTCATATTGTTTTCTGAGTTTTAAATTTTTAAAACTGTTGGTATCCGTGCTGTCAACACCTTACATTATGAAGAAGACGCTTTGACAAAGTAAACAGAGCTACCAACATATTTCTTATTCAAAAGCCTCTTTCGATTCTAAATATTTTTCAGAGGATTTCATGACCTACTTCTAGTAACTTTTTATTTGAGCCCCGTCCCGTTATTTTCTTTATGTGATCTTTGCAAGTTTGTGACATTTAATTTCTCCTTCCAGAGCTAAAACCCCAAGGCTTAGGCATCCTAAAAGACCGCCTGAATCTGGAGTACGCTGCCAGTGTTGATGCAAACAGTGTCCACAGAGCCTTGCATATCCTTAAGGCTGTTCCTGACCTCTCCGGGGACTATACGTGTTCAGTTTCAACGCTCCAGAGCGAGGACATGAGAACTAAAAGCATGCTCGTATTTGGTAAGCTCCTGTCTTTACCAAAGCACAAAAACGGGACTTGGCAAATATATTATTTAGAAGTCACCTCTTGAGACATTGGTAAAAATCAATTCTAGCCGATTAGCTCAACCTGTCACCACGTCAGCGAAAACAATGTTTCTATTTGCATTAAGATAATCCATCATCGGTGATGGCATCACTATAAAAAAACGTTCGACCATTTCGTTCAAATCGTTTCGGCTGAAGTTTAAAGGATAATGTAGGTCACGACATCAGCAAATGTTCGAGACTAAATCGTTTTCCACCACAAAGAGTTTCGAGATTTTTTAGGGGTAACTTTTATTTATGAGATTTTAATGAGAGGGGAAATCGGAGCTTTGATTGTGGAAGACGTCACATGATTTGTAGAATAATTATTTTATTATATCAGAAGAGATTAGTAAACGAATGTAAAGAGAGTTTGTTATCACAGCATAAAATGCAAAGCCCCACCGTTTATAAATACAGAGCGTTTGATAAGATCGTCTGACGCTTATCTTATTAAATTATTGTTCGAAAGAAAGTACTTGCTTGCAAAGCTTATCTAGTTGGGTATCGCTCTAGAAATGCTTGCCCCTTAAACTCTATTTTTTAAAACCCGGTAAACACTTTTAATAAAAATTGCTGATTGCTCTCAAACCGTTCAGACGTTGCTAGAGAATTTTTATTCCGTTTGTTCGCTCTCGTTTATTCTAGGTTTAAGTAAAAAATCCGTAATCAAAGCAATCCCAGAATGAGGGTCGTCTTTGTTCTCTAAGGACCGAATTACGTGGCAAGTAGTGTCCGAAGAGAAATCGTGAGAGAAAAGTTAGAGAATGTGACGTGACTTATTTTGTGCAGCTTCTTTGACAAATCTCACACGCTTTCTTTTAGATTACAGTATAAATTTTTACTGTTGAAAACGAACCAGTTCTCTCTTTGGTATTAGTTTCCACTTTGCCATTAATGAGAAAAAATTGTTTTTCTAAATAAACAATAAGGCTCTGTTAAGTCCCATCAAGGCAATAAGGCAGTCCATAAAATAAAGGCAAACGGGAGTTCACTGGACGTAATCTGAAAATCCTGAAATGGATATCACATGTAATTTGAGTCCGGCGAGGCGAACCAACGCTCTGATTGAAACCATAATTTAGCCTAACAGATTATTCTCTGGTAAAATACTTTTAATTTGTCTTCTTTAATTCCGTTTTCCTGCTACGAGTGATCAAGGGATTATATACTGCCGGTAATTAGTAAGTGTTCAGTTCCGTTTCTTCGAGTTAAAAACTACAAAAATGGTGGATGCGCCACTTCAAAGTAAAAACCATTTTGTGCTCCTGAAATTAAATCATGACCCCACTCTCTATTTTCTCTAGCAATCAAAACAAAACGCCCACTATTTCCGAGTTGACCCGTAGCAATTTGCTTATCTTCCTGTACCTCCCAAAGTAAATGAAAACCGGGGAAATAAAAAGTAACCGGTGTATTGTAACAAATTGATTTTACTTGCCTTGAATCGTTACAAATTCACGTGTTGTATCCTTTACATAATAAATAACAGGAATCTATTCATAAAACACCCCGCTAATTAGGTCTACTTCACACGTGAACGGTCGTTATAATCAAAGACCTTTGACATTTAACCCAACACTCAATTGTTGCCAAAACGTGATCATCCAACTCTTGTTATTCTAGTTTCAGTGTAAATTGGTACAAACGACCGTCAGTCATGGATTTGTAATGTGATATAGACGGTAGATAAAGGAATTCATTTATGTTAAGTGAGAAGTTGGCTCATGTAAATTAACTCGTATTTATTTAGCAAGAGTAAACGGAGTTAGTTTTCCTGGCGCATCCACCATTTTTGTGAAATAATTTAATAAACACAGACCACAGTCATGTTGTAATTTAGTGGCAAACAAAGGAGGTAATATCATCTATTATTTGTACGTCATTGACCTATGACAAATCGGAACAGGAAGTAACAAAGCTAGCGGCTGAATGTTCCGGAAGGAAGTCGCGACGAAATTTTCAAAATGTCAGAGGGATTTTGGTAGGATAAATATTTTATGAAATACAACGCTAGTGCTTTTAAGTAACGTGAAACATATTTTAACTATTCGCTGCAAGGTCGTATTTTATATTATACTTTTAGAATAAAGAGTTTCACTTTTTGCCTTTTAGGAAGGTTTATGGTTCAAGTTTCTAAAACTTTTACTTTAATTTGTTGTCATATTATAGTTATTTATGGTACGACAAGTATAGTTAACTTACAAAGCTTGCTAAAGGTTTGAAAATTTTAATTAAGTGCGCATATTTGTAAAATAAAAGACTTAATAATCTGTCTTCCTCAATTTTGTATCCTGTCTATGACGCTCCTACGTTCAGTTTTTCAAATTTGAGTAAAGAATTGAAAGAATAGAATAGAAGAGATTTTAGTTCCTTTGAAGCCGTTTTTTCAATTTTCCTAAAACTGTTCAAAACATCTACAAAGAGGATAATCCAGCAATAATACAGACTTTACGACTTAAACACAATTACCGAGCGTCGCTTTTATCACTTCCTTTTAAATTTTACAAGATATCGTCTCAAAATTGGCAATTATACTGCTGATGGCATTATTACCGTTATCGGTTTATTGGCCTATCATCAATTTCCGTCAAGTGGGGAAAAATATATTTCCAATAATGAAATGAAATTAATTTATCGCAGGGGCGCTTAAATTTGATTTTTGGTTTGAAGCGGTAACAAATAAGAGATTCAGGTGTTTTTAATTTACGTCTGCGACGAAGTCGTCTTACAATTATAAATTTTGCTTCTTTCATGTCAGAATGTCGGAAGAAAAGGAATAAAATAAGGGTATCATGTAGCGAAAGCTCGCTTCTAATTCACATTGCATTAAGCTTCAGCGTGGTTTTGTCCACTGGGGCCTCTTTCTTCCGCAAGTGACAGAGCCTTTATATTTCTAAGTATTCAGGAAATTATGAGTGTACATAATGGAAGTTCTGGAATGTTTGCTTTCGTTTCATTATTAATGAAACATTTTATGACGATATTTTTCTTCTGAGCTACCAATGTTTCGAAATACATAATTGTTACGGAGAGTATTATAAAAACTTTTTGTTCGCCGTTATGATGGCAATCTCCTTCATGGGAATTTCTATCACCTTAGTAATGTATATTGAAATCCCTGCAGTCAGCAAACATGACGTGACAATGGCTGTGTAACGACATCGCTGCGATAGAAAACTGACTGAGATCGATAAAATCAATCTGATTACACCGAGTCCCTTTGAGCTGATGAAACAGTAAAAAATTGTTTATATTTTCATCCTGAAATCCAACAAACGAGATCGCTCTTGTCAACCAATTTATCCACTGCGATATTAGCCATTGTGTCATTTGATTGATTTGGATCAATGGTGCATCCAGTCATTGACGAATGCATTCACAGCTAGTAAAGACCAATTAAATTTGACATGTTGGTATCTATACTATCAATTATGATTATGTTGGTATGCAGAGACTGACAGGTTCAAGAGAAGACAGATCTCTGTGATGGCGTTCAATTAATTTGCCGCGGCTCTTCATAACATCACTTGCATTCAAGTTGCTATTGACAAGGTAATGTGCAATCTTTGTAAGCAGGGTAAATTGAAAACTAAATTATTATTTAAGGCCTTGATATTTTATAAATGAACTGTATTTTCTTATCTAACGACTAGCAAGAGAAAATGTTTACAGTTTTGCTTTTACTTACATAATTTTAAAATTCCTGAGCTAACAAATTCAGAGATCAAAAAGAATCAAAATATCCAAACTTTTTCAAATTATTATTTTATAATTACACATGTCAACAAGTTAAGATGTTGGTGCTCATTTTACGCAGAATTTCACGCAAAAAACTGTGCAAATTTTTAACATCTTCAACAACTTCTACAACTAAAAGGAATAGAAGCTATTACAAGTTTTTGTTTTTCTCGTACTTTTTCTGATAAAATCCGGTGTTTTATATTCCGGATTCAAAAATTCATTTTTTTTAATTTACGTCCGGACCTGTTAGAAAAAAGAACTTTCAGTTTCAGAATCAATTAAAATTAGTATATTATGAAACGCGTTTCATAATGAACATTTTGCCGCACGCACGTTTTTAAGACACGACGAGCGCAGCGAAATATAAATAAATTAGTAAGTGCGGCAAAATGTATTATGAACAAGTATCATATGCTATTTTTCTATTTCGCCTTATTTTACACAAAAAAACTTGATTTCGAAATCTAGGGAAGTTTAGGGTAGTTGGCATTTGCAAAATGTTCGGAAAAAAAAATCGAAGTAGCCAAATCCAATTTCAGTCAGTTTGACAGGTGTGACGTTTTGAGGTTATTGGAGCGCAAGGGAGCCAAGAGAGCAAAGATGTTGATCATGATCATGCCGGTTCTCTTGCATCCAAAAAGTTTTTCTCCGATGAATTATTAAGCCAAGTATAACAAGAAATAATAGTGTATTGATCGATTTATCATGGTTTATCAAAACCAAAATCTAACTTGTCAACGTTGACGGCAGGTTGACGGTTTGTTGCTGCAAACCTAAGAAAAATATATGCTCTTGGAAATATTGGCACGGGATTGGTCCATTACGATACCAAAAAACGCTTAAACGCGTATCGAAATATCTTCATTATGAACGCGAAATAGAAAATAGTATATTATAAAACGCGTTTCATAATGAACATTTTGCCGCACGCACGTTTTTATTTTTTATTTTTTACATAAAGTAGTAAGTGCGACAAAATGCATTATGAACAAGTATCATACGCTATTTTTTCTATTTCGCCTTATTTTAAACGAAAAAACTTGATTTCGAAATCTAGGAAATTTTAGGGTAGTTGGCATTTGCAAAATGTTCAGGAAAAAAAATCGAAGTAGCCAAATCTAATTTCAGTCAGTTTGACAGGTGTGACGTTTTGAGGTTACCGGAGCGCAAGAGTGCCAAGATAGCGAAGATGTTGATCATGATCATGCTGGTTCTCTTGCATCCAAAGCGTTTTTCTCCGATGAATTATTAAGCCAAGGACAACAAGAAATAATAGTGTATTAATCGATTTATCATGGTTTTTCAAAACCAAAATCTAAATTGTCAACGTTGACGGCAGGTTGACGGTTTGTCTGCTGCAAACCTAAGAAAAATATAAGTTCCTGGAAATATTGGCACAAGATTGGTCCATTACGACACCGAAATACGCTCAAACGCGTATCGAAATATCTTCATTATGAACGCGAAATAGAAAAAATAATTTTTTACTTCTGCAGTAAATTTGTTCACTAGTGTCATTATCTAGGGTCATAATGTTTTGTAAATAAACTGTATTTTCTAAACTAAAATCGAAAGAATAGTAATATAAAATTTGTACTGGTTTTTCATCAATAAAGCAATGCATTAACAGCGGCGCATCCACCATTTTTTAAATATTAAAAACTAGACAAAATCAATGAAGTTTAACAGGCCTAGACATCATTTTTAACTTCATTTCCCTCGTAAAATCCCCGTGTAGAGAGACTTTGCGCTTTCGATGTCTCTACTATTGCAAATCACATTTATGAAATCTTTCTTCCCCACAATGTGATCAGCGATTTTCCGAGAGTGCAGAAATGATATTCTAAAATATCCCACAGAAAATTATACATGACTAAAGCAAATCTGTGAAAATGGATATTTTCACATGATCTGATTTCATGTCGGCCACAATCAAAAATATTAATATTTCAGAAGAGCCCACAGGGTCTACTGTGAAACCGAATCTAGACCAAAATTTCCTTTATATCAAAGTGTTTTCGTGTTATGAAGTTAATATCTCAAGCACATAACTGCTACCACGCACAAATGCGTGATTGAGTAGCGTACAAACAACGCCGATTCTGGCACTGTAACACCATTCAACCGCAGAAACAGGTGGTGCTCATATAAATTTTTGCAGCACATTATTTCATACATCGTTTCACAGTGGTAATTGTCCACATTACAATGTAAAGAAATATGGAAGACAGTCCATCACGTAACCACAGAGTTGATTAGAATTAAGTGACGTGTAAAAACTAATTATTCAGGGTAACCACCGGCAGCATCATAAATATTCTATTCAAAAAGAGGGCAAGGATAAGAGTGGAAACTGTTTATTGTTTCGCTGCTTGAAATTAAATGTTGGCAGTTAAAATATTTTCCGCTTTAACTTAATTAAAACAAAACCAAATACATAAATTTTTATTTCCACGAGTGCTAATTGTGTAAAGTTTCTAGTGAGAAATACAAGAACAAGAGTTACGACTGGAGGATTCGTTCACTTTAATTAATTTTAAACGTCAAGGAGGGAACGAGGAAATCATTTGTCAAATTAAGCATTAAACAGACTCTTTCGGATCATTGCCTTCGATTAGGGATTATGTTTTAGTTGTTTGGTTTTTGGGAAAAAACGGAACTTGCAATTTTCTCTGACTTTTATTGCCAATTAAATTAATTTATTGAGAGTTTATAGTTGTAACTTGGGCTATGTTCTTACCGAAGACAAGAGCACACTACAAATGTTCATTTCCTTAGTTTGTTAATTAACTTTATTTAGATATACAGTGTTCGGTATGTTCCATTTAATTTTCATTTCGTGTTCTGGTTATAGTTCGGGACGCTCACGAAATTAAAATATTCCTGCCGACATGCGTACAATTGATTATAATAACAAGTCGTATTATTAACCTTCTAAAGTTTCCAATTAAAAATTCGCCTCTCAAAATCCATTACAGGAAGGCATAAAAGCCCATAATATTCCGGCTTTATCCCTCAAATAAATAAACCCACCTTTTTCCATTATAGCTTAGTAGTGATTAGATGGCCAATGGTGCGCACGTTACCATTAGAGCCTCTATAGAATTGGCCATAGATATTCATGTGATATATTTGAATAGGTGCAACGTTTAGTGCGCATAAATGGGGCAAGCTGGCGTTACCCCATTAATTCTCTCGTGGACTCCAACTAAGTGCATGCTTGCATAAGTAATGTCTAAAGCACGTAAATTTGTCGGTTATGGACTCCTATGGTAGAGGAAACAACGCCGTTGGTGACAACACAATTCATAACTCACAGTGATTTAAATTAAAAAATTCGAAGCCATGAAAACGGTCTCGAGTTTCAAGAATCTACCAAAGTTTTGAGTACCTATCTCAATCATAAATTCAACGGTTTCAGTCACGGAAGATTGTTGACTCGTAGCTCGAAGTCTGCATCTACCTAATTAGTGCAGGAAGATAAATAAAAGGTTTTAAAATGAGAATTTCCTGAAGTCATAGGGTATTATTATATTACGAGTCTCTGAATTATGAAAATTGTAAACCTAGAAACTAGAAAGAGAGCAAAAATAAGGATTAAATAACCTCTTCAAAGACTTAATTAGACGTGGTATAGACACGTTCGCATGTTTTGATAACGCGTGTCCTTACCAAATGTGTTTCCTAAATATTTATACTTAAATATCAACAGAAAATGAAATATAGCGTGTTCGAGCTGCAGTGGCATTTATAGAAATGTGGACTTTATTTACACGCACGAGATAATGCGATCAATTTAACTACCCTCATGTTTCAGTGTTATTACCCTTATCTATTTTATATTTCTTGAATTACTGAATTATCACTCTTACGTGTACTAGGATCATCGTGATGATATCGTTCGTTATAATTTTATGTACCTAATCATCTTTTTTATGCGAAAAAGTAAAAATTGCTAATTCCACAAGAATCGAAAGAACAGAACCAGCAAAATAAAACGAAGCATCTGAAAAATTTCACGATTTTAAAAGACTATCTTTAACGATTTTCGCCAGCTAATATTTCTACCAAATTTCTTTCTACTCTGAAGATCTAAATTTCCAGATATTGTTTAAATTCGTGAATTCGTGATGTTTTCTTCCTTTTTAGAATAAAAAATTCCAGAAAATACGGGAGCTGTAAGATTCATACAATGCAAAGATCTAAAAGATCCAGTGAATTCACAAAACCAAAAGAATCCGGAGAATATTATATAAACTCTGAGGATGTATCTGCAGTTTTGGCAAGATTCTAAAATCTGTCTATAAGCTTGTTGAAAATTTAAATGAATTAAAATAACTGTCGATGTCGACGGCTTAATTAGCAAACATTTTCCCAAAGTTCCAACTTTAAATAATTCAAAATCCGCTGACCAAAGGCTCGTGCATTTCACTATGCTAATCATGACAGAATTGACTCTCGAAACTTTGCTAAATCCCAAAAGTTTGTTGCAAACGTAATGAAGGAACGCATAAAACGTTGTCTCTTTTAAACAACGTCTCAGAAATGTAAAATTTATCGATCACTGAAAGTTTTTAACTGAAAATTTGATGTCAAAACTTTGTAACGAAACGTTTATGAGTCGTTTATGAGTTAATGGAACCGGCTGTTGTAATTTATAATATTTAAACGGGAAAGTTTGTTCGCGGGGGAGATCTGTGTAACTTTATTGTTTTTAATCAATGTTTATTTAAATCTCCTCTTTAGACTTATCAGGAAATTTGCTTGAAAAAACAAAACCTCTCTTTCAGTAAATTATCCGAGTGGAAGAGATAACAAACACTGCTCAACTTGTAGATTTTCGACCCTCAAAATCCAGGCAGATTATTCGTGACCTAGTTCATTATCAATCGTCATAATTAAGGCAGATTTCTGATAAAAAATTATGGAGATTTTAAGTTTAGGATGATTGGTGACACTGCTGATAAGAGTGAACTCAATGTTGGGCTTTGTTTCAGTACCCGAGAAAGAACTTCTTCTGAGGCGACTTGACGCTGAAGAAGGACTCATGCGGGTACAATGTTTAGCGAATGGAGTATTTCCCAGGCCGGTTATGAGTCTGCATTCTCAAGAAAGGTAATTATAGTCAACGGCGTGAGAAGCAAAGGGCTAATAAACATCACACAACTTGTTCCGTAAATTAAAGTTTATAAGACACGATGAAACTATTCTAGTTTAAAAGAGCACGAATTTTTACTTCTTTAATCTGCTAAAATGAAGCACCTGTTCTTCGTCGCACCTGTGCCTTCCATTGCAACGTAAATCGCCGAAATTCCATATTTTCTCAGTGTTTTCCTTTCCAAGAAAAGAGAAATTCTTTTCATTTTTATGAAAGCCGGAGTCAGTGGTGTGTGAAAAGATAAGAGTGGCCCGTGGTCATCCCAAGTGCTGTATAGTGCTCGTCGTAATTTGGAAGAAAGGATGTAGAAATAGAATAACCTCTCAAGATCTACAACTTTTATATAACAGCCACACGGCTGCTGTGTTATGTGTTCCTCGACGGAACTTTACTTTTATTGCTTTTCTCCCTTAGAAAAATCTTTATTACGTGATGAATACCGCGATCTCTGTTCAAGCGATTTAAATAAAATTTGCTCCGAGGACGGATTTATTTAATTTGTTGCTGTTGCGGAAAATCGCTTTGGACAGGTTAATTGGGGCTCGAGTCTTTTTGCTTTTCACTAAATCATAACTCTCGCTTTTTACTACAGAATTTGCGTTCAACGATCAGAATACTTTCTCAAAAAATGATTGTCAACGACTGACTAATTCAACCAAAAATTTCTTCTTCGTAGCGCTCAAATTGTGTGTCAACAAATATTTCTATTATAAAAAATTATATTATGTAGTTTTTGAAAAAAAATTGTCAAATTTTGGTTTCTTCTACGTTACCAACAAAAGAAAAAAATTTTTTTTTGATCAAAGTTAGCTTTTGTTAAAATCAGAGCAATTTTTCGAATTTTTAAGAAACATGACTGAATTTTCATAAATTTATTATAAAGTACAATCAGTTTTTTTGCTGAACATCAAATTCTTTTTAATTCAAAAATAATAGCATACATTTAAAATAATAAAAAATCAAGTCCAAAAATAAATATTTAGTGATTCTCTTTTGCTTATATGAGAATTAAGATAAATTGGGATTTATTTTGATAATTTTTCCGTATAATAATAACAGTTATGGAATATTCAAGATACAAAAATATTAATATGTTCTTCATTATTTTTTAAAGTAAACACAGGCAAAATGAGGTTCCCAATGTTTATATTGATTCCGAATTTGGAAGTTAAAATAGACTTCGTAAGTTTCATGCTTTAAATTTGTTGCCAAAGAATTTTTATTGCTTTATACTTTATTAAATTCATCACAAATAAAACAGAATGTATCAATATCTTATTTACACTATCTTGACGCCATTTTCTAATTCAGTTATACCCAAAAACGGTTTTTACAACAATGACAAGTAAACACTCACTACTCTGTAATATGCAATTTGCTACCGTTTTAATTAAAAGCAAAGTTTAGATGCTAAAATTGAAAATTTTAGTGTTTTTCGATGTCTAGCATCAGAGTCGATGCATTAGAACAGAAACCCAAAAAAAAAATTTGTCGACCTGTGTAATTTAGAGTTTTGCCCTTTCTTCATGTCAATCGGATTTAAACGCAAAAAATAATTAATTCGTGGCCCCCATGTTCTTTATCAATTTAGTTTATTCAACAAAAAACGCATTCAAATAACCAACTCGATCGTAGCCTTTCATTTATTGGCTAGATGCCTAAAATAGTTGTTTATTGGATAAATTTCTAAGCCAATTAATATGTCATGCACAAAAAAGAATCATTGGATTGGAAAACGCACAAACAAAAGAAATAGAGTTCTAAGTTTACTGCGCAACTTTTCATTTGGATTTTGTTTATTGGATGAACAAGAAAAAAAAACAAATTACAATTACAAAATTCCATTAATCCCTCCTTGCAATTATAAAAAACTTCCGCAAAACTGTAATCCATAACCTCTCTCTGCTCTTTGGATATTAAGAATCCCATTCTATCTCATTTTTCCATCATCTTCATTCTATTTATTAGTCTATTATCTTAGTGCAGTTTTCCTGTAGTTCCAGCCCCATCAATTAAAACCGCCTCGCAGCCACACTTACAAGAAACAGTCTTTGCACTTATTACTGCTTTAACGTATCTCTGTAATAAACTTTGAAGCATTCTTATTTTATCTATGATGTGTCTATTACTTACGTGTAACTAAAAGCTTCGTTGCACGGCATTTCAACACTAAATAAAGTTCATTTCTACGTCACGTGAGTTGTGGCAGAGTTATGGCGGAAGGTATTCCATCCTCTATCCTCGCCTCTATTTTCCGCAATTAACTAGTGGTACGTGTTCTGTTTACTGCACTCACTGCATAAATCTGTCGGCTGCTAGAAACCCTTTCGGGCGATTTAGAGCTCAGATTTTATCTGAGGACGGCTATTACGTGAACTAGACGAATTGCAATTAAAAATTATCAAATTTCAGAGAGATCGAAGGAACTGAAATGTCGGCAAGACTGAGAGGGCAGTTGTACGAAGTATCAGCAACTGTTACAATGCTAGCACTGGAAGGCCCCGAGGAATTCTCCTGTGAGCTTCGGATCCCCCAAGCGAACTACACTGTTCGGAGAGAGACCGTTTTCTATCCGGGTAAGTCCTGGCCTGTCTTCCGTCTTGTTACACTCCGGTTCGATTTACGAGAATTACATGACTTTTAAAGTTTTATTTTTCTCTTGGAATTCGATCTCTATCGGGTTTTATGTTTGCTCCTACAAATAATGATGTTGGAAGGTATCTCAGGCCTGGTATTTACCAAACAAATAAGAACAGTGATTTGTACAACAAATCTTTTTTATGGGGAGCCCTTTCCGAATATTTTGCATGCTTTGCTGCTGCCCTGAACTTTCTCGCCAAATGAACAAATTCTCAAATTTTAAAACTAAAATCCATAAAATTCATATTTCCAAATTTGAACCAATTCCCCGGCGCATCCACCATTTTTTTAGTTTGAAATTTTCCTGGCATTTTAAAAGCCGTGTTAATTGAAAACTAAACGTAAAATCTGCTGCAATTCTCAGTGAATGATACGGACGATGAGTCAATTTTTCCCGTCATCTCCAAGAATTCTTGGAAATATCCATGACTCTCCGTAATGGTGTATAAGTGTCTCAAAGGAAATTAAAGACATCTTAAGATTCTACACGGCAATAAATCTTAGACGTGAATGAGTTTAGGGAGCCGTTAAAATCAATAATAAATGATAATGGAAGAAAAAATACTTCCTCGATTTTGTGTTTCCGACATTCGTATTCTGAAATTCCAAAATCGGACTGTGAGTATAATCGCCATTGTCTCTTAAAGGACTACACAGATAACTCTATGAATAATAGAATAACCAGTTCGATTTTATCACTGTCACGGTTTTATATGCATTAGCGTTATTTCCCAGTCACTTCGTATTTTAAAATGAAAATCTTTACAATCTAACGAAGAATCATAATGCACTTTTGTTCGAGAAATTTAAAGCTGCGAACAAAAGGAAATGTAATGGAGTATTGATTTAACTGGAACTGTAATATGACGTTTCTTTTAGCAGGAAAAAAATAACGAACGTGTAAAGCAACACTCGCTGATTCCAGCTTCCAATTTAAATGCACTAAAAGTTTGTATTTGTCACCATAAAGTATGCATCTGCGTCCCAACAGAATATAATCAAATGCGTTCCGAAAACGTGAGTGGGCTCACCGACATAACACACAGACCTCTATAATAAAGTAATAAACCCTACATAATGAATGCCAGTGGACCACCGTTATTAACTTAATGTGACAGAACACAAGCCACTCTCTAGTGTATATTGGACCAGCGTGGACATGTAAATTGCCAGAGGGGCAAAACAACGGGCGTTATGTTTACGTTGTCATATTCAGTTACTTAAAACTAACTAGGTCCTAGCTATTTAAGGGCCAATTAGTCAGTTAAATAGTACAATCTGAGAGCTAATCCCGTTCATTTGGTGATAACTTTCGGTGTAATTAGGAGCTTCGAGGTCGGAGCAAAGCTTGCATAATATAACGAAAAATAAAAAAAATGTCACATTTTTACAACTTTGAATGCTTCTAAGAATCACTACGTTTACTGCGCGCTTGTTAACTATAAGAAATTACTTTTACCACCACAACAATAAGATGCGATGGCTATTTTAGATTTTGCTTAATAAGTGTACCAAATGTTAAAATTCCAGAACAAAACAGACAAATTTTGGTAAGGTTTGTTTTGAAGACAAACTGAGATTTTTCCAAATTTTTCACCAAAAACTGTTATCTTGGTAGTTTTAACACCAAAGCAATAAAATTTTAAAAAGCTACTAATTTTGACACTAGAGCAGTCATTTCTAAAATAGAATTAGTACAAGGTGTTTATAAATGTTTCTAGCATCAAGGGTGGCTCTGGAATTCCTGTCGTGCACTACTTTGCCGCTTTGTTTTCATAGTGATTACAACTATCTTGAAAATTATTTATAATGTCAATTATGTCAACGATGTTTCTGTTACGGTTTTGTGTCAAAATTTTTGATTTTCAGGTTTAAAACCACATCTAAAACAGTTTTCTTCTCAAAACTTACTTTGCTCTATGTTTGAGGTTAACTACAAATGTCAGTTAAAAAATCTAAACTCACATTTCTAATAAGCGGCAAATTTCGTTGACATTTTTAGCCACCCTTGATGCTAGAAACATTTATAAACACCTTGTACATCAATATAAATAAATTTTAAGTGAAAGTAAATCTAACACATTTTTTGTATTTATTTTAAATTAAACAATCTGATGATTACTATGGTGCGAAAATAACTAAAACCCGAAGCGCACTATTTTCGAGAAATAATGAATCATACATGTAAAAAGTTTAAATGTATTTTTGAAAGCATTAGCTCAAAAATGTAGCTTGAAACACCTACTTAAGGACTCACCTGATATTTCGAGCTCGGCTAGCAACGAATTGTCCGCAAAAACTGTGTTTTAAGTACTTGAGTAGAATAGAACGTAAAAAAAAAAATTCAGATTTGAAATTAGAAAGCAGTTCCACTTTGAAAATATTTTTTTACTATTTCAATACAGATCTTTTTCAAAATTTTAGAAAAATTTGGAATATAAAAAAGACTAAACTTTATAACAATAAAATAAACTAATGGAACTGTAATAAAGTAGAAAACAAGTTAAATCATTTAGACGGTTTTAGAGTCTCCCGTTTAAAGTTGCAAAGTACAATTAAATT
Source organism: Gnatocerus cornutus (assembly GCA_029298725.1). Classification (NCBI taxonomy): domain Eukaryota; kingdom Metazoa; phylum Arthropoda; class Insecta; order Coleoptera; family Tenebrionidae; genus Gnatocerus; species Gnatocerus cornutus. The sequence continues at coordinate 15,258,682 of CM055515.1, forward strand.
GACAAAAAATAAACTAGTTTTTCTAACTACGAAAATAAGCCCTATGTAACAAATTTTTATTTTCCAGACAGACAAAATATGATGTATAATTAAACGAACTTTAAATGCACAACAAGTGAAATAATTTAGAAATGTTTACACATTCAGTGTAGTTATATGTAGCAAAATAGAATGAAATAGCTTAAAAACTTGAAAATAAGTGTTTAAATAAAAAAGTAGCAATTTTGTTTTAATGATGATTACCCAATTCCCTAGTACATAAATATTTTCTAATACAAATAGCCCCCATATATCCTCGCCAGAAATCAGAGCTGCACAAACCCTCCAAACCAACAGAACGTGTTTTTGTGTTACTTTTTAACACCCGCACCAAGCACTTCCATCCCTGGGGAAGTGACTCGCCTAGTCCAAGATGATTAATGCTAGGGTTAAATTAAGCTGTGACCTATTATGGCCATTATTACCGGTATTAAAACCGACATTTCATCATAAAACTCCTCTTCTAAATATATTAAACGATGTGTATCTTGTCATAGCGAACAAAAGTGTTCTTGATAAAATTTAATCATTTGCTGTAATGGATAGTGGAGCTAAAACTGATTAATGATTTCATTAAATTCTTTCGGGGACGAGTTTTGTAAAAATTCGAGAAGTCTTCGTTGGTTTTTGTCGGTCTAATCAAATTTCGGATAATTTCATTTAGCTTTTTAAAATGGAACGCCGGTTCTATGTGGTCAAGCCTCTAATTCCGTTTTTGTTACTTTGGATCTAGATTGGATTACCACTTGGATAAATTGATTTTTGCAATCAGGGTTTGTTTAGTTTTTAGATAAAATCGCTAATTACTCCAGTCACTAAAACCAACGTCTGAATTGAAATTTGTTAGGATAATGCACTCTAGTTGACAGGTTTTTTTAGACTAGTATTATAAAAATTGATATTGCGTGACGCCATCATGAAATAATTCAATACAAAACCTTTCTATGTAATTTCGTCCAAACAACTCAAAATTATTAATTAAAAAAATTGTAGCGAGGAAAATAAGCAGTTTCTTTATTTCACCTCTATTAACATAATCGATATTTGCGACATTGTGAAACAAACCATAAAGATTTTAAAGCCTGTTGAATCTATTAAAGATGGCTTTACATTTTATTATCTTTCGTGCAAGTAAATTCTCCGTTCTTTATTTCAGGAGGCACGAATCTTCATGGTACCATGGTATAAATTTAACAAAAATATTCAGAATTGACATTTTTCTACTCCAACTCTATTTACGTAGTTCTACAGTTCTCAACATCCACATCAACTAGAGTAGAATATTGATGAAACACTTACAACATCAATACATCTGCATGTCACTTTTATTTATAGTTCAAACCGGTTAACAGCATTTTCAACACCTCAGATTGAATCTCGGCCAATTTTAATCCCACTTTTCCCTTAAACTAAGTCCACAATTTCCGACACAAAGTGCAAGCAATTTAATAAACCCAGACCATTGTTTGCTCGAATAATTGCGGGATAACTGAAAAAAAAAGTCATTTGAAGAATAATAGCCCAGGTAGAGCTAGGGTTTCGTCGGCTTTAAAACGAAAACAAAAGGAACGCTCCCTTGCTCCCAGTTTTTTTTTTCTTAAAGTTAATTAAGTTGTTTGATGAAACTGAATATTTTCAGAGACAACGCCGGAAACAAAAATGTTATTTTTGATTAAATTATAGAAGGTGGTGGTCATTTTAATTAGATTTTGTACGAAAAAGGGTTGTGTCTTAATTAATTACTTAGTAGAGTTTAAGTAATTTCGTATGAGTGCAAGATGCGTGTTTTCGTGTCGTTCAGGGTCTAATTGTAATGATAATAAATTCGCTTTTAGTTGGTCATACAGCTTTATACGCAATAAACGCGATTTATAGAACATTAAATTATACGTAATTAATTGGAACAGGAACAATAATAATAAACCACTTTTTGAAATCTGTCAGTAATTGATTTAATTAATGCTAATTGTAAAAGTTTGTCATGACAATGTGGACAAGTTTTGTTGTCATTTTTCCCAACAAATTCGCTTGCAAAATTAAAAAAAATTAAAAACATTTTACGGTTCGTTTTACTTCTGCTCCATAATTTTGTAATTTGGTACAAAAATAGAAAACTCGCTCAGTTTTATCATAATCTAATTTTGGATATTAAATTCATAAAAACTATAAATTTGGACGTCATTTACACAGTAGGTAAGTGTACTTCTCATTTCGACTTTGAAATTTAAAATCAGTTGGCAGCTCTGCTTGTCACGCTTCCGAAACTCAGGCCTACCATCTCCTGTTTTCGTACAATAAAATTATACCCCAAAATCATTTCCCGCTTTCAATGTTTTTGTTAAAAAGTATCCCCGTTGTTCTATGACAACCGAAAAGCTTTGCATACTTGACAATGTTATCTTTAGGATCGTATTTCTCCGGAAAATCTAATAAAACCGTTTTCCTTGTTTTATTTAATCCAAGTAAAAATAATAAAAACATAATTTCCTTAGTTTTTCTACATTTTAACACCACCCACGTCATTTGATCCGGGAAAGGTCACGATGTCTCTTCAGATCAATACGTCAAAACCAAAATCTAGATAAAATTGAATACAAAAAATTGAGTACGTGTTGAAAGTGAACGATAAGATAAAGTTCTAAGTACTTTGTAATCGATTTTTCTAAACTATTGTGTACAAAACCATGACGTCTGAACGAAGACACAGCAAAACAGGTACGTGGAAAACTGAAGTACGCACTTCCTCCTTCAACAGTTCTTTTATGAAGGCCTCCGAGAGAAAGATGTCAACCAACTGGTCAGCGATCTTAAGACCATCATCGAAAGTCTATCAATTGTGGTGACCCGCATTGAAAAACGATTGGCGCCTGTAGAAGAAACCGACAAACAGTTTAAACGACAAGGCTCTCTTCCCAGGAAATGGTCACAGAATGTTACGAGCAATACGACGAAAGTTGCAGTGAGAAGAACAGCAAGTGCTGTACAACATTCGGAAACGGTTAAATCTAAAGATGTTGAAGATACGATTGAACCGCATCGACCGAGCATTAAAGATATGAAGTTGAAGTTTGAGCTTGTTGATCAAAGTGTAGGGAGGATTAGTAGACAAGATAGTTTTATGGGGGATGGAAGGCAAACTCCTATGGAAGAAATATCTGTGGATGTACGTAGTCTTAAGCAGAGGTTTGAGGAAAATAAGAATGAAGAGAAAGAGAAGGTTAAAGAAGAACCTATTAGGAGAAAAAGTGGCGACAAAGAAGAAGAAAAAGTCAAGAAAGTGCTTAGGTACTTTCAATCAAATTCGTAATTGTAAGATTAAATTTAATCTGTAATCAAAACGTGATAAGAAATTCTTGTGTAATTCAAAACTTGTTATAGATAAAATGGAACTATTTTATGGCAGTTTAATTAACAAAACAACACTCTTTACTTATCCAATTCCCTTATCATTTTTAAGGTACCACTATCTAAAGATATAATTGTTTTCAGGTAACAAAGCCCCTTCAATATTATTAGACCGGTGGCTGGCTTTTTCTCCCTGCATATTTTGTATATGCCTAAGTTTACGTCGACAGTTTATAGGTAAGTTATCTCAGCAAAAAATCATTTCAAAATTCGACCTATTTTATATTTTTATCGTTTCTTTAGAGCCTTAATTTTATTCAGAATTTCTACTTCCTCCTCTATTTACTTCAAAACTCTTTAGATTTCTAAATTAATTGAAGACTCATTTAATGTATTGAGATTTTTTAAATCCTTCAATTTGTAGGTACAATTTGAGATTTTTACTATCCTTGCACTTAAAAATAGAGAAAAAATTTGCTTTGAATATGCACTGTAAAGTTTATCTCTGAATTTTGACACATTTCGAGAGCTTTTCACTTTAAATGTTTTTAGTACTAATTTTCTCGCTTAAAACGGACTTCTTTTCCAGGATTTTGCTGAGACGCCCTGGAGCCGCCTCCTCACCATCGAAGATTAGTGTAAACCAACAAACTCAGTTACTTGTGCTCTGTTCTTGAACTCTTAAAGACAGTGAATACAAAGTGATAGAACAAAATAGTGCTTCAAAGACTTCGCTTCAAAATGTTTCTGAAATACATTTTCACTGTCCCTAGTGAATCGTATTTCAAACTTTAGTGTATAAAGTAATTGTGATAACATTAAGTACGACTATTTCTTGATGGGCATTGTAAATACGTAGCTTTAAAAAAATAAAACTTCAATTTACAATAGCGCGAGTTTTATTAAACTTCTTTAAGGTGCAGGGTTGAGAAATTAAAAGAAAACACCAGTGCAGAGTAAATTTACATATTATTAATGCAGTTTAAAGTTGTTAGCTGAAGTCGCCTAATTTACCTGAACTTTTTGTCATTATAAAAACTGTTTTCATTTTGTCTGAACTTGGAACGCCCGTGCTAAATGAAATTTCAGGTTTCATATTTAATTTTTAAGTGAACAATAGTTATCGGTGTTATAAATGGAAACAGAATTCAACCATTAGGATTATAATAAATTCAGTTTGAATAAACCGAAACTGTTTTAATTAAACAAGGTCAAATAACATTTAAAATAAAACTAGTAAATGTAAGCTGAAATTTTGTTATTTTTGGAGTGAAACATTGCCAGAAGTTATTGGCACTAAAATGGTTATAGGTAATTATAAAATCAAATCTCGTTATATTAAAAACGTGAAAATATGTTATATCGGTTTAGTGGAAACACATAAATAATTGAAATTGACAGATATTCACTTTACTCCAGTATAAGGCAATTACAATTTTATAAATGCACAAGCTCTGTTTAAACACTTAAAAAATATAATTTTACGTACTGTAAAAGCTCTGTTTGTACATAATCAGAAATATAAACATTTTATATAAATACATCAATATCAAAAAGTTAGTACATAAATATTTCGTCTGAATAAATTAATAGTCTCCACGCCAAGCCAAGAGAGAATCTATGAGAAAGAGAGCTCCTCCAATGATGGCCAAAGACGCCTTAGCCAGACCATAGTCTCTATATTCACCTCTTGCATGTTGGAAGTATTCAATATTCAAAGCACCTGCTGCAACGAAGGTTGCGCAACCAACCAGACAAAAGAAGATATCTATCCTTTTATTAATCGGTGTCGACATCAAGTGACCTAAAAAAACCCAATAGAGCGCTTCATGGATGGAATTTAACATCTTACCTGCGAACCCTCCAACAAGAATGATGACGTAACCACCGAAAGCAGCTGCTGAGAGCGTGTTAGTGGTGAAATCATTGAGGATTTCGCTTTTAGAATGGAGGCCTATGCAGACGACGGCGATGGCCTGGAACGAGAGAAATTAACAATGTTGTAACATGTGGAGTGTTCGAGTTCAATGTCAAGCAACAATACCAAAAATAGAAACAAGGCTGCGACACCTATTTATAAATAATTCATTTTTATAATCGCAATGATGAGTTGCTGAACGAGGTCGAAAGCTCAGATTTCAAAGTTCGTGAGTCACTGAAAACATGTGATTTTTTTATCAACACTAATCTTCGGGCACCACCTCCAATTTCTCATTTCTTTAAAAAAATAAATGACGTAATATTCCGTAAAAGTCAGAATCGTGACTTCATAATGGATTAATGACATAATTATGATGTCTTGGATGTAAACATAACAAAGGTGCGAGCTGAAATAAAATTCCGAAAATAGGTAGGTTTGAAAAATTAACGATGATGTCATCGTGTTGTCACGGTCTATAAAAACGGAAAGTATTACAATGTCTGCTTGGGACAAAAGCACAATAAACCTGAATTGTGTTCATTATTATACTGCGGTGAAAGTTGCTTTGTGTGGCGCCGAAAAAATGCAACTAATGGGTTCAGTGTTACTAAAAATTTCGTTTACATACATTCATTACAAGCCGTGAACTGCAGCTGAAAATGGTTCGGTTTTGTTCCATTTAAAATTTTAAGGCAATTCATAATGAGAGATTCAAGTTAAAAATAGACCCTTCTCCTTTAAAACTGCTCAATTTTTACATCAAAGGCTAAATCTTGCATTCAATCACAATAATAAAAAGCGAAGGAATTTTTCAGTTGTATTGAGAAACTTGGAAAAAAAATGTAGAAAAACTGCCACTCTTCAATTAGATAAAAACGTTTGGAGTAGACATAAAAAGTATACATTTTTCAAAATCGAATCCTCATGAAACAAATTAAAAATAGATTTTAATCCTTGCAAATTGTCAAGTTTATTGATACGGAAAAATAATAAATATTTACTAGTATTAACCGTGAATTTTAAAAATAGGATATCGATCAAAAAACTTCCCGTGAACGTGCCGACCGTTTTTCGCATTTTACTTCTGAACCATCACTTAAATCAAAAAATATCAACAAACCAAAAACATTCTTCATAAAATTCTGCGTAAGATGGTATCTGAACCATCTTCGTAGTCCCAACATAATTTGCACAATGACCTTTTTTTTAATCAAAAATGAAGTAAACGATAAAATCACGACTATCAAAAATGAACTTGAAAACTCAAAATTGAGAAACCACAGATTTTTTCTGGAAAAAGTAACATGTGATTATGATATCTGAGCGTCCCAGAACCTGCGCAGTTTCCAACAACAATCATCATTATTTAAAAACTTCTGTTGTGATTAGCTTGGAATTTAAAGTTTTGAGCTTTAACCTGATTCTTGTTTGTATTTTTGTGTTTTTGTCGAACGACCCCAGATAACAAAGAAATAAACAAGATAAACATTTAAGTATATCAAAAAATAAAAGACAATTTATTCGCGACTTAATGGAACAACCCCCATTAAAATGCTTCTACTAATAATAAACTATTTACCTGTAGACCTCTAATTGAATAAATACATTACTACGATATTATTACAACCACAACAAGTCTTGTGTTGAATAATTAATTTATCATTCCACACAGTGTCACAATTATAAATAGAACTCCTTACTTTTGTTTTTACTTACCAATTCCAAAAATTTGATGAGAGAATGTCTGCTGATGATGACAGCCATTTTTCGATAGTTTTAGTATAATATTTTTAAAAGGGCGTTTCCAGAGTTTATTGATCGCACAAACTGGCTCACTCAGTCCACTCACGAACGCATTTGAAGACACACTGAGTCTGACTCATTGACAAAAGTGAACCAATGCCCACAACCTTGTGTTGTTTAACCTACACAACGTGCGATTGGGTTGTTAGGATGGACCATGACATACTACACTGATATCACCGGTTGAAATAGAAGATTATCTTCGGATTTGTGGAAATTAAATGATTTGGTAACTGGAGTGACTCCTTAACTCTTCTGGTGACTCATTTTCAAGAGGTCTAAAGTAACGAAAACTTTTGCTGCGTCTTACAAGGCTTATTAAATAATTAACTGTTTTTAGGTCAACTCTGACCAATGACCAGTTCACTTTTTCTAGGTAAAAACATAAAAGTAAATATGGAACAAGTCAAGATTAGTCACTGATAAGTTTGTTGATTGAAAACTATTATTATCGAGTTTATGGCCCGAAATTATTTCGAGTACTGTAAATGCCGGGCTTAGATTATAGTAACTTTGAAACAAACATAAAACTCATAAAATAAAATTTGACGTGTTTAAGTGGACGGATTTTAATAATCCGTTTAACGAATGTCAATTAGCCGAATTTAGACCAAAGGTATAAATAAACGTGATTAATTCCACAATACAAATAATTTTGGAAAAGTTCCAAATTCAATTAATTTTATTTGAACATGAAATTTCCCCAACTCCTGTATCCAGTAGTACCACTTATTTTATGCATTTTATGCCAATGCAGCCATAAACATAAATCGCCGATGCAAATAGCTCAACAAGTTTATCTCATGATGTCATGCTTCATATCTACAGGAAATGTGTATTTGCTAACAACAGAACACACAACGCGGTCGAAAGTAATAAAGAAATTTAAAGTTGTGTTGTCGTCTGTTGCTTACAAATGATTTGTTATGTCATCGGCTGGAATAAACTGGATACCTCTCACCTTGAGAGTAAAATATTTAGTATTTTATAAAGGAAAGGATAAACACAAGACAGATATAACTTCTTTTATCTTAAATCGAACAATTAAAGAAATTACAACATAATTCACGAAGTAAGAAAACGAATCTGACTACTGAAATGAAAAATAGACTCGTCTTCTTACCAACTATACAATTGTACAAAATATAGGACAAAGTATTAAGTAGCATTTTCATGTATCTCTAGAAATACAGTTTTTGATCCCACATGAAACTACATTGTTTAAATAATCACAACCATAAATGTATTGCTATAAAAGTCCGCGTTGGTCATTTAAAGCGCAAGAAAAAAAATCTAAAATTGACCTACGCGACACATAAACCTCTCAAAGCGACAAAAATGTAAAAACCTACAAGCTAGTGAGGCCATTAGTGTCTAAATCGAATAATTCGGCCTTTGCAAATCCATTAAACAGGTACGAATTCAGTGTTAACTGTAAAACCACATGATCGAGTCTAGGAAGCTTTATTTTATTTTGACATGTTGGTACCACCACAATTACCAACATAATTCGATCATGTGCACAAACGTGACATTTAAGCGAATCCTGTCGTGCAACAAAAAATGCGAGGCAGATCCTGATTGGTCACATTTGATTCATGTGCAGATTCAAGCCCAACAGTGTGAGCTACGACGTTTGTTACAAATTACGAAGCTAATTTTTTCTAGTTAAAGTCCGTAAATAGGAATATAATAGGTAAAATTCTACTAGTACAATCAGATATAATTATTACAGTTTTTGGTCTAGAAGTTTGTTACATTTTTAGTATTATTATTAATTCCAATGCTTAGTTATCAACTACTTATTAAATATGAGTAATATTGATAACCGATCATGAGATCATTTATTAAAATTGTTTTCGGTTTCAACAAAACAGTCTGGTCGTGGCGTGTAATTTGGGTTGCATAAGCAGCTTTAGTCCGTAGAATATTCTAAAATAAATTCTAAAGTCTAGTTATTTTACTTAAGACAGTTATTGCTACTTCTTTATTAGTCAATATTACTAATAATTTACTTAATTTGAGAGTCAGTACTACAACAGTCAAAAGTTAATATTCCTTTGTCAGTCTAAGAAAAAGTGAAGTTGCCTAAATTGTTTCACTGGTGGTGTCTTCGCTAACTAATTAGCGCCCGTATCGGTACAGTTATAAAATCTCTAAAAATAGTATCTGTAGGTGTTCGTTGTTACTATTTATTTACTAATACAGTTGGCAGAAAACCTAAAAGAACCGACAATTTGACTAGAATTGGCATCCTCACACAGAAGTGGTAATCTGCTCAATAACCTGAAGATTCCTAAGAATTGGTCTTTTATAAGACCCGTATTGCTCCCTCTGTGCGAGTCCTTCAGGAACACTCTTACTCGGTCTCAGCATATTCCTGTTCAATCTCCTCAAATAATCGTGATAATGCACTGGATATTGTTGTGGAAATCTATCAATATTAGCCGCATAACTATAACTCTTCGGTAAATAAATATGCATCGGCTGCATCGAATGACGAAAAGAATGCCTCTGAAGATCTCGATCTAAATGAGTATAATTAAACAGTCTTTCGTAGTGGTTGCTTGCTTGGCCACAGTAATTATAAGGTTGCAATTCCGATGTGCATATGTTGTTGAAATTCATGGCGATATTACAAGCGCACTCGTTCAAATTAGCGATGTTGTTAATATTTCCATTCGCGTGGTCCTTGCGAGTGCCGACGAGGAACATTAGACTAGCACCTGAAATCTAGATTTTCTTTTAAGTTTCTGGGGAGAAACTATACACACCTAGGATCGTAGCAACGAAGCTGAAATAATACCCCGCTTTTGGGTACGACTGGTTGATGTATCCAGTTATTGGAATTCCTAGAAGAACTGGAAGGGATTTAGCACCTTGAATGAAGCTCCACGCTTTGTTGAAGTGGCGTCCACGGATTCTTTCAAGCGCGAACATTTTTAGTGAATAGGTGTAACCTCCAAGACATGTTCCGTACAACCAGACGAAGAGGACGTAACCGTGGTAGCCTTGAACGGCGCTTAACGCCAAAAGGGACAAACCTGGAATTTTAGTTACAGAAAGGGTAGTAGCAGGGGGTAGTTTTACCTATTCCTACCATGGCAGCTTGGCAAAGGTACTGTCTTGAGATTAGACACTGGGAGCTTGGTCTTGATGTTACCAGTCCGAAACCTACACAGCCTAGAGCTGAGGCGAATCCCATGAAGGTTTGTAAAAGAACGAGGGCGCTGTCTTCGAGGCCTTCTTTGTAGCCTTGGTAAACCTGCGTTGAAAGTCATAAACACGTTGGTTATTTTTTTTTAATTAACGAAATAAAGAACCCTAAAGCAATTAAAGAAACTGAAGAAATTTACAAAGAGGTAGAGACTCCAACAAATTCAAAGGATCCAAAGCATTCAAAGCGCTAGAAATAAAAAAAAAGTCGAAAGAATGTCAACAATTTAAAGGATGTAAAGAAACCAAGCCCGAAGGCTCGCTACAAACATTTAAAAAATTACTCACTGCAAAAAGAACAGTAAAACAATTCGAATTATTGTTCGAATACTTACAAGGTAGAACACGGGGGCGTATATTCCAAAAGCCGCCGAAGAACAAGCCGCTATAAGGACGCGAAGCCCGCGACTTTTCAGGGGCGCGAAATCAAACATTGGCGGCTTTCTCACTTTCGTGTGGGTTTTCTTCTCTTTCATTTTCTTTCGTTGGTTCTTTAGGTGTGTTATAGCTCGTCTTTGGGGGTGGTATAAATTAGCAGATCTGTAGACTACCGGCAGGAAAAATGCTAATGATAATAGACCAGTGATCGATTGTAGGCCGAGTCTCCAACCCAATTTCCTGTTAAAAATTAGTTTAGTACTCGCTGGGCAATCTTTGGAAAATATCCATGCAGATTGTGTGCTCTTAAATCAATTTCTATATTCGTCACAGTGTTTTGGAATTCAAAAATAAGTCGTGGATGATGTCTATAAATAAATGGAACAGACTGTCGAGAGTGCGAATTGGGATGCTTTTTTAGCGGTGAAAAACAGATTGATTGTGTTATTTAAATAGGGCAATAATATTTGCTTTTCCCAATAACTTCTTATTGTAAGTTTTGCAATGTCCCGGAGACATTTAAAGCTGGAACAACGAATTTCCGTATTTGAACGAAAGAGCGCAATTAATGGTAAACGAGTCGTTCCACCCTAACTGAATTTTTAAGGAGATTTTTCGCCAAATTGAATAAGTTCATAGCTCTTGAGAAATTAGGGCACATCTCCCCCAAAGTTTATGCCATTTTTATGCTACAAAATCCACGTCAAATTAAACGACAGGAACATCTAATAAAAAATGCAGTGCAATTAATCTTCTTTTAATTCAATTTTTACCGAGATCTGACGTTTTTTATTACAGCTGATGGACTCTTAGCGGAGTCTATTGCATCGATTTCCCTGCAAATGGTAAAAAAACTCCCATGGAGTCGGAAAATCCGGGGTTTGGCTTTATTCCGCTCGACGAAGCAAATCTGGTGGTCCAACTTCACCCAAAAACTCGTCGGGATTGTTCCGTAACCGGAGTTAGATTGTTCATGGCTAATTGGCAGTTAAGCTTTGATAATTTCGCTTAAGTAAAGTCAAATCGGTGGTCGTTACTAAGTTTTTCACTTTTATTAGCTCCGGGCAAAGTGAGTTTTTTTATGGTTCCAACATATTGAAACTAAATCATTTTATTATTGCGATACTGATATAAACTCAGCCGCTCGTATATGTCAAACAGTACTGTTTTATTGGCAATGAAGTTAGCTTAAAACGGCGGAAATGCTCTTTCCCTTAATGTGTCATCTAAACTATGTTTGGGGTGGAATATTGTAAATGCTAAACTTGGCTGAAGTTGACAAGACGAGACCACGAATTTAAACTAAAATTTTCTGTGCAATAATAAATCATTTCATTTTTGTAGAGTTGTGACTTATAACGCAAATAACTCACGTTTTCGTTCTTGTGATTAAGAAAAATGTAAGTTCGACTTCGCCGGGTAAAAAGTGTAAGAAACTTGGTACAAATGCACCCCAGTTTCGAAGATTACGAGCTTAATCAATTTGGCGAAAAATCTCCTAAAAAATTAATTTAAAACAAAACGACTCGCTGTTAATTCCGCTCTCTTATTCAAGCACTTAAGTCCAACATTTCCACACAGAGCCTGTAAAATTTTAAATAACGACTAAAATATGTGAAAAAGTCCCAAATCTGTTTTTTAGTTCTGGCTTTCAATCGAAATCCTCTCGTCGAATTTCAGAACACGCTGTCATTTCCGGGAAAGCCTGAGCACATAATTAATCAAATCAATGCACTTCGAGTTATTGCATTGTGCATCAAATAAATAAATCTCTAATAAATTAGTTTTAGTGTCAAAGGCTTCCGACAAATACAAGCATAAATCGATGACATTGGATTTGATATCAATATGTCATAACCCTCTCAACAATGCTCGTAAAAGAGAGAGAATTCCGCCAATTGTGTGAGGGTGTAAACACGAGTGAAATTCAAATTTAAATTAATAAAGAAAATAAATACCCGACTGCTTCTTTATACAGCACAGAAAACAGTGCAATTCCAACTCCCGCTCCAGCTTGCGCCACCATCTCGACGAACTCTCTTCTTCTCTTAAAATAATGCCCCAACATTAACCCCGATGTTTCTCTGACCACACCTGTGCCCAAACCCAAAACTAGCCCATAACTAAGAAGTGCTTGATGAAATTGAACGGCGAAACTCGTAAAGAGACATGCCAAAGCCGTCACCAGTCCTCCAAAAGCAGCAGCCAATCTTGTCGATTTTCTTCTACAAACTGCCACCGTCAAAGGGGCGGTTAAAAACGAAACGCACAAACACAAGGCTCCCAACCAAGCTGCAACAAAACAAGATAAAGAATGTGGCCTCATTTTTTGCTTGCCTGAAAAAGTCATACTAAACTCGTAACTAATAATCATAGAGTCAAAACAACATGTTATTATGATAATTTTTATTATTGGTGGTGTTGTTTGGGTGTGTGCGGTTAATGGATCTAAATGGTCCAAGATGAGTGGACGTGGATTGAAAATCACTATGTATCAAGATGGGAAAAATTGGCTGTGGGATTCAGTTTTAGTAGTCATTATGTACATAGCTCCAGGTATGAAACATTTTTTTACAACATTAAATAGTCATCGACCCGGTTTACAACCCCTTCGCTTTTATATTTCAAGAGGTGCTGGGGCGATTTTCAACAGGGTAATACACGAGCTAATGTGGTTATTGCGTCGTAAAGTTGAATTAGTGTTGGTACTCTTGATTGGATTTATCGACCATTGAAAATGTCCGAAACACTTTTATGATGGTTTCAAATTGTCTTCGACTTAAATTACACGCAATAAAAACCGTTAAAAACAGAAAAAGGAAATGTCTGGTCTTGAGAGCTAAAAGCTAAAGCTCTAAAATCGCTAAATTGCAAATTCGTCGAAATTTGTGAAAAACGAAAACTACTCCAAGGAAAACAGGCGTGCCGACCCATTTTATAGCATCAGCTTTTAAAATTCTTGTGATTTTCAAAAAGGCTGAAATTTCCGATTTTTTTTCTAAAATCTTATTCCTTTTTTAGAATTAGAGCACTGGCGTTAGTTAAGTAATAGGAGTATAACTTTTTGAAGTTGCATTTAGAATACATATCTATCTAAAGTTCCATAAATAACAAATGGTTTTTCAAAAAAAACTAAACTTTTCAAAATTTTCTATTATTCCTTCCGAATTATTAGAAGTTTTGACTAAATTTTGAAAACAGGATTCTAGTATCAGATTCAATTTTTGGAAATTTATTTGAAATATTTACCTAAAGTTCCATAAATAACATAAAACTAAAATTTTCGAAATTTTCAATTATCCCTTCCAAAATATTAAAAATTTTGATTGAATTTTGATAACAGGTTTCTAGAATTAGATTTAATTTTTGGAATCACCAAACCTAGGCATTAGTTGGATAAAATGTATTTAGAATATTTACCTAAAGTTCTATAAATACATAGTAGTAGATGATTTTCAAAAAGTCTAACATTCCCAAAAAAAATTATTATTCTTTCCAAATGATTACAAATTTTGACTAAATTTTAAAAGCAAAATACCATAAGTCGATTCGATTTTTGGAATGACCAGAACTCGCATTGGATATAAATCCCAAAAATAGAAGTTTCTCCGGTAAAATTATGTAAGAATTATTACAGACTAATTAACCCGTCAAAAATGAAATTAACTAAAGAGACTTCTCAATGAAAACGTGGCCCCACGTCCCCGAAGCGACTTAATCAATTTGGCGAAAAATCTCCTTAAAAATCCACTTACGCCAAACGTCTCATTAATTACACTCCCATTTAAGCACTCTGACATTTGAAACGTGATAAGAAAATCACATCAAACGTGAAGTAAAGATAACAATTCCAGCATGACATCTTATTTCTCTTTATTACAAGCAAATAAAGTTGATGTAAGGAAATTTAGATAATGTAATCTTCGTGTAACAATTCCGAGGATGAGATTAATTGAATTAATTTTAGTTCGATTTATTGTACTAATTACTGAATACCTACTAAATTAGTTTTAGTGTCAGAAAGTTCCTGACAAAAACGCCACCGAAATCAATAGGATGTGGGAACGAAGATATATCAAATATCTGACCGAAAACGCTGATAAAAGGGTGGAAATTTCATCAATTGTTGAGGTGTAAACATCACACCCTTTCAACTATATTTTTTCGTTGAAATTAATGTTTTCGCTCGGTTAATCGAATCATTAAAAGAGTTCGATTCAGAGGGGGAATTAAGTGGGTTTAAGAAAAATGAATTCGATTTTTAATGGGAAATCATCCTGCAAAAAACGGGATTATGGAATGTAGCTCCAACGTGGAAAACGTGCGCTTATTATGCATGTGTATTTCGAAACAAAAAAATGGTAAAATTGGGAGGTCAAGATAATTAAAGTAGCTGAATTAATGGTGCAAATAAATCCTCCACGATCTATCACTCAAGTGTCAAGTTTGCGGGCAGTGAACTCTTCCACAAAACCAAAGTACTAGATTTAAGGTCAAAGTTAAGCAATCTGTAATCCATACCACAAAAGTTACAACTGCAAGTCAAGATAGGGAAAGTTTTACAAATCGAACACTTTAAGACAAACTTGAACCTTCAAATCATACGATGCAATTGGAAAATAAATAGTCCTTTTGTCTGCGTTTCATTGAATTTTCCTAATAGTTTTTGCAGTTTAAGTTCAACAAAGGGCTATTGATAATTCCTTTAAAAGCGCAAACGAGAGTTCCAGATAGCTGAAATACTCAGCAAGCTAAAAGTTTAGGGTTTGAATAAGATTATATCCCAGCATTTCAGATTGTCAACTCGATCAGTGCCAGAAGCTCGACAAAAGCGCCGAAAAATGGGCTGGGATTTGATAGAGAGCTTAGTCGAGCTCTGTTTAGAAACATTAAAATAGTAAAAAATTGAGTTGCAAAAGCATTTCTTAGTTTAGAATTACCTGTGTGAAAAAAACTTGCTAAAAGTTTGACGAGTTGAGATTTTTAATATTTTAAATCCTGTCCATCGCAGCATCACACCGGATCATTCATTTTTCAATTTCCTTATTAAGTTCTTAGAGTTTGGCTCCGAAACGTTAACAAATCCACTTTCACAAATTTTAAGAGCTGCATTTATGCTCAATATTTCATAGCTGAACCTCTATTTTAATGAGATTGTTCTCCTTGCTCTGACAAGTCGGGAGCTGTGGTTTTTCCCAGTTTTTCTTGTTAAAACATATTTAATTATAGTTTCTCCGGTAAAGGAGATTAATCTTCGAAATAAATTTCCGTTGAGTGTTTTTAGCCATTCAGTCTTCAGATATATTCCGTGAAAGAAATACCCAAAAAGAAAAAAACAACAAAAGAAAATGTCACAGACAAGTGGGTAATCTGCTTTTTATCTAACTATCATTTCTCACCTCTTGAATTTCGAGGTAGCAACTTCAACAACTCTCCGAAAGAATTTACATCTTAAAAACTCTTCAATGAATACAATACATTTTTTTTTAATTTCCTTTTTAATATCGCAAGTCTGAGCTTGTTAACAAGCATACGCTTACAACAGTTTGTTTGCTTTTGATTGAATGTTGATGAGGACCCAAACTCTTGTTTGCTCTCCCAAATTGCTGTAAATATGTGAGGTGTGAACAGCGTTGGAAAGTCGTGTATTCCCTTAAGTTGATCATTTTCAACCTCTTAGGACCTGTCACTTTAAGATCGAAAACAAGGAACTAAGGCGGCATTTGCCTGATTATTACCATTTGTAATGTTGGCAGCAGCTTATGAAGCGTCGAATTGAAATGCATAAAGGGGAACAATGTCGGCGAAAGTTACCCAAACTTCGAGCTTTGATTGCAATGATGTAAATGCAGGAGGAGGGACACGACAATTACTGTTCAAAAAATTGCCTTACAGATAAATCTCTGTTTTGGAGTGTTTCTGGTAGTTTCACGCCCTTAAACGGTATAACAATAACAAAATTGCGTTCGCCCTCAATCACCGAATTTATAGCCTATCAAAAATGAAAGAATTTATGTGATCCTCAGAAACGAAGCTTATCCCGGAGATCAAATTGACGTACAAAAAAGAGCTAATTGGAGGATCACTAATTAGTGTATTTACATGGAGAGCGGTGTGTTTTAACTTCATGTTTATTTTAATTTCTTCTGGGAGATCCCGCCTTTTGACGGCACAGGCGGAAGAGAAATTGAGAAAAATATTTGGATGCAAAAATGTAAAATAACTTCACCTCCCTAGAACATGTTCGGCAATTTGTTCTTTCAACAAGCCGCTGGAGATTTAACATTTTGAATGATGCAGAGTAAACTTATTTAGGCTTCAAAACCTTAAAATTATTTCAAAAACTGAAATTGATGAATTTAAAGTGGAATGTTTTTAAAATAGGTCTTTGTGTCTTTTAACAGTCTTAATGAACCAGTTTTTCCGCTATTTGCAGTCTACTTTCACATTTAAATTTTACAAGGTGCCAAACAGAACCACAAAATACGAGAAATATTAAAAACTTTTAGATCGGCCTAAAATTTAAAAATTCTAAAGAATCTGTTTCTGGTTCTAAAATTTTGAAATTTAGCGTTCCATAAGTAGTACTGCGTCCAAATTTCATTCTTATATTTCTAAAATTGGCAAAAATATGAAATTTAATACAGAATATTAAAATTTTTTAGATCGCTCAAAAATATACAAATTTCAAAAAAAGTTAGTGATTGTAAAATTTTAGAATTTGGCAGAGTTAATAATCGTGTGAAAAGGAGCAATTCCTCAAAATTTTTATGTACTACTTTAATAAGTAGAAATACGGAATTTAATACAAAACATTGAAAATTTTTAATTCGTTCTAAAATAAAAATATTCTAAAAACATTGTTTCTGGTTCCAAAATTTTGAAATTTGGCGGAATTAATAAGGGGGTCAAAAGTAGTACTGCGTCCACATTTTATTTTTTTATTCCTAAAATTGGCAAAAATACGAAATTTAATTTGAAATATCAAAAATTTTTAGTTCAGTCTATAATAAAAAAAAATCTAAAAAATGTGTTTGTGGTTCTAAAATGTTGTAACCGTTGGAAAAGTAGTACTGTGTCCGAATTTCATTCTTATATTCTTAAAATTGGCGAAAGTTCGAAATTTAATACAAACTATTGAACATTTTTACATCGTCTTCAAATATAGGAGTAAAAAATTAAAAAAAAAAAATTTTGGTTTCAAAATTTTAGAACTTCACCGAGTTAATAAGCGTCTTAAAAGAAGCATTATCTCCAAATTTCATGTATGTACTCCTTTAATTAGTGGAATTACGGGATTTAATACAAACTGTTAAAAATTTTTGATCCGTTCTAAAATATAAATATTAAAAAAAATGGTTTCTGGTTCTATAATTTTAAAGTTTAGCAGAAATATTAAGCATGTCAAAAGTAGTACTGTGTTCAAATTTTATCCTTTTATTCCTAAAATTGACAAAAATACGAAATTTAATTTGGAATATTGGAAATTTTTAGTTCGCCCTAAAATAAAATAAATATAAGAAAAAAGTTAGTGGTTCTAAAATATTGAAATTTAACAGAGTTAATGAGCGTGTCGAATAAATCATCCAAATTTTATTCCTTAATGCCTTAAATTAGTGGAAATACGAAATTTAATATACAATTATCGGAAATTTTTAGTTCGTCCTAAAATAAAAAAATTTAAAAATCTGCATGTGATCAAAATCAAAATGTTGTCAAAATTTCACTTTTATATTCCTAAAATTGGCGAAAATATAAAATTTAATATGAAATACTAAAAATATTTAGTTTGTCTAAAAATGAATTTAGAGTGAAATAGTTTTTTATATAAAGTTTTTAGCACTTTATCATGGAAAATTAGCAGTTTTAATGAACAAGTTTTTCCGCTCGACATTCCAAAAGCTTAATTTGCGAGTGTTATATTTTTACATTTAAATTTTATAATAAAAAAACTACTAAAACACAACCTGTCAAACAGAGCCACCAAATCTCCGCTTTTAAACTTCCACCATTTCGCCTGGGTTGAAAAATTAACACGACCACTTATCACTCTTATCAGTGAAGCGTCGAAGAATGTTTTCATTCCGCTTTCCACTTTTAGTAAAAAAATTAAAAGGAAAGTCAGAGTGTTAGAAAAATGAACCACCTGCGAGCACTTAGCTCGATGTAAAGGATTGTGTACATTAGAAAATTATCTCTAAACTGGAGTTTAGTTGGACAAGCATTCATAGAAACTTTCGATGACAAATGTGTGAAAAGTTGAGTTCCGCGAGTGCACCAAAGTCCATTACCACAGACAAAAAGTTAAGTGAAAAGGCGTAGATGCTTTCCAACCAATTCACAAACTGGACAAACAAAAAAAAACGTTTTATAATAAGTCGATAAAACGAACAATCTTAAAAAGTGTTCGCGTGCTTTTGACGAAATTAAGCTTTTTCTATTCCCTAAAGTTCGCAGTTAATGTCCATAATACTCACGTCTTCGGAAAAAATCCAAGTTTTTTATTTGCCGTTTATTTTACCGACGTGATGTTAACACTTTTACGCAGTAGCAAAAGTAGTGCTATTCCTGTCTCTCATACCAATCAATACATTTTCAGGGCATTTCCTCGTCTCCTTTATGAGTTACAATCGGTGCATCGCTGCTACAAACAAATCTATCAACTGTTGTAATGTACAAATTACAACACTTTGAAACGAGAAGTATGTAAATGCAGTCTGGTGAGAAGAATATTTTATTTGATGAAAAAGTACACCAGACTCGAGAGATAAGGCACAACTTCGTGTTAAGGTGTAAATAATTTATTCAATAGTCTCTGGAAATTTGCAGGAAGCGGAAGAGAAAAAATGAAACAAAAATTGGAGTTATGAATTGGGGATGATTAATAATTTTTTAAGCCCGACTGTAATAAATTAAACTAACCAGTTGCCATCATGTAGAGCTCCCTATCTTGATTCTTCCTAACGAGATACTTCATCGTGTACAAATACAACAGTCCAAACGCCAACTGGAACCCCGACGTCAGAAGATGTGCTAAGAAAGCAGCACCACACACTAACCACCCCCATCCACCTAAATTCCGTAATTCAGTTAATACAGTATAATTCCACCATTATCATTTACCTTCAGGATAATAGTGTTGTTTAATGGTGGCCGTATCAACATCCCTCCGTCTCAACGCAGGAATATTTCTATGAAGCGAATGTAATTCCCGATCACATATAACAGGAAATGAGTCTTCGTCTTCCGGAGGTCGAGCTACTGGAGTACTGCGATCTGGAAAGAAATAATATTGATTTTCAATTTTCCAAATATCAAGATTAAAAAGCACAGAAAATGAGAAAATGCACTTTTTTTTGTGTCAGTCTCAGCCAGACTTTGGAGAGTCTCATAAAATCCAGATCAACCGCAGTGTAAATATCGACGAAATCTGAAAAATTGCGAGGATGTCTCCATAGTTAATAGAAAACAGAGCCTTCCGTCTGTCAATAAATAAAATTGGTGGTTAATGACATCCACGAAAAATTACTTGTCAAGGGGGATAAATAATGACGCAAAAAATTCGAGGCATGGAGGATTTTTACTCTGATGCTTGATATATTTTTTTTAAATTTGAATTTCAAATAGCAATGAATCATTTACGTTTCTTTTAAAATGGCATGGCAAACCGATGTCAAAAATATGTAACGAATCCTTCCGCAATTTGCATTGTTTATTTTTCCTGAAATCCTCGCATCTCCAGTCTTACTACTTTAGATTTGCGATTCTTTAAATTGTTTTCTCTAACTTGCTCTTCTATGTAGGTACTAAACTTCTGTGCCTTTACTATCAACTTTCAACCTTCTTCTAAACTCTTAAAGATTTTGTTTGTCCACAATTTTCTTTATAGAGAAGAAAGTAAAACCGTTTAGCTTTAGTTGACCATAAATTAAAAAAAATAATTAGTCTTACTTTCAGAAAAAATTTGAAGTACGTAGTGTCAATAAAGTCTAATTTTCCTTAAAATGTGTTTAATTGGCTACTATATCCCACCAACACATTTTCTATAATTGTTTTGTAAATAATTTTAGAATTAATTTTTCTAGTCTATGCATGCAAAAAATGAGAAATTTCAACACACCGCATATTCAAAACTAAAATATTCATCCCAAAATGATTTTCTGAATTTTGAAATGACGAATGAACAATTCCAAAAATCTATATATTCATTGAACTGTTTGAATGCTCTAGATTTTCCCTCCGCTGCAAAAAATTCAAATTTTTCGCTATTTTTTGTAAAAAACTGTGTTTCCATTGAAAACCGCCCACGCTCTGATTTTCGCGCTTGAAAACATCCCCGCTTCATTAAAAAATAACAACTCCCTCGCGACCCTCTGACTGCGCCACTGCCTGCACCAAACTGTAAAGAACACAAAATTTTTACAGCCGTCAATCATTCGTTTTGACTTTTGGCACTTGTTGCGCAATATCCCATTAATACCATCTTGTTTTACAAATGTTCGCCTATTTTTAACCGCCCGCCACCACAAGCAAGTTTCAAGATTAAACGTTATGATACTGCCATTTCCAAACTTATTAATTTTTGATAGATAAAATATCGATAGAAGTAACTGTACGTTGATTTTAGAGCACATAAAGTCCATACATTGCGCCAACATCATTAATTTGAATTTATTAGAGTGAAGCTCAAGCATTGTTTGCTTACGGATAAAACTAAAAAGTGAGGAGGTGGAAACAAACCGTTGCTTAAACTCATTCCAATTAGTCAAATTCGTGTGTTATTTATTGTCGCCATTATTGTTATAGTTATTATTAATAATTAGAGGACGACGAAAGTACTTTTTTGATGGGTTGTTTAGACATAAATCATGTCGTATCTTTGTTGGTTTCAACCAATAATAAACATAATTCATGATCCTTCCTCAGGCGTGATAATTAAAATTTATCGGCAATTATTTACTGTAATGGCTTAAGTGAAGTCACTGCTCTACCTACGATTACAACATTACCACATTTGGAGTATTGTATTGTGGATGTTGCCTGAAGGTTTAACCGTTCGAATTTATTTTATTATTCTTAAATTACATGTTTACATAGTCACTGTTTAACCAAATAATTAAATTCAGAAGTAGGAATGTACCGAACTTTGCGTGTGTTCTGTTAATTAAATGAACGTGGTATTTAATTACAAGTTGAGTTTAGCGGTTTATTAATTTACTAACTGTAAAGTTATGTCAAATGTTGTGTACAACAGGATTTTTCAAGAGTAGACTAAATTACATTTAATAGGGTTGGAACCTCGTACTTGCTAATTTAGTTAACTAGTTTTTCAGCTCACGTTATTGAACTAATTGGAAGTTTGCTTAACTGTAAAAATGTGGTTAGGACAGAAGTTCAAAGTCGTGAAAATTCTGCTTGGATTATAACTTACGGTTTTAGGGAAAGTTTTGGATGAAACTTACGATATTAAATAAGTTGGTAATCTTAAGCTGAAAATAAAAAAAAACCTGAAAATAAAACTTCAAATTACAATTAGCACAATTAATCTCTCTCAAATATTAAATGTACCATATAGTTTTAAAAATAAAATTTCGTAAAATTTGTCTGTTGTGCTTTATGATTCTGTAATTTGGCACAGCTTCCAGACAAATTAAGATTAGTAATGTTTTCAAATTTAATTGCTGTAGCGCAAAATTAACGAAACTCTCAAATATTTTGCTAAAAGTAAAAATAATAAAAATTGCTAACTTTTAATTAATCAATTACTTAAATTAATTATGTGATTCTAGACGTCTAAAATTAAAAATACTTTGACCTATTTAAATAAAACTTCTAACAGTTGTAACTTCCAATTATTTTCAAGACAGACATCATGAAGCTCTCGAGAAAGGAAATGAATTTCAATATTTGTAACAATGGAGAAAACCTTTTGAAAACTCGACAGCTTTAAACAAATAAAGTATATGTAAAGAAAATAAAACCCGGTCTAGATAGGACTCTATCTTTAATGTCATTCCACCAAGTTTGTTTTACGATTAAAACAATTTACATAAAATTCTATATTAACCCAGGCGACATACTTTTGCCATCTGAAAGCTTTCAAGCTTACAATATAAAGCTCTAAATTACTTGAAGACGCTTAACAATTACGAAGTTGCAACTGTGGGTTTACCTGAGCTGATTCCACATTTCCATAACATTCTCTCCGGAGGAATGAAATTCGGAATCTTTTTAATATAACTATATTTCCATAAAATACATAATAAAATCTTGTTTGTTGCCGCTACATCATAAAATCCGATTTCAATACTGGCGTTTCACGTTGAATTACCTACATTATTTGTCGATGGCTGCTTCTGACAATGTAGGGCTTTGTTGTTCTAAATCAAAAGTTTTGTAACGTCGTGTTGGTATTAATTGAATTTCCCATCGTCACCGAGAGCTTTTTCACGATTTTAAATTACGGTGTAACAAAGAAATAAATTTCAGCAGAGACATCCAAAACCAACCATTTAAGCACATATTGTATAACTCATGATTGATGTTACGAGCTTTTAACCTGATCATAACATTGGCTTGGGGCTTCCCTTAATGTATTACAGGTGTTTCAGTAAAATGGGAGTAAAAAATAATTAATTTTAGAAATTTATTTGTAGCTCATTATGCGCAAACAAATTAACATAGTGATTTATTATGAATACTAAATAGAATCTATGTGGTTTTAAGAGAGTCGAGCGATGGATAAAATTTTGTAAATAATTAGTTAATACTTAATTTGACTGCGCTGATGATTTACAGAGTTGCGTGAAGTAATTAATGAGTCATTTTTACTTTAGTTGCATCACTGAGTCCTTTTAATTGAAGTAATAAAATCTGTAATATTTATACACTTAAGATCGAGATAAGCAGTCGGACAACAGCAACATAATTATAAACATCAACTTAGATCGATCGCTCTGATTTACATCTTCCATCACTAGCAGCAACGCTTAACTGCTTTTTTTTCTGAAAGGATAAACAAGTATTGTGCCAATCAAAAACAAGCATTTTTTGCTAAGAAATGGCCAAGTCATGTGACTATTAATAAAAATTATTTGATGTGAAAATTTATTCTACTGGAAACAAAACGAGGGGAGATTTCCCGCATACGAATTCCAGATAATGAATCTTCAGATAAGACAACGGAAGAATTCTGTTTATAGGAAGATGACAGTGTAGTTAGCCATAAAATATGTCAAATTCTAATGCGTGCCGACCGGTTCGCCGAACTTTTCATTTTTTATTACAATTACATTCTTACACAACCTTTAACGACTAATAATGTACAGATACAAGATTTTTAAATTATAAGCGTGAAGCTATTTTGAATGACGTTGCGGCTGGAATACAATGACTGCCTCAGTTTAATTGACTGGTGTTGGATATTCTGACATCTCGGACAGTTAGATTCATAGATAAAAAAGCTAGTTAAGCCCGGACCTGATAACCCTATCAAAACCTTGCGAAATCCAATGCTGAAGCAGTGAAATTTAGAGGTTTTGTTGGCTTCGACTTGCGTATCAATTCTGCTCAATTTCAAAATTTTACAGCAAGAAAATAATTTATTTTTTCGACGAACCAAAAACTTCTACCACTTTCTCTTAAATTCCGTAACTTTTCGACTTTTAATCCTAAAATCGTCTAATTTGGAGATTTTACTACATATATGACTTGTTTATTATCTGTGCCAAATTCCAAAATTTTAGACTAAAAAAAACAAAATTTTTGAGATTATTGTTTTTAAATACACTCGAAATTTCCACTTCTTTTAATCAAATTTCATAACTTTGCCAGTTTAAATCCTAAAAGAGTCAAATTTAGAGATTTTACTGTATTCGACTCGTTTATCACCTCTGCTAAATAACAATATTTTAGACCAAAAAATTGAATTTCTAGAAAATTTTATTTTGACGACGAACCAAAAATTTCCAACACATTCTAATAAATTCCATAATTTTAGCAGTTTTAATCCCAAAACAGTAAAATTTGGAGATATTGCTACTTTTAACTTGTTTATCACCTGTGCCAAATTCCAAAATTTTAGACTAAAAGAAAATATTTTTTTACAACTTGTTTTGAAATGAACTAAAAATTTCCACAACTTTCTATAAAATTCCGTAACTTAGCCAGTTTTAATCCTAAAACACTGAAATTTGGAGGTTTTACTACTTTTAACTTGATTATTAATCGTGCTAAATTTCAAATTTTTAGAGAAAAAAACTAAATTTTTGAAAATTTTCAGTTTAAAGATGAACCAAAAATTTTCATTGAATTCCGTAAGTTTGACAGTTTTTATTCTCAAACAACAAAATTTGTTAATTTTACATCTTAAATGATCTAAAACTTGTGCTAATTTTTAAAAGATTGAACTTCGCTCAAATATTAAGTTTTCCTCCTATAAACTTGCAATACAACAAAGTTTTTATACAAATCTGAATCGTTCGATAAGACAATCGAAGAATTCTGTTTATAGAAAAAGTTTTTTATTACAATTACATTCTTACACAACCCGACTAATAATGTACAGAAACAAGACTTTAAAATTACAAGCTTGAAGCTACATGTGTCCCTACAAATTAGAATGACGTGCAATGACTGCTTCAGTTTAATTGACTCGATATTCTGACGTCTCGAACAAAGCAATTCCTAGATAAAAAATGTAGTTTAGCCCGGACCTGATAACCTTATCAAATCGTTTAACCTGTGTAAACGAAGATCCCGACGTTTCAGCTGAAAATATTATTCCAAGCTACTTCCAACAAAGTGCCCGACTTAAAGTGGCCAAACTCTCCGAAACAATCTCGGAAAGACTGCAACTTCCAACTTAGGCTAAAGTTCCAATGTCACTGGAACGAAAGCATTCTTAATTCTTTCCGTTTTCCTGATCCAACTTTGGCTTACTAATGTATAGAAGCGAGACGAAGGCAATAAATAAGTGCCAAGAAATGTGTTTTGTGGAACCGGCAAATTACAAAAAAATGAAAATACTAGAATTAATTGTTATGGTAACGCTGTGACGTCAGAGTTTTTATATCAACCCACATTACAATCGATAGTGGATAAATTTATTATTTTGTTGAAAGTGGGAGAAATTCCAAATTAGTTCATTTTTAAATTGAAAAATAATAGTTCAATGATTTTACATTAAGTTCGATCCAAATATTAAATCGACGATTTTATTGCAGCGCCGACCACGCCGACACATAATTAGCAATAAACTCGACGTTTTAGTTGATTGCAAAGTATATTCGCCCATATGTATTCATTTCTTAATTAATTTACATTTATACGACACCAGAGGAATTTTAAGCAATTAATTAAACCGTGACACCGCTGAAGAAACCGAGCTGTCAATGCCAGGACATGTAGTTATAATTGTACCCCGTTTTTGTCCTGGAGATAAATTAGAAGGCCGATTATGTTGCCAACTGTAGCATAAGTAAAGAGCACTATTACTGCAACATTTGAATGTCATTTCCGAGAGCAATTTGAACTTCTTGTATCGCTTTGGAATATTTAAATTGTGGCGCTCGACTTTATTCAGTTATTTCGATTTTATGGTGTTTTTTATTAGAATGTATATGCTTTTATGTGTTACATATCAAATCCTTTATATTTAGTTCAAACACGAACTAGAAACTAGAAAATGAAAATTGCGATTAAGAAAATTAAATTTTAAATTTGATGAACTCAAAAATGAGACTGTGGGACCATAACTAGTTTGTTCAAATTCCTTTCAGAGCTTTTACCTCTTGAATTGCCCAAAGTCCCTAAATATTCAATTTTATAGACACTTTTTCCAACGATCTCTCGCTAGTTTCGTTACCTTTGCACCCTGAATAACTACTAAGCGAAGTGGTTCTCGTAGGCAGCGACGCCAGCCGCCCCCGGCACCTCGGACACGAATCTATACTATTTTGTTCATTTCTTGCCCATCTCGCAGCCGCCGGAGGTGGTATAGGCGGTGGTGGAGGCGAAGGACTAGCTGAAGGACTTGACCAACTCGGTTGTTCGACGACTCTGTGGTCATTATGGTTGACTTTCGAAACCATCTGTAACAATAAACATAATTGGTCATTATTTGTGTGTTATCAGAGACGGACTGTAAATAATTCAAGCTTTTGGTACGGAGGATAAACCATTGCTCTCCTTCATTCGTGCCTCCAGAGCATATAAATCAGGACCGTACAATAAATTTTGCCTTCTCCAGTCTCGGAACATAAGATACGTTCCCCATTTCCGGAGTTCTACCTACACCGGAGAGACTCTAATCCTTGTGTCGGAAGTGAAGGGCAAGTTTCATATTATATTTTTTATATTCCCTTCCTGGAGTTATTGAGATAGATAGAGTGAATATTTTTCTATGCAAACTATTTTTACCAGCGTAGATTCGTTTTTCCGGACAAGAAAGCAGTTTCAGAGATTAATTATAATGGACAATTAACGGCTTAATCTCGTCACTGCAGCCATTTTTAACGTGAATTTACTATCTTTGCTTGATTTTTGTCGGATTTGATGGCAAATAAAACGTGATTATCCGGTTATATTGTAATTTTCGTGCTGGTGGAGAAGTTGTAAACGTAATAAATTTGATAGGGTAATTAAAGTTACAAAGCGTACTAAACTTTCTTGCCCCTACATACATATATCTTTCGTTGAGTATCTACAGCACACTTGTATTAGCACTGAAAAGTAGTAAAAACGGTTATTTTATCTCTAGGAAAATATTTTAGTAAGGACATGATCCGAGCTTAAATTCTTTATGTAGGAAATTCAAATTTTTTGGACATTTATGCGAGTTTTAGCTTCGGTCCTGACACAATTTCGTTAATAGCAGTCACTTTATTGTTTGATGCTATTAATAAATTATTATTAAGTACCAGAATAACTAGCAATTTAACAATTTAATTATAAGCAACGGCAGCAATTTTGATATAAAAATATTAAATGGAGGAAGTTTTGGATAGCAGTCTGTAAATTCAATTACTTTTAGATTTTGAACATTTGCGGCTTGTGGAAATCCATAAATAAGAATTTGTCTCCCAAAATTATTCTGAAATTTTAGAGCAAAAAACAAAATTTTTTGGAATTTTTATTTTAATGACAAACCAAAAACTTTCACCAGATTCTGTTAAATTCCGTAACTTCGTGAGTTTTAATCTTAATATAGTGAAATTTAGAGGTTTGACTACTTTCGGCTTGTTTATCAACTGTGCTAAAATCAATCCAAAATTTTAGACCAAAAAACTTAATTTTTAACAATTTTCATTTTGTCGATAAACGAAAAACTTCTTCTATCTAAATAAGTAACTTGGCGAGTTTACTCTTACTAACTGTGCAAAATTCCAAAATTTTAGATCCAAAAACTTAATTTTTAGAAATTTTCATTTTGACGACGAACTGAAAACTTTCAACACTTCCTATTAAACTCCATTTTGTCAGTTTTAATCGCAAAACAATAAAATTTGAAGATTTTACTACTTTCGGCTTGTTTATCAATTGCGCTTGACTCCAAAATTTTAGACCCAAAAACAGACTTTTTAAATATTTTCATTTTGACTATAAACCAAAAACTTTCACCATTTTCTATTTAATTCCGTAACTTTGCGAGTTTTAATCCCACATCAGTAAAATTTAACGATTTTATTACCTTCAATTTGTTTATCGTCTGTGTTCCAAAATTTTAGACCAAAAAATTAACTTTTCAGAAATTTTCATTTTGACGACTTCCACCATCGTCTACTAAATTCAGAAACATTTCGAGTTTTAATCCGAAATCAGTGAAATTTGCAGATTTTACTACTTTTGTCTTTCTTATAAACTGTGCTGAATTTCAAAATTTTAGGCCCCAAAACTTAACTTTGAGAAATTTTAATTTTAACGATAGACTAAAAACTTGCACCATTGTCTGTAACTTTCACAGATTTAATTCCACAACAGTAAAATTTAGAAGTTTTGCTACTTTCGACTTGTTTATCAACTGTGCTAAACTCCGAAATTTAAAACAAAAATACTAAATTTTTAGAAATTTGCATTTTGAAAACAATCTAAAAAAATTCACCACTTCGTGTTCAATTTCATAACATTGACAGTTTTATTCCACGAATACCAAAATTTGGAAGTTTTGCTATTTGAAACTTGTTTATAATCAGCTCTAAATCAAAAAATTTTAGATTTTGAAATTTAATTTTTACAAATATTTATTTTGAAGTTGGCAAACCTAAAACTTTTATTGAATTCCGTATCTTTAGCAGTTTTCATTGTAAAATTTAGAAGTTTTACTACTTACGACATCTCAAATGATCAAACTTGCTCATTTTTTGAAGAGTGAACTTCGTCCAAATATTAAATTTTCCTCCTATAAACTTACGATACAACAAAGTGTTTATATAAATCGCCAAACTTCATCTTATTTTTAACAACCAAATATTTTTAAACTTGTTGACCTGAAAAACTCCCAAATAAATTCAACTCAAAGTATCCAACTTATACAAAATGTAATAAAGCTGAAAAGAACGTCCAAAATAAATTAACTCAATGCAGACTCCGACTCTGAGCCAAGGAGACTTTTATTTATCTAAAGTAGTTGGATGGAATATTAATTTAGAATGTTAAATTTTATCATAAATAAAAGCAATCATTGTCAAATGTTCCACGTTTCATTTATATTGTTATAGCCGTTAACCAAAAAGATTGACGGAAAATTAATTAGCCAGCAGTGCATCAAAAACACCTCTCAATTTTGAAAAAACTCCAATTTCTCATCCAAAGTGAATTTGTTGTAGTGATTACATTAAACGAAACGCAACTGTTCGCTGTCACTGTGATTAACAAGGTGTTGGCAGACCGAGAATTCTGTCTGTCAATATTAATTACCAGAAATTGTCGCTGTTTCAGCCAAGCATGAAACCGATTTTTCATTCTTAAAGTAGCTGTAAACATTGTAGTGATTTCTTAAGGCGACATCACATTCTTGACTAAAAATAAGAGCCCTCTGCAACAGGAAATATAAATAATTTCAACATGGTTTAAATCTGGATAGATAAAAGGATGACTCAAATTGATGTTTTAGTGCATTTCACTTATGTATGCATCGTAGAAAACAAATTTATTCACTGCACATGGAGGTGTCATCACCAAAGGAAATTCAGTTACACATCTGTTGGTATGTTGTGGCCAGTCATGAATTTTAATTTACTGCGAGGTGAAAAATCAATAAAATGCGTTATTGGGAATTAAAAATCGCAAAGTGCTCATCATTTCAAATCTGATTTATTGTTTCCACATTTTTATTTTTCCAATTTGTAATCCGAACAACAGTACCGTTGTAATCGTTCCAAAGTTTTGTTCTAACGATGCAATTTGTACCCAAAACATCAGATCAGAAACATGTAGTTTATAATTAAAATAAAGAACCATCGTCGTCGCTTTTTTCCAGGTGTGTGCATTCATAAAGAAAATAGTTTCGAGTTAATTAAACATGAAACATCTGACAAAAAAATCAAATGAAATTAATGTAGCTGTAAAAGAATTCGTCATAGTTCCTATATTAACCGTACTTTTATGGTTTTATAATGTGAAGATACCGTAATCATAATAATAAAAATAGTTGATGAAAAAATGCCACAGCACTCAAGTCATTTCCAGTCTATTATGAATAAATTAATTCTAGTGTTCGTGTCGGAAACATACGCCTTAAAGACTTGGACCAGAATTGATTTTCGATTATTGACAATTTAAATGCAAGCATAAAGTGAACAAACTTGTTGAGGACTGCTATGATTATTCATATCTGTGGTTTCATTTCCAGGATAAAAAATGTATTGAATTACAATTCTGATTGATGAGGAAAAAAATTTGATGCTCTATCATAAAATAGAACGTTATTTCGTGATATTTGCATAGATTTATGATCTTTTTTGTGGGAAAATTTTATAGGGGAGATTACGAAACACTAGTTTAAAGTTTAAAGTCCTTTTTAATTAAACAGCGAATAGTACAAAATGTCCAGTTATAGAAAATAAAAAGTTCATAAAATTTACCTCGAGCTTTCAACTTTGTTAATAAATGAAGCGATGTCGAACTTATTAGTTGCTAAAAATCCAAGAAGATAACGTTATATTATTATTAGGCTTCTCACAATTTTTAAAATTTTTCATTTTCTGGAGAAAGTAAAAATCGTTATCCTTAATTATCCTTATCCGCAATTTTGGTAATTTTAGTGCTACAGCTACGAAACATGAAGATTACTACTTTTGAGTCATGTATAAACTCTCAAATCGCAAAATTGTAAAAGAAAATTCACAGATTTTAGAAATTTTCATTTTAAGTAAGAAGCAAAAAATTCCGACACTCTCCACTAAAATTCGTAATTTTGATAATTTTAGTACTTCAAATATGAAATTTAGGGAAATAACTATCTTTGAGTAGTGTATTACCTTCACCAAATTGCAAAATTGTAGAGTAAATAGCATAAATTTTAGAAATTTTCATTTTAAAGAAGAAGCAATAATTTCTGACACTCCAACAAAAATCGTAATTTTAGTAATTTTTGTGTCACAACTATGAAATTTCGTAAAGTTACTACTTCTAAGTTATATATTAACTCTACCAAATTAGAAAGTTGTAAACCAAAAGACACAAATTTTAGAAATTTTTATTTTATATAGGAAGCAAAGATTTCCGATATCCTCCACCAAAATTTGTAATTTTGGTAATTTTAATGCCACAGCTATGAAATTTAGGCAAGATGCCACTTTTAAGTCGTGCATTAACTCGACTAAATTACAAAATTGTAGAGCATAAAACACCCATTTTAAAAATTTTCATTTTGAAAAGAAAGCAAAAATTTCCGACATCCTCCATCAAAATTCATAATTTTGACCATTTTAGTGCTGCAGCTATAAAATTTGAGAACGTTATTATTTTTAAGTCGTGTATTACCTCCACCAAATTGCAAAATTGCAGAGCGGAAGACACAAATTTACACAATTTCTCTCAAATCGCCAAAAGAATTTGAATCGTAAGAAAGTTTCAATTGATTCTATAAAGAACGAGCATTCATTAAATTCCCGATTATAGCTCAATACAAATAAATATCACATTTGTCTTTTTTATTTCCCCGAGTTTACGTGTTTACGTCCTTGAAAAGGAATTTAGTGTAATAAATTTGAAGCTGAAAAACATTATAGCCCCATTGATATATGTATTTATCCGAAGTTTGTCAACACTAATCCCGATTTTAGTAGTTGATCAAACCGAATATAACTATTCATTGATTTTGTATGTTCTCATCATTTGACGCTTCTCAAAGCTTCCGACGCAGACTCTGATGGCCACCCTCT
Source organism: Gnatocerus cornutus (assembly GCA_029298725.1). Classification (NCBI taxonomy): domain Eukaryota; kingdom Metazoa; phylum Arthropoda; class Insecta; order Coleoptera; family Tenebrionidae; genus Gnatocerus; species Gnatocerus cornutus. The sequence continues at coordinate 15,290,767 of CM055515.1, forward strand.
TAACTCGGAAAAAGCTCGAAGACATAAAACCAGAATTGCGAATAAACAACCTTTTATTATTATTACACAGACTTTTCGTGCTCCATCTCGAAAAAATTTTAAAAGCGGATGTTTACCACTGTTTTGTCATGGAGCCATATTTTCAGAGAAATTTGCTTTATTGTGGTTAAAACGCTGTGAAAGATTTTCTGAAGTTTGTTTCCTTTTCCTTTTGTGTCGGTGTCTATCAATGCCAGACAAATGCGGAATCATTTTTTATCCATAAATATTTTATGCTACGGAAGTTTCAAGCGAAAATTTGCACCCTTGTTACATAAACATTGATTTTTACAGTTCTGGGTCATTTGAATGTCACAAGAGCGCCAATTTGTTGCCTCCAAAGTGGATCAATTTATATTTAAATTCCTAAATTGATTTTTAATTTACTGTTAATTAAGTGGAGGCGATTTTAGTGACATTTGACTAAAATAGTTGAGCTTGTTTTGTTAAAGACCTGAAAGTCTCCGAGAGCTGAAAGCATTGCCAACTTTATCGAAAGTCTGATATCGACACGCACCAGATCGAACAATAGAGCTTTAAAATATGATCCAAATTTGCCAACACTAAATGTTCTGTCATGTTCAAACCTCACGATTTCAATCTTGTAACTTCGATTAATCGTCGCAGTTTGATGAATGTCAGATGGAATTAAAACATAAAAAACAGCCACAAAATGAGTCTGCACAAAAAAACTCACAGTGAAAAAAATCACTAGTGTGTTCATCACGCTCACATAAATTTCCCGAGTTATCTTTGCCCTTTTATCGTTCTATCAAACCATTAGTATGAGCGTCGCGTCGCGTCGGTTTAATAATTTATATATCATCTTGTTACATCTGAATTATGTTCTCACAATTATTAATTATCTCGAATCCTGTTTTAGAATAATTATTTCTACATGAGGCGCAAAATTACAGATAATTTAACAAGCGCAAGAGTTTTCTTTGAGTAATATCTGCTTTTTTTGATCGAAGAATGCGCGTAATTTATAGTTATTAGAAAGCCAGTTTCTACAAGGAAAAAAATTATGCAGTTATATTTTCAAATATAAACGTAGTTTCTAATAAAATGCGGCAAATAAAGTGGAGTAACACGGAGATGTTTAATCAATCAGAGAAACCTAATCAAAAATTACAAAACCAGTAGAAGGCAATTGGAATAATTTTTCGTCGAACGTCGGCTGCAGTCAAAGCTCGAGGCTATTTTCTTCAAAAAATTTAATGCTTCGATTCGCAAATTTCTCAAAATTGCTTGCTCCTCAAAATTTACTGCAAGTTTGTCAAGTTTCCCAAACTCTTAAATTCTTAGATTTTTTAAACTCTAGATTTATAATCTTCAAATTTCTCATATTTCCAAATTATTCAAATTTGTTATAGTTCTAAACCAAAATTTCTCTACTTTCCTTATCGTGCACATCCTTAAATTTTCTCAGATATATCAAATATCTCAAATTGTTTTCCGATTATAGTTATTTTAGAAGCTAAACAAAATTCATATCCAATTCTCATAATTTTTAGATTCTCAATTTAACGTCCAAATTTTTTATTATTTTGAGAATTTCCTCAAATTTTTGTTTCATTGTTTATTTGCAAATTTTCGAAATTTTTTTTAATTCCTCTTTATAACGTTTTTGAAATTTTTAGATTGCAGACATTCTCAAATATTCTAATTCTTTACTAAATTTTTAAAATTTATCGAATTGCTTCAATTTAACATACTCTCCCTAAATAATCAATTTTCCTTGTCAAAATTCCCAGATTCGATTTTTTCTTGTACAAAGTTTGATTTCAAAAGTTAATATTTTATATTCAGTTGTATTTTAAATTTTAGTCAAATCTCCGCATTTTTTATTGTAAAATTTCGTTGCTTTCCATATTTCTTCTTGAATTTTTCTGTTATACTTAATCAGATTCTCAATTGGTCGATTTTCACATTTTGAAAAATTTTTCAGTTATGCACTTGTTTCAGATTCTCACAATTTGCCGATTTCCAATTTACTAAAACGCTTGATTTTTTAAATTTGTTTTTTAAATATTTAGATCCTTAAAACTTTCCAATTCTCCAGTCTTAAATTTCATCTTCTAACATCTCTTAAATTTTTAGGGACTGCGGTTTCTCCATTTTTTAATTTTTATTAGATATTTATTAAAGTTTAATAAAATTAGTCTAAAAATTTGCTTTATAAAGACAGCAATTATTGAAAAATAAAGGCCTGAAGCCACCTAATTACAAGTTTCTAAAGTAAAAGGATATTCCTGAAAAGTTTGAAAAATGAAAGAAAATGAATAAAAATTGTAAAAACCATTAAAAACGTCAAAAAAGACAAACCAAATTAATTTTTCTAATCAAAATAGTCCGAATAAAACCAAGAATTACTTGGATGTCGTAACTTTGCAAGAATCTAGGAAACTAGAATAACAACAATTTCAAATTCTTATGTGACAGTTGAGAGCATAAAATTTTCTGATTGATACTTAAAACCGTTTAATTCGAAACTGCACAAGTGACGAGGTGCCCAACTTTCCTGCCCAAAGTTTCCAACTAACCGACCTAATTTTCAAACACGGAACCTGAAATTTTTGCAATTTGTCTGCTGCGAATGACTGTGAAACTTAAATCAGCACACTTCAAAACTTTATATTAATTTTTAAACCTGTAAAGGTCCTGAAATTAAACCAACGTTTTCATCCCCATGAAAATTAAGAGTAATGAAACGTTTCTCGGAACTTTTCTCTGTATATTACAAAACTTTTAATTTAAATATACACGTCGTGAAAGCTCTTTTGTTACCACGTCAATTAACCTGGCGCTTCCATGCTTTGATCCCAATTAAAATTATAGATTCTAAAATTCCTCATTTATCGATTACCTTCGAAAGAATCAGTAGCAACAAGAATTCAGCGTCGTTTTTTCATAACCAGTCCACATACTTTCGTTTAAAAAAATTAAATAAAGAGTCGTGGACATGACACTACTGTCCGAATATTTTCACACTTTACAGCACGTGCTCCAGGACAACACGCAGAACGTCATACCAACCACCGTCTCTAACATACTGACATTCTATCCTAGCAGAACCTCTAGTAAAGCGCTGGTTGGTTCGTTGGAGATGCGTCAAGCTACAGAAGCTGCAACCTAATCCCCTCCACGTTTTGGACTCCCATTCATTCCTGCTGTGGCTCACACCTCAGCTTCTTCACACAGGTGGGGATAGCAGGAATTCGATCGATAATGATTATTGCTAGTGATCAACACCAATTGTGTTGGGGGTGGTGCAGACACACGCATTTTCTCAATTAAGTTGTTGTAGCTAGAGAAAAACTTGTCTCTAACACCTCCGGGTCTCTGGAGGAACTTTTGATAGAGTCCGTGATATTGATTCTGTATCACTTGTTAAATAATCTCTCAAATTACTGAAAGGTTTATCGTTTGTCTTTTCGAGTGAAATTTTTTGCGCCTATAAAGTTTCTAAGCTCTTTTTGCAGCACTAACTTAACTTCACCGGTTATTGGAGTTTGGAACAAGTAATCATAGAACTTGGGATTGCTCTGGAGCGACATTTTTAGAAACTGTGTTACAAGAAAAAGGAAATATTTATTGGCGACAGTCACGGGAACAACTTCAATACTGACCGTAAAATTAAAAAATGATATTCTAGAAACAGACTCAAACGAAGTTTAGACTGAATTGCCAAATTGGTTTTGAGGAACTATTCAAATAAAACGGAAAACAAAACTGTAAAGCAATTGAACCGACCGAAATTGAGCCGTTTAAATAAACTCAAGGAATCTACCTCTAGCTGAATTAGACTAGACCAAATTAAACTGAAGCTGAGTAAATTAGATTTAAATGAAACTGGATTATAGTAAATCAGGCTCAGGCGAATGGAATCCGAAATTCTTGGAGATACATTTTTAACGTTTTATCGCTAACCACGCAAAGTTTAAAATTGTTTAAAAAAAATTACGTACTTTAAAATTCTCAATTTTTGGATTCTAAAATTCATCAATTTTCCTCGTAATCTAACTTTTTCAAATTCTCTTTCTTAGATTCTTAATTCTCGTAGGATTTTTCGTATTCCCATTATATTCGATTTACTAAAATCCTCAAAATTTAAATTAGATTAATTCTGAGATTTAATTTTTAGTATACTTACACTCCCAAAAATAGCTATTTTACGGACTCATTTCAGTCCCTAAAATAAATCTTTTTTAGACTCAATCCCAAAAAAGTGCCAAGTTCAATAAACTATGTTTAATAGATACATCAATATAAATAAGTAAATTATTAGGTTTGTAAGTAAATCTAACACAATTTTTTTCGCGTTTTTAGTATTTTTTTTAGGATTCTGCATTTTATGCAATAAAAATGTCAACTTTTTTCTGTTTATTAAGCTGATGGTTAGTATAGGGTGGCATGTTGTTTAAAACACGTACCTAAAAAGTTTTTGCCGACGTAAATAAATAGCAACGATTAGTCCGAAAAAGCTGTATTTTAGGTACTTGTAATTTAAACAGGTGTATTTTAGGTACTTGTAGCTAAAATAATTCTCCAATTTTTTGTAAAATTTGCGATAATTCCAGACTGTCCATCTCAATTATAAATTCAACAATGCCAGAATTTCCAGACTTTTTTATGAAATCATGAGATTTTTGAGTTGTAAGAAATTAAATTTTTAGTAAATTTTCGAGTCTAATTTTCAACTTTTTGATTCAAACATTGTATAAATTTCTGTCTAAAGTGCCATTTTTCTCTGAGTTTCTAATTTTTTTGATTATTACTTTCATTTTTTTCAGATTTCCCAGACTATCTCACTGGTTTTTCACTGTTTATGTGTATAAATTTCTAAAATTCTAAAAGTTTTTCGAGATATAAACGCCCACTTTCAGATTTCCGAAATTCCCAGATTTACAATTTCCTTGATGAAAATTATTTCAAATTCCCGAAATTTAATCCTTTCTGAGGTTTCCACAATTTACTAAATTGTTAGATTGTTCGAATTCTTACATTTTCAATGTTTATAAATGTCTAGATATTCTAAACTCTCGATCTATCTCACAGAATTAAATTAAATTCATATCAACTAAACGGTGGGATTGATATTAAAATAAATTCAAGCGTCGTTCTGGCAAAAAAATGCCATAAAATATGATAATAATAAACAGGCAAATATAAAAACATAACACAACAGGAAGTGTTCGAACGAATAAATAAAAACTAGAAATGCCAGAGAAAATGAAGCTTAGATATACGCACCGGAGATGACTGACCAGAATATTAAAAAGGGTACAAGGGGGGAGAAGATTTCCCCGAAGAATATACGCAAATCATCCTATATGTCCCATAATTAAAAAAGATAGAGGGCCGTAATAGTTTCAATCTAACGATGATAAATTTCTCGCTATAATGAGCTCAGAAGAAGACAGAAAAGCAACTAGACGTTTAATTAATATTTTAATCTATCTTTGCCCAAAACCCATCAATTTTTATCTTCTCTATATCCCACCATGTCCGATATTTCGTATCCACTCTACCAAACTAATTCGGTTTCCAATGAAGCTTTTGTCTAGGGAATAACTGCTTCCCTTTACCGGTAATCCCTCCAAAAGCCAGTGCAGAACTTCGCACCTCTGGCGACTTATTGTGTCACTCGGAAAGTTAGCAACAGGAGTTTTCATCTCATCTCCTCAGGGGGCTCCAACCAATAATTTTTACGACGATTTTTGGCTTCGATATCGCGTGAAATTGCATAGTTGGGGTTATAACTCTTGTAGCTCTCGGCAATTTGTACTTCTCGTGTCGAGACACACCCTCATCACTTAATCAGATCCACACGGAATGCGTGAAATGAGAGAAGAGCTGAAGAGCAATTCATTGTTTAATTTTAATATAACGCGATGACACGTCGAAAGTGAAGGGGTAAAGTAAAGAATCTTTCGGGCGGTAGGCCTCTTAACACACTCTGACGACCCATTTGGATATATTAGGACAATTTGTATTCAGAATACGACACCCTGAAAATCCCCCAAATCAATTGGACCCTTTTATTCGGCTCATTTCCAATAATCGCAGGAATCACTAGGCCATTTGGTGACAGTTTTGCCTTTGTTCAACATATTTTTCACGCTGTTGAATAAAAGATTTGATGACCGGCGGGGGGCATTTGAATAATGCTCAAGCGCTCCATTGACTCTCAAACTCATTTTTTATCATAAAAAAGAAATGAATAACCACATGATAAAACCATAAATGTGTTTAGTGAATATTCATTAATTTTAATTAAATAAAAAAATTGGAGTATTAAATTAAGTTCGAGTTATGCAATCACGAATACACGAGTGTTTTGCGTGTTGTGTGGCCAATTCACACATGTTGGTTCAGCGCTGCCAACCGTACTCTGACAGGTGTCAAGTGTCAAGTCCTTTGTAAATGCTCAAAAAATAATCAGCTGATTATTGTTTGTAAAACATTTCGCTTTTTAACTCTCTTTATCACAACTAAGTGCATGTTTCATTTATGGTGCTTTGTTTACAACGTATCAATCAGTATTCTCCGATGAGTCACCAACTGCGCTGTCACCACCATTAGTTTTTGTATCCTCTTCCGTTTTTCTAAGAAAACAAAATGTACAGTTTAAGAGACGAAACCGTGGAAAGTGACTCCGATAATAGTTATGAAGATGAAGACGAATTAACGTGTATCATTCCCCCTGAAGGTAGAAAATTGATAATAATAGTCTGTTCTTTATCCCCATTTTTTAGTTGAAGACACAAGAGACTGTCTAAAGTCCAGGCATATTCTTGGAATTCTAGGCTTTCTAGGCTTTGCTAATGTATACGCAATGCGTGTCAACCTCTCTGTTGCGATTGTCGCGATGGTTAACAATTCAATACCTGACAACAGCAGCAACACCTTTGATCATTGTCCTGTACCAAATAATACCAATGGCCCCCAAAATTCAGTAAGCTCCGTTACCCCACAACCCAATTGTTGCTAAAATTGTAATTTCAGACCACTGGGGAGTTTGATTGGGACGAAACAACCCAAGGCATAGTCTTAGGCTCGTTTTTCTATGGATATGTACTTACACAGATCCCAGGGGGGCGGATGGCCGAACTTTTTGGAGGAAAGTTAGTCTATGGGATTGGGGTTTTAATGACCGCCGTGTTCACGTTACTAAGTCCAATCGCAGCACGGATAAATTTTCCTTTATTTATTATAGTGAGAGTTTTAGAAGGAATGGGTGAAGTAAGAGGTCGGAGATACGTTTGAGCGGTGCTAATAGGCGGTTTTAGGGGGTCACGTTCCCATCGATGCATGCAATGTTGGCGAGGTGGATACCGCCGCTTGAGAGGAGCAAGTTTGCTGCGTATGTTTATGCAGGTGAGATGCGGACGAATTAAATATTCTTTAAAGCTTGAAAGTTATAACATTGTTAAAATCCTGCCGATCTCGATATAAGACGATAATCCCCAGACAAAACATAGCAATTATATAAAGAATCTTTCGGTGGATACGTAAATTCTCAAGGCAAAACGCAAAAAAACCCGCCGGAATGTGAACAAAGAAAACCATTTTAGCAAAAAATTATGTAAATACGAAACGAATTTCTTTATATTTTGCAATTTATAATACACTATTGATATATTTTTTTGCCGTTTTAGGGGCCAACTTTGGGACCGTGCTCTCGCTGCCCATTTCCGGCTGGTTATGTTCCTTAGAATGGGGCGGAGGCTGGCCCCTCTGCTTCTACCTCTTCGGTTTCCTCGGTATAATATGGTTCGGATTTTGGTGCTTTCTAATTTACGATTCACCGTCCTCCCACCCGAGAATCAATCAACAAGAAAAAGATTTCATCTTAGCCAGTATAGGGCCACAAGTAACTTTTAAAGTAGTTCTTGTATAATTACTGTTATTGTTGTTGCAGGACGACGACGAGAAAGCCCCAATCCCGTGGCTAAAAATGGCCACTTGTATCCCCCTCTGGGCAATCTTGATAACCCAGTGTGGTCAGTCGTGGGCTTTTTACACCCAACTAACGGAACTACCCACTTATATGAGTCAAATTCTCCATTTTGACATTCAATCGAACTCTCTCCTGTCGGCCATACCGTATCTTACGAGTTGGTGGTGTGGCATTTTAATCAGTATTGTCGCGGATTGGTTACTAAGTCGTGGTTACTTATCACTAGCGACTTCTTACAAAGTTTTTAATTCTTTAGGTGAGATACCAACCAACTCTTCCAATTGTAACCAATGTATTTGCAGCTTCAATCATTCCATCATTGGGCTTGTTGGGAGTAGCCTACGTTGGTTGCAACAGAGTTGCGGTGCAGTTACTTTTAGCGCTTCCAGGGGCTTTAGCCGGGGCGGTGTATGCAGGAAACCAAATGAACCACATAGCTTTAAGTCCGAAATTTGCCGGGACTATGTATGGTATTACTAACGCGGCGGCCAACATGTGTGGATTTCTAGCACCGTACGTCATTGGTTTGATTATTGAAGGAAGGGTGAGTTTCGTACCATCATGGAACTCTTATTCTAACAATTTGTTAAAGGAGACACTGGGTCAATGGCGCATGGTCTTTTATCTAGCCGCTGGTATCAACATAGGTGCTAATTTATTCTACATAGCGTTCGCAAGTGCTCGGGAGCAGCCGTGGTCTAGATCTCAAAGACTGAATATCAACTGACAACCGCTTAATTTTGAGCAGTTTGTTGATCTTTAGACAATTTCAAAAGTGGTACACTTTTGCTTATTTATACAGAGAGAATATTTTTATTAATAAATTAAGAATAGTTGTAAGATTGGTTTACCAATTCAGTGATCACTGTAAGGAATGTGATGTAGATTTTTTATTTGCTGTAGTCGTAAAATAAAATAAAATAAGAATTATCTCAAAGTTTTATTACGCATCACTCGGAACTGAAATATTTTTCGCCTTGTAGAATGCCGAGATCAGAGCTGTAATTTGCACATTTTCGTTGGCGCCACTGACCAAACGGTACTCAATTTCCGCCATTTGGTGCAACAGACTTATCATCACGTCGAAAGGAAACTCAACTAGAAAAAACACATTAAAAGAAACACACAAAAACGTGACTTACTTCTGTGCACGTATCTATGGATTTCCGTGATGACATCACTGAGAGCCAATCCTTTTATCACTTTTAGTTCCTTAATATCTGAAAGCAAATTTTAGTCAAAGTTTACAGTTTTCAGTCGTTACTTTTGTAACAAGACGCGAAATCCTCGCTGAGCAGCCACTTCACGATAGTATCAATGTCGGTTTTTAAAGGGTGGCCGACACAGGTGTACACGTTGTCTTCAGTAACTTCACTGTAAGCCAAAGCCGTGCTTTGTAAGACATTGAGGACCTTTCTCATATCGCCGGTCCCAAGAGTCAGCAGAGCTTGTTTTCCATCCTCTGTCACTTTAACTCTGAAAGAAAAAGAGTGTAGAGACCAAAAATAAAAGAAAACGAGTTACTTTTCTTCGTCGATGACATAATTTAAGCGGGGGAGCATCTGTTCGGTTGTTAAAGGTCCGAATCTGAATCGAGTGCAACGAGACTGCAGCGCCGGAATGATCTTGCTGAGATAGTTGCAGATTATACAGAATCTCACATTTTCGGTGTACTTCTCGATGACTGAAAGAAAGAGAATGTTGAACAAACAGTATGGAAATGTGGTCAAAATAAGAAAATCGACACATCTTCGAATTCTTTATTCAAAATATAAAAACTGGAAGATTCTATTGCAGACAACACACTGAAGTATTGGGTGCCGGTACCGCTGATGGTCGCATTTGATCTCCTGCTGACGGAATCAGCTCGGCTCTTACAATAGACTCTTGATGCTCCTTCTGGATTTTAGAGAACGGTATTCCGAGGTGTTTCGAAATCAAGTCGATGAGACTCGAATTTACCTAAAAAAGTCCTGTTAGAGAGTCGTTTTTCTTACGCGGTACATACAGCCTCTCCAGTTTTCGCAGAAATTAAAAAACTGGATAATCTGTAGTGTTGGATGAAGTGTTTGGTCTTATCCAAACGCACGGCTCGTTGGTGCTCCAAATCGCCTGGAAATCAAAATTTACTGGTGCTCAAAGTAAAGGAGTCTTACATTTATTTCCGATGAGTGCACAGATTGGAGAGATTGTGGTCATACGTTTGATCGTGTCGATCCAAAGGGATAGAGAGTCAAAACTTCCTGAGTTTGTAATGTCGTAGACCAGAATTATTAACTGAAACAAGGATAATTGACCTAAGTTTTAAAAATTTCTAAAATTTGTTCCTTTTGCTGCATAATTTTATAATTTAGCACCCTTAATAAGCAAAGGAAGGCCACTAACCCCCATAAATTTCATTCCCGTAGCGTTAAAATCGCCAAAGTTACAAAAAAAAACACAAACTTATTGGCCCGGCGCATCCACCATTTTAATAATTTTTTTTAAAGATAAGTTTTAGTCTGGTCGTTTAATCAGACGAAATAACATACATTTGAATTGAAGAGGTAGTTTTCCAGCATGGGTCCATGGAACTCCATCCCACCAACGTCTGTAATCCTCACTGTAACTTCTTGTCGCCCAGGCAAAAGAAGTCTTCTGATGTAAAAATCAGCCCCCACCGTCTGGTTATACTGTCTTGTAAACTCATCATAACAGAATCTTCTAATTATGCTGGTCTACAAATCGCAGGGTTAAAAAACTTGTACTTTTTTTGGTATTAAAGAACGTTTCCTACCTTTCCAACGCTCGATTCTCCCAGAAAAACAACTTTTAATTGTTTTCCCACAACTTCGTCTTCAGAATCCGACATATTTTATTTTTCATTTCACAATACAATCAAAATCACTCACATCTGGAAAATGGAAATTATCATAATAAAACGAAAATCTCTTGAGTGCTTCGTGAATACAATAAAGCGCCACAAATCTACGTGTAGGCAATATTCAAACGACAGAAAATATGGTATATAAGCAGGCGAAAAGTGCAGTGAAGACATTCCAACAGACTCTCGCAATGTCCAAACTGGTGACTTTTGTACTTCTCTTCGTTGCAAGCGAATTTTTCGTTTCCGGATGTTTAATAACAAACTGCCCCCGAGGGGGCAAACGAAGTAAACTTGCCTCAGGTGAAACCAGCATCAAACCGGTAAGACAAAGTTATTTCTTAAGAATTATACTGAAACTAGTTTTTAGTGTGTGAGCTGCGGACCCGGTCAAAGCGGACAATGCTTCGGTCCAAGTATTTGTTGTGGGCCCTTTGGGTGTCTGTTAGGGACCCCAGAGACCCTCCGTTGTCAAAGAGAAGGGTTTTTCCATGAACGAGAGCCGTGCATTGCTGGGAGTTCACAGTGTAGAAAAAATACAGGGCGTTGTGCTTTTGAGGGCATCTGTTGCAGCCAAGGTAAGGACCGAAAGTAACAACAGTGGTAATAAACTGAATGTTTAGATGGGTGCCACGCGGATAAATCATGCAGCAGTGAAGAAAAATCGCGATCTTTTCCTGAGATTCCGATGGATTTATACAGTTTGATTAATTACCAAGCTGAACTAAGTGGTGACAAATAATCAATAGCTATTTACACATCATTGTTAACACTAGTGTGCTGTAGTTTCTTTAGAATAGTGAAATAGAAAAATATAGGCTGTATAATAAAAACTCGTGATAATTACCTAAAAACTGTTTACAAAGACTAATTTTCACCCTTTTAGTACACCTCCTTATTGGAATTACTTATTCTTATCAGATATTAGCACCTATAGCAACTTCCATACAAACAAACCGTGATAACCTTACTTACTCCTTCTGAGAGCGTTCTGAGCATCCATGGTCATGGCATCTGCTTCATCTAATATTATCAGTTTAAAACCTGACTTGAATATAGTCCTAGTGCTTGCAAAAGTTAAAATTTGTCCCCTCACTATACCTATACCTCTATCATCAGAAGCGTTGAGTTCCAGCACCTTAAAAAACCACAATCAGTGTTAAGAACATCTCAAAAAAAACAAACCATTGAAGGAAACTGAGCTGGAGTGTAAAGCTGTCTTGCACAAGCTAAAATAGTGCTGGTTTTTCCAGTTCCTGGAGGACCATAAAAGAGGAGGTGTGGGACTTGGTTTTCTTTTATAAACTTATTGACTACAAAACTGGTTTTAGAAAAATGAGGCTATTTTATTTATACCAACTTGTTCTAATGATGTCTTCATGAGAGACAAGATCGTCCAAACTACTAGGGCGGTATTTTTCAACCCTATAGAAAAAAAACACCAATTATTTTGAACAAACAAAAATGGTACTTACCATGGCAGATTTACACGAGCTGCAGTCTTCATGGTAGCGATTGAAATTCAAACTTCGGAGAGATAACCTCACTTTTGAGCACTACACGGTATTCGAGTTTCACGTTTTTTTGAGCACAACCCTTCGTAATCTTAAGTTACACTAGCAATAAATTATCAGTTTAATAAATTGTATTGACGAGTTTTAAAAACAAATAAAAATACGAACGAATGTGGCGGGAACGGAAATTGACATCTGACAACAAACAAGTGACGTCAGTCACGTGGGTCGATCTCGAAAATTGCAACATTCAAAATTCGCTGGCAGCGAATTTTTATTTTTTCGGAAAATTTTACAGATAACAAGAAATTGACCACAGAAATGGATTCCAGGAGTGTCAAGATGTGTCGTACACAAAGTTTCGCGTCAAGCTGATCAAACTGAACATTTTTATGTTTGAAGTTTTTTTTTTATTTATAAATTATTATGAAACATCCATTGAAACCAACAAGTCTAAGCGGATTTGACCATGTCATTCAAAAAACTCTCATAATAAAAGAACCAAAAAAGTGTTACATAATTGTTCAGTCGATGAATCAATTAAAACAAGATCCTTAAAATTTCGGTGTTTTTTCAATAACAATAGTTGAGCAGTTGTAGAAAAATAATAAAAATTTACAGGCCCTCATTTACTAAAAGAATGGCCATCTCACCCGACTTTACCCTAAATAAAACGACAAAATGTTGCTCATCTGCCTGGAAAAAAGATAATTTGGGCAAAAATATTAGCATTGAAACTGTAATAACTAAAACTCATAAATTAAGTTTTTTTCCATCAAACATTTATTAAAGTGTACAGTGAGAAAATCGTCCCTGTAAAAAACTCTGAACACTTCGTTGCTATTACACAGAGCCTTAAAGCTAAATTTACGATCAAATCTCCAATAAAAAATTTATTCTGTTAACATATAAAATAACATAAAATTCTTATAAATATAAAAAAAGAAACAAAATCATTGGTAGATTGAACATCAACATGACATATCTAATGGTTCTGTAAATATCATAATACTGCGGCTGACTAGGCATTGCCTTTAAGTTTTTCTTGCATTTGGTTCAGCATCTCCTGCATGCGACGAATCTAAAACACAAAGAAAATGACAAATTGTCGCGACAATACTCAAAATTACTTCTTGATCCTTTTGGAGCAATAGTCGATCAGTCTCCGAGCAGTCAGAATCGTACGGAGCTGAGTCTCTTTTTAGTTTCCCTCGTTCTCTTGCATGCTGAGAAATCTGTGAAATACATTGTGCCCTAAAATTTTCGTAATGTACGTCTTCGGTTACATCTTTCAGATCTTGCATGTGCGTGGAGATGAGCATTGTGCGAAGCTTAATAAAATCGCTGTGTTTCGGGTTTTCAACTATAAAAAAAAAAACAGTCAAATTTTGAAGAAGAAACGAAGAACTGACCATCAACGACTCCCCACGGATATTGTCGCCCTCTGATTTTCCTCCCGCCGACCTCAAGAGTCGTATTGCTGCCAACCACAGCAAAAGGAACACTCGCTTTGAGTTCGCGGTCTTGCTGCTTGAACTCTTCGTCTTCGTCGCTGTCACACTCCGGGAATTCGTACATCTGGAAGTCATTAGAATATAATGTTAGTATCCCAAGGAAACTTAGTACTGTTTACCTGAATTTGATGCTCCCTGATATCCGCGATGATATTTTGCTTTAGTTTTGTAATCTCCGCCGTCGTGAGACAATCAGCTTTCGCGATAACCACCACAATATTAACTTTCTGGTGAAGTCTCTTCATTAACTCCAAATCCATCTGCCGCAAACTGTGCCCCCACGGCGGGACGAAATACAAACAACAATGAACGCGATTATCTTGAATGTTCCTTCGATTTAACCCGCTTTCATCAGTGAAGTATTGTCGGAATTGGTCGTCTATGTAGTTTGTGCACACTTTCCAACTGTCTTCGCAATTAACAGCGTCGCCGAAACCAGGCGTGTCAATTACTGTAAGTCGAAGTTTTACGCCACGCTCTTCAATTTCCATTGTCTTCTTTTCTATGGAGGTAGTTTTTTGGATGCGATCGCTTACATCGCTGATTTTACGGTTTTTGTAGAGGTCGTCGAGGAAAAGACTGTTTATTAGAGTGGATTTTCCTAGACCTGATTCGCCGACGACCATTAGAGTGAAATCGAAGCCTCTTTTTACGGATTTGCGGTGGACCTGGTCGGGGAGGGTGGCGAAGCCGATGTAGTCACGGTCGCCTTTATCTGGGGAAAGAGAAAAGTTTCTTACTGGATGTTGATTAATAAAATAACTAACAGAAATTTTTTTGTACTGAACTTGGAATTATTTTAATTTGTCTTAAACTTAAAAAAAAATCCAACAATTTGTCTTTTTTGCTGTATGAGTTTGTAATTGGGCACTATTAAGAAGAAACTAAAAAAGAATAACTTCCCTAAATGTTAAAACGTTTGACCCGAAATTACCAGAAATACAAATTTTTATCGAAGATGTTCAAAAAATTTTGGTTTGCCGTCAAATAAAAAATTTCTACAATTTGATCTTTTTTTTATAATTTTGTAATTTGGCACAATTAAAAAATATTTAAAAGAGAATATCTTCCCTAAATTCTGAAGCGTTTTCCCAAAAAATACCCGAAATGCAGATTTTTATCGAAAATGTTTAAAAATTTTTGGTTTGCTGTAAAAAAGAAAATTTCTACAATTTGTTCTTTTTGTTTTATAATTTTGTAATTTGGCACAATTAAGAAGAAAGTAAAAGAAAATTACTTCCCCAAATTTTACAACGTTTGGCCCAAAATTGACCGAAATACAAATTTTTATCGAAAATGTTCAAAAAAATTTGATTTGCCGTCAAATAAAAAATGACTACAATTTGTAAATTTTGTTTTATATTTTTGTAATTTGGCACAATTAAGAAGAAACTAAAAGAGAATAACTTCCCCAAATTTTAGAACGTTTGACCCGAAATTACCCAAAACACAGATTTTTATCAAAGATGTTAAAAAAAATCGCGAAATTTCATAGCTATTGAGTCAAAATTAAAATAAAAGTATTATTATTATTGGTTTGTCGTAAAATAAAAATTTCCATAATTTGTTCCGCTCTATAATTTTATAATTTGGCACGAATAATAAGCAATTCAAAGAGAGTAACTACCTAAAATTTTATCACAATATTGCTTTAAAACAAACAAAAATACAGATTATTAAAAATGTTAAAAATTTTTGGTTTGTTCTAAAATAAAAAAATTGTACAAATTCCTCTATTGCACAATAAAGAAGAAATGTTCAAAATTACCAGAAACAGTAAAAAAATAAAAAAATAAATTGAGAAAAACTTGATAAACTTAAAAACCCGAAATTTAAAAATCAACAAACAAAGTTATTAACCTGAACCGAAGCGGTATTTTCCACACATTTTTCGCCTTGTTTATAAATCAAATTTTATCACTTAAACCCAACATCACGATCACTTTATCTACAATTAAATAAACGCAAAGTAAATATTGCGAAAAGACATGACACTAAACCAACATGTAACGAGCAACAACTTCCGTGTCCCACATTTAGGCCTAAATTTCAAGCCGCTCAATTGACTATTAAGTGGATGTTTAACTTGTAGTTACCTACTTAAAAATTCTAAAACACTTGAACTACTTAAAAATCTCGCTGGTATTTAATTAGTGTGTAATTTATTTGTTTACAGACATTACCAAGTCGGCACTTTTATGGAATATTTTCCATTCAAGGTCTGTGAAAATAGAAGATCTACTTTCGATCGAGATAAAATTCTACTTCGGAGTGGAAGATAAGCAGCACCTGTCGAAATTATAAATTATAATTAGACGAATGCTTGTTATTATTATTACACACTAAGAATATCCCCGCCTCTAAAACATCCCGAATTTCATCTCCACTCGTTGCTAACAATAAAAATTCAAACCATGACTGTTCGAAATTATTCACATTATTACACTAAGCAGGAAATGTCCCTTTTTAGATAATTATCTCTTTGCCTTATTCACACAATGCCTTTAAATAACGGGTCTTGCATAACAAAACAGTATAGAAATTATTAGGCGGAACAATAACACAACCTGTGTTAATACCGAGCACTCGAACTCACCTGACATTGTTGATGTTTAACGGCACGAAAATCTACTGAAACATGTTTAAATCAGCTCGACGTTATCACAATATAAACATCTCCAACGCCTTCACTTCCAGATTACACAATGAATTCTGTTATTGTTTGAAAATTGCGGTGGGTACATCGCCCAACAGTCGCCGATCAATAATAAGTCCTCGCGCTCTTTTTTCAATTTCACACCCTCGGATTTGCGCAAGGGGTGGTGGGGAGAATTAGGAGGGGGGCAATTGCGCATAGGGTCAATGAGGAGCACAAGAACAACGTAATATTGGTTGCCTAACTTCGCTACAGTAGAACCTTTTGAATTGAAACTCATTTTACAGTCAACGATTTTATTGCTAAAACTAAAGTTCATATAACAAGGAAAGTTAACAACGTTTGTTTTCGACATTAAGTTACAGTATTCTAAAATTACCTGAGGCGTGACAAAAATTATTTTTACTTAACAGTCTTATAGTAACCACTAAAATTCGTGCTAGAACAGCATTTGTAACAAAACATTGCAACAGAAGATAAATAATTTACTCGGAAAGATTATCCAAAGAAGTTAACAATATTGTTAAACCCACTGGTTAGGGAAGACATAAATCCAGGTTGCTGGGTCTGAATCGGTCGGTGATACAAAGGCGGTTGTTGAGGACGATAAAAGTTACCATCCTTCCTCTGCAAAACGACCTTTGGTAAAAATAATCCTGAAACCCTCTTACTTACAGGGAAAACTATATACAAAAATTAGTCTTGAGGGAAAGAAAAATCTACACTTGAAGAAGAGATCTCTGGTGATTGTAACATTGTAACCGGAGGTGATGTGACTGGTTTTTTAAAGGTTTGACCAGGCTGAAAGTATATTTACAAGTGTCCTTCCACCTCGTGCACCAAAAACCCAAACCACAGCGGACTTACCTTAGCTGCATGCAACGTCACGTTGAGTAAAGTTGGGTGCTCTTCCACAACCATCACATCAACTTCTCTTGGTACATAACCATCGGCGTAAACCTCGAGTTTGTACATTCCTGGCATTAAAATCCTCCAGAATTCTCCGTATTTCGTCGACTGGAATCCAACGTCTCTGGATTTGATCTTGAGGGAAGCTTTTTCAACGGGGGTGCCGTGCTCGTCCATGATGAATCCGTGGACACCTCTGTGGGCTTCGGCGAGGAATTTGATTAAAGACAGCTTGTTGTCTTCCCAGTACTTGGGAAGCTCGTGCGCTGGAGGATACTTGCAACAGGAGACTTCTAGAGTCACCTCCATGCAGCCGTACCAGACGTAGTTAAAGTCTTGCATTCCTCCAGTGAGAGGGTACCATTCGGCACCATTGGTAATGCCCTGGAAACCAAACTTAGAAGTTTCAAAGACTTGGTTGAAAATTACCCTTCGAAAGCCTTTCTGGGACGATCGACAAGCAATTCCCCTATTCATCTTCGCATGATTTGTTGAGTAAGTCAGCGCGAGGTGTTTGAACACATCATCGTCTGGTGTTAAGGAAGGAGCGGAAGAGTAACTCTGAAACACTTTTAATTCCGTTAGCGACAACTAAAACTGTTAGAATCAGCGAACGAGACTTACAAGAACACAATGCTGAAGACCTACACAGTCCTTGCAGCATAAAGAACTGGTGTAATCATAAAGTAAAATGTTCTAAACACGTCCGTGTCCAACTTACGTGAGTTTGGAGTGTTATCGAAAGGATAACTCGCCACTAAAGCCCCTCCGTGTAAACTTCCGGACAACACGAACTGAATTTTCGACACCCATTCCTTCACTGCTTCAGTTTCCGGTTGAGTTCTTTTATTATTCTGTTTAAAGTAATCAGGGAAGTTGCGGTTCAGATCAAATCCACGTGCATTGTACCGGCCTTGACCCCCATCGCAAGTGCCTTCTTTAGCCACTTCGAAGCCATCGGGGTTCATTGAGGGCATTATGTGGATTCTTGTGTTGTCCATGAGCCAACGGATGTAAGGATCGGTATGGTAGTTGGTTACCAAGAACTGGAGGTAAAGTGTAAAGGAACCGGAAGACTTTTTCTTTACTTACATGGATTAAGTGTAACATTAGCTCTCTACTGATTGCTTCGTTTCCGTGCATATTGGCGACATACTTAACGTCAGGTTTTCCAATCATGTGCTCATATGGTGAAGCTGAAACGACCATGACCCACAGATCTCTTCCTGGAACATTATGAGAAAGTTGGAATGTAAAAAGTTTCGTTTTGCTGCTCAATCAGCCGGTTTCCATGTAATTTTTCAAAAATGTGTATTGTTGGTTGTCTATCTTTTTTTAAAAATTAAACGGAATTATTCGGATTAAAACGTTAAAATTTCTAAAAACGCCATTCAAAAGAAATTATATCTTGATTAAAACGTATCTCTATAAAATGCATCGGTTTTCTAAAGTCATTACGGAAAAAGTTGCGCACCAATCCCGAGCTTTATTTCTTTTGTTTTGTGCGTTTTTTGTCATCAGTACCCAATGAATCGATTCCTTTTTTCCACATGACTTCATTAGTTTAGAAATTTATCCAATAAACAACAGGTTTGAACGCGTAGCCAATGAAAGAAAAGTTACGATCGAGCTGATTGTTTCACTGCGTTTTTTGTTGTAAAAACTCCTTTGATAAAGACAATGGCAGCCAATAGAATCAATTCTTTTTTGGGTTGTAATCTGATTTGATCACATTCTCCATTTTCTATGAAGAAAGGGTGGATCTTTAAATTTCTAAAATCTGTTTCTTGAGAAATTTAAGAAAATTGAATGCAGAAACGTTGGCGATCGCATCTTTTCCAAAGTTTGCATGTCATAAACATGAAATTGAATATAACGTAGCAAAACCTTGATTTTTTAATTAGTTTTATATGAATTTAATTAGCTGATGCGTGTACCTGCATTCGGTTAAATTATTTATTCAATGACAAAAAAAATTGCAAAACTTTGCATACGCGTTCTCTAATAGCTTCGCAGTCAAACCCTAAATATTAATAAAGTAGTATAGAGACGTGATGAACTGATGAACAATCATTTTAGAGCTGTGTCCCGTGACTTGACCCACAATTCAATACAGACACCGAAAAACAAGAACGCGTGGGACGTCACCGTCAATCTGAATACAGGTTTTCAGAGTCAAATCAAATGGGTCAAAAATACGACCCAAAAACCTTTTTCCTACAAACCTTGCACAGACTTCCCAATGGAATACAGCGCAGTCAAAGATGGATACTTCGACGTGGTAGCCCTCAAGAACCTCGTCATTTGGTCGTAGTTATGATAATTGAACCCAATATTATAAGGTTCCGTTTGTTCGTTACTATTAAAAGGCGCGGGTACATTCTGGTAATTTCGTTCTTCAGCAGTGTCCACTGTTATCCTCGACATAACTTTGGCCTCTTGGTCTTCCGAAACTGAGACATCTCCTTGGGAAAGCACGGTCGTTAATTGAAGGAAGAGAAAAAAAATCCACATGATTCGATCCTGAAAATTGTACCGAAACTGTAGCATGACATTATTACATTGTTTCCCTAGATGTATTTTCATGCTCCCTTTGGTAATTGTGTCTCATGGAAAGTCGGTGTTAACATGATAAAAGTGAGTAAAAGTTAATGCGGCTGTAAAATATGAGGTATTTGTTTAATTAGATAAACATGGTCGGTTTATTATAGCTGTTGGGCTCAAAAAGAGGGCACGAAGATGGTAC
The DNA here is from genome assembly GCA_029298725.1 of Gnatocerus cornutus. Taxonomy (NCBI): domain Eukaryota; kingdom Metazoa; phylum Arthropoda; class Insecta; order Coleoptera; family Tenebrionidae; genus Gnatocerus; species Gnatocerus cornutus. The sequence goes on from CM055515.1 coordinate 15,310,974, forward strand.
GCAATGGACAACTTCCATTTATGTTTTATGCAATATTTCCCATACTTTCCTTCACAGAAGTGTGATTTTATGGACATTCCGAGATGACTAAACTGTTAAAAAAAATACCAGGAACTGATTTCTTGCATCAGGACTACAGGAGATTATGTAAATCGCGCGTAATTTTTCAAAATTCTAGTAATTATGAGAGTTAGAAATTTAAATTGGCGACTCCCTTGACCATTTAAGTCTTGTCCGAGCTTTTTTTTGAATAAGCAATGAGTAAGAAAGTAAGAACTTCAAAATAAAAGTCATCCAGATTAGAATACTTACCAATTAAAACCAAGAAACTGGTTTCAGCTCACTTAGCGGTATTCGGTAAAATAATGATAGTTCTTAAGCTAATTAACACGTGATTCAATTGATTTTGCCCGTTACTTCTTCAAATGGTGATGGTAACAGTGCTTTTTATCAAAAATTGTGAGGCGGAGATTGCAGATAAGACCAAAAAAAAGAAAAGTGCGAATTTTCACTTTTCCACTTTCCATTGGTTTTTTATTGTAATTGGAAATGCAAAGAAAAATGGAATTCGTTTATTTTAAAGGGTAAAACGTCATCTATTTTTATATCGACATTTATAGTCCCATTGTTTGTAGTCTGTAAACACAATTTGAATTACAAACATGTAAAGGGTCAATCCGTTTAATTTCAATTTAAAAAGAATAGTACACAAAATTTAGTGCCGCCTGTTAATTGTGTCGAATTCAATAATAAAGGAAATGTTCGATTTACCTACTGTCAGTAGTTATTTTAATAACCTCCGGTATTTCCACTTTTTTACAGAAACGATTGCAGTCTAACAATCAAGGTTGCATTTGTTAATTCATCAATCCACTTTCACATAATTATCAAAAATTTGCTCACCTGTTCAAAAACGCGTTGTCATATATTTTTACCACTCTACACAGCACAAACATGAAAACCAAATGACTGAAAATTTACACCTGCAAGTCAGCAGCTTTGGAATGGTTATCCGACCTCTTTCCCCTCCCTCCGGAGTGCGCATCTAAAGGTTCACTAGGACACCAACTCCGGTCATGCTCCGGTCGTTGATTAATCTATATCAGATTGGAATCAATAAGAATTTCCAGTTGAAATAACAAAAGGAAATTGAGGGTTGATGTGGATAGAAAAATTCGTTTTAGCTATTACGGACTGACTTTTCCTGATGGTATTTCCTGATTGTTTTCGATCTAGAGTAGGTAACGGTAAAGTCCTTTTGAGGTTTCACCAGTGGCGTACCGTGGCGATTTCATTTCACTTGTTTCTTGCTTGTTTGACCTTAAACTTAAGTGCGGTTGGTTTTTGTTTTAAACTTAGAAAAGAGGAGTTTTTGTTCTTTGAAAACAATAGCGGTTGAGCAGAAGTTCCTAATGGAACTGAGATTTTTACACTTTTTTAATAAAGATAAAAATAATACATCGTGTCATAAATAAAACAACAAATAAGTAGATCCCACAAAATCTAAGATAAAACTAATAATAACATTTCATAGATTTGAAAAAAAAAGACCAAGCAATGCATTTCTCGATTTTTGGGCAACCAACAATACACAAAGCTCATTCTTGTAATTTCCTTCGACTTTCGTTATGTTCATAACCAGGAAAATTAATTTTACGAGTCGTTCACTTATAAGCCTTTATTATGTGTACAAAAAAATCTTAAAAAACACGTAGAAAAATAAATCACTTCCTGCTGACTTCCTCAATTCTTTCCAGAAGAATATCAGCGACATCTCTTCCGTCCTTATCTGAATTTTAATAATAATCTATAAAAATATAATTGATATTTCGACAGAACTCACCGTCGAAAAAGACTAATTCGCAATAATTGGTGCATTCTTCGTGTTCTTGGAGAATTTTCTTCAAAGTTTGATAAAAATAAATGACAACATTATCTTTACTTTTTTTGTAGGCCTCTGAAACTATTTCTTTAAACCAAATGGCTTGTTCAGCACAACAATACCTGAATCTTCACCGTAGTTGTAATTGAAAACTTCTTTGTAAGTTTTCAGCGGCGTCGCATATTCAGCAACTACGAAAGTTGAAGTCGTTTCCTTTCCTTGATTGATTTTATACACGGAATTCTTGTAACTCCTCTTAAGTATCCCAGCGCGTGTTATTAACTTCTCTTTTAGTGTCTGCATAGAATTATATGTAACTACTAAAATTGATATAAAATTAGATCTTACATTACACTCTTCAATACGATTTGAAACTTCCGAAAACGTAGGCGGACAGTAGACTGATTTTGGTATTAAAAGAAAGAGCTTGTAACAAGGAAACGTTATTTTTTCACTTGATTCATAGTCTTTCATCAGTTCTTCTAGATGAGGTTCTGTGGTACCCGTTCTGGGAATGATTAAATTTAAATATCCATGAAAAATGGAGTATGCCATGTATACGCCTAACAATTTCCCTAGTTCATCATCGCTCTGTAATAGAAACACAGTCGTCCTTTTCATACAAATATAGAAAAAATGGTACAAAAAAATTTTCAAATTTCCGACCTTCTACATTCAACCGATAAAAAGAATTTACTGAAGCCAGCTCTGCGGTTCCATTGATTATAATAGTCTATTTATAGAATATTACTCACAGTAATTGACTTCTCGTTATGTTTCTGTAAATTATTGCCAATATTATTACTACTTTCTTCTTCATGGGTGCTTGGTGTTGCTGTTTTGCCACATAGAGAACACAGTTTGGTATTTTCGGGGGATGGTTCCTTTTTTCCATTGTGCTTCAAGGAGTGAATCTGCATTTTAATATTCCGCAGTTCATCAGTTTTCTGATTGTTCTTTGACAATAACAACAAATCTATTAAGTCTTCTTTTGAAAGCATTTTTAGTTTTGAAGATAGTAACTTATGAGAACTCATTATTATTAGAAATAGAAACTTAGTTACGACACTTCTTAGCACAGATGGATAAAGCAGAGTTTACACTAATTGCGTAATACAAGAGGTCTTGATTATCGCAAATCGCAAGAATGTCAGGGGTACCAAACTAGAATTACAAGTTTTTGATTTGTATTGTTAAAAGCGAACATTTTTTTTCTATTTTTGATATTGCTTATGGGAACTTTGGTACTCCTATTTTATTTTAGATACTTTGAATTATTGAATTCTTCCAAATCCTTGGGATCCATTTGAGATCTGTTAAATTTCTTATTCTTTAGAATGTTTGAATTTCTCCGCATCATTAGATTCTGCAAATTCTTAGAATATTTGGAATTTACTAGATAGTTTGAATTATGCACTGTTTTAAATTACTTTAGTGCATTTAGAGATCCTCGTTTCGGTTTTGAATACTCTTAGTTCTGGAGATTATATTTTCTGTACTTTTTTAATAATTCTTATTCTGATTTCCTGAACTTTGCTGATTGTGGAGATTCTCTGGAGAATTTTTGAATCTTCTAGACTAAACCGTTTAAATCCTACACATTCTTTAGAGATCTTTTTTCTCTTAGAATCCTTTAAATATTTTGGCTATCCTTTGATCCTTCTTACTCCTTCGCTGGTTTGGAATCTTCAGATTATCCGGATTTTCAAAATTCCCTAAATTCATCTAATTATGCATTATATTCTTCAATGGCTTGAAATCTTTTATTTTCTTCGAATTCCTTGTAAAAACTCTCAGAATTTGAAATTGACGCCAAAATATCCTCATAAAAGCACCTTTAAGGCCGTCTGACACGGGCCACAATTATGAACAAAAATGTGAACAGAATTTGGGATATATTTCTGATTTAAAAAATGAATAGTATTTTTGAAGATATTTTGTGCACATGTATGACACGGCTTCCAAATTCTGTGCATATTTCTGTTTTTGCGCTTGCGCATTCGAAAATATTTTGACGTTTAACTTGGGGATTTTGTTTCTGCTCAGAAAACGAGTGCATCAATTCCTGACAATTTAAAACCATAAAAGTGTAGCGCTATATTTTTTTAATTGTTCCATATACAGGCTGTCCCAGAACTCGCGCCCCAGAGAAAAAGGGCTTATGGAGGAAACAATTCTTAACCAAAATTTCGAAACCATAATTTTTTAACTCAAAAAATAACCGAAATAAGACAAAAAAACTGTAGCCAATCCTGAAGCTGAACAGAATTTGAAAATTGGTAACTATGGACACATACTATCATCCATTGGTCAGATGAACATTAGACTCTCGTTGCCTTGGAAATTGGGTTGGCCTTTTACTCCACTTCTCAAATAAGCTTTCGGGATTGGTTGTTAACTTCTTATCAGTTCTTGAATACTATTAAACTTAGTCAATTTTTGTTTTGAAATTTACCATCTGTATTGCTGTCGGCACCTTCCCTTGCTCTATGGGGAGCGAGTTCTGGGACACCCTGTATAATAAGATATGGACAACGAGTTGTTTTACTTTTCGGCGATTTTAATATCAATTGTGTTAATTTCCCGTGGTTTGCTAAAGTTAAAACAAAAGCGACGACTTTGGTGTAGACGATGGTTACAACGACGTCACGAAGGAAAAGATGTTTTAACTTTATTAAACAAAAAGCTGTTGGTGGAAGATCCGAATTCGTACAAAAATTTTCTTCGCTTAACAAACGATCAATTTAAATATCTGCTGAAGTTCATAGAACCTCATATATCAAAGTAAGATACTTCAATGCTGGATGTATACTTTTTGTATACATTCAGAAAATTGGTCCTCAAAGCACCTGTCTTTATTTCTTGGGTGGTAATATTTGGCCGCAATGGCCTTAATGACGCTTGAATTTTTTTCAAGTGCTGCGTCTTTACGGCGAACAAATATGTATGTTTTTGATATTCTTTAATTAAAAGAGTAACTTGATCTCTAGACCACGATATTATTATTTGAGCACAACACAAGTTAGTTGACTTCAAGCGCAATGACTCAACTTCATGCGCAACTTTGCCGCGCACTTTCTGTACAGAATTCTGGAAGAATTTAGAACATGTTCTAAAAATTTTTCTTCACACAGAATTATGTACAAAATTGTGTGCAAAGTGTGTATGACACGATGAAGATTTCTGGACATAATTTTTCAGACTAAATTCTGTGCATAATTGTGGACCGTGTCAGACGGCCTTTAGAACGTGAATGCACCTTAACGTAAATTTGACAAGTTTGACAAGTGACATTTAAGCGAAAATATTTATTTTAACCTCATTGTTGTACATGTATAACAGTGTTTTTGTAGTCATTAGATGGGAATTAGTAGTTAAAAGAAAACTCGCAAAATGGATTTTATAGGCCAGCCAATGCACGAAATGTATCTGTGTCGTAGATTTATCCCCATCACAAGACACGAAAAATGCAACTGTGCGGTGGTATGTTTCCGGTTTTATTAATTTTTTGTTCTCATTCTTTATTTTAGGGCGACTTGATGCCCTTTTTTGAGTACCATGATGAGAAACTGTGGAGTGATTTAGTTAAAAATATTGTAAATAATGATATGTCACGTCTAGAAACTTTTTTGGAAGAAAATAAAACGTATAGAGTGGCAGATAGGCATGGGAATAGCCCCATACACATTGCTGTGGTTTTTGACAAGTAAGAACGTCCCTAGTAGTGTACCAATTTAACTTGTTGTTTTAGGAGAGAGGTGTTTGATAATTTAGTGAGCAAGGACAATTTAAGAATCAACGCTTTAAACCGCTATGGACAGACTCCCATGCACTTAGCTGTGATGACCAATTCAGAATACTACTTTTTAGAGTTATTAAAACGAGGGGGTGATGTCAATCTAGGAGATTCTTCTTGTTGCACTCCTTTACATGCAGCTGCTGCAAAATATTGTCCTAGATTATGTGAACTCCTTCTTGAAAACGGTGCTAATATAAACTGCCAAAATCTTTTGGGTAAAAGCGCCCTTTATCATGCATGTGAGTATGGTCCTATAGAGAGTGTCTACATGCTACTCTACCATGGAGCTGCAGCAAACCTTGAGGATGTTTTCCGGGTACTACCATTAACAGCAGCAATGCAACAGTCATCAAACTGTTTCAAAGACATTCCACAATCGCATTTAGACTGTCATGAGGTTTTATTTAACTACACCTTTGAGAGAAATCCTGTCAGTCTTAATTTAAGTAACTTAATAGTAGTCTTGAAGATAAATTCGCCGTTGATTCCAGAATATTTAAAGAAAATTTCTAACTTGAAATATTCAACTCATGACTTAAAAGAATTGTGCCGCGTCGTCACTGATGTCGATCCAAAGAATTTCAGACTTTTTACAAGGAAATTTGGCCATATTGTTAAAGAAATGTTGTTTACTTGTTCACAAGAGTTCCACTATAAAATGACACACAGTACAAATGCAGACGAAGAAGCTATCAAACTTATGGAGTTTTTAACGATGATTTTACGGTTTCGCCCAACATACAATTTCATGAAAGGCACGTTTACTTACTCATGTATCATAGAGACCCTAGTTGATCTTTACAAACAAGAAAAACTATCAAAATCTGTCTTTAATCAAATGGTGTACTTTGTCTACAGCTATGGTTTAAAATGCGAACTGAAGCACATCGGCTTCATCTATGAAGTATTCGGTTTTAACGATGTAGTGAAATTTTTACTGGACTTGGATGCGGTAATAACGCATGATCCTCCTAAGAACATAATGCCACTTCTTATCTACGACATTACTTTTACGATAGATCTGTTTGTAGAACATGTTCCGACGCCTTGTGTTGAACACGCGGCAGCGTTGAAGTTTTTTGCAACGCCGAAAGTTCGCAACTTCTTTGCGAAATCTCCAATTTTTACTGAAGCATTGGCGAAGCTACCGACAGTACCCTCTTTAATTGAACTTTCAAGAAATGTGGCGAGGCAACACATTATTGACATGTTCCATTTGAAATATGGAAAGGATTTTTACCGGGTTCTTCGGCGGATGCCTATTAATGAGGTATATAAGAAAATCCTGACTTATGAGAGGGAGATTTATCATGTTTGAGGTGCTCAAATATCGTTTATGATTATATCGATTTTACAACAGTTGTGATTACGTTAAATCGTTAAAGTCTTCATTTCATTATAAATCCATTTTGTATTTATTTTTTCGATTCGAAATATGGGTTACGAGAACAGGAACTACAGCATTTCGCATGAGTGATAATATTGAGTTTACATGCACGACATGCCTGTCCTGTTTGTCTTGAATTATTTTTAAAATAATTTATTAAAAAGCTTTGTATGTATTCGTTGTAATTTTTTATTTTAACATGTTGGTATAAAAAAAATATAAATAAAAAAACTGTCATCCTTTCAGTATTTTTACATTGTAATTCTATTGAAATTATCCTTGTGATGGTGACATATCTTTTACCCGATTTTTTTCTCGTCCTATTTCTATATTTCGTTTGTTTTGGCAAAAAAACCAATTTGCAAATTTTTGCAAAAATTCATGACTAAAACTATGCCAAACTTCTGATATCGACATCTCGCTTATTTTTCGAGTAAACTTGAATTATTATACATCACTGTACGCAGGATTTTCCGTAGATTATAAATCTGAGATTTAAATTGAGATTCGACAACAAATAACTGCGGTATGGCATCAAAGTTTTGGAAAGTTGATTTTCATTTTTTCTAATTTTTAAAGTTAAATATCTCGAAAACTGTTTGAGATATTGAGATGCGGTTTGCCCCATCCTTTTTCTGGGCTCATTTTACGTTAGAAAATGTTATCAAAAGCCCAAAATTCGATAGTCGATTTTTCGCAAAAAAAAATTCCGACTCAATCGATTTTTCAATTTTTCTAACATTGGTCATAACTCGTAAACTATTTGTCCGATTGATCTCAAATTTGGCCAGGAGATAGATTTCGACCTCCTCTTTCGACTGATGTAGCATTCAAAGCTATTAAACGTCGTTTTTATTTTGAAAACATTGATTGAAAATCACCCTAAAATGACGTCTTCAAAACAGTTTTTGGCCAATGCCTCGTTTATTTATTAGGCAAACTCAACAAATCTGGGCTCAATTTACGCAGAATGTCACGCTGAATCCAAAAACATGAGAATTTTCAATTTTCATCAACAAATAACTGAGTTAGGGTCGTTTGAATTTTTAGGTTGTCGCCAGAGGGCCAAATTTTTGAAGGTTCAAAACAATTCGTGCTCGATATCTCGGAAACTATTTCAGATATTGAGATGCGGTTTGCGCCATCGTTTTTCTCGCGATTTTTTACATAAGACAAAGTTCTTTGATTTTTCTACAGTCTAAATTTGCAAATTTTCGCAAAAATTCGCGACTAAAACTATGCCAAATTTCTGATATCGATATCTCGCTTATTTTTTCGAGTAAACTTGAGTTATCATACATCAGTGTACGCAGAATTTTCGGTAGATTATAAATCTGAGATTTAAATTCAGATTCGACAACAAATAACTGCGGTATGGCCGATCAAAGTTTTGGAAAGTTGATTTTCATTTTTCTTCATTTTTTCTAATTTTTAAAGTTAAATATCTCGAAAACTGTTTGAGATATTGAGATGCGGTTTGCGCCATCCTTTTTCTGGGCTCATTTTACGTTAGAAAATGTTATCAAAAGCCCAAAATTCGATAGTCGATTTTTCGCAAAAAAAAATTCCGACTCAATCGATGAAAATTTTTCAATTTTTCTAACATTGGTCATAACTCGTAAACTATTTGTCCGATTGATCTCAAATTTGGCCAGGAGATAGATTTCGACATCCTCTTTCGACTGATGTAGCATTCAAAGCTATTAAACGTCGTTTTTATTTTGAAAACATTGATTGAAAATCACCCTAAAATGACGTCTTCAAAACAGTTTTTGGCCAATGCCTCGTTTATTTATTAGGCAAACTCAACAAATCTGGGCTCAATTTACGCAGAATGTCACGCTGAATCCAAAAACATGAGAATTTTCAATTTTCGTCAACAAATAACTGAGTTATGGCCGTTTGAATTTTTGGGTTGTCGCCAGAGGACCAAATTTTTGAAGGTTCAAACCAATTTGTGCTCGATATCTCGGAAACTATTTCAGATATTGAGATGCGGTTTGCGCCATCGTTTTTCTCGCGATTTTTTACATAAGACAAAGTTCTTTGATTTTTTTACAGTCTAAATTTGCAAATTTTCGCAAAAATTTGCGACTAAAACTATGCCAAATTTCTGATATCGATATCTCGCTTATTTTTTCGAGTAAACTTGAGTTATGATACATCAGTGTACGCAGAATTTTCGGTAGATTATAAATCTGAGATTTAAATTCAGATTCGACAACAAATAACTGCGGTATGGCCGATCAAAGTTTTGGAAAGTTGATTTTCATTTTTCTTCATTTTTTCTAATTTTTAAAGTTAAATATCTCGAAAACTGTTTGAGATATTGAGATGCGGTTTGCGCCATCCTTTTTCTGGGCTCATTTTACGTTAGAAAATGTTATCAAAAGCCCAAAATTTGATAGTCGATTTTTCGCAAAAAAAAATTCCGACTCAATCGATGAAAATTTTTCAATTTTTCTAACATTGGTCATAACTCGTAAACTATTTGTCCGATTGATCTCAAATTTGGCCAGGAGATAGATTTCGACATCCTCTTTCGACTGATGTAGCATTCAAAGCTATTAAACGTCGTTTTTATTTTGAAAACATTGATTGAAAATCACCCTAAAATGACGTCTTCAAAACAGTTTTTGGCCAATGCCTCGTTTATTTATTAGGCAAACTCAACAAATCTGGGCTCAATTTACGCAGAATGTCACGCTGAATCCAAAAACATGAGAATTTTCAATTTTCATCAACAAATAACTGAGTTAGGGTCGTTTGAATTTTTAGGTTGTCGCCAGAGGGCCAAATTTTTGAAGGTTCAAAACAATTCGTGCTCGATATCTCGGAAACTATTTCAGATATTGAGATGCGGTTTGCGCCATCGTTTTTCTCGCGATTTTTTACATATGACAAAGTTCTTTGATTTTTCTACAGTCTAAATTTGCAAATTTTCGCAAAAATTCGCGACTAAAACTATGCCAAATTTCTGATATCGATATCTCGCTTATTTTTTCGAGTAAACTTGAGTTATCATACATCAGTGTACGCAGAATTTTCGGTAGATTATAAATCTGAGATTTAAATTGAGATTCGACAACAAATAACTGCGGTATGGCATCAAAGTTTTGGAAAGTTGATTTTCATTTTTTCTAATTTTTAAAGTTAAATATCTCGAAAACTGTTTGAGATATTGAGATGCGGTTTGCGCCATCCTTTTTCTGGGCTCATTTTACGTTAGAAAATGTTTTCAAAAGCCCAAAATTCGATAGTCGATTTTTCGCAAAAAAAAATTCCGACTCAATCGATGAAAATTTTTCAATTTTTCTAACATTGGTCATAACTCGTAAACTATTTGTCCGATTGATCTCAAATTTGGCCAGGAGATAGATTTCGACCTCCTCTTTCGACTGATGTAGCATTCAAAGCTATTAAACGTCGTTTTTATTTTGAAAACATTGATTGAAAATCACCCTAAAATGACGTCTTCAAAACAGTTTTTGGCCAATGCCTCGTTTATTTATTAGGCAAACTCAACAAATCTGGGCTCAATTTACGCAGAATGTCACGCTGAATCCAAAAACATGAGAATTTTCAATTTTCATCAACAAATAACTGAGTTAGGGTCGTTTGAATTTTTAGGTTGTCGCCAGAGGGCCAAATTTTTGAAGGTTCAAACCAATTTGTGCTCGATATCTCGGAAACTATTTCAGATATTGAGATGCGGTTTGCGCCATCGTTTTTCTCGCGATTTTTTACATAAGACAAAGTTCTTTGATTTTTCTACAGTCTAAATTTGCAAATTTTCGCAAAAATTCGCGACTAAAACTATGCCAAATTTCTGATATCGATATCTCGCTTATTTTTTCGAGTAAACTTGAGTTATTATACATCAGTGTACGCAGAATTTTCGGTAGATTATAAATCTGAGATTTAAATTCAGATTCGACAACAAATAACTGCGGTATGGCCGATCAAAGTTTTGGAAAGTTGATTTTCATTTTTCTTCATTTTTTCTAATTTTTAAAGTTAAATATCTCGAAAACTGTTTGAGATATTGAGATGCGGTTTGCGCCATCCTTTTTCTGGGCTCATTTTACGTTAGAAAATGTTTTCAAAAGCCCAAAATTCGATAGTCGATTTTTCGCAAAAAAAAATTCCGACTCAATCGATGAAAATTTTTCAATTTTTCTAACATTGGTCATAACTCGTAAACTATTTGTCCGATTGATCTCAAATTTGGCCAGGAGATAGATTTCGACATCCTCTTTCGACTGATGTAGCATTCAAAGCTATTAAAGGTCGTTTTTATTTTGAAAACATTGATTGAAAATCACCCTAAAATGACGTCTTCAAAACAGTTTTTGGCCAATGCCTCGTTTATTTATTAGGCAAACTCAACAAATCTGGGCTCAATTTACGCAGAATGTCACGCTGAATCCAAAAACATGAGAATTTTCAATTTTCGTCAACAAATAACTGAGTTATGGCCGTTTGAATTTTTGGGTTGTCGCCAGAGGACCAAATTTTTGAAGGTTCAAACCAATTTGTGCTCGATATCTCGGAAACTATTTCAGATATTGAGATGCGGTTTGCGCCATCGTTTTTCTCGCGATTTTTTACATAAGACAAAGTTCTTTGATTTTTCTACAGTCTAAATTTGCAAATTTTCGCAAAAATTCGCTACTAAAACTATGCCAAATTTCTGATATCGATATCTCGCTTATTTTTTCGAGTAAACTTGGGTTATCATACATCAGTGTACGCAGAATTTTCGGTAGATTATAAATCTGAGATTTAAATTCAGATTCGACAACAAATAACTGCGGTATGGCCGATCAAAGTTTTGGAAAGTTGATTTTCATTTTTCTTCATTTTTTCTAATTTTTAAAGTTAAATATCTCGAAAACTGTTTGAGATATTGAGATGCGGTTTGCGCCATCCTTTTTCTGGGCTCATTTTACGTTAGAAAATGTTATCAAAAGCCCAAAATTCGATAGTCGATTTTTCGCAAAAAAAAATTCCGACTCAATCGATGAAAATTTTTCAATTTTTCTAACATTGGTCATAACTCGTAAACTATTTGTCCGATTGATCTCAAATTTGGCCAGGAGATAGATTTCGACATCCTCTTTCGACTGATGTAGCATTCAAAGCTATTAAACGTCGTTTTTATTTTGAAAACATTGATTGAAAATCACCCTAAAATGACGTCTTCAAAACAGTTTTTGGCCAATGCCTCGTTTATTTATTAGGCAAACTCAACAAATCTGGGCTCAATTTACGCAGAATGTCACGCTGAATCCAAAAACATGAGAATTTTCAATTTTCGTCAACAAATAACTGAGTTATGGCCGTTTGAATTTTTGGGTTGTCGCCAGAGGACCAAATTTTTGAAGGTTCAAACCAATTTGTGCTCGATATCTCGGAAACTATTTCAGATATTGAGATGCGGTTTGCGCCATCGTTTTTCTCGCGATTTTTTACATAAGACAAAGTTCTTTGATTTTTTTACAGTCTAAATTTGCAAATTTTCGCAATAATTTGCGACTAAAACTATGCCAAATTTCTGATATCGATATCTCGCTTATTTTTTCGAGTAAACTTGAGTTATGATACATCAGTGTACGCAGAATTTTCGGTAGATTATAAATCTGAGATTTAAATTCAGATTCGACAACAAATAACTGCGGTATGGCCGATCAAAGTTTTGGAAAGTTGATTTTCATTTTTCTTCATTTTTTCTAATTTTTAAAGTTAAATATCTCGAAAACTGTTTGAGATATTGAGATGCGGTTTGCGCCATCCTTTTTCTGGGCTCATTTTACGTTCGAAAATGTTATCAAAAGCCCAAAATTTGATAGTCGATTTTTCGCAAAAAAAAATTCCGACTCAATCGATGAAAATTTTTCAATTTTTCTAACATTGGTCATAACTCGTAAACTATTTGTCCGATTGATCTCAAATTTGGCCAGGAGATATATTTCGACATCCTCTTTCGACTGATGTAGCATTCAAAGCTATTAAACGTCGTTTTTATTTTGAAAACATTGATTGAAAATCACCCTAAAATGACGTCTTCAAAACAGTTTTTGGCCAATGCCTCGTTTATTTATTAGGCAAACTCAACAAATCTGGGCTCAATTTACGCAGAATGTCACGCTGAATCCAAAAACATGAGAATTTTCAATTTTCGTCAACAAATAACTGAGTTATGGCCGTTTGAATTTTTGGGTTGTCGCCAGAGGACCAAATTTTTGAAGGTTCAAACCAATTTGTGCTCGATATCTCGGAAACTATTTCAGATATTGAGATGCGGTTTGCGCCATCGTTTTTCTCGCGATTTTTTACATAAGACAAAGTTCTTTGATTTTTTTACAGTCTAAATTTGCAAATTTTCGCAAAAATTCGCGACTAAAACTATGCCAAATTTCTGATATCGATATCTCGCTTATTTTTTCGAGTAAACTTGAGTTATGATACATCAGTGTACGCAGAATTTTCGGTAGATTATAAATCTGAGATTTAAATTCAGATTCGACAACAAATAACTGCGGTATGGCCGATCAAAGTTTTGGAAAGTTGATTTTCATTTTTCTTCATTTTTTCTAATTTTTAAAGTTAAATATCTCGAAAACTGTTTGAGATATTGAGATGCGGTTTGCGCCATCCTTTTTCTGGGCTCATTTTACGTTAGAAAATGTTATCAAAAGCCCAAAATTTGATAGTCGATTTTTCGCAAAAAAAAATTCCGACTCAATCGATGAAAATTTTTCAATTTTTCTAACATTGGTCATAACTCGTAAACTATTTGTCCGATTGATCTCAAATTTGGCCAGGAGATATATTTCGACATCCTCTTTCGACTGATGTAGCATTCAAAGCTATTAAACGTCGTTTTTATTTTGAAAACATTGATTGAAAATCACCCTAAAATGACGTCTTCAAAACAGTTTTTGGCCAATGCCTCGTTTATTTATTAGGCAAACTCAACAAATCTGGGCTCAATTTACGCAGAATGTCACGCTGAATCCAAAAACATGAGAATTTTCAATTTTCGTCAACAAATAACTGAGTTATGGCCGTTTGAATTTTTGGGTTGTCGCCAGAGGACCAAATTTTTGAAGGTTCAAACCAATTTGTGCTCGATATCTCGGAAACTATTTCAGATATTGAGATGCGGTTTGCGCCATCGTTTTTCTCGCGATTTTTTACATAAGACAAAGTTCTTTGATTTTTTTACAGTCTAAATTTGCAAATTTTCGCAATAATTTGCGACTAAAACTATGCCAAATTTCTGATATCGATATCTCGCTTATTTTTTCGAGTAAACTTGAGTTATGATACATCAGTGTACGCAGAATTTTCGGTAGATTATAAATCTGAGATTTAAATTCAGATTCGACAACAAATAACTGCGGTATGGCCGATCAAAGTTTTGGAAAGTTGATTTTCATTTTTCTTCATTTTTTCTAATTTTTAAAGTTAAATATCTCGAAAACTGTTTGAGATATTGAGATGCGGTTTGCGCCATCCTTTTTCTGGGCTCATTTTACGTTAGAAAATGTTTTCAAAAGCCCAAAATTCGATAGTCGATTTTTCGCAAAAAAAAATTCCGACTCAATCGATGAAAATTTTTCAATTTTTCTAACATTGGTCATAACTCGTAAACTATTTGTCCGATTGATCTCAAATTTGGCCAGGAGATAGATTTCGACATCCTCTTTCGACTGATGTAGCATTCAAAGCTATTAAACGTCGTTTTTATTTTGAAAACATTGATTAAAAATCACCCTATAATGACGTCTTCAAAACAGTTTTTGGCCAATGCCTCGTTTATTTATTAGGCAAACTCAACAAATCTGGGCTCAATTTACGCAGAATGTCACGCTGAATCCAAAAACATGAGAATTTTCAATTTTCGTCAACAAATAACTGAGTTATGGCCGTTTGAATTTTTGGGTTGTCGCCAGAGGACCAAATTTTTGAAGGTTCAAACCAATTTGTGCTCGATATCTCGGAAACTATTTCAGATATTGAGATGCGGTTTGCGCCATCGTTTTTCTCGCGATTTTTTACATAAGACAAAGTTCTTTGATTTTTCTACAGTCTAAATTTGCAAATTTTCGCAAAAATTCGCGACTAAAACTATGCCAAATTTCTGATATCGATATCTCGCTTATTTTTTCGAGTAAACTTGAGTTATCATACATCAGTGTACGCAGAATTTTCGGTAGATTATAAATCTGAGATTTAAATTCAGATTCGACAACAAATAACTGCGGTATGGCCGATCAAAGTTTTGGAAAGTTGATTTTCATTTTTCTTCATTTTTTCTAATTTTTAAAGTTAAATATCTCGAAAACTGTTTGAGATATTGAGATGCGGTTTGCGCCATCCTTTTTCTGGGCTCATTTTACGTTAGAAAATGTTATCAAAAGCCCAAAATTCGATAGTCGATTTTTCGCAAAAAAAAAATCCGACTCAATCGATGAAAATTTTTCAATTTTTTTAATATTGGTCATAACTCGTAAACTATTTGTCCGATTGATCTCAAATTTGGCCAGGAGATAGATTTCGACCTCCTCTTTCGACTGATGTAGCATTCAAAGCTATTAAAGGTCGTTTTTATTTTGAAAACATTGATTGAAAATCACCCTAAAATGACGTCTTCAAAACAGTTTTGGCCAATGCCTCGTTTATTTATTAGGCAAACTCAACAAATCTGGGCTCAATTTACGCAGAATGTCACGCTGAATCCAAAAACATGAGAATTTTCAATTTTCGTCAACAAATAACTGAGTTATGGCCGTTTGAATTTTTGGGTTGACGCCAGAGGACCAAATTTTTGAAGGTTCAAACCAATTTGTGCTCGATATGTCGGAAACTATTTCAGATATTGAGATGCGGTTTGCGCCATCGTTTTTCTCGCGATTTTTTACATAAGACAAAGTTCTTTGATTTTTTTACAGTCTAAATTTGCAAATTTTCGCAAAAATTCATGACTAAAACTATGCCAAACTTCTGATATTGATATCTCGCTTATTTTTTCGAGTAAACTTGATTTATTATACATCAGTGTACGCAGAATTTTCCGCAGATTCCAAATCTGGGATTTAAATTCAGATCCGACAACAAATAACTGAGGTATGGCCAATCAAAGTTTCGGAAAGTTGATTTTCATTGTTCCTCATTTTTCCTAATTTGTCCGATCGATCTCAAATTTGGCGTTCTTCATGGGGTTTATGAGTCCGGCGATTTTCGAGCACTCTGTGCGTTCTTGGCGTGGTATTTATGAACGCTCAAAGTCGAGTGACAGAAAGCATTGCGCATCTTTATGGACGCTTTTGTGTCACATTTTACACAAACTTTACACAGAGTGATTTTTATGAACGCAGCCCCACGTTCGACAAAACGTGAAATGTAGGTAATACAGATTTCTAACTGAATGCTAAATTGTCATAATCAAGGTCACAATATCAAACGTTCATAGTCACAAAACGAGTATCCTTAGAAGGGAAACTCCCATAGCGTAAGTGGGGAATGAGTTTCAGCGATCCAAGCGGGTGACCCATGCAACTATTCGAGTGAGCGCGGGATTTGAAATTATAGGTTGATGGTGATTCTTTTGCAAGTCTGCACTCAATTCGACAAGATCAATGAGGGAGAGTAACTTAATAACTTAATAAGATATTCCCTTATTGATTATGTTGAATCGAGTACAGGTATATATGTGCAGCGAATTCTTTGTGCTCTTATTTTCTGGATGATTCTTGGCTTTTTGAACAAGTTCATAAGTTTGTAGTTGGTTTATCTACATTCCCCATCCAGTGTCTTGACTCCCCCAAATTCTTTCATAGCATTTGTCTTTCCCAAATTTCAACTTTTTCTTGAACTATCGTAATGAGTGCCCAACTGTTGGGCTATGTGTGAGCCCAGGATGAGGTTTATTACTCATATCATCTCCGGTGTCATGAAGACTGCCAAAACAGGTTTTATATAGTTTATCCGGTGAGAGATTGGGAGATTTCGACATTTGACATATAGGTTGGTAGCAAATTATGCTACAAAATACACTAAAAACACTAAATTCCTACGCGAAATGGGTTGACAGGGTTGTCAGTAACTGGGATTATTTTGTTATTTTAAATTTCGCGCGTATGGTACACTTTTTATCGCGTAGATTTAGTGACTTTTCTGTCATTCAATCTCTCACCGTACAAACTATAGCAATATATTTTAGGCTATTTCGTACGAAGCAAATGTAAAGTTGTAATTGAAATTACCTCTGTTGTATAGGTAGTACGAACATTTCTTCGAAACGTGTATTTCATAACAAAAATGTACAGCAATAACATCTCTGATAACTGTTGTAAATTGAGCTGATGTCCTCCTTACAGATTTCTTTTTCTAAATTGATGGCAGCGCTCAAATTTGCTGCGGATGACCTCAGCGTAACTTCATTCCCACTTGGGACAACAGAGATACTTTTCTAAGAGTACGTGTTTTGTGAATATGTCGTCATTTTTTATTGACCGTTGGGCACACACGGTTCTAACCTAAAAACCCAAAAAACGTGTATTTTTAATTTTTGAAAAAGTGCCAGACTGCCTCCAAGCCCCGGCACTATGGAAGAAAAATATCAAGTAAGTTGCTCCTGTCAAAATCTGTCAGATAATAAATATTTATTCTTAGATAATGGACGTGATCGGTTCCGCAACAAATTTTACGCCAGTTTTTATCAAAACGGACGAACCTTCTAGTCCAAACCAGTGCCTTAATTGTAGTTTTACGTCGTCGTGGGAATTTTCCTTGAAGCATCACAATTTGGAGGTCCATGGAAAACCAAGCAACACATTTGACTGCTCTTCCAAAATTCAAACGTTTAAATGTGATGAGTGCTATTATGAAACTAATTTTAAATTAGCGCTAACGCACCATAAAAAAGACTGGGAAGAAGTTGTAGATATTTCAAGTGAAGATGACGATACGCCGCTATCTAAATTAGTACAAAAAAAGAAGTACAGGTGCAAGAAATGCAATGTGTTTAGAACCCTTTCAAAGTTAGTTCTATTGAACCACTTGAAGAAGTGTGAAAAAGAGCCTGTGGAAAAATGGTACAGATGTAATAAATGTTCATACAAAGGACGTTACCTGACGAATTTACGCTTACACAAATACAACATGCATGCGCCCCCTGAACGGATCACGTGGCACCAATGCCATTTTTGCTTGTTTAAAACGAAACATAAAGGCAACATGAAACAACACATTTTAAACCTGCACACTGAGCTTGATGAAGTTCAGTGGTTTGAATGTGGTCAATGCACCTTCAAGACCAAAACCAGCGCTCATTTGAAAAGACACGTCTATATTAATCACGCAGCTGTCAACCAAATTCAGTGGTTTGAATGTGCGCATTGTCCTTATAAAGCCATGAGAAAATATCTCTTGGTTTTACATCTAAGAAATAAACATACAAAACTGGACGACATTGTTTGGTTTAAATGTGAGCATTGTTCCTACAAAGCCAAGCAAAAAATCAATTTAGATCGTCACACTCTTAGTAAACATGTCGACCCTGAAGACTTGGAGTGGTTTATTTGTGCACACTGTCCATACAGGACGTTTAAAAAAGAACTGCTGACGCTCCACCTGAGGAATAAACATACAAGTGATGATGATATTTTTTGGTATGAGTGCAATTTCTGTGATTATAAAGCGAAGAGGAGCACGCATTTGAAGCAGCATATTATTAATAGACATACAGAATTGGATGATATCAACTGGCATGAGTGTGATTTTTGTCCCTACAGAGCAAAACAAAAGTACAATTTGAAGAATCACAAAGAGAGGATCCATGGAATTTCATGACTTTAGTTTAAGAACTAGTGCTGTGTCAAAATGGCTGTTTTCCCAATAGTTCTAATGTAGTCGAGTCAGAAACGTTGTTTTTATTTATTAGTATTATTTATAAAAGCGTCAAACCAAAAGTGTGTTTTTTCACCCCCTCCAGGCATTAGTGTAATAGTGGTACGAATGTGATCACTACTGTACATCGGCTAAAAATAGCATTCATACCTGCATAATTATAATGTTAATCGATTTATTTGCGTAATCTTAGACCTTGTAGACGTTTTTATCATTGTGATGAATGTCCACAATATTATGTAATCAAAAAAAGATCGTTTTTTTGGTGACACGGTTAAATTAAACAACGGTTTCAACAACTTTTTATTTTACACGTTCACTGAATCAAATTTACATGTTTAATATCTAAATGCAGTCTTAAATTCTTCCTAACTTTCGCTTTATATGTACAGTATGGACATTGAAACCACTGAATTTCTTCATCAGGTGTATGCTTGACTGTGACATGTCTGGCTAGCAACTCCTTCCGTTTCGTCTTGAATTCGCATTGTTCACAGTTAAACCACTTAATATCTTCTTGAGCTGTATGATGCGCTAATTTATGATTCGCCAGGTGCGTTTTCCGCTTGCATCTATACTCGCACTCTTCACAATTGAATTTATACGCCCTGTCTGAATCATCATGCTTATTCAGAATATGTCCTTTCAAATAATACTTCAGTTGTGTTTTATATTCGCAATGGGGGCAGTTCAGCCACTTTTGGTTTTCTGGAGCAACGTGATTCATTGTGACGTGCGTAACTAGGTAATACTTGCTCTTTGATTTGAAGGCGCAGTGTTCACATTGATGCCACTTAACATCTTCCAGAGGAGTGTGTTTATTAACTACATGTTGCTTCACTGCTTCTTTAAACCACGATTTGTAAGAACACTCTGAACATTTATGCCACGTAACGTCCTGTGGATCAAAGTGTCTTTTCACGTGGACTTTGAAGGAGAATTTTATCTGAGTTTTAAAAGGACAGTGATCACATTTAAACCATTTGTGACGAAGTTTTCGACATATCGAGCGATGCTTGAACCAGTGAATGAGAGAGTACGTCTTAAATTTGCACCTTTTACATTGTCGTGTTGTTTGTTTGTAATTGCAAGTTGGGGCTGAGCCATGGACCTGTTTTATATGCTTCTTTAGGAATATTTGGAGGTCTGTTTGGAATTTACATTTATCGCAAAAGTACAAATCCAGAAAACTTCTTCTACAGTCAAAGAAGTACGTTTTTTGGTAGTCAGCGGAGGCTGCGGTCATACACTTGAGGACATTTGACGGGGGTACTTGAGAATTCATGTTTTTTGAATGAGTGGCTGTGGGTGTGATTTTAGACATGTCGGAGCCGCTGCTTATTCTAAAAGGAGCCAATTAAAACGTTTGTGTTAAAAATAACGATTAATTACTTCTGTCAACATTTTGAGGTTAGATATCTCTGACGTTTCCTTAGATTATTTCTTCTTCATCTCAAATGATTTTATAAAATTAGAAAATGTGCAATAATTTAAAATTTTTCAACGTGCAATTAAAAATCTCGATAAATCAATCGAAACAATCATTTTAAATAACAATTAGAGGGTGTAGTTCTTTAGATTGGTTAGGTTGGCCAACTTTGGTGTCATTTTTTTTAAAATAGGTTAGAATTTAATTCAAAATGATTTGCTGAATAACTGTTTCATATGAAAACGCAGAGAGGAAGTGGAAATTCACATGAATCTTGGCTTTTAGGTCTGAATTTGGGTTTTTATTTTGCTTGAGAAAATGGTGGATGCGCCGGGAAAATATTTTTTTCCAGTTTTATTATTTTATTAATTGTGCCAGTTTAACACTTTATGGATTTTGAATAAGCACTAGATCAATATGGAGCCCATAGAAAAGATGGTACGGCTAAAAATAATTAAAAAAATCACATTTTTAACCCTTATACTAGCGCTATTACGTTCAATTTTCGCTTGAAAAATCAATAATTTGATTTGAAGGGTTGTGTAGTACATGTACTTCTAATTTAATTAAATAATATGCTGTTATTCTAATAATAAATTTTATTTCAATCTTGTTCACAAATATTAATTTTCGATAAATGAGATATTATACTGGCAATCAGTCCGGTAAAAACAATTACCGGATCGATACAGGAATACCCAAAAATAGCTCATTTACCACTCTAAAAATGCAGCAGTGAAAACTAGACGTTCCGGACTGTATGGAAGAAAATATGGAATAATAAAAAAAATTGGATCGGCATTGAAATTACGCCATACCGCTTTTTATTCGAAGGCACAAAGTGTGCAAATTCTTCTAGAATATTCCTTTCAATAATTTAAATGAATCAAACAAAGGAAGATTGCACTGCTTCACCTTCTCAGGAAATATCTGACAAATTACAGTTTTTGTACTTTTTTATACTTTCAGAAACGCGTCACCGTCAGTTACAAAATATGTGCTTTTAAAATATGCTGTTTTATTCTACCATTTTCAAATTCAAGCCCACACAACTCACACTTTTTCAGTTTTTTCAGTTTGTCTCGCATAGGAAAAACATGCTCACTCTTTACATGTTGCATGAGATCTTTTCCCTCAGTTGTTAAAAATTGGCACAAATGACAAGTATACTCAATCACTGTTTTAGTTGAAACATGCTTCATTAGAATATGATCGTTGATTTCTTTCATTTTAGAACTCTGAAAATTACATTCTGTCATACTACATAGTTTTAGCCCATGAGTAGAGATGTGACTTTCTAATCTTTTTTTGTGCTTCGCCGTGAAAGAACATTTCGTACATTTAAAGAGAGCATCGTCTGGTTTGCTTCGGACTTTTCCTTTACGTTTAGTCGGGAATTTTGTGACTGGTTCGATACGTACGACTTCTAAAAGAGGTTCTTTTTTGTTTTCTCCAATCGTTTCTTGGTTGTGTTTGATGATGTGCTTTGTAAGATCACTCAAGATTGAGCATTTGAAGGTGCACTGACCACATGCAAATTTGTTTTTTCTCCGTACGGAGGTTCTAGGGGGAGGATGTTGCTTTTTTGTATGTAGATTAAGCAGAAACTGACTCTTATATGTGCGAGCACATGGTTTACATCTATATTTTGGCCTTTTGCACTTTATAATGTGCATTATATCCGATACTTTTGACAGACTAACATATGAGCAAGCCTTACACTTATAAGTCTTACTGTACTTTTTCTCATTCAAATGTAAGAAATGTACCGCCGAAATATTAAAATCTTTGTTACCCCCAAGAACAGACTGGGACATCTGGATATGGTCTTTCAGGCAGACTTTAAGAGAAGTACTGACAGAGCACTCACTACAAGTATAGTCTTCAAGTTCTCCACTACATTGAAAGAGTTTCGAATTCCCAGCCCTATGACGATTTAAATGACTTTGTGTTGTTGCCAATGACTTTGTTCTATAGGAACACAATCTACATTTGTAGAATTTCAGAATTTGGTGAGAGTTTAGTTTAACAACTATTGGATCAATCGTTAGTTCATTGTCTATATTGTCTTCATTTAATGGCCAGTTGTCCC
Organism: Gnatocerus cornutus; assembly: GCA_029298725.1. Taxonomy (NCBI): domain Eukaryota; kingdom Metazoa; phylum Arthropoda; class Insecta; order Coleoptera; family Tenebrionidae; genus Gnatocerus; species Gnatocerus cornutus. Next base: position 15,333,482 of record CM055515.1, read on the forward strand.
ACATGAGGTTCGCTAGAAGTCAAAAGAGTTTAGTTAGCATGGAATTGTGAGGGTAACACTAAACCTTTGAAACTTTCTGAGTTTTCCATGGTTTCAGTTTTATTCAGAAATCTCTTGTAGTACGAGTAATGTCGGCATGTTTGTTAAACAATGAGATTGATGAAAGAAGTATCAACGCGGTTTTGACAAAAAAAACAGACTTGAACAGCTAGGGAGCTATGTTGAGTCCCATGTTGATAAACTAACCTCAAATTCAAATGTCAAATTTACTTGTATTTAAGACCTAAATTGCTTATTAAAAACTAGTGAAACTTATAAGTTACTTTTGTAACGTGAAAAACCGAATAAAAGAATAATTATTATTTAAAATATGATTTCGGAGTTGGGTCACGTGACAGGTCCTTTATACGTCATACTTGGCGGTAAATTAATTTAAATTTAATTCTGTAACATTTATTTAAAACTTTCATTACAAAAACCCGTTTTTCGCAACTATTCATCTGACCCGTCGACGTTTTCTCCGTGCTCCAGCAGGAGATGTTGCCTCAAATGAAAAATCTGCTCCACATTAAATAAACAAATCTCGCACTGAGACCATGTAATTTTTGACCGATGATGCACATCCACCATGTGATTTTCTAAATTCCCTGACATTTGCGCCATGTAAGAGCACTGCTGGCATTTCAACCATTCAATATCAGAGTATCGCATTTGAACAAAAAACTTGAAACACTTGTGATACTCTCGTCTTTTATCATTGTAGCCATTTAAACGTTCAGTAAACAAATCAGATTTTCCAGGGCATGTAACTAAAACATGTTTTGTCATTATAAGCTTGGAGAAAGTTTCAAAGTTGCAATTCCCGCACAAGAGGAGTTCTTTAATTTCACTCTGTGGGGTTTCATGGCACTTGTGTTTATGGCAGCTTAGATATAGATTAGTGTGGAAACTACAGTTGTCGCATTCATAATCAGGGAGGTCTTGGGAGCACGCAAATGGGGGCTGACAGTTCTCGTGGCGTTTTAAATGGAGATTGATTGAGAATCTTGATTTGGTTTGGTAGTGACATATTGAACAGTCATGGAAGTCTTTGAGAATTTTTTCGTGGTACCTTAAAGTCTCCAAGTCAAGATGAGTCGTCATTAGTGAGCAAGACCTCAAAACATGAAATTAAAGCAAGAGGAATCGTGGTAAAGTTACCTACAGGTTCTTTCAGTGTCAAGGCTTAGAATTTTAAGGATTGAAGGCTAAATTCCATCGTGCGGAAGCTTCAAGAAAGCAAATATGGACCGAAAATGTGGAAATAGGTCAAATCAAATTGTCGAACTTGACGTTTGTTTGACAACAAAGTTAATGGTTAGGAACGGTTCTCCTGCATTGTCGGATTAAAACAAGCAAAAATGTCCACCAAGTATAGTTTGTGGTGTCTTCTCTCATTATATCTTACTAGGAGTTCGAAAGAAAGTGAAATTAAACAAATTTATGGTTTTTATTCCGACTTTTGACGTTTCTCCCGATGACAGCTGAACACATAGGCGTCGATATTGTGGGGGCCGAGCTCAAAATAACCCGCGCTACTAGGGGTTTTGAAGCAATTTAATGACAGACTTTTAAACGACTCGTAATCAGTCCTAATTCATAATTTTAAATGGTCATCGAGTTTGCTTACAAACGTGAAACTCCACGACTCCCATCTGAACTCCGCCCCTGGATGTCAAAAAAAAAACTACTTGTCAAATAATCCTAACCTCAATCTTCAAAGTCAAGAAATGTGAAATAGATAACAATCCACCGATTACGTGAACCGCATTAAAATGTTGGCAAAAACTGGCCTTCTCATCGTGTCAAATCCGAAACAAATCGGGAAAATATTACCGTTGGTTCAAAAGCAAGTGAAAACGACTTTATACATCCAACTTCTGTCGGCGTTAACGGAGCCTTTTGGTAGTTTCCATCCTCATATTTTTAATTCGTGGCCAAAATTCAGTCAAACGATCTATGGGATCTACGCACAGGTATAGATCAAGAAAGAAAATTTGTTCTAAGCTTAGATTTTAGGCAGCTACACACTGTCAGAATTTGGACGTGCGTGTTCTACTATCGGGGCTTAAATACAACACGTTGTCTAGAATTTATACGAAGTCCAACATAGATGTGGTTATATTTGATAAGAATCATAACAAAACTGATATTGATAGTTTTGTTAAAACAAGAATTGGGAATATTGCCAAGGAGTATACTGTTGTCACATTGGATTCAGGGAAATTTGAGAATTGCGATGTCACCGAGGAGGGAAAAGTGTATAAGCATGCAGTTCTGGGGGGTACCTTTGATAGACTACACATTGCACATAAACTTTTATTGAGTGAGGCTGCACTAAGGGCTCAATTTAAGGTTACTGTTGGCGTCACTGAGGAGTCAATGCTGCCAGGTTTGTAATAAATAATCAAACGCGAAAGGGGGGAAAGGGGGAAAATATAGCCAATTAAAATAATTTTTATTTAGGAAAAGTACTATGGGAATTAATCGAGGACTTGAACCTCCGCATTAACACCGTTCAAGACTTTCTAAACGACATCTGCGCGGAGCTCTCTTACAGCGTGGTGCCAATATCCGACCCTTTCGGCCCTTCTATCACAGACCCAACCATGGAAATGATCGTAGTAAGTGACGAAACTATAAGAGGTGGTCACAAAATCAACGAAAGTACTCCTCCCACTCTTGATATTCTCAAAATTAACAACATTTACAGTTAGGGAACAAAAAAAACTTAACAAACTCGATGTCATTCCTGTAAAACTAATAGATGAACCGAACCCCAACGGTAATGAGGAAGCAAAAATTAGTTCAAGCACCGCACGGATTAGGTCCCTGGGAACTTTACTAAAACCCGTTTCGAAGAAAAACATCGCTGATAAACCTTACGTAATTGGTTTAACCGGTTCGTACGGAGTTAAAACGAGAGATGGGGTTTAATAATTTTGTTTTAGGAGGTGTGGGTAGTGGGAAATCCGGCGTTGCAAAGTGGTTGTCACAATGCGGAGCCGAGATAATCAACTGTGATTTGATAGGGCATGGGGTGTACAAACGGGGCAAACCGTGTCATGCTCACATCGTTGAACATTTTGGTAACGCGGTGTTGACATCTGAAGGGGAAATCGATCGGAGGGCACTGGGGACTATCGTTTTTAAAAATCCGGTACAATTCCCTCCAATAAAACTAGAGTTATCTGACTACTTTTTAGGACCAACTCACAAAACTAAATTCCTTGGTTTGGCCCGAAATAGCCAAAGAAGTGTCTGACATTATAAAAAACAGCAAAAGTAAAGTAGTCGTGGTCGAAGCCGCCGTTTTGTTATCCGCAGGCTGGGAACAGTTTTGTCACGAAGTAATTTTAGTACCATTTTTTTCCTATCTACATTGTTACTTTAAGGTTTGGTCAACGCTGGTACCGCGCGAAGAAGCCATCAAAAGACTAATATCGCGAAACGGGCTAACAGAAGAACAAGCTATTAATCGTATTGATAGCCAACCATCAAACAAAATTTACGTAGAAAAAGCGAACGTGGTGTTGTGCCCATTATGGGAGGTTGAATACACAAAAAAGCAAGTTGAAAAAGCGTGGGAATTACTTCAGGGCCGGCTGCTGTGATGGGCGAAATATTCAATGGTTTTTAGGTCAGTTGGGTTGTTGACAAAAATATTTTATTATGTTTAATAAATGATGTTGGTTTCTCTCTTTTTTTATTTAATCGCGTTATAATACTTCGGTTGTGTTTCTCCACAATTAATTCTGTCCTGCTAAGAGCGCCTTCGACTGTCTAAAAATTTCTCTATTCAGTTTTACCGCGCTCCAGCTCAGGAAGGTCACGTAAAATGGTATCATGGTCAACCAACAGCGTCGCTTTTGCGCTAAATGCGCGATCTGGATGTTTACCTCTATTGCGGTTTTGGTGATTCTGATATGGAATTCCCGTTGCATGTATTACGCGTAGTTCGCTCTTAACATCCTGACACCAAAATGAATATTTTTCAATCGTTGGGTGATGTGACCCATCTCCTGGCTTTTATGTTACTTCTTGCAAAACTGATTGTCCACAACTCGTCAGCAGGTACTGTTTTACTTCTTGTATTTTTTTGAAGTGTCCAAATCTTTCAGGAGTATCTGGTAAAACCCAAATGTTGTTCTGTCTGGTGTTTACATCGAGATATTTGGATTTGTTTACGAATACTTATCACAATCATACACTGTATATTATTGGGTTTAAATGTCTCTTTCTGGGCCTTTCTTACGGTACTACCATATTGATTTTTACGAAGTACCGAAAAACCTACCAGAAGCACTTGGATTCTTTAATTTTTGAGTTCCTAATTCTATGGGCTATGTGTCTGGCTTATCTTTATAATTACAGTTTTACATTTATTGAAGTAAGTACTGTTCCAGGAGTGTATGTTTATTGATATGCACCGATACTTTCAGCTCGCGTGGGCATTCAGCGAGTATTTGGAATGTGTAGCAGTCTGGCCCCAATTTTTCATGATTGCAAAAACGAAAACAGTTTCGAAAATGGTTTTCGCGTACTTATCGGTATTGGGTCTCTACCGCATGTTGTACATCTCCAATTGGGTGTACAAATACTTAACTTCAAACCGCTTAGATTTAATTTCAAGCGTACCAGGAACCGTTCAAGTGGTCCCTTTTATCATCTTCTGGATTGTATGTCTTTGCAAAGGTAAGTTTCGCGATATCAAAGTAAAGATTCTCATTGTTTTATTTGTATAGTGGTTACTATAACAACTGATAAGACATCGTGGTTTGGAAAGAATTTGATTGGTAAGTCGTGTGATAGAAAAAATGTTGTATGTAACTTGAAAATTTGTAGCTGACCAGAATGGGATATTTACTATTGAAGTGAGTGAGAAGGGTAAAGAATATCAAGAGAATTTACCCATCAGCGACGCTGAGCCTCTTGAGCCTCTTATTGAGGCGTCTGGGAGTGGGAAATGAGCTTCCTTATTTTAAATTGAAAAAGCAACATTTTATTCAACATCAAAAATTAGGAATAATAACAATACACATTAAGAAAACTATTCTAGAATATTAATACATAAAAATAACACAGCAATGTTGTTTTTTTGTTGTTTTCAAGTTTACGTTAGGCGTAAAATATCACCTTCTATTTGATAGGTAAATTAATAACAAATAAATTGGAGTTGTGTTGTTAAAAAAAATAACAAAAATCTGATTAATCAATGCTTCAGACGCACGCAGACAGTCAGATATTACAGACAGTTGATATCATTTCATTCGAAGATTTAAAACCGTCGCATTAATTTGAAATTTTGAAGATATGTCCTGACTTATTACTCAAATAATGGCCCACAAGGCACGCCCTTTTAAAAGTAGTCCTTTCCATATCACAATGATAAATATCAACTTATTTCGAGAAAAGGTGCTGCCATTATTTTAACAAAAAAACGAAAGGAAATTTCTGATCGTCACCAATCAGTCTTTATTATCCCAGAATGAAACGACGGATGTAAAATTGATTCAGATATTCCAATACTGTAAGAGTTTTTCGTTTTTAGATAACGCACCGTTGTTGGGTTTGTCAAACGCTAATGCTATCAATTTACTGTGTTTTTTCAATTCTTTATCAAAAATATCATCGCCTGTGTCGTCTAAAACTTGACTCAAGTCCCATTCTACGCTTGGTAACGGAGAATTGATGAAGCGAGCAGCGGTTGAAACATTTGGTAATGCGTGGTGTTGCAAAGTTTGGATTTCCCAGAGAGAACTGTTGATAGCGTTGGATTTAACCGGGTCGCGCTCTTCCATTATGTATGGGTCTGTACTAGCACTGCCTCCTGTGGGGTGGTTGAGCAAACATTTCAGACCCGGATGCCTGGAATGTGGTCAAGATTTTCAGTCATTTTGGGATCTTTCAGGTTTTAGGCTTCGGATGAGCGGGTAACATTCTAATCAAGCAGTGCAAAGGTTGATGTTATCTATAGGTTTCCGTTGGGCGTGTAAATTTTGGCATGTACAAGCATTTCAGGGTAAAAGCATTAGTTAAGGCCAAGTTGCCGCGTAGGCCAGAAAAAATAGACTCAAGACAAAGAATGTTGAGTTTAAGGCTTGAGATTAAGCAATCGAAATACAATGAAACTTCTACGAAAATTTAACAATACATGATGACTCATGTAACCAAAAATGTTGCATTACTAAATTTAATTACGCATATCAGCGAATTCAAAAGGTAATTATTTTTTATTGCGCCATTAATCGCTGACTGAAATAAAGACGCAATTACAGATCAGGCGGTTATGTAACGCAACAAATCCAATCGTGTAAAAATAAAAAAACCACTCACCTCAGAATTAAATTTCCTATGAACATGCAGATGATCACGATATCTTCAGATGGTGCAATGAGAGCCAATCTGGCCAATCTCTTCGCAAAAGCAGCAACTAAATTCTCTGGTAAATGTGTTGAACTTAGAAATAAGTCCGACAGATAGAAGAGTCTTGCTTTATACTTGGTATGGAATATCTCAGGCTCAAACATTGAGTATAATTTGGCAAATATGTTGGGGTAGTTCAAATTGTGGACTTGAATCATCGTGAAAATTCCTTGGAGTGCTAATAAGCTAACTGGCCCCCCCACATCTAGAGAGTCCATTAAAAAGTCTGTTAAGAGTAGTGGTTTTTCTAAATGAGGTAAAACACGTTCTAAGAGAACAATTAAGAGTTGTTTGTGGGTTTGAGGCGAGTGCTCCCATAACATAATACAATGCCACATTTTATTAAGGGCTCTAGTTGTGACGGCTTCATCAAAAGTAAAAAAATCGCCTATAAAAAAAAGTAGAATTTTATAAAATAAGTTTTGGTTTTACCATTGCTGTTTCCACATAAGAACTGAGCTTCCAGATGCGGTCTTAGTTGAAGCTTCTCTAAAAGTTGCAGATAATTGATGATGTAGATTTCATTAGGGTTTGATTTGGCTGTTAAAGATGGTAAAAGTTTCCATGTGAAGAATAAGATGTCATTGTAAAAAAGATATTCGGTATATTTGTTAATGAGTTGGTTATTGTTGTGTTTGTTGGATAAAAGTTTCATTAAGACCAGTTTGAGCCGGTTTAAAGGTACATAGCTTTCTAAAGAACCTTTACTTTCTAAGGGGAATTTTCCTTCATGTGACAGAATATTCATGGCAGTGGACAAACCTAAAATGATTCTTTAACTATATGGTTCTAAAACCTACCTGATTTTACCCTGAAGTTGTATTTTATGTGAGTCATCTTCCAGACAATCCAGGATCTTGTTAAAACAGTTTTCATAAATGTTTCTCAGCCAGTCTTTATACTGGTTAATATCGGTTTTTTCGACCGGTTTTAGGGGCACTACTTCTATGAACATACTCTTGTCTTTTAATAAACTGGTGAAAATTAATTCCAATGTAAGTAAACATGATGACAAGTCCGCACCCGATTCGAAATGACGCACTATATCCAGAAATGTGTCGGTATTTTTACGAGAAGAAAGGAATTCTTGGGCTTTTAAACGTAATAGTTTCGATATTTTCACTGGTTTTTCTTGATGGGACATTTTCCAGCTGACTGTGGCAGCAAAATTGATCACAGATTTTTCCGACAATTGAGGTTATGTTGGAAAGGGTGGGGAATTTGTCTTGTCCGGTTGGCAATAAGTGTCGCGTCGCGGACCAATCACAAGCAAGACTGCCGGAACGCTCGAAAATTCAAATTTTTATTTATAAAAATGTTAATACGCTTGTGAAAATGTAAACATCATGTTGCCCTAAAATACGACTAATTATTGTCATTATAATTTTCTCATGGTCAAAACTGATAACGGCAATAGTAAAAGTTTCTATTCCCACACAAGTGAAAAACTTTTTTCGTCAAAGTAGAGTTTTAATAGTGTTAGTTATTGTAATCAACCTTACGGAAACGACCAAAACTATATCATAAAAATTTTATATTATTGTCTAAAAATAGGATCAAGAATCATCGACAATTCAAATTCAATCGCCAACGTTGGCCCATGATGCGAACATCCGATATGTTGAGACTCTGTTGTTTTTTACTAGTGCCATTTCTGTCTTTACAAGGTAATTAATTCAGCTTCTCAAGCATTTTACAGCTCTTATTTTAGCGCTGATAGATCCTCCAGCAGGTCGTACGGCTTTGGACGACTTTCCCCTAATCGACGGGTTAGTAAAATCCTCGTAAATTTTTCGTACACTGCCTGTTTTAGCCACAATGATTTAGCGTACAACATCCACAACAAAATACGCAATCAACTCCACGATTTTGCGTTTGATTCTGATTTAAGAGGTGATCGCCTCTTTGGTGTTGAAAACTGCAAATCGTGCAACACTGACTTGGTCAGGATCAAACGAGGGAAACTTGGGGCCCAAGTATGAATTTTTGGCACCTGTAAGTCTGTACAGTCTTTTTTACAGTTTTGGTCGGCTTTTGTTGACTGCGATGATGACGATGTGGTTGCTCGAAGTTTTGAGCAAGTTGATGTTATTAAAAGACTTATCAGTAGATATCCTAACGATATGGAGTTTGCGACCACCGCGGATGGTAACTATTGTTGAGTTTCTTAAGATTCTACAGGTATTTTCAGGAATTGTTGATGCGTTCTTGCGGAAACGACTGGCGAGTTTGATCGGTTTGGAAGGAGGGCATTCTATTGATAATAAAATGGCACTTTTAAGACAGTTTTATGATATTGGGGTGCGATATTTGACGCTGACTCAAAACTGTAATGTTCCATGGTACTTTTAGCATTCTCTTATTAGATTCTGGTGTTTGATATCCTTGATCTTGTAGGGCCGACTCCTTTATTGTTGATGTTGTCGGTGGACAACCCAAAGTCAACTTGACCGATTTCGGAAAGGTTTCTTTCTTTTTGTTGTCTTTAACTCGTTCACAGTTTTTGTTCCCAGAAAATTATCCTGGAAATGAATCGTCTCGGAATGATGGTCGATCTATCTCATGTGTCCCACGCTGTAATGTCTGAAGTCTTAGACGTCTCTCGAGCTCCAGTAATCTTCTCGCATTCTTCTGCATATTCCATTCATCCTCATCCTCGCAATGTCAAAGACGACATTTTACTCAAAGTGGTAAGCTACCACGACTAACAATGGCAATAATGGATTCTAAAAATGTTCCAGAAACGAAACGGGGGCATTGTTATGGTCAACTTTTATAGCACTTTTATAGGAGAGGGCCATGTGACAATCCACGATGTTGCTAGTAAGTTCTTTTTTTAGAAATGGGGCCAAGGTGGGTAATAAAAATTTTTAGAACACATCAACCACATTGTTGATGTTGCTGGTGTTGATCATGTGGGAATTGGATCTGATTTCGACGGTGTCAACAGGTGATATCTTATTGTTATAAAAACAGTCTTTATACTATGTTTTTGTAGTTTTCCGAAAGGCTTAGAAGACGTTTCAAGGTATCCAGTCTTGTTTGATCTCCTCAGAGAGACAAACCAAACTCGATGGAATGTATCGAATTTGGAAAAACTGGCCGGGAGGAATTTTTATCGGGTATTCAAATCAGTGGAAGAGGTAGCTTAATACCACTTTATTACAATAACATTTATGGTGTTTTAAACAGGCTAAGATACATCTCGCGGATAAATTACCGGATGAAAGTTTGATTAGTGAAGAGGATTTGGCGAGAGCAGCTGGCGATAAAACCGTTAATGTGCACACAAAGTTTCTCGGCTTTATCATTACGATTCTGCTTTTTATTATGAAGTAATTAAATGACTGTTTCTGTTTAAAGCGTTTGAAAGAAGCGATAACGAGCTTTGTTTTTAAATGGGAAAGTAGAAAGGAGGTGCAAAAACTTAACATGGAATTTCCTTTGTGAGCTCGTGGCAGTGGAATGTTTTTACTAATAAATTAATAAACTTTGCAGGCACTGATTTTTGTTTTTATAGACTGTTTTGTTTTATTTAACAATGCTAATAAATTACCTAATTGAAGACATCTAAAAGAAAAACTCACTTAATCAGATCAACATAAAAAAAGGTTTTAATGCGATCGACGCAACTAAAATGACAATTTTTAGATTAGTTAACTGATTTTGATTGTTCTTGTCGTTAGTATAAGTAAATGTAAATAATTTTGGCACAAATTTCTTTACATATTACATTTTTTTTTTTGTTTAAACATTTTGTAACAAAACCCTTAACAAATTCTTGCGTTTTTATTTTTGTTTAAGCCTGAAAATTTTTTATTTGTCTTTTTGTAAAAATCCTAAACATTATCTAAAGAACACGTGTAATTTAACATTTAAATTTAAAAAAAAACTGGCGTTTTTTTGTAGGGATTTTCGTTTTATCCCCAAAATGTTGTTGTCAATTAGCGCCATCTTTAGGCGACTTTTCGTAAATAGCCACGTCACTTAAACATTGGGTGTCAGGTTGTGTGTATACTACCAAAATTACCTGAAAAATGAATATATTCCGCTTAACAGGAGACTTAGCACATCTTCTAGCTATAATAATTCTCCTCCTAAAAATATGGAAGACAAGATCATGTGCAGGTGAGTCTTAACCAAAATCTTGTACTACCGGTTATCAGTCGCATCAAACCGTGTAATTATCACAATTCAATATCTGTCGTATGTTTTGCTAATATTTTAAGCCTTAAATCATCGATAATTCAACGGTTTCTGTGATTATTTTTGTTTTTATAACCTAAAGTGGGTGTACTCTTTAAGGTATTTCTGGCAAAAGTCAGATCTTGTTTGCCATAGTATACACCACCAGATACCTAGACTTGGTGACGACGTTTGTCTCAGCTTACAACACTCTGATGAAGATATTCTTCCTGGCATCTTCTTATGCTACCATTTATTTAATCTACTTGAAGTTTAAAGCCACTTATGACCACAACCATGATACTTTTAGGATCGAATTTTTAGTGCTCCCAGCGTTCGTTTTGGCGTTATTAATTAACCATGCCTTCACCTTACTTGAGGTTAGGATTTACATGCTTATCAAACATAGATAACAAATGTTTTGTAGGTTTTGTGGACTTTTAGTATTTATTTAGAGTCAGTGGCGATTCTGCCTCAATTATTCATGGTCAGCAAGACTGGAGAAGCCGAAAGTATTACTTCCCATTACCTCTTTGCACTAGGATCTTATCGTGCTTTGTATATCTTGAACTGGATTTATCGCTACGCAACTGAGACACATTACGACTTAATTGCCATCGTTGCTGGAATCGTGCAAACAGTCCTCTACTGTGACTTCTTCTATTTATATGTAACTAAAGGTAAGTCATGAGATTAAAATTACCCAATAACTTAACCATTTTTTTTAGTTCTTAAAGGTAAAAAATTGCAGCTGCCTGCTTAAAAACTGGCATCAAGGTAATTTTTTTTTGTACAAACTGTTTACAATTTTTTGCAATGAATAGTTGTATTATTTTCTTGAAATAAACATGTTTAAGTGAGTTTCTTCCAACCAGGTTTTTCTCTTATTACTTAAGACAGTTGTGCATGTTTTAGATGATATCTGTACCAAGAGTTGATCCTGTGATTTTTTTATAGTGCTTAAAAAGTAACTTTTATTGAGAACTGTGCAACTAAAAGTAGATGGAATTGTATAAAAGTGTGACTTCTATTTTCTTATTTTATTTAACTGATGTAAATAAATCTGGTAACCAAAAATTTGCAATAGTTGCTCATGTATTTTAAAGATTTCATTGTATTTTATTAACAGTAGTATAGATTTTTGATGCCAAGTTTTAAATGTACTTTTTATTTAATAAATTTAATTCGAATGTTGTCCTATTATTAAGTTTAACAAATTATATTCTCCTGTGTTCAAGTTGAGTGTATTTCAACGAAATAAACGAGTTGATCCACGATTTTAAGTTTCTCATTTAAAAATGGTTAGAGGTTTTATTTCTCAATATTGGCAATTGTCATTTTTGACGTTTTAAATGTCGTAAATGTCTGGAATCTAACCTAACTTGTGGTGTTTTTTTGTACGAAAATTCGCAGAAATTTGGGTAAGTTGCAGTGGTTTTCTTCAGAAATGGATTTGTTTGTCGTAACAAAGAGAAATTTGGCCAAATTATTAGCTTACACACTACTAAAATCTTTTTAGGATGATGAAATTTGCTGTGCTGAGACAGGTTTCAGCCTGAGTTCTGTTTCTTGCAATGTGGTTAAAATTATGAAGCTCTTACCAAAAAAGTGCCTATGTTGGCAGTATTACACTAAATTTTTGCTTTTTAGTTTTTTTCATAACTCATCAAAGTTAATTGTAACTTGGATTTGTGATGAAATAAAAACGGCGTCAAGGTAGGCTTGGGAATTAATTTAGATGTTCAGTTTTTCATTCTCATTTTGGATGAAAAGACCTCAAACTACACAGAGTGATTCAAAAAGTGTGCCAAAATACCTAAGTGTTTGCCCTTCAGTTACCTCATTTAAAAATTTTTGAAGTTGGTACTCAGAATTCACCAACCAAAAACTGAAGGCGCCAAATTTGAATGAACGCAATTTGTGAAAGATTCTATGAATTTGCAGTCCTCCATCCATGGAGCCCACCGCTCAGTACCGTGCCGAGCTAGCAACAGTCTCCCAGTACTTGGCCGAAGATGAAGCAATTTTGGAAAATCTCAATGCAGCCGTCGACAAACAAGTCCAAAAAGACATGCAAGAGATAGAAACCTTGATAATCCCAGACTCTCCGTCTAAAACTCCAATTGATCAGGCCTTGGAAGATGAAGACGCAGCTTACCAATCTATGAACACAGAACTTGATAAACAAATCGCGCAAGATATGGAAGCTATCAGAAGTTTCATCAATAGATCTGACGATTCTATTAGTAAAAGAATCGAGTTTTTCAACAATATGGATAGTTCTTTTATTAATAAATGTAGAAATAGAACTGTTAGCAACCACATTTTGGTCCAACATACTGTTATGGGTACTTTAAGGTGGCACGAATGCACCCTTTGTGATTATAGAGCGAATGATAAAGAACAGTTGAGGGAACACATCGCGACGAAACATTCCAATGATCCGAATATGTTTATATGTCCTCATTGCTCTTTCGTGGCACAGAAAAACGATGATTTGGTAAAGCATCTAAGAATGGTGCACCGAAAAAATGCAGTTGCATATTTGAAGTGTGACAAGTGTAGCTCCATATTTAAAAAAGATTTTGATTTATTAAGACACCAAAGTAAAGAACATGGTGTTAAAACTTATCTTTGTGATAAGTGTGATTTTATAACAATCGAGGAAAGCGAATTGGGGAAGCATATTCTGATGCAGCATTTGAAGCTGAATGTGAGTTGGTACAAGTGTGCACATTGTGCTTATAGGACTGCAAAGAAAGTTAATTTAGACAGACATATAATGTATAAGCATTCTGAATTTTAATTTGATTGTAAAAAACAAATGTGATTACATCCAGAAGTTGCCGATTTTTTAGTGTCTATTTGTAACTACGTTTTAATCGCCTTCAAAGTTTTTTATTTATTTAATTCCCAAATGATTGTTTCTGCCTATTACATAATAAAAATGTTTTAAAAGTAAACACTGTTTTTATTAGTTTATAGAACAGGCAAACTACCACCACAATTTAAAATCCTAGGCCTTCAGGGTTCAGAGAATTTTCAGTATTCAAAAATAAAAACTTTATTTAAGCCTACATATTTCAATTCCGCGCCTTGATTTCCTCAACAGTAGCCAAGTGCTCAGCTTTGGCTTTAGCCACTTCAGGTGTATCCCCGGGCACCAAGGAAGCAGCATTGATTAAAAGCGAAGGCGTACTAATCCAGGGGGCGGCATAAGCAGTTAATCCGTGGTAGTAATTATTTATGAACGGAGCACCGATTCCGTAGGCGTAGGTATGAATCGACGGGGTCAGAATGGGGGTGGTGGTGACAATTTTCGCCGCCTCCGGTTTCGTGGCCTTGGTTTTAGCTTCTTGAAATGTTGTCAGGTGTTTGATTTTAGCCGCTGCTACTTCAGGGGTGTCTTGGATGGGGTGGTGAAGCGTCTCGACCTGTTAAAAATACTAATAAATGTGCATAAAACAGTTGTTTTACCTTTGGTATAGTCGGAGCAATCGGTAAATTGGAGGCGGCGACGCGGAAACCGTTTACAGCATCCGAAGTGTATTGAACGCTTTGTAATTTTCCTTCAGCGTCGATGTAGGTGTAGCCACCTCTTGTGATACCATCAAGTGATTTAATCTCATTTTTTGACGACAGGGCGTTAATGTAACCATAATTATACTGACCAAGGGTGTCTTGAGAATGATACTGACTTGAGATAATGGGAATACTGTAAGCCAGAGGTGTCACAATCGTGGCTGGTTCACCATGAACCACGGCGAAAAGTGCGACGATAACGAAGAATTTCATTTTGGAAGTCGCGCTACTGGTTCTTCAGCACTCGCGAAACTGAGTTTCTTAGTCGAGGAAGATGGTTTTATATGGGGACCACACCTAAGGGCTACAATAAAACGGGTCTTTGATAAACTTGTCGACTTTGAAATTTCTTTGCAGACGATATTTCGAGTTGACAAGGTCGCCTGCATGATGTTCGACCAGCAAAAGTTTTCGCGAAGGAGGGAAATAAAGTTTGGGGAGTAATTGCTTTGGCAAGTGGAAGCTTTTGCAAAAGGTCTTGATGGGGTCTGTAAATATTTCAGGTTGTTGAACTGTTTTGTTTATTTTCAAGTTTTTTGCAAGCGATTTTATCGATCATAAGGGAAGGAGTGTTATCAGAGTTGTTGATTTTGGTTCGATGAAAAAAATTAAAATTTATTAGTATAACATTTTTAGTGGACTACTTATAGAGAGCCTCACCTTAAAATTATTGTCTATTTTGTGTCACGAAAAATGAATAACAAATTACACTAGTTTACAAATTTATTTTTTCTTATATTCCGAGTTTAAATTATAATTTTTTGGTGCGAGGATCCACTATGATCACAAAAATCCATTGACCATAATTTTATCACGTCTGGATGTTTCAGAGAATTTTGTTGTTTATGCGTAGAAAAGCATTCATTTGTGGGTAAAATGATTCGCAAGATTAAATATTATTTATATTTAAAATTTGAATTTTTGGCTAAAATCTGTAAAAACTTCAAATATGATTATAAGCAACTTTTCTTAATAACTTTAATCCATATCTCTGACGCGAAGGAAAATATTAAAAAATCTCTCTATTCAAAAAATCACAGGTCTTAAAAGATATGGCCTTCTATGATTGTGCCAGAATTCAAAATTTTTCTCCAATAATAAACGGAGATATGAGCTTGTAGTCAATTAAGAAAGACACCCTGTATAAGTAAAAAACCAGACGTGATATTTTTTTTCTGTTTTCAGTTTTGAATTCTCCTTAAAAAACTCTTCTAGATTCAACACTTTTCATCGTGGGATATAAAACCTTGTAAACTAATGTTATTAAGTTCTCAATTTATGTTTTATTTAATTTTTATTTATATTTTTTATTCGATTCATTTGATTTGTTTTTCCTTAAATTCAGTTGTGTTTCTTTCCCAATTATTGGACATAATCGTTCGACTTAAAGGACAGATTTTTTTATATCTTGCAAACGAATTTATGTTTGTAATTACCTAATAATTGATTTCTCTTTTTTTTTGCTTTCCTGTCCTTCAAACACCTTCACATCATCTCAACTTATCGTTTCCAATTAAAAAACTTTTGATTACATTTTTATGACTTTTAATTGTCCAACAAAAACTTGTTGCGCCGCACCTCATGTTTATTTCAAGAATTGTTTCACATTAAGAAGTTGTTTCCTTACGTGTCTCATCGATGTTGGTTAAATAAAAGAAAACAAACAGGAAAAAAAAACTAATTTAATATTTATAGTCGAGAAGAATATAAGATAATAAAGAAGAATAATATGCAAGGCAGTGTATAAAAATAATGACAAGATAAAAACCATTGTACAGTATGGACACAAATATAATTTCATTATTCTATGTTGGTAACATTTGCCTTTAAGACAGTAAATTTACAAATCATACAAACACGTGCACGTACTACACATACAAAACTATCGTAATTTGGTACACTCAGTACTATAAATAAGTCCAACTGGTAATATACAGGCACTATCCTACAGGCCCCATGGCAGATTTTTTATTTACAATTGAGCATCAAATTCCATAAATAACTGATCCCTCGGATCCTCCAAGCTCAGACATTTCTTTTTTTCTCATTCTTTAATAAAATAATCACAACCTTAATTTTATAAAAAATGATTTACTTCGCTATAAAAACTGATAAATCAGGAAATTTGAAGCTACCCAACCCTGTGAAGCTTCTGTTGGGGATGCGAAGTTTCGGGAGCTGCCTCGAGCGAAGATGGCGGGCTGGAGGCGGCGTTAGGTCTGTATTGAGACCTGGTTGGGGGCCTTCGTTGCGGAGGAGAAAGCCACATTGGGCTGAACACACGTCGTCCCGGAGAACCACTTCTTTGGGCCACTCTCGGAGGAGCTGCGAGCAATCAGTGACGCGGAGGGAAGCGCACTGGCCCTAAAAAAACGAAATTGTTATCCATGTTTTTAATAAAACCTCAGCAGTGACTTACCCCTTCCTCCGTGCATATGCAGCTGGTGCATGGAGACGGGAACGCCGATTCCCCCACGTCCACCTGTCGGTCTCCAATCACACACCCTGAGCCCAACGTTTCCCTCCAAGCCCCCAAGTCAATCTGTGGCAACGACTGGCAAGGAACTCTCGGATTCAAAAAGTTGCTGGGTAAATCAAAAGCCGCCCTCTGCATGTCACTGTGAACATCCAAATTTTCACACAGTAACTTCGCAAGGGTGCTCTTTCTAATTTCGGCCAGTTGTGTTTCGGTGAATTTCACCACAGGATCCACGTTTTCGTACCAAAACCTGTCGCATTTTCGCAGTTGTCGGAACTGGATAGCGATTATACAAGCGAACGTGGGACCGACGAGGCCTCCTTGAAGAGGACGCTCGCTCAAACCACCAGGGAAAAGATCGATGTCGTCCACAGTGGCGTATATCCTTTTGAAGCGAGCGATGACTTCTGGGGGTATTTCTCTGGCGAGGTCTTCGAAAGTGGTTGCTCGTTTAAGATTACAAAGAGCTCTGTAGTTGTTGTACGAAGGAATTCCATGATCTCGACTTCTTTGGATGTTGAGGGCGATGAGATCAACACCGGAGAAGGGGATTTTGCGGTCTTCGAAAAGATGGTTGGTTACTTCCCCAGTTATGAATTGATCGAGGGTTTCCATGGGGGTTGAAACTAGACCACGAGCGATCTCATCAACCATTCCGTGTTGAAGTAACATGTCCGGTTTGAAGAAACCATCTCTTAGAAGGATGGGAGGATCAACAACTTGGTATTGTGGGCTCATTCGTGGGATGTGTGGTCGCAGTAAAGAGTGCCCAATTCTAAAGGCTGCAGATGCGAATTCTGTCAAAATACCAGGGTTGCAACTGGGGTTGTAGTCTTTATAATATCCTTGCGGTAATAACTTCAATCCGTATAAGTTCATCGCGTTCCAACTGAGTAACCTCGGCAAGAACTCGTTGAAAGTTATGTGTTGGTTAACAGCCATGAGAATCCTCCTCGCGTGTTCAAACAACTTATTATCATCCCAATGAGGGTTGACTTGTCTCAACCCCCCAACTAGTCTGTTGTGTTCCCTCATAAACAACGTGTGAATGACTGTTAGTCCTGGCTGTTCAGACGCTCTTCCGTCTCCAGCAATGAAGCACAACCCAGAACCAGCTTTACATTCAGGATGATGGTCACTCTGTGGCAGCAAATCTTTGAGTTTCAGAGGACGTTGCGTGCAGTTCATTCTTCCCCCATATCCTTTCAATTCCTTAAGAACGCAAGGATTCTCCCCATACACTTGCGAAGCGTCTAAGAATGCAGTATTTTGATTCACTTGTTCCCTTGGTCCCAGATGAAGCTGTCCAGGTAACGATCTCATAAATGGGAAACACATTCTTTGTCCAGACGTGATGTTTATCTCAGGATAGTAATGATCAGATGAAGGAATTGGGAATGGATTACATTCTGGATGTACAGTTCTTGGACTATCGCATGACCTGCAGTTAGGAATGGACTCATGGAAACCTTTATGGATGGGAGTCATCGTGAGGTCATGATCCAAGAACTGTGCAAACTGCATGGTCATCAGGGTGTAACGCGAGTGGAGATTACTGATGTCTGGATGGATCACTGTAGAAATGACGCGCGGTGAAGGAAGATGAATTCCCGTTGCCCCTACAAGACGAGGCTTCGAGATTCCATCGTCGTAAGCGCTGGGGAGCAACCTCGTGAAAGTTGATAAGCTTTTCCCCCATGCTGGGTTTCTCAAGTTGTTACAATGTCCCGTCATGGTCCTGTACGGCGCGTTAGGGTCGCACGGCGTGTCTTCTTCACAGTTGTGATCTAAATCCAAAGCGCTTGAAGGAACCAAAGACGAAATATCCACGTTTTGCAAACCATCAGAGAGCTCGTCTCTGAAGACGGTGGAGATGACGTCGTTGTCAAAGATTTGACGCTTTCTTCGGCGACGCCTAGAAAGACAAATTAATACTTGATCAAACATCGTCAATTCTTACATTAGCGAATTGATGATTTCGTTGGAAGCAAACTCAAAGAGCAAAGAAGTGTTGGCGAGTTTAAGAGCTTGTTTGTTGGCTTTGCTGAAGGAGGCGGCGGTACCTGCGGGAGATTTAGGATCAACTCCTCCGACTGTGCTCCAAAGCTCGTATTCAGTCTTTCGTCTTTCGAGGACGTCTTGTTCGGCTTTGACGATGGCCTCCATAAGGAGATCTTCAGAAAGATCAGCCATGTGATCCATTTCCAACCAAGCGGTGAGTTGAGGGAGAGGATGTTGGTCGCAAGAAATTCTCGCGTTCCTAGTAAAGAAAGTTAGAATGTTTAAAAAGACTTTCTATCTATGTAACTTACAAATAAGGATCTTCCTGCACGAACGCTTTGGGCTGAATCTTATCCAAATAGTCAGTATTTGCGCATAAAAGCCCTGCCAAAGTAATCTTCTTTATCTCACTCAATTGTTCCGTGGTCAAAGAACTAGGAGGAAGGTCGTTCTCGTACCAGAATCGATCAGATTTCTTCAGAAGAACGAACTGTTGGCGGAGAAGACACTCTAACGTTTTTCCAACCATCGCCCCTGGAATGGGCTGCTCCAGAATGGCTCCCACGAGAAGGTCGACGTCTTCGGGTACTTGGTAAAGATACTTCAAAGCTTTGATGTGTTCTGCTTTGATACTAATTGTGGTAAAATTGTCGAAGTTGGTAATGGTAACATTTTGACACTGTTGGATGTAATGGGTGTAGGCGGGGATACCATGATCGCGTCCCATGTGGACAAAAAGAGACGCCGTGTCCCAATCTGATCTCAATGGTACCATCATGTGCATACTGGGGTGTTGAGCAGGAGTTTTAATCAGAACATCCACCATTTCCGCAAAGTTTTCCACCGTTTGGTTCATCTAAAATAATCACTGAATATGGTTGTTACAAATTTGGTAAACTTACCAGAGTTCCGGGAATCATGGATAGAAGCGCCGGGAGAGCCCCCATGGCAACTTCATTGTACACTCCCGCTCTGTGGGAGCTCGAGTACTTTGAAAATCTCCCATGGGTTTGTAGGTAAAGATCCGATTGAACGATTGCCTCCTGAAAACTCCGCTCAGTGACATGTCTTAAGTGGAGACAAAACTTACGTTTCCTAGGACCGTTGGCAGAAATTCGTTGTAAGTTATGTGTTGGATAACCGCAGTAACGATCCTTTTACTTTCTAAGAAGAGAGTTTCATCCGTCCAGTGACGGTTGAGTTGTGCCAAATTGACCGCTACTCTGTTATGTTCTTTGAGCAGAGCTGAGTAGAGAGCGTTTGATTTGCAAGCTGAGCACGCCGAGACGTTGACGAGACCGGCGTCGTAGGTCCTCAGCTTCTCAACTTGTTGTTCGGTGTTGCCATAAACCGCGGAGGAATCAAGGAAAGATGAGGCTAAGTTCATTTGATCGCGGTGCTCTGAAAGAGATTTACGTCTTCAGTAACACGCTATATGTAAATTCCAATTGCAAGTTTACAATAGGATTCAATATGAGGGAAAGTTAAAAAGTTGAGTACAACAGATGCAGACGTAAAAAACAATTGCTTGCAGCAATCACGTGTGAAATATTAAGCATCGTTTCAACGAAAAGGAAAAAATAAGAGTGGAGAAACTATAAAACCGCAAAGATGAGAATTTCTATAAATCCTCGACCTTCAGTCTCCCGAAGAAAGTTAACCCGGAAATCACGACAATTGGGCCATGGTAATATTTAAAAACCGGCCGGTTTACTCAGCGAAACAATGGACAATCACACTTAAGTACACATTACTTGCACTTCCAAGGCCGGGCAAATGTTCTAATGTCTATATTTGTCCCAACACCTCATTGCAAAACTCACCGAAATTGCAATTATCCATGTCGACAGCCGGTAAAGTCCTCATGTAATCTCGACACTGCCCATGGCCCACTCGCCCATAGCACTCCCCATGGTTCGTGACGTCATCGCTGCAACAGTCCTGGCTCCGGAGGTTTCCCGTGCTGGCCAAATCGTGCAAGAGAAGCTCGCTCCAAGCGCCCAACAAGGCGGTAACGGATTCGTGCGATGAGGATGGCACATTTTGAAGGGTGGCGGCTACGTCCAGCGGGCTCGGAAGGGCGTGGGCCGTCACGGACTGGCGAGGTTGACTTTTACCTATTGGATGCGTTTTTGGGGTCAAAAGTCAACTTATGTCAAACCGGAAATACGTGAATAATTTCACTACTGTGAAAGTAAGCATCGCGACGACTTTCTCCGGTCCTGTCTCGTCACCACTATTACTTAATTGTAAAAAAATCTTACCATCGGCGTACGATGGCGGTAGAAGACGCAGGAATGGGGAGCCGCGGTTACCCCATCGCGAGTGTCTGATGTTGTTACATTCGCCTGTAGGCTTCCTGTATTTGCTAGGAGGACAAGGGACGGCATCGAGAGGCGTGCAGGATTGTTGCTGCCGGTTGTTGGGTTGGGCAGCTTGCCGTTCTGCTAGGAGTGCGGCCCTTACGGTTATCTTCAACTCATCGGGTAAAGCGCGGGTGTACAGAGTGACGTTGTAATCGTAAGGGTGAAGAGAGGTCTGCCCTTTCGCGAACAAGGGGAGAAGAGACACCAACAGAAATCTGAAAAAATTATCGCGTTGGTCACATTGAAACCACTGAAGGAAATGTGAGACTAATTGGCTACATCAAAATAAAGAAAATCGTTAATGATAGGTGTGAAATAATTTTATTCATTCGTTTAGCGTGAAAAAGTTGATGTTGTTTCCTGTGAAACTACAACTTATAATTAAAATCTCGAATATGTTTCATGGCAATTAAAGGAAAAAAAACTCGTCGTGAATCTCCCAAAGTGGCAAAAAATGCTCATCAGATTTCGTTTTCGAAACAAATCATGATATTGAAAATCGAATTTGGTCTTTAAACAGATCAATCGTGCGCAAGTTTCGTAATGTTGGTCACGATTATGGTAAGCATCACTTGCAGAATATTAACTGTTATTATTCCGCTATGAGACAGTCACTATTAAAATGGTGTCGTTTATTGTAATCAAATCATCACTAACAACATAATCACTGTAAACAATTACTTAGAAATTCGTGACTGTCTTTTGATCTTTGCGAGATAAATGGACATCCGTTTCGGGTCAGTTTTACCTTTTAATCATGTAAATGATTCTTTCTTTTGTTTGTCTAGCAGCTGCTTAATTCTTAACCTTTGCACAACTGACACAAATAGCAGCTTAATGTGGGATTGAATCCTTTTCAGTTACAAAACCAACATATGAGTACAGATGTGTTCCGTTAATTAACTTTACAGTTTATTAGACATCGAGGTAATAAACATAACGATTACAATGCATGTAACAATGTGACATCCATACAAGACGGTTCTCCTTCACCTGACAGATGCCGTTTTTGCCTAATTACACATTTTTGTAACCTCCACGAGTTTATAGCTTAATTAGGTTGAGATGTTGTAAACGATGGGCGAGGATCTAGTGAAAGTGCCTCGTCATTGATTTAGGGTTCAAAAATTTGATAGAGGAGGGACATTGGTCTGGTGCCCTTGAAAGTAAATGTCAAGATTACAAGAAACAAAAGCTTTTTCACTAGTGATGTAACCAGATGTTGGCACCGTTAGTTTGTAGGAAATTGAGCAACTAGTGACAATTTTCTAATTGGCAAACAGCATTCCTCCGAAGTTAAAATATTTATTTAGAGTAAACGATGATATTTAAATTGAAATTAATAATAAATTTTACGATATAATATTACTTAACGGTTTCAAGGTGAGGAGAACCTCGTTTTTCGCTTTAGTCACTTTCTTTCTTTGTTTGCTTCTTCTCCTCTTCAGCCTTAACATTGAACCTTCTGTTTTCAAGGAACTGTTTTTTGTTTTTTCGATAGACATGACATCAAGGGTACGGTATTCGCACACTCCTTCGTCATTTATTTACAATTCAAACTTAATTAATAAAAATAATAAATGGTTACTTTATGATAATAACTTCGTTAATGCAGCATTTTTACTTCAACCCTCTTTGAAAGTATTGTAATTCCGTTTCGTTGCACAACCCTTTCATGATGTGTCGCCATTATTGTAAACAATCCAATCAAACACTTGACAGCATTGTAAATAACATCTCAACGTATTTGCAATCACGTACGTCTAATCTTTATTTAATAGCAAGATCCGCGTGCTTAAGTTTTTTTTACTTTTTCGTTCGTGTCTCTTTAGTTTAAAATTCTTCGGTGTAATTTTAGTTCTTTGTAATTATTACAGGTTACTAGTGATATTGTACGTTGAACTTTATGGGTCACGTTGGATTTTGTAAGATGTGTTAAGAGTTGTAATTGTTATGGAGAGGATTCACTCGTTGCATTGAGTAAGATGCGAAATGTTGCAGTTTTGGGACACACGGGTTTGGCAATTGTTGTTAATGTTGACACAAACACTTGTGCAACGCTCAATAAAAAATTTAACTTTTTAGTTTTATTCTTTCTAATGATGCAAATGATCGATATTGATCACATTGAAACCACTTTTTCCCAGCGATTGAAACCATCAATTTTTGACCCAAATCCGCTCAGGAATTGGCAAAAAAAAAACTATTTCACAGTGCATTAACGTAACCCAGTGACCAAAAAAATCCTTTTTTGTGAATTTAAGCATAACTGCGGTAGTGCAATATCAAAAATCATTGCCTTTCACTAGTTATTTTCACGTGCAATTTATAAATTAAGGTTCTCGTAATAATTATTATTTTACTTAGGTTTTTTCATTACGGAACTTTCGCCGTCTGCCAGTTGGCGATTGTTGATAATTTTTGAAAGAAGTAAAAGAAAGTTAATTCAGATTCTCAATCGCGAGTTATCTAGCTTGTTTAATTTAATCCGAAGAAATACGTTCGATGCAGCTTTGGGTGATTATTTCGACTGGTTTTTAAAAAGAGAAATAAAAAACAATTTGGTTAATCGTTCTTCTTTCATTGTGGTGAAGACTGATTCTGTGGTCACACCTCATCGAACGAAATTAAAGAATCAATAAAAAATCCAATCAAAAATCACACCCAACATTACCATTGAATAGAAAATCTCGATGAAATTCCACTCATTACTCCGACATCAATTATACCAAGTACGGTCAAACAATGTTGATTTATGGGACTAGGGCAAGGTAATAATTACATCAAACTTTCTAGGAAATATTAAATGGAAAGCATAAAAAAAATCGGGCTGTGCCGCAACGAATTTTCAATATTATGCGATGCCATGTAACTTTTATACGGACCGGTCTTCTTTTAAATTATTTACGTGTTGTTTATTTATTTTTTATGACTAAAGCAGAACTTTCACCGAGGATTACTTTCATTCGACATTCCTATTAATTTACTCTTCATTCGGTGACACGTGACTTTGGGTTTACTGTCTAATTTCAAACTGGAATTGATGACTGCCGGATTTCGTAATGCGTAACACGCATAGTTATTAAAATTAATGTGCAGCTCTGAGCTGAGTTGATGACCTCAGGTGTTATTAAATGCATTAAAATTGAGTTAACGTCAAGAACACGCGTTAAACTGTTTTTAATAAATTGCGAGCGAAGCGAGCAATAACCAAACGTGATAACTTTCTTCCAAACAATACCAACTTTCACGTTCAATTTTCGATGATTGCACAGACTTGCATAATTCTTGCATAAATGCAGAAACTAATCCAAACGCGTCTTCTAGAAAGTGATAAATTTTTCACCCGTTTTATTTACAATTTCTTTTATCGCAGGAACTTTTTATTTAGTCAACGGAAGTGCTTGTAGAAAGTTCCACCAAAATTCACTTACGACAAGCATTGACATTTATTCAAGGTTACCCATCTCCGGAATGTGCTCTGGCCTTGAAACAAGTTCGCGAAAAACAAAGAAATTAACACTTGAATAGAAAGGGTTCTCTTGTAGTCCCTTGCAGCGCGCCTCTGTCGAAATTCGTCCCAGTTGTTGCTTTCTACAGCATCACCATAAACAACGTCTCTCTTTTAAAAGGATGAGATCATAGAATCTGGTATATGTAGATTACTCGGTCATTCCATATTCCTTTGGCCTAATGACATGTTTCGGAAAGTAACGGATCGTCACCTTGAACGCTGCACTAATTGTGTCGGTACAATAAATTTTTGAGCGGACTTTCGCTGGAATTATTGAGATTCCAGTGAAATCGAAGGTTTCTCTCCAGACATCTTCAGAGCTGAAGTTGACAGTTTTGGACCTTTTATGGGAGAACAACGCGGAAGTGGTTTCAATGACAGCGTCTTAATTAGACGACAATTAATGGAAAAATTTTAGAGAGGAACTAGAAGGAATTTTGTTTGTTGGCGGCACTTAAAAAAAAACATTAAAATACTTCATTATCATCTTCTTGACATTTTATTTTTTGCAAATTACAATAAAGAATTCTCAGTACCATTTATGAAAGAATTTCGGACCTCCTTAGTAGAAGCACATTCAACCTGACATTCTGTCAAAATAAATTACGTAAATTGCAGTGTTGAAACTTAACAGCCCACCAAACGTAAAAAGTGTAAATAATTGCCTACTATAGCTTCATTTTTTTGACATTTCGTTCCATCGTTAATTATGTACTTAGCACATTAATTTCGTCACTCTAATGATTGTCAATTCACTCCAAAAAATGACAGGGCATATTTTTCAATCAAATCCCCTTGACCTGTTGACCTCTGTTGCAAAACTTTGACAAAAGAATATTAATTATCCGATAAAAATCATACCACCCACTGGTATTACCAACTGTCCTACGCAACAGAAGAAGCGTCTCATTGTTGCAAAAGTGTTGGTCAATTCTTTCAACGATTCAGAAGAAATTGTGTGTTTTTACCACAACGTGAAAGGAGCTCGGGCATTTTCCGTTGTTTACAACTTTCTGCGTTTTTCATCTTTGATTATCTTTGAATTCTTATCTAATTGACATAACTTTTACATCATAGAAAAAATTAAGAAAGTTTGATCGGTTTTGTCTTTGATAATTCCAGAAGATGACCGCTCTACTTGTCGTAATCATAAGAAAATTAACTTTTGTTAATTACTGGGGAAAAAGCGGAAAGAGTATTGTACTTTCGGTTAGCACGGATGAGGAATATGGAGATTTTCGTGGTATTGTTACAGTAAATATAATTACTTTTTGGCAGCACGTTTTATTTCTAGTAAAAGTGTTTGTAATACCGTTATGCAACGTGAGTAAAGGTGATTATGTTTTAACAGAATTGTTATTAATATAACAAATGAGTATGTTTTAATAATTGAAAATTAAAAGTGGTTAATTGAAAATGAATTGATTTGAGCGAGGAAGGACGAATTTTGTCTAGGTCAAGCGTTACTTCATATTTGATGGTAATTACCAATTACTGGTTTTTAAGTAGCTAATTTACATAGAGAATCCAGGA
Source organism: Gnatocerus cornutus (assembly GCA_029298725.1). Lineage (NCBI taxonomy): Eukaryota > Metazoa > Arthropoda > Insecta > Coleoptera > Tenebrionidae > Gnatocerus > Gnatocerus cornutus. The sequence goes on from CM055515.1 coordinate 15,359,607, forward strand.
AGTCTGTATTGATTACAAGTTACGAAAAATGAACCAAAGGTGAGAGAGTTAAATTCGTGTCGTTCTTTTAATTTATTTCGTGGTGTAATTTCTTCCGTAATTAATTTGTGTCAGTAATGAGAAATATCATGTTAGTGGATTTTTAACGCTAAATTCAGAATTTCATAACGAGGATATTTAGAACACCTAAAAATATTTGACATTCTTGATGGTCAGTTAAAAAGCGAGTCAAATTTCATTGCAGTTGAAAATTAATCTTCTCTTAGGATATGTGTATGGAATTTTGCGGTTTGTAAGTCAAAAATAGGTAATTTCCACAAATTTTATCACCAAATTTTTAAAATTGACAGAATTATAAAATTTCGAATTAAATTTTGCATTTCCGATTGGGTCAAAAAAAAGAAATTTCTGTCTACTGTTCCATTTTCTTAAATTGACTCAATTAATAGTGAGGTGAATAATAGCATGTCATCGGATTTAATTGCTGTGACATTAAAATTGTTAGAATTAGAAATACGATTAAAACTGTTGAACCGTAATTATGACCTAAAAATGAAAATTTCTAAAAGTTTTGTCATTTTGTCTATAACTTTGGAAATTCACACGAAAGCCAAAAATAGTATTTTCTCGAAATTTCATTGCAGTAACATCAAAATTGTTAATACAAAATGCTGAGAATTTTTGTTCCACCTAAGAATAAAAATTTCTAAAATTTGTCTTTTTTGCTCTTGAATTTTGTAATTTTGTGCAGTTAGTAAGAGTATCAAATGTAGTAACTTCCCGAAATTTTATCACAATACCGTTAAAAATAGCAGAGTTATAAAATTCAATATAAAATTTTGGTTTAATTTAAAAATAAAAATTCTAAAATATGTGTCTTTTGCTCAATAATCTCGGAAATTGAAACAATGAATAAACGTACCATTAATAATAATCTCTAAAATTGTTAGAATTGCAGATTAACATAACGCGTTGTCATTTTCGTTTCCGACCTAAAAATAAAAATTTCTAAAATTTGTTCCTTTTGAGCTTTAATTTTGGAAATTGGCACACCTAATAAGAAGAACAGACACAGTAACCTCCTCAAATTATATTGCTGCAACTTCAAAATTGCTAGAAATATAACGTGATGCAGATAGTACTATACAGGGTCCGGCAACACTTGTGTCCACCCCTAAAATCGCCTTCAATTTTAAAGATAAAATTTTGAAAATTTGCAAACGCTCATAGTTGACAAAGCTCTAAAAGCTGACGCAAAAATTTGTTTTTTATCACTGATAGTGTTGGCGTCGCGACGCCCTTAAAATGTCATTTTTAGTTAATTGTGAGGGTTTGTGATATCAGCCTCTAATTTAATTTTTTTTCAATATAAATGTGTTAAAAATATCTCAGTTGTTATTTTAGATTCAAAGCAAATTGTCTTCAAAATTTGAGAAAAAAATGCTGTTTTATCAAGTTAGTTTCCAATTTCATTACGTCAAAGTTGGGAACTACGTTTACACCCATCTGTCAACATCTTGTGTCACAAATGACATCTATCCTTTGGCTCGCTTTAGATTATAACAAAAGTCTTACTTGGTGAAATTGTCGCTTTGTCGATGTTAATTAACGATTTCTGGTGTCCATAAAGTGCAACATGCCCGAGTTAATCAAAATTGACCTTCATAAGAGTGAATAAAGTGACTTGTGAAATTTTGGTGTAAACGTAGTTTGCCGCTGCGCTGCCATAATTTTGAAAACTAACTTGATAAAACAACGTTTTTGTCGCAAATTTTAAACACAATTTGCATTTGATTTAAAATAAAAACTCAGATATTTGTATCACAGTTATATTGAAAAAAAATTGATTTCGCGAATAATTCCGCAAAAACTCAAAAATTGCTAAAAATTATACTTCTTAGGCGTCGCGACGCCAACCAAACCATGATAAAAAACAAATTTTTGCGTCAGCTTCTAGAGCTTTGTCAACTATGAGCGTATGCAAATTTTCAAAATTGTAACTTTAAAATAAAAGACGATTTTGGGGGTGGACATAAGTGTTGCCGGACCCTGTATAAAACGAAAATTTTCAAAATCGATTTTCTTCTGTCTAAATTTTTGGTAGAAATTTTTAGTTGTATTGAAGACTCAAAATTTCATTGCTGTAGCCTTGAAACTCCCAAAAATCCAGGATGAAGCTTTTTGGGGAAAAAAATCTTCACAAAAATAGATTGGCAAGCCGCAAATCGTGTCTGCTTTTCGCAAATTTATCACCGACTTTCTAGTCAGAATAGGAGCCATTCAACCCACACATATGGGCCCCAAAATTGCGCAATTCCAAGTAATCAGCAGTAAGGTCACTCATCCTATTTATTATGCCCCCATAGAATTTATGTGAAGTTACTAAAACACTTTATGAGACTATTTATAGTTGCAACAAGGCGAAACAATGAGTTATGAACAATATCTCAACCGAAAAAAAGTCTAAGAAAATATTACCCTAAGTAACTCGGTCTTGAACCATGAACGCCGTTCACTGCACAATAATTTTTAATTCGACGTGTTATGATGTTCCCCTTCTCAGATCCTCCCGACATTGACCCAAATTTCTCTTAAATCCAGTAAATAATAATAATTGCACAATTACAACAAATCACCTCATCTGCAAGATTTTTGAAAAGTAGTTCAAAAACTGCGAAAGTTCATGTGTAGGCGCAAATTACTAACCCACATAAACAGTTAGATTTATTACGCCATCTTTGGTTTTTCTTAAAAATCTATCTAATTAGCATCAAATGAATGTTAACTAATGCACTTTTATGTAAAAACGACATATCTCTGAGAATATCGCATAAACAATGCTTTATTACGGAAGAATGCGTTTTGCGGGCGATAAAGTCACATGACGTATTGATGACGTTTGGTCCCTAATAACAATATGGCGTGAAGGTCAATACTTTTCTTCAACGGTATTTTCTCTTTGAAAATATGCGAGACTTTCATTTTTAATTGTCGATTAATATTAATTAGACTAATCGAGGATGTGGTTTTACATAACAAACTAATATTTTATCAAAGAATGATTTGCGCAACAAGAAAATACAATCAAGTTTCTTCAGAATTGTAGTGTGATCTAACTTACGTAATTTGGTGCGAATAGTGTCAGAGTTCGTTCCTTTTTTCCCGTAAACAAACCGCGATTATTCTAATCTACACGGTAGATTGAATGTTAACTCAAGCAGAACCACTAAATAACTTGAAGATTTCATTAATATTTATGTGTTTCTTCGTTTTATTAGTTGTATCATGTTTTGCTGGCTTTTTATTAGTCTGGGCTATATAATAACAATAATTCACTTGTAGCCTAATTTTCACTGCTAATTACATATGCATGATGAATAAATCTTGTCTACATCATTTCAGAACTTTTAGCGATGGAATTTACAGTTGAAACCCAAATCCTGAAATTTATAACAGATCATGATGACAGGTAATAGCAAAATAATGAGTCTACAGCAGGATCTAACATAATCGCACCAACTTTCCGAACGCCCCCGATATACATACAACAGGAAACATGTAAATTCTGCTTCATTCTGATTATCTTTCTTACATAACAAACTGCTACTTTGTCGCACGACTATAATTTGGAAAAAGTTTTTGTTATCGTAGTGAAATGAAGGAAAAGTACCCGCAAAGTTTGATTTTTCTAACATAGAATTACCTAATTGATAAGTAGTGTGTAACGTAATGGTCTTCTTTGTTCGTCCGTAGTCATTATTTCCTTAAAACTGTATTTATGTGTTTAAAATTAAATTTCCTGACGGAAGTGAGGTGTACCGGGGCTGGCCAAAAAGTTAAGATTCGTCATTTGGGTGTTTTGAAATAGGACTTTAGAGTGTGGTATTTTTAGAACTTCCGGGACGCTTTTCATTATAATATTACGACAGTTTGGCTTCCCAGAAATAACTTGTGAGAGTTATGTTATTTGTGGTTTTAACACAAATGAGAAAACAAATTAAATGTTAAAAAAATCTACTTTCCCAGCTTCTTCGTCATAATTTTAGAGTATTAACTATTAAAACGTATTCTAAAACTTAGATTTGTTGTTCTAGAAGAGTAGTACCTTCCCAGATTTTATTATAATAGCGTTAAAAATAGCAGAATTATAAGGTTTCATATAAAATTTTGGTTCGATCTAAAAATTAAAATTTGTCTTTTGCTCAATAATCTTGGAAATTCGTACAATGAATAAGAATATCACAAATAGTAATCTCTCCAAATTTGATTGCTGTGAAATCAAAATTGTTAAAATTACAGGTGTTTTTTATTTCCGACCCAAAAACGAAAATTTCTAAAATGTGTCCCTTTTGAGTTACAATTATGAAAATTAGCGTAGATAATGAGAAGATCAAAAACAGTAGTTTACATAAATTTCCTTGCTGTAACATCAAAATTACTAAAATAATAGGTGTTAATATAAAATGAAATCTTTGTTCCACCTAAAAATCAAAATTTCTAAAATTTGTTTTTTTTGGCTTTTCACTATTATTATCATTGTAATAATTATTGTTAATTAATTTTTTCTGCAATTTATCTTTCCTTTATCATTGAACTGAATACAGAACTTGAGTCATAGAATAATTTTTTTTTAATTAACTTACAGTGTTTGTTTTTTTTCTTGTTCTATAATTTTCATGACCAAAAGGCAGAAAGGCAGTTTTTTTAAATACGCTCAATGACAAATTGTTGCCATGGACTGTAATTTTTTGCGAAATTTGAAAAGCAGAAGTAATAGTCTGTCATCTTTACGATCAGCCTTGGAAATATATGAGCATTTAGTTTAATTTTCGACGAGTCGTCTCGCTAAATCGATTCTTAAATGACTTTCAAGTAGACATTAAAGAATATTTATGATGTTAAGCATGGGAAGTCATTACAGTAATATCTTAATCTTTCCATAATTAGGCAGTTTATTTTTTAATTTGAGTAAAAAATGACTAAAAAAAAATTGTGAAAGAAGACACCAGAAAATCATGTGTAACAATAATAATCTTGTATAATTTTTGTCTGAGTTTAAAGGTCATCATTGCGATAATATCTCTCACGCATAGTTTTTCCCATCAAAAAAGTAAGCTAACCCACTTAAATATTACAATAGAGATCTTCACGATGGCTATTATTAACCACAAGAGTTAATTTTAGCTCGATAGCAATCTATCCAACGATTATGTGTCATGTCATCTAACAATCAGATTTTCCATCGTTTAGACTGAAACCAAATCAATTATAAGTACGAGACCATGAGACTTCAGTACCATCGTGCTACCATATAAACCAAGAAATTTTTCATTAAATTCGTGTTATTTCCAACAAAGAAATGTGGTGTAATTAAAATTCAGCTTAAGGGCACAGATTGAGAAAGTTGCAAATTTGCATAATCGTGGGTGTAATATCGTTCAGACAGAGATGGAACGAATATTCCGGCGTGAAAAACCAAGTGACGAAAGTTTGCATAATTAATTATATAATAATTAAATCAAGTGACCAGTTGATCACCCGGATCTCAAATTACGTCTAACTGGCGAAAATTAACGGAAAAAAAGAAGCACGCGATGAGTCTGGCCTTCGATTTTTTTTATGAAAAAAATGGAATTCAAGGACACTGATGTCATGAATTCCACCCGCACCCAGTTCTGCACTTCTTACTCCAGAAAGGAACTTTCTTTTGGATGAAGGCTGTTGTGGAGAAGAATGGAGGTCAATATGGGCATTAGCGCGATGAAAGGAAAATTTCACCCTAACGGATTATTTATTTATGGATGGAAAATTGTTCATAATTCATAAATATGGACTGTTGAATAACGGATGGTCAGTGATTGTGTGGAATGAGGGCCCTGCTACCGCAAGATTCACAGAGTGTGGTCTTGCTAACCCATATAACTTGTTACATAAATATAAATATTTGAAGAATTTAGATTTGCGTTGTGCAATTACCATGTCGAGATTTTTTTTTCGAAATTTTGGACTCACCCCAAAGCCAGTTCCATTTTTAGATTTCCCACCACAAAAGTCCAAAATCACACTATAGAAAATAAAACCGCACACATAGTCGCAAAATCTACAAAATTGTCTGGGCCCTTTGGCGTTTTACAGGTCCGCACTCTAAACAGGTGATCTCGTCGGTTCCAACACGCGAACTCTTGTGCTCTCGGTAAATCCACGAGGAGCTTATTACCAGAGAAAGTTGAATCGCTGCCGGGGACCTCCGCCAATCAGGATCTCTCAAAATGTTTGCCCTTGCATAAAATACTCCCACTTTGGAGTCGGCCGTTTGGGAAGGTGACATCATATCCGGGATGAAACGGCTTTTTGGAAAAAAAAATATTACCCAAGCACCCTGTCTGTTTTTAAAAATTTCTAACGTTTTTGGGTAGGAACTGAAATTGCCGACGATTGTTTGTGTGCCACTGTCGGTCAAGTTCCTGTAAAGGACAAATTTTTCGATTTTCTAAAGTTTGCGCCCTTTTTGCCACCATAAGATTTTTGAGTTTGGCTAGGCACGATTTCTCAAATTTTTTCGATGGATTTCTAACTGAGATTTGCGCATGCTCGGCACTGTTTTTGTGCCACTGGCTTTCAGCCTGAGGTTTTTTCTGTTTTTGTCAATAAATCCAGGGCAGGTTTTCAACAATTTTACCCATTTTGCCGCGGTGAGACTGTTGGGCTTGGCTCCGGGCTCTTTGTCCGGATTTGTCCAACCAAATGGAAACTGCGCATGCGCCATTGTTTCTGTGCCACTGGTAATTGGATTTCCTGCTAGACAAGTTGCCTTGGCTGAGGTGGGGAAGCAACACAACGATTCAGTGTCGTGACATCCATTTTTCTCTTTTCCCTTTCATATGATCTTCATTACATTATTACTTTTTGTCGAAAAATTCAGTTTGTTTTGACACAACTGAGACTTAATTTTCTGCTCAGAATTGCGCATGCGCCACTGTTTCTGTGCCACTGGTGATTTGATATGCATTTTTGTTTTCCCTTTCATAGAATCTACAGTACGTCATTATTTCTTTGTCGAAAGTTTCAGCTCGGAATTGCGCATGTCCGCCATTGTTTCTGTGCCACTGGCTTCTGAGGTGGAGACAACACAGAGAGTCGTAAATTGCCACATTTTTCCGTTTTTGTTTTTTCCTTTATTGGTAAAAGAAACAGCGACAGGCCGTGCCTATAATTACAGGGCAAATTTTTACCAATTTGCGCCCATTCTGACGGTTGCGCTTGGCTCCGGACTCTTTGCCCGGATTCTTCCAACCAAATTGGACCTGCGCATGCGCCACTGTTTCTGTGCCACTGGTGATTTGACTTCCTGTTAGACAAGTTGCCTGGGGAGGGGAAACAACACCGATAATTGAATATTGTGACATCAATTTTTCTGTTTTCCCTTTCATGGGATCTTCATTACGTCATTACTTCTTTGTCGAAAGTTTCAGTCTGTTTTGACACTACTGAGACTTAATTTTCAGCTGGGAAATGTACTTTGTTTCTGTGCCACTGATGATCAAAAATTATTCTTGGAGATGAGCAACATTGTCGCTCTCTAACTCGGGTTAAATCAAAACTAGAAGAAATTTTCGATTTTTGTCCCTAGGACTACTAGGACAGTTGTAATAACATTGTTAATTGTGCACGTCCGCCATTGTTTCTGTGCCACTGGTGATCCGGCTTGGTGTACGCGAGTCGCCTTGCCTGAGGTGGGGAAACATCACCATTCAAAACAACACCAGTAATTGCATATTGTTACATCCATTTTTCTGTCTTCGCCTTCATCGGATCTTCGTTATGTCATTATGTCTTTGTCGGAAGAAGAAATGACGAGATATAGGGATCGATGACTGTCATTTTTACCGATAATCGTAGAAGAAGAAAGTGATTTTAATTATGGGTTAAGCGACGAGAATACTTTCCGCATTCAGATGAAATCATTAGTGTTATTTATAGTCGAAATGGGATTAATTGAAAAACAGTGCTAATGAATGGACGAGGGAATACCCAAAAGACTGGTAGTAATAACGAACAGTTTGTGTTATTAATGAGTAATATTCAAGGAAATAATGGTAGTGTAAACTGGTAGATTCTCAAAATTTTTAAGTCAAGGACGGAGATGATGGATGATGGTATAATATAATCATCGATTCTAAGTCATTATTTCATAAGCGATTCTAGTAACCTTTTTATCTAATTCCGCAAAGAGGATATTATTTTATGATGCAGATACGACGTAATTACAAGATTTAATATGTCAAAACTAAGACTGTTATTATTTGTTGTTATAATAAAGTTGTTAGTTATTTGATAATCAATTTGTATTTGATTGTGAAGCTGCGGTTTCCTTTAATACCACAAATTACTAACTTCATTATGATCATAAAGAAGCACGTAGAGGATCTAATCAATGGGAACAGTTTCAGCGACTCAATCGATCCTTATTCATTCATTCCGTCAAATTCTAAAAACTGAGTTTTGCGGAATCTTTATTTTAATTTGTTAGAAATTCTAAAGAAATATGAATCATGAAAAATTTTTTTTTACATTAAATAATATAAAAACTTGTTAATTATAGTATTTTTAAAGCAAACCGTCAACTTTCTCACTCGCTAATCTTTCTTCTAAATTTCAAAAATGAAATCCTAATCCACAATTAAAATCTCGCGCTCCTGCTGTTCATATAAAATTACAATCATCAATTAATCATACTTATGGTTGGTAATGGTACCAAATGAGGAAATAAACTTCTAATTAGTGGGTGTGAAAACTTTCGATTAAAAACTAGCAATTTAAAATTCTGGTACAAACCACATGCTAATTGCTCCTAAAACATTACATCGCCACTTTCTGTGCAGAAAATGGCGAAACACTTTGAACAAACAGTTAGGAAATTTAAACAAGCCACTTTGAACTTTTTGCTAGTCTTGTCTGCTGAAAGTGAATCTTCTCCCGGTATCCAAACAAATCAATTTTTAAATCTTAGTAATTAGCAGCGAGGTGTAATGTCATGGCCATATGATTAATTACAGTGCGAACTTAAAAACCAAACCAGTCTACGACACTATCATCTGATCAATCAGATGAAATCAATAGGATTTAGCTGTGGTTATTTGGAGGCTTTCATTTCTGCACGAGACCTTGTCCAATTAGTTCGACGTTTTGTTTTCAATGCACATGACATTGTACTTGCTTCAGATTCATTTTCATTTTGTTCTTCTTTCACCTGCGTTTCCGATGTCTCGTCGACGTCGTTAGTGAGTTAACTGGAGCTTGAAATGTGATTTTTATACGATGCCGACGTTATTATTGTTATTTTGTTGACAGAGTGGGAGAAATGCATGATGTGATATTATTAGATATTACACAACATGTTATAGCATGAAGGCAATGATGATTGGTTGATTGATTTATGAGAAATTAAACGGTAAGTTTGCTAGAAAAAATTTTTCTTCTTCGAAATTTATTTTGATGAAATTTATGCATTGGTGACAGGATCTATCCATTTTTCGCGTATATGAGTAATAAATTGAAGTTAATTCTTCGATTGTTGGCTTTTCCATGTCGTGACGATTCCTGCTGTACAATCAATTACACAATAATTGACAAGACGTGACATCCAATTAGCATTATGCTAATATCTTAAGCCGATATTATCTCAAATAATCATTAAAATTGTTTTAATTTTGATTAATTGTGTGGCGGTAGAGAAAACGTCTTCCAGCGATAAAACGAACAGTTTTCACTTGCATCTTCTCTTAGCACCATATCCTGTGTAATTTAATTTTTTATCAAACTGCAAATTTTATTTAATTTTTTGAGTCTGTGCACAGCCTTGTGCAGAACAATTAGTTTTAAATTATTAGCATTACAATGCGAAACTGACAAAATGCTGTAATGTTACACGTGTGAGATAAGAAATCACAACCGGCTAGAAATGGCATTTTATTGACCTTGTCTCGTTAATAACATGACTTTATAATGTGTCTGCGCTTAGATTTTTGTTTTTTTCCTGGTTGGACTATGGGACTCAAAAATCTTTATTTTTGGTTTTTAGTAATTTTTTTTTACACATTTCGGCTCATCTTTCATAGCGAAAGAGCCTCAGAGAATTCACATCTGTGGTCAAACTCGAAATAGGGCGCTAAAATTATTTTTTCTGCAGAGAGTTTAAGCGCTAAATTTAAAATGTCAAACAAAAACTGTCGCATTTGTCAAAAGGTCACCAAACTGTAGGTGCATCAGCCATAAAAACAGAAATTTGATTATAACTTTATGTTTTTCATTATTATATTTTGCGATTTTATCCTAAAAAAATTGTAAGTTGCTTGTTGAGTCATCTATTAATCAAAATTGACATGTATCCATTACAGGTATCTAACTTATCCCTTTCAAATCCTGTTGATTTCTAAATTAGTAAATTATCTACAAGAAAAATGACGTATACATGGCTCTAGATTCGCTGAATAGTATAAACTTGATAGAGAATCGTCATATTAGAACTTCGAAATGTTTATATTTATTTACGCTCCATTCAACAATAAATCTTTTATTTTATTTAACTCAAAAAATGTTAAAGCAAAAAGTGAGCAGTCACATTTATAGGAACTAAAAACTGTTGTAAACAAATACATAACTCTTTGAAAAAAAAATCACTTGAAAAAGCACATGTTAATGTTTATGCATAAATTGCCAATAATCTCCATTTAATAAAACATTAGGAATTATTCGCATATTTTAGATAAACAAATTAAAATGCGGGTACTTTGTAACAATCGTTAATCATTGAATAAATTTAAACATTCCACAATAACAGTTTATTTCTCCCAAAAACACGTTAAATTACGACCGGTACAGTTATCCATTTCCCTAATCAATTTGTCAGACTTTACAATGCACTTCCGCAAGCATTACCCGTTAAAATTTAGTGAGAATCACATTGAAATAGATAATAGTGAATTGTGTCGCATTATTGTTGTTCCCACACTACTATTAAACATTTCTTCACAACAATTAGATGCGTTTTTATTGATTTTGTTGAACAAAAAAAAAGAAAAGAAATAATGCTACTTTGCAGAGCTTTGAATATTTTGCATATTGGTCTACTTTATAATGGTTTCCACTTTCTATAACGAATGTCAAAAGTTCGGAGTCTTTTGGTGGACATTAATTCGATCCTGTTAATGTCCGTTTTTCGAATTTATGGCCAAAACTATTAAGATAACGTTGTCAATAATAATTCTACTTCGCTGAATTTACATGCGAATTCCAAAAATCTCATTTGTAAATTAATAGCCCATAAATCCGTGCTTCCTCATCTGATAAACTATTTTGTCTTGCATTTTGTTAGCACAAATTGTTGCTAAATCTTCACCTTACCTAATTAGCGACGTCTTTTAAAAGTGTTTGCTTTTAATTAATGCAATTTTCATCAATACTTCCCTCACGTGAGCACCTGTCACGACGTAGAACCTTGGATAGATTTTTAAAGTTCAATGGGTTTAAAAGTTACGTCAAGATTGTTCAGAAAATTCTTGTGTTTTGTTAAACTGACCCGATGGCACACTTTAAAATAATCCTCGTTTGGATTTTCTTGTATTTAAATGAAGAACCTCAGGCTAAAATAAATTAAGATTTTAATGAAATTGCGAATGCTACTGTCTCAGACATACGTGATTATATCCGTGTTTTTTTGGAATTTAATGATTCCAAAATTTGTGTTTTTATTGACGTCATGTTTAATTCTACGATATTAAAAATGATTGTTTACGGACGCAGCTCTCGCGTGTCTTTACTAATTTATGGCCAAGTACCAAGTCAACCAAGCTGCCAACTTATATTTATCGAGGGAAAGCCTGATTAAAGTTGGTAACACTTTCACTACCAACTGGATGATGAAAAATTCCTAAATCTGTTTTTGGGGGTACTTTCACTTCGCCACAAAGCCTGAGAGGGTTCTTTCTCAAGAAATTTAAATTAAAAAATTTGCAAGTGTGGGGTTGGCAACACTTTCACTGTCATCTGCGCATAAGCAATTAAAATATTCAATAATGGTCTATTTTTGATATTAAGTTGCTCTAGAACTTTCACTTTCGCTATTTTTTGTGACTTGCTTGTAAATTACATTTTGACATAATAAGTTGGTGAAATTCTATTCAAAAACGAAGATAAGTCACTCGATTTCAAGGACGGTACGGCGCTCTCTCTTTTTGCAAAATTCCAAACTTATTTACATGATAATAAAGTAATAAACCTTGGAAGGAATTTTGTGGCGTCATGAAAATCGCATTATTTTTTTCTCGTTGGTGTGGACATCCTGGAGCACCGCCCATGTATACAGATCCTGAAAAGAAGCAAAAACCTGAAAATTATCAGTGAATCATCATCCGGATCCGTGTGGACTTCTTAATATTCCTCGCGCGATTAACACACAATCGTTTTGGATTTCGAGGATACAAGCGCATAAATCAAATTTAAGAAAAAACTATACGAGGGGCGAAGGTCAGGATTCGGCCAAAGTCAATGTCATGGATGGGTTCAAAAAACGCGTTTTTGCATTTTAGGAGCCCTTGTGGTGGTGGTTCAAAATAACAAGACACGTATCAGTTCATTATTCGATATATTTGCCAATATTAAAACCAACACTCTGTATAATCTTTCTTGCGATTTTTATGCCGCACTCGACGCAGCTTGCCGTGCTGTCACCATTAATATACCGAGCTAAAAATCCCCCAACGAACGCATCTCCAGCTCCATTACTGTCGACAATTTCTCCCGGATTAACTTCAGGGACCTCAAACTCTTGCCAACTGTTATTTTCTAAAACTAAAACAGATCTGCTTCCTCTTGTTACCACAACAATTCGTGACCTATTATCGTGGATTTTATTAATGGTCAATACCACTTCTTTCAGATCATTCGAAGTTGTGTTGTGAAGCCCCCCCCCAAGAGCTCTGAACTCCTGTTAATTTTTCTGTAAGTTGTGAATACGTAAAATTAGCTTACCGTTTCGTTTCCGAAAACTAAAGAGGAGTTTCGGTACAACCGGACCATTTCTTCGGGAAACTTCTTTGCTAAAAATGGCGCCCCTAAGTTGAAGGCGAGAATTTTGTTGTGGAGGAGTTGGGAGATGTCAGTGGAGACACTGATGAAAAATCCCTAAATTTACGGTAAGAGAAGTTCTATTCTGACTCACAGAAAGGTAGACCAGTTGTGCGGCTTCTAGTATTGAGTTGTCTAGGAAAAATGTGCGGGAAACCCCTAAATCCGTAACAAGGGTGCGAGCTTTTTCCCGCAATAATACTGCGACTTTTCCTGTGCTTCCCCGGACTGTCTTTAAATGATCCCCTAATCCTTCGTTTTGTAGCCGTCTCTTAATTACATCCCCATAGTGATCATCCCCTACAGTACCAAAATAGGCGACACCACTACCTGGGGATTTTCTCAGCGCGTTTATCGTCCTAACAGTGTTGGTAACACTGCCTCCAATTTCCTCAATACTCCCCATTCGTATCTCATCAAAAATCGCTCGTTTATTTTCGTCGACAACGTACGCATTGTCTGGCTCCAAGCCATACTTCTGCAGAAATAGGTCATCAACACTGGCCGTGATGTCCATGAGGGGACTCCCCAGACAAACCAAGCGAATGTCTGGAAGAAATAAAAGACTTTCAAATGAAAGTCGGAACAATTGCGGTGGTTGCTTGCAATTCATCACTCGAGTGCTCTCACTATTTGAACTGATGAAAGTGAACTTAAAAGGATAATCTAGTAATCGAAAGAATAACAAAAAAGAATTCGGATGAAAGCGACGGGAGATTCCTTCCTGCACAGGTGTCACGTGTCACGTGACCGTGAACTCTCACTATAGGATGGAATTTAAAAAATGTCGATCGGCTATTGGCCGATAGGAAACCGTAAAAGTAAAAGTACGCTTTTCGTCACATGAAGACTGATAAAAAATAATCACGTGAAGGTGATGGTTGAAGGTTATGTAAACGTGGAGTCGACGAACCTGGCGGCTTTTTAGAAATAGAAACAGATTTGTATTTATATTTTCTTTATAGGTGTTAAACGTTTCAGATTATGCATAATTGGTTTTTAGGCGTTTTCTTGGATTTTTTGCGACGGGCTGAAAAAGTTGTTTGTTGCCTTAGAAGTTTCTCTCGTAATTGGAGACCAAGTAAAAAGGGTCCTAAAAAAAGGATAAAAAAAAAGTGCGCGTGGCGTCGAAGTTCGACTGTATACCGAAGCGCGATCAGTAAATCACGCTCGGTACAGTAAACTAGTCTAAATTAAATTTTGTTTGGATTAAATTTAACCAGATCTGACTCTGTGGATTAAATTAAATTATGTAAATAAATGGTAGGACAATTTAACTAAATTTAGGTTAAAACAAATTTTACTTCGCAAAATTTGACCAAAATTTATTAAACTAAGTTAAAATAAAGTAAAAAAATGACTAAATTTGATTAAATCTGATTCAACATACTTCAGGTTCAATCAATCCCAAAACCAAAACCAAAAGATTAAATTTAAAAAAAAAACAAAGTCACACTAGATTGATCTAATTTGGTGAATTTTACTGAAGTTGATTAAATAAAATACAATAATTCAACTCAACCGATCAGGTTGATTAATGATTATATTCATCAGAATAGACATAATTAGTCAAATATCTCCAAAACTTTCTGTCAAAAATTAAGTACAAAAGGAAAGTGTTAGTTAAAAACCGCTAAGCACCTTAATAATAACAGCTACTAGTTTTTAAATTTGGGAAATGAGCACTAGTTCTTATTTTACCGAAAACACAGTACTTAATTAGACGATAATTAGAAAAATAATTATAGTAAAAGTATCTGGACGTGATGACTCGTAGGTGCTAATCAGAATTGAAATCTCGAAACCTTTCTCTTAAACTCGTATAAAAAGCAACTATTGTATAGACATATTAGACGTAAATTAATAAATTAGAACCATAGGTGGATGAGTAATTAATAAAACAATTTTTGTTTGTTTTATTTCCAGACTATACAAACAATAAAAACTTATGATAAGCTATTAGAGAAGAAAAAGAATGATATAATCCCCACATTGAAAAATCACATGCCTTTTAGCATCGCGTATTTTAAGCTAATGGCTAACCTTTGACTTACGTAAGAACTCGTATAAAATTTCCAATATAAGATGGAATTTTTATGTTTTTTTATTAAAGCTGAACGACACCCAAAAATTCCGAGTTATAAATTATAGCCGATTAAAATTTCGAATGGTTGTCAAAGGGCCAAAATTTTGAAGGTCCGAAGATATTGATGCTCCATATCTCAAAAAGTACGACACATAGAAAGATGCGTTTTTCGCGATCGATATCTCGCTTATTTGCGAAGCTTTAACTTAAGTTATTGGTACACATTTTACGCAGAATTTTACGCAGTTTGCAAAATTGTCCAAATTTTTCCCATTCATCAACAAATAATTGAATTAGAAGCGATTGAATTTTCGGACAGTGAATTTTAAAATTCGTAAATCGAAATTTATAAGGACAAATAAAAAGATGCGTACTTAATTCGGAAAGCGACATTTGTTTTATAATGTCCGCTTAGCTTATTGCAATAGTAATTGCTCATAAAATTCTAAGTGCCAGGAAAATCCTGTTAATAAATTAATATCCAGGGTTTTCCAAAAGGATCTTATAAATAAATTTTGTAAAATTAAAAATCACCTTGAAGTACGTTTGTCTCCATCTGACTTTTTTCTTGCTTGACTCCAACTGGAACTAATGGGCCCTTCGAACACATTTTTGGCTACTTGACCACAATTTAACTTTCACAGAGATTGAGGTTAGATTACCTGTTAAACCAGATGTATTATTAGTTGCATACCATATAACCGTAAAATTAAAAAACAAACACTTTTTACTCCTGAACGATCAATTAAATTTTTTTAATCATCAAAGTTAATTTACCTCTTAATTAAAACATTCTTTTTACGCCCAATTTTCTAAGTTTTCGAAGTTAACTCATTTGACATCTGCCTGTCATCTGTCAGAAGAACGTCAATCGCCATTTTATCCAACTTCGCGATTGTGTTGTCGGAACGGTATGAAGTTATATATTTATTAAAATTTGAATTTTACACATTCTCAAACGGAATTGTTTCATTTTCAGGTGCGATGGTCGAACTAAATTGCCCGCTATGCTGCACAGAGACGTTCACTTCACCTTCTTCTTTAAAGTGTCACCTACTTAATATTTTAGAGAAATTACTATGTCCAGTGTGCAATTTAAAATTCGATAAATTAGAAGAACTAGCTGAACACTTGGATAGTGATTGTGGAAGCAATTTAGATGAAGTAAATCATTTAAATGAGAGTGAAAAATCGACAGAGGAAGATGAGACTGGGGGTGCAGTAGAAGATAGTATTTTAGCTAGAGCTTTATTGCAATCTGAGGAAGTCAAAGAGGAAGAGAATGCTGCAGAGACACAGTATTATTGCCAGAGTTGTGATGTACATCTCATTGATATTAATGCTCATCTGCGTGAGTTTCATGAAGACCAAGAAATTGTTGTGGTATTTATGTTTTTTACTCTTTTAGACCTAAAATATAAAAAAGAAACTTAATTTTAAGAAGAGAATATCTATTTTAGTAAAATGAGGGTTTTTTACATGAACGTCTTCAATGTTTGTTGTGTCATTTTTTTGGAATTTATCGCATTGATTCTTTAAAAACTTCCTCAATTAGTAAAATCTTTCTTTTATTTTAACTTTTATTTCAACACTTTGGTCCTTTCAGGAAGACATCGTTGTGGACCACAGCGTCGAGCCCCCCTCAGTTTCCTCAAAAGAAATCACCTACGTCATAGTCAACTACTCCGACCAATCTGAAGGCGAAGAACCCGAAAAAGAGGAACCAGTAATTGAAAACGTTAAAGATAAAGACGGTCGTTTGTACACTCGAAAATTTGTAAAAATCGACAAATTCTGGCTCCTTGAGTCGCAGGCTAACGAAACACCAAATGACGTTGAAGAGGAACCAAAGAACAAAGACCCCATTCAAATTACTCTTTGTCAAACTTGTAATGCTTATTTTCCGAACAACGAGCCCCACGTGTGTGAGGAGAAGACTGGAAAGAGACTTCACAAGTGTGAAACATGCAATACCACATTCCCCACTTTTAAGTCTCTGCGACTTCACCGAAGAATGCACGAGCCGATTAAAAGTCGAGAGGTTGATGCCCCGGCGGAGAGCGAGACTAGACAAATGTTTGTGTGTAAAATATGTTATAAAACTTACGATAAGGAGTACGAGGAAGTACACATGACCTCGCATCGTGCGAATAATGAGTACAACTGCGAAATTTGTAACAGAAAGTTTTTCACTAAACTCAACTTAGAAATGCACGTCAAGGCTCATACCAACAGGAAGAAGTTCACTTGCTCGTACTGCAAGAAGTCTTTTGTAACGTACGATGCTCTGAACGACCACTTGGTGAACCAGTGTCAAAAGAGACCTTACGCGTGTCAGTACTGTGGTCGGAGGTTCACTAGACCCCACGAAAAAGTCAAACATGAGAGGATCCACACCGGGGAAAAGCCTCATATTTGTGATATCTGTGGCAAAGCCTTCAGAGTGAGCTACTGTCTGACTTTACACTTAAGAACCCATTCGGGTACAAGACCGTACCAATGTAAACATTGCGGGAAAAAATTCAAATCACACAGCGTTTACAATCATCACTTGTTAACACACTCGGACGTAAGGGCCTACAAGTGCCCTTACTGCCCTAAGGCTTTTAAAACCAGCGTGCAGTTAGCAGGGCACAAAAACAGTCATATTAAACCTTTCGCTTGTACTCAATGCAACCGGCCGTTTGCGTCTCTTTACGCGGTGCGAGCCCACATGGAGTCCCATAAAAGACAAAACAATTTAAAATACGAGTGTTATGTTTGTGGGGCTCTATACTCCCGCGCGTTTGCTCTAAAAGACCACTTGAAGGAACAGCATGAGAACGATCCAAGAGCCAAGGCTGAGGTGACGAAAATTGCGGAAGAAATGGAGGCCACGAACTCCATCATGGTCAATGAAGAAGATATCATTTTGGGGTTGGACGCGTCTTCTGGTATTATTATAGAAAATGAAAGAGAATAAATTGTTTGTACCTGTTTCTGTGGTTTTATTTGACCTAGTATACTTATCAAATTTCTGATAAAGGGTCACGTTAAAGCACAAACAACGGAAACTTTAACGGTCAGTTGAAGAATGTACCCTCAAAGCGATGTTTATGTATAATATCTACAAAATAGTGCGCCGGAACCGCCTCGAAAGAAGCCAATATCAAATTTCATTTAACGAAACTACTTTTTTATTACCAAGACATGGTAGTTATAGCCAGAAATGTAAGTATTATTATAAACTAGCAGAGTGTGAAATGTGATGGTTTTGATAACCAGTCATTAACATTTTTTGTGCCTTGACAAATATTGATGGTTTTATAAGAAACATGATTTTAGTGTCCCTCAATAAAACTTATTAACTTTTTGTCTCATTTGAAATTCTGCACATTGTCTTGTCACAACCTCTAAACTGTTTGCACTGAGCCTTGGCCCACTCGCATTACGCATGAAAAACAGTTTTTTAAGGAAATCACGAGTATCGGAAAATCGGTAATTAGCTGTGCATTGACACGTTTTTGTATTTCAGCTGGGACTGTGTGTTATGTCGCGCATTCTAATAAGTACTCAGTTCAAATTCAAGGCCGGATTTTACGTTATAATAAAAGTTGAAAAAGGCAAAACCAAAATTTTTAATTAAACACACCAAAAAAAACACAAAATGGCAATAAAAAAAGAATTTTTTATGATTGAACGTGTTAATATTAAAGTTATTCGGCAAATATACAATTGTAGAATATTGTCAGAACTCATTAGACAGATATGATAATACTAAAATGCAAATATTTTTGTTTGACCATGCAAATAATAGACGAAATTCCAAGACTCTGACCGAGGACTGTAATTAGTTTAATTAGTAATTAGACACTAACATTTATACATAAGATATTAAACAGAGTTGTTAAGTTTTTTCAGTTAGTTTTTACGGCTCTCATCGAGGAAATTATTGCTTTTTTCATTAAATAATCCTTTCCGATTAAGACAAAGCCGAAAAATTACTGAAAATCTGTTCGAATTTTTGTTGAAATCGCTTATAAAATGTACCGATAGATAGTATTCTGATAACTGTATTTAACAATGCTGCTACATGTAATTAGAATGCGCGTGGTGTCCTTGGAGAAGGTTTAACTCTCCCATGAATGTAATTAGTGCCATTGATGACTTTTATCGAGAAAAAATCGCGTGAAATGAGCCCAAAACAAATTATTTCGAGGATTTAAAAAAAATTCAGAACAATATTACTTTCTTCATATAACGAATATAGTCATAAAATTCTGTTTTTTTTTTTAATTTTGTTGGCCTTAAAAGTTTTTGCACTTAAAAATAATACAATAGCCTATAAACTCTGTTTATTTTGTCGAAATTAAATGTGGATTGGAAATTCTAAATATACCAATTCTATCGTTCTCAGATTTTTTTTTGTCTGGTATTGTCAATAATTTTTGGATTCCAAATTTTTTAAAGAACTGTTTTTCAGTGTCCAAATTTCAACTTCATTATTATAAATTATTTAAAAATGAAATACAATTTCTTGCTTTTTTAGCAGCTTTCAGAAGAACCTTTTTGAGTCTACACATGTTAAACTAGAAGAATTTCTTGGGATCTTTCTTGAACATACACGTCGCCATAGCTTTCTGGCATTAAATTACACAGGTTTTCACACTGTTGTGGTCACCAATACAAATTAAATTAATAAGAATGAACGTTGACCCGATTTCAATTCACGTAAAACAATAGCATCACTGTAAAAACCAATGGCAATAAATATCGAAAGGAAATTTTAATGAAATTCTTAACATTTCAACAATGTGATAACAGTTACATTTACAGGAAATGATTAATTGAGCTGTATATCACTCAAAAGTTTTCCATTTTTGGTCGAGTTTTTCTATTAAAGTGTGTCAATCTCTTCACCTGATTTCCACATCGCGACATTGAATAAAATTCGCGATTTTGTGGAAAATCAGTATGAGTATTTGAATTTCTCAAGAATTTTTATCATGGGATTTCAATCGATAAAACGCAAACAATCCATTATAATAGTGTCAATTGATATCAGGTAATTATTTTTATTTTTGTTCTGAACATCTCGTTCAAGAGAAATCCGTTGACCTTTAAGTCTATAAGTAATATAAAGCGAAGCACGTCAAGTTAAACGTTTTCAGTACAGTGAAGTTGTTTCACCTGGCTAATTGATAATTCGAACGTGTTTTGGCGGCAAACATTGAAAGTTTTGTATAAGCAACATTGGCAATGAACCAAGAGCATTCGAAATATAAATAATAGAGTTCAAAGAAGTTTAGTGGAAAAGGTTAAAAAATTAAGACTACAATGTTGTCAGGATGGAAACTGCACGTCTCCAAATGTACGTATTTTTTTACACATTTTTTTATCACTAGGATAACAAAAATGTTAGATTATAATAGCACAGGTTTACCTGATTTTAATTAAAAATATCAATGCCAATTTATTGAAGGCGATTGGTTTTTCTATCATCTCATTTAATTTTAACAAAATCCAATTACGGAAAAAAAATTGTGGTCGCTTTATGAAATTACTTCTGAAATTTCAAGAATTTTCTGTGAAATTGAAAGCCAGTATTGCGCAACACGAAATAATTTGAAGGTACTAGAAAGTCTTAGCGCCACTTGTGCAGACGGTAATCACAGTAATTTGTGAGGTCTATAGCGACAAAAGTGCACTTTCGCTGGAAAGGTGCGAAATTTAATTTTTCGTTAAATAATGCGGTTTGATTTTTATTTTGAAATTTGTTTTGGTAATTTTGTTTTGTTGACTGAAAATGCATTAAAAATTTCCTGTTTTTATACTTTTATCTAATTTATACTGTAATTTAGCGTTTTATGAAGTCTGGTAAATGTCCAAATTATACAAATTTCTGTATTGAGGAAATATTTTTCCTATTCTGTATTTGAAGATCCTTTAGAAACAATTACAGGTAATTAGAAACTTTAAAAATGTAAAAACAAATTTGCGATGAATGAATCGACCAAAATATGACCTGCATTATTTCAACCTTTAGATAAAAAATTATCGCTGAAATTTATTATTACTATTAGTGTCAACTCAGCAAAAGTTTAACTTCCTCGCAAATAGTGAAAAAAATTGTGACTTGATTAAAAACAATTGTTTTTTTCCAACGATTCGTTGTTGGGTTTATTGAAGTGAAAGAGTTTTATTGCATTCCTATAGGTAAAACAATGAACACAAATACGCATAACAAAGTAAAATAGTTGTGTTGCTATTCTCAGTAATCTATTAAAATGCAAATTATTTTTACTGTAGGTACATCTTTAAGAAATCAAGATTTGTTACGTATCCATCACTGGAAAGTCCAAAGGTCGAATAGTCTGTATTTACATTCTGCAAAACCTACAAGCAGGCGTTTATAAAAAAATATACATTTGCACTAGAAACCTCCACACGAAACCAGTAATGACCCGTAGAAAATTGTACAGAGTTCGGAAAGTGCCACTGTAATTATTTATTAAAATGATTCGAGCAATGGACTGTAATTATTCACAGTAATTGCTACTTACAAAGAATGCAGGAAATTTCAAAACGGGATTTCAGGCCTGACGTAGAAAAATTAAAAAGGTAATAATTCTCGAACACGTTACAATCCCATAATATTTATTTAAACAGTCTAATGTCGTAAGTTAATATTTAATTACAACCAAATAAATAATTTAGTCTGATTTTTGACAATTAGTAAGGTCGCATTATTTTTTCATACGCCCATTAAAGTTTAATAAGACATTAAATAAGCTCCACATGCGCTCATTGTCTTAACGTGGTTTAGTTGACGTCATTTAGTACCCAATAAGAATTCTTCTTTAAGTAATAAAATCTGTCAAGTAAATCAATGATAATTCCTTTTGATCGATAAGCTGTTTGTTCGGTATGATAAAAGACTTGGGAAGGAATTAGATGTGATTCTACTGCTTATCGATAAACAATATCGAAAGTGTAATTAAAGGAAAAATTCAAATTAATATTGCAAATCCTCTAACAGGATTAAGAGACGATAGTTTATCTTGTGAGACTAATAAAGCTTTTAGTTCAGTTTGTTTGTGTTTTATGCTGGGAAAAATATGACGGATTTTCATACAATAGATTTATTCATGGTCATGTCTTGATAATAAAATAGTCTCAGCAATAACATTTAACTTATCATTGAATACAAGAATTTTTAATTTTCGCTTGAACGATCAAAATCGATGTTGTTTATGTAGCAAGACTTTGAAGAAGTGCATACAGCATTCTACTCGTGGCAAGGTCGAAAATTATGATTATAATTATATTCTAACATTTTATTTTGAATTGTTTTTTTAATCTTGAAACTCATGAATCCATTAGATACCTTTAATTGAGATTTCTTTTACTGTTCAGTGTTTATCATCCCCCACCGTTACATTCTGGGCATTATGGGTTTCCTGGCCATAGTAAATGCCTACACCATGAGAGTCACCCTTTCCGTGGCCATCACTGAAATGGTGGAGCCCATTGCTGCCTCAATTCACCACGACCCGGATGCCTGTATGGGCTCTCTCTCCAACTCTTCTACCATAACAGTACGATCTTTTTACTCAGCTCTCCCAAATTAACCCACTTTTACAGAACTCGGATAGACTCTACCCATGGTCAAGCAAACAACAAGGTCTCATTCTCAGCTCCTTCTACTGGGGTTACGTCATAACTCACATTCCTGGTGGAATAATTGCTGAAAGATTCGGCGGAAAGTACGCTCTTGGACTGGGTATTCTATGTACCGCGATTTTCACTTTTATAACTCCATGGGTGATCTACGCCACTGATGGAAACTGGGGATGGGTGATTTTTGTGCGTGTTTTTGAAGGCTTGGGTGAAGGTACCACTTTTCCAGCTTTAAATGTGTTATTAGCTAAGTGGGTACCACTTCACGAACGTTCCAAAATCGGAACCCTTGTGTTTGCTGGGAGTCAAATTGGGACAGTTGTGGGGAATGCTCTCAGTGGCGCACTTATAGCTTCGACTCAAGACTGGGCGAGTGTCTTTTATGTTTTTGGGGCTTTAGGAATATTCTGGGTGTTTCTTTGGATGGCGCTTTGTTACCCCGATCCTGAGACGCACCCTTTTATTACTGAGAAGGAAAAGAATTATCTCCGTAAACATATTGGTGAGTACTCGTACCCTCCGATTTTGTCTAAAAGTTTTTTGTAGTAAACGTTACCAGGAAAAAGAGAGTAGTACCATGGACCGCTATCCTCACATCTTTTCCAGTTTGGGCACTCATTGTAGCTCAAATTGGGCACGATTGGGGCTTCTTCACCATGGTCACTGATTTACCAAAATACATGAAGGACGTTCTAAAATTCAACGTGGCGGAAAACGGGATTTGGTCCTCTGTCCCTTACATTTTCATGTGGTTGGTATCGATGTCTTCAGGGTGCATCTGCGACCATCTCATCAAAAGAAAATACATGACTGTTACAGTAGCCAGAAAAGTTTTCACCACCATTGGTACCTATAAATTAAATTTATTAAGTACAGTAAAAACCCTTTTTTCTAGCATCGATGGGCCCTGCAATTTTCATTATAGCAGCCTCTTATTCTGGTTGCGACCGAGACCTTGCCGTGGCTATGTTTACTATCGCTATGAGTTTTATGGGTACTTTTTATTGCGGAATGAAAGTAAACGCTTTGGATTTAGCGCCCAACTTTGCTGGTACTCTCATGGCAATTGTTAACGGTATCGGTGCTATTACCGGTATTATAGTACCATATCTAGTTGGAGCATTGACGGAAAACGTAATTGTACCCATTATACAGGGTAGTACCAACTAATTATTTTTTGTAGCATACTCTTCTGGAATGGAGAACGGTGTTTTGGATCGCTTTCGGTGTTTTTCTTATCACTAGTTTAATCTTTATCGTCTTTGCTAGTGGTGAAGTACAACCTTGGAATTCTACAGAAGAAGATAATGTAAAAAGCGATCAAAAAGAAATGTCGGCGAAGGAGGTAGTAACGGAAAAGTGTTGATCTCTGATACCCAAGAACAAAGGGACTTATTTATTGTATCTTTAGAAGTGTGTTTGTGATTCAGGAATTAAAATGTGATAGTTCTGATGGAGGTGATAATGATAAGCGTGTTGTTGAGCAACATTTTGACAATAAAATTGCATTGCAGCTTGTATTGTCTTTTTGCAATAGTTTTGATAATGCAAGTGGCTTTGTATCATCGGTGCTTTTTATGATTCTTGGAAATTTGATGAGTTTTTTGATAATATGGGGCTATCTGTTGAGATTATGAAAATTCTTGAGTACCAACTTCCAAAGTGCATATTGAAATGTAGAGCTTCAGGGCGATGAAAAATAGAAGCTTTGTCCAAATCGCTTAATTTGAACTTTTAAATTCCGAATTATCAAAAAAAAAAATTTGATAATCTTTGTTTGCTCAGCTCGAATAAGTACCTCCCAATATTTTCGGATAAAAAATCACTTTATTATCAATAATTTATCATTCCGATCTATAGATCACATTTTTGATGATATTTGATTAAATATTATTTATCTTATATAATTTAAAAAGATGGAACCTATGGAGCTTTAATTCGATGAGAGCGATGATAATTTTAAATCTGACCACATCTGTTTCTTGAACAAAAGTGACTCTTCTCATTAAAAGATTGCATAACTATTTTCAATGGCATCTAAAATCATAATCGTACAACTCAATTATTCAAATCTGGAAAATACTTACATGAAATGACTCCTACATGTAATTAAACTTTATATTTGAATTCTTATTGTATATTATTTTTTATTATCACGCTTGAAGTTATAATGACCGGAAAGTTGCGTTGCTTGTTTACTCTGCAAATATTATTAAAAAATATTTCGCCAAGACATTCAAATATTCAGATTTTGATCTAATTAAAATAGTGACTGGCAAAACTAATCTGTTTGTCCACACCTGAATTGAATTTCTCTTGACGACAACGTGGGCTAAATCGTAAAGATGAAAAATGCACGCACAAAACTAAGAAAAACGGTTCGAACAATGGAAATTAGTTCCATTAAGTCATCGGAAAAACCTTCGTAATCCGTAGAAACTCGGATCTCAACATTGCATCTTTCACAACCTGTTATTGAACATCATTTTCATCTTATCTAGGTGAACATCACTGCATTTTTTATTTTCTTGATTAATACGCGTCGACCAAATGACCCAGTTCGGTACAAGTACATGTATGTGATATTTAGATGATTTTGCAATGAATTCATATTAATTTTATTGCGTAAAAATGATCGGTTTTAACAGGGGGATGTGATAATTTAAAGTCACTAAATACAGTCGCTTGGTGTCAGTAAATCATTCGGGACGTTTCGGTCTCTACCTGTTCCTGATAATGACTGAACAATGTATAAAACGCTCAACGAAACACTCCATGCTCTTAGTTTGGTGTCGCACCTGATGTTTGACTGTGATATTATTTATTTATTCGACTGTTACGAGTTTCTAATTGTCGTTGACCATGGAGGGATCGTGGAAAGCGAAAATTGCAAAACGTATGTAACATTTTTAAGAATTTGAATTTATTAGTTTTTTTTAATCAATTTTTAGCTTGTTTTCACAATAATTGTTCTTTTTAGAAAGTCCGGTTTTGTTAGTTACGCTTTTTACATTAGCCGTTCTAAAATGGCAATTTTTCGAAAGAATTATTCCAGGGATATAAAAAAAAGGGATTATTAAAAATAAACTTGATATAAATAAGTTCAATGAGTTCTATTTCCTAATATTTTTTCTCTTCTTACTCAGAGAGGAAATGCGGCTTCAATTTTACACATTTCGAAACAATAATATTTAACGCCAACACGTGAGAAGTTAATTTTTACTTTTTATCTTCAATTTTTATGTGTTTGCTGCTAATTTAATTTTAATGTAAGATGAAAATTATTGTTTATTACACCCAAGCAAAAATGAAAATAATACCAGTGTTGACCTTTAAATTGTTATGGTAGTATTTTATTTTTTTCACTTGAACATCATAATCTCCTATTGACAAATGTAACTTTCCTTTGAAATAGCTGTAGATAAAGAGATAACATTGGTAAGTGCTAGAATATTTTAAATACTAGAATTGATAATGATAACCCCGATATGTGGAGTCAATTCAAATTTTAAGTAGTTTTGACTTAAGTCATTTCATAAAATCAACTATTAATTTTGATTTCTTACATATCTTATTATCACATTCTTCACATTCGTTGTTCAATTTTTACTTTATTTCTATTGCCTTCACAATATAACTACTGAAGTCATAGACTTGAATATATTTTTTTATCGCAAAAACAAATGTGTCTAAACAAAATACGCTTCAACGTTTATTGCGACAGTAGATATTGAAATTATTCCCAATTTTTTTTTACCCATATTTTGTGTTTTTGCATTTTAGTTTTTCTGATACCCCAACGCTACGTTTTGGGGATCATGGGCTTCCTGGCAATAGTCAACGCTTACACCATGCGTGTTTCTCTTTCGGTAGCCATCACAGAAATGGTTTACCATCCTCACAAAAACGGTTCAAACCAAGAAGATTCCTGCCCATCACTCTCCAGTAGTGCTCCAATAGCTGTCAATGTAATTATTATTTAAAATTCGAGCACTTAAAACTGTGGCTTTTAGAACACTGATGTTTTGTACGACTGGGATGAACCCACTCAAGGTCTAATCCTCAGTTCTTTTTATTGGGGGTATGCGATCACTCATCTCCCTGGAGGAGTTCTAGCGGAGAAGTTTGGAGGAAAGTATACTTTAGGAATTGGAATTCTATCAACGGCAGTTTTCACTTTGTTAACTCCATGGGTGATCCATGCCAGTGATGGTCATTGGGTGGTTTTGGTAGTATTGAGAGTGATTGAAGGTTTGGGGGAAGGAACAACTTATCCAGCTTTGAATGCTTTGTTGGCACAGTGGATTCCATTGAATGAAAGGGCCAGAATGGGGACTTTAGTTTACGCAGGTGGACAAATTGGTACCATTGTTAGTAACGTGGTCAGTGGGGCTCTGATCAGCGCCACCAAAGACTGGGCTTCTGTCTTCTACCTCTTCGGTGGCTTGGGTTTAATTTGGGTTGTAATTTGGTTCTTGATTTGTTACTCCGATCCACAATCACATCCTTTTATCAAAGAAAAAGAGTTGAAGTACCTCCAGACTGAGCTCAGTAGAGTTAGCAACGAAAAAAGAGCCATACCATGGAAAGCAATTCTGACTTCTGTACCCGTATGGGCGTTGGTAGCAGCCCAAGTTGGTCACGACTGGGGTTTTTATACTATGGTCACCGATTTACCCAAATACATGAAAGATGTCCTCAAGTTTTCAGTTAGCGAGAACGGAGTTTGGTCTTCGTTACCATACGCAGTCATGTGGATAGTATCCATGACCAGCGGATGGTTCTGTGATTGGATAATCAAAAAGAAGTATTGCAGTTTAACATTTGCAAGAAAGTTCTTCACTATTTTGGGTACTTTTGTAAAACTCTCCATAATGGTATTAAAACTCTTTTTTTCTAGCCGCCATCGGCCCAGCCATTTTTATAATAATCGCTTCGTACGTTGGATGTGATCGTATGCTGGCTGTATACATGTTTACCATTGGAATGGGTTTCATGGGTACTTTTTACTGTGGGATGAAAGTGAACGCTTTGGACTTATCCCCTAATTTCGCTGGTACGCTCATGGCAATTACCAACGGAATTGGAGCTATCGCTGGTATTATAACACCGTATCTCACTGGTGCTTTAACAGAACAAGTAGGTATACCATTTATTCATTTTTTTGATTAACTATCTATTGATTTTTAGCACACTTTGCTTGAATGGAGGACCGTTTTATGGATCTCCTTCGCAATTTTTGTGATCACTAGTATTATTTACATGTTCTTCGGTACGGGTGAAGAACAGTGGTGGAACGACCCCCAAGCTAATGAGCAGCGGAGAAATGAAAATCGAAATGTACAAGAAGTGGCAATGTAGGATAAATAAAACAAGACTGATTTGCAACTCGCAGTATCTATATTGATTCAGTATTGTTGTACTGGCAATATTTAGGGCCGTTTTAGGACCTAATTTGTAATGTATGATTTATTTTTAATTTAAGCAGTTATTGACTGTGTCCGCTGTTAATTTAATTAGTTTTAAAAATCCAGTTGTGGAAATATTTGTTTAGATTGTATAAGATAACTCAACAAAAAGAAGAATAAATAATATTGCCACAAAGAATAAGTTTTAAACGTTTTTAGAGCGTTCCATGATTGCGTCTTCTGTGAGATAAAAAAACTAAAATCAGAAATATTACCGACGCTTTCACAATTGCGGTAACCTTTTAATTTAAACTGGAAACTTGAATTAGGAGGAGCGCACGTATTTCAAGTTTAAATTATTAGAAATTTTGGCGGGGATATCACTCGTTCTCGTTCGGTTAAAACTTCAAAGGTCGGAGTCTTTCGGATATTACTAGGTCCATCAAAATACATCTTTTTACAAAAAAAATGTTTTCTTGTTGCATTATAGTTTCTACATATCTTTAAAAAAATAATTTACATAATTATAATAGTCACATAAAGTTGTTTTATCCGATCGCTTTCTTACTTCGCCGATGTTTATATAAATAAACAGGGACAGTGAGCTGATTGTTGTCCTCAGCTGTCAGGTGTCAAATCCAAGTTTGATGTGACCAGTGGAAAAACTCTCCTCCTTTCACTTTTATTTATTTATAGTCAACACCAACCGCTCATTTCGTTTAATTCCGATATGTAGATCAATTCCGCTATGATTGTTGCGCGTGTCGTGCAAAACTCTTTTGTGCAGAATCTTCTCCGTCGACTGTCGTTATCTAATGGAGATTTACATCTACCGAATAGTTTTCATGCTAGTACTGGAAGATTTTTAGAATTGGATGTGAAACCGCCTTTGAAGTCACATGTCAGGTATGGAAATGCACTTTGTTTGTTACCGAGGTGATATAACCTTGACTCTCCAGATGGGTGGCCTTTCTTTAATTGATTTTGTAGGTCAGTGTCACGAAAACTTCATAACAACTTTGTGAGAGCAATGTCGGATGAAGCTGGTTCTAGTGCTAGTGTGGGGACCAACAGGTTGCGGTTGGAAAAGTCCCCATATTTGCTACAACATGCTACCAACCCTGTTGATTGGTACCCATGGGGAGAGGAGGCTTTTGACAGGGCTAAGAAAGAGAACAAGATCATTTTCTTGTCAGTAGGATACTCCACATGCCACTGGTAAATCTCACTCTTATAATTCTGTAAACATGACTAGCCAAAGGTCACAGTGTTATCAGTTTTATCATGATCCATTTTCAATTTGTTTTGATGTACTTCCAGGTGCCATGTAATGGAAAAGGAGTCCTTTGAGAACCCCGAAATCGCCGAAATCATGAACGAGTACTTCGTCAATGTTAAAGTAGACCGCGAGGAGCGTCCCGACGTTGACAAACTCTACATGTCCTTCGTCCAAGCGAGCGTCGGCGGCGGTGGCTGGCCCATGTCTGTTTTTCTAACCCCCACTTTGGAACCCCTAGCTGGGGGCACATATTTTCCCCCTGACGACAAGTACGGTCGTCCCGGTTTCAAATCTGTCCTTAAAAGCGTCGCTGAGCAGTGGCGCACCAAGCAATCAACGATTGCAAGTTCAGGGAGACACTCTCTGGAAATCTTACGCAGAGTAAGCGAGCGAGAAATTCCAGCAAAGCAGGGTATTAACGTCCCTGGAGATGATGTGTGGAAGAAATGTCTTCTCCAGTTGTCGCATTCTTATGAAGATGATTTCGGCGGGTTTTCGACACAGCCCAAGTTTCCGCAGCCAAGCAATTTTAATTTTTTGTTTCATGTGTATTCAAGGGATAAGGAGTCAGAGCAGGGGTTTAGATGCTTGCATATGTGTTTGCATACTTTGAAGAAGATGGCGTATGGGGGGATTCACGATCACGTCAATTGTGGGTTTGCCAGGTAATATATAACTACAAAATCCGCAATATATTTAAGTATGTCTTCAGGTACTCAGTGGACGAGCGTTGGCACGTCCCCCACTTCGAGAAGATGCTGTACGACCAAGCGCAACTAGCGGTTTCCTACGTAGACGCCTACGTCGTTACCAGAGACAACTTCTTCGCCGATGTGGTCAAAGACATTCTTCTTTATGTCTCGAGAGACTTAAGTCACTCTCTTGGGGGTTTTTACGGCGCGGAAGACGCGGATTCTTACCCCCACGAAGGAGCGTCTCACAAAAAAGAAGGCGCTTTTTGCGTCTGGGAATACGATGAAATCACCGCGTTATTAGGCGATGCAGAAACCAACAAAGTCTCCCATAAAGACGTATTCATCCACCACTACAACGTTAAAGAAGCGGGCAATGTGGACCCAGCTCAGGATCCTCACAACGAGCTCAAGAAGAAAAATGTTCTTGTTTGTTTCGGGTCGTTTGAAGACACTTCTCGGAAATTCAAGATCGAAGTTGAAGATGTTAAAAAGATTCTTAAGAAGTGTCACGAGGTTTTGTACACGGAACGGCGGAATAGACCGAAACCGCACGTTGACACTAAGATTGTAACATCCTGGAATGGATTGATGATCTCAGGGTTCGCCAAAGCTGGCTTTGCTTTGAAAGAACAAGAGTACATCAATCGGGCGATCTTGGCGGCCAATTTTATTCGGAAGTATCTGTATAACGAAACCGAGAAGACGTTGTTGAGGTGTTGCTACCGGGGAGACGAAGGAAAAATAGTTCAAACGTTAGTACTACGATTTTATTGTTCTTGTTTAAGTCAAGTTTTACAGGGCGAATCCGGTTAATGGTTTCCTCGACGACTACGCTTTTCTCATACGTGGTCTCCTCGATCTGTACGAAGCTTCGCTGGACGCCGATTGGCTCCAATGGGCGGAAACTCTCCAAGAACAACAAGACCGTCTCTTCTGGGACTCCAGAGGCTCTGGGTACTTCACCAGTCCTGAGAACGACACGAGTATTCTCATTCGCGGAAAAGAAGGTTTTTATTCAAGCGTGTACGACCATAAGCTCATTTTTTGTTTCAGACCAAGACGGTGCGGAACCATGTGGAAACTCCGTGACAGTTCACAATTTACTTAAGCTATCTGCTTATTTAGACCGTGCGGATTTACGAGCGAAAGCCGGTCGCACATTGACAGTTTTCGCCGATCGGCTCAAAGCAATTCCGGTAGCTTTACCGGAGATGACGTCGGCATTGATGTTTTATCACAACTCGCCGACACAGGTAAACACTTCAATAAATAAACTTCTTTACTAATATTATCTCAGGTGTTCATCGCGGGAGGAGCTGAAGATAATAACACCCAAGCTCTCCTGGACGTGGTGCGCTGCAGGTTCATCCCAGGCCGGATTTTAGCAGTTACCGATGGTCCTACTGGTCGCGCGGGTTTGTTGTACCGTCGCCACGAGTCTTTAGCGCGACTTAAACCGATACATGGAAAACCAGCCGCGTACGTTTGTAGGAATTTCGCGTGTTCTTTACCCGTGACGGAACCGGAGGAACTCGCGAATTCGCTGGATTTTCCTTCGGGGGGAGCCCATGGGAGCAGCAGCGACGATGAGTAGAGTAGGTAATTTGTTTGAGTTTTGTTAGAATTAAACGGTAAAAGCGACCCGACATTGGCAGAAAAGTTGAAACCACCTAGTCATTAAGTGTTGAGAACGTGTGATACTCGGAATTCGAATGTGATATGGAAGGTTGTTGCGCTTGATTGCTTCCATTTTGATTGGATAGTCTAACTATTGTAAATATGTTTTTGGTCGAAATAAATTAAAAGGCACTTGAGGGACGAGTTTAGATAACCCTCTGTGGATTCCTTTTCCTATAGTCCTGAGTAGCCTAACCGGTTTCATATCTAGAATTGTTTACGTAACAGGTAACATTGAGCAGGTATCTAACGTAAATATTTTGACTGTATTAATTTGCAGGAACTATGCATGTACAGCGAAATTGTGGAATGTTGCATAAATGAAAATGCAGGGAAAAAATCGTTATCTACAAACGGCGCGCAATATCCGATGTTGTTAAGTCAGTAATTTTCTTTTATGAAAACGGCTAACGGTTCTGTGTTGTCGACATATTTATGCATTCGGTCATGGCTTTAGATATTGATATTGCTAAATCCTATTTAAGATTCCTTAGTGTAGGATTCCACGTGTCGTCTCAGCTTCCAACACGCTCCGTTAGATATACTATCTAAATACACATCGTGAGTCGCTATTTACCCAGAATAACTAGACACAATTCCTCCGAGCTTTCCAAGAAATGTGTACCTACTCTACAGTTTTAGCTCGCCGTCTGTTTTCCCAACTTTCGCCACGTTTGCATAAAATTCCGGAAAAAACTTCCAAGATCAATCCCACAGACAAATCATCTTACTGCAAAATACCACATTACTTTTTAACTTTTCTCTCGTAAGTGGTACGAAAGAAGTTTTCCGAGCGAACATCCGCACTAAATCTTGACGCTTCGTTGCGCCGAATTTATACAACCTCCACTTTTGATAATTTGACAGAGCGCCCCTGAAAATCATTTCGAGCCATTCATCCAATTATCACTGCCGTTTCTTCTAATTCTGACGGAGATCCATTCGTTTTGTTTGGTGGCGCATCTTGAAATTTTAATATTGAAGGGAGTTTTTTCGGGGATAAATCAGGAGCGTGGAAAAAAATCGGGACTAATGCTAGTAAAAGATATAAGGGATCAAGACGGGAGTTTTTTGTAGTCGTAAGAAGTTCAAACGAAAGAGTTTGGAATTAGACTGTGCAGGGTTAATATAAAATTCAAATACCAAATTTGTACTTACTTTTAACGATCACATTCAAAGAGCGGTTACAGTGTCTCATATAGAGACTTTGCCCCTAGTTTTCTAGATATGAAAATTTGAAATTGGTTATACAAGTCTTTAACTGTTAATCTCATCTTTGGAACTAACATTACGGAATTTCTATTAGTTTTTTCAGTGCCGACAACACGCAATGTGGCTTGCATAACTCCCATTTTCTCTATTTGATCTCGTCGCTTTTCCGCACGAACTACGAGATTGACTTCTTAGAAAAACCAGTAATATTTTATAAAACTCTATTTTCAGCGAGCTTAGTAGACCAATATCTTTTTTGCCAGTAATACCTCTTCCAGTACAAGACCATCTCTTTGTAAATAATGTCACTTAAAAGTCGCATCTGTAGTACTTTAGAACTTGATAAAGTGTATAGTTTGCTTTAATATACGTTCAATAGAGTAGTAACTTGCACTGAAGTGGCCCGAGAAGCACGTAAATGGAAAATTCTGAAGTTGGATGTGATATTAAACTGAGCTTCCTTTATTTTATTATTAAAATTCTGTTCGAACGTCATGAGGTGAATTATTAGGAGGAAGGGGAGATTGTTTTGTGTTTTATGGCGAATTGATATAAGGGCAAATATAGGAGAAACGGTGATTAGATGGTAGAAATGTCGATAAAGACGTGATAATGATAAGAATGGAGTAATGACGAATTGAGGGCCGAGGGTTTGAGGTCTCCCAGTGGGGTTGTTTAAGAGGGTATTCTAGTCTAGAAGCCCGAATTTGGGACGTTTTTTGACGCTCGATAAAAAAACAGTTAATATTTTTGTTATCTATGTTTTTATCATTTTTTATTGATATTTCAAGAATACATAAAAAAAAATTCAAAAATAAAATAAAATTTGAGTAAATTATGCGCCGTTGAAGTAGAGGGCGAAAAAAAAGAACGTGTCCTCGGCGTCACGATTCCCATTTGTCATCTGTGACAAAAAAATGGTAGATTCTTGATTAGTACAAATGTCAGAATGGTATGAAGAATAAAAACTGAAAATAACAAATTTTACCCATAAAATGGCGGCTACTCAAAAAAAAGGGTCGATTTTTCCGTTAATTTTTTAACTTTTACAAATTTTCAAGAAATAGTAAAAACTAGAAATTTTGAGTTTTTAACGGTTCATACTGAAGACGGATACATAAAGAATATTTATAACAAATTTTAAGTCAATCGGCCGATTAGAACTTGAGACTTTATGACGGCTGTTTTGAAAAAACTAGTTTCGAGAAAAACGCGTTTAAAGTTTTACCTTAAAATTTTTTTTTATTACAACAATGAGTGCCATTTTTTTGTTAAAATTTCACGCAAACAACATAAAAATCCGCGTATAAAAATGGTAGATGCGCAAAATTTATGAATTGTGTTCAAATTTGTGTTACTCTTAATCAATGAAACTAATTCCGTTTATGTAAGTTGATATTAATAAATTATTATCGTATATTCTCGAGGAAATAAAAAAGAAA
Source organism: Gnatocerus cornutus (assembly GCA_029298725.1). Lineage (NCBI taxonomy): Eukaryota > Metazoa > Arthropoda > Insecta > Coleoptera > Tenebrionidae > Gnatocerus > Gnatocerus cornutus. The sequence continues at coordinate 15,394,190 of CM055515.1, forward strand.
TAAGAAAGAAGCGGAAACTTGTTTCTTTGAATCTACCTTTTGAAAACCGTTTAGAATGAATGAACCGATCCCACTTTTGTAGATTTTTTTATGCTAAATACAGGAAAAAGAGAGTTGTTTATTTATGTACAGAATTAAAGAAACAAACAAAATTGGTGGATGCGCAAAAATATTAATTTCCAAAAACCACGTCAAATCAAATCGTTCAGAAAAATTTTCCTCCTAAAGGAAGGACAGTTTTTAAATATGCAGACTTTTTATAAAAGCAGACATCCACCAACAAAAACAAGAAAATATCTTCACGTTATTTTATGCTTCGAAAATCAAACGGGATCCAATTATTTGTACGTTTCTCTGTGTATACGGCTCGCTCAGAACCACAAAATTCTTGAAATTCTTCCTTTGACAAATTTACGCTCAATATGAAGCGTCACTAAACATTGTAAATCGCATTAATAATTCGAGGATCCTGAAGTTTATTGGTTTGATTCAATGTGGGTGATTGGATGCGTAATATATTGAGGGGCTGTTTACATTGGATTTGGACACTCGTTCGTGCAAAGTCAACTTTTCGGACTTGTAATTGGAATTATCATCGATACATTGCTTCACGCTTCCGTTTTTAATTGAGGACGTTTGTTTATTGGACGACCATAAATATATTGTTTACAGTGTCGTAAATTAGAAGTGTTATCGATCACTGGTTTACGCATTACATAAGATCGCCATTGGTAGGTTTTTTACGTACGAATTATCATTTTTATGACTTTCCGCCCATAGAGAAACCACCTAAATCATTTTAATTGCAAATCAACCATAAGCGGATTGGAATTTGTCAGAGATTTATCATCGTCCGTCTACGCGTTTTTACTCCGACAGACCAACAAAAACTGATTGATAAAGAAGACAATCCCGACTTGAAATAAATAGATTCCCTCCCACGGCACGACAGTAAAATTTTGTAGTTTCTTGGAAGTTTGTATTATAGACGCGATGTTATCCACGATTGATCCGTCCTATTACCATTATAAAAACCCAAGTGAGCATTCGTCATAAAAAACCAATCCATTCCCAACAAAGCGTCCCCAAATTTGAATTTTCACGCTTCAACTACCAATAAAACCTTTGTGAAAACGCAAACAGGCATCTTTCAAATTTTTTCGAAACAAATTGTTTTTATGTTGCGATAAAATTGCAATAAAAACTCCTTCGGAAACATTCAAATCATTTTTATCCAATACATATGCCTGTACTAAATATTGACATGCGTACTATTCCGTGGCATGCTGGACGCTGTTGCATCTTTAGTCACCCTCCGACAGTTGAACGCCGCGGCGCGAAATCTCACGGAGATTGCCGTTGATAAACTCCCCGATTTGTCCATCGTTTTTTCCAACACCCGGTGAAAGGGAGATAATCAATTTGGTGGCTGTATTTTTTTTATTTTGTAAGTTAAGTTGAAGGGAAAGTGCGGGGAAATTTTAGAAAAATTGTGGGAAGCGAACTTTGAAGTGGTTTTGTTGTTTTCAAAGGCTTGAGAGTTAATTTTTGAGGTAAAGCATTTTTTTGCCAGAAAATTTTACCACAAAAAGTTCTGTCTAGACTGGTTTACAGAAAATTGTATCGACTAGAGTTTAATTTATTTGCGATAAATACGCTTTAGAATTGATTACCCCCAATTTAATGTTCAATTATTTATAGACATTGGAAACATTAGCAGCACATTAAAATTGATGAATGAAATAGATTTCCGTTACTAAATTTTAATTTGAAAATTTCATTTGGATTGGTGCTAATTTTATAGTTTTAAGTCGTCACAATAATATCAAAATTACTCACTTTTACAGATTTCAAATAAAAATGTTTTCCTCTGCAATTTTTAAGTGTAAATTAACGATTTAAGAAATTAAATTTAAAAATGTAGCCTCGCAAAATTGTTCCTTCAAAATGTCAATCAGAACCAAAATATCGAAATGATTACACTGAAATTTTATTCGGAATTAGATAATCAAGTTTAAAATCCTAAAAAGATGGAGCATAGAATCAGGTTTTGATATATTTTATTAATTTATTATTTCGTTTTAAATTCCGTTTAATCTTCACAGAACACCTTTAAACATTAAACTTAAATGCATTAAAACTGTTTAAATATTTATTAATTAGGTATTTCATGTTTAAAGTTTAAATCAAAAGCTGTAAAATGTAAAGAACTTAGGCCTATGGTCAGAAAACGTAAACGCAGAATTACATTAATTTTAGATTCACAAAAAGGTCCCATTTTAATATCAATTCTAGGCCCCAAATTGTCAATTAGTCAGTTTTCAATTGAAATTGAGCTTTAGAATCAAGTTCGGCTAAACAAAACTCGAAATTTAAATTAAATAATATCCAGATTTTGAATTACAAATGTTCATTATAAACTTAAATTACAAATTTAAGTGTAAAGTTCAAGGCTTGACATTAAACTACATATGTGCAAAGGTTTAATGTAAACGGGTTTAAAAACTTCCATTGAATGCGACAAAATTAGAGTCAGTAGTATTTTGAAATTTACCTTATAGTATGTTTATTTCCTGTTTCCCAGATCAAAATAAATGTAAAAATTTTGCAGAAATAGGTAATAAATCGTTTTTATTTAGAGGATAAAACAAAATGGAAGAAATTGACCTGTTTTAAGAACTAAATAGCTTCCTTAGTACTTCCCTGTAAACAAATCGATCTGAATCAGTTCCATTATGGTTATCGATACTTTTACGTGTAGATAATTCAATCTTTTAGATGTAATTTCACCATCTGACACTTTTTTATTATCTTTATGAATATAAATTACCTAACTAGACACAGTCTGATTAATTCAAGTGTCAATTTATTAGTCAAATCAATACAGCCACCGATAAGCCTTATCAATCCTTTTACCGTTTTCAGGCTGAATTCGCTTCGTTTAAGTTTTGAATTTCCACAATGCTACTCCACCTCCTGAAACCTCCAAAAGAACTTAGTGAAAAACTTGTAGTGCCAAAAATGTCTCTAGTGATGTGGTGATAAAGGCAAAACAGTGCAGCTGAGATGCACTATTATCCTGGAACTGGTTATTCCCATTGTCGTTCGGGATCCGATTCGGGACTCCATCGCAGGAACTATCGAAGGGATCCTGAACCCTTTGACAGTGGAGAATCCACCCTTTCGGAACTTGATGGTATGTATAATATGTTTGAAATTGAGGAACAATATTTTCCTGACTTTTGCTTCGCTTCGGGATTTTTTAAGGTCAGACTTCCAGTTTCGTGCAGTCGACGAGGCTATTTTTACAATGTTTGCAAATGTTTATATACAACGAGTTTTAACCTGTTGTAACGTTTAAACAGAAGAGATTTTTCCAAATTTATTATTATTTTAATATGTCGGTTGGTAGGTGTTTTATTTTAATTTGAAGCACTTTGTTTATTGATGGATTCTCGGACGGTTTTGATTTAGCGATTTCGTACTGCAAGTTTACACGTTATCGTTTGAGTTAGTGTTTCCACGAATATAATTTTCAATTTGTTGTTGCATAAATTAGATTTCATATTTTATGCTGTGTTTATGTATATTATACACCCAAACGCTAATGATGAACGCATTAATATAAATTTAGGTGACGTAAACATTACGCATTTTCTGGACATTAAACTCGGAGAAATCAATTTTCCTTCAGTTTACTGTCAGTTAGGAATTCAAAAAAACCAAAACTATTTTTGTCTATATTTGGGTGTGTCTAACGTTTCATTATCAAATTTAATTGCTTCTAAAATCAGATTTTGCTTCAAAAATATTCTATGGCAGTTTCCCACACCTCATTACAATTTTGTTTGCTTTCGCAGATGATTCGTTTGCAGAAGTATGTTCTGGTTTGTTTTAAAAATAGAAAAATCTTCTTACATGTCGAAACGTTTAGTTTTTTTAATGGCAAAAAATAATAATTATGCTTGAATTTTAAATGTGCTGCCTGATTTCTAGGTTTAGGGAGGAAATTGTATCCCCGGTTTTATAACAGTGGTATTTTATTCAGGGTCTATGCAGCTTATCTACACATTTTCCGGCTCAAAATTGTCCGGTTTCTCTTCATAACATTAATTCTTTAAAATTCCAGTCTGAGTTTCTTTTCCTAATGTTGAACATGCAATTTTGAGATCATTCTGTACTTTTCAGTTAAATATAAATTTTGTTATTCCTACAGGTTTTAGGTTGTCTGAGTTTTGGATACTTCACCTATTAGTTTAGGCATTTTTAGGTTTTAGGTTTTCACTTTTTTTTTATTTTATTTTTTTATGTTAACAATTTTACACAGTTTTCGTCTCTCTTGCTATTAAGTCGGACTTGCAACATTGGAAAAGAATTTCTTTTATTCCGGCAATTAATTTTACCACTCTTTAACTACATAAAAGGTCTGAAATGAATTTTTCCTCGCTTTAATTAAATGTTCGTGGCAGCTACCATAACAACTTTTGCGCAAATAAAAATATTACTACCCGTACTTGGAATATAAAATAAAAGTTTAGCGCGGGAATGTGCCTTAATTTAATTTCTTCTAATAAATTGTTTGTCTGCAAACAAGATTATCGACCAACGACACAGTTCTGTAAATATTAATAAATAACAGCATTTAATATGCAAGATGTGTGGATAATGATCTATTGAATATTAAAATCGATTGATTTCAGGTGTGTTTAATATCGGGTGAAGTTTGTTTTAATATTTCTACCCCCGCTAATTAACTGTATTTTAAGTGACACCCTTTCTCTAAACGAGCAGAAGCGCTCGATAAATAAAGCATTTGCATAATTGTCTAAAGAAGTTGAACCAGTTGCAGGTTGTGTTCTTGAATTTTAATTATAACCGGCTGGAGATTTATAATTTGTTATGACGATGAAATTTCCATCCATTTCCTACACTATTTATAAAAGCTTAATATTAATTATTCTGTTCCCACTAAAACACGTTAAAAATTCAGATACAGTGGAAAAACAATTACACCACATAATTATCCGTCGAGGAAAACACAGAGCCTTATCAAAATTCCTGCCAGACTTTGATGATCACATTTGTTTCAAAATTCCTTGGTGTCTCTCTAATTAAAAGAACTTGGAATCATGACTCAGTTTCCTGTTTGAAAGCGTTACATCTAAAATAAACTTGTGTTTATTCAGGAAATCACGAGATATTTGTTGTAAATCACTCATTGAAGTGGCATCCGAATGTTCTCGGCTCTTTTTTGATTAAATTTCCGTGTGCTGAGATTAAATTCGGTTTGGGAGGTGATCGATTTAGCGTCCATTTTCTTTTGTGTTTACATAGGTCGGAGGCGTTTAGTATGTGCAGCGGAATAAAGCCAAAAAAGAACGCAGCTAGACGTAAACTAACGCGAATGACAACGAGCTGCGGTTTATGAAGTGTTATCCCCACTATTTGCAGAGTGGGGAGTTAAACCACGCCTATTGCGATTCTTCTGAGTTGGGAGATAATTAAATTATGTACAGATGACTAGATAGCGTCGTAATTTTGATTAAATAACAGTTTCCAGTACAACAAACTGTAATTATTGTGAACTCGGACACGGGAAGTTTGATTGGAATTAATAGTGTGTTTGATGTGGTTGTAAATGATTTAAATTTATATAATACAGTTTTAGTTACATACTACTTAAATTATATGGCATTTAACGTCAACTGCTAAAGTTTGATAAATTGGTCATAAAGTTCACAAGTGGAGAAGTTTGACCAATAAAGATAAATTATTGGTGTGTTAAGATTTCGGTCTAAGAAGTCTTAATTATGGTTGTTACTTGTTGGTACCCTATGCGTGGCAAAACGTTTTTTTTTATCGAACCAGCGACATAATTTGCTAACTTTTTTTCCACCTGAATTTCTTGTAATTTTGATGAGCGATAAAATACTGGCGTGTATCTGATCAAAGAAAGTTCAGTTTTCAAAGTTGTTTATTTATTTCGTAAAGAAACTTGCGCAACTATAAATTAGTTCCAATCTTGATAAAACGGACACAATATTTCTGAAAATTACGTCTGCACATCGAAAACAAAATCTGAATTTCAAATCGCGTATAATTTTCTTTTCTGTAGAAACATTAATTTCTTGTGAAATAGAACGAATTCCTGGGAGCTTTTAACCTATATCGGAGATGTTTCCATAAAGTTGACTGTAATATTCAGGACATAGCAACAATAAAAGCATCGGAAGGCTTAAACTTCTCGGATTAGTCACTGTTTTGGTTTTCCTACGAGTATTAAATTGCAAGGTAGGAAAATCGCTGATGGAATTGAGGCAGACACGGTTACTTAATTACTCCGATTTAATTAATTAAAACTCGTTTTTTTCCTCTCACACCTGCTTCACCGGAAATATCGGACTTCTATTTCCTGCGAACTTTATTGAGTTCGCTCGGTCTGTAGCTGTTGCTTCTTTGTATCTTCGAACTGACCATTTTCACAGCTTCTTGTCTCTTTTGCCTTTATTTATTTTTTCGCAGTGTCGTAAATTCCTTTGGGACTTTGCCGTTCATTTATATTCGACATCCTTCAAGTTAAAGCACCTTTCTGTGAATAGACTCAGCCATTTCACAAAACTTAACAAAAGTGGGGGATCAATGATCAGCGTGACAAGCGTGACGGTGATTTCTTAGAGCTGATAATGTACGGGAAAGTTCGGGATTTAGATTCGTGCGATTGCAAGGTGAAAACCAGAAATGCTAACTTAAGGGATGTCAGGACTCAGAGAACTGGAAAGTTTTTTTGGTATTTGGACGGATTTTAGGATCCCAGAAGGCAGAAGGGACTAAAAACTAATACGAAAGCCCAGCAAAGGCAAAAAATAAAAACGATTTTAGCTAAATTATGACGTCCAACAATTAGTGAATACGAGTTCAGTACCCCGAATTAAAAACAGTCTCATCCTCGCATTTCCCGCTTAATTACCGCGACGGGAAAAAACGAAGAATTCTGTAATCGAAAACCAACTGAGTTGTGAGGGTCTAATTTGCTTTAATTGTCTCCACCAGTGTTTGAAGCGTGAAATGGATTTAGACCAATCAACTAACAGCAGGAAAGTACAATACGTTCCAATATGAAAATATAATGGCGCCATGAAACTCGAATGTTCTACAAAGAGCCAGAAAAATAAACCCGTTAAGTATCATAAACCTGTAATTCTACATTTTGCGCCTTTTGTTACACAATTGGGTTATTTCGCACAGTTAATACATAACTCAAAATTAGTAACCTATTGCTCCAGAACGAGAACTGATAAAATTAGGAATTTTATTTACAGATTTACAGTCATTTTTGACAATCGTTGGAAATGAAAATTTCTAAATTTTGTTTATATTGCTTCATAACTTTACCCTTTGATACAGTTAATAAACAACTCAAAAACAGTAATCTGCGCAAGTTTTGCTGTTCAAGAATGAAAGCTGACAAAATTAGAAATTTTATTTAAAAATGTTGTTGTTGAAACTAATTTTTTTTAAATTTTGCCATTTGATACAGTTAATAAAAACCTCAAAAATAGTATGCTTCACAAATTTCATTGCTCTAGGCCGAAAATTGCTAAAATTAGTTAATTACTGTTTTCTAAATTTTTTTATCTTTTGCTTTACAATTTTGCCGTTTGGCACAGTTAATAAATAACGCAAAACTAGTCCTCTCCGCAAATTTCATTGCTCTAGAGTGAAAACTCATAAATGTAGGAATTTTATTTTTTTTAATTATGTGTCTTTTACCATAATTTTGGTACAGTTAATAAAAAACTCAAAATTAATAATCTCCGAAAATTTCATTGTTCTAGGACGAAAATTGATAAAATTAGGAAATTTATTAACAGATGTTGGGCCTTTTTGGCTCCTGTTGAAAATAAAAATTTCTAAACATTATATTTTTGATTCACAATTTTGCCGTTTAGCACAGTTAATTCACTACGCAAAAGTACTGTGCTCCACAAATTCTATTGCTCTAAAGTGAAAACTGACAAAATTAGCAATTTTATTAAAAAATGTTGGACATTTTGACTTATCCTGAAAATATATTTTTTTAAATTTTGTGCCTTTTGCTCCACAATTTTGCCTTTTGGTACAGTTAATAACCAACGCAAAATTGTATCCTCCGCAAATTTCATTGCTCTAAAGTGAAAACTGACAAAATTAGGAATCTAATAAAAAAATGTTGGCCATTTTTGGCTTCTGTTTAAATTTGTGCCTTTTGTTTCACAATTTTGTTATTTAATACAGGTAATAAACAACTTAAAATTAATATCCTCCGCAAATTTCATTGCTCTGGGACGAGAATTGATAAAATTAGAAATTTTATTAACAGATGTTAGATGTTTTTGGCTCCTGTTGAAAATAAAAATTTCTAGATTTTGTGTCTTTTACTCCACAATTTTGCCACTTGGTGGAGTTAATTATCAACCCAAAAATAATATCGTCCGTAAATTTCATTGCTATAGAATGAAAACTGACAAAATTACGAATTTTATAAAAAAAGTTGGATATTTTTGGCTCTTTTTGAAAATAAAAAGTTCTAAACTTTGTGTTTTTTGTTCTACAATTTTGCTACATAGTTAATAAACAGCTCAAAACGGTAACCCAATATGAAAATATAATGGCGCCATGAAGCTCGTATGTTCTACAAAGAGCCAGAAAAATAAACCCGTAAAGTATCACGTTAAGTTGGAAACATCACAAGCAAATAACCGACTATTTCCGACGACAGAGACGTTAAAACCGGCGTTGTTCTCTTGCTTGTTTCATGGAAAAGTGAAAATTGGAACAATTGTAAACGCTTCAAGAAGTCGATAAATTAGAGAGTGATTGTTTAAAGTTGAAAGAAAGTTTTTTTCTGTTCTAAATATAGTACAACGAGATCTAACTAAATATGTTTGTTTTAATTCCCCCTGATACCCTCGAATTATTATCATTTGTAGACCCAAAACCCATCTCATTTATCATTCACTCTGTCCACAGACAATGTTCCTCTGTAATGAATTAACCCTTCCATTCATAAATAAAATTCATTACTTGCTCTAACATTAAAAAAACCCAGACCCAGCTAAAAATCATCCAAATTCACTTCAATAATTCTCTTCCGATAATTTTATCGTATTTTTCTTTTATCTTGTTTTTTGTTTGTGTGTAATATACTCGAACTAACTCGCTTTATTTCTGTTCCAGAGTCGGAGTCAGGGTCAGGATCGGGGATAGAAGTCGACCCGAACCTTCCTTATCCAGGGATCGCGCCTATAGCTCTACGATATCTATCGCAAACCACCAGACCTCGAAGTTGGTGTTTGGCGCTCATCTCTAACCCATATCCTTTGCATACGTGCACAAATTCTATTTCTTATCGGATCTATATAAAGGTGGGAATAGTATAAGTATCGGTTTTGCAAATGACAGGGAGTATTATGCTACAACCGGTTTATGTTGCATTGATTGACGGGGTAATTAAACGGGATGGTTGGGAAAGTCGTGGAATTTCATAGACAGAGTGCGAACACGAATTTCCTCGTATGCTGAAAGTTCAGGTGGTTATCAAGCGGGTTTCGGGAGTTTCAGGGTGCTAAGTTGTTTAGGGGTTAAAAAGTCGACTCCCGCTTTCGTCCAGCGTTGAGATATCAAATTTTTATTTTATTTTTTCGCTATTAAACGGACCGGCCAATATTTTAATTTCTTGGAAGTTTTTAGAAAATAGGAATTTTTTCTTCGGTTCAAATGTGTAAATTCAGTGATTTTCCAAAAATATTTGGCAGGATCGTCTTTCGCGCATTGTATCAAATCCGCATTTTTGGATACTTCCTCGCCCCTAAAACCCATCTTAGCGACCGCGGAAATAATAAATTCTGTGTTATTGGAAACTGCCCCACATCTCAATTTTAGTTTTTTTTGTGTTTATCGGCGCTGAAACGCCGGAAATATGAGGTTAGGTACTAGAAGCCAGGACAAAGTTGACTGCTCAATTTTCCGCCACACGAGCCGCACCGTTCCCCAAATTACTTTCACATCATCAGCAATGCGAACTCTGAGTGAAAAATTGTTAAAATTTTTATTTCATCTCCTTTCAACACTTCCTGAAAGCTCTCAAAACAGTCCTTGCTATCTTTTCAGCAAAAGATCATTCCAGTATCAACAATAACACCTCGAGCAATTTAAATTAGCGTAACACGTGTTAAAACAAGTCTTCAGGACTGTTTTGTCCTCGATTAAGTAGAACATGGCAACTATAATTTTGGGTTTTTATGAACTGCAACCCAATTCGCAAGTTATGAAATTTCGTCGAGTTTTACGTTCGATCGTAATTGCGATAAGCACGTGGGGAATTTTTTAATCGTTGGAATTTTAATAGTTTTGATGAAAACTGGCGCCTTCCTAAGTGGAAATTATTTCTGTTTGATGCGAAATGGTTTTATCTTCAGTAAAGTGGATTCTGCAGCGGGATTTTAATTTACTGGTTTTGCTAGGTTAGACGAGCAATCCGAAACGAAATTAATAAATTTGTTGTGGAACAACTACAAGGCAATAAACGATACATTAAATGCGTTTGGAGTTTTGCCAGATAGTTAAAACTACCGTAGTTAAAGGTCTCTTCCTGCTCTGATTTACCTATGGCACTATAAAAACTTACTTGCAAAAGCTCTTACAGTTATGAGGAGTTGAATAATTTAAGGTAATTTTGTGTTTAAGGTCAAGAGATATTAATGTGTGTATTTGCAGCAACTTTAGCATTAAGGTTAAATGTTAAATGCGCTCTTGTGGACTCGGGTGTGGAGCCAACAAAACGTCATATATAACCGAAAAGTTCTTCAAGCTCCGGACTTTTGTTCTGTTTATTTCTGAAATTTAGAGCTTTTAGCCAAAAAAATAGGTTCTATTGGGGGCCCTTGGGGTGCGTCGAAACCAATAAACCTCCAGAAAGGTTTCCGCTAATCTGTATCCGCATGTCAAATTTAAATAAATACCGTATAACCTCCGTTTTAACTTTCGGAGTTTATGAAACCGTAAATCAAGAAAATTTGTTGCTCCTGCACCGGTCAACTTCAAAACGCGTAACTAGCGTTGCATTCACCCCTAAGAAAAATTGTTTTTCTGTATGAAAAATTCTGCCAACACAAACTAATGAACGTTACTATTATTCTCAGCTATTACAACCACACGTTTTTATGACTGAATTTGATTTAGAGCGAGTCATTTAACGTCTGGCAGTCTGTTTGCCGTTATAAACCGGATCAATTCTACATCAATTTGGCCAATTAGACGCTCCACCTCGAGACTACCCCGCAAAACACCTCGAGGGTTTCTAGCAACGTTATGCAAACTTGATTAACATTAACCGGTAGTTCGCCTCTTTGAAAAAACCTCTTGCGTTTTGATCTGAATTCCGAACATGGCGGGAAGACGTGTTTTATTTACAGCGTTACGAAATCATCGGGTCAAGTTCGTTGTAAATAAATGAAGTTTTTTGAAACGAGGATTCCGAGGTTAAGTTCGGTGCAGGCGGATGTGTGTAAAAATAACAGAAACACACACGCTCTGCGGCGAAGTAGATATTCATATCTGACTCGTCCTGTTTGTTTACTTTCGATGTATATTAGCAGCTTTTTGTGTACACTAACGAAATGTATGTACTTGTAAACGCAGTCAAAACGTTGTGTGTTTACGAACACGCCTTTTAGAGAGGCCTTTGTGGAGAATTCTTTCGGGTTGCTGTTGTGGAATGTAATTGTCGTCAATTATTCAATTTTCAAATGGGGCGAAATTCGAGGGTGCAGTCTTTAGGGAAATTGGCGGATGAGGGAATGGAGATGACCGGAATTAATGGACGGTCTTTCATGGTTACAGAGAGATATTTATTTTTATAATGGGAATTTTGATAAATTGTTGAAATTATGATAATTTCAGAGATAAAAAGTGCCGCGTTAACGCGGCAGGGCATTGTTAAGAAAAATGGAAGGAATTATGCTGAACTACTTTTAACAAATCTTTATTTCAGAGACTCGACCATAAGAATTTTAACTTTGTAGTTTATGAAAAACTCAAAAATTAATAGTAAACTCCGCGAATTGCATTGATTTAAAACCAAAACTGACAGAACTAGAAATTTTATTTAAAAATGTTGGATATTTTTGACTCTTATTAAAAATAGAAATTTTGTGTTTTTTGTTCGGCAGTTTTGCCATTTGGTACAGTCAATAAACCATTCAAAAATAGTAACCTTTGCGATTGGCTTTGATCTAAAACCAAAATTGACAAAATTTGGAATTTTATATAAAAATGTTAAATATTTTTAGCTCCTGTTGAGAATTTTTTTTTCTAAATTTTGTGTTTTTGGTTCAACAATTTTACCGTTTGGTACAGTTAATAAACAACTCAAAAATAGTAACCTCCGCAAATTTCATTGATTTAGTACCAAAATTGACAAAATGAGGAATTTTGTTTAAAAATGTTGGACATTTTTGGTTCCTGTTGAAAATAAAAATTTCTAAATTTTGTGTTTTTTTGTTCGACAATTTTGCCGTTTGGTACAGTTAATAAACAACTCAAAAATAGTAACCTTCGCAAATTTCATTATGCTAAAACTGAAACTGACAAAATTAGGGTTTTTATTTAAAAATGTTGGACATTTTTGAAATTTTATATATTTCTAAATTTTCTGTCCAGTTGACACGTGTTTAAAGAAGCGAAAGGAATTTTGTATAACCACATTTAACAAATTTTAATTTCTAAATTTGGATTGTAAAAATTCAGTTTTGCCATTTTTTCCTTCCAACATTTAAGTTTTGCAACGAAAAAACCCGATCAACTTCCAAGCTCTTTGTTTAACAACGTTGTTTTCGAAATTCGAGCTTTAGATCAATACAAAGCAACGTGCCCGAAATCGCTGTCATAAGTCATACCGCCAACCGCTCCCACGTTCTCAAACTTGATAAATGCGCTATAACCCTCTCGAACATTGTACTTCCCAAAAACAAATCGCTTTTAAATACAGAAAATTGTAAACAAAAATCTTGCAATCTTACAATCCAGCAGCCGACAAGTAAATAGTGAAAGCTCAAAGCTCCATAGTCAACAAGTGCGGTCGGCCCTGACCTCAATTTTCAATTATCTTCGTCCTTTCCGGTACCTGTTTTCCCCCACTATTGCCTTAAGCTCGTTCCGGATCTTTCAGTGAGCTTTGTGCTTCCTAGGATTGCTTTTTGATGTTAATACTGCGCCGACCGCACTTTAATATGAATGTTTATTAAATGTTGAAGAGATTCGGCTCGAGCACATTAATTTTTATAATTGGTTGATCGCGAGCTTTTGTGTCAAGGCACAAAAACAGGAGTTTGGGAGTTGCTTTTAATCCGGCTAATCGAATTGAATTTACCTGGCTTGAAGAGCACGGATGTCTATTTTTGAGCTTTCGCTGATTTATATGAGCTTTAAGCTCATTTAATTTATTATTTTGTTTGTGCTCAAATTGGAGAGGTGATCTCATAAATAACTCTGAAAAGGTCACTGGGTTATTTTCAGTGCGGATTTGAAGGTCGCAAATCTGAATGGAAGCAGTCATTTTCTTAATTTTGGGGGATATAACTCGAGCTTTAAAGCCTCTTTCACAAATTAAAATCTCACAGCGCTAAATATTTAATTGCGATCGTAACCATTTAAGCTCGTGTTCCTTTAAGCTCCTTCTCGAACCGTAAACATTTCGCAACGATCCCGCGCGTAATCTCTGAAATTCTTGCAATAATTCCTCCGTATCCGAAATTGTCTTTAATAATTTCTTTACTCGCGACAACCTGAACTTATTTTATTCAAGGGAACAAAAATGGTAGCATTATAAAGAATTGCTGGGACTTGGCAATGAAAAATTCAAAATCTCATTTCGCAACAGGTAAAGGTGCAGGAGAAATCCATCAGCCAAAATTTCTCGTTACAATACAGCTGTTCTTCTAATTGAACCTTTCGTGATAAAATATTCACAGAACCAACAGCAACGTTATTTAGTTAACACGAGACAAAAGCTCCAAAGCTTTCGCTTGAAAATCCAGCTCATCGTTAACCAAAACGATGAGAATAATATTTATGAGGGTCGATGAACACGTCCGGGAATAGATTTTGACTGATTCGAAGTGTATTCTTGAAAAGCTCATCAGCTTATCAGCGACATTTTTCCTCTTTAAACTCCAATATTTCTTCTTATCGCATTTTATTGCATATTTAGGTCGATCGTGCACGTAAAATCTCGTTACGAAAATGTAAAGTAATTTTTTATGGAGGATGAATCGAGTGTCAAAGAATAAAGTATATCGAAGAACATGATTAATAAAATATGGAAAATTCGAGCTTCAAACGTGATTATTTTTGAAGTACGAATTTGATTTATGATCGCGGAATTTTTCTTGTTTTCAATAATCAAAAAACAGATCGATCAAGAAGTGTTCGAAAATGTTAAAAACGCGTTTTATTGTTACAAGTGATTGTGAGATTTACGACTTGGAGGGACGCCAAAGTCATACGTTGCGAAATAAAATGAATTTAATTTGGTGAAATGAAATTTGAGAATTAAAGTTCAATTAGACTTTAATTTGTTTCTATTGATACAACGAAAATCCAAATTTCACAAAACCAAAGCAATCCACTTCAAAAGCTGATAATTTAGAATTTGGAGTATTTTAAAATACAGTCGACAATAATTTATTTTCTTTTGCTCCGTCATTCTTCCCCGCAGAGAATTGATTGCAATTTATAATTTTTCGCAACTTTTCCTGTCACTTTACATCAATGTCGACCAAGTTATAATTCCCAAGTCTTCAAAACAATGAAACAAAAATGGCGGAGGATTTCATTGAATTATTATGCAGATGTCAGCAACGCCCGCGCATATTTTCCTTCAATGAACACGGCGCTACAGATTCCATCAACAATCCAAAAATAGCCCCTCATTCAGTTATTTTACGCAGCTAAGACATTGCTATAAAACTACCCCACAATTTGTTCCTCTCCATATTTCATCCTTATAAAAATTAAGCCACTTCATAAAGCGTCCGTTTCCAAAAAAGCGCACCTTAATTCCGAGAGTAATCAGTGTGGGTAAAGCTCCCCGAAAAAAAGCTCGTGTTTTCCTTAAATTTGCGGCAACCCCGTTTGATTTACGACTCCCAGAGTACATAATAAGGGAAACGTGCGTCGTGTTTGTTTGTCGACAGATGCTCAGAACGTCGTTCGTATTCTGTAAATTCCGGTGAAGTTCCGGGAGCTTTAACGTATCGGTTAAGTACACAAAGACATATGCATTTCGACACAAACACTCTCGGCAATTAATTCAGATGGTTGTATTTGGTTCAAGATGATATATTTGATCATCTTACATCAGCTGTTTGTACTTAATTAGAATCTGAGGAAGGGTGGAGTTTTTATGGTAATTATTTGTTCTGATTGGAGCTTAGTAAAAGCTCTCGTTTTCAAACGAGTCCAAGCCAACAAAATTAATGATACAACTTGCTTAAAAGAGAGTAACTTTAAAATCTAACTGTCACAGGGACTTTCCAATTTCTTTGTCCTTTGTTGACGACAGATGGTATTTTTGGTCGTCTCACTACAAGTTCTCGAAAGGATCATTAATTTTGTTGTTAGCTGGAAACTGGAAACATTTATTTTGTCATAACACTGATGATTTTTTAAGGTCTAGGATTATGAAAACAAAGATGATATAAACGTGCAAAAAAAGTTGCCCCTCTGATAATTACCCTAATCGTCACCCCCAGTCGTGTCACCACCACAACTTTCAAACTTGACATCCTCGCACCACATTCGCTACCCGGAACACGGTATAATTCCGGGTTATAATAAATAATCTCTTCGTGAACAGCACGATGTAACAAAATAGAAGCGGCGCTCAACAAGTTGGGGCTGTCGACACTGAAACCATTCAGGAAAACCGCCCTCATTCCGTTGTTTCAGCTGTTGACAGCATAATAATTGAAAAAGTTTTTAGGTGTTTTAATGAAAATGTCGGGACCGGCGTATCTATACGACCGGAAATACGCATGGTTATGGACGGTTTTACCAGAAACTGACGGGTTCAAAGCGAGTTTTAAGGGTGCTTAAAAGCAAAAAAGGCCAATGGCTCTAGAAGGTTGGTGATAGATAAAATAACAGATCAAAGACGTGGACGCTTTGAAGAAAAAAAGCGTAGAAATAGTGGCGGCGCTAACAATAAGGTCACGGCGGGAAAGAAAAAAAATCGGGTCGATCGGATTTAACTGTATGCTAAAAAGCGGATTTGGGTTTTGTCCGTGTCTAGAAAAAATTTTGTTTTACATAACGCCCTTTTTTTTATAAGGCTATTAGAGTTTACGCATAGTTTTGAATGTAAAAAAAATACAACTGCTGACATTTTATTCAATTGGCATTTTAATTTCGACATTACATTCTCTTATTAGACTCAAGTGCGTAAACATGACATAAAAGTATGTCATTTCGACAGGAATTGAATTTGTAAGTAAATAATTGTTTTATATCTCCATTGTTAATTTGATCCATTGTACTTCTGAAATTTCAACCGTTGAATCTGCGTAAAAATTCAGAATTTTCGTAATTGAATTAAAGTAGTGTCAATTTTAAAATAGTTGTCAGAACTGTCACTTGAAGTATTTATCGTTAAATTTTGCTTCGTAGAAAAAATCTTGTTTACTACTCGTGCGAAATGGAAGTTAATCAAGTCTAGTGTGTAAAACACCATTTCGCTAACTTGTTGCAAAAATTGCTATTTGAAAATTCAACAAGTCTCTTTATTTAGTTTTGAAATATTTTCCAACCTGCGCAAAGTTAAAATTACAATTCGTAAAATAAACCGAATTTTAGTAAACAAAATTTCGCCCTCACCATTGATGGAAATAATTCCCCAAATTCCCCATAATCCCTCCTTAGCCCCAATAATTCAAATTTAACGAAAAAACGCCCAATTCATGCAAATCGCCCTATAAAACAACTTTCTTACAAAACTTCCGCTTTATATTAAAATATTACACGAACTTTTCAATTTGCTTCGTTGTAAAAATATTTTCACTTATCACCTCCATCCTATATCTCATCCGCTCTTTTCCCAATTCATTTAGTTTTTCCCCTCGTCG
The DNA here is from genome assembly GCA_029298725.1 of Gnatocerus cornutus. Lineage (NCBI taxonomy): Eukaryota > Metazoa > Arthropoda > Insecta > Coleoptera > Tenebrionidae > Gnatocerus > Gnatocerus cornutus. The sequence continues at coordinate 15,411,349 of CM055515.1, forward strand.
TAAATAAAACTAAGTAGTGTCTTCGAGGCTTTCCAGCGACCTGGTGTTATATAAAATATTGTAAAATATAGTCTCTTGGGCGACGTGTCGATAGTTGTAAAAGAGAGAGGTAAAGTTAGTAGCATACTCTGTGTCACGAACTTTTCTTTTAAGCGTGTTCGTGGACTAATTCAATTTATAAAAAACGGAAAGTTGGCGGTAATGAAAACTCATGACTGTAATGAGGACCAGTTCGGGTTTCCAAATGGAAATTCCTTGTTTTAGGGTCAACAGTTGGACAATCCTCCAATAGTAGTAGAATCATTCCAATTCGGTTATGATTTTTGGGTTCGAGCCCTTTACGTTACAGGCAAAGCTAAACATTTATTACCCCCAACCCTCTATTAACAGCACGCTATCATCCAAACCCAAAATTACCTAGAACGATTATCACAAAGAGAACAATGAAAATGCGAATTCCCACTTCCATAAAATTTATTCACAAACTTCCCAGTGTTGTCCTTGTAAATTCGTATCAATTTACAATCACTCGCTCCGGCCAAATCTATTAATAATGCATCAAAAATTTATTTTATTCCTCCAAAGAAGACGCTGGGGAAATATTTACATCCGTATTTTTGCCTTTTGGAAGTTGGAGAAATTTGCTTAATTCCGTTATAAAGCACAAACTCTAGGAAAGTTTCGTCCCACGTCAAAACCTCTTGTTTTTCGTTCCGGTGGCTCCGGAGGATACCATATTCATGGTGTATAAACGTTGTCGTGAATTATTCAATGATTGATTCAACAGATGGCATGGATAATAAACGCATTCCGGGCATCAATCACATGTCGAAGATTTTTCTAGCTGATCGATAAAAGTATTCCGGGTTGTTCGAGCTAAGCAACTTTTGGCCAAATTAATTATTAATTGACTCATTTCCGCTCTTAGTTGAACTCGTAAATTAATTTGCTAATCTGTTAATCGGAAGTTGAACGGACAGAGGAAAAATTACCTCCGATTTGGTCCACAATGTTGCTAGTTCTTAGACCTCCAAACAAATTAATAATTAATTCATTCATTTTCGCTCTTGTTTAAATTCGCAAATTAATTTCGTAATCTGTAGATCTGGAATTTACGATCTACCCGAACCGAGTCGACAGTCGATAAAAAAAATTAATTAACGCGCTTTGCCGTGTTTGTTTTCACTAATTAAAGCGCGGAAAATTCCGAAAAAATAATAATGGCAAACGGCCAAACGACTTGTTACTTCGCTCGACTTCATCAATAGTTAGTGATCTGACATATTATTTTTATTGTGGCGTCGTTCAGTCGGAAAGGAACTTGAAGTGTGGGTCAACGGACCAGAATTTCAGATTAAGTTGTTTTAAAGTTCACGAACAAAGTTTAATAACGTCATCAGGGCTATTGTGGTTTGATCGCATTAAAAGTTGAAGGAATATTAATGCGCGGATTCGAGCAAATATTGGGAATATTACACCGGAAGGACTCCATTATCAAAACTTTTTACTTGAAATTTTAGAGGCTCATGAAACATATGTTTCTGGCAGTTAATGATCTATAAGGCAATTTTTGAAGCGTGTAATTTTATGACTTCATTAGACCGGGAACTGGTTGTTTGAAAATAAACATAACGAGCTATTGATTTAATAACAAAAAAATAAAACTGAAGCGCGGATATTTATAACTCTCCTGGAACATGAACGAAATTATTTCGAGTTCTATAACTGAACCATCAATCAAAAAATCATGAAACGTTGATAAAATCAACAGTAATCATAAACAAAAATCATAAAAAATCCCAGAAATTAATTAATTTGAATTTATCATTTCGTTTCCCTCTGGCAACTTTAAATAGCCCACTTTCCCCTTTTATATTCACCTGCCGCGAAATCTTCCGTCCACGATTCAATTAAAATTATGGATAATAAATCACTCTCATTCAGAAGCCTGCACTTTTCTCTCAAAGAATTTATCATATTTTAAGCCTTCGACGTTGCAGAGTTAATACCGACGTGTGCATCCAGACTGTTTTTTATCCCAACATTAATCTGCCGGTATCGATTGGCTGCAACAAGTATTTTTAATTTATAGGTATGGGACGCTTAATTTTCACAGTTTTCATTTAGGCAGGGTTACACACAAAGCGGTGCGTGTCTTTGTCACGGAAGCCACATTTGGGGAGTTAAAATAAAAAGGCAGAAGCTTTTAACAAGAAGCAACTGTTACAGATAATTATTTCCGGTGAAAACCACAACATCGAGTTAAGAACAGGCGGTGCACATAACGTAAGTTAGAGGAGCTAAAATTTCCATAAATTTAATCTACTGGTAAGTGTTCAACGTTCCGTGGGGTTATTCGCGCATTTTGGGGCCAATCCTACTAATTCCAGGGGCGGTAACATTCAGATTTACGAATAAACAGAAATTAAAAAATTGTGGCCCGGCGCATCCACCATTTTTTTGGAAAGTGCCCTGATCGCATTTCCGCGAGTTTCCAGGTCCGGTCCTGCGAATTTCGCCCCTCACTTGTCGTAGGTGGCCCCATGTATGTTTAATACATCTATATATAGGACGCAGCGCTAGGCAGGTGAGTTGAGCGGGCTGGATCAATATTACCTGGCCGTCGTTCCAGCATCCAGACTGGCGCTCAACGGCCTACCCTGTTGCTCCAGAACTGATAACAGCTCGTTTTTGTCGACCGAAATTGATTAAGCGCCTTATCGCGAACACACTCATGGTCGACAGACGACAATTGTTTAAATAACGATGGAATTCGATGCGGGAGGAGATTGATGGTTGTAATTTAATACTAAAAGCATTTTTTGGCTTTAACAGTGGCCGGTTGGAAAGATAGAGAAAGTGGTTCTGTTTTGTTATCAAGAATTTCAGTTTTATGGTTGCACGTAATAAGTGGGAGCGACTACAAGTGTGGATACGTGCTCTTGGTGAAAATTGCTTGGAACGAGATGGGGCACTCGTGTTACTCGGGAAATGGAACGAAATGAACGGAAGCTAAATATGTTTACAAATGACAAGAGAATAACTAAAATGAGCGCGCTAAACATTTGGGATTTTAATTTTGGACGCTTTTGCTTAGTTTAGTGCTCTAAAGTGTTAAATAAAAAACAGTTTTCCTCTAAAATGTTCATAAAGACATGAAAGTACTAAAACAATCATAAAGCTCCTTTTGATCTACATTGTTCTATAAAATCTATATTTACAAACTACGTGTGTTCTTAGAAATTTCATAAATGAGAAAATGTAAATATAGACGAAAAATAATTCCAAGTGAGTCGCGCCACCCCAAAAATGTTTTTCTTACAATTTCAATAAAGATTTGGTACTTTTGAGAACGTAATATTTTACAAATTCCTGAAAATAATTTTGGCTAGAATGCGTTATTTTGAGAAATTAAAAGAAGATGTAAATTTTGTAAGTGGACACATTTTAATATTCTCAGTAAATATCCAAATTTACATGTTACATGTTCTCAAAGACATCAAAGTTTTGTTGAAATTAATCAAAAATTTCTGGGTGGCGCACTTCACCTGGATAAAGAAGTAGAGAAAATGAAGAACTTTAATGGATAATTTTTTGCCCTCTTGAAAACATGCACATTAATTTCAGCTCGCTCTAATTAAACTACTGAATACGATACACTTTAAAAAGCCTAATAAATTAGTAATTTGAAAAATTGTATGTGCTACGTTAAGTACTTGTAAAGCCTAAAAAATGAAGGAGATTTAAGAAACTAATGAGAACGAATTTGTTCAAAGAAAAAGTGAAATTCTCTAATGAATCATCCAAAAAATTCCCCATCAACCTAATGAACTCTTTAGTAATCAATTTCATTTTCCAAAGCCCCGATAAATAATTTCCCCCTTAAATGCAACCACCGTGAATTCCATAAATTTATTACGCAGAGTTATTAAGCAAACCTCTACTTCCTATCTAGTGCAGCAATTTTCCTTCAAATATTTTATGTATGTAGGTCTTGACACAGCTCGTACATGTCCATTATGCGCACAGCTTTACATGGAGGTGGTAATTCAACTAAGCAACTCCAACGAACTCCAGTTCGTTTTATAAAAACAACAAGAAAAAGTTTTCACATCACCTTTAAATTCCCTAGAAAATCACAATATTACAATACTTGCCCAGAAATTTACGAGTAGGCTATAAATAAATTACTGTGAAATTTTGAAACTAGGTCGCAAAAATTTTCTTTACGAGCCACACCTTGAGCATTTTGCAGGAGATCGTTAAAAATAATAGATTCTATTTTCTTACATTTCAATTGTAATTTTATTCGGGGCGCCATTATGTAAATGCTAACGTTTATGTAAACAAGTGATGAGAGAAAAACAGTTCCGAGTTTGGAAATAACTTCTTGGACGTTAATTCCCTGACTTTATTCCCATTGTATGTGGCATAAAACTGGCAAATTACTGCAGCTTTGAGGGATCTCCTGAGATTTACAAACTTTGGAAACTGAACCTGAATTAGCCAAAAGAAGAACCAATTTCAGCGTTTGTTTGCGGTCGTGTTAACAGTATCTTAATTTACACAGGAGATAGTAATTTCCACTTCGCCTGTCCAATGTTGAGAGAGGTTGAGTTTTAATGAACTCGTCTTTGCCTGTATCGTAAGTTTTTATCTAACTAAAATATTCGCAACTTGACAAGATTCTTTTTGTAATGGAATTCGCTCAAGTCATAATATATAAAAAATGACTTCAATCTTCTGATTTATTTCATAATCTCCTGTCGGCCCGTTTAAAGTGACCCTCATAATAGCAAAATTTGACTTGGTGGACCCTACATCTATTAAAGGCCCGCCATAAATTTTATATCGAGCCTCCAAAATTTATGATTACGCAGTTATGTGTTCGTTCTCTCGAATTATTTTATCAAAACTCCTTGCGTGTCACAACCAATTTCATACAGCGCCGGGGAACGTTGAAAAACAAGAAGATGTATGGTAATGCTCTAAGATAGAAAGCCGATATTCTGCATACAAAGCATGTAAACTTTATTCCTTATCGCATCAAAAAATCAAGCAAATATTTTTTCTAGGAATAGAGCAGCGAGCTTATGTAAATTTCTATTGATAAATCGTAACCATGCGATGTTTTTAACAATACAAGACACCGGAACAGATGCCGGATGAAGTAATAACCGGAAATATTTCGAATCATGTGGTTGAGATTTATAGAATTCAGTTCTTTATTTTGTAGAGTTCTCTCACGTTTGGAACTGGAGCTATTTGTCTCCACTCAATATAAAATTTAATTTATGAATTCAATTTAATAAAACCCGGGCAAATAACAGAGTAAATTTTTCTTTTTGTGATGTACAACGCCAAATGCACCCTTCTTTTTTATTTCCACGTATTAATAATCTCATTTTTCCTCGCGGTATCGATCGTTCTGTTCCTTCGTTGCCAACTTCAAGAACAAACATTCTGTTAATTAGGAGAGCGTTCAGTGTTTTGTTAATTTTTCAACGCTCGGATGCTTATCAATGTAGGCTTGGTCTTCTAACAACGTCTTGGGGATTTAAAAATGTCAACAATGCTCCGGAAGGAAAGCAACCAAGAAAATTAAAAGCCACCACTGAGTCGTGATAAAATTTGTTTATAGAGCGTGTCCTCCTCCTTAATTTTTCATTTTTGGGTTTCCTGAAATATTAACTTGCCCTCGGTCTCGTCTAAACCTCTAAAATTATGAATTCGCTTTTATTTGCTCCTTTACATGATTTATTCATGCTTCTTGTGCGCCATTATTATTAAGTTTCGCTTTTGTCGAAATTCTTGGCCACGTAATTAGAGAGACATTGTCACAAATCATGTTAGCAGGCGAAGAAATTCTCGGGAAATTCGATGCAAGCATTTTCAACGAAGATATCGCGTTTCTACCACACAATAGAAAAACGTCGCCGTTGCTCTACTTTGCGAACTTGAATAACCATTGTCGAGGTCTATTTTCAGTTGATTGAAGCGGAAACGCTGCAACGGGACTTGGAATTATGGCACAAACATCGGTTTTAATAAAAACGGATTTGTTTGGGTGATTGGTGAGTGAGGAACTATTTACCTTTTACTTACTTTTATGGCTTGTACATGTTGCTGGGTTTATTGGCGATGTTAAGACTTGGGGTAATGAAGAATAAATAAGGAGCGGGAAAGGGGATATTGTTGACAAAAGAGGCAATTAAATTTAAAAATAATGGCGAGTTTGCTCACGGTAATGGAAACAATAGGTTGCTTTAAAAGTACACAGACGGTTCCTGTGCGAAATTAGTCGTTTTACAGCCGAAAAAATGTTATTTTCCATTGTGCTCCTTGGATTTTTTTATTCTCCTGAATTGTTCAAGATTTCTTGACTCTCTAGGATTCCTCAAGATGCTTTAGAAATCACGGAATCTCTAAAATTCTTGATTTTCTCTACATTTTAAAAATCCTTGATTTTCTTCCGTTGAATGAATTCCTTCTTTTTTATTCTATTATAAAATGGGATTTTTAATAGAGTTTATTAAATTTTTTGTTTACTTAATTTATTGCAATTTTTTAACTTATTTTTGATCATCTAGACACTCCAAAATTATTGTGGGCTTTCGAAAATCCTTCAATTTTTGTACTTCTATGGGTTCTTTAGATTTTCTAAATTTGCCATAATTCTTTAGTGGTCAAACATTTTCTAAAAATTTCTTTGAGACATTTGGACATTTTTTGTAATTTTTTAGGAATCTTCAGGATTTTCTAAGATTCTCCAATTTTATGAACTTCTAGATTCTTTAAAATCCTTAAAAATTATCATCAATTCTCTTGGAACTTTTTGCATTGTTTAATTTTTTAAGCTCTCAGTTTTTTTCAAGTTTGTTTAGGATGCTCTAAAATTTCATCATTTCTATGAATGAGATTCTGGGATTCTTTAAGATCGTCTAAGAATATTTGCACTTATTTAGTTCTTTAAGTACTTGATTTTGAATCTTTCTCTTGATTCTTCTCTCTTGAAGTCTTTCACTAGATTTTTTAATTTGCAATAATTTGTAAAGTTCTCGAGTTTAAGTATGAGCTTTAAATGATTCAATAGGACTCTAAAGTCCTTTTGCATAAATGCTTGAATTTTTTCTAATAATTCTCTATTATTATTGTATTCTGAAAGAATCTCAAAGAATATTAGTAGCACTGGATTTTTTAGTTTTTTTTTAATTTTTAAGATCGTCCGAGTTTTTTTAGGGTTCTTACGATGTTTTGCACTGTCTGATTCTCTGGGGACTCAACATTTCTGTGAGATCCTCTAAGATTCTTCGAATTTACTAAATTCCTCAAATTATTTTCCCCGACATTGAATTTTTTTCTAATTTCCAATTTCTTTAACCTTTTCCATACTAAATGAATCATTGAGAACGCAATTACTTTTTTCCATTTTAAGATAAAAATATATTGTGAACTTTCTGGTCAATACTGCGTCCCCTGGGGTTTCCTCGGTACAAAACCAAGATAAATTGTGTTCTCTTATTCTTCCTCGAAATTGCCATTCACACTCCGAATTCATTATTAAAATGGTCGCAACGAGTCAGCTCTTTGAAACAAAGAAATGACTAGTTTTAAGCACAAACTACTAAAACCGCCTCTCGACATGAAAACTAGTTTTAACATTATCTCGAGTTCATATCGACAACGTTATGTGAAGACAAGCAGCGATAATAAAATTCAATGGATCCTTTACTTTTAATAACAGAATTTTTGTTTGCTTTTGCTGTACAAACAATAGTCGACATTAAACCCATTCCAGCGACAATAAATTGTAAAAAGCGAAGCCACGGATGAATTTCAATGGAATTCGCGCTCGGAATGCATTACTACACCAAGTATTCTCGTTCGGTAAAAAAGATTTGCGTGGTAGTTCAATTGATGGAATTGTGAGCAGGTGTGGTGGAGTTTTACTTGTTTTAATGAACAAAAACTGTCCCGGCGCATCCACCATTTTTGAGTTTATTTATTTAACCGTTCGACGAAATTAATTGAGTGGAAAACATCATTGATCATTGTTTCGCTTTATTGTAACGTTTCGGTAATGAACAGTTTGTTTTTCGCTACTCAACTCGATTATTATCGTGGTCTTTAGATGTTATTGGTGTGAAGAGACAAAACCAAGCGTGTGGATAATACAATCAATATTATATTAAACGAGGCTGGTTTATGAAGTTGTGTTTACGAGTTATGGACTAATAATTATTGTGGTTCTGCATTGCTCGGATAATCAATCCAGGGGCATTGAATTTGTTCAGATCGATACTGATAAATAATAAATTACTTTATATCGGGCATGTTCAATTTACATACCATTATAATCGTATGTAGATTAATAAAGACAAGTTTTTCTGGATTAATTCCACGAAACTCTCACTATATTTCCCCAAGTAATCTCAACATTGAATCAAACTAAAATCCTCTCTAAATTCACAATTACAACGAAGGAATTAGCGAATTACACCTGTGCATCGAAGTAATACCGCCTAATCGGCTTACTCCCCAAATCTGAAATTTTTTCTTAGATCATCTTTTCTGAAACACCTGCGATGGTATCCAGATAAACCGCGTTAAATCCTTAAAACAAGTGAGGAATAGGTAAACCCGTTTACATCCTCTATTTCAGACCCAGCGCTGCCATCCATCAAGTTAAACTGTCTTCCTGGGATGCAGCCCTCCTCCATTCATCATCGTCTAGCGATTCGCACCATTTTTGGCCTAATGATGCCGGGAAAAAAGACCATTTTCCGGCAAAACGAGGTCCGTTAGGAATAATTTCATTAAAGAGGCAAATTGAATGGTTTGTCGATGGTTATATTTTTCGGTTTGGCCAGAAGCCGCGGAAGGAGGAGTGCGCTATCAATCATGGCCGAAATTAAGAGAAATTGAGTGTTTAATTAAGTTTCGGGGCACTATTATTTTTACGCCCTCTTTATCACTACTAATACTGTCATAAGCAATTCATAAAATATCCATTTCTTCTACCAACAATTGATTATGATGTCCCTAAAGATTTAACGATACAATACCAGCAGCAGGACGAGACGTGACCGGTTTTAGATCGCTTTTATGAGGGCCGACATGTGTTTCTGACATTAGTTACCGACTTCCTTTGTATATTTCTGGCTAGAATTTTATAATTCTAGAACTCGGAGGTTCGCAGAACGTTGATTTGTTTGAACATGGATGGATAAATAAAGGAGTAGCTTGGATCGCAACACGTGTCCAATTATTTCAGGAAGGGTCAGCAGAAATGTGATATTCTAGATAATTAATTTGGGACGAACTAATATGAAAAACTAGTTCGAAAAATACGTAAATTTCAGACTGTAATCCTGCTTCAAATTACAATAATAATTCGTGCTTAATTCGATATTATACCGGTTTTAGTGGCGCGGTATCAGTTTAATAAATTTACTACACTTTCAAATTGAGCATCGTTTCCATTTTACTAAAAATGATCCGATTATCGCATCAATAACGCAAATCAGCAAAATTCATTTGCAGATTAATCCATTTATTCTGTCCCATTAAATTGGTCACATCCTGACCCAACTTGAATATTCGAAACAGCATTATATTATATCCTTTCAATGAATATTTATGACCATGTAGGATAACCACCTTGGAAAATATCCAGGGGAAAACTTGTGAATGGATGGTTTATGAAGCACGCTGGAAAATCAATCGTTCGCTTTGGAATTACGTTAAATATTAATAGAAATCAGCAACTACCAAAAATTTAAATAACAAAACGTTTAAAAGAAAATTCTGGAACGTTTCCTACACGCTCTGTAAATATTTACGATGGCAATTGCAATCAACGTTTTCGAATCGATTTTTTTTATTATTTTACTTAGTTTTAGAGACCTCTAAATTTAAATTAGATGGTTGTTTCAGCTTGTTTATAAGATTCTGTCTATTTTCACTATTACGTTAGCTCCTTTATTCGGATGCTAAACATATCTTTCACAACTAGAGAATTGTTTCGTCGTTTCTTTTTTGGCAAGGGAGCCAACGGATTATAAAGTAGAACAGTAAAGCAGAATGAAGGAATTAGGTTTTGGGGGTTGAGAGTAGTCCATGCAAAAAATAAATATCAAGCAGAAGAAATAAAAATTCAAAAATTTTTTTTTACTATTACAACCCCCTCACCCCCAGCAAGTTTACAATGTAAATCAACCCTCTATTAAATATTAACACACCACCACGAACTGGTAATTAATTACAAATTGATTAAATTCGATTGCTAATAATTAATTGCTGGCAACTTTTATAAATTGTCACGTTTTACAATGTGATTTGTGTTTTCCGTTTCCAAAGCTATTACAACAATAAACTTGCGATCAAACCCGATTTCATAAAAGTTTTACGACAGTGCAAGTCTTCGTCACAGAATGAATTGTCTTCTATTTGATATTAATTCACTGTTGACTGGTGTTACGAAGAATTATTTCGCTTATTTGAATCTTCTGCTCGAATCTCATCTTAAGACTTTTGTTGGTTTTCTAACAATTCATCTTCTTTTATTAAAATTTAAAGCTCGTCTATTTCCGAGACATTCTTTTCAGGTATTTTGCTCGCAGGGATTTTCGAAGTGCCTTGTTTTCGCATCGATTTATCAATGAGCTCTTGTCTTAATTGCTCTTCACTCCATTTTTAATAATAAAATTAGATCGCGTTTAATTAATCTTGCAGCAAAAAGGGAAGTTTCGCTCCAATTGATTTGAAAGCGAAAAACAGTGGATGTTGACAAAGTTACAGAGTAATTAGACTCGTAAACAGTTTGCAGCTGTCCCCAGAGAAGTGACAAAATGAGCTGGTTGTGGTGGTGAATTGTTAATTAGGGGTGGAACTATGTTTCGATTTTACTTTTCCCTGATGAGATTAGGCTCGAATACACGTTATTATCAATAGCATCAAAAATCCTTAAAACTTATTAATTTACTGCCGGAGAGCACTTCCAGAACAATCAAGAAATTGTTACCCAAACAAGACAGCTTCAGGCTCAAGATCAATATTATCTCTAACCAGAGCGGTCTCATTGAATAATTCAATTAACTGGATGTAAATTGTAGGTGATGACTTATTAAGAGTATTATGGCTCTGAGCTTGCGTATCAGCAGCGACATCCGCATTCATCAAAATCTAAGGCAATTATCTAGCGATTTTGATCACAAAGTTTTTAAATTGAATTTTCTTCAGTAATCTGATGACACTTTCTTTACAGGCGACTTTTTGTTAAATAAGAAAAGTTTGAAAGAGGTGCACGTTTAATAGAAACTTAAATAGACGATTTTTACAACACCGGTGCCAGAATTCTCTGTTTACAGCGTTTAAAGTCGTACAAGGTTGGAAAATTAGGTGAAGTTTCGCGAGTTGAACATTCATCATGGAAAAGGTGACACGTTAATATGCTCGATAAAAAATTTCAGAAGTTACTTTATTATGGATTTCCTTGTTTGTGTGGCGATATTATCCAATACCCTTGACCGTCGACTTTAAGGTTACAGTTTTCCACGACGAAGAAAATCCCGAATTTTTAAAGAAGCGTAATACACCTAAACGCGCGAATTCCAAGACAATATCGCTTTAAATTTTAACGATTTTTGAGCTTATAATCTTATAATCCATTTTGTGTTGCAATAAAGCCTCATTAAAGATACAAAAAATGGTCACCTATTATCGTTTTCGTGGAGCGCAGCTCAGGATTTCGCCTACATTTTAATTAGAGGAACACCCTGCGAATTTGTGCTTTTCTGAGTGTTATTTCGTTGCAACTGTGCACAAATGTTACAACCAATAAATTTAACGACCACACCACATCAATTTAATAATTGACATTATTGCCTTCACGCCGTGACGTTATCCATTTTCTACGAATTTATGAGATATAAAGACGAGAAGCGGTGTAATGGAATCGAGAAGTGCAAACTTGTATATTTAATAAGGAAGTCGGGAATAAATGCACATGTGCAAACCGAAAGCGGCGATTGCGACAAAGTTTTAGACGGATATTGTTGCACTGATTTTGAAGATAATACACAATCAAAATTGGCCGAAATTCGCAAATCTCTCCGTTAGGCGGTGAAATTTATGCGGATTCCTTGGGAAATTCTGTGTATCTGAGCGAAATTTATAGTTGTCGAGCTAACATTAAACGGTTTATAGGGGCATTAATTTTCTGTCGGCAATTTGGCGCTCATATTTACCCGCTTTTTTCCTCTGTTGACTGTGATACTACTTAAAAAGGTGCATGAAAACTGCACCTGCGGAAAATTGGAACTTGATCGTACACTACTGGCTGAGAGGAAAACTTTTTACTGTTGGTGTTAGAAAAACAAACAAACATTTTCCAAGAATTACAAAAAAAATAGTATATTAAAACACCGAGTTTCATAAGGCAATTTTTTAGGCACGAATCCAAGTTTATAAAACGAGCGGCAAAGCCGCGAGTTTTATAATGGATGAGTGCCTAAATGGCCTTATGAACGAGGTTTTTATATTATTTTTCCTAATTTGTTCTTGTAACAGAGCTATTTTCGCTATTTTCCAATTCGTTTTCAGTGCTAGAATATCCATTTCGATACGGAATGTTAGAATAGCTTTGTTTCCATAGCAACTTGGGAATATTTAAGATACAAATTAGGAAAAATAATTTTCTAGTTTCGCTGGATTTCATCTTCTATACATATTTTTCAGATTTTCATATTTTTAGCTAATTAGTTCGTGATAGTTTAGGTCATTCTTTCTTTTTTTGGATTGGGATTTGTCAGTTAATAAAGGACCAGAATTTGAAAGAGATAAGTTAGATATCTGTAATGGATACATGTCAATTTTGATTAATAGATGGTTCCACCAGCAACTGAAAAATTCTGTGCTGAAAACTGTCAATTTTTGACAATTTGACAAATGTGACAGTTCTTGTTTGAATGCTGTTCTGAATGACCAATCACAAAGCCGTATTTTAAATTTGCCACCTACAAAAAAGTCTCTGCAGAAAAAAAGAGATTTAGAGTTTTCGGATATTTAGATCTGTAAAGCTTTTGTTTTGTTTTGTTTATTTTTTCAAATTACCGGCTGGTCGTAAAGGGCTAAACAGAAAACTTTATGAACCATACAACTTTACCCTGAAACAAATACAGGAATGGAATTGAATGAAGAGCTAGTTGATTCGCGCCACTGCTCTGAATTGTACAAACAAGGAATTTAACAGTTAAAAACGCAATTTGGAGCCATATCAAAGTGAGCAATTCAGAAATGCATTGCTTCGAAAATTTAATTAAACCTTTGGAACTGCGACAAAGAGAATGCAGTTTGTGTTTGCACAATTCCACAAATGGGTGGTTCACAACTTTACATTTCTCCTTGGTCTAACTTTTTCTATTTTCTTTTCTCCGTCCAATTTTGAATAAATCACTTCAAAATAGCCTGAATTAAATCCCACGATGTTTTGTCAAGCGCGAATCCGTTCAAATCGTGAACAATGCCATGAAACTATCTCCTGCGAAATGAACGAGTCGTAATGTCTGTCTAAACCGTGGAAGATGTTCGAAAACCATGAATGTAAATCCTCCCGGAATCATCTCGGATTCTTGATATACTCCGGAGTCGGTGTGTTTCCGGATTTGCTCTTTTCAGATTCATACGTGTTCGAAAAATTGTAAATCTCGGTTCGATCCGAATGTCTTTAAGGGTGAAGACGGTGGTGGAGCGACCCACAAAAATCTGGCCGTAATAAACCCTTCAAGTAAATTAGGAGGGCCAGGATATCCCTTCGTTGGCTCGGTAAACAGTTTCGGGGAAAGGAACTTGTGGTCCTGCTGGGGTTTTTACTTCTCCAAGTTGGCAACAAGTGGCAGGAGATAACCCTCGCTCTTTACGGCACCGTTCCTTGAAGTATGTGAAATTTAATGGGTGAACTTTCCCAACTTTACTAATGCGAAAACGGTGTCGAGGGTGTGTACTTCTCATTATTTTATCCGATTTAGTGAATCGAGAACGAGACCGGAAACGTAGAGGTTTAATCATTAGTTAGATTTGTCCGAGCGAAAAATCTAAATGGGGGTAATCCGGATTTTGTGCCCTCAATCGTCAAAACCACTACACATAAAAATGGTGAAGAGATTCTCAAGTTTTCAGCCGGTTTCAGTCCTGAATTCAGACGTTTGTCACCGCAGTCAAATCCGGTATTATCACTATTTAACTAACAGCATTATCGTGTTTACTTTTCCGCCGAAAACCAACATTCCCGTCTCGTCTATTTAAATAATAATCTGAATGTCTGTCCGAAATGTGCTCAACGGTTTACTTCTATTAGACTATATGCGAATTTGTGCCAGTGCTCGAGATTAAACCGGTAGAATCCAACAGCCTGACGGCTGTAAGCCCTCGTTCCTCTGATAACTGCAGCATTGTTATTGTAGCGTTTACACGTCACGCCCTATTCATCTCGCTTGAGTTACAACCGGCTTTGTAACCCATCTCGAACCATCGGCAAAATGGGTAAATTTCGTTCGATTTGATGCGCCTGTTGGTGACGAGGGAAGAAAAGTCGGGAGCAATTAGGGACCTCCTGGAGTTGCCCGACTAAAAATTGCTAGAATCCTCGACTCTTGCTCGAGTATTAATAAATCAATGCACACTACAACCTGGCGGTTTAAATCTGTCTCTGCATTATTTAAGTTTACTTTGAAATTTTCTGCAAACGTCGATTTCCAGACACATCTTGTGGAACATCGGTCGCGTTCTAAAATTTATGTCGGTGTCAGAACCGCGTTTTTATTCATCGGAACAGTCAATTTCATTACATGCTTCGGAAAACCGACTGTTATTATTGACATTCTTTTCATTTTTCCTGGAGAAAATATCGGAGGTAGGCTTTATAGAGAGACCAATCGGAAAAAATGGTGGAACTTGTCAATTATTGTGGAGAGTGATGTGAATAAGCGAGGTCAGGAGACGGTTTATTTTGATATTGAATGGGGCAGACGGAATTGTGGTTTGGGAAAAAGTTCGATTGCAAGACTGAATGTGGGAATTGTATGTATTGTAATCAAATTTGCGATGATTACTAATTTTGAACAGTTTTTTAACTGTGCTAAATCGGAAGATTTTAGAACAAAAATGACAGATTTTAGAAATTTTTATTTTTAGAGTAAACCAAAATTTTTCAGTTTTTTGTTATTAAAATTTGTGTCTCGGAAAATTTTAATAATGTAATAATGAAATTTAGGGAGATTGCTAGTTTTGAACTGGTTTTTAAGTCTGCTAAATCATAAAAAATTTAGAATTAAAAGGACATATTCTAGATTTTTTTTATAAGTGACCTTTTTTTTTCTAATTTATATTAAAATTTATATCTTGGATAGTTTTTACACTAGAAAAATCAAATTTCGAGGTATTGTTAATTTTAACCTGTTTTTAAACTGCGCTAACTTAAAAAATTGTAGAACAGGAATGACAGGTTCTAGAAAACAATTTTTTAAGAGTGAACCAAAAATGTGCAATTTTAAATTAAAATTTAAATCTCGCGTAGTTTTTACGCTAAAAGAATCAAATTTAGAAAAATTGCTAATTTTAAACTGTTTTTTTAACTGTGCTAAACCAGAACATTCTAGAACAAAAATGACAAATTCTAGGAACTTTTCTTTTAAGGGAGACCCAAATTTTTTCCAATTTTTTTATACAAATTTATATCTCGGGTGTTTTTACAATAGAACAGTAAAATTTTGAGGTATTGTTATTTTGAACCTTTTTTTGAACTATGCTAGCTTAGAAGATTTTTGAACAAAAATGGCAGATTTTAGAAAATTTTATTTTAGATGAACCAAAAATTAATTTAAATTAAAGACACATTAACAGGCTCAGCACACAAAGCTTCATTTTTACTCTTAATGACGTAATATACTATTAAGCTAGAAGAATAAAAATTTTGAGAAATTGCTAATTTTGAACTGTTTTTTATCTGTGCTATATCAGAATTGTAGAACAAAAATGATTCTTGAAATATTTATTTAAGGGGCGAATCAAAATTTTTCAATTTTTTTTTTAAATGTTTATCTAGGTGAATTTTAATGTTAGAACAATTAAATTTGGAAAAATCACTAATTTTAAACTGAATAATTTCATTCGAATAATAAATGTACAGATATTTTTCGATTAGATACCTATATTTTTTTTACAATTAAGCGGCCGAAATCAGTTTAATCTTTGGAAATTTTCTACTGTTAGCCGAAACTTATAAAAACGACATTGGCTGCCAAGTTGAAATGTGGTGAGAAACTTGGAAACGGAAAAGTTAAAAATTCAACATAACATAATTTTCCTGCTAAGTTTACAGGCTATCGGAAAAATCTTAACACTGAAATGTAGCATTTTCAAGTTTTCAGCAACATGAAATTGAACGATCTGAAGCAGTCGGCTGTCAGTTTCCAAATACTCAAATTTTCAGAACGAAACTGAATACCGAAATATTTTGATAAACCGGAATGCACTGCCCGAAAACTTTGTCTTACCGCTTTTGATCATGAATCCCGATTTCAATTCGTTTATTTAGAAAGCTAGGTCTGCTCAAAAACCATTATTTTTTCTACCTAACGCGCTTGAAACAAAAGCGACCTTTGAAGCACCGCTTATCGCTGGTGAAAAGACCCAAAATAATTTTACAAAAGTATTTTAGTTATTGTTCTCTGTGAAATACGAAGCACTTTGTTCGTAAAGTGAACAATATGCAACGTGCTTGGTCGTTTATTTTCAGCATTTATCGTGGATTTACTGTTCATATAGGTAATAAATGCATTCTATATTTATCACTGCTGAATTTATGATTGCTGTAAAATGATAAAGCACAGAATTGCAATCGCATTGCTAAAAATTCTGCGAGCTTATGCTAATGAATTCGTGTCGGGATGTGCTACAAATGCCATCGCCAACACGCACAACTAAGACGGGAAATGCTGCAATGTTTATTATATTAATGTTACTTATTTCTTGTTAATAATATAACTTGTGAGTCTTATCTACAAAGGATCAAAAAATTACATTCGCTGATATAAAATGAATGAAATTAAGTGAGCTCTTTCATTAAATATAAATTTAAAATATTCTTGTCTATGCGGTTAAATCGTTGAGTGGCTTCAAGAACTCCAACAACGTCGTTGACTCAATTACCACTAAATAAAAGGGACTGTATAATTAAGTCCTTAATTATTTCGTAATTTTTTGCTCGTTTAATCTCGCCGAATCGATACAACAGACAGATCCATCACGAAACAAATGACCACGATGATGTATGAGAGTGGAAATACCGAAGCGAAAGACTTAAGATAATGCAGACATTAAACATGAAAGCGAACTATGTTTTGGTTGTAGTGACGTAAACTTCAAAAATAACAACCCGAGCTTCATAAATATTTAATTACGAACGAAGCAAAATAATTTTTCCTTTTATATTCCCGACTGAAAGAAAGAAATTGCTTTTAAGCGAATTGTATTTACGAAATATAAAAGATCTTTCCTTGACTTTCGGATTCAATATAAACGCCAAGTTCTTTCAAAGTGAAATTCAGAGGATGAGTGGCGACATTTTCATTACAACAATACACACATTGAAAATTGACTGGAATTAGATCGAGATTAAAAATCGTCGGATGTTTCGAGTACAATTCTGGCTTATAAAAGCGCAAAAGCATTTCATTTTTCTTATTTGTTGCATCAGCACAATGGAAACTTTGAAGTGAAATATTTATGAAGGGAAAATGATGGGTGCTTCGAGCAAACTAACAAAAGCTCCATTTGGGGGAGCTTTCTCAAGCGCGCTGTGTTTTAAGTTTAAACTACAAGTTTTA
Organism: Gnatocerus cornutus; assembly: GCA_029298725.1. Classification (NCBI taxonomy): domain Eukaryota; kingdom Metazoa; phylum Arthropoda; class Insecta; order Coleoptera; family Tenebrionidae; genus Gnatocerus; species Gnatocerus cornutus. Next base: position 15,429,234 of record CM055515.1, read on the forward strand.
ATGATAGCGTCACGGCGACGAACTATCAAGAATAAATCGCATTGAGAGCTGAAAAATTCCATCCACGTTATGTATTCTTATCGCACCATTGGCATTGATCCCGAGAAATTGAAAGCTCGTGGAGACAATAGACATTGTACTCACGTGAATATTATTACCTCTAGGCTTCCTTATCCATTGATCCTGTTTCGTCCCGAAATCCCTGACCATCGCATCCTGATTTGTGTCAGTCTCACCCTCTGACTGACACTCCTTATTGAATTAGTCGGGATTTCGCCCATGACACCGTCAATTGCTCAGTCCTTCGTCACCGTCTAATTACAACTTGGTTCCAGCTATTTACAAAATCCTATCGTTTTTGTTTTATTAAGTCATTTTAACTCGTTCAAATAACAAACGATTTAATTGAAGCCCCAACTAGTTGTAATAATAAACGGACATTAAAGAAACAAATCGAGGCATTCCGTGGGGGAAATAAGAGAATTTATTTTAGAAATGCTTCATTGATTGATTTCGTAAGTTTGGAGCTAAACGGTGGAACTTTATTAATAGGTCGGATGAAAAGTTAATAATGGTTACTTCGGGATCATATTTAAGTTGGTAACTACTTCGGGAGTTGGTCATGCGGAGCTTATATGACGAGCTTTATGAAGAGAGTAAGCTTGGATTGACAGGAAAAGTTTGCGAGAGCTAATTTTAGGTGATGTTTAATTTTGTACAATTGCCGGCAAACAGAAAAAAATGGAAATTTAGTTGGGAAAATGACCCGGCGCATCCACCATTTATGCAGATTTATATTTTTTGTGTCGTAACATTTTAAGAGATTTAAATTGACAATTTATATTTATAAATTCATGTTTTATGAAAAAGGTATTTTATACTGCCTGTAAATTTTTGCATGGAACGAAATATTTTCGTCGTTGAAAAGAAAATAAAATTGTTTTTTTGTATGGACGCTGAAATTCTGAAATCCGAGTGAGTTGATTACCGAAAATCAAAAACATTGTGTGGAACCCAAAGAATATAGAAACTCATCCACTTTTCCAAGAATAATAGAAAAGAAATAGAAGAATTACACACTACACTGCACCGACTCCACGTACTGAGAATCAGTGACACAAAAGCTCCATAAAACACTCATGCTAATGGTTGCGGATGGATGAAACAGCGCACTTTGTTTTGAACCAACGCCATCATTTAGTCCTCCTCCACTTTGTCTTTCTACTTCACCCAAATACACTAAATCTAAAAAGTTTTAGGCAGATGGAAAGTAACACTTACGAATGCAAGAAAAATTGGGTGGATATAAAGTAAATTTTACGGCACCAAAATGAATGTACTCTCAACTTAAAAACAACCCTCTAAATACACACGCGAAATTGCTCCATTCATTCTTCCCTGAAGCTGAATTCTTTAAATTCAATTTTAACCCTCGACCGGAACCAAAATACAATCCTTTGATTCCATTGAAATCCACCACTAATTGTTTTCCTGCTGGCACAAACAGATCATTGGCGTCACTAGTATTTTTCACGGAAGAATAAATTCGTGGTAGTTTGAAATCAATTCCCTGCGAACTTAGGCGAGATAAACCTTCGTAATCTAGCCCTTAATATTCACGACACCAACTTGATATTTCAATATGGCCATAATTCATCCCTAGGAGCATACTTAACCCTCGGAACGCTACATCATCCCGTTGCAACTATTATGTCAAGTAAATTTCCCGAGGAAAAAACGTGTAGAGGCGGCTTTAGGTCCAGAACGGATTTAATTTCTTTACGACTCATGAAATAACACATCAAAATGTGATAGTGCGTTTTACGATCTTTTGACGAGTGGAATTAGCATTATCAAGATCTTTTCATGAAGTTGTGTGGAATTCACGTCCATTTTGAAATTTTGTTTGTTTCCGGCTTTTATTTCAAGCGTGCTGCTTTAATTAAATCTTTGTGTTGGAAGGTAAAGAATTACCATTAGGAGAAAGGTTTCTGTGGTGTGAAAACAATTCCTCTTGTGGAAACAGAGTCAATAACGCACACTTAAGCCCTGTGCAGATGGGGACTGTTTCGTGTTGCGGCAATTAAATTTGTGTAACGGAGGCGGCGACCAAAAATCTTGTCCCTTTTTAGTTTTGCTCCCTGATGATATAATAGGCTCTAACCGCCGCCTCCCGTGGCGCAATTCAATTAAATTACGATGGTTATAATGAAATGAAGCACCACTGAAGACAAATACCAATCGATATAAAGCAAGCTTAGCGTCTGTTTCCGGTTTGCCATTCCACAATCGCCGAAACTATACAATAGAGACAATAAAGAAGCCCAATAGTTTCGGGTGATTCCCACAATACCGTGACAGGTTTCGTATTATTGGCTAAGATACACTTTGAGCACACTGTTAATTAACTGAGTTCCACTTAAGATACGCTTTAGTAACAAGAGTTGGCAAACCTGGCAACGTGTCACGTGTAACTAGAAATATTTCGGAATGGCACAAAGGAAAAACGTGGGTGCTTCAACTAATGATCAAAACTCGTTTCTGGGGGTAGTTGAATGTTATTTGTATGGCAAGAACTTCTCGACGGGATTCGTTTATTTGAAGAGATAATTTGCCGTGGATTCTAGTCATAAATAAGGATAAAGTTTGAGTTTAAACATTTTTCTTGGTGTATCTCAATCCTGCAGTACAACATTTTAAAATAACATTATTCCGGGGATCAGCAGGGGTATTTACATAAGTTTGTTTGGGCGGTGGCGGTTAAGATTCGATATTCTCTGTGGAATTTTTATTAGGTCCAATGAATTGTAGAATTTGCGCGCATCCACCATTTATATTATTTTGTATTCTATTAATCAGCTCGAGTACATTAAAAACCCAAACTATTTTCCTGCAAACAAATTGTTACAAATTCTGAGTAAATACAGCCGTGATAAGTTCGCCAGGTAAAATTAGCAGCAGCCTCAGGAGATTTCTCCCCACATGAAACAAACACAAATAAGCAGCATTTGAGGTCACGTTAGGTATGCTCTAACAGATTTCACGCTGTTGTGTTTCGCGTCTATTGTTATCTTTTCAAAGAGGATGCAGAATTATAGAGAGTGCTAATTTTCCCCCAAGAAACAGCGAAATATCAGCACAGAAACGGAGGTCTGAGGTCAATATCCCGCCTGATTGCGGGATAAAATCCAATCCGATAATTTATAGGCGATCATAGAAAAGAAAGAAGTGTTTTACGACAGTCTGCCAAGTGTCTCCAATAAAAATGACTCCTTTAAGCGCAAAAAATCCTCCGAAACTCCGTCTCTTTTGTTATTCCATTATAGGGGCGCTTTTTACATAATTCACGGCATCTCGTGTCATTTTTCTGATAAAATATCAAGTGAACGTCGATTAGGGTCAAGGGTGGGTTAGGTTTGACAGGTTGAGGCTGCAACTGAAGCCTGAGTACACACGAAGGTTAAAAATAATGACCTGTTTCAATGTCGAGAAGAGAAAATTCGTACTCTTATCCTAGATTCACTTCAAAAACCACAATTTATTTTATTTCGTCTGTCCACCCAGTTTCGCTTCATAAAACTGTATTAAACGTAGTTGTTGAAACCCGCGCCAGTTCTCTAGAATATTGAATTTAAGCCAACAACCCGAATAAGGCATGGAAATACGCGATCTCGGAAAGAAACTCATAATGTTATTTTAAAACGGGGGTCTAACTGCGAAAATGAGAAACGACAGAAATTTTCGGTCTTACATTTTAACACGGTTCTTTTTTCAGTTTTATAGTCGCTTATATTGCGGAGTTTATTGATCAATTCGCACTAAAAGTTTACGGAAAACTACGTGTTTTATTTGGTCAAAAATGAATAAATTCAAAAGGCGATCTTGTCATTTCTTGGGCGGGGAATTGTAAAAGTGGTATAAAATTTACGAGGCTCCTGTAAAAGTTTAATGGCGGTAAATGTCTGTTTTACACGACATTTAATACAATTAGAAATTTGTCGGGATGTTTTTCAGTGTATTATCGTTTTACCAGTTAAGTTCCCATTTTGTTGCGACTTTTGAAACTCATTTGGCAAAAATTAACTGAAGTAATCAAAGAATCTGTAAAAACTCTTGCAAATAAAAACAAACAATAGGAAATACGAATAAAGGATTGAAGTCCAAGGCTTCGGGGCTCAGATTGCAATTTTCAACGATTTTCCAGGCCTGTTAAACACAAAGTTTTGTGCGCCGACAATTCATAATTAGGGGAGTATTTATTTTAATTTCTGGTTTAAATTTAAAACGTCATTCACTTCTTTAGGGAAATGTTATCAATTGAGGAATAGGTTGGTAGTAGCATCAAACAATTGACGATCAATTTAAATTAATGTCAGAATTTCGTGCTTCTGTAAATTTTTGCTGCGACTTTACTTAATCAGTTTTCCTTTACTATTTCCGAAGGTCGGCACACGAATTGACACAATAATTGACATTTATACTGTGATGCCAACCAGCAAAATAAAACCAACTATTCTAAATGTCACGTTTGACTGCCTAGACTTTCAAAAGATGATTTTTTTGCCGCAAATGATTGTCACAAATGCCGTAAAAAAACAAGGAGCACAAAAAATCTCTACTAGCTAATCCCCGCGGCGCATTTCTAACTCGCTCTCCAATCGTAATACATTTCCCGATTTGCAGTCCAATACATCAAGATTATGCGTGGGGCCAGCGAAAAGCGTAAATACCCCGCGATTTTCCTCTCAGAAACAGTTCAAGTCCTTCAAGACCGAATGAAGTCCTTTGTATTTCCCAGCAAACTGTTCGCGTGAGAGATTAAAGATTTCATTCTTTCACTCTGTCGATCTCTGTAAAAAACTCATCATGGACAGGCTCATTTAGTTTTTGCACCAAATTCCACGTGTGATAATGGAATCACTTAAATCGGGGATGATCAAAGCAGGGAAATGGGAGTTTAACGGGCACTTAAATCAAAATTGCCGAAATCATTCAGTGGCAAAAATAGCTACGAGGAAATTAGTGTCGCGAATGCTCTCTGTCGAATCGAGCACTAATTAAGGACCGGAATTGAAATCGAATTATCTCACGGGGGTGGGGGTGCAATTAGTTGTTTTTCCTTAACTAAGATCACGTGGTTCGAGAGGGTTTCTATGATGGTAATACTGCTCAACTGCGTCACGTTGGGGATGTATCAACCCTGCATGGACGACAAGTGTGAAACAAATAGGTGTAAGATACTTCAGGTAAGTTTTCATCATCTCAAGCTATAACTATAATTCTGTGCTATAACTCTTTTATATTAAGGTTCCATTTGCTATAATTAGAGAAATGTCTCATTCTTTTATTTCCCTGTTATAAAACCTGAATTGCCACTGTAAACTAGCAATCTCATATTCCGTCGACCGGAAAAATCACCTCTGTGACAGTCATCGCTCTGTGAATCCCCAAGATAGCAAATTTCAACACAAGTTTCTATCATTTCCAACTTTAGATCCACACATTCAAATTTCCAGGGAAAAATTTACGATTCTCAAATAATCGAACTCAATAAGCTGAGACAGCAAACTTTCAGTGGAAGGCATTAATTAATGAAAGTGAGAGCTGATTGATGTGGTGGAAATTTTTCGTCTCCAGTCCTAATAAATTTAATGTAATTGGAAAGTTTGCTTTTAGTTACTTAACGTCTGGAATTGAATTATGTAAACAACTGGACTGGATTTCATTTGTAGTTCGCATGTTCGAATGTTTTGTTGAAATTTTAATAAACGAAATTGGTGTGTGGAATTGAATTATAATTATTGAAACATTTCAATTACACTTGTGTTGCAAAATTTTAATCACAAATGCATTAAAAAATAGACAAGTTTCAGTAAAGTCGTTTCAGCTGCACTTGCAGCGGTAAATAAAATATGACAGTCACGTGCCACTTAAAGTGAAGAAGAGAAGTTTGAGATATAAAATGGAAATACAGGCAAAATTTTAGATGATGCATTTACAAGTTTCAAAGTTTTTTAATTAACGCTATTTATTTCTTGCGGTTTTGTTTCTTTTTCCGGCTTCTATTGAATTTCGTGTTACAACTACGACATTTAGGGAAGTTATTTTTTTTGAATAGTTTATTAACTCTGCCAAGTTGCAAAACTGGAGAGCGAAAGACTCAAATTTTAGACATTTGTGTTTTTAAGACTAAGCAAAAACTGTCAACTTTTCTTGCTAAAATTCGAAATTTTGGTAATTTTTGTGCTACAGCTATGAAATTTGGGGAAGTTACTCGTTTTGAATAGTTTATTAATTTTGCCCAATTTCAAAATTTTAGAGCAAAAGACTCAAGTTTTAAAAAAATTTAGTTTTGGAAGTAGGCAAACATTGCCAACTTCTTTTGCTAAAATTCGTAGTTTTGACAATTTTTGTACTACAGCTACGAAATTTAGGAAAGTTACTCTTCTTGAATAGTTTATTAACTCTGCCAAATTGAAAAGTTGTAGAGCGAAAGACTCAAATTTTAGAAATTTTTATTTTTAAGACCAAGCAAAAACTATCAACTTTTTTTGCTAAAATTCGTAATTTTGGTCATTTTTGTGCTACAGCTTCGAAATTTAAGGAAGTTACTTTTTTTGAATAGATTATTAACTTTACCAAATTACAAAACTTTATCGAAACATGAACATTAAGATGTATCTAATACGTTTCTATGCTTACATGTAAAGTACATCATAATAGTGATGATACAAATAGTTCATAATAACATAGTTACTGTTTCATAATAGCATAGTTACCGTTTCATAATAGCATAGTTGCTCTTAATTCATAATATTCAATGTATTTTTGAAAATGAAAGCAACTGCGAAGACCAAAATCTGAAAATTCCCATTTATTTATATTAATTGTAACATAAAATATCTTGGGAAATGCTTTTCTCGCTGTTTCGTCGCGTTCAAAAATTAAGTTAAAAATTGGAAATTTGCAGAACTGTTGGGTGGTAGTATTGCCTCATTCATAACAAGTAACGTCCTCGTTCATTATGAATTACTTAATATCCTTCTCAAATAAATAGCTATTAGAGCGAAAGATTCAAATTTTAGAAGTTTTAATTTTTAAGACCATGCAAACATTGCAAACTTCTTTTGATTTATTTCGTTTTTATGTTTCTTTTTTGTTCTTTTATCCTATGAAAAAGTTTGAAAAAAAAAATAAAAAATTGTGCTTTCCAGATTCTAGGTACATATGACCACAGATTATGAAGGTTTATTATCTCAAAAAATTCGAATATTATACTCTTATGCCTAGATTTTAGATTCGTGGCTCTGAAACTCATTAGATCAATTCATGTTTATACTATGTTGAAAATAGTAATTTCAGAAATGAATTTCCCACGAGTGTTATTAGATTGAAAGTTAAACATTATGTTGACTAATAACGCCAACAATATTTACCTATTTGATTTGACATAAAATATTAACGTGAACGTTCAATATTTACTAGTCACGTAATACAAACAAACTGTTTTTAGATCACAATTTCATTCACATTTCCTCATTTCCAGGTTTTCGACGATTTTATATTCGCCTTTTTTTCTTTGGAAATGACCATCAAAATGATAGCAATGGGCGTTTGTGGTCGTGGTACATATCTCGCTGATTCCTGGAACCGACTCGATTTGTTCATAGTCTTAACCGGAGCCATGGAATATATCCTCAATGTTGACAACCTGAATCTTTCAGCTGTCAGGACGATAAGGGTCCTGCGACCTTTGCGAGCAATCAACAGGATCCCAAGTAAGTGTTAAGGTTGAAAACTGCTCATGTTCAGTTCAACTTTTTTGCGTTATTTATACCATCGAATCGTTTGCTGAATTATCGTGATAGTCAAACAGTCCCTTAGTTTGCATACGCCGCCCTTCAGAGGTTGCTATAACGCCTCCGTCAACACATTCGCTCTCATCGTCGCCTCTCTTATTGTTAGCATAAAGTTTGTGTTTCGTGAATTTATATACTTACAGAAGTTGATGACATGGCGTTTGTCGTCGTGTTTTATAACACTAAAAACGTTCCCAATTACTTACACACCTTGTCCTTGTAAATTCTGTCGATCTCATGGGTTTTACCGTCTTCGCAGACTGAGATTTAATAAAGAATGATTATATTCACTGTTTATTAATTAGCATGAAATTTAAGGCGCAATTTTATTGCGGTCGTAATTAATTTCGAAATTAAGAATAAAAATAGCTTCTACTTTGTCTTTGTTTATTTATTCTCTCGGGAATAAAATCAATTTAAAGTCCTTCCACTTAAACTACCCCTAAGAAGATTAAATTATTGCACGGCAACAAGATTACGAGGCTTTATGAGTATTTACTCGAGAACTGGAACTTTGAGGCAAGTCGAAGTATGGTTGAGGTATTGGAAGTTAAATTGAACAAGTTTTTGCTTTAATAAAGCATCAGAGGGATTTTTATGGACGCGCTGTTTCATTATCCTCTGTTAAAAAGTCACTAAATTATGGAAAATTTAAAATATTCATGGAAAAACTAGAAAAATATCAAAATGCAATGAAATTATGTAGACCGTTATCAATTATGCAACATGTTTCGAATTCCTCTCACATCTGCAGCGCTGATACTGAAAAAACGCAATTTTTAATTAGCACACTAGAATTGAATTATAAATCATCGAAATATTTGTGGCACTTTGCTAAATATGAGACGCATATTCGTTTAATTGGTTGATTTGAAACTTTTGATGGAAAGGGATAATTTAATTAAACAAATCTGACTAAGCTAATTTAGCTTGGAAAATATTTTACCTTGTTAGGTCAACACGTTCGTGTTTAATTCTGATCTAACGTGAATTTCTGGAAAATTCTGCTGAGTAAAGCTTTTGGAAATTTATATTTTAATTCCTAAATTCTAGATTTTCAGAATAAATTCACATTTTAGATTGAAAAATTTTCGAATTCTTGTATTATTAAAAATGTAATTGCTTTTAAATAATTCTTACGATTCCGATTAAAAGAGGGCTTAAAAAGCAATCTCGATTTCGGTTTCTAATGCCTAGGAATTTATTGCTCTTACTTTCCCTGCATGCAATATGAAAGAATGAAAAGATACTTCTGAAAATCCATTTTTTCGTTCAGAACGAACTATTCAGGGCCTGAAATAAGTTATTAAAAAACTCCATTTGCCACGCGCCCACTTTGTATTTTCCCCATTCTTATGTTCCAACAGGAGTCAATTCCCAGATTAAAAGTCATTCCCTTCTTTTTTCAAACTTCATTATTAAAAATCTCTTTTTAATACTCACATTCACGTCCAAAATCCGTATTCTTTCCAAGTCGCACCATCTGCTAAAATACCTCCTTCGTTTCGGTTTTAATGATTCCTGACAAAGTCTGTCGCCATCATCAGATGAATAATTTATAGTAAGACGTCCAAATTGGGGAAACAACTTGTGTAAAACTTGGTCTCCTGTGAAGTGTAATTGAAAAGAAGCTCCTCTATTAAAAGTTAGCTGAGTGAAAATTTTTCTAAACTGAGGCAGCATCCGGTCCTTGGGGTAATTATGAGGCCATAAATAACCGTCAGATAAGGAAAAGTCTAATTTATCAATCACGTGACAGTTATCCGTGTTATATAAAGTAAATCAATAACCGGTTATGGATTAATAGAAGTCGGGTTTTGAAGCATTCATCATGAGGAAGTTGTATTGGGAAAGTGGAATTTCGAATGCAACTGGGAGTTGCGAGCCGGATGCAAATAGAATGTGAAATATTACAGACTTCGATCGGGGTTTTAATGTTTATATTAGTGAAAGAGATAGAGAAGAAAATTATGGTGGAGAAAATCGAAGCAACACTAGTCGGTTACATGTGTTTAGGTATAAATTACAGTTTGGTTATTTTTCAACGGATTACAGGAACAGAAAAAGTAGACAGTTTTCAAACCATTAATAACATTGTTTTAAAGTGTTTATGGACTAGTCGTTAAATACTTTATCGTATGATGCTTCACAAGAAATAATTTTTGGTTAGTTTACAGATTTACTACAAGCGTTAACGTGTTTTAAACGGAAACGATTTTATATTCTTCTATTTTTCCACTTTCAAGAAAGTTGTCAATTTTTGTATCCGCAGTTTTCCATTTTTAAGACCAAGCAAAAATTGACAATATCAGTTGTAAAAGGTTGATCATAATCTTGGTGCTACAGCTATGAAATTAGAGGAGGTACAATTCTTGAGTCGTACAATAAACAAACAAACATATCACAAAAGAAAATCTCTTCTTAACATTTTTCTCTACTCTTCGATTTTCTATCAACATTGCGTAGACCACAAGCTCAGATCAATTTCCAGAAAGACAACCAATCTATTATTACAATGTCTTAATAATGTTCCGCAGTTTCAAATCCGAATTGAACCAATACGTGCACAGATGTAATTTAATTAGAATATGAATGACTAAATTGCAGTTGCAACATACTCCTGAAACCCACAAAAGAAATTTATTACTATGTTTGACCGTAATGTCTCCACTGAGATTTTCCCCATTAGTTCATCTAAAATTCATTGAAAAACGATAAACCACTGCTGATGTATTAAGGTCTGGAATATTGACCTGGCGCGGCGCATCCACCATTTGTAACAATCTTTCTTTGAAGTTTTTGAAGGAAATTTAATCAAATTGAACAATTTTTGTAAAGAGATATGAATGATCGTTTCCAATCTAGTTTTAAATTGAAAACGATAACAATGCAATTATTACTAATGCATTCATTTATCATTGGCTGTACCCAAATAATGTAAGGATTTTTTTTAGTTTTGTAATTTTTTATTATTATAAAGAAGATTTTTGAAACTTAACAACATAGATTAATGCACCAACTAATTAAAACATACATAAATAAATTAGCGGCTAGAACCTGCAGATTTTCATTATAACGCATGAAAACTCGTTTTTAGTAATCAAAACAATTATAGCTTTTGCTGCAAACAAAATTTTGCTTTCAGTGATCAAAATTATGAACTGCGTAAAATTCCAGGGGCATTAATCTGCATTAAAAAGGAAACATAAACTGCTTTTTCACGTCCATTCTTCATCAGCAAAATTGTAAAAGCAGAGTGCGGGTAATTAAACGTTATCAAAAATAAATTACTCCCGTTAACACTCGCTGTTCGTTGCAGAACCCATTCAAATGTGGTCAAGCGACCAGCAATGTTTAAATCTGTATAAAAGCGCAATCGGCTTAAGTGCATTACTTCAAGCATCAGAAAAATCGGTAATTGTATTAAAACTCCTCGAAATTAGGTCGAATTTGTGATTTTCCCAAAGTTTTAATTCACGAAGTTTAGAGATGAATATGAAAATTAAGCTCAATTTACTTACCCAAATCAACGAAGTCGGAGAAAATTGGTAAAACTGATGACTTAGACAAATGTCTCAAAGTGCTTCGTGCAAGTCCATGTTCTTATCGAAATAATTTATAGCCGAAGCGATCAAGTTCAAAGATTACTTGTTTTCGTTTCGTCGGAAGATAATACAGAAAATCGATATTTCGAAACGTCAATAAGTAGCAATAAGAAGAATCGGCAGGTGCAATACTCGTCAGCTTGAGCGCACATATCTGACCTATTTTCGCGAATAAATCCCAATAATATAATATAGAACCGAATTTGTCTGAGAGCTGCTTTTTATGGATGTTTTATACAGCAATTTGAAAGTGAATTTAGTAAAGGTAGTCCCAGACGTATTTTTTATAATTTCAATGCCTATACATCACTAAAAACGAACCCTAGGGTGCGATCCCGAAATAGATCATTTTTCGGACCAGAAACGGGAAACATAATCGCGTTTCAATAAATCAGAGGGAGTGGGGATTTGGGAAAACAGTAGCTGAAGTGATAGGTTCATCGGGTGTAAATAATGTTTTATGGAAAAATGACAGGCTCGATATTCAGGAGATGTTTTAGGTATATTTAATAACAATAAAAGATAGAGTTCATCAAAATTGTTTTTTTATATAATTTCAACGAAAATTTTGCCCAAAATGCTTTAGTTGTAAAATTCTGAACGTTTAAATTTCGCAGTTTTTCCATGCACAGACTTAAAAAAAAATCTAGAAATTTTTACAAGGCTAGTATAGAAATTAGATTGGTGGAATATGGTAACCAATTAAACAAATTTTTAAAAGAAAAATATTTTATTGATATTACTTGACACTAGGTGCTTTAAAATGGCGGCCAAATAACAAATTCATACGAACAAAATAAATTGATCAATATTACTAGTAAATTGAGCTTTGCTATTTTAAATTTCGAATGAAATATTGAGTCCAGATGCATTTTAAAAATAAAGAATTCGTCTATTACTCATAATTCATAATTGTGATGATTGATTCGTGCTCTCCTTAGGACCTTCCTACCTCTTAATATAAATTCATTGGATGAAACCGCCTTTATCAAATTAGTTTTTATAGCAAAAAATGCACAAAACTATTAACTTGAGCGCTTACTTGTTGCGGAACTTGCCACCATTTCCATTGGCTGATTTGTTTATTGGCTAAATCGTTTTGCAATTTGATGCGTTTAGTTCTTTACAGAAATACAGAAAAAAAAAACAGAAAAAAGTATTATGAATTTAATTGCATGGAAGATGTGTTAAAACAGTAGTAAAATAAGTCTTCTTTTTCATTAAATGTAGTTTTTGATAACTTGAAATAATTGAGAAGGATATTCTTAAAAAATAGAATAGCAAATTTTTATAGAGAAGTCATAGTGGAAAAAAAATGTACCGACTAAGCTAGAAGTTTTTTGGCTATTATATTCTAGAATTATTTTTTTTACTCTATGCATATAAGACATAAAATTTAAGCACTCCTCAATTTAAACTTCTGAATTTACTCAATAAATAAATTATATACGCGGCGCATTCACCATTTTTAGAAATTGATTTATTTTTAGACAGACTAAACGCCGCCAGTTCTCTTCTAATATTTATGCCCATTTTGTCGTTACTGAGACTTTGTCGTGTTTGCAGTCAAAATAAATTTCGCTCAGTTGCCAATTCTTTTCATATAACTTTACCGTTTGTTTCTCTTGTTTCCTTAGCTGTTCAGATTCTCAATTTTACAGTTTCTCGTATTCCAAAACTCTCAAATTTTTACTTACTTTTCAAATTTTTATCTCATTTAAGATGAATCGCTAAATCGACCCCCAAAAGTTAAAAACCGCCAACAAATATTTTATCCTCGCTATAATGTCAATAAATTTCCTATCCGAGCTGACATCAAATAAGTGTTCCTATTTACATTTGCTTCAATAACAAAACCATCAATCCACTTCTAATTCCTTATGATTGTCGCTGCAGACGTGCGAGAAAACAAATCATAAATCAATAAAATTCGTCATGTTTATCCTCTATAGATTCGCATCGCGTCTTTTCATCTAAAAAGTCCTCTTCTTCAAATGAAACAGAGTCCTTGAATACGATGAATAAGTTTCGTGACTTTTCCTTTGAAAAGAGTGAAAAATGAAAAAGTGACTTTAATTGAATCCTCGTCTCAGTCTCCAGCAAACTATCTTTCGGTTTACACGGCTATATTTTGTGGAAGTAATTAGAGAGCTGAGCTTTATGGCGTCCTGTAAGCTCGCCCCAAATAAAGAAAACTAATTAGGAGGAAGTGTTTCGTAAACATTTTTGTGGCGGTTACGAGAGGGAAGATTTACAACTTTTCGGATCTAAAGTGACTGTATTAACATGATTAAATTTTTTCTAGGTATGCGTATCCTCGTGATGCTCCTCCTGGACACCCTCCCCATGCTCGGCAACGTCCTCCTCCTCTGCTTCTTTGTCTTCTTCATCTTCGGCATCGTCGGAGTCCAACTGTGGCAAGGAATCCTCCGCCAGCGTTGTTTCATGAACCAAGCCCTCAATCGCACGTATAATTCAACGTTGCTGTAAGTCTCATCATTTTCACCTTCGCTAAACCAAAAATTGGTTTCAAATGGACACGCAATCGAATCATCTTAATCGTATTAATCAAACACTCCAGGCAAAGAGTAGATACACCCCATGTGCCAGAAAATGTGCTTCTCATGCTTCTGACTGTTTTTAAATTTTACCTACAAACACGTTCTAAAATCGTTGAGTACACGAGTTCATCTTCATGCAAGTTGCGAGCATGTTTCCCGGACATTTACCACGGAGAAAAACTGGAAATTGTGTCTTCGTCTCGCTTTTTAACACGATGAACTGTGATAAAAATGGGACCGATAATGAGCTGCTTTTGGAATGATAAGGGCGTGGTGTGGGACGTGCGCTAATTGAAGGGATGAAGTTAATTGGGGGTTTAAGCGAGCTGGAGACGTTCGATATTTGAAGGGGTAGACAGAGGAAGTTTTTACGGGCAATCGATAACGCAAAAACTTACGATGTTTTGGTTTTGCTTTATTTAAGCGAATGTTTAAACATCATTAAGCTCGAAAGTTTTCTCTTTGAGTTATCGGTACAGGGCGGAATTTATAATATCCATGCGTTAATGAAAAGAAACTAGAAGGTCAATTTTTTCAACGGAAATTGGTTCTCAGGTTCGTAGAATTTCGAGTTCTCCATTATCTCAATTTCAAAATTATTCAAGGAATAAAAAAGAGTTTCAGAGAAATGTTTTGACACATTCCGCTGAAATATTCACAATTTCAGTTGCATCGGCGATTGTTATCGTTATAAAAACTGTCTAGTCCGCAATATTTATTCTACCACCGCTCGACCGGCAATAAAGAAACGCTCCGTCCACTGAATTCTATCGATTCCGACAATTGAAAATCGCCAATTTTATGGGACTAGTAATACTACAGTACCGTTCCGCTAAACAATTCCATTTTTTGTCATCTAAACCCCTTTTTGTCGCCCACCGTGCATTGCACGATCCCAGGATTACCGGCTTAAGCATCCCCTTCAAAATCTATGATTGATAGTTCGAATTTTTCTCAACATTTTACAACGAAAAACATCCCGTCAAAATCCCTTTACTCGGCATAATTACCGGAAAAACCGTCCCTGTCTATCGGTCTAATCCGATTACGAAGTTTTTTCTTGAACTAATTCGAACATGTGTCGGACACGAGAGAGTGGCATCGTAATGAATTAATTTAATCAAGTTTTGTTATTTTTCACCGATTTCGTGAAGAATTTGCGGGGACTGAAGCGAACAGTTTTATTTGTTGAGGTTTGAATGGAGAAAAAAGAGGGAAGGTAGTTTTATGGTCGACTTTGGGAGATTACAAATCAAGCGGAAAATTAAGGGGATGTTACAAGGATAAGGGAAAAGTATCGTGTTGGCCGGGATTAGTTTTTATCAGAACGTCTGTTAATAGGGGATATGGGCGTGAAATTACGAAACGGTGTATGTAATATTAAGAGGATAAGAGGTAAAGAAACAAAGGCAGCGGTGCTGAATTAAATTTATGTAAATTAACTTGTTGGAGTTGTTTATCTTTTTTTTGTGACAGCGAGGTAATTTTCGCTGCATTTTGGTTTGGTGATTTGTGGCCGTAAACATGAAAATTGGTATCGATGTCTGAAAATCGCATTCATAAACGGGTGGATAAAACCGAATTCTCTCCCCTTTCGCAAAATTAGCGTTTCGCCTTGTTTCCCCCAAACCTTTCCATTACCGTCTCCCTCAAGCTACTTGTTGCTCAGTAGACACTACATCCCCATTTATATCGATCTCGCGATTTAAAAATACCAATAATTCCCAACTTGTTGCTCCCCTCCCACCCCCAAAAATGGCTTTCTGGCCACATGGGTGCAACGAACACAAATCTCGCATCGGTGCGAATTAGCATAAGTGTCCCTGTGCGTATTGCATTGCATGTCACATTTTTATCACAGTTGGGCCCCTGTTTGAATGGAGCGGCTTTAATTTGTTGCAGAGAAGTCTCGGAAGAATACGTTGTGCGCGTGCCTGTTACGTAAGATTATGTGCCGCAAGCTGAGTGTTTCTAAAAGCGTCTCGTGCCTGTCACTTTCCCTCTATATGTACATCCGTCAGTGTTGCCAACGACGAACGCGCATGCTTCGTGTTGGCAACACTGCCACTGGTCATTTCTGGGTGACGGATGTTTGCATGCTGGATCGATCTGTCTGCTGTGGGGCGGCCGCTTCGTTGAGATACTGAACGGGTTTAAACACTTGTTGCGCGAAAAATCGCGAGTTTCACCCGGCGCATCCACCATTTTCGAAAATTTTCCCGCGCGTTCAGTATCTTGGCACGCTGACATTTTTCCACACATCGCAAACTTACTCTGATCTCAATTTCTACTTCTATAAATGCATCGAATAGAAAAATGACTGTGTGTTTTAGATTGTATGTTACACAACCACCACGAAACTTCTATTGATGTAGCCGGAATGACGCTACCGTTTTCGTCATCCATCATACACTCGAAAATATACGTTCATCATTCACACACGTGACGCTATTCAGATGGATATCAAGAATAGATAGATCTGAATGGCGGCACAAAGCGGAAGTCGGAGAAACTTTACAGGCTATATCAATAGGAGGGTACATTTTGCATATCTCTGACAGGATCGTCACACAAATCGACTAACTCTTGGCTCGCGTTTCAAAGGTTCCACTGTATTTTAACTTAAGATCCATAAAACATCACTCTTTTGTGATTCCATTCGTACAGTACACAAGTGGATCTAAAAACCTGCACCGATACTCAACAATGGAAATTCTATTAAAGCCTCGTTTCAAGGAAATTGGGCCTTGACGCGACATCGGAAAAATCCGAGATCGCTGAAATATCTCCACAAACTTGACCGGCGTCTTTTTTACTTTTTCTTCGTTCACGGAATGCGCTGCAATGCATCATACGGTTAAAGTTGAAGATCAAATAGAGCGGTTTGTATGTGAGACGGTTTCTTTCACAACTTGAGTGAAAGCGGGATGTCTCTTCGGGCGCCACAGAGTTCTTTGACGTGGATAAATGTTATTATCTGCGCAGATTTTACCAATTTTATTGCAACAAAATATCAATTTACTAGACTTTAAGATTCCCGCTCCGTATAAAAAACGAATAAAACTAAATCTAACCAAAATCACTTCTTTCTCAGACCCTCCTTTGAATTTCCTCAACTCCAGCAGTAAAACAACGCCATGAAAAAGCCGTCAAATTTACATTACATCTGTCAGCCATTCATTACAAGTCAGCTTCTAGTTGAAATTCATGAAAAATTCCACGAGGTCGCCCGAAAACTGACGCAAGGGATTTTAAAATCATTCATAACACGAGTAAACTTTTCCCTGCAGAAAGTTGTCCTCATTTGAAATCGACTATACAAAGTAGATGTCACAAATTAAAACAGCCGCGTCGGCTGGAAAAAATGAACACGTCGTTGAGGAGCAAGGACAAAACTCTCGTGCGTTTTAGTGAAATTACGACAGGTTGTGTCGGTGGAAAAGGCGATGATGATATCATTTCGAGAAATCTCAATTCAGGTTTGGAAGAATATAAAGTAAAAATCATATTCACGGCTTGTGTTTATTTAGTTTGAGCTTTCATGTATAATTAAAGCTTCAAGTTTTCAAACACAAATGTCCATTGTGGGACTGTTTTGGTACCTTGAGGCTATTTAGAGCACAATGCAAGTAGAGCGGAATGAAATGATTAGAACGTTTTTTGGGCCACAATTAAACAAAGGACAATTTGTGTAAGAGAGGACAATGGCTTGTCTACGAGGTTTTTGCAGAAAACGGACCATTTGTATCCCAGATTAATAACGAGGAGTTTGAAGAGCTCATTTATTACAAAGAGATAAATACGAGCGTGGCGTGTGGAAATTCATCGTAAAACCAAGAAATGCAGAAATTTTAGTTTCGTCGCGTAAACTTTCACCCCAGCAGTTTTACGTTGCTGAATACAGATACCTCGTCAATGTTTAACGACCCCATTCTTCACAGCCACCATTTGCATCAATAAAGCAACAGATTTACGTGTTGAAAGGCCGCCGCTGACACCTCGTCTCCTATAAAAACGAATACGAAACAAATGAGAACAAAATCAAGCCTTTAAAGTAGGGAATTGGCCTCTAAATTGAACCGCCTTCGATTGGAATTCATCTGAATTATTCAGAGGTGAAGATTTTTGCAGCTGCGAACGAAAAATGTCATTTTCTTGTCCGGCTGCCGTGTGATTCAGTTTTTAGGAAATTTAATGAAAAAGTTTTAGAGATTTAATTCGACACTTAAGCGGAGGAACAGTCTTAATGTGGAGATAATCAGGCTTTCTGCTTGTGCGAATTATTTAAATGAAAACATTAAAAGTTTGGAATTGAATTTTCTGGTGGATGCTAGTTTAAAGGACTTGCGGAGATCATAGAGATTTCGGTTTGAGTTCGTTAAAAGGGTTTTTCTGTTAATAGAGAATCGTCAGCAAGTTTGAAAAATCATTACGACACTTCAAAAGACCACGACTTGTTTATGCTCCGCTCGGAATTTCCACCTTTGACCCTTCGTTCTGTTTCCATTTGCATCAACAAAGGATCATCCTCTTTTCCAATTACCTCCACTTTGCACTCCCCATAAGACACATTCTTCTCCCCAATCTCTTAGTCTAGAAATCAAACGAAGCAGCTCTTGGATGTTAACGTTCAAAGGTAGAGCTAGAGCAACGACATTTTATTTATTCACTAGCGCTTTGTGCGGGTCGACGCTTCTCTTCCGATTCACTCGCTAAGCAAACGTTTGTGTATGTGCAGAGCCAACAGTTAGTCCAATTTATCTCATTATCCTTCTCACCACACGATCTAGCAATGCATTCTTCTCATGACGTTCTTCTTTAAAAATCTTTATTTTCCAGCGACATATCCCGTTTTTACAAGCTGCAGCAAGATCAGGAATACATTTGCAGCAAGCCGGAACAGTCTGGAATGCATTATTGTGGTTCTTTTCCGTTGTACGAGAACAATACGATGAAATGCAATCTAACCATCGATCAGAAGTTAGATCCGAAGTATATCAACGACGATTCGATGTGTATCAATTGGAATCTTTACTACACGGAGTGCCAGGAAAGAGGACCCAATCCGTTCCAAGGCACCATTTCCTTCGACAATATTGGATTGGCGTGGGTTTCCATATTTCTGGTAAATATCCTGAGTTACATAAAAGCGGATGAGGTTTACGACCAATTATGGGGGAGTTTTTACGAGCTATGTTTACAGGTGATATCTCTAGAAGGGTGGACGGACATTATGTACTACGTCCAAGACGCTCACAGTTTCTGGGATTGGATATATTTCGTCCTGTTAATTGTGGTAAGTTGAGAGGACGAGCACCCATTCCTCACCCATTTCCAGATCGGTTCTTTTTTCATGATAAACCTCTGCCTCGTCGTCATCGCGACTCAATTCTCCGAGACGAAGAAGCGAGAAATGGAGCGGATGCGTCTTGAAAGAGCTCGTTTCCAAAGCAGCAGCACTTTGGCGTCGTCGACGAACAACAGCGAACCCACGAGCTGTTACGCGGAAATCGTCAAGTACATAGCACATCTCTGGAGAAGAAGCAAAAGAAGATTCCTAAAGAAAATACGATTGTATCGAGTTCGCCGCGACCAGCGACGCGAAAAAAAGATGATTTCGGGGGAAACAATCCGACTGAACTACGCCAAAAAACACCACCCGAACTGCCCCCGGATAAAACAACATGTAAGCGCCGAAGTTTTACTAAAATAAGTATTTAAACTGTTCCTGTTAGCCCTCGAGTGTGCCAAGCCCCCGCGCCGCCTCCCGCCGCAGCTCAGTCTGTTTGAGCGAGAACCGAAGCGACGAAGTGGAATTATCAGCCGTTGCGAAGAGGCCAAGTCTACTCCGAGTGCCCTCCAATCAGGAGATTTCCAGCAACAATAATGACGTGAGTACCGAGACGAGACCACTCAAAACTCACGATAGTTGCAGAGCCCTACAAACTTACTGTCGCCGACGTGTGGACCGAACAATCGTCGTCGCTCGTCGGTGATGTTCAGCGACGTCATCGTCATGCATAGCGAAAACGATCCATCACCCGGATCTTCCGCTAACATCGACAAAAAGAATGTCTGCTCCAGCGAAAAAACAACGCAAGCAGGTAAAAGATAAATTACAATATAATTGACAAAATGGTGGATGCGCCGGGGAATTATTTCAGGCGATGGTAACATCTGGCAGATTTCCTGTGTTCCTAACCAGCAGGAGATCCTGCAAACCCAAAGACAGATCGCTCAAGAGTGTTCAATATTAATGAACGGAGAAGCGATGACGTGTCAGGCGTTGTTAGCGTTAGGGGCAATTAACGCCTTACCGACGGGACAAATCGTGGTGGACACTTTTTTTAGTTCTTTAACAAAAGGTATTAATAGAAACCGAACCGCGGAGGATCCCGATGATGACTTCACCTGTTGCCAAGATTTGTGGCACTGCGAATCGGAATACAAAAACGAAAAACGATCGAGACTTTACGTGATATGTTGCACCATTCTCAAAGGAATCATCAAAGGACTTCGGTTCGCGAGAAAAAAAATCAAGCGTCTAGTCGAACATAAATACTTCCAACAGGGAATTTTATTTGCTATCCTCATCAATACATTATCGATGGGTATCGAATATCACAACCAACCCGACTCTCTCACCCACCTCGTCGAGATGAGCAACGTCATCTTCTCCGCGGTGTTCGCCGTGGAGATGATGCTCAAGATCATTGCTGATGGTCTCTTCGGGTACATTTCCAACGGCTTCAACGTCTTTGACGGCGTCATCGTAGTATTAAGGTAAATCCCGCGAGTGGTTCCTCAACCGCTTCAAATGTCTTCTTTTAGTGGTATTGAACTGTTTCAAAAACATCTCGGTCAGAGTCACACAGACTCAGGTCTATCTGTACTTAGAACCTTTCGGCTGCTACGTATCCTGAAGTTAGTCAGGTTCATGCCGAATTTACGCCGACAATTGTTCGTTATGTTGCGAACGATGGACAACGTCGCCGTGTTCTTCTCACTTCTGATTCTTTTCATTTTTATCTTCAGGTAAGTTGTCGCATCGATCTTTGACACCACAGAAACAAACTACAGTTACACAGAGACGACAAATCGACATTGGCGGGGCTAAAATGGAGGGGTTTGGTAGGGGTGGCATTTGATTCATTACCCAATAGTACTCTTGGTTTATAGGAAAATGTTTCCTTTTGAGGCATTTTGTTTGGTTTATTGGTGTTAGATCGTCGTTTCCTTATACTCCACATCACTATACTTTTCATACACTCTCTCTATTTCTTATCCTACATTAGCACCTACTATTCGGTTAGACAGCACATCGGTGTACAGTAAAACCTCGATCTACGGACACCTTCACTCGATTTATTTTTTACTGTAGCCCCTAATTGTAAATATTAATTGGATAACGGAGAGATTTAATAAGAGATTTTCATCTCCAAAGAGAAATCTCTTGTTAAATATCATAATTTTGTACATATTTCCACGTTGTGTCCTCCTCAGTTCCTCCGCTGTTGCGAGGTTTGACTGTATGCGTCCCGCCCGCTGAAGCACTCCACTTTTACGAGTCGACAGACATAAACATCACAAAATAGACTTATAAGGGCGGAACCAGTGGGAATTTGACTCATAGCACAAAATACAGCGAATACCAAACATTCCAAATATCACATCTCTGCGTTCAATTAGTAACTATCTGATTTTTGGGATGTTCTAGTATCCTTGGTATGAATCTGTTCGGGTGCAAGTTTTGCGAGAATCATGACCATAACAAAAAATGTTTATCTGACCAAGACGAGGACAAAGATAGAAAAAATTTTGACTCCCTGTTGTGGGCACTTGTTACTGTTTTTCAGGTATTTAAACCCAATAAAATTTAATCTACATCTACCAAAAACACGCCAAACGTGTTTTCGGTGGATCTAACTAACCGAGTGCTATTTACAATCTCTACATGTTTAATAGTTGCGTAAATAGCACTGTTTGTTATTATCGATTCGTCGGAAAGGTAGGTGATGGTTTTAACTTGGTTTTTCTAACTCTTGCATGTTTTTTTCCGATTTTGCACAACCAAGCTTTCACGATTCACTTCTTTCGCTTGATTTAACCACATTACTGTTCAAATATGTGTCGATCAATATGTCACCCCTGCTATTTTGTGTGTGTTTTTTTGTATTAACAAGTCATTACAGAAACACGACTGTAGAAAGTCAGTAGAAAGTTTCGCAGTAGGTTTGAAGTAGCTACCGGTAAAAGTACGTAGTTCACCATTCGACAAGACTCGAAACAGTAGCTTGTAGTTGTTGGCATTTTGGTTTGATCGAAAGTTAACAAAACACGACATGACACACACCACACTAGAAACAGATCTAGACTAGCTTAGATCACGAAAACCGACAAGTTAGACAAACATATTTTTGGCAGCATTCTTGGAATGTACCTTTTTGGGGGTAAGTTTTGCAACTATAGAGCCGAGGACGGAAGCATTAAAGAATGTTCCTGCGAAATGATTGTGAGCAACGACGAACGATGCGAATGCGACAGAAAACACTTCAACAATTTCCTCTGGGCCACAGTCACAGTTTTCCAAGTGAGATCAAATTTTTACATACTAACACCACCACATTTTACTTTTCGAATTCTAATTGGTTTTCTTTAGATTCTAACACAAGAAGACTGGAATGTCGTCCTTTCCAACGGAATGGCAAAGACTTCGCACTGGGCGGCGTTATATTTCGTTGCGCTGATGACTTTCGGGAATTACGTTCTCTTTAACTTATTGGTAGCTATCTTGGTCGAAGGCTTCAGTTCGGAAAGGAATGAAAGGAGAGAACGAGAACAAAGAGAAATGGCGAGGAGGAAAATGTCATGTATGCTCGAAGCAGGGAGCTTTAGGGGTAGTTCAGATGACAGCAGTAGATCAGTTTCCAGCTCCAGCGGAAGTTACGTGCAGGTGAGTGTCCAATTCCTCAAATTGGAGATCTAGAATGAACCTCGCAGGACACGAAAAACTGTTGGAGGTCAGCGGAAGAACTAAGAAAAACGAAAGACTTCAACGAGCAACGAACATCAATCGGATTAATCAACTGCAACTGTAGAGAAAAACTCATTGAAAAAGAATGCGGATACTTGGAGGAACCCAAATGCAACATACAAAAAGAATCTATGCTCAGACAGCCTTCCAGACAGGTAAAGTTTGTTCAATACATCGTACCACGCAAATTTGGAGATCGTCGATAATAAAATTTTACAACGTCTGGGAAAGACAAGTATTTGGCAACGGATTCCAAGTAAACACATTTTCTAGGAGTTTATTGATTCTTTGGCTTCACAAATTATATCCGCCTAAATGAAATTTTCAGGAGCGTTTATGAATTTATTAATCGTTTTCTTCCCAGACTTCGCCTCCTATTATAACCCACACGGCCGCCACCCCTCAGGACTCCCCCAGCACAACCCTGGACGACTTCCCCGAGTTCCGTTACAACGTAACAACAGTAACAAACGACTGTCCTTCTGCCGACGACAGCAGTCCTGGTGCTGTGTCAAGCACAGAATCCACACAAAAGACGTCGGTACGTTGATAACATTAAAATCACTTGAAATAAATTCCCCTCTATGAATTTGAATGGGACGTCGAACAGTGGTTCAGTTTAGAAATTTAGCGCGACATAATTAAAAAGTGTGATCAAATAAATGTATTATAGTACATATTTAATGAAAAATAATACAGTCAAATAATTCTTCAAAGTTTTACACTTAATAAAAACGAAAATATAAACTTAAACGTCATCACTGCCCCTTGAGTAATTGGGGTTTCAAATTTCTGGTTCCTAGAACAAGTTCAACACGTCTCTAGACACAGATTTCTTAGAATTTACTCCTTTTTTTAAGATTGTCATGCGAAATTACTGAATCCGATGATTCTTGCGTTTTTTAAAAACCAATCTAAAGATAAATAAAATTTCGAAGTTGTAAACAAATAAAAAAATTAAAAACTGCGAGTTAAAAAAAATCTAATTTATGAGCAAATAAAGTGAATACCTAAAGTACAATTTGCCATATTTTATCACTACAATATATTCAACTTATTCCAACAAAATATTTAATCCAACTAATAGCTACTGCGCCTCGAACAGGTCGTGCATTACTTGAAAAAAAAGTGTTAACTTTTTGGAAAAAAACATTCACATTCTGAGCCCTTCAATGTGTGTATAACAAGCTAATTTATAAAAAAAAAATTAGGCGACTTAAACTTAAAATGGAATTTTTAGGCCTCAAAAAGTCTTTTCGGGCCGCAAACATTTTTGGCCGATCTATGGTGGCGCCATAGTTTTACATATTGCATCAAGATACCGACATTACCCCTAATTTTATAATTATTTGGGTAAAATCAAATCGATAAACTGCTGTAAAGTGCAACAAAGACGTGTTGAATTATTGAAAATGAACATGTCTATCAGTGCTGCTACAACATCAAAAAGCACATCAAACCTAAAATTCATACAAATTGTGAGGCTACACATGCCAAAACTGCAAATGTAAATAAAAAAAATATGAACTTTTCTGAAGGATTCGTAAATATTTACAATTATTCAGTTGTTATAAATGATTAAATCAATAAATCATAAATAAAAATTAATTAACTTGTATATTTAATGATGTCGCCTAAAAAATATTGTGTGTATCACGGCCAAAAAACGCCAATTTGCCCTCGCCTTCTTTCTGGCCTCGACAATTAAAAAAGACTCGGCTAAAAAAGAAACACTTTTTTTTTTACACAAGTACTATTATTGCAAATTTTTCTTATGAGCTTTCTGTCGCGCTAAAATATGAAATTGAAGCACTGTGCGTCGTCCCCAACAAGTCCACGTGATCTGATAAGATCGTTTTCTCAGAGTCTGAGCCTTCTCAAACCGCCTTCATTGTCGCCACCCCCTTTAACTTTCCGGCAGTTCGAAAGACCGTTAGATGAGGCTCAAACTACTTTATCCGGGAAAATCGTGATCCACAACGAGAAAATCGGATCGAAAATCATGACGTTCTCGGAGAAGGTGGCGTTGCCGCAGAAAAGCAACAATCAAGAGAAAGGGAGAGTGCAGAGGAAATGCTCGTGGAAGTTAACAAACCGGCCAAGTTTAAGAAGGAAGAAAAACAGGAGCGGGTCGGATTCGGAGGCGGTGCCGTTGAACAACGGACGGGACCACTCGCAGTGCAATGGGGGCGGCATGAGTCGACAAGTAAATAGTTTTTTTTGAGATTATATCCACACGCTTTCGTTGTCCGCACCTCTGCTTTCAGGCTAGTTTACGCAACGACTCGCTCTTGCAATCGTCGATTCGCATCCAGAACGACACGCAAAGTGATGCACCAAATAACAGGAGCGCCAAAGGGCTTAGTCCGCAAAATTCCATTAGACTTAGATCCAACACTTACAGCTCTGTTCCACAAGTAAAAGCACGTGTGCGGCACTTGACTTCTATTAAACGAACTCTTGTAGGTATCCACAGCACCCACTTTAACACGTCACAATTCTTTAGTCACGTCGAGCATAACCCAACCGAAAATTAACACGCAGATCAACAAATGTAGTAGTCCGACGCTGTCGAGGAAGTCCAGCCAAGTCGAGCCTAAATCCGTCAACAGTTTGAATGACAAAACCTTACCAGAACGCAGCCTCCCCAAAATCAAAATGGAAGATTGCATTCCAGTGGAGCAGGAGTCCCCGAGGATTAGCGGGATCAAGAAACTGTTGAGGTTGTGCGAACCCACCGGGTGCCTGAAGGAGAGAGAGGACTTCTCCCTGTACATATTCCCACAAGAAAATAGGTACGGGAGTCAAATAAAAGGAACCCCTCACTATTGGTTTTTACAGGTTTAGACAATGGTGCTACTGGTTCGTTAATCAAAAATGGTTCGACAACGCAATCCTCTTATTTATTGCAATGAACTGCATCACTCTCGCGATGGAGAGGCCCAACATTCCGCCCGACAGCAACGAGAGATTTTTTCTGTCGAGTTGCAACTACATCTTCACCGTCGTCTTCACAGTGGAGATGTTTGTTAAAGTAAGTTCTTCTGATCATTACCACGAGCTTCATTGAGTTGTCCAGGTGGTGGCTGCGGGGATGTGTTACGGCCCCAACGCTTACTTCACTTCCGGTTGGAACATCATGGATGGTTCCCTCGTTGTTATCTCCATCGTCGACTTACTGATGTCTCTGATCCGATCGAGCAGTCCTCGCATCTTCGGGATTCTTAGGGTAATTTCTCTTGTGGCCATCCACTTCACTCTTTGGGTAGGTTTTCAGGCTCTTGCGGTCGCTGCGTCCTCTCCGGGTTATCAACAGAGCTCCAGGTCTCAAGCTGGTTGTACAAACTCTACTGTCGTCGTTGCGCCCCATTGGAAATATCGTCCTCATCTGTTGTACTTTCTTTATTATTTTTGGGATTCTCGGCGTTCAACTTTTTAAGGGTTCTTTCTATTACTGTAAGGGCGAAAATTTGACGGGGATTATGAATCATAATGACTGTGTAAGTCGAAATTACACGTGGGAGAACCAGAAGTACAACTTCGACGATTTGGGACAAGCGCTCATGTCGTTGTTCGTGTTGAGTTCAAGAGACGGCTGGGTTAACATCATGTACAACGGTTTGGATGCCGTCGGCTTGGACCAGCAGCCCATCATCAACTACTCCGAGTGGCGGTTACTGTACTTCATATCATTCATTCTTTTAGTCGGGTTCTTTGTTTTGAACATGTTCGTGGGAGTCGTGGTCGAGAATTTCCACCGCTGTCGGGAAGAACAAGAAAAAGAAGAAAGAGTCAGAAGAGCGGCGAAACGGGCGTTACAGTTGGAAAAGAGGAGACGTAGTAAGGATCAACAGTCGTGTTTAATTTAGAATGATTTGTGTGTTTTGGTAGAAATGAATGAACCTCCATATTATATCAACTACGCCCCGTGGAGGCTGTTCATCCATAACGTGGTGACTTCGAAGTACTTTGATTTGGCCATAGCCGCGGTCATCGGACTGAACGTCGTCACTATGGCTACTGAAAGCTACAAAATGCCGAATATCCTGAGTTACGTCCTCAAGATCTTCAATTATTTCTTCACCGCGGTGTTTATCCTAGAAAGCACCATGAAGATCATCGCGTTGGGGTTTGGCCTCTACATCAAAGACAAATGGAACATTCTCGATGTGGTTATTGTTATGTTATCCGTCGTGGGCATCGTTCTCGAAGAGTTAAAATCAAACATAATCCCCATCAACCCCACAGTGTTGAGAGTCATGCGCGTCATGCGAATAGCGCGAGTTCTGAAGCTACTCAAAATGGCGAAAGGAATCCGAGCGCTGTTAGACACGGTCATGCAGGCTCTTCCCCAAGTCGGGAATCTAGGACTGTTGTTTTTTCTTCTCTTCTTCATTTTCGCAGCCTTGGGGGTCGAGCTCTTCGGCCGACTGGACTGTAAGATTAACCAGTGCCAAGGTGAGTCTCTTCTTAGAAGAAACAGTTAATTATCTGTTAATTGAAGGACTGGGCGAGCATGCCCACTTCGAGAACTTCGGAATGGCATTTCTTACGCTGTTCCGCGTAGCCACCGGCGACAACTGGAACGGCATAA
The DNA here is from genome assembly GCA_029298725.1 of Gnatocerus cornutus. NCBI lineage: Eukaryota > Metazoa > Arthropoda > Insecta > Coleoptera > Tenebrionidae > Gnatocerus > Gnatocerus cornutus. Next base: position 15,456,887 of record CM055515.1, read on the forward strand.
TGAAAGACACGTTAAGCGACGAGAAGTGTGATAAATCGGCGGATTGCGTGACCAACTGCTGCGTTTCGAAGATAATCGCCCCAATTTTTTTCGTCATTTTTGTGCTGATGGCACAGTTTGTCCTAGTCAACGTCGTGGTGGCGGTGAGTGCTTCAAACCATCAAGCTAAAAGATAAAAAGTTTGTTTTAGGTGCTCATGAAACACCTGGAGGAGTCCCACAAGCACTTGGAGGACGAACAAGACCTCGATAATCAAATTGAAAGGGAGTTCCAAGAGAAACAAGAAATGGAAGAGAAGCGCGAGTTGTGTTTAGCCCTGCAGTTGGACCAGGAGTGCCAGCGACAACACAAGCCTCTAACAAAAGTGAGTACTACTTTGGGTAAAAGTGGTGCTGTGATTGTATTCCAGGTTCTGTCACTGCCATCAAACTTCACGTACAACCCTCCTGGTACCAAAGCGACCCTAGAACACCGCCCTTCTTTCAGTCAAACGCGTCGACAGACCCTTCACAGCCACCAACCGATCACTTTACTCAACATGGACGACATCCGCAACATCGACGAATCAGTTTCCGACATCTACAGCATCCAAGAGTACAAAACGTCGGACGGGTTAGAGAAGAACCATCGCCAACAGATGCAAACGAATCTAGACGAAATCATATCGTTGAATCAAAACGAAACGTTGCTCAGAGTTCCCAAAGCCGAAGACCGGTATCCGCTGAAACGAATCAACGAAACCAACGAGAATAACCGATTAGTGGTACCACCGGAACCGAAACCGAAATTCTACGGGAGTACCAAGCACTTGTTCACTAAGCAATTATCGATGGAGATTACGGAAGAAACTCCCTTCTTGGCGGTGCCTGAGAAGGTGGAAGTGGTGAGGCACGAAGAGAAGCTGCCGAAGAATGATAGTCAGGAAAGCGTGCAGAGGATCATCACGGAGAGGAGGAAGTTGGATGAGAATTTGAAGGAGTTCAACGAGTTCGATATTTTCGAGGTGACACACAGCAGCGAGGAGAATCTCGTGGAGAAAGACGAACAACGAGACAAAACGGACAGTGAAAACGAAAATCAGTGTTAGTAGAGATAGAAATCACGGTTTTGATAATTCGTGTGAATCTTCCCTAGCTACCTATTTTTATATATGTAAATAGCGTGTATTGATTGTAAAAAGTACCGTTTTCTAGTCTATGTTTTTATTTTTACATATCTGTAGTCAATGTTTTAGTATTTTGTACACTTGTTAAACCGTGTTACGATTAGGAATTGTCGTCGATACTATAAGAGAATATTTTCTTTATTGAAGTGTCAACTGAAATTCGGCAGAAATCTTATTTCTAGATACTCCAATATCAGAACTAAGCATAATACAATATACAGGGTCTTTGCAAAATACTACTAGCTTAGTCTGGTGCTTACCATCGGATCTTGGATGGCCAATACGTTACTTTTTGTTGACACCCTGTATAAGTTTCCTTCGCAAGCTTCATTGATATTGTGCCATCCAGTTTATGTTTAGCGAACTAGTAACTAGATATTTTAAACAGAAAGATCTGCCATTTTGGCAAAATGGACGATCTACAAAATAATCGAAGGCTACTAAACGACTAGACAATTAACATAATGAACGTAAACTATTAGATAGACTAAAAGTAGAGTAAATTACTCTCATAAAATTGGGTATTTAACAACGGAGTCATTCTAGACCATAGAATCGGATCTGCTTCTAGTCAATTCGTGTCATAGTCATAGGTTGACAGATAAATGTTTCTATGGGCAATAATTTCGTGGGAAACAACTCTCAAATTGACAATCTCAATTTCGCCTTCCAGGAGCTTCTGATAGGAGTATAAAATGAAACTCAATTAAACTCAAACTAAAATCGCGTAATTAAAACAGATAGTTCGTGTGATGTTTGTTTGTTTTGAAAAATCGATTCCAGCTGTTAAATCAAGCTCTGATTGTGTGATAGTGATCTCTTATATTTTTCTGAAGACGGTGCTGGAGTCGGTTTTTACTAGTTACAAGTTAAAATTTGGGGCAGTCTGTGATATTTTTGGTCCCTTTTTTAGATTAGGTCTTTCCGAATTAAACTTTAGATAATGAGTTATTCTTCTAGGGAAAACTCCGGGGATCTCAACTGAAAGATCCGCGGATTTTCCTACTTGTAGGTGCTTTCCATAGATCGTTTCTTCTATCCGTGCCTTCTGTCTATAGCAGAACTGTTTCTTTGTTTCTATTTTTAAAAAATCAGTTTTAACCGAAACTCAAAATGTAAATTATTGTATTTAGTAACTTTAAACTGAAAAATAAAGACTTTAAAACTTAGACTGATGGGAGCTTAAAATAAACTACATGAACGAACAATTTTACTAATGTTTATTTTGAAATTGTCGTACAATTAGAATTATTATTAACATAGCTTAGCCTATAATAATTTACAAGAGTATAAAAAACTGTGCTTCCATTTGTGAAGAGAAAAATAATTTAAAATCGAATGGAAACACAATCATCACCTCATTGCACAGAAGACCAAAACGGACCAGTCGGAGACCAAGCGAACGTCTTGTGCTGGGAAATCGCTTGAAAACCTCACCTGTTTGTTGCCAACTGCAAAAATCCAGACCAGTGATGAGACGCTGATACGAGACAGGTGGTTTATGGATGACCGACTTATTCGAATGAAACGACTTTCAGTCCCCACAATGACCAACATTACAACCCCCCCAACTCAAAGTCGTTTCCTCCAAAACATGATAAATACCTCGAATACAACGTCGTTATTATTTGAGCTAACACAGCGAGAGTCGTGTTTTAACCACAACTGTTTGGAAAGAAAAACACATTTTTAGAACATGTGGGTAAAACCGACGTCGCAGGGAGGATTACTCCAATGTGCATGTATAAATACCTCGTTTAAAATGTCAGGTAAGTACAAAAACAACCGAATGTGTGAGTGTGACCAAGTGGCGACACCATCTCGATCGATACAGCTGAAAACTCATAAGAAAAAATGTGGAATCAACCGTTTCCAGGCTTCGAATTGGCAAATCAACACACCGTGTCAGTTCTGTCAAAAACCGGTTAAAATTTTGAGAGGGGGAAGCACAACAATTGGACACCTCGGCGAGGTCCTACTATAGCGAAAATAGTAGGTGAAAAAAAATTAAAATTTCGACTATTACTTCATTTCTTCATCCAATTGTCGTTAATAATTTGCACTTATTTCAGTAGAATCCTTATAAAATGAAGCCTTTGCCCATTTTTACGTGGTTTTGCATAATCACCAGCTACCAATTTGTTTATAAGAACTCTACTTGACTGAAAAACTTCTTAAAAATTCAAAGCAGTCGCATTATTTTTGTAAAAAATTCAATAAAAAGGCACTTATTGTACAACCACTAACCTGTTGGCCAGCTGAAAAAGAATTTTAACAGGTAAACTAGAAAGCCACCTACCTGGAGTGCTTGATCTTACTGGTCTAACGGAGAAAACCAATCAACGTCGATACTGGTGGCGGCTTCTACCTGCAATGTTAAATATAAAAAATAATTTAAAAAATTCGTAACTATGTTTAGTACCAGAATCTCGGTCAGAGCGATGCTTCCTCTCCCGTTCCCTGTCTCTCTCCTTCTCCCTTTCCCGATCTCTCTCTTTACTCCTGCGCACTTCTCTATCCCTCCTATCCCTCTCCTTCCTCTCCTTTTCCTTGTCCTTCCTGTCCTTCTCCTTGTCTAACCTGTCAATAATCAGGTAAACAATCTGTTGCTACAACTACCACCTACCATCTCACCTGTGCTCTGACCGACTTCTTTCCAACTCTTTTTCTCTTCGCTTTTCTCTGTCGCGTTCTCTCTCGCGTTCGCGCTCGGTTTCCCTACTACGCCGTTCTTCTGAACCCGATCTGGTGCGGCCTAATCGTCGTTCCTCTTTTGCGGCTTGAACAACCGCTGTGATCTCGTCTAAAGCCGATTTCAACCGCGCGAATCCCACATGCTGCTTCCCCATTAAATGGTCGTCAATTCGCTGCTGGGCGTCCCCAACTATGAGGAAAGCCCCACAGACTTGGCAGACTTCCATTTGTTTCTCTTGAGCGGCGGCGAGTTCAGCTGTGGCGTTCCAATGTCTGGAATAAAACAATCAAAGTTTTGTTGGTTGTTTAGGTTTTTCTTACCCATTTTCGATTTGTTTTCGCAAAGCGTCTCGTTCTTCCTTCAATTGGTCACACAGCTTCATCAAACCTTGTGCTTGTTCCACATTGCCATCAGTTCCAGCCTGTTCAGCTTCAGCCTCCAGCTCATTGATTCTCTCATTCAAAATTTTGATCTGCTCTTGATTTTTCTGAGACTGTGCTGGAGATATCGCTGGTAACTCCGACTTGCCGCTCAACGCCAATCGCATTTTTCCTTTCTGTATCTTTCTTTCCACTTCATTGATCATGGAAGAACAGAAACGAATAAACTCTTCCTGGTAATGAATTTTACGATGGGGCTTCCCTTGTTGGAACATTTTACGGACTTCTTCGTCGTGGACTTTAGTGCAAGCCCCCAAATCAGCGCGAGTGTTGACAAACAAATCGTGGGGGCAAAACTTCACCATGAAGTATTTACAGTACTGAAAAGTGAGGTTAGGTACTGAGGAAAAGGGACAAATGAGTTCTTACTTCAGGATCCTCCCAGTTCAGTTCTTTGACTTTCTCGTTGGGGGCCACGTTGCGGTTGCGCCCCATTAACTCGTCCAGGAGCTGAGCAGCCGCCAGAACAGCCATTTTCGCACTTTGTTTTGTTGAATTGTCAAACCTATTTGCTCGGCGTATGTCTTAGCTCAGTTGAATTCAAATTCCACTAGACTTTGATGAATCCCAATCATTTGTTTTAAAAAAAATCTTTTAATTTTCGAGGCAAAACCAACAGAAACAAGTGAAGCTTCAAGTAGGTTTCCTTTTCTAGAAGCTTCCACTTTTGTGCCAATATTCTGATGTTCACCTCAAGGTTATGCTTTTCTTGGCATTGGCGACTAGTAAAACATAAAATTCTTCATCTTCCATCACAAACACAACCTAAAACTTGACAACTGTGTAAAATTGAGAAGTAAATAAGCTTTAAGTTTACCTGTTTCTGTAAATGATAAATTTGCAGAACCACTTTATGCAACCAATTATACACTAAATGTCATTCTAGAAACAAACTGCCGTATGTCTTAGCTAGAGTATTCGTAATTAGTTTTCAAATTCCACTTGACTTTTAGTTGCCAGCTCACTGAATCTCTGCTGTCACGTTGACAGTTCGCACATAGGTTAGGTGATAATGTTGGATTCAAACATAAGTTAATTCTGTGATAATGTTAATACGTGTAATCTTTATCTATTCCCTTTTAAAATCGTTGTGAAACCCATCGCTAATGAAGCACCAAATTAATGGAACCAAATCACTTACGCATGCAACTTCTTTCCGACGACGACGAGATGGGATCTTCAAAAGATTGGAGAAAAGCTTTAAGAGCACAACCAGCTTACCGAATTGTAAATCGGACAATACGTGGCCAAACCCAGTTTATTTCAATCGTCGCGTTTATAGGGTTGTTCGTGTTAATAGTTTTATACATGTTACCAAAAAAGGGGGGCAGTTCCGGAAGTGTCTTGCGAAGTAGTAGTTACAATTACACGTATCCTTTAACGAGTCCTATTAAAACTAGTTCAATGCATACGTTTCGGATAGGTGTCATCGCTGATTTAGACACAAACTCAAAAAGTGAAAGTGAGAAGAACGTGTGGTTTTCTTATTTAATGCGCGGGTACTTGAGTTATAGCCCCACGAGACATACGGTAGTTGTCACGTGGGATCGTGCCAGTCCTATTAAACTAACCACTAACTACGCTCATAAGGGTAGAGGGATGGAGTTGTCAGAATTGGTCGTTTTCGACGGAAGATTACTCACTTTTGACGACAGAACCGGCTTGGTATTTGAGATTATAAATGAGAAGGCCTTCCCATGGGTGCTTCTGATGGACGGCGACGGAAAGTGAGTACCAAAACAACTAAACCACAATAAAGTTGTTCTTCCAGGAGCCCTAAAGGCTTCAAATCCGAATGGGCCACAGTCAAAGACGAGGTTCTCTACGTCGGTTCCATGGGCAAAGAGTGGACAACTGCAAGCGGGCAGTTTGAGAACCACAACCCACAATTCATCAAAGCTATAACCACGAAGGGTCAAGTAAGAAGGAGAACACCCCATTTTGAAAAAGTTAATTCCAATTCTAGGTCAGTCATTTGAATTGGGTTGATCAGTATAAACGCATCAGGGAAGTATTGGGGATTTATTGGCCCGGATATATGATCCACGAGAGCGGAGTCTGGTCTGATGTCCACAGACGATGGTTCTTCTTACCCAGACGATGCAGTAAAGAGCAATACAACGAATCTTTAGACGAACATCGAGGCTGCTCTGTCTTAATAACCACAGATGAAGATTTGTACGACGTGAAAACAACACAAGTAAGAAGAAGAGTTTCCTCACATGGTTGCTCATCCTTTTATTGTAGATTTTGAACTCGAAGCCCACCCGAGGCTTCTCCACGTTTAAATTTATCCCAACTTCGGAAGACCAAGTGATCGTGGCCTTGAGAACTGAAGAGCTGGATGGAAAAACAGCGACTTACATCACGTCTTTTACTATACACGGGGAAGTACTGTTGGACGATTTTCATATATCTGACCTGAAATACGAAGGGCTTGAGTTCATTTAGCATTCCGAAAATCGCCGCTTACCTGTAAATTAAATTTTGTAAAATAATTTATAAATTACTGTCTATTTAAATAAAAAAAGAACGATCACGAAGGTCCAGGGTAAAAAGATATTTATGTAACAAGTCTGAAAGAATTTCGACAGTACTTTAAATCCACCTTTTGCAAAAACAGTCTTTATTATAGTAAAATTAGGAGATAATATGACCTGGTTGTGTAATAATAATCTAGTGAGATTAGTGCCAACCATATTTGCTTTTTAAAAGCAACGGTCTATAGAGAAATTGGTATTTCTTTAAATTTTTCAGCTTGTAGGGCATTTTGTGTATATCACAGACTTTGTATGACAAAAGCGCGGTCAAGCACTAACATCACATTGTCACAACGTAAACTTCAAATACGCTACTATATAAAGAACAACAGAAAATACATCCGCTATATACAATAGAAAATAAATAATATTCACAGGAATGAACCTAGCCACAAACTGGAGAAGTGTATTATCAGCCGAAAAAATTGCAAACCCTAACAAAATTAAGTGTCTTTCTGCGCTTTAGCTTTCCTGTGGTCGTAATTCACCAATCGTTGTCCTACTAAATATTTGTCGTTTTTAATATGCTCGTATAATTTTTTAAATTGTCTGATTTGTAAAACTATCACCACACCCAGAGCACAGAGGAGCAACAAAAACGGGTAGAGCCTTCTCGCGATCAAGTTCCTCATCTGTAAGTTGCTAACAAATAATGGAACGATTGAGTAGGCTAAAACGTATGGCACGGCCAATGCTAACCCGAAACTGACTATAACCGGTGCTGCTAACTGTCTAAAAATAAAACTCAAATGCATATCTCTAATCCCATCACGATATGCTCTTTCTATAGCAGCTCTCAAGAACCAATCTGGACCCATCATGGTCACTGCACAAGCAATCTTCGTGTAAAGAACACCCAGCGCCCAGTCTTGCCAAATGAACAAAATTGGAGTCTGATGGATCGGAACACGCAGTGGTACAATGACCACAAGCTCCAATAACATTCCGAAGAGTAACGGGATGACTCCCAAGAGAATAGTGCTGGCAACTATAGTCTTCAAACCCAAAATGCACCATTGTTTGAGTCTAGATATCATAGCGGCGCGTCCTTGAGGAAGCCAACTCATTATTAAAGTGATAGCTCGTGCTGATAACCAACACAGGTAGAGACCGCAGGCGGCAGTGTAAAGTTCGTGGACTTTAACTTCAGCTTGGGCGGCGCTGGCAGAGATTTGGGGGCCTGGAGGCGGAGCACCAACAAGCCAAAGGGCCATGACACGGCGGCCCAACCAAACGGGTAGAGTGAGAGCGGTGAGACTGAAAGCGACGAGAGATATGCAGACAAAGATGAGGAGACCCACTAGACGAGCCACGAAGAAAGAAGGGCGCTCGTAGGGCTGGAAACCTGAAAAACAAGAGTCAGTCCAGTTGGTTTCAAATGGTAACATCGTACCTGATGGGGGTTCCATTAATAGCAACGCCTGGTGTGCCGCCCCCAAACCAGCCCCTGGTTCTGGAGGATTCACCGGGACTTGCCCATTCGCATTTCCTGGCTCTTCTCGGTTTTGTTGTCCATCCGCGTTACCCAACAAGTAGGAATGGATGCTCAAAATCCAGGCTACAGCTCTACACCAATTCCTGACCAACCCTTTTAGCCATATTCTAGTGTGGGATTGTTCCAACAAAGCTGGAAGAATCACCTGGAGGAGCAGCAACTCCAGAGACAACTCATTGACTTGTGTCTCGCTATTGAGCGAAACAGTATAAGGCAGAAAACTGGGTAACAAGATCTTCAAGATTCTTATTGGCAGCCACAACATCAATAATACGACGCTTCCAAAAATCACCGCCGAAATAAGAAGTTTCCTGATATGTTCCAAGATCGGCAGATGAATCATTTCTTGGATGGGACTAAAATCAGGGTCGTTAAAGTTGCGCAAAAACCAAAGAACTCCAGGTCTTAGAATCTCTCGCAGAAGGAGAACAAAAGATGCGAAGTAATAGACGTAAACCATTCCGATTAGCCAGTGGATGAAGATAGAGGTACCAGGAGCAGCGCTGAAGCTACTTTCGCGGTCTTTTAAGGTGGCGTCAAACATGGCGAGGGAGCAGATATCCAGCCACCAGCCGCAAACTAGCGGGAGGATCCCGATTTCCACTACTGATAACATGGAGACTTTGACGACGACGTAGCACAATCCCAGAACTCTTTTCGCTCTGTAGAAGCCGAGGACTCCAGCAACACGATGGAAAAACACGAAGAACAATCCCACGGTGCAGTAACCAACAAGAGTGGTCAACAGCCCTTCGAAGTGGCTCGCTGAAGCTGTTTCCCGCATGTTTACAAGCGAGAGCGTCATCAAACCCATATGGTACGGCGAGTATGCAAAGATGAGGATGAACAACGTGTTCAAAGAGATGACCCAGAAGACGTGTTCGAGAAACATGAGTGAACCATCAAGACCCAGGAGTCGTTCCCAGGTGATTTCTTCAGCTGCGCGGTCCCACTCCATGGGAATCCAATTGTTGTCTTCACCTCCATTGGGTTCGTTTTCTTCCTGTGGTGCCGCTTCGTTGTCTTGTGGTCTTACGGGTTCTTCGGGTTCTTGGACGTTCTCTTCCACGTTTTCCACCTCTTCTGGAATATTATTGTTTAGAATAGGGGCGGGAACCTCAAGTTCGGGTATCCCGGCGTTGTCCCGTTGCAACCAATCCGGTCCGCCTCCATGTAAAATCTGTTCTCTTAACCACACCAATCCAGCGAAAGCGAACAAAGTGCACGTGACGACAAAACATCCTTGGAAAATATCCGATGCTAGATTCTCCAAAGACAGTAGTTCAAAAGGAAGAGTAAGAATCGCGTCTACTGTTCCCGCAAACAAAGCTCTGTAGATTCGACAAGCAGTCAGCGGTACCACTCCAAGCCACGCAATAGCAACCAGAGTGTAGTGAAGCCAGTACTTGATAGCGGTGCCAATCGAGGAAAGAAGACCGGCGGCTAGATCTTTAACAGGGAGGCGTCGAGGCATATCAGGGGAGTAAATAGGGGTGAAAGAGAAGCGGTAACTGCAGAGTTCGCAGTACTCTTTGCGGGAGTAACGCATCCATTGCATCAAACATTCTTGGTGGATCCATTTGATGCTGCCGGTGCAAATACAGGGGTGGAACAAGGGACGCTCGGGGGCGCCTTCCGAGCGACATACACGACAAATGTCCGCGCTGGAGAGCTCGGAATCCATCATGATTCTAAAAGAAAAAATAATAGTAAAAACGTTGCAAATCATCGAATTTAATAAAGCCTTACATAATAATTGATGGATTTTAATGAAACATGTGATTTGTTTTCGTCCTTGAAATACGTATATGGAAATTATAGCATATGAAAGGTCGCAATATTTCAATTTATGTTATTCGTTTATTGACAGTCGAGAGTCGAGAGCAAAAATCTTTGACACCAGCAAAACAGCCTCACCTGTCGCAGTATTTCAACCAAATGTCACTCAGAGTGAAGTTTTTGCTCGTAACACATCAACTTCGATATTTTAAGCTTGCTTAAGTTTTTTTTTAATAAAAATTGAATAACAACTAAAACAAAGTAGTTCAAATCAATTCTTAAGTAAACGTCCAGACTAATAAGGATAAGATTTGACTACTCGTAACAGGTTTAGAAGCAATTGGATTCTTCAAGTTGTGACTTTTGATAAGAAAATAGTCATAACTGAAAACATGAAGATTAAATTAATTGCTTTCATGTGAATGAACCCGTTTTAACACAATTAGCCATTACAACTGTAAATTACTGCAAGTACTTCAAAAACCAGGCCAACCACTATGCACCGTTTCGTCACACATCTTCAGATCCCTCCAGCTTTCTCTGCCACAAAGGCAATTTTCACACTCGTTATCAGACAAGTTACCTTTTATCACAGTTAATTGACCCCACCAGTGTGGCTTTCACCTTTTACAAGGTCGCGATAAAAAGGTGGCGTTTTCTGTAATTAAGTGAGCGGAAGTTTTATAATTTATAGCCCCGAGCTACGAAAGTGTTCCATAAAAAACGACTGAAAATGAAAACTCTTAAATTATCTTATGTAATATCCTAACTAAGAACAAGTCGCAATGTTTACTGGAATAAAAATAATGTATCTATGCCACTAATTCTATTTCTGAAAGCAACAACAAAAATTTGGGAATTGTTCCAATGTTGAGTGTTTTAGGGTCGTCTAGTATAGTGTGATAAACAGAACATTCTAGCACTGGAGGCATTCTGATATGAGAATTTCATTCAATTAAATCTTATTTTTTATTATAGTATAACACGTCTTATGGAAACTTGTTTGTGCAAAAACAACGTGACAATACAAACAAACCTCAGATACGTAATAAAAAATTATAGAAAATACCTGTTGTATGTTCTCGACACCAAAATCTATCCAAATGTCAAAACCATGTTGCATCCAACTCCTGATGATAAAAACGCAGTAGAAAGAAAAGCAAGAACCGGAAAATCAGATATACACTGCGATTTTCATATAATTTGGACGAGTTTTTAAGACGACTATTTTGACGTAACAAACTCCACAAAACTGACGTTTCTCGTCACTGCGTTTCTCTGTTGGTTCAGAATTACCAACCTTGAGGAGTGGCAACCTGACATTCACAACATCACTAGAACTTTACTAAAAGGTTTTCTGTCCCTCAGACTACACAAAAAGAATCAGTGCATCAAAAATAAGTCTAGAAGTAATACAAAATATCACAAATTGCTTTTTACGTAAGTTTAGCACCGTAATAATTTTTTACAACTAGAATGTGGTGAAAGTGCCGACGCTACTTTAACCACACTCGGGCATAACCTCAAACGTCACGAAAAAGTCAACAAGCCTCGCTTTGGCGGGAAGTGTTTTTTACTATTATGAAACAGTAATTTGGTAAAAAATTAATTAAATTTAACAATGAGAGATCAACCAGTGATTAATAACCATGCTGTCCCCACAGAAACCCCTAAAAAGACACCTAAAGGTAACCGGAGCCCCCTCAAGTCCCCGCGGTCCGGAGCGTCAAGTAAAGAAGAAAAAGAGAACGTTGAATCCTCCCCGAAAATGAACGCCTTTGAGTTTATGATGCACAGTCGGAATAAGGTTACAGGACGGAATTCTCCAGGTCGTGAAGTTGAGTTAAATCAATCTTTGGATACTGTGGTTATGAAACAAGAACTTAAAGCTCGAAAAAGTCGCTTGGAAGGTTGGGCGGCTCAGAAAGCGGCAAAAAGAAAGAGGGAATATGACGAAATTGGTAATTGTATCAGTTATAAGTTAGAGAAGAGAGAGGAGAAACTTAAAAAGATGCTCCAAATTGATTGCCAAAGTGATGATGAAGTTATCACTAAAAGGAGGAAATGCGCAGTTATTGGTACTGAGAGTGAAAGTAGCAATGACGCAAAGATTGAAATGATCTCTCCTGTTAAAAGAAAGAAGAAGAGAAATAGAATGTCTTTGAATAAAAAAGAAGAGTGTGAAGAGAACGACGTGAAATTGACTCCAAGATCAGTAAAAGCGTGGAGATTTAAAATAAAGCTTTGTATGGATGAGAATAAACCAGAAGAAAGTGAGAATGAAGAGAAAGACCTTGAAGAAGTGGCTACAGACAACTCTGAAGAAGCCAATGCACATGGAGACCTTAAATTAGAAACTGCTTCAGAAGACAGTACAGAGTCCCAGAAAACTGATGAGTCTAATGAAACTCTAAAAGAAGCTGAAATTGATTCCATTCCTGCTGAAGTAGAAAATTCTAATAATAGGAGGCGATCACTAAGAACCCGAAGATTGAGGCCCAAAATGTATCATGAATTTGATTTCTTAGATGAAGAAGATGCCCTCAAAAATAAAAAGAAAGGAAAGAAAGATGTTAAAGTAGCCCCCGTCTTTTTGAAAGCAGCTCCAAAGCCCAAATTAGATCCCAAAGAAGTCGAAGCACGAAGACAGTTTCTTCAGAGTGGAGTTCCATCCTCGCTGAAGAAGGAAATGGAGAGGCAGCAATGGTACGTTTAAATTTCGCACGTACTTTTGATTGGTTGTATTGTTATTTGGCGGGAAATTTAATTTAATTAATGAAATATAACATCTCTTTCCAGCGCTGAAGACGTGGAGTTCGACGTGTTCCCCACAGTGAGTCACGTGCAACAAAAAACCGAAAACCGCTTCTGGGATCTCCCAAAAGTCGATTTGAACCTAATAGCCGAAGTTGGTAGCATTGAAATCAAACCATTGTTATTCACCCAGAAAACTACACCAGATCTCCGAACCCGTGGCGAAGTTTTCCCCGTAAAAATAAAAAACCCTAAAAAAATAATAACTGAGATCAAAACCAAGAACCCTGACTATCCAGTGTACAAGATTTTTAATTCGTTGTACGAAAAGTGTGGTCAGAGGAAGGAAAAAGAAGCTCCTGCTCAAAAACGTCGAGGTCGTCCGAAAAAGAAGGTAGAGAAACCACAGTTGGTACCACTGGTTAAAAACGAAGAAAACACCCAAGCGCTCTGGACCGAGAAATACAAACCGACGTCTTCTTCTGATATCATCGGCAATCATAACAGCGTCACGGCTCTAAAAGAGTGGCTAACCAACTGGCTGGCTTTTCCCAAGAGTTTGAAGAAGACTGATAGCGAATCTGAATTTGATATTACCGATGGCGATAGTCGAGATAGTGTTAAAATGTTTGGTAGCACTGTAATTTTGAAAGGACCAACAGGGAGTGGTAAGACTGTTGCAGTATACGCGGTGTGCAACGAACTGGGTTTTAACGTCTTGGAAGTGAACGCGTCGAGCAAACGAACAGGTTTGTTTCACTCAACACACTGTATATCACTAATTGGTTTTAATAGGTAAACGGCTACAACAAGAGCTACAAGAAGCGACGCAGTCTCACCAAGTCTGCAAGAAAGACATTCTGTCGTTCGTTAACGAGAAGAAAGACCAACCATCATCAAAGAAGTGTGTGTTGTTGATTGAGGATGTAGATGTGGTCTTTGACCAAGACGAAGGCTTTAGTACTGTCCTCTCCCAGATTATTACCACGAGCAAAAGACCGATTATCTTAACAACGACAGACGAGCCTGTAACCACCATTCAGAAGGTCCTTAGTAACTACAGGACCATCTTGTTTCTTCCTCTATCGTCAATTTTAACCATCTGGTTACAAATTGTATGCTTAGTAGAAGGACTATATGTGGAGGCAAGCTCACTCGAGGACCTTCTGCTTTATAACAGAGGCGACATTCGCCGGACTTTGCTTCAACTCCAACTGTATGTCAGCTCAGGGGGTAAAAAGATCGAAACTTGTAGCCAAACGAGCATAGACAACTCGGTAAAAATAGAGGACTCAAATTTAGATCTGAAGTTAGACGATTCTTCTGAAGACATCCAAGTGCATGGTGACTGTCTTGTCACTTACCAAGTCTTCAAACATTACGATTTGTTCAGTTTACCACACTGTGACAACCTGGAGACCATTTGGTGGAACCTCCCGTCCATCTTGAACCCATCTAAAGTAGAAAACAAGAAGAAATTAAAAATGCTGAGTCAATGCTACGACGCTATGGCTTTCTCTGACGTCATGTGTGCCCACAGCCAAAACCAAAACAGCTTAAAACCAAAATGGCGCACGAAACCGAAGAATAGCCTCGGATTGGAGGAAAACATGTCCATTTACAGTAGTCACGACTTAGGTGATGATTTGGCTCACACTGTTTTACAACAACAATTTCAACTGTATAAAAGAACGTGGGAGAGTTCGCCTTCTTCTTTAAACCTAGCGGTTCCAGGGACCTCGGAGCGAAAGTATGTCGTCCTAGCAATGTTTCAAATGTCTTAGTTTTGTTTGCAGATGGAGGGTGAAACAACATTCGTGTGAATCCAAACTGGAGGATGCTCTTCTTGTGGGAGATTCTTTATGGAGGAAGGCGGTAGCAATGGATTACATGCCGTGTCTAAGGAGTATGGCAAGGGCGGAGATCAAACGAGCGGCGAATAATAATAAACGTGGAAATAGGTTTTATAGTTATTTGAAGAGTTTAGGGGTGCGTGGTGGGGAGAACAGTTACAAAATGGCCTGTGAGCTTTTCCAGATCCGGGACTGATTATGGTGTTAATTTGTACAGTTTTATGATAAAATATATTATTTAAGAACCTGTATTTCGTTTTCTTGGTGTTCTCAGAAATTGGTACTACAATGTTATACCTGTAATTCGGAGGATCGGTCTCAAAGGGCCTATTTTGTCGTAACATTGGTAATAAAGCATTACCGACAGAGTGTTGTCAACCAAAACGTCTGTATTTAATTACTTCAAGTTCCGTTTAATTAAATGTGCACTGGCATGCAATACTCATGGTAGTGGAAATTTACTAGACACTGACATGTTGGAGCAAATTTAATGGACATCATCACAAGTGATAGTTGAATGTCAGATCGACTTCCTGCGATAGCAGAATATAATAGTGCGAAGCTGCTAACAATCCTGCTGCATCAGCAGATAGATCGCCATCGAATAAAGCACCTACAACGGCAGAATTTAAAAGTGGAGAAAATTCGAGGTCATAAACACTAAGATATATATTTATAGAAATGACAAAATTGATAAGTGGTTTGAATGTGATCATAAAAAAATTGTACCGTCGTTTCTTTTTTTATCTAATCCCCAATTTTTCACCAAAATCCGTTTTTTCACACTTAAACCCGCCACTTTATCAAACCTAATCCACATTACCAAAATTGCCTAATTTTACAACTTTTATTATTTCCCAGATTTATATCCGAATTCTAATCCAGACACTTTCATTTAAATCCCTTTATTAACCCTCCCATAAAAGTAAAAACCCAATAAAGCGACCTTTTTGTGATAAGAGAACGGTTTTAACATTTCCAGAAACCTATAATTAATTTGTTGGCGTTAATGGCCTAACCCTTAGGTCAAGTCGCACCCTTATAAGTACCCTCCTAGACGTCTGATTCCTGTCATTTCCTGCGGACATTGTCTAAAAAATGCACCCTAATTATTGAGGGTTGAAAGTGCTCTCGATGCAAATACGACACGCACGTTACTGGAATATTCAATCTTTTACCCCGGTAACCCAATCACGCCGCAAAATCGATAACTTATCAAAAGTAAAAATATTGGAAGCCGAACTAATTTCGATTTCGATTTAAAAAGGCGGAGCTCCAGCGTCATTTCTTTTTCTGTTTTCGAGAACGCTCAGATTAAATAATTTAGAAAGAAACTTGCTGGAGGCGCCAAATTTGAAATTGAAATTGAAATTCTAGGCTAAAACAGGAAGGGCTCATTGAGAGAGTAAAAAAATCACTAGTACAACATCCATTTCCGCCAAAAAAAATCGCTAATGAAACAAGGCTGATTTTGTCGTACAAGCAAATATCGTGCGTTAAAACTTATAAATAACACATTTTACCGTCCATCCACCGAATCATTTCGAAAATGAATCTAAAAAAAACTCTACTTTTTGCAGCAATTGTTGCGCTTTCTGATGCAGCAGACGTAAGTCACATTTTTTGTAACTTCTTGCAATACAATTTGTTTTAGACGGGGCCTGTAGGTCCCATTAAAATCTACGAAGTCACTGATTGTGATGAAGATCTTAATACTGTCAGTTTGAAGCAAAACCTAAAGACTGATTCGAAAAAGGTCGACAGTCTTACTTTGGAATTTTCATTGGCTGAAGATCTTGAGGACGACACTTTTGTAACTTTTGTTTAAGGGGAAATAAAACTGTTGATATTGTTTTTTAGGTGTCTGTTGTGGTGGATAAATATGATGGGTCAAGTTGGCAGGAAGGAGTTTATGAAGTTGAACAACAGCCCTTCTTTAAATTTCTTAACGATTTTATTCCAACCATCTGGAAAGACTATAGAGAAAAAGTAGTGCCTTATATGATGGAGTTCAATAAAATACGAGCTGTATTAGGAATTTTTTATCTTGATGTTCTTAAGTTCATTACGTATTTCAGGGAGATTATAAAATCGAGGACTTTCAAGCTACTTGGAAAGATATTAACACGCCTCAGGTTTATTATGGAAGACTAAGATCTAACGTGATTCTGTCGAAAGGAGATGAAGACATTCTTTGTTTGAAGGTAGACGTGGAATGTTTTGAACCGGAAGATGAATAAATGTGAAAAATGCCGGAGTTGTTGAAAATACAGAATATTAAAGCAGATAAACGAGTTTAATTGTCTGGGATAAAAGAAACGTCTGTTTTTGTTCTTTCCTTCTTTTATAGTTTCATGCCTAAGCCAAGAGCGCTCAGATGCTCTTCTGATTCTTTATTAAACAAAACATATTTATCTTCAAAGCAGATTCGCAGAAGAACATTTTTATAAATGTTGCTCGTGCTGCTAAAATGATGTTAGCTCTTCAGCGGGATTTATTAAAGATTTTAAACTGGAAAATGCGATTGAAATCGGATTAAAATCAAAAATAAGTTTTTTATTTACTCGCTTTGTCTTTATCAAAGTATTTTTATGGCAAAAAACACGCGCATTTATTTTGTACAGAACTTTTCATTGGCTAAATGTACCGAACTGGGAGAGAAGAGAAATAAAAGTTGCGAAATGGTAACATTTTACGCACTATGTAGACGTGGTTTGGACAACACGTCATGTGCGTAACATCCATTTCGCAAGAGTAGAAAACGAGATTTTTCTACAACCACAGAAAAATATAAAATTCAACGATAATACTTCAAATGACAATTCTGAAAATTATTTAAAATTGAGACTTCAGTTCACAAAATTTACACACTGTTTTAGGGTGCGGATTCAAACACGAATATAGTTTATATACAGATTCAACGGTTAGAATATAATAAATCGGCGCAAATATGCGTCTATAAATAAGAATACTTACAATTTTAATTCCTGTCAAATTGTTACGGACTCGTAAGTCAATTTTACAGTTTTATGTCACTTTTAAGTACTTGGATCTAAAAAATGTCATTTCGAAATTAAAATGACAATCAAAATATTCACTTGATATAGCGATTGTAAGAAAAATGTAAGAAAATGGTGGAAGCTCCATCTTATCTTTTATCTTTACCTTGTTTTATCGGTCTTACCTACAGTTTCAACTCAAAATCTACTACGAATCTAGTCCGTCAAAGTAGATGAAGCATTAAAATTAAGTTTCATGATCATGTTATCACATTTTTACATTTTAATCGTTTAATCTAATCAGTGATTTAATACCAATTAATTCCAAACCTTACAAGCTCTCACCGGAAACAATTCCGGAAATGTTTTTTTGACAGTCCTCCAAAATACGTATATATCCAATTTCTCCACGATTTTTGTATAATTAAAATGAAGTCACTTTTACTTCTTTTATTTTGTTTCGTCGCGAAATCAATGTGCGAAGTGTGTACTGCGATTTTTCTGTCTTATTGCAGATTAATTTTTCATTCTAGAATGGTCCTCCAGGTCCTATTAAATTTCACCAAATCTTGGAATGTGACCCCAAAGTTAACACCGCCGCTTTTAAAACCACACTAAAGACTTCTGACAATACCGATAGTTTAACGATGTCCTTTACGTTACCACAAGACTATGACGAAAGCGTCCTTGTAACTAGTCCTGTTTCTTGGATCTCTTTAGTGGTGATCACATTTTTCAGGTTACTGTACTAGTCGAAGAATTTGTTAACAATCGTTGGGAAGACAGTGGTTACACTACAGAAGACCAAGGACTTTTCAAGTTCATGAACGGTTTTATAGCAGCTATTTGGGAGAATTTTAAAAATCAAGTTAAACCCAAAATTGAAGAAGAAAATAGAATTCCAGCTGTACAAAAGTAGACTTGTTTAGATTCTTTTTAAAGTTTGATTTTAGGGGTCTTACATAATCGAGAATTTTAAAGCTACGTATTCAGATATTTCTACTCCTCAAGTTCCATATGGGAGATTCATGGCCAGTATTTATTTAACAGCAAATGATGAAGATCTTATTTGTGTTAAAGTGGAAGTTGAGATATCGCCACCATCTGGTAATGTTAAATAAGAAATATCTTTCGCTTTGTCAAATTGGTAAACGCACGTCTAAATAAAATTTAATTCAAAGAAACTGCTTTTTTTCGCTGTTTACTTTCATAGAACTATTATCTTCATTTAATACCAATTCTATAGATCCATTTCTTAAATTTCTCCAAAACTCTTAAGATCCTTCAAATCTATCAGATCAGTTAGATGATAAAATATAATTCCAATCTTGAGTTAAATCGATTTTTTGCTGTTAATAATAACTAAATAATAACAGTAACAACTTTTTCACGGCCATTCGGTATTTTTTTCACAAAACCTGGTTGTATTGTACCGGAAATGTTTCTCGTTCTGACACGTCGACCATGCTTATATTTAGAAAACCAGCAGGAATTCTTCAAATATTCAAAATGAAAACGCTGCTCATCGTCTATTTCCTCTTCATCTTTAATTTCACCCACGTCAATTTACTCGAAGTAACCTTTTCTAGTCTCTTATAGAGTGTATTAATATTTTTTTTAGACTGGTCCTCCAGGTCCTATAAAAATCCACGAAATCAATGAATGTAGTGATTCTCTTAACACCATCGCTTTAAAAGCTACCGTCGATACGGCTTCAGATAAAACTGACAGTTTCTCGTTGTCGTTTACTCTACCAGAAGACAAAGAAGGCGACCTCTCAGTAAGTCCGATTTTCCAATTTTAATTTTAATGATAGTTTTTCAGGTAAGTGTAACTGCTGAGAAATTTGCGAATGGTGGATGGAATCACTGCTACGATACCGAAAACCAGCTACTGGTTCCTTTCGCTAACACTTTTGCCACTGAAGTTTGGAGTCGTTTGCGTGCTCAAATGCAACCGCCAATAAAAGACACGACGAAACTACCAGCTGTATGATTTTAAGTGAACTTAGCTCGGTTCTATTCTCTTTTTTTCTAGGGGACTTACAAGTTAGAAAAATTCAAAGCAACTCACGGAGAGCTGAATGCACCTCAGGTTTTCTACGGGAGATACCGAGCTGAAGTTTATTTCGCAGTTGATGAAGAAGACTTGGTGTGTGTCAAAGTGGAACTTGAAATTTTCGAACCTTCGGCATCGTCAATGATGGGGTAGAAATGATCAAAAAGCTATAATAAATCCTCATGCAGAACTCTTTGGTTTTTTATTCAAGTTTTTGTGCGTAATAACGGAGTCCCAGCTGTGAAAACTCCGAAATCATATTTCAGACGCCGCTTTAATTAAAATTATTTACTTTGGAGGGCCCGTCTTTCTGTCCCAAAAACACCAGTTTAATCGCTTCTCCAAAAGAATTACCTGCGGCAAAAATCAATAGTGTCGTCTAGTCTCCGAGCGTCACAACGAAGATGGGATTTCAGGATAGGTTTTGCATAATTAATGCCACTGCGAAGAAACAGAGATGAAGGAGCTTATCTCTGCGATGTCATTCCCAGCGAAACACTGATTATTAAAATCTCTAGTGATTTTATATAGAAGGAAAAGTGCGGATTGGGAACTTTAGAAATTTTTAATTCCATACTTGAAGTGTCTGCAGCTTACATAGTTAAAAGCTCTGTCATTTTGAAGCGGAACTGCATCCGCATCGTGACTGCGTCTATCGTCGGAACTGCAGTGTTTCGACCCTCTGGAGATCAACAAATTATATGGGTCGGGCCCGACGTGCTTCTCTAAACTGCGGTTCTCTTAAATATTTATGTCTCTTTGTTGGTCTACAACTTTCCAAGTCTGTCCTATGTCCACATAGTCAACGGTAACAGCCTACGAGAGCTTTTCTAACGAAGGGACAAGAAAATAAAATTTGCGTTCGATGGGGTGAAGGCACCGAGATTACGAAATCTGAGCATCTATGAGGCAAGAATCTAACCAATTTTATTAATAATTTATTTTATATTTGGTGATTGCTTACAATATAAAGTGCAGGACTATCTACTTACAACTTCCTACATGATTATCATAGTTATTTATGTACAAACGTTTAGAGATGCGTTCTAACGTACAATAAGTCATCTCTAATGTGGCAGTTGTTATATTCTGTCGCCATGCCTCACCTTCTCCTTGATTCATATCAAAATAACGAGAAAACTAAAACGTCCAGAAAAATATAATGCAGAGTCCTATGTACAGAGTTTATCGACGTAATTGTTACTGTGGCTTATTCAACCACAAATAATTGCTTCACCATTATCCTAAATCACTAGCGATCCGTTCAGTCCCATGGTAATCCGTTTCATTATTACAATAAGTATATTACAATATTTGCTCCGGTCTCTATCGCAAACAAACATCGGGCAAGACTGTACAAAATATATACACAGAGTTAACAGTTCTTAAATCATCTTTCTACATAAACTACAATGTTAAATAGCGAACATTTGAGTCTTTCATCAGAGCGCCGCGTAGAAGTTTTTATGGAATCGTCCGAGGAAACTTTTCTTTTTTATTGTTAAAAGTAAGGAAATGTGTCGAGTCTTTGTGTTTTACTTTAAAATCTTTTCACATAATGAGTAAAGTGTTCGCTTTCATTCTTTTATTTTCAGAGAGAGCTTTATGAAGTAGCCGGATTTCATGCGAAATTTTTATATTCCGTTTGTACCGAGTGGATTTCTGAGTGACGTGTTCGTGTTATCTTCCTGAATTTTGCATGCAATTACATTAAACGTGTGCCAAGTCAGATAGCGGAACTCCTAATTACTACACATACAGATTATTCATACGTTAATGTAAAATTATACGGTTGGGCCGAGCGTATTTGGACGTACAAGGGGGCTAATATTTGCTTTATTGTTATTAGGTTATCTTGCGGGATATTCCGAACAACTTAATTAGGCTTGCCAATATTTGCCCCATGTGCAGTTCGGACTTGTCGAATTTACTAGTGGAGAGACCTAAAAGTGCATATGGTTAATGTTTAACTTTATGCATTGTGGTTGTTAGGATTTGGACTATTTCAGGAGTTTGCTGAGCTCTAAGTTTAATTCAATCAAAGTTTATTCATCAATTTTCGATCGAAAATGTTTAAGCTCCAAGTAAAATTTATTTAGGTAAATTATAACATTTTTATTTGTATTTCAAGAGTATTTTTGTTTATTTTATTTCCAGTTGTGTATTTGTATTTCAAATTTTCAATTTAACTTCCACTGCGAATGATTTACAAAACAAAATAAACTTTTAATAAATTATTATAAAACTCAAAAACCCAACCACCCTGTGTAAAAAAGTATGTAAACCTTTTTTAAAAATCTTTTAGAAGTTTTTGATTTAAGTTCGTTTTTATAGCGTTATGGATATTTGAACATCCCTCGTCTAAATCTCCGATTTTTTAGTTTTTCCCAGTCGGCAATTTTTCAGTTTTCCCTGCAATAACTTAACGGATTAAACTTCCCTAACTGGATGTGTTTCAAGTATCTCCCGGTCAGTGACAAAGTAATAACATTATGTTATCCCGGAAACGATCCAGGACCGGAAACAGCGACTCTCTATCTAACTTTTCAGTGGAAAAGTGTTATCAAATATTTATGGCGAACCGAGTCCTGCCTACGCCGCGATTGTAGATAACAATGAATAATATTCACCATATTGAAATTTGTCCCGAAGGATCGTAAATTGCAAGAAAAATCGAAACAGTGAGAAATGAACAACGCAGCAATTAATTACACCGCTTTTGTTCCTGCTAAGATAAATTTTGCTTTTAAAGAGCCGTGGGCTGAGAATTGAAACAATTTGGAAAGGATCAGTTTAATGGGGAGAAAAAGTCGGTGGTACACATCCAACTGTCAGATTTATTAACGCGGCAGTTTTGAATCCTGGGGAAAAATTCCGTTGTTGTGGTGTAGATCACATCCGTCTCGCTATAAATGTAAATTATTTCGTCCCTCGCCTATTACATATTCAAGCAAGCTACGTCTCACTCTCTCTTATTAGAAAATGTAGCCTTGAACACAATAGGGCGATAAAATACCAAAATGCAACCATACAACACTGCATATGACAGAACGAGGGCGGAGTTTAAAAATTAAAACACCACAAGAGGCGGTCTTGAGGGCGGTGCTTAATAAAGTCACGTTTTTACGACGAGTCTCCCTCTGTTTTTATTTATCTCAGCCGAGAATTTTAAAAATAACTCATAAAAACGCCAATCTCGTGATAAAGTGTCTATTAAGTTTTTTCGAACCGTCCCCGATCGTATTTTTTATGACAACATAACAAAAAACTCGATAATTTTACGATCCACAAAATTGAATAAAACCATTCTCGAGTTATTCTTCTATAAAACTAAAATCCGGGGAAAAGTCGAATTTCCTTTCGTCAACGTTGTGTAAACGGATTAATTTTTGGTTGTTTTGTTGTCCTACATTTCTCAAGCGATTGAGTCGAAGGTTGCAAAACAGTCTTCTATCAATCAGTGTCTTTGTTAATTGAAGCTTCTGAAATTTCCAGAAGGGGCGGCGATCCATCAGGTTAAATTGTTGCAGTTTGTTGTAATAACACTATTTCGAATATGCGTAAACACTTTTGTTGTGAAAATATGTTCGTGCCGCATGAGCAATTTTTATTGAAAAACATCGCGATGACGCTAATGCTTTGTAAAATCAACAAACAACCGCCACAAAATAAATGGAGTGATACCAACCTCACATCATCAACAAAATAAATACCAAAGGTGCGAACAGTAAATTTTCGTGTCTAGGTTGCATTCCTGCGCCTCATAAATCCTATTTCCAGTGCGAATTATGAGGAGTTCGCATGAAACAGCTCTTAAAGATTTTAAAATAATTTCCCAGAGGAATTTAATTTGCCTTTAAAATCCGAAGTTTGATTTAAGTTTGTTTGATGGTTGGGAAGAGTAAAAATCCTAATTTCATTATAAAGTTGTAAATAAATTGTAGCCAAAACCCAACAAAAATAAAAGGGAAGTTTGAGGAAACTTTAGGGACAGAACCGATTAGAATAATACGAATGTGTTTGTAGTCACGCTAACGTGACTTTGGCACAAAGACGGGTAATTTGAGTATGTCGAAAAACTTCTACGCTCCGTCAAGTTCAACAAAATTGGCATCAAATTATCACAAGAAATCGTCAAAAGTGAAGGTGAAAATCCATCCAAAAATGACAAAACCTTTAACACTAAGCAACAACTTCTAACTTATCTCGTCCTTTTAAACTGTCAGAGCGAACAAAGCTTTCGGAGACAAAATAAATCTACGCTTTGAACGGTCCGACAAGATTAAACACTTGATGTTACTTATAAAGTCAAAAATAGCTGTAGAAAACAAACAGCATTGTTCTCAAGATCACTACATGAACGGCGTTAAGTCCTCTAATGATTCAAAGGAAACACAGCGTCCTCAAAATTTGATTAAAACAACTCACGACGTCACTTTTGGCACAATTTATTAAAGTTTCCTGGTGACTTGTAGCGCGGTGGGTTAGGCGATTGTCTCTATTCACTTACGGGGGCTGTGGCGACTTCGCAGGGACATGACCACAATGTGTCACTTTTGAGTGTTGTGTTCGTGAGGAAAAATCAATAGAAATTACTGTTTCCAAACAAATCGAGTGGACGATGAGAGCTCAATTTGTTCGGGTAAAAATGCGCTCGAGGGGTGGTCTCATTCAGATGTTTATCGTCCATTTACATCTTCGATTGGTTGCGGTGACGCGCAATTGGTTTTTGGACGACAATTAGTTGCAAATTGACCGAATCTGTTGGTGACTGCATTTAGTGAGCTCGAGAAGTTTCAAGCTCGGGGCATTTCAATGCAACAGCTTAATTTAAATAAAATATGCGGGATTATTCGGGAATTTAGATGGGCAAACGAGGGCTCAAGAATGGTGGATGCGCCGGGAAACGGCGCGCGATTTGAAAATGATTGGAAACAAATACAAATAAACAAACAATTGAACAAATTTTTTCTTGTTTTCTAAAAACGAATTCATCTTAACCACCATAGATATGTTGTCAATGAGACTTTTTCGGCAAAGATTAAATGTAATCAACCACAAAATTTGCGAATGCAGTTCCGATGCGGCTAACTGCCAGAAATCAATGATTTTTCCAGGTCATTCTTATTGTATCTCCATTCTTATACTTATTATCATGCAAAACTGAACAGTGAGCGAGTTCCGCCACGACCGATAGAAAGATAAATGACTTAGCTCACTGCTCGAATTTCCTTCCTTACTTCTTTCATTTCCTATTGAACTCATTCATTATTGCTAAGCATAGTTCAAAGTACACACAGTTCCGAAGCTGGTCTGCGAAGTCACCACAGAAACCCGTCTGGAATCACTGAAAGGCACCGGTAGATAATAAGTGAGCATAGGGACGGACGAACCGACAGACAGTTGACCTCATACGGTCGTTTCTCTATCCACGTGTATATATTCTACAGGAGGAGCCTTGTGTCAAGAATTCAAACTGTTATCCAAAAGCCTAGGGCCGGTGAGAAGCTTCTTTTTGGCGAGCCGACGCCGGCGTCGGACTCGCAACCTGTGTAGCGTGAGACACACTAGAAGCACTACTGAAGACAACACTGCCGCAGCCGCCGCCAACGCAGCTCCTGGTAAAGAAGTGAGAAGTTTGGAGGCGGCACCACATTGCGCCTCTGATTCGTCCCATCCCGAAGGACAGTGGTTTTTACCGTCGCACCAGAGACTCGCGCCGATGCAAGCGTCGAGTTCTGGGCATTTATGGGGACACTCTAAGTCTGTTTCGTTGGCGGTGACGTTCACAGGGACTTGGAGTTGCTGGAGGAGAGATGACCGAGAGCGGGAGATCTCCAACCAGCTGAAGGCGGAGATGCCGGGCTCGTTGCTTACCCATTCCACGAGGAAGTTCGGGGGGCGTTGGTGGACGGAGGCGAGACCTTCGCCCCACCATTCTTCGCTGAAAACATGGACTGCGAGGGGTTTGGCGCCGGGCTCTGCAGGACATACAGCTCGCACAAGCTTTGGAGGGCGTCCGGAGTAAATGAGGACGCGGTTGTTGGTTGGGCAACGGGTGGTTTCCTCCGTGCGCGGCTTCAGAGGCAGAAAAGCTCCCCAACTGAGGAGGAAAAGGCTGCGGTTGTGGCGGGCTTCCACCAGCCAGGGCATGCCTACGCAGAGTATCTCGTTGCGGTCGATGGGGGGAGTGTTAAACTGGACGTCGCCTACACAAAAAAAGAAATTGCACGTTTTCTAAAAAAAAATACACGGAAATTACCTCCATATCCCCTCACACGCTGCTTACGAGGACAATCCGGCATCTTCACCACCTCAAACGTGGCATGAAAATGTAACACAGTAAAATCTTCGGTGATATTCATGTCTCTGGCAGTGAAATGCAATTCTAGAATCCTAGAAGCGGATAAGAACACTAACGGTTTACTACTCAGCGAAGAGTTATCACAAATGCAGCCGCGTGGCATCCGTACGTCTTTCCATGGTAACTCCCAGACGCTCAACTCCGTCACTTTAACACTAGAATAATGTTCACAAACCGGTCGTCCACTATGTGGATCCACTACAGTTTCACACGACTGGCTCAACCCAAACGACACATTATTCACAAGAAGTCTAACTCGTTCGCCTAGATCGGCCTCAAAGCGATAGACACAGTGCAGATCTTTTGCACCACCACGACCGTACAAGAACACGTTTCTTGGATTCGTTATTTCACCTAAATGATTCTTTCTAAAAATGCGATAACAAGTTTCCGCTTCTTTGCCGGGCCAGAAGTCACCACCTAGTCGTGTGTCTATAAATTCGTACTTTAGACGGAAGGAGGCGGGGTGGAGAGCGGTACCATCCTCTGTGTGGTGCTGCAGAACTAAAGTTCGGCCGGATGATAAGTAACTTTCATCTAGAGCACACGGTCTGGTGACTCTGGTGGCGTTGCTGAGAGCACTATGGTCGCAAAGTCGTGGAGGTTCGTCGCATCGGTCTTCCAATAGAAGAGCACCGTCCCAGATGCGTAACCTGGTGGAGCAACCACCTCCTAAGGAACTATTGGTAAGGAGAGCGTGGGCGCTTTCGCCGACTAAAAGAGCTCTTTGGCTGTAAGACACGAAGCTAACCCAGACGAGATCATGGGGGTACCCTCTGAATTTATACGTGCACGTCGTGTTCGGAGGGAGAGAGTGCCGAGGACTTACTAAGCGCCCTTTTCTTCCTCTCCCTGTCCAGATTTCATCGCTATCAGGACTAGTGGCGTTCACATCAAACTCGCAAAAACTGTGTCTAGAGTAGTCTAAGGAGTCAGAGTCTGCGAAGATGACGTCCACGTCTAATTCGAAACCTCGAAGCGGTGAATGCGATGGCGGTGAATGCAGAGGGATACTAAAAGGCGATGAGTGAAAAGCGACTAACATTTCCGGTCCTCTGGACACAACTCTCGGTAACCAATCTCCTCCGCAGTATTTTGCGAGCACTGGATCATTCGTTGACCCCCCATCGTAGAAAATCAAGTGGTCTCTTTCTCCAGTACAGTCCCTCCATGCTCTTAAAGCCCGAACCGTCTTATTCAACCCAGCTACATTTATCGATCTCTTCATGTGCATCTTATGCGCCGCTTCTTGCCGTACTGCAATCATCGCATGTTTACACGTCGGTACAAACTTCTGACGAAGACTCCAATAACACGACACGTTCCTTGGGTACATCCCTGGATAATTCGGTGATTGCAGACGACACGGTTTACGATAACACTCTTCAAACTGACGAGTACAATAAGTACCTGGTGCAACTTGCCCACGTTCTAAAGGCGCAGCCGGAGACCCGAAACGCACCACGGCTTCGCGACGGGAAACAAAGCGGTACCGGAGTTGGAACTTCAATGGAATTTGAGGGGATCCGAAGAGTTTAATGCTGACGGTGACGGTGGAAGTCTCGCTGTAATAAGCAGCAGGACCTGAAGAGGTTCCGCACCAGGAGCCCCCGGTGAAGGGGCGACCTAGTTCGCTTAGTTGCATGTAGCCGTCGGGGCAGCCGTCCAGAGCGGAGGCTTCGTAGCGGCCCACTTTAAACTCGTCGAAGATGATCTGGAAAAAAAAAGCGTTCAAGTCCGACAAAATATTTTTTATTGCCTCTACCACAGTTTGCTCCGCCCCTGAACCTATGAAAATATGTCGTATCGTTAAATTAGTGATAAGCTGATAAGCAGATAAGATGGGAGTCGTTTTTTTGCCCAAACTCGAGTAATTAATTTGGTTGGTAGTTTTTATTAGAAAAAACTGTAAAAGGGGGGGCGGACGAATTTCCTTATCTCTACCAATTGACGAATGATTCTTATGAGTTAATCACTAATTAACACGACGAAACATTTTCATTGGGTGAGAGGCGGAGTAAGGGAATTATTGCGATAAGAGCACGCACGATAAATAAAACATATTCCAGTCATGTACTTAATCAAATTTCCAAAATCCACAGAGAATCCCAATTCTTGAATTTTCTAGATTAAGATAGTTTTTCAAATTGAAGAAGAAAAAAAAGTGAGAAACTTTGAAGAGAATTTTACACTTTGGGATTATGCAGAGGTTAGCATCAAAATATTTTATGCATTAACTGAGCAGCAATTTCTGCGGAGTTAAATTTCCGACATCTTTATAATGAATAGAAATTTCTATCCCCTTTCGCGGTTGAGGAGGTCTGGTGCAAATTGGAAAAACGCCGCCTTTCGTGTAGTACAAGGACCCCCTGACATATTGCTGTCGTTCACGGCAGAGCCGGTTTTCGGTCGGTAAACATCGTCTTCAGAATCCCTCTTCCCATAAACAGATTTGAGGGAATTAGCGGCGTGTAACAGCTCCAAAGAAAGATGGCCGAGCCATTATCCTTGATAAATGACAGGACAATTATATGACGGTCGCCAGGAGGAGGAAAAGAGCGAACGCTATCATCAATCACACTAAGATGTTCCAGGTACACAGTCTCAAGCTGCCATCATTTGAATTATTTGCTTAATAACCCTTGGAAATGATATTGGCGCAGCGCTCCCTCCACTTTACATTCGTTAAATTTGTTTTCTAACTTTTCTTTAATGCACTCCCTCGAGGCCCTTCAGCGGAAACAACTTTAAGATTGCGGTTTAGCCTTAATAGGGTTTTTCCATTCAATATTTCGCTGAAACCACCCTTTAATTACGACCCTAACAAGAAGCGACGCTCGTCTTGGTCTTCAGAGTTAAACCGTGAGGTTGGTCAAGCCGTTAAACTCTGATTTGTTGCTGTTGGTTTTATGACAAAGAAGCGCAGCGTTATAAGAAAGAGTTGCGGGCTCTTATAAACTTGGCGGCGTTTTTGTCGGTGGTGCAGATCTACTATAAACTTCCCGTACTGCGAGCCAATTTTGTTAAAGACAAGTTTAGTTTAGTTGAGAGAGTTAATATTTGCTGTGAACTTCCATTGTTTACTGCTCGTGTATTCCCTGTCGTTGGTTTTTACACTCAGTTTAACATTTGTGCCGTTTCAGAGGCGATATTATTGATAGATGGACGTTTTCTTTATTTGGAATTCTTCGGGTCCTTCACGTGTGAAATTCTTAAAACTTTCAACCATACGAAATGTGAAAAATGGTGGAGGCGCCG
This sequence comes from Gnatocerus cornutus, assembly GCA_029298725.1. Classification (NCBI taxonomy): domain Eukaryota; kingdom Metazoa; phylum Arthropoda; class Insecta; order Coleoptera; family Tenebrionidae; genus Gnatocerus; species Gnatocerus cornutus. Next base: position 15,486,287 of record CM055515.1, read on the forward strand.
TGAACAAAGAAATTCTATTCCAAGATAGGGACGCTCTCTCATCAACTGATGAATATGAAACCAGTTTAATTTCGTCTGTAAATATGTCGGATCTTCAAGTTGAATTAAATCAATGTTGAAATGCAAAGTTCCCTATTTGACTTTATAATGGGAGACATGTGAAAACTGAAAGCTCTTACGTTCGCGTATGGCCTTTGACGGTTAATAAACGGAAACGTCATTAATGAATTTGATTTAAATTCAAAATGTTCAGATCTTTGATAAAAACGTTCACAGGGGTGTAAGACGAATTGGTCGTTATTCCCGGCTTTAGAGGTACTAATTTTTGTTTTATTGCAGCAGAAGGAGAAAACTGATTGACTTACAACCCACTTTTACAAGGAAATATAAATTTATGTGGCGTGGCTAATTGAAAACGAAGAGAGAGCTCGGAAAATACTTCAAAAACTCCCAGTATAACATTATTAAAATAAACTCCACAATAAACGCGAGTTGTGTCTGACAGCATCCGCTCCAGAGTTCATGACCCGCGCCCAAAATCACTATTATTACCGCTCCCAAGGGCGTTGTAAATGTTCCCGATTACAACCACTTGTTAACGTGAACCAAACTACCACTATTTTTACTCAAAACAGAAAGTCCTTAAATTATTTCGTACAAACACGTCGGACCAATTTTGCTTACTGAACCGAGTTCTTAGATTATATTCTATTGTTTCACTCAAGTTCATTGTTGTTGCAGCTGAAGTGCATTATCTATTCACTGGAGGTATATCAACCGGAAACCAGAAACATGTCCAGTACTGCGGCTTTCATAATATTACCATAGGGATTCAACTCTGAGTGTATACATATTACATTATTCCCGAAATTCGTGGGACTTGCATGGGTGACATGCGATAACAATATAATTCTAGGTGGACATGGTATTAGGTTGTTACATATTTTTAGGAACTTGCAGACTGTAGAGAATTAAACTCGTGTTGCTACAAATAACTACTTATGAGCTATTTGTTTATGTACGTTTGTAACTCAATGCTTCTACAGAATATTACACTTGCATATAATTTTAAATTTCAAGTTCTCAAACTTAATTCCTTTACCTCAACAACAAACTTTTCAGACTGTTTTTGTTGATTATCTCAGTTCAAAACTTTAATATTCAAAATCAGATTACTTGGGGACAAAATTTACCTATTTCAACAAAAATCTTCCAATTAGAAAGTCTTTTTCAAATTACAATGATTCCTCAAGTATCAGAGACCTCTGTGAACAAAGCTAGCTAATTGGTCCAACTTCAACTTAAAAGCTCTTCGGATTGCCTTTGCTAAACACTTCAACATCTTCATCTCAATAGCTTTTCGGTCTGTCTTTTGATAGTTAGATTAGTAAGCTAGTTATTTTAATATCTATAGGTAAGTCTTAGTGTTTTTTCAAATTACATCGAAATCAAACTTTAATTTAAAACAACAGACTTCTTTGAGAACAAAGTGAGCACAACTTCAACATCAAACTTTAAATTCAAACATTAGGGAAATTGGAGAACGGTTAGCTTAACTTAAATTGATTACTTCAACTTAAAAATATCGACTCTTGGACATCAAATTGTAATTGAATTAATTAACGCTAATTATAAATTAACTGTTACTAATTTAGAATGTAAGCGGCCCTTAATGAGTTGGAAAATATCTGCAGCAGCACCAATGTCTTGTACTACGAGTTTGTTGTTAATTACAAGTTTAATTAATTTACGTGAATTTTGAAGTAACTTGTTGTTTTGTATTAAGTACGAAACCGATCACGTTTTGAAGTCAGTTAACTTCTGCTCAAGTTCAACTAATAGTTAGCAAGTGAACCAGAAGCTTACCTTAACCTCTGAATTCAATCGTGAAGCAGCAATTTTATCCCTCGTTACATGTTAATTAGCCCACATTAAAACACAATGAACCCGTCTCACATATAATTTTTATTAATCATGTCACAGAGAAAGTGCACATTTTCTCCGGAATATTACCTCAAACGCGGCACTCCGAAGCTTGAGCAATATTATGTAAATTATATTCCAGATGGTATATTCAGTTTATAAAATAACGTTTAAAGATAAGAACTGAAAAATTTATCTCTTTTTTTATAGCTCGAGAACAAACAGAATTTTAAATGTAGCTGCTATTTTCGTGTCAGATAAAAGTTCGCGAAAAGCGTCCTCGATTAACGAAAATCTGCAATTTATAGGAGGGAAAAAAAGAGAAACGAAAGGACTGCAGTGTTGAGAAAAGTGCACGTTTTTCGCCGGAATAAACAGGGAAAAGCACGTAGTGTAGATTGTTGTTATTACGTTGGTGGATTGAGTCGAGCTCTGATTTTTCCGTTTACGGTAATAAATCACTGGAGGCAGTGACATTGTTTAAATTAACGGATTTATTTTTCGAGTTTGGAAAATGTGAAAACTGTAGTTACAGGTAAAAATGTTATAAATATTTATTAGTGTCTAAAAACGAAAAGTTTTTCTTTAGGTGACACTTTTGCTATCATGAAGAACATATCGAAATTTAATCCCGTTTTGGTCCAATTACAGCGGCGTCCATCCAGTTCGCCGCAAGCCTCCAAGAAATATCGCCTCGAACTCGTTGTTTTTGTATAAATAATGAAGACACAGACGCAACGAATTTAACCAACAAGTCAGCGTGATTTATCGCCGGCGATAAAATGAGAAGGTAACAAATAACAGAAACTTCGACTTTACAAAACATCCCTTTGTCACTCTGAATCGTAAAAACAACCACGTGAAGATTCCTCTCCTTCGAAATAATTTATCACAAAAATCTTCGTCAGCTTTTCTCGGAGTTAAAATCAAAAATCAATTACCTGAAACTTCCATTAATCAATTGGAAATTTGCTTGCGCCCAAGACACCAGAACCGGACTGAAATGAGCTTTTTTTCCCAGAATGCAAATCGGGACTTAATGTATTCCGGGAGGCTGCAATTAAAGGTGGAAAGTTTCGAGGAAAAGAAAAAATAAGATGCTATCTTTCTAACGACTCTTGGAAAAAGTTCGAGCTTTCTGGGGAACATATTCGTTTGGTTTTTATCAAATTGTGGTTAGAATGCGATTCGGATAACAGAGGGCACGGCACTCATCAATCAGACGCTGTTTGGGGTGCGACGAGAAGATGTTGAGGGATTTGAAAAATGGGAAACTATTGTGAGAGGGACGCGGAGGCATTTCGACGTTTAAGTAGCGCGGAATGCTAAGTTATGTTTTTATCAAGCTTGGAAAATGGACTGAGCATCATTTGTTGTTTTTCTTGCAATTCGGGAGACGGAAAAGCGCTGATTTTGAGTTTGAGCTGGGATAAAATGTGCTCGACACGTAAGCAAAGCTTTAGGAAAATGGCTTGTGAAGATTACTACTTGAAAAATTCAACTGCTATTACCGGAAATTTTAGATTAATGGAACGCTATTCTCCAGTTTATACCAAACAATTACTGAATGCAAATTTCAGACGAAACGAAACGTAAACGTCACACTTCCTGTTTCAAATCAAATTTTAATTCAACTTAATACCTAATCAGCTGTCAAATTTTATTTTATGGCTTTTACATTTAACCGTTTATGATTTCTAATATAATATAATTGTAGATAAAACGTTGTAACAATGACTTTTTCAACTTAAATCTTAAATAAATATTAAGAAGCTGCAAATGGAACACAAAGTCAATACAGAATTCAATTTTGTAAGTGTCACATTTTAATGTTCACCAGCTCATACGAAATTATTTCACACGAACTTAGAGTACCGAGAGTCATAATTAAAACAAACACGGAATGTCTAAAGTAATTACTTTAAGAGGTTTCAACGTGATCGGTGCGCTTACTATACGAAACGAGGATTTTCCGCCGATTTGCGCCAGTTATAATCTCCCAACACTGGCCCCCATTGAGCAAAAAGCCGAAATTATGTAAACGCGGCTATAGAGAGACATTCGGATAAAAATTATTTGCAGGTCACTCCTAAAACCGGATTATGTTCCGGAAACCTTTTAATCCTTGAAGGACAACGTTTTTAATTTCTTTCTCCACGGCTTGAATATTCCATTTCACACTCGGTAAGTGAGTTTTCCGGATTACCAAACAGCGAACGAGAGCCAAGTAGGTGAATCTTATTTATCGAGTTTCCAAATGTCGTTCGCGAAATCTAAAATGATCCAGTCGTTGCGTTTTTATTCTAAAGCTCTGATTAAATTTCCGGGAAGATCCTTGCAAAAAGCAGAACAAAAAGGTGATCAAAGCTGCCTCCAGAGGACGTATGTTATTATTTTTGTTGCATATTTATGACTTTTGTTCTCATCATTTATATCTTCCTTTCTATATCCACGTAGGGCCTCGGAGGCATGAATCACCCGCTGCCAGAAGCGTGCCAGTTCTCTTATAAAGTTAAGTAAAGACGACAAACGATAGTGAGATGTTACGTAAACACAACGTAAACATACTAATTTTATCTCGCGACCTTGAAAACACGCGTCTTACTTCACGCCGGTTGAGTTGCATACCTGCGAGTTCGCGTCGCAATATTTTCCTCGTTATTTTTGTATCAATTAAGTTTTTCTTGACGCCAGACAAAACATCCATTGTTTCCCAGCGAATTTCCTCATTAATGCCGAAGCTTGTAATTAAAAACAGCACGAATTTACTCTAAAACTTCTAAAGTATTTTGAAACGGAGACAGCTCTTTAGACAGAATTCTAATTACGAGTTTACCTGAAACCTTGACTGAAAAATTCGCTTGAAATAAAAACTTCGCTACTTTCAAATTAATGTAATGAATAGTCGAATATTGTGCTAAAACGTTAACCTGCTTTAAATTAGTTTGTGCACGAAATAAATCAATATAAGTTCCATAATCCGTTATGAGATAAATCATTCGAAATGGTGCTGTAAGCAATAACTTGCTCGGTTCATTCAGTTGATTGCAAAATATTGGTCGTTATTGTTGTTGCAAAATTGCAAGGAATGATTTATAGGCGCCTCTTTTTCGCCGATATTTTATCCAAATTTGCTGACAAGCTGCGGTTTTTTCTTAGCTCCCCAAAAATTCATTATTCAGAAGGGAGTTATTAAAATTTTATCTAAATTATCTCTAACTGTTGTGGGCAAACTTGGGCGGTTGCTAATGGCTTTACAACTCTGGAATAACTCAGCGACTTTATTACATTACGGTTTAAAAGCTATTTTAGACAGTGAGGTTACAATAAATGCACAATGGTGTCGCCGCTCATTAACAGATAATTGAAAGTTGTCCACTGATCACATTGAAACCACTTTTTTAAAAAATTAGCGTACGCTCCAGGGATTCTACCGTTAATTTTTCTACAGACTCTCAATCCAATTCCGCACAAACAAGGCCCTTTTCTCCATGATTATTCGTATTTTTTGCCCCATAAAATCGTGCACCTTCTGTCCAGATTCGAGTCAGCAATTTCGGAGAGCGAGTCCAATTTATGTATTTGCCGTGCACATGTAGAATTGAGATCTCAGTGAGCAGATCATCCCTTGGCAATTCTCTTCAAATTTCCCCTATTCCCGTCTTCTAATCGTATTTGCCTTTTCCTGTAGAAAGAATAAAGCAGGAGCCCACGGGACGCGTTATAATTTTATCGCTGCTATTATCGGTGCGGTTTTACGACATAACCTTGCTAATTGCGGGATAACCTTAAGATCGGGAATATGGGAGCGGTCAGAATTTCAGGTGCCATTAAGTTTCAATGGGACGGTTTATAATGAGCGGGAAAAAGGGATTTTTATCGCCAGGTCGTGACACGGTTTTTGAACAGCGAGAAGCGGAAAATATGTAATAAATTTGACTAAAATATAAAAATTTGGAAAAACGACGAGCTAAGAACTTTGTAACTGTGAAATTTTCCATAAAATCCGCTTTTCCCAACAAACACTTGTAAGTTGTCCCGAAGTGGTCATCTTAACTTTTCAACGATCGTTGCTTTGAAACCGTTCCGAAATTTTCGTTTCCGTCAAACGCCACGTAATTGGCAAAACAGAAAGCTCTCGCAAAGTTTTTGTTTAAATATTGAAGCTTTTTCCAAAGTAAGCTCTCTCAGCCAATTCAGACCTCGGCGGCAAACAAAACCTTGTTGTCTCCAAGTGGGATTTACACTGAAGTAAACGCAATCCCTCCGAGTTTAACCAACTCAAAAACAATTATAAAAACTTTCCTTTAATGAATTTTAAAGTTGGCACGACCATTAGTCACGAGGAAAAATCGTGAATATACTTTTAACGGGAGATTAGATGGTCCAAGGTTCTTCGCTGATAGGGATTAAAAGATTTTGACGGGACGTCGCGAGCGTCGTTCTTTTTGTTTTACTTTAGCCTCGCCGGAAGTACGGTTTGTTTTTAAAGTGGTGCAATCAATTTTCTTTGCTTTTGAATGGTATCTTCGTTCCGGCAATTTGTCTTTGTGCACGGAGCACAAAAGTTCCAGACGTACCTACCTTTAATCGCTCCAATCTCGAGGGCACATAATAAAAGGACGGATCCGGCCCGATTTCGCACGAACATAATTACATTGTTTCCGGGGGGTTTTATTAACGGGAAAATTATCATCGTTTTAAAAAACCGTCTGTCATCCCGATTTTTTCTAATCACAGTAATCGAACAAATCAATATGTATGTGAAATACCGATTTTATCATCAAAATCAGATTCTCTAAACTAAGTTTCATTATTAGATTTTTCATTTCTCTGCCACAAATATTAAAATGTGACAGCGTTCAAATTATCGAATTTACCCAAAACAAGTAGTTTTATAAAATAAAATTTTATGCAGATCTTTAACGAATAATTTATTAGAAATTTTGTCGAAAAGGTTCAATTAGGAAGCGACAGAATTGATGAATGGTAGTGTAGAAAATTAGTTTCCAATTGAGTACAAAAATTGAATAAATTCTAGTTTTGTTTGGACCGCTTTTCTTCCCTCAAAATCTCCATCAGATTCGATTCGGTGTTAAGTACCGTTCAATGCTAGTCGATCGTTTGACGTTTTGTCGAGTTAATTGGATAATTTGGTCGCTGTGATCTACGATTCCTCTTAAACACTACACTGGAATATTACCTTTTGTCGGCGATGTATATAACTTAGTATTCGGGCTTTTGAACATTAATTTAATTATGTATGGAGTATGTTATTGACAAATAACATTGAACAAATCGACATAATTTAATTTATGGAATGCAATTGTAAAGACAATCCAATGGTACCCAATTAAAGTCCAACAATCCATCACAACCTTTAGTCTGAAGAGGTGATGTGTGTGAGAATCGCCAATATATCGATTATCGAGAACAATACTACGTGTGCCATTGTTCCTTTAATTCGATACTGATCGAGAGGATCGTGGGGGAAATTACACGTAGAGTGGCAGGTGAAAGGTAAAGATTGATAATTTAGATCGGGAAGCTCGAGCGGCTCACAAAAGAGCCACCGGTTACTGTTTACATGGCGTCGTTTATTTGTATTTTGCCTGAATTTCTAACTGTTTTTGAAGTAGGAAAACCGGCGCATCCACCATTTGTACCCGGGCATAATATTTTATAATAACATGTGTAAAAATAATCCCCTCCCTTGCCAATATTTTTTGCCCACATGGCGCATATTTCGCCCCATAATTCTTCAAATTACGCCCTGTATATCATTTTTATTACATCGCGTCGTACATCCTCGGGGGCGGCGTAATTACCTGGACTATATCTCCGTGACTCTGGCCGTTGGCGGTGAACGTGAGGTGGCAGAGGAAGGGCAGCCTCGTCTCTGTGGACTTAATGACGCGAAGGTCGTACGTTTTGCCCACGTCCCCGTAGTACGTCCGGTTACACACTGAAAAAAAATTGATACATTACTGATCCACTAGAGGGAATTATGCGAAATTTATGGAGACTCTGCGAGCTCGTTTTGTATCAAGAATTATTATTATTATTATTTCAGCGTCAATTTCGAAAACGCGTTCATAATTCAACGGTTGCAGCTGGATCGTTTCAATAAAACGGACGAACATTCAATGGAGCAACAAAAAAATTAATTGGACGAGAGAGCTGGTTGTTAGTTGGCATATTTTCGAAACGGCTGTTTTTGTCAAGGGGTGGATGCAGTGACAGGGTGGAAAGAGGAGGTGCAGTAAAACGGTTTGATTTTTGACTGTGAACGGAAGCGAGATGAAACTTGGAGTAGAAAAAAGACACAACTGTTTGCCAAATGTGGGGCTCAAAGTTATTGTTTCGAACATAGTTACGTCTAAAAAACACTAAACTGTCACAGTTAAAAGCTTACAATTTTACAGTGTTTAAACTTCAACGACTCGTACTCATCGAAATTCGCTAATTGGAACTAAAAATAACAAATTCTGAAAATATGGCTCGTCCAATTAGTACGACTCGATAACCAAACGAGTTTGAAGTACATTGGCAGCACTGTTATTTGACGTTTCACAACTATCAGAACGTCCAGCTATAGTTTCTATTTCTGGTCAGTTGGCAAACTTTCTTAAATCTCCAAACGTAACGTAAATTTCGAGATGATCTCGCTCGTAACTGTTTTATGCGGTAAAATTTAAATGCTCCAGTCATTCGGTGCACCGGCCGTTTTGTCGAACTCCCAAAACTTCCATTAAGTATATTGCACTTTACAATCGTGTGGTCGGCGCTCAATGTCTGCTCTATATCCTTTTTGAGATACAATTCCGCCCAAACTAATAAAAGAAGTTTAACAAATAATCCACGTTTTTTGCCATTGACCACATCGAAAGGATCAAAAGATTGCGGGTCCGATATGAAGTCGCTTCGCCTTAACTTCAAAATAACTATAACTAGAAATTTAATTTTAACTTGGAGATCCTCCAAGATCTTTTGAGTGTCGGATTAATTCAGTTCCGTATTGCAGTCACGTAAATTTGGGGAAGTCCCTCGACAATTCAGTTAGTAGGCACCACTATCACACCGACCTAATTAATACCTGTAAGCAAATAGCGAGCTCGTATTTCACTGTTTTTTCCGTTGGCAACAGTAAATTGACGTTTCAATTATTGAATTATTTGCGCTGTCAATTTTACATATTAAAATTAGTTTCGGTCGAATCATCGCCGTGTCAAATACGACGTGTCCTGCAAATTACCACCTATAGCTACCTGGAAAACGACAAGGAAATTCCGGAGAAGGAAATTTTCAATGAACTCCCAAATTATCTCAAGGAACAAAACTGAATACGTTTAATTAAAAGTAGACGGCGGTTAAAAATCAGTTAGTAAGCTTTTATTAAACTTGAAGCGACAACGGAGAAAGAGGAGTTATGATTTAGGGGGAATAAGTTATGGAAAAAAGTTTCCTTGGGGTGTCATCTGATATTTCGCGGTTTGCCGCAGTTCATCAAATTTTGTTCAACTCCTTCAGGTACGTTATTTTAATTACGCTTCGAAGAAATCTTAAAACTGATCTAGAAGTTAAAACATTTCGCAATATGATTAATTTTGAAATTTATTGGGGAGAATAAAGAATTTAGATATTTTTTACAGCAATTACGTTTGACTTCGCCATTTAGGTACTTCCAAACTATAATTTTTTTCCCACATCTTAACAAATAAATTTAAATTTAACAGATTGGAGTTCATCAATTAAGTAATGTCTTTAATCATGAAGTCAAAACATGCTCAATTTTAATCTAAACACTCAATGTAGATCGGAATTATGTAGAGAATCGTAAACATTTGAAGCATTATTTTGTGGAATCAAAAGAATATAATCCATAAAAGACAGGATAGAATGAAAGAATTAAAATAAAACGAATCAGAAGCAAAAGAAAATACAAACATTTGAAGAAACAAATTGAAAGAGTTTTGTAAATGTAAGAAATTTGAAGCTTTCAAAAATAGAGTAAAAGCGATCGCACAAAAAATTTCGGTCGTATTTTAAAATTAACGCGTAAAATGAACCGTAAATACAGGCAAAAACAAGAGAGATGAGTACTACAAAAAAAACAAAAATGAAAATGGAAAATAACATTACATTAGGAAAGCATTTTGCAGTACAAATGTGTCTTGTTACATTTTTAGCTGATGGGGTAAAAATGGTGGATGCGCCGGACGAATTTTTTGCATTTTTACCAAAATGGCATTGATCAGCGATTGACATCTTGAAACAACGTCATCAATCGATAAAAGTGGGGATAAAAGTCGATCGGTTATTTTGAGCAAACATCTGTCGCGAACATTTCAGCAAACAATACAACAACTTTTAGATTGCTTATACAGAACAAACAAGTTTTTCTCTTCCGATTTCCAATAAATTGTCCAACGATAAGACATAACCTTTTCACATCATGTAGTCAATCTCACCCCACTAATTGTACATTTTCCCCTAAACGACTTTACTTGATAGCATGGAATTGGTTGTGCATTATTGATCACAGAATACCTTGGTGAAATATCGCTGGAAACGTCACGGAATTACAATGAGACGAATGGATAATTCAGAATTCCCTTCTTTTGTTTATTCAGCCAGAAATATCGGGCCACGGACTGTCCATTGTGTTTCGGCACAAAACAGCGATGTCAATTAAAATCGGGTTTACTATAGAGGTCAGAAGGTCGCAGATTGGAAAAGCAGCCACAAGATGGAACACGTTGATGCAGAACAGGAAATTCTCGGTTTGCCGACCCTTCATTGTTCCTTTTATCTAGGTCACGTGTAAAGGGGAAAGTGTCTCATAAACGAATGGTTTGAATGAAATAGTACTTCCGAAGAGCTTGTTTATTGGCTGGAGATGACGGTGTATAGGGGTGGGGGTAGAATTGTGATTTATTTACATGGAAATGGCTTCAATATCACGAGCTCAAGATGTTTCGTGGGGTAGAAATGTTTATTACGAGTTGGGATGAGAATCGCGGTTTCATTCGCCCTATCTTCCCTATTTCAGCTATGTGTTGTCAGGATGTGTTAATAGATTTGTCAAGGATTTTGCATGAGATGGAGGATTAATGATTGATTCATCCAAGTTTGCGTTTCATCTTCTCATCAATATTTATCTTGTTAATTAAGAAATTTCTAGGTACTTAAACGTACCTTTCAATAGCTTTAAGAAGAATTATTATCGCCACAAAGAAACAGTTTGTTACTTTTCGCGAAAATTTATGACCATATGAAACAACATTTCATAATTTTCCCATAAATCCCGAACGAAAAGCCATGGAATTTTTATGGAAGCGTGCAGTACTCTCGTACAAAGTAGAAATAATTGTTTATGCTCGAAGTAAAGAAAACTCTCTGTTATGTAAATACGTCGCGCTGGCATAAATCGTAGTGTTTTTATTATGCTTTTCTGAGTTTATTTGAGTAGAAGCTTTTTCACAATCGATCTCTTAACTTCGAGCGGATAATGAGTTTTTCTAACGGACATAAAACGAAGAAACTCAAGAGAGTTGGTAATTCTATTAAAAAAATCGACACAAGTTATTATTCCAAGAGCTCTCTAACTTAAGGAATTCCATAATGTTTCGGCAACTTTACCCCTTAAGATAAAATTTAATACACGAAAGTTGAGTTGAACGAACTCCATAAATCAGCTGAGCTTTATTTCATACATAAAGACTTGAAGTAGAAATTTGAGCAACGACTGTTTCAGTTAACACCTGCAGAATTTCAGATCATTTCCTGGAACAGATGCACTTCCAACCTCAACCAATTATTTCGGTACGACTGTTTATTTTGTACAACTGTTGTAATTATCGCGAAACCTGCAAAATGGCGTAATTTTGCTGCACTGATGCGAACTCATTTGTGTAGAACGTAATTGAGAATATTAGAGGTATCTGAATAATGGCGCCTTTGTTACACAGTGCAAGAATGTTTGAAGCTGATATCAAAGGATGCAGATGAAAATGTTTGTCGAAGTTTATTTTCAGTGGAGGTGTTGCAATTCTGTGGTCGAAATAAATGTAACAGGGTTAAAATCAACTCGATAGATAGTACGTGTAATTTTATAAAATACACGTGTTTACATTAGAATTATTTGCTTTAGTGGATCATTTGAATTTTGTTGGTAGTGGGTAAATAGAATACAGTGGAACGCTAAACAAAATTTTAATCAAAAAATAAGTGAAAGAAAAAAACAACCAACTGGAAAATAAAACTTCAGGTTTCCTTGCATTTTTTATTATTCTTTTCGAAGTGATATTTTAACCACAGAGTAAAACAAAAAAACTTGTTTGCCAACAAAGAGTCCCCTGCAAAATTTTTAATTTAACATTCTATTGAACCAAAAATTCAAGGTTGTTTTTTGAGCATTATTTTTGTGTACCGTCAGCGAAAACCCGACAATAAGCCGCCAGCAACGATAACTCTTCCCTTTTGTCAGCTTTAATTAAGAAGAAGTGGGATAAAATCGTACGTTTTTGCACACAATCCCTCGGAACAATACGGGATCACCGTTGCAGAACTGGGCATTAATCAAAAATCCAATTTGCAATTGAATATCTTTTAGATAGGGTTAGAACCGCCCTCTCCATTACCTCCGTAAACCGCCGATTTTATTTAACACACGCTCTCTGTTCGCAAATTTTTCTTGGAAATAAATCTCCGCGATTATATTTAATAGACACTTAAATATGAGAGATTTATGTACATTTTTAAACAAGCTGTATCGAGATAGGTATAACAGATCGCTCTTTGTTCGTTTTTTTACAAAGTTTCAAGAGAAAAAGACACTCAAGTTTGATTTCGGCAATTTGTTAAAGTGGAGCTGAGATCCGTCATTTTGAGTTATTAGGGCCAGGAGGAGGAAAAATGAGAAAAGATGGAGAGAGAATGCAGATGATTATATCAACTTCCACTAATTTTATATAGTTCGAAAATAAAAGCAGCCCCTGACCTGAATTCGACGTTAATCAAACGTTACAGCCATTTCCAGCGATTCAGCTCTAAAAACAAGCCGTATTTTCGCCCATACAACTAAGGATCTCTAAATCATTTATTCCCGAACCGAACTGGTATATTTCATCCCCAAACATCCTTCCGAGCTATGTGCTGCAAACGTATGTAGATTTTTGGGGCTGTTTTTACGACCACCTCGAACGTCACTGCAATATTCATTTACAGCCTCAAATAAAATCTGCAGTAATGCATTTTCCAGAGCAGAACGATGAATCTGACATCCAGATCAGCATTACTAAATCAGGAAGCGAATTTATTCCTGTTTGTTTTTTTCCTGGCTTCGGTGAATAAAACATTGCAAGGGACTAAAAAGTCGGTCTATCATCATAAAGTCGATGTTTTCAAGAATTTCAACGCATTTATCCCACCGGAATAATAGAAAAGCGTACCTTGTATAATTATTCAAGAGAAATTTGGAAACCCATTCTTTTCTTCTTCGCAAAACGTACGTGGGAAACATCACAATGAACACAATGTGTTATTATAAACGCGAAATTGAATTACATCCCTTCCAGAGATTTATTTAATGTTATGGAAATATAGAATACGTACGTATGAATTTAAATGGTCGGAAAATCGGTTTCCGACGAACATACATTATTCTATTTAATTTCAAAATTTATGAGAAAAATTATGTCGAATTTATTACCACAGAAAAATGGGAACGAAATAAAGCAACTTAATTAAAATTAAGGAAATATTTTAGGGTGGACAACATTATTATTACCTGACCGCACATATTTTATGAGAAGAACAAAGCGCGGTTTTGCGAATAATTTCAACACCAAACGAATTATCGCGAAATGCATAAAGGGCATAAAAACACCACAAATGTCGTCGTTACTGGTTTATGGGCTCATTAACTTTAATTATAAATATGCGACGGTTTTCGTTTTTGAGACGAAAAATAACAAACGGAAATTGGGGGAAAATGCCAAAAAAAATCAGACCGGAATTCTGGAAATTTTCGAAGCTCCAATATTTTGAGAAATTTGTTCATTTCAAGATTTTTACATAAAAGGCATAAAAAATAAGACAGCCATGGACTAATGACAATATATTTTTTTAATTTCTTTACGTAAGATTGCGCAAAATTAGCATAAAGCTTTATTATCCCCAAAATAAAAATTCTTAAAGTGCTTCTTAAAGCGGCCAGTCATTCTTTCCGGTCATTAGGATTCACATTAAGCCCCTAAAGCTAATCTCACCCATAATGTTTTAGTGTCTTTTTAACGATAAAAACAGAAAATAACGCCCTAAAAAAATTGCAGAAATTAACCAACATTACGGGAAGCTTTTGTTGGGGATTACGTTTTCTAAAGCATCGTTCACCGAATAAGGAATAAAATTAATGGGGTGCGAAATTAATGACAAATTTGTTCATTTAATAGAAAAATGATGAAAATATGCGCCACTTATATTGGAATAACATTTTAAAACCACCACAGAGCTAAGAGAGTGTCAGAAAGTCGTGCGTTATTACAAAGTACAGTTCAATCAATCTTATGGGTCCTAGATATGAAAAAAATTTCATTTATCTCAGAGGAAAGCCAGAAGACGTTTGCGTTTCTACTTATTTGTTGTTAAGTTCGTTCAACAGTTGGTATTGATGAAAGTTTTCATAAGTTCTGGAATCACTTCCACCATGAATTAGGTAAGTTTGAAGAGATAAAATGTGTTTTGTACCCTATATTTTGTGAAGGAGAAAAATTAGAACGTAATTTTGCTGGTTTATGAGCCGTGTAAAAGAAGTTGCCGATGTATAAATTATGTAAAATGTAATTTACTAACGTGACAAAGTAGATCAATTAAAAAAAATCAATTCAATAAACTGGAGTTATAAATCTAAACAATTAAAAAATTAGAGAAGCAGTAGATATTTTTTATTTAAAATCAACAATTAAAGTTCAACCCCGGCACAACCTTCCTCGTCATACGATATCTCAGATTTTCTCTTCTCCACCTTAATTCTCGCCTTAAAATTCCCGACACAATTACAAGTGCCGTTATTCTTCTCCAGATTAGTAACATTAGCCAGCGTCACTAATTCATACGGTAAACATTTCAACAAATTACTCGACAAATCCAGAATCCCGATTTTTCGAACTTTGGGAAATGGTGTCCCCTTTATATCCCCAATCCTGTTCCTAGCCAAATAAATCACGTCAATCTCCACCAAATCCCGGAAAGCCCCATCAGGAATCTCCAGGATGCCATTCCTGTCCAGATACAACTGACTTAAGCGCTCCAAACCGTGGAAACTTGATGGAGTAATTTCCCCAAGTCTGTTCTTGCTGAGAAATATCTTCGTGTCTAGAACGAACTGACCGTCGATGTAGTGACCACCTTTGACGTTGGCAAAAGCATTTGGAGGAAGAAAATTCAGGCGATTTCTTCGGAAGTAAAGCTCGGTTAGTTTTGGAGTGTTTTTGAACCATCCCGAGTCCCATGATTTCAATCTATTGCTGTTTAGCTTGATTTTGTATAAATTTGGCATGTTATCGAACGCTTCGGGTGCAATTTTCCTAATTTCGTTGCGATGGAGGAGAAGAATTCTGATACTCAACCCGCTGAACACTCCTTTCTTCACTTCTTTAATCACGTTATCTTCGAGATGAACAATGGAGAGATGCGGTAAGTTATAGAATGCCCTCGGCTCCACTCTTTGGATCCCACAGTTAACAAAAAAAATATCCCTTAAGTTCTCCAAGTTGCGTATCGCCTCAGGATAAAGAACCTCCATCGGTCTTGCTTTCACAACGATCACATTTTTGTTTTTCGGAACTATCTTCTTATCAAAATGACTCACATTGTAGTACACTTGTCTTTTACCATGTCGAGCGAACCGGACGTACGCCTCTTCAAAAAGAAGTTCACTTTGCACCACCAGAATTTGGAGCACTAAGAAAAGTGTTTGCGAACGCATCATTCGCTTGAAAATAAGAGCAGTCATATCTTTGTTTGGGGTTATTAAGAAGAGGTCATGCAATTCATTTGTGATATTAATTATCGCAGTCAGAGCGTGCCGACAGTGGGACTAATTATATGAGCAGCTTTGCAGAATTGATTAACAGCTGGGCGATAAGAATTTATGTTGGTACTGAAGAAACCGTCGCGCGCCGATTTTTCACTGTTGCCCACGATCAAGCAATTAATTTTTATTCCAATTATGCAGAATTCTCGCTAGTCTCATTAACTAAAACTATGTCAATGCCGAAACAATTATCACTTCTTCCTCCGTGTGAAAATACATTAATTAGGTCATCCGTTGCTGGTGTCAGTCGTCATTAACACTTCCCCAAAGATGAATCTCTTCGTATTTTCCATTTTTTTCGTTTTTCTTCATGTTGGGTACACGCAGCGATACCTCTTCAGTTCGGCGCTCATCTCTTACAAACGCATCAATGCGAAAAAAGTTCAAAATCGGACGTTCACTCGCGTTACCGCCATCGATCAACACCTCTTCCGCGATGTGGTTAACATCAAGATCGTAACTGAAGAAATGAAGCTGGTGGAAGGAGCTGTGAATAGTCTTCCACATTTGAGGAAGTTACGATTGAAAGACTGCGGGATTAAGAGGTTGCCTCCGCGGACGTTTAAAAACCTACCAAGTCTTGAAAAAATACATCTTCAAGAAAACGATCTGAGTGTTATAGAGAATGGAGTGTTCAATTTCTTGACCATTCGGGTGTTGTGGTTGCACAAGAATGAGATCAGGATGATTCAATCAGGAGCTTTTGACAACATGGCCAATTTGGAGACGATAAAGTTGAACGGTAACATGTTAACCAAGTGGGACAGTCGATGGTTTGCCAACACCCCAAAATTATCCCAGTTGTACTTCACGAGGAACTACATCACAGAGCTACCCCCAAGAGCCTTTGTTAACATCAAAAAGAGCCACAAGATTCGAGGTGAAGAGTTGGTCGACACGCAGATCTTCCTAGGCAACAATCAAATCGCCAAAATCCACCCAAAAGCTCTTCAAGGCATTGATTCCTTGGATATCTTATCGCTGCGAAGCAACAAACTTGAAGAGATCGATTGGGAGGTTTTTGAACACATGTCCGAGTTACACAAGCTAAATTTGAAGAGGAATTTGCTGTCAGAGATCGATGAGGACGCTTTTGAGAATTTGAGTGAGATTCTCGAGTTGGATCTCGCAAAGAACTCGTTCGAGTGCATTCCTTTTGACATTGTGGCCAAAGTGAAGAAGGTGAATGTCACTGGGAATCCTGACTTGGAGTGTCAATGTTTGTTTAATTTGAGGGAGAAGCTGGCAGAGGAAGGACTTGACAATGAAATTGTGGCAAAAGATTTGGACTGTGCTATTGACTAAGGTAAGAGCGATTTTAGTCCAAAGGTGTGTAACTGGTTCGGTTTCAGACAAGCAGAGCCTTCTATTCTAGTAGTTTAGATCATAAATATTTTTGTTTATTTATTGGTAAGTTAAGAGAATATTAATTTTTCGAATAAAGTTCGACGTTTTTTGTTCTTTTTTTTTGTTGTTTTTGGTGCCCCCATAACTTTAATTTCAAGTTTATAAAAAGAGAGATACGGAAATATTTCGAAAATTATTTTACTTATCAAGTCTGGAAACATTACGCAACGATGTTAATGTGCATTGATACGTTTTCTTCCATGACTCATACGAAAGTAACATAAACACATAAATTATTTCAACTGATTATTCTTATCAGACTTCGGAAAAGATTTTGTAGCGTCAGAAAAAGTCTTATTTTTTAACGCTTACCTGTGCAATACAGCGGTTCGTCGGACAAATCCCCGCAGTCATCATTCCCGTCACAATAAGCATTAAGTTTCACACACTGCCCATTCCTGCACGGAAACTCGCTGATCCTGCAAGCCGGTCCTGGACTCGCCTCCTGCAGAACTCCCAGCAGGAACACCGCAGGAAGTAACCACATCCACATTCTGTAAGCAGGAAATTGCTTTGGTGTAAAGTTGCCTATTTACATTTTCTATGCTGGATTACTTTTAATGGAGGATAATTGGGATTAGTTGGGAGCGGTCGATTTATTGGAACTTGAAGGTATTAAGTATAATTTACGTAGCTCGTAACTTTCTTTTAGGGTTGGTTACTCGGTATCAGACGTCAGACTCAATCTGGCTTTAATCAAGTGCATTAGCGTTTTTGCTAATTTTATTAAAATATGCACTCTTGCGTGGATTTCTTTAGAAATTGCTGTTCAGTGGCTGTGTATGACGAGCTAAAACATTTTCAGACCGCAGATTTCTCTTTGAAGTCGGTGCTAATTACTTATGGATTTTTTCACAAAAGGTACACTACTTCAAAGTTAAACCAAAGACTAAGACAACTAGAATCGTCGTGATTCTTGTTCCGGCGTTGTAATTATTTTCTAGGGTGATTTGAACGACAAAACCAGAGGGAAGTGCCCGAAATACAGACATAATTCTCGCTTATAAATCTCGTCACGTAAAAAATCTCAAGTGGCCAATTCATTTTAAGAAGATAAAGCAATTACAATTTTTCAAAACGTCGGGAGCGAAATTAAACAAGAAACGTGCTGCGCCACTCCGAATTACTCATGTCTACGATGTACCAAAGCATTCACCGGACGTCGCCATCAAGATCAACTTGTCTACCACGAAAAATGCTAAAATATCGATTATGAAGCTTTACGAATTGACGTCGTTTTTGATGGATGTCATCGCGGTTTTTAAGTGCTTTACAAACGACGCGGAAATATTCACGATGCGAATAACTCATCTTTCTCGGGGGAAATTCGAATCGTGGTATATCTTTATTAAAGCAGAGAAGCTGGAAGAGTGGAGGGCAATTAGAGCAAGTGCTACTGTGGTCAGAAAAAAACGGCCGAGGAAACTGGAAAATCTATTGTCGATGGAAGATTTACATTTGCTGTACGTTTAAATTTTCAGTTTTGGACACTTTTGTATGTGGCCATAAATTGCTTACGCTTATTCAGGATGTTATTCAAACAAACTCTGGGAAACCACACAAACTTCAAAGTTCAGACTAAAAATTTCAACACAATCTCAATATCGAAATTTGTAGAAATTTTAGCTAAACTTAATTTTATAGAGCTTAATTAGCTAGAACAAATATTAAACCGCAAACAATATTTCAAGTTTCTCGTATTAATTAATTGAAGTTTAAATGCTAAGTTCATATTAATACCCCGTGAGTTTAGAACCTGAAGAAACAATCTAAAATCTGTTTTCTCAGCAGTGCAACATAATCTTTGGTATTTCAATTTCAACAAGATCTCAGTTCAAGACAACAAATTAAATATCAAAAGTTTGATCCGGCTTTCAAATGCAGTGTATTAAAATATCTCAACTTTTAAACTTTAAATTAACTATCGTAGATGCTGGGATTTAGTAACACTTTGTAAAATTAATCAGTGGCTCGTCCTTGAATCGATCAAGGACATGCTGAGTTATTAAAGCCGAGTCCATTGTCTTGAAGGCTCTTCAAATACGCTCAGGGCTTTTTCCTCTTAAGAGAATTGCACCGCAATAAAATAAAGGTTAATGTTTGATCTGATTTATGTCTCCACTTAATCCAAGATCGATGAACTTTTCTTTTAGTTAATCGCGGATTTTTTCAATGCACCCGTGCATAATTATCAAAGTTAGTTTTTCCGTTTTGTGCTCTGGTTGTTGGACCTGATTTACAAACCGGAGGCACGTGCCTAAGCGGCACTGAAGACTTATTGCGGTTATGCTACACAGATAGTGCGCCACAAATTCCGGATAACAAAGACAGCGTACATGCTTTCTGCATTATTTATCTACTAGGAGCATACATGTAGTCTGGGTGTAATGTTGAAGAGAACTTAATGTTTCAGACAAACAGAGTAAAGTGTTAAAGTGATATATTTTGAGCTTTGGTGTTTAATTTGAGTGCGGTTTTTGTAAAAGCGACCGCTTCAAATTATCCTGGTTTAGTATTGTAAAACTTAAACAAGCAGGTTCCCTGGGGTTCAATTCATAAATGGCTAATTGGCGATGGTCACGAAACCAAGTCAAAGGATTTAATTGGGGGCTCGAACAAATTCCCTTCTCATTAGACAGTTAGAGCTGGTATCGATTACAAACTTGTGCACGAAAGACATGTAAATGCCTGTCTTAGAAAACAAGTCATAAATCTGCTCAAATGCAACTACAAGGAAAAATCCAATTTACATTATCACGACATTTGACCCATAGCTCTCGCAAACCTGTCTCAACTTGTTCCTTTCTTTATCTCCTCTTAACCCTATATCTGACTCCTGTCAAAGTTACCCTCCTAAGTAATATTTATGTAGTTTGGTTTGTTTATAATCCGATGTCAGCTATCCAATCTGCTTGATCTTTCCTTGTTCGTTTTGCAATATTTCTCCTTCGACAGTTTTCACTTTTAAAGCTTCAATGTGGAACGGACAAGATGAATGTGAACCTTTTCCAAGCCTATCATACTCCGAATCGACTCGCTTTCTAAACATCCCCCAACAAATAAAAAAACCACGTTTCTTTTATAATTCATCGACACATTTTCACCACGCGCTCGTCAATAAAAGACAAGTACCAAAAGTGGCGGTGTCTGGAACAGAGTTAGTTAGCTGGGGGCTTTCAACTGTGCACCGCAATTCCATCACTCAAGATCCAGTTACTGGAATCGTCTACCGTCTTTGTTCAGTCTTAGACGAATATATTGCGAAGGGTCACAGTCTGATTCAATTTCGTTCATGTTTATTTATGGATTTCGGGGGCTGAAGATGAACGATGCGAAACGTATGCAAATCGCGGGAAATTAACTGGGGTGAAATGGAAGGAGGTTTAGCGTGATTAAGAAGCGAGTTTTTAAGTATTGGGGAGATTAATTGCAAAAAATGTACTTTTTATGAACCGGCGCATCCACCATTTTTAAATATCAGTTATTTATTCTAGAATCTAAAAATTTTGAAAATATATAATCGGAAAAAAAAATTGCGCTCATTGGCGGGGACTCAATAAAAACTGTCATCGTTTTCAACACAACATTTTCCCTCTTTTCAGCAAATTGAAATTTTTATAATGAAATTCATAAAATAAAAAAACTTTCATAAAAGGTGTAAAAATATGTAAAACGAATTAACGCCTCCAAAATGTTTGTAGTAATCTAATTCTGAAAATACTTTTAAACCGACAAAGGGTAAAACTTTATAAATTAATAAAATTCAACGAAAACAAATTATTTCAGACATAAAATACCCTTAAAGATTTAATTCTTTGTAACCAAAGCTCCATATTTACCCGTAAAGAAATAACAATTTTACGATAGCCCGACATTTCAAACTATTAATCTCCCATTCTAAAAGTCACTGTAAATTATCCATAAAGAAGATTTGTAGTTACACCGGAATAGTTTTCCTGTGATCCAGATTTACGATTCTCTGTCCTAATATCGAGCTTCAAAGTTTCCAGAATGCGGTGAGCTCTTAGTCTGTTGGCGACAACCTAACTAGCTTTTGATTGGTCAAAATATATCAAGAAAACCTTAATTTATGATCAACCCCAAATTTTGTTTGATATAATTTGATAGTGCAACGATGCAGTAATCAACATCAATATCTAATAATGAAACAAATTTATTAATAATTCCGTTTGTTGGAAATTCCGGCTGATAAAGCATCACGTTACATTGCTACCAACCACGAAAATGCAATTTTATCAGGATTAAATTTCTCTAAAATAAATAACTGTGAGCGTTGCTACAGTAAAACCGGTGTTTAATTCTACCGAGATCGAGTGTGGATTGGCTTGCGTGTCCGTGGTAACACTGCTATAAAATTATTTTCAGGTTGGCCACATTTGTTTGCCGTTGGCTGGTCAATTAGCGGATTCGCTGATCTATGCCTTTGGGCGCTCTGGAAATGGAATTTTTTGTCGGAGTTTTGTTTGAAGTAGAGTTTTGTTTTTTTTTTGTGCTCGTAGATAGTCTAATTAACTATAGAATGGTGCTTGTTTGTTGTACTTAATAGCAAAATTGGTGTTAGAGTGTTATTTCAGACGTAATCAAAGACTGGTTTCGAAAGACTGTTAGAATGACTTCAATTATTTTACATAATGCTAGTCTGACGTTGACAATCACGTTGAGAGACCTCCGTCATTGTTAAATAATAATAGGATAAATTGCATGCCCTGATAATTTATTGACATTTAGTGAAATCATTAAATATGGACGCCTAGCTCGTTGGGTGATTTACGCCTGATTCGGGAAAATAATAATCTAATGACAACCCTGGCGAACATAATTTGGAACTATAATTTAATTAAGCTTTTCGGATTTTTGTCATAAGTATGTAAAATTGTTTTTGGCCTCATGAGTTGTAAACGTCAAATTAACATTCAATTGACATCTTCGGAAACATTAGATTTACAAGCGCCCTGGACGTTTACACACGCCGTGCTGTAAAAATTGCCCAAATCGTCTGCACTTCACATGCGTTTATAAATTAAAATCACTTTACCATAATGAACATTGATCACCAAAGTGGAATCTACCTAAATTATTATCTCAATTAAGACAATATTTCTATTTTTAAAGTAATATTAAAACGTTTTTTATACAGCGCCATCTTGTGTACTTTTTGTGTACCAACTACAAAATTGACAGAATTGACAGATGATGAAATTTACAAATCAGATGTGACAGTTCTCATGAATTTTGAAAAACCCAATTATTTAAATTAAAATTTGTCGGCCAAAAAGTTTAATACAACTCTTGTGCGTTAACCATTTTACAGCGCTCAATCATTAAAGCACTCCGGCTACGCCGTCGTGCTTCAAACTGATTTCGCGCTGTAAAATGTAAGTTACCACACGCGACTGTAAATAACTATTCAGAACTGGCGAGTCTTTCGTTGCCATAAGAATGTTTTTTAAATTTTGGTCTTAAATTTGATAATTTTGTAGACAACCAATTTTCTAAAAGTTATGAACTCTTTTTTATGCAATATAACGCTAAAATGTATGCTTTTTTACCTCAGTTATAGCATCAAAGCGTCAACTCATTTCATCTACATAAAATGAGCTTAAAATTGTCGATGTATTAACAAGTATCAATTTTAATTTTATTATCTTTGACATTTGTTAAATAAATCACATAAATAATACAATTAAATTCATTAATTTGTGTAAATATAATTGATATTTAAGTGTAACGCGAAACTAATAAAATTAAATTTCACACGAACATGAATTTGACGTAATATTTAATTATTGACTTAAAAATTAAAATTTTTGCAAAGTTGTGAAATAACGACTAGCGCCTCCGCCATTTATTGCTTTAAACATAAACCTATCTTTTAGGTTTATTGGATATTTCATAATTAGAAGTAATTAAAGTATTTACATCGGCGCATCTACATATTGCTCACTGAATAAACCTGCCCTTTTCAATTACCAATCGACAATTATCGATTTTCTATTTGGTAACAAGGACGAAATACGCAGTATTTTGTACGTTATTAACCACTAATGTCCAAAATATATAAAACATAGTTATGATCGGTATGTAAATTAAGTGATCACAATAATTGATAGCATATTTGCACGCAAATGTCGCGCTGCAGTTTCCATACTTGTGAAAAATACAGTGACTTTTATTCCCAGTGCTGACACCGGATTCAGTGTTACCAACTAGGTCACCACATTTTTTTATTCTGAAATAACTTCAATACATGTATCTCAACTTTTCCTTTTGCTAGATCGGTGCAAAGCTTGAGCTTTTCGTGCCATCTCTTATTTCTTATTTTCTCATTTTGTACAAGAATTCCCATGTTATATCAGTGTGTTCGGACAAAAGAAATAAAATGCTCGAGAATTATCATAAATTTTAACCGTGCACGGGGAACAATATTTCACTTTAAGAGCGCACATTCGCGTCCTAGATTCGTATCGACGGCTCTTCGACAAAGACACTGAAATTAAAACTGTCATTTCTAAAATCAACAATATTTTCTTTATGGTTCGTTTTGCTCTGTCAGATGACATCAGAAACGACGGAGCAGAGACGAATTTATTTTATTTAATCAGAGAGGAAAAACGCGGTAAATAAAACGCCACTTCCGGCTAGATTTCGCGGCAGATGGAAAACGTAATAAGAATGAAGGGAAAATTGTCGGAAGCTAAGCTTTATGAAATTAAGTGCACTGCAAGGGAAAATTAAAGTTAGAAGCAGTCAACGGTTCAGAAAGTGCACGGGTCGTGTTCAGTTGCTTTGAAATATGAGGGATTATTTTCAATGGGATTCGGACATTTTTTCCAGGCGAAAATTGAGACATGAACGATCTCGGCGATGCGATGTGGAAAATTTTAAAGTCCGGAAATCTAAGGAGATCTAAATGATCAATAGCTTTCGGCAGATATCAAATTTCTAAAAAAATCTGAAAATAACAGGTGAGACAAGTTTGGTTGTAAATATTCTTTCCAATTTTTATTTCAGCTCGTAGCTACGATCTGTAGACTCGGTAATAAAATTCGCATAACTGTGACATCGAAATAATCTGAGTTGTTGAGATAGTTGCTTCTTTACAACGTTAATAAACAACGAAATATAAAAGTTACATTGTGTAACTATTCCTCTCATATCCCGGCTCATAACTTTTACAGTAACAGTGTGTATATCGTCACCTAACCTAATACTCCCATAAAATTTACTGATCATTACTATCCCGTAATTCACGGTCGTTTATCTACCATAACCGCCCTGTAATATCCAACACTCATTAATAATACATCAGTCACATCCCTTTCCCGTGCGTCTCGTCCAATAATCTCCCGTAAACCCAAAACAACATCAAACACAACCTTTCGGCGAAAATAAATGATAAATGAAAGAGAAATACACCTAACATTTCCCATAATTGTTTTTCTTTCGTTCTTTGTCCTCAAACAAAACCAGAGATTATCGAATTACGAATAACATAAATGACCATAAAACGCGAAGAGCGAAATTGCTTTCAATAATGTCACCTTTCGTTCAATCACCAGTCCAACGTCAATTTCCGGCCGTTCCAGTCATGTTATTTCCGTTATGTTTGTTCACCTGACGTGAACATAATCGCAGATGTTTTATTTCGGATGTTACGTTATGCAGTTGGAAAAGACAATGATTTGCTTTGGTAATAAAAATTTATTGGGGATTTTCCGATGCGACGCTTCTAGTTTCGCACGTCGCTGATGTTTGAAACGGCGATTCAATTCGGGCATAGAACGAGTCGAGCTTAAAAATATACAAGAGGTTGCTGAACAAGAGAAGAAAAACTCTAGACGATGTTTTCTTATTGGCGATGGAGGTTATATTGAAATTCTGCTCTCTCTAAGGCGCTGCTTTTGAGGCGAGTAATGGGAAAAAGTGGAATTAAAAAGCGACTAGACAAACTTTATGAATAAATATAATACAAGCTCCGTTTAATTAAGCGAAGACTTACACTAACTTATAGCACAGTTGAACGCCAATCGATAAGTTCGTTACTTGAAATTTAAAAAAAAACTATTACCATATTAATTTAATAGCTTTTTTTATAATAAAAAGGTAGGAAAATAAGAATGAATAATTAAGAAATAGAAGATTAGATAGAGGATGTTTAAAACCCGAGACGCAGTGAAATCCTTAGGGGATAAGATCTAGTTTAATCCTGTGTTGTTTATAAACTTTTTTCCATTATATACGGTAGAAGAACAGGCACTAGAAAGCTTATTTAGTAACAACAGCCTTATTACCAGCTTTTGTGTTGCAAATGAAAAGAAAGAAACAAAATTTCACCTCTTACAATACAATTTTCATCCAAAAACAGTAAAACCTGAAGGTTTCACTAATTTTGACTTATCAATGATGCTACCAACATTTTCAAGCAAAAAACAAAATTTCAAGAAATTATCAGTTTAAAGGTAAATCTAAAATGTTTACCACTTTCTAATAAATTCTGTAATTTTGGTAGTTTTAATCTTGAAGCTCTGAAATGTGAAGGTTTTACTAGGTACCTATCTTGTTTATCAACTGTGCCAAATTTCAAAATTTTATAAAAAAATACAAAAATTTGTAGAAGCTTTTATTTTGAGGACAAATAAACAAATTTCACCACTCTCTATTAAATTATTTTAACTTTGATCGTTTTCATTCTAAATGAGTGAAAACTGAAGGTTTTATTCCTACTGATTTATATATCAATTATGCTAAATTTTCAAATATTACAACAAGGAACAAAATTTTTATAAATTTTTGTTTTGAATAGAAACCAAAATAATCTAGAACTGTTTATTAAATTCTCTAACTTTGACATTATTCATCTTGAAACATTGAAATTTGGACGTTTAGGCCTTTTGACTTGTTTATCAATTCTACCACATTTCAAAATTTTACAAAAAAATTGAATCTTTTAGAAATTTTTATTTTGAAAACGAAACAAAAATTTCCACCAATCTCTATTAAATTATGTAACTTTGACAGTTTTCATCCTGAAAGAATAAAATTTGACTTATGACTAGTTTATCAATCATGCTAAATTCCAAAGTTTTACAAGAAGCTAAATTTTTAAAAATTTTCATTTTGACAAACCAAAACTTCCCGTTACTTTCTATTAAATTTTGTAACTAAATCTGTAAAATTTCAAAGATATAACTATTTTCAACTTTCTTTTTTTTTTTAATTTTATTTCGAAAAATTAATTTCATAAAACTTCAACTTCAAATATTTACCAAATTGATCACATATTAAGCTAAAAATGGTGGATGCGCTTAGCCATCTGCAATGGCTCCTCTCACTTGAATATTTGGGTGTATTTTATGACGCAAACTGGTCCAAAAACAATTTTATACAGCCGTAAATTCCAATATGATCTACATTGTGTTTCCCGAGATTGCGCGAAAATGAAAAGCTTCCATTTAGCAACGAATATGTTTACTTACTCATAATGAAACAGCACACATTTTTTAAGCAAAGTGGGGCATAAATAACAGTACGCCAAGTCACTTAGAACTTCATTTTATCAAAGTCACACACGATCTAATGTGGAGATTTGTACCGGCATCAAAAGCCTATGACAAGTGACAAATTTCATATCCATTCTACATTAAACGGAGCCCTCCGAGTAAAAAATCTGCCATCTTAAAAAATAATAACGCCATTTCAATGTAGGTCGTTTGATGACATATTTACGAGAATGTAATGAAAAATGTATTAAAGCGAGTCGCTCTTTTCCATCTCGAATAGGCGGGAACTTCTGATTCGATGAACTGATTGAATTTACCTGCGGAATGAAGAAGTCCAAGTTAACAAAACACGAGACGAGTCGTAATCTGGATCATTTGATAAATCCAACAAGTTTTCCAGGTCACTAAGGCCGCTATTGGGCTTTTTCCATAATAAATAATCTGATTTGTGTGTAAACGTCGTCGATGCTATTTACCAGAGCGAAGAGGAAGAAAAAGGAAACGATGCAGATGTTTTCTCAAACCTCAAGTAATACCTTCGGTCGTAAATGGAAAACAAGTGGTAGTTTCGCAAATAAAGCCCTTTTTAAGTTCAAACGAGATTTTTCCATTTAAATAAATAACTCGGAGGAAGTGGTTTACATACGAATTATTATTAATACGTTGGCGGCGGTTCAGGGCAATCTTTTTGTGAGTGTCTGGAGGCGGCGTGTTTAACCACGGCTATTAGCATATCAGCGACGACTTAAACAACAATAGCAGGGTGTGGTGTAAAGAAAAGCCAGTAAAACGCACAATGGAACTAGAAGGCTCATGTGAATTGTAAATTGGGGCAGACGAAACCTTGGAAAATAGAAACTGCACAAAAATTTGGTGGATGCATGAACCTTTTATCGCCGTATTTCTCCGCCTAAATTTGCTTTTATATATTCAACGTCAACAAGTTGCAAAAACTTTTCACCTTCCCAAAAATTGAAAGCATCCACTGCCATGTAAAAATCAATTCCGTTGCACCTTATCAGTTGATTTTATTCTTGGCACAGCAAACTTTCAAAACTTGTTGGAGAAATATTTATGTGGTGCATGTCGCATAACTTTCGTTTTGCTTCCTTCACCATCACACTTCGGTCGTTGATGCGATATAACCAGAGCTAACGACGACTCGTTTTGAGAAAAATACTGCTTTGCCACGTCAAAGACAACCATCAAAAATGGTGAGTGCGCCGGGTGAGAATTTCGTTATAGCACGTTTGGGGAAAAAACTAAAAAACACGACTAAAAAGGGACAAGCGTTTATGCTTTGATTAGAGATTCATATATTATTTGGGTCCTAACATTTCGTAAAATATTTGCAACAAGGGCCATAAACGTAAGGAAGAAACTAAAGGGCAATAAAAGGACTGAACTCTTCCTTAAAATGTATTCTTATGGGAGAAATAAAAAGTATTCAGAATAACTAGAAATTATTATGAAAATTTAAAAAATGAATAAAACCTCCTGTTAGAAATTTGAGATTTTGAGATCCATTTTACCAAATTTTCTGTAGGTTAAAAATAAAGAAGTAAAATCCGGAAATACTAATAATGGCCCGATAGTGCAAAAATCAATCCTTTCATTTCAATCAACTGAAAAATAATGAGTGTGCCTGGTTGGGAAAAATCCAAGCTAAAATTGCCATAAAAGTCATGACCATTTCGTGCAACTAATTCACCGAGTTCTTCGAAATTTGTCGCTTGATTTCTGCATTTTATGACTCGACGTATTCTAAAAATAAAAGCACGAGTGATAAAATATGAGCTTAGGTATTGAAACTTGGAATCGGTCGAACGACTTTATAAGATTCAAAGTGAACTGTGAAATTTTTGTAAATGTTAAATCATTCGGGAAATGCCTTGATCTGGCGCATTCACCATTCTAACTAGGTCTTGAAGTGGAGAAAATTCTTCACACAGTTGACGAAAAAAATCTAAACTGATATAACCATAAAAGTCATGACCATTTCGCCCAGTTAATTCTGACGACTTGTGTTGACTTCTGCACTTTACGACTGAACATATTCCAAAAATAAAAACGCCAGTGATAAAATATGAGCATGCGACACTTAGGTAGTAAAACTTGAAATCGATAGGACTTTCGTCGAGCTCATAACATTCAAATTGAACCGTTTTAAATTTTAACACCAGATATAAATTTGAGGAGATTGCATTGAGGTATTGAAAATCGACGCAATTAAACGAAAGGAACTGAACTATGTACGTATGCAGTAATAATAGGAAGAAACCACCTGAAAGCGGAAATTTCAGTTAGTGAATTGGCAATTTAATAAAGTGTCCAAAATAATCGGCAACAAAAATTGAAGCCAACCGATTTTCGGGCAAAAGCAAAATCCCGAATATTACGTAGGTTGGATGTATCGACCCATCCTCTCGTCCCTTTTCTCATTCTCTCTATCTTTCATTTGAGTTTCAGCTCCGCCGATCACATATCTAATGTTTGCGTGAACTGTTTCGGCATTTCGATTTGCTATTTTTCATAACTGTGTCATATCTTTCCCTAATGAAATGGGGACTTTCAGTCGAAAACCGAATTATATCGAATAATGTGCTCAGTTATTAAAATACGACTTTCACGTCGAGAACAGTTAAAAAAACGTACTTTATTGGTTGCCAACCGGCAAAAAGTGTATGAATGGGCCGACAGAGGTCTAATAAAATAAATCCCCAAAGGGCTAGGCTTCGGAAATGCCAACTGAAAGAATTATTATAATGGCACGGAATCTGTTATTCAGGTTAAGTCAACGGGGGTTTTTTCGAAGAATTCCAGGGGTTGTTAGGGAAAGTGGGAACAGCTTTTACAACTGTGCTAATTTATAGCGGCGAAACTGGTGTAGTTAGTAGATTTAAAGAGCCGCCGGAAAAATCGAAGTTGGTTAATTTTCTTTCTAATTGATTTCTACGCTACAACTTTAATCACATCACTTCTCTTTATGGGCGAAGCTTCCACGTAATTTCCGCAGTTTGACATGTTCATAATTTCAGATAAGCAGGTTATCAGCCTCAACAGTACTATACGCTCAACACAATACCGGCGAGTAAATAACATCGTTTTATTCTCTTTTAAGCAGTTTCTCCCAGCTTCCTGATTATTATTATTATTTATTCAACAAAGAAAAGCCTCCACCTTCTAATTTAACAATTTCTTTAAACCCATTGCCCGTTTTCCCTTAGAAATATCTCGTTCTCTTTGGAGCGACTGAATTTTATTGCAGTAAACTGATAAAGGACCCAACACAATAGAAGACGATGAGGAAGGTTTTCCCAAGAGATGTCGATGCGAACTATATTCTCATCTGGGCGATACAACGAAATCGATGTTTAATCGAGCAGCTATCGACAACAAACAGGCCAGCGGTCAACTTTATTGATTTCGAGTAGGAGAGCTTACAAGGATTGCGAATTAGATAGCTATAAACTTAGTCGGAATTGCGGAGGTAATCAATTCCGGACATTGTTTTCAAGAGCGGTGAAAAGTGATACTATGTATAGCCGACACGAATTATTAAAAGATTTAATGCGGTTCTGAGCGTCAACAGCAAAGTTTAAACGAAAACAAAATTCGCGAAACCTAATCGGCGTTAACTCGAAAAATAAATCGTCGCCCAAGTTTGAATGATAAGCAGTTACGGAGGGAAAGACGGGATTTCCTCGAGG